>OU342799.1:14530380-15902531 GCA_910591515.1 Cerceris rybyensis
GGTTTGAATTTTCCCACCAATTGGTGAACATATTTTACTCTGATGGATGAACTTTTGAAAATTTGCATCGAGGATTTTGTAATATTTTCAAGAGAATTTTCAAAAAAATCGTTTCTTTTAAACAATGTTAAAATTCAAAGTGTAGACCATAGTATAATTGTAGTTATTATGTGGTTATTATTACATCAGTGAATAATTTCTTTATCGAAATTGAAATAGGATCTCAATCTGCACGCGTATCTGGAAATTTGTATGCAAAACTGCGAAGTAGAAATGAAACACTTGTTTCCTTGTGTTGAAAAGAAATTTATAAAATTAGGTTGCACTTTGCCCTTTGCACTTTGCACTTTGCTATTGTACAAAATTTATAAAATCAGGTTGCACTTTGCCTTACGGAGCACTATGCCTACATTCTTTGGAGGTCGATAATAAAACACAATCGGTATACTTTATAGTCCCTATATCCAATTACAAGTTTGAGTCTTCGAACAATTCCATTATTTCTCACTCGGCAACCCCATCGCCAACGATAAACTCGTTGAAAATGGCGTGAGCATCAAAAGCTAAATATCTAATAAACTACCACACTGTCCGTAATCTAAGGCACCAAAGATCTTCCGTCTTCGAGGATAATTAAGAATCCTCGGAGCGTCTGCAAGCCACTGATACGAGACAGAAGTCAATTAATAATCCTTTGTGAAGGAGCCAGTTTAGTCCGGCGCGTACAGTGACTATATAATATCCTTACCCAGCCGGTAGCAGAAGCCGCTATTCAAGATCGTCAGTAGGACAATGGCTCTTTAATCCCGAAAATTTTTTTCAATTATCCCAAAGAATCGCAGCCACGACACCTTCGTCGGGGATCACGGAAAGCTAATTAAACTTATTTCAGAATTCGCCGCAATTTCTTTCGCAAACATTATTCATTGTTAAGTGCCTATCTAGCTCATTTTACCCGGCCGCGTTTCCCTGGATCGTGGATAACCTTCTTCTTACTGGAAAATTGAACGACCTTTGAATTAATCTGCCTAGCTTGCATCCGGAGCTATCGTCCCGAGTTTCTGTAATCAGAGCACTGCATTGAAGATTATAAAATGCACCGTTGAGTGTGAAATAGGATCTCTCATTTTCCTCTGCACTTCTTTATCGTTCGTTATTCGTGAGTAATTATTATTTCTTTTTCTTTTTTTTTAAATCAACGAACGTTAATTTCATCGTTGTAATGCTTGAATCAACCGTGCTTCTACAAACTGAAACTCATTTGGAAACAAACAAACGGGAATGGCTGGTTGGACGCTGCGCGAAATGGAAAGTACAATTATTCTTTGGATCTTCTTAAAAGTTTGTAAGGTGTTTCAGTTTGTAAGCCGGTCTTACCCTAATTCAGTGGAACTTTGCATTACAGGTGACATTAGTCGAGCGAATAATGCTTGGCGTTTAAGAATTCTATGCTCGATCGCTGAACCGAAGGAGCAGAGTCTTACAAATTAGTTGGTGCGCTGTGTCGACGCTTTCTGTTGGTCTTAGAGACAACAAGTTTGCGATTGAAATGTACGTAGAAGTAAGAATCGACCGTTTGTATAAAAGACGAAATCGTGTTATACGAATTCCGTGATTTTGCTGCCCGAGTAGAAATAAGAAAAGGAATTTTCGAATTTGACATTGCGAAGGTTTCTCGGGAAGAAAATTAGAGAGAAATACAATTGAGTTATTCTTTCTTCGTTAATTATTTTAAATAACGTTGCAGAATGGAAGTTTGCAAAATAATACGGAAGTTTCTTTTTGTCTCGTACCTTTCTCTCATTAACACGTTATAATTATACATTAAAGTGAAGAAATAAAAATTTCTTGGTGATCACTGTCGTATTACGTATATTTCAAAATAAAAATAACGAACCTTTATCACATTAACTTTCTTATCACGGCAATTTTTAATTTTGCACGGCGAGTGTGATTCGATATTTTAAGGCAAATCTGCAAAAAGTTCCACAGACGACTAACGTTCCCTCATTATTTTTAATAAGAATTCTTCTCTGCAGCGCCAAATTAGAAACATAATCTCCTTATCATTTTACAAAAATTCTCCGTCTCCCGTAAAAAAAACTTATTAACCGTGCTCCATTTGAGGAACGGCAATTCGCAAACTATCGAATCATAACGGATTTTTATTCCAGCGAACTGATCTGCGTAACAATCGATAAGCAAGACAATCGGCGATAAATAAACGGTACCAGCCGCCCCGTCGAGTCGGAAAGTGCGGACAATGGAATAATTGTAATTGTACAGAATTCATTAGTCTTCCAATTAACGCGGCAATAATTTCAAGCCACAGCGGATAAATTGGTTTTCAAATTTTAATTCTCGATCGTTATTATTCCATGGCCCAAGCACGAGGATTATTGGCATATTCGGTTATAATTACGCAAACGACCGAGCACGACGGACCGCAGAGTGCGATTTTGAAATATCATTGGGCTTACTTTGTCCACGTTTTGTACCGTTTCAAGCGATGAAAAGGAATCCTTCATCCCCCACCCTCTCCCTGTTGCTGTGTCACGACAGGGAGGATTTTAGAAGGTGCGAGATGGCGATTGGAAAAATTCGAAGCAGAAATCGTTTAAAGTGGGGAACAAAAAATTACTGTACGAACGGCAGGTATTGTTCACTGGCTGAATAAAATTCAAACCACTCTACTTCAACTCTTCGTATCAAGCTACCGTCTCTAAAGAAATAAAATAACATCCCCTACTCTTCTCAATCGCCCCTTCTTCCTCTCTGTCTCCGACCATCCTTCGGATTGGAAAATATTTCTTTATTGGCCATTTGCGTGTTCGAAAGCTTGTTAATTTATCCGTGAAATTGCCGCGCCGTTGACAATGGTTTTATCGTCTGCAGAAGGGACAGCGAGTGTCAATCATGGACGCGTGTGCGTCTCATGCGTGTACTGTGATTTAGAATTGAATGGTCCTCGCAATTACGGGCCGTATCTTTAGCATCCAGCCGGCGCGGCCAGGGCGCGGCATTCAATTTTTATTATCGTAGAATATTCAGTTCCGGGAGGGAGCAATATAATCGCGTTTGACGCTTCGAAGCCCTCAGAAATTAACCAGCTCAGCGACTTTCAAATTATTGCGAACCCATTCGGTGACGATTCGAATCTAGTGTTTGAATATTTTGAGTATTCTTATCGACACTTTGCCGGCGGTGAATTGAATTTTATTATGCCTGTTTGTACATTTTTAATAACTTAGTTAACTGCAGACAACTGTAGTTTAAAGATGTGGTATCGCGAGAATTATAATTCGTGGCATTTGCTGTATTTTAAATATTATTTGTTTGTAAAGGCTTGGCTATTTCTTAGCATAGGAAATTTCAAATGATGTTTAACGATCGGTCTAAAAAGTTTTCTCAAATCGAAAGAGAAACACGACAATAAATATTATACTGTGTATCTTATAATTTGATACCAATTTTTTCAAAGTACTTATTTAATATATTTCAATATACCAAAGTTAGCGATCGTTAATTTAGTGTTAAATTGACGGTTATATGGGACAGGCCAAATCGATTAATTGCACCTTTCGAAGTTTTAAAAATTCCAGTGTAAAAACACTTGATTGAATCTAAACATTTTACGTTTATAATTTTGTCTCATAATAACGATTACTACTATTAAATAACAAAATGTATTTAGCCATTAAATAATAAATAATTTGTTTCAGACGTTAATCTGATCAACTGTTGTTATACATACTGCAATATTTATTTGTATTTATATTTTGAAAAAAACAAGATGTAGGGCCAGATAAGGTGGCATGGAAGCCCTTGAAAATTAATATTAATAAAAAAGTACCGGATGATTCTGAGGCGACCAACATGTTCTGGCTTCGAAACGTTAGTAATTGAAATATTTATGTTAATCACAATTTCGTGATGAGCATAATCAGATTTCCTCGAATTTACGTTTATGTATGATAAAGGCAGACCGGTATTAATCTAAAATTGTAATAACTTGCAAAGTGCAAAGTACTATTTCATAAAATAGAAACACTGGTGGATACATCGTGCCGAACTGCGAAGAGTTAATACTACTTTGCCTTTGTAGTTCTGAAAGATACGTGCGTATTCAGACTTGACACTACGCCGTAAATAAATGTAGAATCAGATCGAGAAATGGCTTCCAACTGACAAGCAATTTCGTGACTTACGGAACACTTCACTAAAGTAAAACGAAATTGCATTCGTTACATCGTAGAAGCCCGACACCTCAAAGTTTTCTACAGCAGGCCATTTACAACTTCGTTACAACTTCCGCGGAACTTAGTCGCGAAGTACGAGTGAGGGAGTAATTTTTCGGATTTACCGGTGGCGAACTCTGACTCGAAGTCGATGCCAAATGTAATGCCTCGAGTTCTTTTTAAACACTCTTATAGAATTTTGTACCATATGCATTGCTAAACTTTGGGTTGCATTTTAATACGAGATCTTTACCATTTGCTTTGATGTCTAACGAGCATAAATCATTTTTCATGGCATTCATTTCTCGGAGGAAGTATTAACCATCGTTAAAAAGACGATATTTCATTTTAACTTATTGGAAAAACAACTATAGGAGCATTTTAAATTGATTAAATCTTTTACAGCGAGAACCATGACGAGAATATTATATATTAGTAGTTGAAGAAAAACCTGTGTTGTTATTATTACTTACCAAGGAATGAATGTTTACTTTGGATTTCATTCTATTGCAATTTTATTATTTAGATTATTTCTTTCGTAAAATGCATCAAAATCCCTTGCGAATTTTAAGCTTATGGTATTTCAATTCAGGATGACTAAATCTCATAAGCTGTCTACGTTTACCTCTTCTGTGTGGTATTTTGTAGTTAATCTACATTCGCGTACATTATATCGTACCATCCCAAATCCTTCTCTTGCTCCTATTTTATTAAATGACGAATCTATGAAACGGCGAAATAAAGGGAATTATAATGCATCGTCTCTATAGTTGGAATGATTAAAAAATCATTTTTATATGCTAATTAATAAGTGGAATTGGATTTAGGGAAGCCATTAAATTGACGGATTCTTGCCTTTTTGGAAACTCCTCCCAAAGTTATAGAGGCGTGGTGCAGTAGATATTTCACATGTGTTTCATAATATACAAATTCTATTGTAATATATAATATACAAAATATATTGTATATAATATACAAAATCCTTATTTAATACATTGTGGTTAACAGATTTCACGTAAACTTAATGTCTACGTAATCCAATGTTAACACTTTACCGATCGGTATTTTTTTAACACCCTACCCCCTTCTGACCTATGACTTGGCAACAAATACTTCCTTGATACAGATATCTATTCGAAAATTACAAATTCTCGTCACTGTGTCCTTAACACAGGTAACCGCAATGATAAATGATAATTTATTAATTGGAGTGGCAACCAGTTAATAAGTTAAAAGTTCAAAGGCGTTGGGTCCGAAAAGCCTATTAACCCCTTAGCCTACAACTACGTGTGAGACTCGTAGAACAGAAAATGGAATAAGAAATTTTGAAGTCTTCCAAAAACTATTAAATTGACAATATCAACTGATCACGAAACGGTCTCATCATTTCTATACTATTAATATCAGTACAGTTAAACGAAATATCAGAAATCAGTGAAACCTTTTGATTTCAGGAATAAATTTTGAGTCTTTACACGCCCTATCAGAGAAGAAATCGTAGGTTAAGGGGTTAATAGGCTTCCGACCGGTAAAGTGTTAAGTATAATCAATAGACTGCGGATTTTTATGCATTTATGACAAATTTAATACGGCTAAAATATACAAAAAGAACATAATATAAAAATATATCTAAAATATCCAAAGTATGATATTTGTTGTAATATTTATTAAGTGCAATAAATCCCTAGATAGGTTTTCCTGTCTCACCTGCACTTGTGAAACTCGAAATTTGCATAAACATCCGCAGTCTAATAATCAACAATATTATCCTCTCGAAAACATTATTCCTCCGTATTTTCATACAGCTACAAGAATTTTTCAAGCATGCACGTAGTACAGGATGTTCTGAATTCTATCATTAATAAACGAGTACACAAATTCCAAGTCGGTCTGCACACATCGACTGCAATTTCTCGAAACGCCGTGGCATTCGTAAACGACCGAAGCGATACCCTATGCTAGAGGGTAGTACGACAGATTAAGGGCACCCGGTAAACACGCTTGGCAAATATTGAGCTGTACGGCTTGCCTGGCTCGGCCTTAAAAATAACAGACTTTTCTGAAAGCACGACAGACACGTCGGCGCGTCAGCCACTCGAAATGAAGGGACGACACTGAGAAATGCTATCCTAAAGTAACGTTCTCCACTCGTTTTCTCGGCGCACTACGAGATACGTCGCGCATGTTATGATACCGCGCGTTTACGTGTTTGCTTTCTCATGAGGAAAAAGGGAATCACAGAAAGCGAGAGATAGAGAGACATGGGGAGAGAATGAGAGAGAGATTCGACGGCTGCAAAATTGACAACTCATTGGGACCGGCAAAGAACATGGCGTTTCTTTTTTTAATTTCTGATAAATAAACAGGGTCACTGTGCATGACTTCGTGCGTTGGGAATATTTTTCCTCGATATTTACGATGGAAATCTATCGAATCGGTACAAGCTGTCTTGATGGTTTTTTTTCTTGCCTTATGACGAATCGATATGTTTGTTCACGGTTGAACAATTAAAATAGAAAGTCAAATGTAAACCTGAGATTATTGACGGTTTGTGAGGTCGGGTTGTGATCAGCTAATTTTAATGGAGAAATCAATGGTAGTGAAGGTTCGTGTATGTACTGTGTAGAAAATCGGGGGAGAATATATTTCTAATTGAATTATTGAGTACTAAATTTTGAAATGTAAGTTTTGCTATATTTTAAAAATGGGTTTACTTTTATTACGATGTCAATGATGGTATATTGCCTGTTCGATTTAATACCATTTGAAGTTTTGTCTTTTCGTCTGTAGTTAAGTTTCTAAAATTTTTTAAGTGTATTGTGGAATTTCAAAAAGTTTTTCGTGGGGAAATTCAACAAAATAAATTAGCAATAAAGTATATTGGTTCTTAATGTGCTTTTAACACAACGGGATACATAAAAATTGGTCCTCGTTTTGTCAGTCACTAATTCTTGGGGAATAAATATTTTGATAAGATGTTAATTCGTTTTTTGTCATAACACCAAGAATTAAAAACTTTCATTTCAATATATAATAATTTTTTCAAACAGTCGACATTAGACTTATAAATTTCCACAATTAAGTTTCGTGAAATTCATCTCAACTGCCCATTTTAATTACATTCACTTCTCGAATTCGTTTGTGAATTCAATTAAAAGCATCAGATCTCAATTCGGTCAAACTTCAGTAATAAAAATGTCTGTAAAGCTATTTATAAATAACGACAGACGAAAACCCGTTAAAACGAAGCCATTTACTAGCAACGACAGGGAAACTTTTCCGCAAAATCAGTTCAAACGCGGCACAGTTGGTCCCAAAACAGGAAAAAAAGCTTACCAAAGTCAAAGTGCCTGAAAAGCACCCGAAACTGACATGCAACGTCCAAACATTGAAATTTTATATGCCATGCGCACGAAAGTTCGCGAGCAGAGGAGTAAAGTTGAAAAATCTCGATAATTTCGTCAGTGCAGAAACGAGGGTGGTATACGCACTCGGTGCAAGGGGATCCTAGATAATCAATTTCAAACCCCCTTTTCCTCTCGATCGTGCACACCCCATTCCGGCAATTGCCTAGTTTGCCTCGCCGGTAATCCTGTCCTATGCACCACCCTTCCACACCCCCTCTACAAGCCCGAAGAACCCCGTGTGCCTCTGGTGCAACCGTCGAAGTCGAGTTGGAAGCTATATCACTTGCAAAGTAGACCCGTGTCGCACACGAGAGGGTTTCTTCTTCTTCCTTCACGTCTTCCGTTCGGCTTCCACTCTCCTCCTTAGCTAGTCGATCTGCGAGCACGGCGACAAAAAAGCACTCGAATCGATTCACCCTCGGCATGCTGGGAACGATCTCAATTTTTCCAGGTCGAATAAGAGGGAAGGGGTAAACGGAAGAAATGGAAGAAAAAGAAACGGCCACTAACCCGTCACTCGAAATGCATCCAATTGAGGATGCGTTGGGAGATTTGATGTTGTGGGCGATGGGAAATATTCTGGTGGATTAGACAAATGTGATTGAGCTTGTTCTATGACGTTGAATTACGATTTGGAGGCAAATTATGATGAGATTTTGATTAAGTAACGGTAGCAGATTGTGACTGAAATGAATTTCCATGGGTGTGGAGGAAAATGGAATGGTACGTTTGATTGACTCGGAACCCATGTAATGGTCAGTATGAGTAGCTCTATAATGAGAAGGGAATCAAAACTGTAGGTTGAAAGGACAAAATATTAAATGAAATTTTAGAAAATAGTAACTAATAACTCATTGCGGAAAAGGATACAATGAATATCGAGTCTAAAATCTGGGAATTTTGGAAGATAGGTTTAACATTTTGGAAAAGGACGATATGTTATAGGTATTTCTATTATTTATCGTTACCATAATATTTTCTTAGTTAAACTTACTTAACAACCATAACACTAGTGTCCAAGTTATTGTCTACTTGACGATTCGAGAGTTTCTTTAACCCATTCACTGCCAAGAAAGCTGAGGAAATATTACCTTGTATGTTAAAATTCAAAAAGATGACAGAAAGTTTTTAGAACATTAATTTAATTAATCAGAAACACAATCTCGATATTTGTAATGATACGAAGAAGTTTCTTGTTTCAAAGTTTCTATACACGATTGGCCCTTGTTTATTAATCAGAACTTATAGTGCAACTATAAAATATATTTGTAGTTGGCAGTGAAAGAATCTACCGCATTAATAATAAGTTAAGTTTCTTAATAAGTTAATTAAGAAATAAAATTCGGAAAATATGACTCGAAAGAATCCACAGTAATTCGATAGAAGTTTACACAGGAGATCGCTTAATGAGTTAGACAAATGTTTTGTTACTGGTGTGTATCACGAGACGACAAATATTACCGAATTTCGCAATAGTCCAGGAAAGAAGAAGGACTGAGATAGAAAGATGAGAAGTTTGCTATTGAGGGTCGTAGAAAAGGTTAACAACCAGGACTACATACCCTTCGCACGGTCGATCGATCACAACTTTGTTCATTTAAGCCCTTTGGATGAGGGTGCATACCTCTCACAGGTGCTAATGAAATGAGATTCGTAAAATATTCACGGATATATGCTCAGATCCAACGAACAAGTGGAAGGGCCGGAAGAAGGCAAAAAGTGGAGCAATTATGAAAATTCCGTTTCAAGAATAATAACATTAATCTTGACCTTTTCATTTTCAGCGAGAGAAATTGACTCGTATCTTTTGCTAGAAACGCTACAATTTCAATTATATTAGGCAAAATTGACTTGGTATCTCAAAATATGCAAGATGTTATGTGAATTTAATAAAGATATCTTTTTGTACCTACAATACAATTAAAATAATAATAACAGAAATTTTTTACATGTTGGGGCAATGTTAATTATGTTCTGGTGTATCATTAGTTATTCACAGTCCAACGGAATTCTGCCAATTAAATATTGTACATTATTTACGAGATAAATGAAAATATTAAATATATAAAAAATATATCTTTCCAAGATATAACAAATATTCAACGTTCAAATAAAACGAACACCAACCCTAAGATTATACACTTCTTCGCGAGATTGCTACTAACCTTAGAAAAATAATCGTTATAAAACAGCTATAAATAAATTAATATTGTATGTTTACTGGAAATCACGGAAAGCGAGACAAAATTTTACCACGTACTGATAAGTGTTGATAGCAATTTCTAAAAGTAAAAAATTTACTTTGAACCTTCCCCTAATTTTTGTATCTTTCTTAAAAAATAGATGCTAATTTTAACTATAACTCTGAGAATCTAATTCAACCGAACATATAATAAATCACTACTTTATCTTCCTCTATTACTTCCCCTTCTTTTCTACCCGTTAATGGTTATAACAAACCCCATCACCTAAGCAAACCGAAAACACTGAAAACCCCCAACCCTCCCCAACAATACAACAATAGAAAATTCCCAACAACTTGAATCCCAACGCACCATATCATACCATGTTTCCAGATTTAGACGTCGAAGAGAAACAGGAATCGAAGGCGGACGGGAAAAATGGAAAGAAAATATCATGATGAAAGGGTGCGCACCCCTTGCACCGATCGATTACTCCGTCGTTCACCTACACCCTTTGGCTCTAGCGCACACCTTTCCCATGGTATTAATGAAAGGACCTTCGGTTATTGTACTCATCCCTCTCGTGCGCCAACGAACATCCCCGTGTATTGCCACACACCTGCACTGCCACTTCAAACACGCAGGAGTGCGTAAATGCGTGTAGAAATCAACGACACACTCACACACCTTTTCACAAATCAATGAAGTTACGGCGCGCGCACATAACACTATATCGTTTTCCACAACGATATCGTTTTCTATCGGCTTTAATGCAGACACCTTCGCGCAGAGATAACGTCGATGAGATAAATTTACACGGAATCATACTCCAATCTCGAGTACGGTGAGCTAATAAACGAACACACACTTTCGCTATGATCGTTGCATTATTTCTCGGCAATTCCATTTCAAACTCGATGTTCTTCTGTTGTTTAATGGAAATACAGCATTGTTGAATGCAAAGAGAATGATATTATGAACATACGGTAAGTTCAGATCATGTGTTTTTTGAAAGTATTTGGCTTTGTGAGATGTGTGTCACAGATTCTATAAATTCTATTGGTAATAACCACTCGGTTGCACTATTCAGCTATTCTTTGAGAATTTTCTGCGAGAGGAAATTCTGTCGAAATTCTAATTTCTAACCCTTTCAATACTGCGGGGTTATACAGATCCAAAATAATGTTTGAAAAATTCTACAGACGTTAATACATGCTTTCAGTACACCAAGGATATATACATTTCAACTCCTTTCCTTTTCTCGAAAAACCGCAATTTAAAAAATTTTTGAACTTTAAATAGATGTTTTTTTAAGTCATTATCGATTTATATTTTTTATTTATATTAAAAATAATTCACTACATACAAATCGTATTGGAAGGGTGAATTATCTAGCAACACTTCATGGAAGAAAAATTTGTTTGTTACAATATTTAGTATGGTGGACTAACAGAAATTGTGTTATCTAATTCATCTTTAGATATTGTACTCCATAATTCGTATTATGCTGTACTTGATTTTTACTATGAGTTACTATCATTACGATCCACATAAAATTATGTGCATCACGAGAGGGGTGCGACTTTCTAGCCGTATATGTAAATTATTAAACAAATATGTAGCCATTTTATTCCAAGTGTCGCAAGAACAATTGTCGTTTCATTTATTAAATCTCTAATAAAAAAGTTTATAATCTCTGGTCATGAACTTTACAGATATAAATGAATTTCTTAACCTTTACCCTTGCAATGCATCCATCGAAAAGATTTCTTCGACAAAGAGACTCCCATCAATTACAATATTCCCCAACTTGTTCTCAGAATTGCCTCACATCACAAAATTCTTCCTTTGAGAAAAAAAAGCTTTTCTTTGAAAGCTGTTCTAACAATTACCACAAAATACATGCCACTACAATATAGTAGCCAAGGAAGAAGCTTTCTCAATCAGCTTTCTTTCCTCGATCCGCCACAGAGACGCGGGTAGTCGTCGTAATAACGACCTAATGTAATAATCCTAATCTGACTGTGAGGGCGGTGCACCCTAGGAGCACCCACGTTCGCATTTATCCAGGGAAATTTTCATTCCGATTTGCGTGATAGGTGGTAGCACACGGTGGAGCATATAAGGAACGACCCGTGTCCTGTTCTCCTTTGCCACCGCCGTGGAATCCGAAGCTAAATTAACCACTACCTTAGACGAAACAATTTCGCGTAGCTATTTTCTGCCGTAAATTGACTTGCACATACACAACCCGCCTGTATGCTCTCCTCTGGTACATTTCCTGACGATGCGTGATCCAGGATGCTGCACCGGAGAAAGAAGAAGAAGAGACAGAAAGAGAGAGGAAGGAGAGGGCAAAAGCCATGCACACAAGCCAGTCTACCTCTTCCATTCCTCGGCAAATCGTGCCGGGAGATTACTTGATCTTTTATGCCTCAATTATCATACCGAGCCATTATTAAACTTGCGCCGACAGTACCTACTACTGGTCTTGTTCCGCTTAAAAACCATTCGGTAGCCGCGATGCGAACGTATGCGCACGTTTCAACGCGTATGATTGTGTTTGCTCGCGCTGAGATAGAAGCCGGAGGACTCCAGAGTGAAGATTCGAATGATTATCGAGTGCACGTCCGTGGAGATGATCGTCTAGGTTTAAATAGGTCGAAGGGAAGGAATTGGAGGATGATAAACTTCCTTGGTGAAACGACGATGGAGATTGTGGCTTGGACTACTAAATAGAGGAGCCGAGGGTGAATCTTCATTTTGTGGAAGATTCAGATATAATATAGTTGAACCTCGATAACTCGAATCTCAAGAGGGAGGAAAAAATCTGGAGTTGCAGAGATTTCGTCTTATCGAGTTCCTGGACGGGAGAAGAAAAGTCATTGGGTTCGAGAATAATTTTAACCCATTTCCTGATAAATTTTTCTTGGTTTGATTGTTTTTGGAAGAAGTATTGTCACAGAGTAAAAATAAAAACAGACTGTTTTAAATATGTTTAATTTTAGAAGCACGTGAGATATCTAAATTAAATGCTAAAGGACTTAGAAAATGAATAAATCCCCAAATGGGGATCATGGAGGGTAATGGTTTAATGTTTTAAGTTTAAAGGGACTCGGAAGTTAATATGTTCAATAGTATTTGCATAAAAGTTTACAACAAAGATTTAAATGACGTGCTACGTGCGTGACGCGATAAATGAAATACGAAATTTTCCAACTACTATTAAAATGAAAATATCAGTCGGTTAGAAGACGGCTAAATTATTTCTATAACCTTAATATTGCAGACAGTTATACAAAGTGTTAAAAATCAGAGAGAAGCTTTTATTTTCGGAATCAACTTTAAGTTATTCCGCACACAATCAAAATGGAAATCGTATGACAAGGGGTTAATTGCAGCTTGTAGCCTGTACGCATGAATGAAAAACGAGAAAGTTGTTAATAAGTCATACCTGTCATCTTTCACACAATCAGATTTTCTTTATGAAGCATAATATACAATTAGAAACGCCTGAACCTAATCCATTGCTTGTTTCATTAATAAAAATAAATGTCCACAAGTATAATTTCAAACAGCAATAAAAAATAAAGAAAAATGTTCAGCTACAGAACTTCCTGTTAACATAAAACCGGATTTCTCTACTTGAAAAATTCACTATAAGCAACGACATTAATACACAACCCTTTCATACATACGTCGACATGCCGTCGAGAGAATTTCAATAAAGAAATAAATAGCATTATCTTTTCCAAAAAGAAGTCAACCCTATTAAAACGAAAAAGCTGATTATCCACCGTAAAACCATGTACACCAAGCAGGAAACATTAGTTCAATGTCTTCTTCAATTTCCAAGCGCAATAATCCACGGGTATTCGTTGAAGCGACTCGGTATTTTCTGCAATCAGCGGAATACGTAATGAGCGATCGCAAGCATAGATCCTTTTGAACCGTAGGTTCGCGTAAAAGCGACGGTGATGCGTCCTTTGCATGTCGGCATTCGCGTTAGGGCTCGAGGCTGACCAAATGACCAGTCATAAAAGTTATAATGAGCCTGGCCCGTACAGTTGATCGGTCCATCGTGCACGCGGTTGGCGTTCGCCGTTCTCCATTGCTTTCGTTTCCATGTTCCTCCCTCCGAGGTCCCCATACGAACGTTTCGCGAGGTACGTCCGCTTCGTTTCATTCGTCCTCTTTTTCGTCCGATGCCAGAGTCTGTCCGTTCGTCCTCTCCTCGTTCCAGCTTACCTCGCGTCTTCTTCGATACAAACTCTTTGGGGCCAGGTACAGTCGAGATAATCAAAAGGCGCTCCGCGTATTCGGTACAACTTCTGGAATTCGCGTCGGTGCATTGTATTCCCGCCATTATTTGCCGCGAAAACTTGGCGGAGACGTTGCTGCGATTCCTCCCTCTCTATTTCTCTCCCCGTTATTATCTCCCTCTCGGTGGATTTCGCGTTTCTCCGGCTTCCTTCTGCCTGGCTGCCTTCGATCCTCTTTTTAGAACCTTTTATAGTTCTCACGAGCCTGTTTGTCGTTCCGTAAGTAACGAGTTCCGTAAGGATGTTTAATTTCGACGATACACTTTTACTTTGGACTTTTCCGACGAACGGTGAGTTCAGAGGGGGATGAGATTTTGAAGCAGAAGGTAGAAGCTGTGATAGGACAGGGAAGAGGGGAATTGTTCGGGTATTTGTCGTTTTGTAGTATAATGGTGTTTATATTTAAATACGTTGTTATTGGTTGAGACTGCAAGACATAGACGGCCATTGCGAAATGCTGAGAAGTGAAAGCTCCCTTATATTAGGGGAGTCGGAAAATAATGTTGCTTCTCCAAATATTTTCTGATCTAGAACCAATTGATTGTTATCGAATTGGAATTGGAAATTTGCACGGTAGATAAAAAAAGGTTGTTGACAGCGAGGGGGATTACAATATTTGGTAATCGCACCTCGTTACAGTAGGGTGTAAATGCTTCTAATTAAGTCTATTTAGGAAATGTCGAATTGGAGGTTTCAATGCATATTCTTATTCGCATCTCAATAGTAGTCACTCCATCCTTATTTCCATGCCAATGTCAACGAGTCGTAAAACATATCATTCGCAATTCCCAAGATCATTCGTGTTTCTTACTGGCAAAGTACCCCGTTTCTTGTATCACTTAAGTACACGTTCTTCAGCGAACAATAAAATTACGATTGAAAATTACTGCTATTACAAACAATTACGACCATTAGTACAAATTCGTTTCATCAACTGTCTTCATTGCAAGATTAATAAAAAAAGAAGCTATTCGTAATCAGCGATGAGCGCGCAAGGGTCTCCGTACAATTAATCGCTAAAAGGTGTACATTCAGCGTGTAATTCGAACGATAAGTCGCGGTCAGAACGGTAATATGATATTCCCAAATCAAAGGTGGGTCCATGGACCACCTGTGGTAGCCAAAGATCGGGACAAAGTTATCAGGACGGAGGTGAGAATACGGTCGCAAGAAATCGCGGTCTGCGGTTCCGCGACACCGTGGTGTTTGCGTCACGCACTGTACAAGGATAAAGTCATGGAAGAGGAGGAACGTAGGTAGAAAATAGAGGGAGGCGAAGAGAGGACCAACAGAGAGAGAGTAAGAAAGAAGAGGAAAGGGATAAAGAACGAGAGAGAAGGAAAGAGAAAAACGGCGAGAGACCAGTCGTCGTCCCATGGCGTGCGATCTACAGAACGGCCGATTTTTTTCCTCCCTTTTTTCATTCCATCTTTCCCCTTCTCTCGCACCGTTTCCTTCTGTCTTCCTTCCTTTCTCCTCGTCTTTCTCCATGCGATACCTGGACGCGTATATATACCTACAACGTATTTACCTGTACACACGTGTGCTCCGTCTTCGTTTATCTTCCGGCAGGGTGCAGTTGCCACTTCTTTCTTGTTTTTCTTTGCGCTCCTTCCACCGATTCTTGCTCTTTTTCCACCTTCTGCTTCTCTCCTCCACCTCCAGCTCTTCGTACGTGTACCTGTCCATTCTTTTGTCGAATCTCCACTCGCTTTTTCGGACCGCGTGCCTGCTCCACGAAGAAAAGTGCGGAGACCGATGGCGATGGTGGTGGCGGCGATCCTGGCGGAGGTGGGAAAGGTACTCCTCTTTTGCTGATTCGAGGAGGAACGCCGCGGAATTACGGCGAGCGCAAAGTCACGGCTAATGAAGTCGCAATTCAACCATTTTACCATTCGCCGATTCCACGCTGAATCGTGATCGCTCCTGAGAGAGAGGGAGAGAGAGAGAGAGAGGGTGAAACTAGCGAGGAGGAAAGAGAAACTGTACATCCTGGTCGTATAGATTTATTTTACTTTGCCGGCTCTTTTGTATCGGAATACTTAACGTAAGAAGTTCAAGAGAAAAGGAATCTTAATGCCATGCAGAGAAGTAATTTTGTTTTCTTGGAATTCATGAAAGGTGCGAGGGGTTGGGGTAGGGGGTTGGTAATGACGAAGGGTGATGAGGAGTTCTTGTTTTAGGTGTAATAATGACATGGAATTTTTTAAAATGGTGAATTAATGTCGATGTCAACGGTGGTTTAATTTTTGTGTGTGTGACATTTTTTCATTCTATAACGATGACGTGATATATTTTAGTGAACTATATTGTATATTTTTGATTATGTTGCAAGATAAGGAGACTTGATTTAAATGTGATAGAATGAATAAATGAAAATATGATATTCTCAAAAGTCTCTATGATATAAATTCTTTCCCACGTACGAAAATTTGCTAAGGGATGATTATCCCGTTGATTACTGTTAACCCTCTATGGGCCCCTGTAACTTTGAGGTAACGCAAGACACATCCAAGCTTCTATTCTTCAAAGTTAATTTTTCAACTTTGCCGAATTTAACTCGTGAAAATCATGAAATTCGTTACAATTCAATGTTTAACAATCAGGTTTAATCTATTATTTAAAATACTAATTTTATCATTTTCTAATTACGCTATTATGAAACTGACACCATGAAAAATTCAGACTATAGAGGGTTAATAATATGATATCAAGTGACAGATTCCTATCGCACACCATATTGCAAAAGTAACAGTTCAACTTCGTCACAAAATATCGCAAAAGCACTTTCCACCCTTTAAAGAAATTCAACAAAAAAAAAACACCTGTTACAAGCATGCATTTCCAAAAGAATTTCGACCAATGATCAACACTACCAGCAATTTTTCGTGCTGCTTCATCTGATTCCACCCTCACCATTGTCATTACCAGTAAACGACAAGTATCTCTACAAACTAATGACCGAATGATCGTTACTTCTTCACAGTGGTTTCATTCATCGTACATTGCTACAACGAAGTAAACGAGGAATAGAAAGGACGAAAGAAAAAGCCAAGGAATGCTGGCTTGACCACTTAGCACGCGTTAAAGCGATGCAAATATCACGAGCGGCCGGAATATTGCGTGGCAAGAAGCAGAAGCCTGTTAACGATACTCTTTCGTTTACGCGTCAAAGCCATAAACGTAACCAGCCGCGAACGGAACATCGAAGCGGCCACACGAGCTAGCCAAGCGAAGCGATTACACGCGTGTAATCGTCGCCGGTAGTTTACGCTGATCATAAGGAAGTTCGTGTTATCAGCTAGGACGCATAATTACGAGGCTGATGAGCTAACTCGATCGGAGATGGAGTCATGGATAATCGAGAGGAGGAAAAGGGATTTGTGGGTTATTTGTTTACTGACGATTGAGATTTAAACCGTCGAAAATATTGGTTTTCTCTTTTGCGGACAGAGGGTATTGGAACTTACAAAAATCAGTCTTATATTTCTGTTTGGAATGCTTAACATTTTAACGACCGTTTTTTTTTTAACATTCTACCTTCTTCTGACCAGCAACTTGGTCGTAAATACATCCCTTATTTTGATGTTTCTTCGAAAGTTGCAAATTCCCGTCACTGAGTCCTTAGCACAGTAAATTGCGATGATAAATAACAATTTATTAACTGTCGTGGAAACCGATCACTAAGTTAAAGTCCAAAAGCGTTGGACCCCAAAAGTCTATTAATCTACCGGTCGGTAAAGTGTTAAGGGGGTGAAAACTATTTTTTTTCGCTTCCTTTGGGATCTTCTTTTGACGAACTATTTACAACCAATTTATTTATACCTGATTAAATTGGTAACTGTAACAAATTCCTTGTCCACTGTATTTTAATCGGAAACATCCTACAAATTCAATAACTACAAAGATATTGAACTTACCAAAGACCCTTTACCCTAACTAACAATAAATATCCTTCCATCTTTGAATTCTAATTATACGTTCAGAAAATCATTTCACGCAGAATGAAAAGAAATTGATTACCAAGATTAATAATTCCTCTTTACTTACTAACACAAAAACAGGTATAATTCCTTTCAGAAATAAATTCCTAGCCATAAGAAACCCCTATAAACTTCAACATCGCTGCACTCACCCAAATATTCATAACCACCTTGTACGTCATCTAAAAGAAAATTGTGCAGCCTACCAAACCTAAGAAGACATGAAAAAGAGAACTCC
Organism: Cerceris rybyensis; assembly: GCA_910591515.1. Lineage (NCBI taxonomy): Eukaryota > Metazoa > Arthropoda > Insecta > Hymenoptera > Crabronidae > Cerceris > Cerceris rybyensis. The sequence goes on from OU342799.1 coordinate 14,548,752, forward strand.
AAGACGACACCATCCCTTGAATCTCCCGTCAGAAAATCACCCGGAAGACATTACCGGCCGGTTATTTAAGTAGTAATACTCTTAAATTACGTTGTTCCAGGATGCTGTTAGTGTGCGCCAACACGTGTAAAAGGTGCCGAGAAAGCGTGCGTTTATTGTCCTGCCGGGCGTTGTTACGAACTGCTCAACAAGACATCGGTTTATAGCAGCCGAGAGACGTTCTTTCCCCCTCGGTACCCTTTTCACCCTTCGTGTCTACGCGTATATCAAGTAGCCAGGAGAAGGAGGGGCGGAGCGCGGGCTCTTTTGCATCGGCGGGGATGAGGCAGCCTTTGATTAATTATAGATCGCTTATGGTAATCAACCGGGAACATCGAGCGATACCCATTACGATCGTTATTTTCGGAGAAAGTGGTTAAGTATATCGTCTCAGATTCACCTTTCCCTTGGAATACTCCAACGGGTTTCCATGTACGTAGGTGTACACGACACCTGCGCTGCTACAGCTGACAGTGAGAACACTCGTGCGGTATCGCAAAGTGCCTTTAATTGGATCCAAATACCGTTACGAGTATCGCTGCCGATTTGGCTTTGTTTGTGTGCCGAGAAATCTCTCGAGGAATTTCAAATTTTAACCACTGACGGACTCAAAGTTGTTGCAAATATTTGGGTTGATATAGGACGATCTTTGTGGGAATGATTTTATCGGGGTAATATTGGCAGTTTGTGTTGATCGAGGTGATAACAATTGGTGAGAATTTCTGAGTTTGTTTAACACTAGAACTACCAAACCAGTCAAAATGACTGGTACACAATTTTTTCAAAAAATTCTTCAAGTTTATATAAGGGTCATAGAATAAATATTCTACGTTTATATCGATAAATGTGAATCACCCAATCGATCAAATTTTTCTGCCGCTTAATTTCCCCTTTTTCAAAGTACTTATTTAATTGATTCGAATATGTTAATTTGACGCCGGTAGTTCTAGTGTTAATATTAATCGTACTGGCATATTTGCTGTATTTATTTCTGATAGGTGCACTCATTTGACTGGTTATAAAATAGCGATAATATTGTTTCGACAGATTTGCAGGAGGTTGTAAATTCAATATTAGAAAGAACGTAGGAGAAAACTTTTGTTCGATAATTTAGAATCATTTCTCGGGGTAATATGGGAAATTTCTATAGATTGATAACAATTGGTGGTCAATTGCTTTCTCATTTCTAAGTTTGCTTAACACTAATCGAACTGGCATTCATAAGAAATTATTTCTATTCCCAATCAGTGCACAACGTAATTATCTTTCAATTAAGAATCAATATTTTCCCTAACATTTATTCCACTGCTCCAAAACAACCCCAAACGTTCCCTTATACCATACCGCACAAAAATACTAACATCACCCTATAACTTCCATTCCTCTCCACCTTCGCTTCCAAACTGATCATCAATAATTTAAAAACGAGTACAGAAAGAAGCCCACTCGCTAATTAAACAATAATAGATCCTCGAGCGAAAGGCACGACCAATTAAGAGTGAAAAGTAAGTGCCATCAAACACAACCAGAAACGAAGAACATACGTTTCTACTAATTAACTCCAAACCAACAGGGGCAAGGAAACAAAAAAGAAAAAACAAGTGGCAAGACATACAATTTCATTGACGAGCAGAATTCGGTGACATTTTGGTGCATCACGAGGAAGAAAGGAGAGCAATGAAGAATCTCCATAATCGCAACCCTACAAGAAGATCGTCGCAGTCGTTCAGTATTTTTAGGACGGGAAGGCGACTCTCGAATCGATTAATCATTACGCGATAAAAAAACACGGCACTCCCGCGGTAAAATATGTAACGGATGCGCGCGAGTTGGAGCGGGTCTCGTTCACGGGCGCGCTGTTCTCGAGCGTATAAATAACGGCAAGAGGAGGCACATATATGCAAGAAAACGAAACCGGCGCATCCACCGGACGAACGCGAAACACACATGCTGGAAGGAGAGTCGCGGCTTGTAACTCGTGTAACGGTGCCGGTGCACAGGAAATCGTAATCTACACTTTACACAGGGTGTGTGAAAAATCGTGGTACAAGGGAGAACAGGATGGTTGCTCGTACAGAAATAAGTACAAATTGAAGAATGATGGTTTTAAGTAGTGACTAAAGGTGTGGTGAAAATGATGAATCAAGTTCGTAATGAATTTATCTTTGAAATTATCATTTAACACTTTAACTTTTGTGGGAGTCACTTAAGTAGATCACCCTTTTGATGCATACAATTCAAATTCATGTAAAAATAAGGAGGAAGATTGTAATAGGGTGAAAGAGGGCTACATAGAAGAAGGCACGAAGAAAAACCAGGAACTACTAAATAAAGCACAATTCTGTTCTACTATTGACGACTGCTAACATCGAATCTCATCAAGGAGCTACTCGTATTTCCGGTACATGCTAAAAAGTGCATTAATGGTTGTAATACGCGCGGTACCGAGATTTTTTTTCCTGTTTCTTATTTTCATATAAGAATTATGTTTTATTACGATACAACGTGGAAAAGTTCCTGAAAGCGAAGGCGTTTGTCGTCGATTTTTCGACAAGCGTTCCGGGGCATCCTCTTTAGTGTTCTTCCAGTACTTTAGCCGGTAATTGGAAACTTCCGCGACGTACAATTTTGTATCTATTTTATTCCCGAAGAAGGCACGGCGAGAGGATTACTCGGTGTTCTTGCACTTCATTTGAGGATCTAAATCTTCCCGGGGTTTAATAGCTTCCCTTTCTCAGTTATCTCGTGATTGATCGCGAGGAAGGTCCCACCTCCGTCGCCTCGTCTCCCGGCATAGCTGAAAGTTGAATTCAAAATGCTACGGGTCTCCGGGAATCCTGGACTCCGCCTTAAGCCCTTCGTTTATTTTCACCAGATTACTCGAGCGCCTTTCTCCGCTCTCTCCCAGTTTATTCGCCAACTTGGAATTGCGCGTTAAACGTGATTTAACGATTTATCCCAGCGTAGCTCGAATCTTCAAAAATTCACAATTTCTCCAAAACCTTCGCAAACGGAAATATATATATTTATTTCACCAATTCCCAGCATCGATTTCTCCCATTAAGTGTCCCAACGATAAATCAACCGATCAACGTAAACCGATCACCCTTCGCTCTATTATTATGAGAACCATACGGAGAAAATTCTCAACATTCACTGGTTGTTTATTCAACCCCAAAGGATTCACGCCAAGCCACCTAAAATCTTCAAAAATTCAAAATTTCTCTAAACTTTCACAAAAGGAAATATGTCAATTTATTTCACCAATTTCCAGCATCGATTTCTCCAGTGAACAGTCTCAACGATAAATCAACCGATCAACGAAACCTAATAACCCTTCACTCTATTATTACGAGAACTATACGGAGAAAATTGTCAACATTCACTGGCTCTTTATTCAACCCCAAAGAATTCACGCCAAGCTACCTAGAATATTTAAAAATTCTCTAAACTTTCACAAAAGGAAATATGTAAATTTATTTCAGCAATTCCCAGCATCGATTTTTTCAGTGAACAGTCTCAACGATAAATCAACCGATCAACGAAACCTAATAACCCTTCACTCTATTATTACGAGAACTATACGGAGAAAATTCTCAACATTCACTGGCTGTTTATTCAACCCCAAAGGATTCACGCCAAGCCACCTCGAATCTTCAAAAATTCTCTAAACTTTCACAAAAGGAAATATGTAAATTCATTTCAGCAATTCCCAGCATCGATTTCTTCAGTGAACAGTCTCAACGATAAATCAACCGATCAACGAAACCTAATAACCCTTCACTCTATTATTACGAGAACTAATCGGAGAAAATTCTCAACATTTACTGGCTGTTTATTCAACCCCAAAGGATTCACGCCAAGCCACCTCGAATCTTCAAAAATTCACAATTTTTCCAAAACATTCGCGAAAGGAAATATGTCAATTTATTTCACCAATTCCCAGCATCGATTTCTTCAGTGAACAGTCTCAACGATAAATCAACCGATCAACGTAAACCGATCACCCTTCACTCTATTATTATGAGAACCATACGGAGAATATTCTCAACATCCACTGTCTGCTTTTTCCATCCCAAAGGACTCGCACCATAGCCAGGGTGAGAATAGAGCCGGACCAATTAACTCCGGCTACTATGGTATTATGTCCTCTTGACACGGTAGTCATATATCCGTCGATATGCCAGAATCGTCGGCGCGTAATCCTGACAAAAGTTTGTTTGCACGGGGGGCCAGCCGTGTAACATGTTAATGCAGACGCAATACGGACGGTACCGCATTTGCCCTGGCATCGGGCTTTGCAGTAATGACAATCGAGATAATAAATCAAGAGGGTTCGGTAGAAATGTCGCGCGGAGAGGGGCACGGAGGGTGCAATATGCGGGCTGAGATCCACGTTAACAAATGTCTCTATCCAGTGGCAACGTGTTTCCGCGCACGGTAACCCCCGATGAGCCGTAAAAATCACAGATTGGGGTAGGTCCTTCCAGCACATGGTGTTAATTCTTTCCTACGTGTGTACGCACGCTCGAGCGGAGACGAATGACGGCACCCTTCGCACATTGTCGAGTTTCCTGTGAGAAATGGATATATTATACCCCCCTTTGCAACAGCGTGTTTTTTTTTTTTTCTTCAGTTTGTAATTGAGTGTCGATGGGTAGATGGATGCACCTTTGGAGTTGCGGATGAGGGAATTTTATTTTAATTGATTATGCCAAGTATTTCGGTTTAATTGAAGTATTTAAGTAGTAAAAGTGGATTTGATTGTGTTTTCGTTGGGGGTAGTTTTTAGATTTAATTCAACGGAGACTTTTTGAGGGTGTGTATTGGTTTCTCCGTAAGTTGGTGGCTTTCGTGGGAGGATGTTGATTCTTTGTGACAATTTTTTATGGGGAGTATACTACATCTTTTGGAAAATGCCAGCTTGGTACAGGGAAATTTAATATTTAATTTTTTTTCGTGGATATTTTGATATTGATTATTGACTGATTTTGTTTCGTAGCTAAATTATCAATGAAAGTAATTTCGACTTTAAAAGTTCAAAAGTCATAGTGATTTTGTTTTGCATGTTTAACCAAAGTGTTGTTTAATATCGGTAGTTACCGATGTCAAAGAAAAATAAATAGCCGCTAGTAGAGAATATTACCAGATTAATTTCAATCGACTGAAAACTAATTGCAAATTATTCGAACCATAAACCGTTAATATTGCTCCAAGTGATTAATATGAATATTCATAAATTATACCACAATTCACAGAAAGAAGTAAACAAAATTTTATAGTTACGGTTTACGATTTTGTTATTTTTGATAACTAAGTTTAAGATTGCTTAAAATAATTATTCTTCAATCAGGATAAATCTTATGACTAAATGCAGCGGATACGAAGCTTTTTCTATTCCGGAGAATGAAGAATGATTTACTGAGATTCTTTTAATTTTTCAAGATACTTTCCGCTGAATTGAAAATATTCTTTCAGCGTGACACTTTCTTCGACTTTGCATTCTGACTTTGTAAAAGCTTCTCTTACGAAGAGGCAGCTCCTAAGCTTGAAACTTTTTCAGAATTTCTCAATCCGTTTTGTTCGATTTTACTCTTAACTTTTTTCCGATTCCAAGTAAAATTGTTGTAATACCAAATCAATGTGACAACTCGTGGAAAGTTCAAAATGTTTATTTCATTGTCGCGTTTACGAAGAATTTCAAATTTGGTAAGCAGCTCTTGAAAGTTCTATAATGATGAATCAAGAATAACTAGTCATGTTTAGTGCAGCACTCGATCACAGATTAACATAGAACAATTATTATTTCCATTCACAATGAACTTGTATAAAATAGCCATATGAAATTTGTTTTTTTGAGAATCTACATTATAATGTCACATTGCAGAAATGTTAACACTTTCTCGAAGATATTACAAAAAATACGTCCCTTTTGCTCCGATACAAATTTACCATCGATGTTTCATTGTATTTCAAACTTTATCGCTCAAGAATCTTCAGTAGAAAATCGTCTGTGGTGAAAGATCTTGTCGATAGAGCCGCTGAGCTTCGCTGTTCTTCCCGTTATCTCATTTTACACGTAAAATGAATATCTACTCACTCCATATTACAATAAATCATGTAGATTGCACTGTCTTAACGATAAAACGTTTAGATGCAAAGTGATTTACTATGAGTACACTGTCTTCAGAGTCAGATAATTTATTGTAATGCACTGTTTACCAGCAGAAAGCAGTGCAGTTGAAGTGCTCATAATTATACATATAATAACTATTCTACAACATTCTACACGTAGAAAACTATTTTTAACTTGCAAAAAAAGAGTTTCATCACCGTTTCCTTTTTTTCATCTCAAGATATAGCAAATTGTCGTAACAAAGTTTGCAACTCCATTTCAACTACACAGCTCATTTCTAAATGGTAACAATAATTCGAAAAATAGTACAATCTCATAAACATCACAAATTGTACGATCTTTTCTACAAAGTTAAAATAACCATATTGATCATTCAAAGCTAAAAGTACACAAACTCCTCCAGAGTTTAGCTACACGTTACCTCTCCCCAATCGGCAATTTCCCTTAAAATTCGTTTATTAACAGGTGCAAAGGGACACGGCTTGGCACGATTGCGTAACAAGTTGTCCGTTAACGAGGCAAGTTTTCCTTACCTAGCACAGTGTCCCATTTATTTATGGATTCTCTTCAAAGCATTGCTTCAGCAGGTTCGTGGTAACTATTATAATCGCGCGCATAAACCCAGCGGTTCACAGTGTCCTGAGACTGAGGAACAGCAGCGTTTACCATCTGCCCTTGTTCCGGGAATGCACGTTTCGAACAGGGATTACTTATTAGCGTGCTCTGCATCCTACGAGCGAGAAAGGATACACGATGCAACTTTGTTACGAACATTCCGGTTTCTGCGTGCTCACGCTCCCTCAATTCCTCGTAAACACGATACCTAGCTTAACCTGCACTGATCCTGACGAACCGGTTGTTCCTCTTATCTCGACGTATTTGAATAAATTTTGGATAATAATTTCTACTTTGGGTTCATAAAATATCAACTTATTGTTAGAGAAACGGAGCTGACGTCACGCACAAAGCCGCAAAGACGGATAATAATTTCTCGCTGGTCGTTTTGGCTTCGGTGTACCGAAGCAGGAATATCGTCGCATTAGTGGCTACTTTAGAGGAGACGAAATTCGTTTTTTTCAAGATATCTTTTCCATTTGCATTTCTCGTGTCGAGTTGGACTACCGTGGAGAATGGTAATGTTGGAGATAAGAGTGAGAAGGTGGTATAAGATGATACATAGGATGTTAAAAAATATGTTTTCTGGGTACACGAAGGACGGAATGTTAAATTGCAAAAGCGTTGTCCACGGTTGAGGAATTTTGCGGGGATTCGATTTATATATTTGAGGATGCAAATATGAATGGCAAATAACCGTATATTTGGTACTCGATGTTGCGTGGTTTCGTCGTATTTTTCATTAAATGTATTTACTTTGGATAAAAGCGATTTTTTCGAGCATAAATGTGGGAAATGCAACAGGGAAATGTAACAGGTTTCTCGACGAGGAGCTAACAAAGCAGCAAGTGTTTTAACGTTTGCACCAATGGATTGATTGTATTTACACTTTTTCGTTTGTTTGATATTTCATGAGATTCTCGTCTGTCTATGGAATAGCAATCTTTAATTTCTAGATTTACTGTATTCATAAACATTGAATAACTTTAATATTATTTTATCATATAAAATTTTAAAGACACTGATAGATAGATATTCAGCAGTCCTTTATCTTTTTAATACCAATATTCAATTACTAAATATCTTAGAAAATTCATAAATATTACAATTTAAAAGTTACATGAAATTTCACAGAATTAAATGAAGTAACTCCCATGGCAGTCAACGTGTTAACACTAGATTTACGGATGTTGATACACCTATTTTTCTGCAGTGAGCCAATTTGACTCATACGAGAAAATTGAAGTCTTTTGTAAAGAAAATAGTTCCAAATCAATTTAAATGAAAGATTCATTATTAATAAATTACACAATCAATGTATTATACATATAGTAACCAAATTTTGAATGAGCCAATTTGTCTCCGTAAATCTAGTGTTAATGATTCACAATGAATCACACTCGAAATATCCTACCAGACAAGAAAACAAACATTTCTTTTTACTTTATCTAATACTAGCTGAAGTACCCGTGCTTCGCTACGGTTTAATATCATTAGGATTAAGGACTACATAAATTAATAAAAGTTAAGTTTAACGTTGATACCCTAGAAAGAACGCTCATGCAAAAAAAAACCTTAAAATTTCGAATTTTGAAAAATCCTTTCTTAGTGGGTGCTTATACCCTAAAAGGAATGCTCATGCAAAATTTCAAGTTTCCAGGTCAAATAGTTTCGGTTCTGCGTTGATGAGTTTGGCCCATACTTTAACCCCCCAAAACCACCCCTAAAATTTCGAATTTTTCAAAACCCTTTCTTAGTGAGCACCTACGACCCAAGGCAAGAGTATGTTCCAAATTTCATTGTAATCCGTTCCGTGGTTTTTGAGATTTCGTGATGAGTGGATGAATGAGTCAGTCAGTCAGTCAGTCACTGGTATTTGAGCTTTATATAATAGATTATTCGAAAACATCTTGTTTATCATCTACTAACGATGACAACACATCTCATACATCTTCATCGATACCACATAAACGTTAAACGGTACATCAACATTCACCCTGGTCCCTCCTATCCCGGAAGTCCAGACATTTGATCAATCGAGATAATCGTTCTGATAGCTGAAATTCCAAGTTGACCGTACTGGAGATTAATTTCATAAGCGGCCACCGAAATTGATTCGATCTAAGTAAGTGACCTCCGGACGAGGACTCGTGTTCGCGTGGAAATTGGAATGGACTAATCGTGAGACGTTGCCGGCGAAAGTCCCCGTTAATCGGGCGGCGTATATGAGGAGCTTAAAGGGCCGACGCGATAAAGGTAATCGGCGCTCTCGGCTAATGTAAGTGGCGATTTAGCGCGCGAAATCGATGGAATTAAAATACATCGATTAAACGCCGGCTGGGGGCTCCGGACCAAATTGTCGTTTAAGTATAGTCCGCGCGCGCCTCTCGTTTCATCGTGTGCCACGGTTATCGAGGTACACGATACCTGATTCCGACCAATAATTTAACCCGGCTGCTAATTCAGATCAGCTATAAAACGTATGTCCAATCTTCGATTGCAAGTCCTTGTCAGAGTCGTGGAAGAATTTCGATCGATGGCAATTAAGTGCACCTAGTAAGACAGATTTCATCATTTAAGTTTTACCTTTACGAGACGAAGATAGGAAATCGTTTCTACCAGGGTGAATCGATGAGATTTTTATTAGTTCAGGTGGAGATTTGTTGTGGTGATAATTTTGTGAGGGAATGGATGGAGATTTTTATGGGGGTGAAGTTGGAATGTCTACCGGGATCTTTTGTATTCCACTTTGTGAGGTGTTTCTAGAGATTTGAATATTTTTTAGGAAGATCCTTTTTATGGTATTTTAAAAATTGTCTTTAGCGAGAATAAGTGCAATTTGAGTTTAGTGGGTATTTTGAAGGAACGATGTAGCTTGAAAAGCGCATATGGATGTTGTTTTATCAAGATAATATCTGTCCATTACCCCCTTGTCGTGTTCTTTTGTGAGTGATTTGGTGTATTGTTTATTACTAAATGCAATATTAAGATTATAGAAATAATATGATCGTATCGCGATCCACTGGTATTTCTAATTTAATAATTTTTGGAAAACTTCAAAATTTATTCCGTTTATCGTGTCACGAATGTCACTCATTGTACGGCAAGGGGTTAAAACAATGATTGTTTCTTTGCAATGTTGAATCTAAGAAATATTTTATTATTTCAGTGAAAATAACGTAATTTTATTAGGAAAATATCAACGAGTGGACATGATCGGACACAGTATTACAATTTTACGAAATTGCTTTTACATTTTATATATTTTTAGCTATGCGATGCATCCCACAAGGTGTTCTGCAGGATGTAAGCACAATTTCAAGCGTGAATTCACCACTCAAATCTAGAAAAAAATTCTCACACAAAGGTATAACCCATTTTCCCTTGTTTTCGAGTTGCAGTCATTTTTGCATCGTGCTAATTGTTCGTTGGCCGTTGACATACTTCGTCAAGCTATTGAAGGGTACTGCCAGCAAATCCGAACAACACTGAAAACCTTTGAAAGGGCGAGAAGAGTCGCATATATGCCTGTATTCAAGCGGAAGCTGGTAATTTCACGAGCTTTATTTAAACGCCGATGAACGAGTACGTTAAAAAAATCTTTATAATTTGAAAACAGCCTGAGATAGAATACATTCTTATCTCTCTTTTTCCAACAATTATCACAAACAGATGAACTTCAATAATATATAAATTGAAAATATCAAAATGTCTGCAACTTGAAATATAAACCTTCGTTAACACTAGAACTAGCAGAGTTAAATCTATCATTTTTCAATACATTAAGTAAATACTTTAGAAAGCGAGGAATTGAAAGATGTAAAATATGATTAATTCAATAATTTATATTTTATAAGATAGACGTACAATATTTACTCTACGGTTCTCCTATACACTTCAAAAGTATTTAGAAAAAATAAGGAACGTGTCATTTTGACCACCTTGGTAATTCTAGCGTTAACTAAAGTTAAATTTTCAAATTCTGAAGCATTTTCTGTAAGAGTAGATTTTTATTTCTACGTGAAGCTCTCTGATTCTCAATTGTTTGCTTCTATAATGGTTCAATCTTTGTAATATTCTTATTATCCAAATAAAAAACAATCTACTCCATCCTAGTCTTTCCCCTTGAGTGAATATTTTAATTAATCTACGTATCAATCATCTTCATAAAAATTCCTAAGAAAAAAGTACAAACCCTACAATGAAAATCTACAACACTCCGCTATCTCCAAACCTAAAAGTAATTCTCTATAACTCTATACAATCTCAATAATTTTTTTCTCCTTTAAAATTCTAATTATCAAGATTCTACCCTCTTATATTTATTCTCAAACGAACTCCACATTTCTTAAAAATACCTACAATACCAAACAACAACCCCGCATTTCCCTTTTCACGATCCAAACGAGAAAACAGTCCGAAAGCATCGCAAACCGTGGAAAATCCTAACAGCAAATCGTGTTCTGTTAAAGACAACATTCCTCTTATTAAGGACAGTGAAGCATCGATGTGAACATCGCCGAAAGACAGGATAATGACTCCCATGTAAATGCAGATAAATTGCATCGAGTCGTTCCCAATAATGCAGACCAGGTCGAAGTTGGTTTGCACGGACTTTCCGGACACAATCGGAGCTCCGTTACAAACTGGTACTTCGGCTACTTAAAGTGTATTAACGTTTCATCATGCTACCGGCGTTACCGGCGTGACTTTGCGTTTCGGTGTAAATCATCGGCGAACGTCGGGATCATCAACCGCGAGCTCGATTGCCGTATATGGGTGGGGAGAGCACAATCATCGACGTCGATCGGATTTTTTTGCCACGCTCCTCGTCTCGCGATTTTTGCGCGAATTTCCTGATTGGATCTCGTTGATTGCAATCTGAGCGTATTCGTAATCGAACGTGTTCGTCTCGGCGATTAATTTATTTTGTCCGACAATGCTGCCGCATTAATTGTTCGATCGAAGCTTCCTCGTTGCTCTTACGTTAGAAGTGATATTATCTGCGCCATTACAAAGGGTGTACTTTTGACGGTATTCATCGACTAATGGTCACTAGTTTTGTTTGTCTTTTACCCTTTTTGGTCCGAATTATTTTGTTAATTTTCTAATGAGCTAAAGGAAATTGATATCATGATATTTTCTATCATTATTATTTTTTTAACACTAAACCTACGAAGCCGGTCAAAATGACCGGTTTCTAATTGTTTCTAAAAATTGCCTAAATTAATAGCGGAGCCATGAAGCAAAAATTACACTTCTATCCTATAAAACTCGGTGTATCTAAATATGAGTAAATATAATGCCGGTAGTTTTAGTGTTAATGATTTTAGTAACTGTAGGTACTGACGAATATGTAGGTGATATTACAAAATCATTATGAAAGTGGTTGGTTGATGTTAAGTCGTCAGAAAATAAAATGATGTGCAAAGTCGAGTTCTATGGTGAGTACTGCTCCATTTAGGATCGCAAAGGGTTGAAATTTGTTTGAACCGTATGGATATGTTTCATCGGTCACTATTTTAATGTTGTATGGTAACAATTGTTTTTATTTATTAACAGTAAGTGAGATAAGTTTGAACAAGTTTTTAATCTCGATTTTTTAGTGAGAGACGATATGGGTATTTAGGTGTAGGGATGAAATCACCGTGGGATTTTAAAGGTGACATTAAGCTTGATCGGTGGAATTGTGTCGATAATTATAAAAGTAAAGTAATTCTTGATTATTAATATATTATAAGGAATTCTTCTGAATTATCTAATTTATCGCGTGTAACTATAAAAATCTCATAAAGTAGTCTTTCAAATATTCGATAAAAATTTCATTCCTGTGATCATTACTGAACTGAACTGAAAATTTCTACTTTTCATTCGTGTCTTCTTCCATTCGTAACTTTATTAAATGTCATACCTGAGAGTATAATTTCGAACTAATTCTCGAGATAAGTCATTAACCTAAATACGATGGCAGTCCATATATATTGGAAGTTCCTCTAGTACGATTCCAATCGGTTATATCCTTCGGGATTTCCAGGACACATATTCCTAATTCTACGAGATCGGCCATCAGATACCGGTCCAAGGAATCTTGAGAGCTCTTGGCGAACCGTGATGACCTGCTTCTGGACATCGCACAGCGCGAAATGAGCTGCGACCGATATAATTCGCAGATGTCCGAGGTGTATGAGATTATACTTGGACTTCGTTTGCTCATCTCGTTGAGCAACATCTTTCCAAGTAAATAAAGTTCGTAGCAGCGAAAATTTCTACTTTTTATACTAAAGTTTTCTTGTTTCGTAATATTATGATGTATAGAAATAAAAGGGTCTTGCAAATTCTAAGATATTATTGGCAGAAGGGGAAGGTAGTCAATGAAAATTAGATATAGTTAGATCTAAAAAAATAAAATTGTTGGTAAATTCATCGGTAAGGTTTTGCTTTTGTAAAATAACCACTTCTGAAATTAGGAGTATTTTACAAAGTGTAAGAGCTATGTCGCAGAAGGCATAGGCAAGTATGAGAAGTAGATATAGTTAAATGTGAGAAATAGAATCAGTAGAAAAATAGATTGTAAGTTTTCCAATTTGAATGTTGCGATTTGTGAAATTAGGAAGGTCTTGGGAATTGCAATAAATTGCCAGTAGAAGAGGAAGATAGCTAACGAGAAATAGACCCAGGTAGATGTCTAAAAATTGACTGCTGGTAAATTCAGTGATAAGGTTTTAGCTTTGCAAATCGATGACTTCTTTAATTAGGAAGATTTCGAAAAGCGTGCCCAACTATCAGCAAAAGGCATGGATAGCCAATGAAAAGTAGATACAGCTAAACAAAAAAAGATAAAACAAATATTCTTATTATAAATATTCGATAAGATATTAAATGTCCAATATGGAAATGACTTTTCTAAAAAAAATGTTTAAAACAATTTTAATATCTTCAAAACTAAATGAAATTTCCTATAAAATCATTTCACTGATATTTGAGAAATCCGTTGTAAAAATATCGAAAAAATAATTAATATTTTTCCTGTGTACCGAACAAAATCACGCATGTTATTCTTCTACCTGGAAATCCAATGAAAAGCGCACTGCTTAATCTCACTGAACCGTTCTCTAAACGTGACCTGATTAAGCAATTCGACGTCGTATACTACGCATATCTAGATGAACATACCGAGGTTTGAGGCTCATTCAATGCACACCAAGCTCATTGCACATGTGCATACGCATACTCGAGTTTGCGGTATTACGTAATTAAATCGCGGTAATTCCTGTCGATCTGCCTGTTGTCGTTGAATAATAATAAGCCGCCTTTCCAGTGGCAAAATTTACTCGATTATTTCAAAATATAAAACGATGACAAACATTTACAATAAATTCGTCCCAACCGAGCTCTAATATCATTGAGAAATTAAACTCAAGCTCCAAAATCGTGAAGTATCGATAAAACATTTATTACGAAGAAATGATACTCGATCGGAAGTGAATCAAAACTCGTTCGTAATTGGAGAATTCTTAAAAAGAGAATAAAATACTGAGAAAAATCTTTGATTACTTCATACAATTTCAATAAAAGTGGTTAATATTGACTGTACACGTGTAATTTAATTTAAAATCAAATTAATATCGTTTTGCTGTATATCAATGAATAGCAGATAAATTAAGAATAATTACGTTTAAAAACAATGAATGCAACCAATTCGAATATCGTCGGTTTATATAAATTTTGTTTATAATATTCTATAATATATCAACAATTAGTAAAAACATGGTAAGAGATCATTAAGTACTTCCAAAGCTCCAATATTTTCAATGTAAATAATAACGAGTATCCATTACATTTCAATTTTGCAATAACAATATGCATTGAATACGCAATTATTTACCAATCACTTGAAAGTACACGTACTGCAAAGGCAAGATAATATTTAAACTCGTAGAAATTTAAAGAACTGTTTCATTTATGAAGGTTGCCCACATGAAAATAAATATTCGTGTCGTTAAATCGTGGGCGTTGTGCCGGTCCTTCGATTTCTTCTTATGGGACCAGTACAGGGATATCATCTGAAGCGATCGATCATCGATACCAGATTCAATTACCCTATTGTGTCTCCTAAAGCCGCGTATGTGTCTTATCCTGAGGAGATTACTCAAGCCCTTTCTCAATGGAACGGATAGAATACATGTCGGTAGCATGATTAATCGGAGACTATTGAAATGTATTAGTGTAATTAATGCATTCATAGTGTCCCAAGGTCATTGATTACGATCTCCATTTCGCTTTCGGACTTGTCTTGTTAATTATAAGATACGTGTGCTTTGTTAAACATATAGGATTTGGTTAAGATTCTTTCGCCATTGAGTAGATGCAGATAAAAAGATTAGAGTGAAAATCGGAGGGTGTGTAACGATTTATCTGTTTTAATACAGCGTAAATGAATAAGTGTAATTTAAGTGAAATAAAACTGAATAAATACCTACTATATTTAATTGTGGTGGAAGTTCAATATAGTGTTAATTATAACATATGTGTGCTCGTTAAACGTATGTGATTTGGTTCAGATTTTTTAGTGATTAACACTTTACGGACGATATTTTTTTAACATCCTTTCCATTTGTGGCTGATTACTTGGCAAATGTTTCCCTGACAGTAATATCTCTTTTAAAATGGCAAATTCTCGTCATTGATCTCTTGGTACAGTAAACCGTGATGATAAATAACAATTTATTTATTGCCTTGGCAACCGATTAATTAATTAAAAGTTCAAAAACCTTGGGTCCGAAAAGTTTCAATAGGGCACAAATGAATAAATGTAATTTAAATGTAATACATTTTAATAAATATCTACTATATTTAATTGTATAATTAATATGTGAGAAAGAAAACGCAAACGAAGAAGAAAATCGATGAATTTAATCGTTGAAGTTTTACTAGATAATTGTTGGAGAAAGGATTGCGGTTTTATAAATTAAGATCATTTTTTAATAAGTGATGAGTTAATTTTTCTATCACTCTCGATAGATGTAGCATTAATGATTTTTAGTTTTAAATTATGCATATTATGTGATACACCCTTCGTTATACATAGTATCTTATAATTTAACTATTTATTTCCGTCAATTTCTCATTAAGATGAGTGATTTTATATGCAATTTTTATGAAACTACGAGATCGAGTTAATTATTCAACCCCGCCGCATATTTTTCGCACGGGTGCTTCGTTAAACAGTTATACACCGATGTTTTACAAATACTGCTGTTTGTTTCATCAAGTGCATGTTTATCATTAATGCCAGTGGATATCCTCAAATATTGTTTTTCGTGTATTAGTAATGCACCGAGGCGCAACAGTGAGCATCGGCAGCATTTTTAATTAGCAAAACGAATGGCAGAACGATCACGAAAGTCTCATGAGAATTATTATTACAATACTTAACTTCATTTGGTATTTAACGTTAATATTGACACAAACAGATGGACTAAATTAATTATTCACGTTTTTACTAAAATTTCCCGCTTCTAACGAATCGATAAACATTTACACGTATCATCGTTTCGAATTGAAACATCGTATCAAAATATTTATCAAGTATGATGCGGCATTTGAAACCAATTCAAATACTATTCTTTTTCACGAGATCTAGAAAATTTGCCATTAGAAAAATCGAAAGGTGAATTTTTGGTAAATCAGTAAATAGATAGTTCCTAACAACTCTCACCTAATTCACATGGCCTTATAATAATAGCTACTGATAATATCTACACTTTATTAAAATTAATTAAATATGTTAATTTATCTAATTCAACCTAATACTAATATCAACAACAATGCAACAACTGCTCATAATCATTTTTCTGACGAAGAAAAACTGAGCTAGAGAAAATTGATATTCCGTTCATAAATAACATAAATACATAATGTATTTTTATATTTCAACCTTGGTTTATATTATAAATCAAATTGTTCCCACTATTTCGGTTGACAGCTTATTTTGTTTTATTTTATTTTCTCTACATGTTGTAGAAACTCCTGAAGAGGGCATCGTAAGATGTTGAAACATGTAGAGAAAATAAAATAAAACAAAATAAGCTGTCAACCGAAATAGTGGGAACAATTTGATTTATAATATAAATACATAATGCCATATACAACTTTTATTTGTGTCCCATTCCAAAACATGGGGACAGCTTTCAAAATTTCAAACGAAATGCAATCCAACTTCCACACCTCAGTACAACATCCTTCTTGACATCCTCTAACTTCTAACAATATGTCCAATAATTTCAAACAAAATTAACAAAATACATTCTCTCCCTCCAGCCCTACTTACTCATAATCGGAATTAATTTCAAAACACCCACCACTTCTCAACATAGATTTATATCTCAAGATCTCCGTTTGGAATACTTTCATCGAGTAAACGAAGGCTTTATCAAACATAACATTAAATGTTACCACGATAAAAGGCCACGCTGCTAAAATATTCGTTCTCTCTCGCTATCAGGCTCGATTTTAATCATAAAAATACACTACAATCGCACTCATCGAAGCAAAGCCATTGACCTTAATTCCGGTCGTAATCCATTCAAGACCATTCGATCTCCCCATGGCGGCACGGACATAAATCGTCCGCAGGGCGATTCGCCGTGGAAAACCGAATGCCTGGCAGTGGCGCATCAGCCTAAACGGTGCGCATCGTTTCTAAGATGATAAATACCGTATGATAAATTTTCATCTCGCGTGATTCACGTACGTGGGCACAACACAAACGATATATATACGAGCAAGTAAGGCGGTTCATCAGGCTGGACGTGAAGAATACGACGTATTTAAGGTGCTTCACTGTCGTCCCTCACCATCTTACCAACCCTTTCCCTTTTCGATCTTACCTCTTGGTGAAGAAATACCTACGTGGAATGAGATACGAGCACGTGTGAGGTCCTCTGTCCTCGGCCATTGTGATGCTGTTTCGACTTTGTCCGTCTGATCGCGAAAGGCAGGATACTCTGTAACAGAAGATTAGTAATTTAGTTGTGGAATTCTAATGGGTGTTGTACTTGACAACGAGAGAAATAGGTGATCGATGGAGAAAGATAGAATTGTGTGGAAATAGATATAGCATTTTTTTACATTTTATGTATTTATAATAGGTAAAGCTAAATGAAATGATTTTTTTTATGTCTTATAGGATATTTTGAGGGTGATTCATTTTGAATTATTAAAACTTGCGGATATATTATGGTGGAGATGTACTTGGCACAAGTAGAAAAAACAAATATGCGTTGTTGTTATAAATAAATTTTGACGTATTATAGAACGGGAATTTTACTTTAGACAATGTATATTTTTTGATGTTGAAGTGTCATTCATTGTGACTTGGTTAATTTATGAAAGTTGGCTTATATTGCATTTTGAAAAGGGTTTATCACTAAATTTTATGATTTGTGGTTCATTTATGAAAGGATTTGATTATTGCGTTATTAGATATTTTTATTTTTTTGGAAAGTTTAAAAACATTCTTAGTCGACAGTGATTCAAAAAGTGCAGTTATCAAGGCTGCAAATGATTTTACATTCTGATAATACCATTGTTTGTTTCATATGTTTCCTTTTATATTTTTTTATTGCAGAACCAATTATTTAATATAACTTTAAAAAAGTGGTATTGCAATGTTTCTTTTGAAACAATATTTAATAAAATAAAACGATTGCATTTATATAGTTCTCGTTCACGCGTCGATAAAGAATGATTATAAACGAGTCGTTGAAGCGGTATGTCATTTGGATCGAAGGATTTTTATAGATTTGCGTTTGTGAAAATGGAAATGTGAAATACGACAGGACGAATATAAACCCAAAGCGTTTTTGTAAAATGAAACTTATCTATCGCGGCATCGGAAAATGGAAAATTGTTTTACCGGCTGTTCAAGAATCCACTTGTACATTCACGAGAATGTAATGTCTTGTTTATAGTTTTTTTCTATCGTATTCCATGCAGAATGCGTTCAATTTTTCACGATTTTTATGATGCTTCGATCAGCATTTGCGGAAAGCTGAATTCATGGAATGAATTGTGAATCTTCCTATGGTTTTTTAAAACACATAGACCATGACTTGAAATGCTATTTTAATTACAAATATTCATCAAAAAATCAAAACGTTTGTGTCGTATCTTCTCGATTATTTTTTTAAAACTAAATGACTATGTGGAGTATTTTATTAGACTGGGTTTGAGAACTTCAAAAACGATATGGCGGAAATCCCGACTACTCAATTAACCATAGAGTTATCAATGCACACTGTTTATACATCTTCACGGATTCAAAAATATCCCAACCTCCAGCTAATATTTCCCAAATAAACTGTATCTGCCTTTTCCTTATTTTCTTCGTGACCTTAACCCCTCGCCCTACAATTTCTTTCCTCACAGAATGCGCAAAATTTCAGAACTAACTGGTGAAATGAAAAATTATCACTGATTTCCGATATAACGTAGAATCTAATACAATACTACTAGTATAGAAATAATTCTATCCTCTCGTGATCAATACATTCAATCCAATAATTTTTGGAAACCTTCAAAATTTTCTATTCCATTTACCGTATCACAAGTAATACACGTCATTGTGGAGCAAAGGGTTAATATTTCACAAAAATTCAAAATTTCATCCTAGTTCGATAATGCTTGCCTACTCTATTTCCAAGTACCAATCAACTACATCTTTACGTAACTCCTATTTTAATCGTCGCACAGTTGACCATAAGATTTATACGAGGAACATTCGTGAAATCAGAGCAAGATTTTCCTTCCGTACCGCGGTAGGATGTGATAAGTCCTAAATAAAGGATCAGCCGTCTCCCGTGGCTCACACAGAACTCGCTTTTCCCCTCGAATGCTTCTCGCATCCCCTGGGGATTATCGAGTCCGTCGTTTCCGTCCTCATCGTCGTCCTCGCTGTCGTTGGCACCGAAAGTCGCAAGGAAATATTCCGATTTCAAAGGGTACTCGGCCGACTCGTTCCGAAGGGTTATGCTAATGAGAGGCGATCGTTCGTGAGAGCAGGAGCTAAGTGATACCGAGAGCGAATCTTTTCCTACGTAATTACAAGCTCGAGTCCACGTAGAAACCCGATCTAAGCTCGCCGAACCGAGACCATCGGGTGATCTTAATCCTATCAGTTACGCGGTATTGCAACGTACCGAAGTCGCCGTCCTGAGGGAGGCATGCGACGAGTTAAGGAACAGGAACTCCAGACGAGAGTTAAGAACGATAAAGAAAGAGGAGACCAGGGAAAAAGTGGTCGTTGAAAAGTTAAATACCTCAATGACTCGTTCCCGCTACGAAGAAGTAAGCGCGTGTTAATGTTATTTGCATTTACTGGGTTTGGGAATTTTGCGACGTTTCTTGGCTTGAATTGTGGTAATGTTACTATGCTACGATGATTATTGGTGGTGATAGTTGACATTGTGGAGAATTATCGATCGTAATTTATATAGGTTGCAAATGTAAATGGTTTTGTGATATTCAGACGTAATTTTTTGGGAATAAAGAATATGCATGGTAGAAAATGAAATTGGTGTTAACACTAGGACTACTGAGCAAGTCAAAATGACTGGGTTTCAATTTTTCCCAAAGTTTTCTGACAATGAGTTCATGGGAGAGACATAGAGCACATATCTTATAAAACACAGATTAGAGAATCGATCAATTTGTCTACCATTTGATTCATCTCTTTCTACAGTACTTTTTTAACATATTGAAATATAATAGACTTAATGTCGGTAGTTCTAATGTTAATGTTACGTAACTGTCGATTGTTTAAATCTATCCTGATGAGCAATTTGTTAATATTATTGTCATTCGTAGATATATATTAGAATTCTGGATTTAGTAAATCGCGGTTCTAATTAGGTCATTTAACTTTTAAATAGTAATAACCGAAATAAATATAGCATAGAGTAGAATTGTATTTTAATATCTAAAATAGAAATTTCATTAGAAATATTTTTCTGTCGGAGTCACTGTCAAACATACTCCAACGAAATTCTTTCTTAAACGAAAGGTCGCAGGAAAATTTATTGTGCATTTAAGAGAGGACAAAATGTTTCTCCTGGTTGCTTTGCATTCCTTCCACAGATCGTTCTCCACATTTAACAAGCCTCCGCAACTTTGTAGCCTAATCTTTCCCACGACCAACTGAATCTTTCTACAATTTAATTTCTACGATTCAAAGCTCTCAGACACCGGTCCCATTCAAAGAATACTCATTTCAATTTGACACCTGATAAGTTATTATAATCGAATAACGCAATAATTTCGGACCAGCTTGGAAAATAATCTAAAGATTACCTACTCCAAAAGAACTGCACGCATTTTGGTGTTTTAGACGTTTTAATCCTATCAGTTACAGTGTAAAATGCAAAATCTAAACTCCCACGAAAGAGAGAAAGGATTCGAGAGAGAACGAGGAAGAGGAGGAAGACAGTGGAAGCGAGAAGGGAATGAAGCAAAGGTAGAAGAGGCTCGTCGCTTCTCAATCCATTTATCCGAGGGAATTCTTATCCCGGATTAATCGGTCGTTTGCAACGCTCCCGCAGCAGGTAAGACAAGCTTAATGCATCCGAGATGCATCGGGGCTCCCTGCAACAACGTGTCGCCTCCGCCGTTGCGGTTAGTTGCTTCACTTTTATTTGTGCCGCCATTATCGAACTTTTGCATGTGGAATGGATTAAAGCGTGAAGGCCAAAAAGGATTATCTGCCAGCGATAAAACATTGCCCAAAAATGTTGCTCCGTAATCTTGACGTACCCATTAATGTTCTCGACGACTGTCTCTTTTGGATAAATCGGCGGCGGCGGCGAAGAAAGAAGAAAAAATAAAATAAAAGGAGCAACAAACGTTACAGCTCTTCCTGTTGCCTCGTTGCATTCGGTTTGCTCGATTTTTCGTCCGTTCAGACGGGCGTGAGCTTCTTTTTAATTGGTTTAAGAGGATTTAAAATCGGGACGGGATCGGCCGCGATAAAATGTTGAATGAAAATCTTGTTTTACGCGATGAACGTGTCCATTAAGTCGTCTTCGACAGTTATACGTCTTCGGGGTGGTCGTGAACTTCCACTTTGGAAGGGCTTTGCTGCATTCCGCGAAGACATTACGATTTTTTTTTTAACGCTATTGAAAATATATGCGTTTTTGCGGAACTACGTGTCCGTATTCTCTTTCTCGGGCAATAGTGATTCCTGGTAAAGGCACGAATTACGGCGACTTTAAAATCCTCGTAAAGACATTGTACTTTTATTTAAATTGTGCCTTTGTTCTTTTATATCCTCTCTTTGTCATTTTTGATTCCATTTATGAGCGCTTCGACGAAAGACTTTGTATTCAGATGGGTTGAAAATGATCGTGTTTATGATATTTTTTAGGGGTGGAAGACATTCCTTAGATTTGCTTTAATAGAAGTTGAAAAAATATTTCTGCAATTATTTGAAATTCTGTTGTAATTGTTTGATGGAAAATATTGTAATGTAACGGTAAGGATAGTATCTTTAGGCAATAACGAAGTTTGTATAACATGACATTGACGTTTTTATAAACTATTTATGTATAATTTTGAGACATTTGTGTTTCTTTAGTTTCAACAGTTGTGATGGTTTTGTCGAAAATCTACAGTTTTAATTGTGAGTTGCGATTCATTGAGATTATAATATATTTATCGCGAATAAAAAGGTTTTCATAAGCAAGGTAATTAAAATCTGGTTTTAATTTCAAGATTGTACCTTCGTCGTCATTAAACCAAGATAAATGATACTTCTTTTAGAGGATTAATAGGATATAGCCTGATAATCTTAATAAAAAACTAAATTAATCTTCGTGTATACAGTTCGAGAGATCTGTCTAGCAAAATCCTTTTTGGAAAGTATTAAACAACATCATCTACAACTGCTATAGTTACAGTTTAATTTCTTATTATCTACTTTCTAAAAAATGATGAGAAGAATCAAAGATAATCTATCAGATGTCTTAAGCAATGACGAATTTTTTCAAACTCTTTATTACTTTCATTGAGGAATTGCAACCCTCATGAAATCATCTCTCAAATTCTCATTTCTGAAAACCTCGCTGAATCAGTATCGTGTAAGAAAAAACGGTCAAAAAAATGTTTAATGGCCGAAATAGGTAAATCTCTTCATTCTTCCTTTATCATTTTTATCCTCAGCCAAAAACTAGTTTTATCCAGTCACTTGATTTTCTCTAACACGTCCGAAATCTTGCATAATTCTCCGGTAACAAAAGAACATTCCCGTTATTCTTGTAAAATTGATCTACTTAATTTATTTAAGACGCGACATTATCCACTGTGAAGGTAGAGCAGTAAAAGAATAGCATTATCCGAGGATTATACCATGCTTATGTCAGGCAATTCGCGGCCGGAAGTCGTACGTTAATTCAGCCAAGAGAAAAAGACAGGGAGAAAAAAGGAATAACTGAAAGCACGAGGACGTCGGAGGCAAAACGCGCCAAAGAGAAAAGCCGCTTATACGCGAGCCTGGAAGAGTTTTTCAGCCAGTAGAATATACAGTCAAGGATATAATGTAACGCTGTACACGCTACGATTCTGCTGAATACTTTTCTCCCGTCTTTGTTCTTCATTCTTTACTTATTTCGCGTTACGCCCATTTTTGCTCGCAATTTGCGGTAGAACGCGTAGCAAGAAATACACGTTTCTTTGACTCCACCCAATCGCATGCTTTTATTATGCTACCTTACCATTAAGTCTTACATCGTTATGCGGCTTCATTGTCATGTAAATAATCGTCGTTTGATCGTTAGTCGTTTTTCATTCCAATGTGGTATGTAGTATTGTAATTAAACTCACTCGTCGTTCGTTTCTGAGATCTTGCCATGCAAATACGATCCGTTTCTGAATCATTATTCTTCGTACATATTAAATGCAATGGACTCTTTATTTTTATCACTATACTATACATTATAGATGTGCCAATTATTTGAATTATCACCATAATTTTCACACGAATTCTGTGCAAATCTTCTATCAGAATCCTGGACGTATAAATCAATTGTATGACGCTTCGATGTAATTCTAAAATTGCTTGCCCTCTTTTAACACTAGATCGAACAATAAGTCAAATTGACGGATTCCTACTTTTTTCAAAATATTTCTCGAACTTATAGAGAAGCATCACAGTAGATATTTCATGCGTATGTTATAATACACATGTTACTTAAGTGATCATACATTTTGCCACTTGATCCACCTTTTTTCAGTGTATTTAACCTCAATAAATAGAATATTCATCACCATTATTCCGTTAATCTCAGCTATGTTCCTCAAACAAAATTCAATACAAAAATCACCAGAATCTGAACACCTCAATTTCCACCAAAGGAATATTTCTGCCAACGTTCATTTAAGTCAAACGACCAAGAGGTTAATCGTGAGAGAAATCCTCGAAAAACTAGCTGTACAGCAACGACATTACGATACCGTTTAAAACAAGAACGATCGAGTATTCACCCTCGCGTTCCTCTCTTTCTTTCCTCCAGCATAACGTTGCCCCTTAGGTAGCTTACGTTATCCGATACTCGAGAGTCGGGCAACACAATCTCCTCGAGACGCGGTAATCTTATTAAATAGGGCCTTCCTTTGTTTTACGACCTTTTTGCACGGGCTTTAAGGCCTTAAGCCTGACGCCTCCGCCTCATGTCGGCCGTACAGCGCACCTCTCCCTGCTGGGATACACGTCGCCGCGTATATACTCGCTTCTTACCCCCGGGATCAGCCTGGGAAAATCACGTCTCACCGATATTGAACGTGCAAGACTCGTACGGGAATGTCCAATTATTTACGAGCTGTATTGAGCCTTTCTGTACATTTTTATTGCTCGAGATTTCCTTTCAGTCCGCCAGCGTTTCCATTTCCGTACTAGTCTCGTCGTGCATATTTTAAGTATTCCTCCCAATTTTTTCCCGTCCTGCGGTGCAACGCTTTAAAAATACACGTGAAATTGTGACAGGCTTTTGAGCCGAGAGAGTTTTTGGCAAAGGGGACAGTTCCCGTTGAAATCTCCGCTGTGAATGTCTCATTTGGTAAAAAAAACTTGTCGTCAAAATCTGTCGGGTTTGCGGATGTGGAGATTAAAAATTATGTCCTAGATTACTGATTGTTATAAGGAGAATTATCTCCTTATTTTTAATTTTAATTATTATAAGGAGAATTATATTATTGATGTTTTGTATCATTATAATTGTATTAAAAAGAATTATCGATTTATGTCAATCAGTGGTATTTTTAGTATTTACACTCTACAGTGTATTTTAACGTTAAGTTTGTGCATTTATTATTTATTTGACACAATAGAAATTCTTTTTCGTGATGTCTATTACTTGAATTATTTACATTATACTCAGCAGTAGGTTCAAAGTATAATATTACATTGATAAATATCAATAATGTTGAAATGGACGAGAGATTTCAATTAACGATTCATCTGACCGTACCTAAGGCGTAAATGTCGATGCAAAAATTTGCCACAAATTTTTTTCTCCTTTTAAATATTCTATCACCTTGAAATCATTACACGTCAATCTCTTATTTTTCTTCCATCATCGACATTTCCAGCAACGACGAAACTTCCCAGCCCAAATCGATCGCTGATCGAATTCCCTCCTATCGATCATCCCATAATTAAATTCCCTTACATCCGCAATTTCTTCATTACTTTCTACGAACATGATCCATAATCTGGTGATCGAAAGCCCCGTACGCTTTACACCTGTGTTAAATTTCCATCGTAAAACTTTCCAATTGACGGATCAGTTACTTAATTCACTTAACCAGGGTGCAATCAGGATTTCTTGCGCACGCTTTGTCCACCCCCTTTTTCGTTTTCCACTCACTTGCACGGTACTTCAACCGAGCAAGTAACGCAATAAACAGCGATTAAAAATCTCCAACACGCTCTACTCGATTGATTTTAATTGCTGGTGCTGTTAGGAAGCACGTTGTCCTGCACCTTAACGACAGGAGACAACAGGAACGGTGAAGATCCTGATCTTCACTCTTGGACTTCGACGCACACATTCCTGCAGGTAATCGATTCCTTTATTTCCTTTAACAATATTCCTACCACGATTCTGTGTACACCTATTTCTACCAAAAGTCTTTTCCGATACATTTACGCTTTACTGCGATTATCCTGTAATAATCGTTAGAAACTAATTTCTGTTAATATTTTTTATTTTATTAGAAAATTAATTCAACATTGTAATATTAAATAAAAAATAGCGTTATAAATTAAGTGTATTGAAATGCCTTTTGACATCTTCAGTGATAGTGATTACTTTTCAAAAAGACAGAAATTCTAATTCATCCGCTGTTCCTTTATCCTCTAATTGTCTTAATTTTCTCACACCCACCCCAACACTTTTAACAATTCCTTCCACGTTTTACAAGCCACCTTTTCTCTTCGACACCCCGGTGCACCTTTTTCCTCCTATTTTCATCACTGCGTATCAGCAGGCAGGTGATCCATGCCCATGAACGATTTATCATCGGTGTTACGGAATCCGCGCTTAGAGGCCAAGCAGTTTATGGAAAGTGATAAATTAGCGAAGGCGAAAATGATACGTCTCGTGCATATCTTCCGTCCAGGGCCCGTAATAAGATTAAAAGGCGAGATACGGGTAGGCCTGGTCCGATGATGCGTCGCGTTCGTGTGAGCAGCCTCACTCTCTCTGGCGTGTGCGTAGAAACGTTGTACGTTTGAGAGAGAAAACGAGAGAATGGAAGAAGAAAGGGGTCGAGAGGAAGAGAGTGAGAGAGAAGCCTCTGCATTCCCGGATTAAAGCGCGTATAGTTTGATGTAAATTTAAGGTAGCTCACGGGAGGGATCCTTGTCTTTTTTCGGCAGAAACATCGCGGCATGGTATGTGACTTAAATCAGATTTAAGCCCCCGTAGTAGGTGTGCTATACCCTTAGTTTTTTTTACTCTTTTAAGGAACGAACAAGCCCTTAGTGTGCTGCAGCTTCCACCTCTCTATGCTTAATTTTTTGCAATAGCCATAGGGATTTCGAAGATGTTCGGTCAACGAGGAAGTTTCGTGATTCGGCCTGTAAACACGTTGGATAGAAATGCATATGCAGATAATGCGCGAATAATAAGCGAGAATATGCAGAGAATGGAAAGTTGGATTACGTCTTCGGAGATTGTTGTAGGTGTGAATCGTATGGTAAGTATTCGTTCTTGTTTGTCAACTGGGATATATTTATGCGAAGTGACGATAATTGAATGAGGCTCTAGCTATCGGTGATGTTTTGGTAGTTTTAATTGAATACGGAAAACAAACTACTACTACTTCCGTCACTGCTAATAATAGTAACATTTTTAGTGTCAATATTCAATATTTATATCCCTATATGGAAAGTCATAAATAAATGTATTATTACGCTATACTTCGATCCAAACATACTTGAGAGAAATTAATTTATGAAATATAAAAAATATCGAAAGTCTTTAATTTGATCCTCGAAAACGAGAAAAGACAAACATCTCAGGACCTCTCGATCAAACATCTCAGAAGAGGCTCATCAGATTAGTTTACCTATGCCAAGCGTTTTAATTTCTTGATTCTGAAAAATCTAGAAAGCAAATAGAAACTTCAAGCAGTATAATATAATATGATTCTGTAGAATCATTCTACTCATCGCAATATTTTCACACGTCGATCTGCCTTCACGCCTGTGACACCGAGTTAATAATCCCTCGATCTTTCAGAAGACGATGGATAGTAGCCACTTTAGGGACAAACTGTCCATGAAACCAGCTTATGGGAGCCTACTCTAGTCGGACGTTTTGATAGGCGTGTAAATAACGGCTGGAAGAATATTTCTACAAACAATCATGCATAACTGTGCACACCTAAGCCGGGTTAAAGATAGAAGACCGTGTTAAACTCAACAAACGAGGGAACATACGTACACGCCGATTTTGATGAAATTTATAAGGTAGATAATTCTCGATAAAATATTTGACACGTATTTTTTTATATCAGCAACAATCCAAGTTGAAGGCGTGATAATAGCCTTCAAACTTTGGGGTTGAAAATGTTCTTTACGAAAAAACTGTACGATTAAAGGGCGCAGGCAAATAATTTTTTTTCAAATTATGCTCATTCAGATTCTGAATCCAGCGATATAAATAATAATTACTAACTAGGTACTTTAATTAAAATACATTTTACTATGAATACTGGCAACTTATTAAAAGTACTAATTAAAAGAATTAAAAAATGCTAATCCAATGAATATCACTCATGCCGAATTCATACGTCATTTTAATACTTATTAATGAATATTTATTCCTTAATGAAAAATGAGCAAACAATACAGTCCGATTTTAACGAACGAACAAATTTTCCTCGATAGGTACTAAAAGAACGGACGGATTTAAATGTATGACAGTCATCCAATGCGACCTTTCGTTCGTTAATAAAACACTGAATTTATGCAAGTATCTTCCTGAATTTTATTATATGCCTCAAAACATACGCTGTGATAATCACCGTTTCCTGCAGATTCAATTATTTCATCAGTCTAACAAACCCATGGCGAATTAATGATCAGGATTCTGCCAGTTGTTTAAATATCGCATCATTCTTTCCCCGATTCATTTTTAATGTCACTGTTTTCACCTACGTATCTTCGTAAATTGGTAATTCCCTCTGCGAACCATCGTCTCTGGATCTCGTCACTCAAGTTTCTGTCTCGTGTTGTTTTTACAGGAAAAAATATGTTTTCATCTTGGCCACGTATGGACCCCATTCGCTGAGTCACACTTTCTACTTTTCTAGGCTCGCAAGGCCACACACGAGTCTTGTTTTCTTAAAGACGTCGATTCCATCATTTTTGACAATCATTTAACTGTGCGCTCATCAAAAATAGTTACACGAAATATCTTAGAATTTTATTTCATCCATTTTGTCTTTATGCTTTAATTAATACTACTTGTAATCTGTTATACTATATTTCAGAGCAATCCAATAAAGTTGCAACGTTAAAGAGAAATTATATTTTAAGAATTAAAAAAATTGAAAAAGAGAATAATGATTATGTATATCTGAGATTTGGTGAAGTTTTAATCGATGCTGATAGATTGAGATTAATTGTTTTAATATGTTTGAGATTAAGGTTGACAATGGATTTTTGCACGCTCTGTATTTATTAATATTTATTATTTGTTGAAATGAAGGTAGCTTTTTATTGAAATGTTAATTGTAATAAATTTTGTTGGTATTGGTTTCTTATAAAATTGTTGTTGCTGTTATTGCACGAAAAGGCATACATTTTATTAATGATCGTTTTGAACGGTATATAAAATACAACTGAAATATTTCAACTGTATATTAAAAGACCTTTTTTTAACACATTTACGTTATATAAATTTTATCATTCGTTCAAACGAGGTGCACGGAATAAAAAGTATTTCACACATGACCAAACTGTAGCTGTTGGTTCAATGATGAGTTTTTCCAATAATTTGGACAAGAATGTTGTATAATTTATTCTCTCAATTTTGAAAAGGGCTGATCGAAATTAATTTCATATTAAACATCGCCATTTTCTCTGTTTCCCTCTTTTAAATAAATAACTTAGCATCCACAAATTGTTCCCAATACTGTGGACACCATATCTACCAAAGATTTAAAAATGACATGGTCAAAGCTTTTTGCAAATATTGCAGAAAGTTTTAGTTACACTTCTTTTGTAATTTACTAAATCCATCTTGTGCATTATTTGCAAATTAAGCCGATATTTTTTTTGGTATTTTTAAATAAATTGGACTAATCGTCATAAACCTAGTATTAAAATTTGCCATCATTATAATATTTAGCTTGTTTTTAAACCGGGGACTTATTCGACGCCTCGTAAAATTCAAAACAATAAATTAAACAAATAAAGTTGCTTCCGACTGGCAAGTAAAAGTGTAATATATTTTCATTGGAAGCTGGTGTATTATCCAATAATGAATAATATCGTAAGACCATAAAGTGACTTTGTAAAGTGGCTTTAACTCGGCGATGAAAAACGTGAACTTTTATGAATAATGAAGGAGTCACATGGGAATGCAAAAGAAAAGAATATCTTACGAGCTTCGTAACATCCGCCAACTTAGTCGCTAAGTAAGGGTCGGAGGTCGTGAATGCATCAAACGCGCTCATTTTTATAATGCAACAGCCACTCTACGAGATAACATTTATTCGATTAATTTGTTCTTTCATGCCGCCGCATCAATTTTCGCTTTTATTCTCATTCCAGCGATGTTAAACCCCCCTATAAACAATTAAATTGTCCGACATAATCTACACAAATCGCTAGTTTCCCCTCACTTACTCTTCACTTCAAATGTATACTTTATACTCTTTTCACTATCATTTCTTCTAATTCTAATTACACGTCACGACAAATACATAATATTCAAAAACAATATACTAACGTTCTAAAATTCATTAACACTTTGACTGCCATGGAGGTCACCTGTGACCGGCGCTATTGAATTCATTCAATTTCCGTGTAACTTGGAAATTGTAATATTTATGAATTCTCGGATATATTAAATATTTAAATATCGACATTAAAAAGATAAAGATCTGCCGGATATCTATCTATCTGTATCTTTAAAGTTTCTGCTTTGCAAAAATACGAATTTAATAGAAAAAGTTCCACTTCAGTAGAAATGATGAATCTAGCGAAATACCGGTGGCGTTCAAAGTGTTAAGTAATTACCCGTAGAAAATATAAATTCCACATTATTTACACAGCTATAAAACACTGTGAATAATCATCAAAATAAATTACATTCCAAAGGCTTACATTTCTTCATCATTTCATACATCATCAGTCAGCACATCGACTTATCATCTCCTCACATACCCATTATAACTCAGCTACCGTATGTCGCATTCTCCATCGAGAGTTCCAAGGCAACAAAATCTCTCAAACTCGCCGAGACTTCCGCTAATTCCCACCATAGAATAATTACCAAAGCAGTACGAAATTACAGAAGCAGAATTGCTCGAAAGCATGCAACGAATGCAATCGAATGTCCATCGTTGAATACGGCACGTTCTCAGCTTTTGTATATTAACGTGTCCGTCTCTTTTTTTTTCCCGCCAACTGATATAATGGACTCCAGAGGCGGTCACTCTGATAAAGCGTGGGCACATCACGAGAAAATGACCATAACCGAAGACACGAATTACATGATGTAAACGCGCCACCTACGGCGAGATGGGCTGGATTGAATTTAATACTAATTAAAAGTAATAAATCGGTGGACGAATGATTTCTGTGCCGTGAGCGGCGGTCCTATTCCCGGAGTTCGTCTTGCTCCCGGCTTCACCGTACGTAGGGTACGTGTATAAGCGCCGAATTAAGTCAGACGGTATCTTTTTCTGACTTCGCCATCAGAGAAATGCAATTAAACCGAGATCAGAGGAACGTATCTCGTCCGTGCATGCTCCCTGTGTCCTGACTTATGAGTCGGTAGAAAAAAGATTGCCTGTGTCATGGAGCACCCGTGTAATATCATTGAATTCGTCCTGCAACGTTGCCTCTTTTCCTGGACGAAACGGTCGCTCCAGGCTTTTTTTCGACATGAGAAATTTAAGTATTATAGATGTTAAAGGGTTGCTTTTCACTTCTTGCAATATGCGAAGGAAATACTAGGGTTTGTTATTTAATTTTACTTTGCTTAACGGTGGAATTGAATATGATACGAGTCTATTTCTTTTTACGGTGAGATATTTGAAGGTTTGTTTAAAAGCTGCTGTATTATAACTTGATGCTTGTTAGTTGAAAGTTTTTGATGGGCATCGTGAGAATATTTTGGCATTTCGGAGGAAAGCATGTGTGTTTAGTTAAAACTAACTTGACACGTTGAACGCCACTGATATTTCGCCCGTTTTATCATTTTTACCGAACTAATACTTTTCCTATTAAAATTCCATCTGTGTACAGCAGAATCTTTAAAGATACAAATATGCATATTCAACAGGATTTTATCTTTTAAATGCCAGTATTTAAATATTGAATGTGTTAGAAAATTCGTAAATATGAACATAGAATACTTTCTTTTTAAAATCACAATTCTTCCAATTATCTGATTTATTAATTTGACATCGAATTAAGAAACATCATAAGATATTTTAATTCTATAAACGCAGGAACTTTTTAAAATAGTTTGTTTTAAATATATTTTCAGCGATCGAACCGGCGACAATGCGGTAAATTCAATTGGATTTTATAGGGTGCGTAACGTGCACCCGTGAGCACAAGTCAGGGGTAGATCGTTATGTTTTGACTTTTACGAGAAAGGATACAATGGACAGAAAGCGTTAATGCCGCGAGTTCGTGCACCGAGGGCCTCCTTCGCAGAAACGAATGGGGCGCCTATGGCGATATTTATTTAACTGCCGCACTAAGTTGGCACCCCGCGGCGGCGTATTTTGAAGACGCGATTCTGCCATAATTACAGTAAAAAGCGATCTTTAATTTTTCGAATGGCGAAAGTGACTCGTACGCGGGGACACCGAGAGCAATGTGATTTGCACACCGGCTGTCCTTCGACGATTTATAGCTTTCCTGGTTTCCTCCATTTTTGCTTTCAACCGGCATATTAACTTCTATGTCTTCTCCGTTAATGTTAATGTTTATCGCTCAACTTTCTTTAAACCTGTCCATTGGAAAAATCGGTTGAATGTCTTAATCGTTAAAGAAGAATAATTGAGAAAATTATCAAACTTTTGGGAAATTATTTTGCTGACGTTGTAAGACTATCGATGACTTTACAATACAATATTGGGCCGTGTTTATAGCAAAGAAATGAAATGATTAATTTAAAATTTTAAAAATGAATGAGTTAGATATTTCATCGGTTTGATTTCCAAGTGTAATGTTCAATTATAGCTTGCGGAATCATCGCAGAAATTATAAAACAAGAATCGAGAATTATATACACGAGAAATTCGTAAAAAATTTGCCGTTCCTAATAGTAAATAGCAACTGCCTTCAATAATACATTTCTGTGAAATATAAGAGATAAACAATTGCACAGCAAGTAGAAAATATACAAAGAAATTGTATAGCGCTACGAAACTTCAATTCAGGGACAAGAAGTGCAGACTTGAAAAAGACTGATGATGAGGCAAGCAATTAAAAGAAGCATAGAGGAATAAATAGTCAGCAATGTAAATGATTTCAGCTTCTTAGTCTTTCGAGGAGCATTAGTTTTACACACCCTGCCGATGTTCCCCGACTAATTATTAGGGCCCATTACGTATTATTTAAAGAAGTAGGCGTCCAGACCCTCTCGTTATAATGGCCTGCAGGTGCTAGAAGCTTCTATACACACCTTATTCATCCTTTACCCTTTTAAAGTGCCGCCATTATAATGCGTGGGCAACGAGAGAAGAAAACGGGTGCGTAAGAACCCGCTTCAGAAATCGCGACGGCGGAGAAGAGCGAAGGATTGTGTTCTCTTCTGTTAATGTCGATGAAGGCCAGGTGAACAATGCCCACGATAAATAAAAGAATCTTCTTGAGCCTCTTTATGGAAATTTTGAGCAATGAAATTTAAAGCTCGCTAATAATTAAAGCTGCCATCGTCGGCTTACTTTCGAACTTATCAAGTCATTTTTGTCCTCGTCTGTGGAATCTTTTTGTATGAAATATGTATGGTTTGTCGGTAAATGTGAGATATTTATCATTATTACCTTGCGTGCCGAGCGAGACGGAAAAGTTCTTTGGGCTGAAGGTGCAGTTTACGTTTTTTTCAACCTTGTATTGAAAATTATAAGTTGGTAGGTATATGTACAATGGTAGGGTGGAATAATTTGAAAAGGTATAGGAAAGTGATTTGAACTTTAACCTACTCTTTCGAATTCCGAGGATGTGTACGCCGTACTTTAGTGCTGCTTATTGCAAATTAAAAATACTTAAAGAATCCTTAAATAATCTTAATACTCTTTGAAATCTCAATTGGAGTTCTGCATTTTAATAAAAGCCACATACTTCTAACATATCTAATTTTATAACAATATAACCCATAATCAATTGAAAATTCTACAATGAAACATTCCTTTCGAATTTAATCTGTTATAAAATCTTTTCTTAAAAGATATTAATTTTTTTGTAACTTCAAAACTAAGCCATTCCAGGTTTATCATTTCAAAGTCTACATTCATCCTCGCAGCAATGAATTAAAATTGTTTCCTCCTAATTTTCAAAACCTAACGTTTTAGCAATCTCCTATAAATGCCATCACAAGATTATTATACTATTTAACATCATATAATAAATTAAAAACTTTCTTATTATACATTTAAAAGAAAAAAATACACCAACACATCGAAAAGATCAATTTTACGAAGCTAACGTTTAGAATTCTCTCCCTTTTCCTCGAACATCGAAAACTTGGTTTGCTGCCGCGAAACGAGGCTCTGTTACTTTCTCAAAATACAAATTTTGAAGGATCATGCCGTGGATGCATCGTGCACATACGCGCATGTATATTATAAGTATGTGCAGAGGTGGGCTCTGCCTCCTTTTTTCTCGTGTTACACCGCTAGTGGCAATACGTATCGTATGCCTGTCTTCCAGATACCTTTTTACTCGTCTTTTACTGCAAGATCGGAGCAACAACCAGTCCTTGTGTGTCCGACGAAATTTACGACGGAGCCTCATGCACCATGCAGGCTTTATTTTAATACGCCCGGGAAGACCTCTCGGGTAGGACGCCGTCCCGCTGGGCCAAAAATCTTAAATATTCATAATTAAATATGCTAATGAACGGGTGACCTCAACGGCAAAATGATTATCAAATTGTACAATGGGCATGTAAAGTTATTGTATGGTCGGCCGATGTCTGCGCGAATATTTCGATGCAGCAAGAAACTACATAGATCCATTTACTGGATTCTGTTCATTGTTATCTTTGTAATCGATCATAATTTGACATTTTAGAATCACTAGTTTTATCTGACTGATAGAACAATCATTTTATCGATACTAGAAAAATAATGGTATACTAAAAAATTACAACACTTAAAATGTGACAGGAAACTAGCTCATTTACAACTCGAAAATGCAGTCATCATCACGTCCTAGTAAAAAATTTGCTTAACACTAGATTTACCAGCGCGAAATCCATTATATTTAAATATGTTAAATATGTACCTTAGAGCAACGAAAATTAAGACGTGGAAAAGATCATAGATTCGGTAATTTATGTTTTATGTAAGAGACAAAGAATCTTTATTCTACGGCTCTCCCCTAAACCAGTAGAATTTTTGGAAAAAATTGTGTACCAGTCATTTTGACTGGCTTGGCAAATCTAGTGTTAACATTCTTATGTGTAAAAGGAGGAAAGGAAGTTTACAGGAACGAAAAAGAATCTCCGTTTAAAACGAATGTTCCACATATTCAAAATACTTTCTGATAACGAATGAAAAATACACTTCCTCAAAAGTTCATATAAATAGTTATCCACAATTTGTACACTTTGCACAACGTATATATCTACTTTTCACAACTCTTACAGCAACCCCCAGACACCTAACACCCAACCGCCCACCCTCGAAACATTCCCCGTCTAAAACACCGAAATCCTCCTGCCAAACTAAAAAGACTTTCATCCAAATAAAAGCCAAAGCTTACACAACTCCTCGATACCGTAAGCACAAACGAAAGACTCCAAAGCAAGTCCAGCAGTCGAAGGAAAATTCTACAAAGCACTTTCGCGGCAGCAGGAATGTTTCTCCCTCATTATTACGACTATCCGTGTCGCCCGGAGTGTCGGGTAGGAGATAAAGAGATTGTTTAAATGCATTACTAGTCCGTGAGGGCGATCGAAAGGAAGAGAAGTGAGAGAGACGAAGAGAAGAAGGCAGGAAGGAAGAAGCTGGATGAGCGAGCAAAGTCGAAGCCAAAAGAAGCACGAGAACGAGGAAGACGCGGAGGATCGCTCCAAAGGAGAGCCGGAGGATACCAACTGAGAGACGAGGAAGGAAGACGGAACGGTCGAGGACGAGGTAAGGATGAAAAAGGACGAGCTAACTGGAGGCCTCACATCGGTCGCGTGAGATAGCCGCATCATTCCTTGGCAGACAATTAATTACTGACATTATGTTTTAGAATGCTTACTTGCGCCGGCTACCAACCGATCTATAGATTTGTAGCCGTGGCTCGCACACTCTATCCCCATACCTGTAACACGCTTCCACGATTCTCGATGTACGTGCAAGAAAAATAGTTGCGTGTAAGTGTGCGCCCCGTGATATGTGCATTGCCGTCACGGCGGGGTAGCACATTGCCCCTCTGTGAAAAGTAACAATCAATGTACAAAATGATAGATATTAAACGCGGGTATATATCGGCGTAACGGCCCGGGCTCTGTTCGATGGGATCGATTACTTCTTCTTTCTTTTTACTTTTTCCATAGGATCGTGCCAGATCGTTGATTCTTTTTTTTTTGCTCTTGATGAAGAGAAATAGCAGGACGGCAACGTCGATTGGTGGGAGATTGAACCACGGTGTACATTTTGTCGTGGATGTTATCGAGGTGTGGAGAGAACTAGGATTTCTATTGGATTTTGTAACTGTGGGAATTGAGGGGTTGCTGGTATCGGCTCATTGTGGGACTTTTGGAGAGGGGTTGGTGCTTGGGGTTGAAATTTCTTGGGACTTGGAAGGAGACATGTTTGAAGAGGTTTTTGAGGCTTTTGTATTGGGTTTTTGAGATTAAGTTGACAACTTTTATTTGGTTCGTTGTGTCCTTTGTTTCTGAGATGGATGTATGAGTATTGGAATATTTGTTCCAAATTCCTTTCCAAAAGTTCTCCAAATTCATAGAAACTGATGTGGAACAGATATTTTAAATTGATTTTGTAAAATATAGATTGGCGAATCGAGCATCTTTTCTACCTATTAACATCTCTTTTTCTGAACTACTTATTTAATTTATTTAAATATGATACATTTGATGTCGGTTGGTTTAGTGTTAATTTCACGAAACTGAAGGGTTTCCTGTCGCCCTAATTTTTTTTTAAATATTGTTACGTATAGAGGACACAGTAGAATTAATGTTACTGGATTATGTGTTCCCATGAAAAAACATGGCTGTTACGTTTGACTACATAGTTAATCATAGAACATTCGATGTGCCATATCAATCTTCATCTTGGTCGATTCAACAATTCGATAATGAAATTATTGTTCAAGAATTCATCGACATACATTTGCCGGCTGTTATAAAAGAAATTTCTTAACTTAATTTATCGCAACATCGAGGAACTACAAGTATTCAACCTGATTCCGATGAAATTCTATTACACCATAATATTTCTCCGTTAATAATCATTCATTGGGGTGCTTCAGATATTAAAATAAAAATTGACATTTATCAAAGTCAATGATTCAGTACGTAACATTTTACACGGTGTTCACAGTTTGTTTGTTTTACCATTACATCGAATTTTCATCTTTGTACGTGACTACCATATTCGATGTTGTACAAAGCGGCAATCAAAATAATACTCGTAACAAGCACGAGGAATTCAGTGCTTAATAATTGTCAGCGTTCTTATTGATGTACCACGGGCGGAAACTTGAAAACCGTGACGTCGGGTGATTTTTCATTCGTGCTGGATTTCTCGTCTTTTCTCACAGCGGCGACTGTTCTTTGAATAATATTAATTCCGACGGCGCGTGTGTACATCCGTTACGTTCATTAAATTGCTTTCACAATACTCGAATGGATTAAAGTTGGCGGCCTCTCCTTCGCTAGTGTATTTAAACTTTTGCCGCCCGTACGTCGATGATATCCGGCTATTTATCGCGCTTTCAGCATTGATCTGATAAATATATGTGTCTCATTAAACTAATTACGTTGCTTGAGAATGAAAGAGTTCATAAATTTTTCCACAATTCTCGTTAGAGTAGCTGCATCCTTTAAACTAAATGGAATTGAGATGTTAAAATAATTTCATTGTTTAATTTGTGAAATGCCAAGCGAATTCTGTAGAATTTCTCGTGAGTGTATAATAATCTAGGATATTAAGATTAGATCTACGGTCGATAAATATGGTAGGTTTAAATATATTAAATAAGTATCTTGCATAAAGATGGATCAATTGGCAGAAAGTATGATCAATTAAGTAGTTTGTATATTATAAGATACACGTGAAATATTTAGTATACTCTTCTCTATTAACTTCAGAATTTTTAAAAATGTAGATTCCCGCCAATTTGACAGCTGCTGTAGATCTACTGTTAAATATTCTATAATAATTAACAGACATTTCTAGGGCAACGAAAATACTATCACCTTATACGTAAATAATTAAAGAAGTGACATTTTAAAATCTTTTGAAAAGAGATTTAATCCTTTTCAGTTTTTATTCATTTTTCCATCTGCCCTCAGTTATTTTAAAGTAATTCTTTGATGAGTTCTAACGATAAACTATTTTTGTTTATATATTTATATGAACATTTTCTTGTGAAAGTAGATTTCAAAAATCCTTATCTTCTCTCAACATAACATATTTAAACTCCCTATTCTAATACCTAATCCAAACAACTCACCGGTTAAAGAGGAACAATAATAAATGATCAACACAATCTTCAATTTCATCGACAAGTCAAAAATGCGTTTTATCGTTAACCCTTTGCACACCGAATTATTTTATTAACTTTTTGTCAGATAAGCAAATATAATCTCGGAAAATTGTCTACTGTTGATTATTCGTTTTTATTTAATACTAGGAACAATTCTAGATACTGCGGTGTATTCCTGTTGAAATGCAAAATTATTGTTGATTTCGAAAAGTCGATAATTAGTATATGAAACATTAAGTGTCACAAGAAGCTGTGTCGAGTGTAGTTCGACATAGGAGTGCAAAGGGTTAACGTACGTCTTCTAGAGCTCACTGATTCCACATCAAAAAGGTTCATTACGATTAAACAAACAAAAAAAAACCAACCTGAATTTCCTACTAAGCATGTTGCGACAAAGGTGATTCGTTAGTCAAGACGACAGCCACCAAAAAGCCCCTTCATTACAAAATTGATTCGGCTGGCCCCCGTTGAATGGGACAACTGTTGAAAAAATGATACGTCTCGCGTTTTAAAGTCACAGCACGTACCTTTTTCGCGGGTATTACCCTTTACGCCATTCTTCCGCCGAAACGCGCAATTCCCGTGAACCCTCGCAGCTCACGAACCGCCTTGTGAGCCGCGAGAAAAGACGTCGGGCTTTATTATGCCCGTTCTTAACGGCGCGCGCGAAGAATCGCGAACGACGTAAAGGGACGATGTGTTTTAATTTCACACCCATTTACTGCCAACTTCCCGCATCGTTTTTCCGCCCATCGAACCGCGTGACGAAAGTTCTGTGGTTTTACACTCTTTTTTTTTGCCATCGAATACTGTGGTTTGTTTGCGGGGACTTGAAGTTTCATGGTTTTTATCATAGAAGTTATGATATATGGCAGGGATAGGTACATTTTTTTGATCAACGGACCAATTTCAATTTTCATATCACGTCGAGGGCACGGAAAAATCGAATGGATTAGGGAAAATTCATTAAGTGAAAAATAATTTGAAGAGCCAAATTATTAACATATTAACACTAGGTTTACCAAGATGGTTAGAATGATTTGTTCTTAATTTTTTGAAAATATTCCTACAATTTCTAACGCTGCTTATTTTCTGATTTTCTAGGTCCAGTTTGAAAACTTGTTGAATTGATCGAGTTTCTTGTTCCCTTCATTTATTTCATTTGAACAGAATTATTCGATAATTTGAATTATATTGAATTAATCGTTGGTAGATTTAGTGTTAGAAAAAAAAAATATTAAATATAAATTGTCAATCCTTTGCAGTATTGCCTAGTGCGAGCAAATTAAATTATTTGAAATTTTAAACTGCGTAGCGGGCCGGACTAGAGAACATCACGGTAAAAAAAATATTAGTACACCTAAGTTCCTTCTAAATCAATGTTTTTGTTACTTTTTTAGCTATCGTAGGAAAAGTTCGTCGCAATTGCGATGCATTTATTATTCGTAGATCAGTGAAACGGCACACAAACAGCGTCTGATACTAATTGCAAAGAATGGCAAGAACGGCGCGTTGCGACGACCTTTCGCACCATAAATTAATTTAGCCCTGTATGTTTTTGCTTTTAACACCACGAGGGCTGCGTGTAGAAATCGACTGACTTTGTTAGTCCTTGATGATGGTCACGGTTAAAAGACGGACGTAAGAATGAAATGAATGAATAATTCCTCTCGGTGTGTACATTCTCGCTGTCGTTCCGAAGGATACTTTATAGCTTGTGCCAGGAGTTTGGCAGGTGAGTCTGTTTATGGTTATGGAATTCTTTATGGAATTCACGAATAGATGTTTCGTAAATATTTACATCCAGCTAGTGCGTCAAATTAGATTTGCTATTTCTATTTGGATTCTGTCGTTACTTTTTAAATGCAATTTGTGACAAATAGATGATTCGACGACAAAGTCGGTGGTGTTGTAGTCACTTTAGGGTTGTTAATTATAAAACTATCGATGATCAATACACTATTTAGACAAGTAGTTTTTAATCACGGTGTTCCATAAAACACAGTTACTTCGTGAACTTAAAGAAAATATTCTAACAAAATTCCAAAAGTGAAAACTCGAGACGTGGATATTATGAATGTGATTTTTGGTACATTATACAATAAAAAAATATATGAACTGCTTTATTTTATGCGTGCGTTTCGTAGAAATCTTTAAAATTGCAGATTTTCCGCGATTCTTGTGAGGCCAAGAACGACTGTGTTTTATGTTGGAATAAGATTTGAGAAAAGAAGAGACAGACACGAGCAAGAAAGTAAACAAATTTATTTATCTATATTTAGCAATATGAGGGTAGAAAATAAAAGAAATTCCAGCGTTATTAATCACTGGCATTTAAAAAAAAATAAGAAGTAGTCATTTTAACAGACTTGGTAAACCTTGTGTTAATTTACGATCAATTAATAACAGGGAGAATTAGCTGCCTCAATTGTAAATTAAATTACGCTGAATTTTATTATAAGTTAATTAATTCTTGATAAATTAATTCCCACTTCAAGATTCAAGTGTGAAACGAAGATAAAGAACTGCTTCTTCACCATTTTAAATTAGCGTCGAGAATCAGCAATTTCCATCAGTAGATTTTTATTACATTTCGTTATATTTAGACCGGCAAAGTTTTTGATGCAACGCGCTTCTTTGAATTAGAACTTTCATGATAGTGCAGTTTGATCTCTTCCTTTGGTAGAATTTAATTCGGGCGTATGATGCGAACTGCTTCAATATAGAACTTTTAATTATGATGCAATCCTGAAATGAAATTCTAGAATGGTCTGTTTGCAGGGTGAATATTTATTCAATTGCCGTTTGTATAATTTAACTAAAGTACGCTTAAAACTGTACACATTTGTGTGCACAATTTTCTCGTATGCTTCTGCAAAATGGAAATAGATTCGTCTTAATTTTTTTATTTCTCTTCACGGAATAATAAACGCCGCATTCTATTATATTTTAGAGCGGAAACGGTAAAATACCCGGCATTTTTACATACAAAACTGTACTAGAAGACTTTTATTTGTCGTTTCTAATTAACATAACTTTACTTCAGCAATATATGACCCCGTTCGTTGCAGAACTGCAAATTAAGTGTTTAAATGTCTCATAAACAAAAGCTGCTTTTTTCCCTCCAAAGAATCATACCATAATATGTGATTTTTTTCGAGCTTTGAGATTAAAGCAGCCTAATTATATTAGAATTCTATACATTGAAATTAGACGTTCACAAATATTTTAAGATGTTAAAAAATGCTAAAATACTGCAGCTACATATA
This sequence comes from Cerceris rybyensis, assembly GCA_910591515.1. NCBI lineage: Eukaryota > Metazoa > Arthropoda > Insecta > Hymenoptera > Crabronidae > Cerceris > Cerceris rybyensis. Next base: position 14,590,501 of record OU342799.1, read on the forward strand.
TATTAATAAAAATATGAATTTCCTATTTCCTAATATAGTGGCTACAGAATTGAAATTTCCACATTGTTAATTTTTAAGATTGTTTTTTAATATAAAGCTATAAATCGAGCTGAGTAAAAAATTGAAGTAATAGCTTGGTTAGTACATCTTCAACATTCCTAACCACAAACTGTTGCTATTTTCAAAATACCTAGCATGAAAGAGGAGAAATTCTTGGAAATTACTTTCAACCGTCCAACAGGGAATAATTCAAGACTTTAAGCGTCACTTTGAAATAACTTACAACCGCAAGACAAGTGTGGAAAGAGAAATAAAGAGTCGCATGGCCGTCAGTTATTAATGAAGAAAGCAATCATAACCCAAGTGGACACTCATAAAACCATTAAAAGGTTTGTAAATTACGTATGTGACGTGGGTAAAACATGATTTAATCCTTTTCCTGGCTATGAATCTCCCAGGAGAGCGTCTTCGACGAAATGTACATTAATCCCTGGTTGAAAAACCGCAGCTCCTGCCCGCCGTGTATTTCACCAAAGCCACCTTTATCAACCTATATCTGATATTATTCATCGCCTTTGTATCGTTAATATCAAACGATCGCGTACATTAATTCCGCGCTGAAAACAGTCCTTGCTTTCTTCGTTTTAACGCCGGTAAGCTTTATTCATGCGTGTCTTGCGGTATTCATTTATTAAGATCCACATACACACTCCAATGTTAAAGTTCTGCTAGAAGAGTCCGTGTGAAAAATTTCAAACAAGAAAAACAAAGTTCGACACAGTCGAAATATAGGAAAATCAATTTTATAACTTGTTTAAAAATGTATTCTACTGATCTATATAAACTTGACATAAAATAAGAGGAAAATTCAATTACTATTATATATACTATCGCCCATTACTATTAACACTAGAACTACCGGCGTTAAATCTATCATATTTCAATATATTAAATAAGTACTTTGCCAAAGGAGGAATCGAGTGGCGAAAAAGATGATCAATTCGGTGATTTATGTCTATTGCGATGGACGCAGAATTTTTATTCTATGGCTCTTTTATGAACTTGGAGAATTTTTGGAAAAAATTGTGTACCAGTCATTTTGACTGGTTTGGTAGTTCTAGTGTTAAGATTCTTTTTCAATACCCTTTTACTTCGGAAAACTTGAATTTTGTACAATTTTTACAGGGTTGCTATTCAATATTTAAAAATTAAGTTAAATTCATCATTTAAAATTTTATGTATAACATTTTCTAATTTACTGTTGTGTAGCTGATCTTTAGATATCACTAAATTTTCAGTCGATAAAGAGGTAAAATACTATTTTAATACTTGTTAACAGATGCCGATTAAAGTACCACATAAATTAAGCCTCAGCCCTTAAATCTTTTCACTGTCTTATTTGAAAATTTCACCTGACCTAATAGAAAAATTTTATTGCAAATATTTCGACACACGTTAAATTCACAATGGACCATGCAGAATTAACGAAGCAAACAATCACGATGAAAGTAGACAGTCGTAAAACCAGCAAGAGCGTTGCAAATTACCAGAGTCTCACAGCTAGAAAATGATTTAATCCTACCGTGCCGTATTAATATCCTTAGCCGGCATCTTCGACGAAATGTACATTAATTCCTTGCTGAAAAATTGCTGCTTCTTCCCTCTTGCCGTTATCCTACTCGCCTACGACCAAGGTATTTGCTCATGGAAAAGACCAATGCTCCTAGTTATACTCGCCACGCTCCATTGACTTGTATTAACATCGCTGTAAGTGTATCCCAGATGCTAGCAGAGGTTCTCCCTCGTTTAACCACGAAGTCATGTTAACCCCTTAGGTTGGAATCCGTTTAACCGAAGCCCATGAAGAATGGACAGATTTTATTGATTCGAGGAAACATGGGGACTCTGAAGATACACCATAATTTAAAGTTTAAAATGCCGGAATATTTGCTGGGTTTCCAGAAATATGGAAGTTTATCACGAAATGAATGGAAAGAGAATGTAGAGGTTTATAGAACTTCGAATTTCTCATTTGTTTCATTCGTGAAATATTTTAACACTAAAACTACTCGCCTTTTATGTACTCAAATTTAAATGTACTTAATAACTACTTCAGGAAAAGAGAAATGAAGAGGTGAAAAATGATTAAATAACTAATTTAGGTTTTATAATATGGAAGTGAAACAGTTACTCTATTAATTTGGATAATTTTTAGAAAAAATTTGAGACCGGCGAATTGCAAACTTTGTGTCTTTTAATCGCAAAACTGGGACGAAAACGTGCAAACATACGTGTTACATTCTAGTTTCTGAATACATTCACTGTACGACATCAACGATATGATGACTACGGAAGTAACGTCTCGAACTCCATAAAAGTAGAACATGACTACACTTCTACTCAAACTAGGTGCAACAACTTTTTCTTAGATGGACTTACAAAATGTGCTGCAGCAATTGTATTCTTGCTGACTACAAACCTAAAACTTTACCCGCTATGGTTATTGCACGCTGGATACTGTAAAGGTCAAATAAAATTATAAAAAAACCACATAACAGTACATCGACCATATTCAACCACTCTCTCCTATACACATCTCCAACAAATCTCTGAGACTTAATATGCAATCTTGAGTGAATCTCTTACAATCCCAATAACACTGAACATACCAACACTTACACTTCTCAATAATATAATAATTACTATTAAAAACACAAATGAAATATTACACAGCACTAATTTCTACTACCGATAAACCTCTTTCGACGCAGGTTTAATTCGAGAGGGTTAACAGCCTCCTTTCGAAGAAAAAGAATTTGTAAACTTCACCACAGTGATGTCAACTCGTTGATGGTACATTTCAGTCGATTGAACTTTATTGCACGGCGGCTAATCGTTTGCTTTTCGAGATTCACAGCGAGGATGGTCGAGCACCACTGGCCGCTTGCGGTTTCGGCGAGTGTATATAAATTAGCGCGAGTAACGCCGCGGCATTGAATCGGCTGATAAATTTTCGTGGTGCGGCCGACGTCACACCTCCCTTATACCGTATACCCAGGAATCCCGTACGTGCGGCAGGGATAAGAATAAGGGAAAAAAATATAATGCGTGTGTTCCCGCACCGAGTTCCGTCCGAGTTTCGTCCTCTGCCGAAGCTCGTGCAATCGCGATCCTCGTTTTCGCTTGTATTAGCGTGAACCCCGAACTGATCGTACGCTCTTACGCGAATACTAATTACTTTTCTCTTATTTCCAGGGACTAATGTTGATTTGATCTCTTAATGTTGGACCTTGCTTAATTATGCTTTTAATTCTTAGAAGTCTTGTCGAAAGGAATTTTCACATGGGAGACAAAAAGAAGGGTGTGGAGAAGGGTGAAGAAATTGTAATGATTTAATTTGGTTTATTTTTGTGACAGGTGACGATCAGTAGGGAAGGGAGTGGGAAGTTTTGAGTGAACTACTTTTGTATGATGTGCGGTAAATTTGGAGATGACAGGTTTTCAATTTTTCTCGTTTCCGAATTGTCAGTTGAGAGGATTAAATTTCTCTGTGTTAGAGATGTTATTTTAAGATTTGATTTTGATTGATACTTTGCAGTTTGAGTTACAGACAGGTAGTATAGAAATGAAAATAGATAAAAATGTAGGTTTGGAGACATTCTATTTTAAAGTTCTTCTTATTCTACTTTGAATATGTGGAATAAAATGGAAATTTACTATATTTCAGTATATTAAATATGTATTATACTTTGGAAAAAGATAAATCAAGAGTTGAAAAGGATGATCGATTCGATAATCAGTGTTTTATAAAATCAACGTAGAATATCTGCTGTGTGACTATCCTATAAACTTGGAGAACTTTTGGGAGAAATTGAGGATCAGTTATTTTGACTTGCTTGGTAGCTCTAGTGTTAACACTTACAGATAACATGATTTTTGCCACTAAAGTTAATGAAATTTTATAGCACTTACAAGTTAATATTTACGAATTTGTTTAAATATCCATTATTAATATAGTAATACAAAATAGCCAAAGTATCATTGAACATAACACTATTTCTACCTCCAATATGCCTGTTCTCCCCATATATGATGTAATTAGAAAAACTATCGTACCGATAAGAATAAAGAATAGAGTTAAATGCAATCGGAACTTCTCGTATTAATATTTAAAATAAAAAATCTCGTAACACATCAATAACAAGCAACCGCCTTGTATACAATCGATAAGTCTCTTTTTCCTGAACGCACCTTTTCAGACTTTTTATCCTCTTCCTGCGTGCGACCAAGCTGGGATTTCTTGTATGCAGGAATTCCAGGACCAAAAATATCCGAGCGATCCGTGTACGCTCGCAACACCAAAACCGCTGCTTCGTGGCATCTTTGTGGCACCTTTGTGGCATATTTTCCTCGAGGGTTCGAAACGTTTCGCCTTCGTACGCCATCTTAGCCCGGTTAACGAAATTATCTTTCTTTAGCTAACTACATCCGACCCCGTCGGTGGATTCTCTTCCTCATCGCGAACTACCACCGTGATTAAATTCCTCGGTGATGGAAATGAAAGGAAATGTGAACAAAATTCATTTTCAGATATTACGTATTATCGTGTTGTTTATTAGACATGCACACCGGAGGTTCCTTTTTTAGTTTCTCTCAAAATATGAATCTGGGGCATGTAAACGGATTTCTGACGTTTGTAAAGAAGTGAGCTGATGCGGCGAGTTACAAAACAAAGAAACAAAGAGCGGAGTTAAATAATAAAATACTAACAAATTTGTATTTTAGGTGCAGTAGGATATTTTTGTGGAAAATTTGGGAGAAAAATTCTATTACGGAGATCGGAAAGTAATGTCGTAACTCCAGATATTTTGCTCAGAACTCAATTAACTTTTATCGATCCGACATTGAAAATTTGCACATTAAGTGGTAAAAGACTGTTGATAACTAGAGTAATTTTATCATTCATTAACACTAGAACTACCGATGTCAAATCCAACATATTGTAATAAATAAAATAAGTACTTTGAAAAAGGGGGAATCACGCGACGGAAAATTTGATCAATGGAGTGATTTATGTTTATCGATATAGACGTAGAATATTTATTCTATGATTCTTATGTAAACTTGGAGAATTTTTTGAAAAAATTGTGTACCAGTCATTTTGACTGGTTTGGTAGTTCTAGTGTTAAAATTGAAAACTTGGTACAAGTTTAATTCCTTGAATGTAATGTCAAAAACGACTTTACTTTTCGGTCCCCCTAATATTTTATAAGGTAAAACAAAGGTACATTCTATTATTCCGTGAATAATTGTAAACATTACGTAGTCACTAAATACAGTACAATTCCTAACCAGAAAAATTAGCCAGAACTAACAAACAATCTCACGCCCAATCATATCATAATTTACTTCCTGCCTCTCCACAGCCATAAAAAAAATCAAAAGTCAACGCAATAATAAATAAAGGTCGAAAAAATCGAATTCATCCAATCGAAATACAATAAATATCAAGTAGCACCCTATTCTCTGATATCCTAAACCCTAAAATTATCCAATTGTCAATTAGCCCCTCAAATTAGCCAATCCCTTATTCTCTGCTAACACTAACAAGAAAAATAAAACGTGCGCCAACGTTCCAATAATTAATAGTTAAACCTAACAACATAACAAAACCGAAAATTCTGATCACACCTTCAGACAAACCAGACAAGGGGATCTGGGAAGGCGTCATCCGGATCGCAAACTCACCTGCCGTGTCCCACTCGTCCATTATTTCGTGGCGGCGTCAAACGGCGCGGCACGCATAAGGGGGATCACAAAGCTGGCGGAAAGGAGGTAAAAGAAAGAGGAGAAAGGACGCGAAGGAAATACGACGAAAGGCGGAATGAAATAGCCGCAGACCGGCAAAGCGTCGCCGGCCATGCAAACGTATTACGGTCTATGGACGGGGGCGCACGTGACAGGAGCACTGCCCGGATAGATTTATATTTACAATGGGCTTATATTTATAACACCGGTAATTCCTTGCCGCATGTACAAGAATAATCCTGATGCCAGGACAAAACACTGGATCTAAGTGACGCCGAGTTTTAACGCACTCGGTTGCATGCCATAACCAGATTAATCCTATGCCCTTTGCCTAACCAATCGAGCTGGCACCCTTACATCTGCCGGTTTCAACCGCGGCTGATTTCTACACCATAAAGCTCGCGGAACACGCGTCCGAGCGTGTTGTAATGCGGTCTTCCCGTGGGACACGCGAGCCCTCCTGTTATTCTCGATAGAAACGAGCACGAGGACAGGAAGTCATCAGACGGGGAACATACCGAGGACATGGGTGGAAGTTTGACGAGTTGGGTGAAGGGTGTGATTTTTGCGGTTTCGCCGACGATTCCGTGAGAGTTCGCCATCGTTTGGGGTTGAGTGGATTACTTTTGAGAATAACTGATTGGGTGGAATATTGCGGATGGATTAATTAATGCGACGGACAATATGTGTGGAGATGTTTCATTAGTTTTTAACCCTTTCTGAACTGAATTAGAAAGTTTGTTGGCAGCTGGTTAAAACGATTTTGGGGCTAAAGAATATTTATAATGTTTATGGATTTTGTGATTTTCAATACGAGATTCGTTTGTCTCCATCAGATTCCATTGATGAGAAAGTTAATTTTAAAAAGAAATGCAAATTTTCAAATTTTAGAGTTAGTTGTACTTTAATCGGTATTTAATTTTAATTTTAATTTACTATTTAATTCCTTTTTGCATAAAATGGTTCTAAAAGACCCTCCCCAATTTGATGGAGTATGTTACTTTAATGTTATAAATATGATTTAAGAATGCCCAAAGTAAAAACGGCACCCTAAATGGTCCAAAAGTTAGTATTTTTTCCTATTTATCAAGAAAACCGGACGATCAAGATAAATTCTGATAGTAGGAGGCGATAGAGCAGATATTGTTTTTTGAGGAAACCGTAATTCAATGTTGCAAAACAAGTTTTTTTTCGGCTGAGAAACTAAAGTAACTCCGCAATACAAAAAGCGCTGCCGGTGACTCTTAGAGCAGCCATTTTACCCACCCTAGTATATATAATTTGCTGTACAACTATATTTATTATTTATGAGCTATTATATAACAATAACGCTGCGTTAAACAAAGAAGTGTATTTGTAAAATTTCATTAAATAAATAAGCAATATTGTTCAATTGCCTTCTCAGTTTCAAAACTGTACGACTTATTAACTATACAAGCACTTGTCACAAAAGGACTCCACTTGATGTAAATAAACATATTACATTTTTCAATCCAATAAAAATAAAACTATAAAAATGTCATATTAAAGCTTTCGTGCCAACAGAAATACTTTCTGCTTCTCCCGGTACTTTTTCACTAATCATTTCCGCTAGTATTATATTAAAAACAAAATTTGTAATCGTACTTAAAAAAAAAACTAGCAAAATCTTAGAATTATATATACCTCACAAACGTGTTGATTCTTTGCTGTGGTGGCTAACAGTAGACGTACGATGCCAGTGGTGAAAGTTCTTTGGTGGTTCAGAGCAGACGTACGTCCGCCGAAGAAGGGTTGATACTACTTCAGGGATGAATTAAAAGTAGCCCACACAAAGGGAGGTATTTAGTAGATATAGAATCTCGTCTTCGAAATGATTACACACGCACTAACCGGTGAAAATTGTTGGACCCGATCGCGGAGCACTGATTACTCGTCGGCGGCCGAGGGCAAACTGATAGCGAGGTGAGCATCAACGTGTCTGATTGTTATGATTCGTGGAAAAGATACCTGTAGGTTACAGCCGTCGAGTTCCGCCGAGTATGTTTTGACAACACGCAACGATCATCGTACCTCTTGCTCAGTGAAGCGGAAATAATTGCTTCCATTGCTCGCAGAATTAAGCTTCAAATTGTAAATGCAATCGAACAATACCGTTTATTTTTATAATCAAATGCACACTGCAATACTAGGATAATCACTGGTGGTACCTTGACTCTCGGAGAAATATTTTAAGTTTTCAGCAGAAAGGGAAAATTTTGTTCGAACTTTGAATTGTGATTTTCTTAAGAAAAATGTCTGCTTTATCGCCTCCTGCTATTGAAATTTCTCCTGAGTGTCTAGTTTTTAAGATAAGTAGGGAAATACTTTAAAAAAAAATTGAGAATTTTGCGTGTCGTTTTTGCATCGAGTATTAGTTGAACATATTTAAATGTTCGTAATATTAAAGTAATACACATCGTTATATTGCGAAGAGTTTATACGATCATTCTATACCAACTTCTTAATAACTCTTATGGTTAAAATAGAAAAAATACAAAGAAGCAATTGAAAATGTATTAAATCACGAAGATCTTTAAAAGGGAAGATTATTTTAATCACGTCAAGCAAGATTTTCCAATCCTCCAACGAAGGGACCTGAAACTTATCGCTTTCCCTCGTCAAGAGCGTCCCTTATGAATTTAAAATTCAAATGGTCATTAAAGCGTTTTGAATTCAATTAACCACGCAGCATTGTGGCCTCGCTTATTCTCGACTATTTCAGTTTAACTGACCTAAATTCCCTTAACTCGCGTCTTTTATTAGCGGCAACATTAATTATCTCTTGCGACAGAATATTTAAATATTTACACCATATCCAGGATATGCGGATACAACAACGGTGGTACCGCAACTACTGTCGGGGCCTATTTAAAAAATTACCTTGCGCGGAATGGTGTGTACAACCACCCGCGTGGATGCCATAAATCTTAAAAGCGGTGCAATATCATGAAACGCTAATGAGGATACCATTGGGACATTTTATATTCATTTCGCGGAATTAGCCTTTCGTTTACTTGTTTGAAAAAGTGGAATGTGATGAATAGTCGTGCACGATAATAAAATTTCTGTACCGAGGATGAAGCGTAAATCCATGTAACTCGGTATTTACGATCGAAAGGATAATACGAATAGCTGTTGTCTAACCAATGTTATTCATAACGACTTTCTTACCTGCACATTCAACAGCACTTTACTTTCTTCCCACCAATATTTCAATACTGAATATACACTAAAATATTTATAAGCAGACTGCGGATTTTTATGCATTTATGACAAATTAAATACGACTGAAATATACAAAAAGGACATAATATAAAAATATATCTAAAATATCCAAAGTATGGTATTTGTTGTAATATTTATTGAGTGCAATAAATCCCTAGATAGGGTTTCCTGTCTCACCTGCATTTGTGAAACTCGAAATTTGCATAAACATCCGCAGTCTATTTATAAGTATTCGTTCAAAATTACCAACAAATGTCGTATAAAGCAACGCCCTTTAACACTCGAACCACCAAGCAAGTCAAAATGACTTGCGCCCAATTTCTTCCAAAAATTCTCCAAGTTTATGGGAAAGTCATAAGGCAGTTACTCGACACTGATCATATAAAACATAGATTACAGAATTAATCACTTTTTCCATCTCTTGGTTCCTCGTTTTACAAACTACTTATTCAACATACTGAAATAAAATAGATTTTGCGTCGATAGTTGTAGTGTTAACACATTTACGCCACGTAAAAATACGTTTTTTGGACTGTGCATAGACACTTTAAAAAAGGCGATTCGTGGCAGTAATTACTTAGACTTAAAAAGTTAAGTACATTTTCGAATTTAGAGAGAAAGCAGTTTCCAGCTTATATTAATTTTTTGTAAAAATCAAATTCGTACAAATTTTTCAACAAGTTTTCCTCTTGAGTCTTAATGAAGCGTTACAAAACACCCGCATATAATGTGTTAAGAAGATTCCCACGGTGTTAAAATAATCGTACGCTTAATCGACTACGTACCTAAGAAAACGTGTCCCTTTGTATTCAACTGCTGAGTCGTCGTTTTAATAAATTCCTCCTCTTAATCACTTATCTTTAGCAGGATATGGTGTCAGATTCTACTATCCGATCTATTGTTTCTAAGAATATTCCCGTGGATTCGTACGCACTTTCTTGCAAAAATATCCTCCAGTATACAATGTCTCATTCGCACCGGTAAGTCTCCCTTGGCGATGGCGTGCAAACGATGCATTAACGTACCAACACAATCCAGCAGCAAATGAGAGACCCAAACCCAGTCTCTACATGCTGAATGAGCGAGCGCCGACGCGCCTGATGGACTCTAAACACGCCTTCGAAATTTTGCGATTCCGCGAACTTTTCACTCGCAGGGTAGTTTCGTGTCCCGTGCGACCGATCGGTCTTTGCGATTCCCGGTGCGTTGAATTTTTATGGAATTCAATTATTAAGCGTGGAATTATGCACGTATTATGCATAAATATTGTATCGTGCGTCGATAAATGACCTGAATACAAAGTGTTCGATGAGCTGGTGAATCTTTTTATACGGGGCGTTCGTATTGAACGTAAACTTGCAAATGAGATGTTCCTGGCTAATTGAATTTTAAAAAATGCGACGAAAATATGGGTTGTCTTTAAAAGGGTGTGTTCTATATTTTTATAACACTGGCGATTTTAAAGAGATCGGATTTTTGACTTATATGCAACGTTTTTTCTATATTGAGAGTATGATTTGTTACAATCTCAATTCTGCAAAATGGTTATTCAATTTATAGCAAATAAAAAGTGCTGGTTTCTTTATGTTAGAGAAGTTATGCGTTAATTAGGAGATCATTTTTAACGAGCGGAAAGACTGAATTAAAAAGTAGGTGAGAAAAAATAGTATCATGTTTTAAAAAATGGAGGGAACTAAGACATTCTACGAAGTTGAAATACCACAGTCGTAATTTTGATACAAATAAATTTTTCACGTGCTGCACATTAAATTCCTCGAAATTAACGATCATTATTATATTTAAACAAGATGAACCATACATACGAAGATTTTATGATAAAAAATTAAAACCATCTGTCCTTATAATATTCCCGTAAGTACATTTTAATTTTTAATTTAAGTAAAAATATAAATATTACTTTTTCCATCCACATTCTTCATCAAAAATTAATTTGACAGTATTATCTCTACTCAACACTTTGAACACCACTAGTATTTTATTAGTTTCATCACTTTCACAGAACTAAAACTTTTTCTATTAAAATCACATCTTTACAAAACAGAAAGCTTAGAGGCCCAAATAGATACAGAGCCAGCAGAACTTTACCTTCTTAATGTCAATATTGGAATATCAAATGTATTAGAAAATTTGCAAATATTACAGTTTAAAGGTCACGAAACTCCATTGAATTGAATAGCACCGATCACCGGTGACCCCCACGGTGTTTAACGCGTTAAACAATCACATTTCAATTAAAACTAGTAACAATTGTGCTTCTCAAACAACACATGCAACAAACACACAAAATTCCAATTTAATTCCGAATTGAAAAACAATTTGTGCAAGAATCACTTACTCAGAATTGCTTCAGTTACCACAAAACATTGCTTTCAAGGCTCCCCTAACGCCGGAATAAACAGTGTTATTTTCCATCGTTACATTAATTTAATTGCAGCTCACGAACCCCATGAAAATAATGTAATACGCATCATCGTTCGTGGTAATCCGTGGAATTTTGCTCCGGCAAACGAAACCCGATATCGAGTAATGAAAATCGTTCGCGACCGATTTCGGACGGAAGCATAGATCCGCGAGCTCAAACACCCGAGCACCGCTCCGCTTTCCGACGTTTCGTGTAAACGAAACGCTTAATTTTTGCGCTTGAAAGAAAAAAAAAGAAAGTGCCCTCGCCTCAATTCTTAATCTATAGTGAAAATTACATGCAATTACGGCGCCACCCAACGCGCCGGCATCTGTGAGTCGAAGGTAGCACCGATCGCGTGATTTGCACGTCCATCCGCCTTCAGAATGTCGAAGCACACGGCGGCGCACAGTATCGTCAGCTGAATATTGCAGCGTGTCACGTTTCTCTTTTCACGTCACGGGAGAAGGAAATAATAATATGGCTTTGAAGTACTTACATTCGAAATGATACATTGACTTGTACGTACAGTTTCATCGGACTTTCTCACAAACGAATAACGTTATTTCATCCGCAAATTGCATCGCGTGATTATCAACGTTAACCGAAACACCATCGTTCGCGTTACGGACTATGGTTCGTTCTTGATTTTCGGCCGTTGTGCCGCATTGCGAGAGAAACGTTTTAATGGAGAGTATGTCGAATTTTGTTTAATTAAAATGTGACAGAAACATATCCACTGCTGGAAGGCACGTTGATGTTGGGAGGTGTTTCATTTATAATAGTAATGAGTGAGAGAAATGTAGCTGTTTGGGATATGCGAGTGGATGATGCAAGTAGGGTTGAATATGAAGGTATTTATTACGAAATCTAAATTTTGACGTAGAAATGTTTAATATCTATTCGTAGTTACTTGAAAGAAGAAAATTGTTTGGGTTATAAGTTTAGTTGAAATAAATCTCCTCCATGTTATTAATGCAAGCTAATAAAAGTTTGTCTATATTGAACAATAGGTGAAAGTAAGTAATATACTTTGGATTGAAATCTTGGAAGGACTTAACACTAGAACTACCGGCGTTAAATCTATTAAATTTCAATATATTAAATAAATACTTTGAAAACAGACGAATCAAAAGACTGAAAAGAAAATGGATACGGTGATTTATGTTTTTCTAGATTGACGTAGAATATTTATTCCACGACTCTCCTGTAGACTTGAAGAATTTTTGGAAAAAACTGTGTACCAGTCATTTTGACTGGTTCGGTAGCTTTAGTGTTAAACCATTTGCCACATAGATTTTCTTTGGATCTATGTTCATTACAATTGAGCACTGGAACTGCAAAAATAAGAATTCCAAAATGACGTACTACTGTATTGTAAACTTGGAACACGAAGCTTATAATACGCACATTTTTTTCGTACACATTTAATTTACATGGAATTAAACTTTTAGTTTGTTAATCTTTGGAATCATAAGTAATTTACTTACATTTTCTGTGATACAAGCGTCTGAATATAATAAGACAAGTCGTTAAATACTATTTAGCCTGAGAATTATGCTAAATTATAAATAATTTTTAAGGAAATGTAATATTGCTTATCGATATTCGCGAGAACCATTCGCAAAATATGTTCACACGAGACAAGAGCGACCGTCGTCGTCGTCGAGTGGCGAATAAGAAACGAGAGAGAAGTGACAAAGGAAACAGTCAATCAGACAAACGAGAGTACAAAAGCCCGACGGATATCTCCATTAATTGGCACACGTTAATTAATACACAGTTTTACAATTACGTCACATCTGTCAGTATCGTTGCACGCTTCACGAAACTCGTAACATGAAATTAAGAAACCAAAGTGAGATCGTATTTTTTGGATACCGCTCACGAAAATCGTCGCACAGGACTTCCTCCCTTTAATTAAAGCGACATCCATATTCATAAAGATAAATTATCATTTTACCTGTATCGCCCTTTCGAAGATTCAGGCGATTGAGTTTAATCTTCCTTTTACATTTAAATTCGTCGTAAATAAACTCTCCACAACTATAATAATCGCGACATGATAGTACTTTAATCATTTGGTTCACTGATAAATTATTAAAGAATGTTCAGGAAAAGAGTTCCTTATTTATTTCTAAAAAATAAGAATCAACTTGATGACGATTGAAGAAAAAAAATTAATTGCAAAATCATTTAAAAAGATTGTATTACAGTGCAGAAGGAACGATAAATAAATCTATAAATTAAACCATTGTTATATATTATTATGTGAAACTAGTTTAAAATATTTTTTTGATTAACAGGTTGAGTGCCATGGGGGTCACCGCTGACCGACTCTATTGAATTGAATGAAATTTTATGTTACGTTTAAATTGCAATATTTATGAATTTTCTAACATATTGAATATTTAAATTTTGGCGTTAAAAAGATGAAGATCTGCTAAACACCGATCAATCAGTGTCCTTAAAATTTCTGTTTTATGAATATGTGATTTTCATAAAAAAAGTTTCACTTCAGTAGAAATGACGAAATAAGGGAAACATCGATGGCATTCAACCTGTTAATATTCGTTTATATATATTTCACCCTCAAAATCTTGAAAACTCTCATCAACAATACCCCACAAAACTATCTCACCCCTAGTGGTACCACACCCTCCACAAACACAGCACCTACCCCAACCAACGAAACACCACAAAACAACAATCCGAAAACCCCGAAAAAGCTCGATTCCCCTAAACGCCAAAACTGCGTCCCGTGTGAGCTTAAAACATCGTAAAAATCGAGTATGGAGTAGACGGCCCGAAAGCCTAAATCCTCGAGCCGATACATTCCCGAAAATTTATCGTCCCTTGGAAGACATCGCAAGACCTTGTAGCCCGTTCCACGCCGTCACAATATTCATCCTGCGGCGGTTAAATCATTCGATTTTTATCACTCCTACCGGTGCGTCCTCGTAAACGGTCGCGTACGGCCCCCATGGTAAAGGAGGACGAGAAGGGAAGACCAGCCAGGACGAAGGGGTTCCTGGCATGGTATCCACGCGTGCAAACGATCACGAGCAGCCTCGAGTTTAACATTTTCATGCGTGCGACCCGCGTGCGGCCGGGATATACGTGTTAATACGGTGATTTAGGGCTTAACACGCGGATCCTCCGGTGCACAGGAAGTGAACGTTGCAACAGAGGGGTGTGCGTGTGTCCGTTAACGCGGTGGTAGTACGAGATGCGTGGTAAGACACCGGGGTGACAAAGCATTAATTAAGTCGTACACGTTTATCGGATATTCCGCCGTTGGCTTATGGGACACGAGCAGGTACGGCCGAGGGAGAAAATCACCCGGTATAACGCAACGTTGATGAAATATGTCGTTCATGGAATGACAGTACCTCATAAAGTTCCAACATTATATTTAATGTGGTACAAAAAAAAAGAAATTTAAGCAATCGATGTAGAAGATCGTTAATGTCGAGGTGAATTCGAGAGTTCTTATTTTGGGGGGAACGTGTCTTTCTAGATTGCGGATGTAGTGGTGTTTTTTGGAGGGTTTTGTGTATCTTGTTACATGTGATGTGTGGAGCTGTATTTAATACTGTTATCAAACCGATAGTATTTTTAGAAAATATGCAATTTTGAGGATTCTAGATATTTAGTTCAATTCTGGGATTTATTACACGTTTGTGGTTGAAGATGCTAGAGCGTAGGATCTCTTTTGTATTTTTTTAGCATTTGACATGCTGACGTGCTCCGTAATTTGGCAACAGGGATTTATTGTAGCAATATATGTGTGAATGTTATTTGATGTAGTATACGTTCATTTTTGAGAAAAGTGTGTTTAAGTTAATGAAAGGTTTTACACTATGTAACTATAACATATCTCATTGTCAGTGTAAGACAAAAGAGACTTGTTCCATTTTCAAATACATCGGTTCATATATTGTTACATTTTTTGTACCAACCGCGGGGCATGATGAAGTTACACAATATTTATAAAATTAAAAATTGCATGTTGCTAACAACTCGGACTACTGAAGTATTTTTAACAATAACATGTTATTGTCAGACATTACCAATCGATATGATATAAAAGGTAAGCCAACAATTTGTAAAACAACTACCTCTAAAGTACATATTAGATAAAGTTAGTAAAAATGTCGATTTTTTTACGTCTGGTAGAATATTTCGGCTGATTTGTTATGAATTATTAAAGTCTGATCAGTCTACGACTAATATCTACTAATATTTACTAATATCTACTTTGCCTAATTAGAAAAAATAAATACAATGTACCTTTTTCTCATAAAGAAATTTTTTCACAATGTACAGAAAACATCTCCTTAAGATTTACCTAATATTTTTGATATGTCGGTTAATGTCTCATTAAATTTGAAACAAAAAAGTTCGGGTCATAATCGCAAGTTTCCATCACAATTAGAAACGTTCGAAATTCACGAAATAAACCAAGTCATATTCAATACTTTGCTCGTAAAAGTACAACAATTTGAGAACATTCGAGAGCCACGCAAAGCCGAATATATCTCTGGCCCTTCTTTCGCGTATATCGCGTGAAATCCGCGGAATAAAATGGATGATCGATTTCTAGTAAACATTAAAACCATCCTTCACTATCAGCCTGTCGATAGAGTCGAATAAAAATTTCCATTCAATGTAAATCGATTCCCTGTTTAAATAACGATATGTCAGATTGGAAACGCAAACGTGGATTCCCGCTCGGAAACACGATACCCTTTATTTTTCTTAAAAATGGTAATTCCATCACAGACAGATGAACGTTCATTTCCAACGGCAACGATGGCACCTATCGATCCGTGGAATTTTCGCTTTAAGTACTTCTGCAACGTAACTTCGTTGTCCCTCCCGACAGTAGTCTGCCCGGCCCACGACTCTCGCTGATGAAGGGGTCTGTCTAATGAAAGGGTTGTGTGTTTGATACCCTTAAGAATTGAATTACGACGGGACCGACAAAGCCGGTAGCCATTTCAGAAAGAATAGAATGTACGCAAGAGAGAATTTATTTTTCGTCGTATCGTGATCTTTCATCGATGGTGTATATGCTGCCGTTTATTTAATGGTACCTATTTATATGGACTGTGCTTTTTCGATACTCATGGTGAAGATGAAAGGCCAACGGTTTTTTGACGCTGATAAAAAGAACTGAAAGGAACGGGTGTTTGGTTGTTTTGTTACTTCAAAGGAGGAAGATCGAAATGATACAGAGAAGAAATAATACTTATTGATGATGTTCATTTAAGAATTGTGATGAGTAATTACCTTTTTTAATTTTTTCTTATTCAAGTTTTTCAGGGAGGTGTTTGAATTTGATTGTAATGATTGAAGTTAATTTTGAGATAGAAGATGGAAAGCAAATTTTAAAAATTATCTAATCTGTAACAAAATATTATTTGATATCACGGATTATAGAATTTTATTAATACTTTTAATTATTATGTATTCTAAAGTAATGACGAGCTGATTCATTAAGTATTTTCATACTACTTTATTCTTTCTCTCTCTAGTTAGAAGTGTAAGTTAAAAGTGTCACACTTGATTATTTATCTTTGTAGCTAATAACATTGTTAAATTACAAAATTTACGAATTTTCTAAGACATTCAATCTCGATCTGCTGAATCTATGTATACCTATTTATGTCTACCAAGTTTCTGCTCCACGAGGATGTGACTTTTACAGGGAACATATGACGTCAGTAAAAATGATGAATCTAGCGAAATACCTGTGACAAAAGCAAATAATTCTCGTGCTGGGCATATCACCTTATTTTATCACCATAATAATTCTATTTTTAACCAGCAAATCTGTCATCAAATGCATTTAAAAAATGCAATTTCATACACTTTTCAAATTTTCATCCCTACCTTTCATTTTAATACATATATTATATTAAAAAAGACAGTTACGATTACTTAATTAAAATACTGATCAAATGAATACAAGTAATATTCTATATAAATCCAAAATATTTGCCATTGTATCCGGTATAAGTAAAACGAAGTCCCATAAACTGCAAGATTAGAGGAAATATGTAGGACAACAGAGAAACTCGTTCCCTCGAAGATCATTTCGCGATCTCCTTCAAAGACTCATAAAATTCGCGGGCCTCTATCCTGATCCCGTTTCGCGCTCGTTAAAACGCTCGAAAATACTGCTCGACGCTTGTAACGTGTCGCATTAGAAAGCCGCCTTAAATCCAGCTTGTTGCGACGTTAATGCTTAACCCGGAAGCAACTCCACGATGAAATTGTCGATCGTACTTCCTGTACGTACTTACATTTTACAACCCTCGTGTGATTTTTGACTGTTAGCACTCGTATTTCGTATCGGCCCGGTTTTAAACGCAAATGTTTCAACCGTAAATCGCTGATACGAACAATTTAGAACTGTTGGTACGATAGTAGCTATCGAGATAACATGAAAAGAAAGACGTAATGCATTTATCCGACGTGATACTACGAGTTAAGTGTTATATCATACTTGTAATATCCTTTCGTTCGGAACGTCAAGTATATTGTGCAATTTAATGTTTTATAATTGCAATTGAAGTATGTATCTGGCAGATATTAAATATTTGCTTTCGGCGTTTGTATATTCGAAAATTGAATTTTTCTCGAATGAATGTATGTTGCAAAAATTGAATTGGTCATTTCTTTATAAATCCACAGCGTTGATGAATGCATGTTCGAGTTGTTATTCATAAATTAATTGTATTTTCTATTAGTACTGCATGATTTTTAGTACATGTTATTCTATTATTTCATTCTAGTACAGAATGCAAAATTTATTTTTTGCTCTTTAGAAGGACGTTATTTCTGATTATATTAAAAATGATTGGATGGAAACCAGAGCTACAGAATCTTCATTGACAAATCTTGCGTAAAATTTTTTATGAAATACCGCTCTTTGCATGAATGAAAAAAAATTTTCCATGGAATTCACCTCAAAGAAATTAATTTCCACGTGCAACCATGTGAATAACTGATTGAATGAATTTAAATACATTGTGCGAGAATAAAATGAAATTGTAAAGACACATAGGCATTTTAAGAATCCTGCAGAAAGTCACTGGAAATTTATATCGTGCAGAAATTACATCACTTTTCCAAGGAAATCCTTTAACGTCGACCTCGTTTCGCTGAAATTTGCAAATAGATAAATCAAATTTTCAAAAGATTTTACAGAAACGAAATATAACGGCTATTACGTTTTCCTCTTTCAAATTTTAACGACACTCAATCTCGTTATTTTAGTCTTGACATAACGTTAATTGAATTTTACTATTACTTACTAGTAGCTATAAATATTTAACAATAATATTACTAACTAAGTATCTCATAAATTTTCTAAACTCGAGTATTTGATCTTTCAATGAAAGATGGGAATTTTTTGAATATAATAACTATAGGTATTCAGTAACATTTAGGTGATATTACAAAATCATGGTGAAATTGGAAAATCGATATTAACACTTTACCAACCGGTATTTTTTAACATCCTACCCACTTCTGATCGGTCACTTGCACGCAAATATTTCCCTGATACTGACATCTCTTGGAAAATTGCAAAGTTTCTTCACTGAGTCCTTGGCACAGTTGACCGCAATGAAAGATAATAATTCATTAATTGCCATAGCGACCAATTAATAAGTTAAAAGTCCAAAAGTGTTAAGCCCGAAAAGCCGATTAATCGGCTACCGGTCGGTAAAGTGTTAAATTGTCAGGAAATAAAATCAAGTGAAAATCTATGTCAAGTATTCCTCGACATAGAACCACAAAGGGTTAAACAAATCAAAATGCCAAATATCTCTCTAAACCCTAGAATTCACCCACATTAGTAATATTATTCTTCGATCATCATTCACGTTCCATTTTCAAAAAGTATCGATCACACTTCTATAGTCCAGAATCTACACCGTGCTCTTCGATATGGATGCGAAAAGATCAGATATCTGAATCCTCCGTGTAGCAACGACTTCCAAAAGGCGACGTTAAAGTTCGTTGCAGCCGAAATATAAAAGCGACTGTGCGACATTTTAAACCAATTTTAGAAGTTGAACATTACATCCCCGTTTTACGTATCCGGCGTCGTGAACAAACGCAGGGTAACCCATAGGGTGGAGGAACACAGCAGTGCTCACCTGGGCGCACATATTCCGCACGAGGGATTTTACGAGGACAATAAAAACTAAATAGTATCTCACCCGGGTTTTACCGATCTTTGCGACCTAGAATCGCAATTTTACAGCGTGATAAAAAAAAAGGAGGAAGAGAAACAGGAAAGAGTAGCGGGGAGAGTAACGCTGAAGAGAGAGGGTTGAACGATGGAGAAGAGAGAAAGCGGCACGTATGAATATCCGAGTAGATGTTTTCAGACGAACGTTCTGCAGAAACAAGCGAGCCCGGCATTTTTCTATAATGGCATACAGGGGTGGATAGTGGTTTCGGACTTTTTGAAAGCACCACCGTGATAGAGCTTTTCGCGGTATGAAGCTTTTGGTGAAATGCCAAGTTGTGGTTTTGCCGTTTCTTTTTTTTTAAGAATGAAGAATATCGACGTTTATCGGAAGAACATCCGAGTTCGTCTTTCGATAGGGTGGAAATCTGATTGCAAATGTAGAAGGGGATACTTTTACGGGGATGAAAGAAAGGAGAAACGATGAAGTCAAAGTGCATCTCTTCCATGAAACGAAGAATTGGAAAGTTGTTTCTGTGAGGGTTGCTTCTATTATTTGTTTATTTGTTAAAATAAATTATGAATCGTAAATTATAATTTAAGATTGAAGTCCGATAGGAAATGTTGAAGATGTCTTTCATGCAGAAGTAGAAAAGGAAGGGGGTGGAAGATGTCAAGATGAGAGTAGTCTAGTTAAAGTAAAAAGCATCCAAAAGAATCGACAATTTAGTGAAAGATACCTCTTGTTTTCCTTAGTATTTTTTAAGAGTTTCACTCATAGCGATAATGATACCGATTTATTGCAGGGGAAAATAAGAAGGTTATCCTTAGTGTTCGTTATTTTTCTCAAGAACTTCCTTGAAACATTGAACCCTACAGGTATTTTTTTAGTCTCATTAAAATGATATCTTTACAATGGAGAAACATTAGAGACACAACTAGATGTACAGTCAGTAAGATTTTCCCTTTTTAATACCACTATTAACCAAACAGGATAAAGGATCGATCTTAAATTTTCTCCAGAAATTAATTGAATTAATTGGATAGCTGTGAATTAAGTATTCCATTTTTACCTTGTGAAACCTAAATTAACTAATTAATCATCTCATTAAATTTTAATAGAGACATCATCGGAAGTTTTAATATTAAATATTGAAATTATTAAAAAAATTCGTAAATGTCAAATGAAATTTCAGTAAATTCAAAAGCTTCGATCTCCAGCGAACTTCATGGCGTTTAACGTGTTAACCCTTTGACCTATGATTTCCTTTCTGACCGGGCGTGCAAAGATTCAAAATTAATTCCTGATAACAGAAATGCTCACGGATTTCTGTTATTTATTATAACTGAACGTAATATTAATAGTATAGAAATAATGAGACCATTTCGCAACCGTCTGATATTGTCAAGTTTATAGCTTTTGAAAGACTTCAAAATTTCCTATTCCATTTTCTGCGCTACGAATCTTACACGTTGTAGGCTAAGGGGTTAAGGTAGAAAGACAAAACAAAAATAAAATTAGAATAATTATAGATATTTTTTACTTAAAGAAAAAGAAAACGATCTCTCTAAAACCCAAAACGTAGCAAATGCTCTCCGATTGATACTCCTCTTTTTTTCTTACTTTTTCAAGGATTTTATTTCAGGTATAAAAGTATCAAAGTCTTCGAAGAAATCCCCAGCGCATCCTCCATTTACCGCGACTTTTTTTTCTTCCGAAGAAGAAAGAATACCATGATTTCTCCGAAAAGCCCCCTTTCTCTCGTGTTCGAACAGAATGGAAATCGAATTGAAAAATCAAAGGGGATACTATCGTTGTAAAAGCTACAGACGAAGTAAAATAAAGAAGACAAGAACAGACGACGATGATTTCTATGGATACAGGGCGCGCAGTAAAGGTCGTCGAGATTTCTTCGATCGTTACTCCTGTCGAGGATTCTCGACTTTATTGCGCAATAAGTGATCCATTTACGAAACTATCCAGGTAGCCGCGAACTGGATGATTGCCTTGTAATTCGAGGTACGTCGAGTGCACAGTTTCTTCAGACGGAAAATAGATAGCGATCTTTCTCTCGGTAATGAGAATTTATAAGGTTCCAATCCGCACGTTGGTATTACTCCGTAGAAGATAGAAGACAAAAATGCAACTTCGTTTCGATTCCATGGAGGGATGAATTACTGTAATTTCGGGATCATTGAAAACTCGAAACCCGATCGCGTACGATATCCGTCGCAGTTTTCACGTGGTAATTGCTGCACTGATGGTAGGAAGGTCAGACGTGACGTAACTGCTTTTTAATAACACTATGAAGTTAAGTGTAGAGCCGCTAACGCTTCTAATAGTTGAACGTAAATTAGGGACGGATTAAAAGCTGCTACGCTTATGGTATAAATCACGGTGAGCTCTCGGCCGTTCTATGAAGCAGAAAAGCTGCTAATTAAGGCTTACGATTTCCCGTGAGAATAACGGACCATGAAGATACCTCATAACACTCTAATCAGATCTCTGGTGCTGTTCACGATAAGCATTCGCGTGTCATCGATTATCGATACGGTATTTCTTCGGTGAGTGAGAGATCGTTGTATTATTTTTGCTTTCTTTGCGACAATAATTTTCATTTTTTTTATAGTGAAATTCTTTGCTGTTAAATAGTTAGGTTTAGTAAAATTGAGATAAAATTAATAAGCAAAATGGGCTAGAAATTGAATCTTTTATATTTAAACCCTGGTAATTGAAAAATCTATATTTAGACTATAAAATAAGTGGTCACATCGCAACATTAGATATTCTCAATTCTCCTTTCTTATATATTCAGAATTAAAAAGATTTTATGTTTTTTAAAAATTCTTTGGCTGTATTTATATATTATTTTTAAAAGAACAGAGTTAGCTTGAATGTTTGAAGTCAAGTCGCAGCTTTTGCGATTGCAAAAGTATTTTTGAAAGAATTTCATGTTTGTTACTAGCCAAATGCGTGGGAAGTTAGTAAAAATTAAATTCTATGAAAACAGTTATTACAATTCAGATGTACATATAAAAAAAAGATTTTTCCAACTGCACATAATCCCATTGAAAACTTGTTTCAACTGAAGCTTTAATGACTAACGAAACTTGTTAACGGCTAGAGAAAGTTGCGTAGCTGAAACATAATTATTTCGGTGAACGAAGTTCAAATAATGTACGAATTTCTACACTTCGTTAAATTAAAGTTGGTGCAACAAAAAGTATTCTCCCAGGATTATTTGGCATTACAAAATGTTGTATCAACAAGAACGTTAATCTCGTTAATACAATTTTCCTATGCTGCCAAAAACATTTGAATGAATCAAACAATTTTTATTTATTGATAGCTTCATCTGGTTCATTTAATTTTAGTAAGTTAATACAAGCAGAAATAAAAAGAGGTCATCAAGTAAGAAGTAATTAAATGAAAGCTGTTCTCAACGTTTAACAATAATGAAATTCTGTGTTTCCATCGTGTAATTGCAGTATGATCTTGTTGTCGAGTAAAGTGTATTACAAACGTCTTAATGTCCACCGTCACGTGCCGTAATAATGAACGAAGCAATTACGATTTCTGTTCTAAACAGCTTGATCACGAGTTCCGCAGCCCTCGAGCTAGATTCATCTCGAACTCGAAGAGGCTGGAGAAGTTGTTTCAGTCTTGCGTGCAATGGAGGGATAATTATATCAGTACATCGATCACCTGTCATATCTGACTGTCACTTTCCGTCCTTCAAAGGACATCAGTGAACAACTCTATACTTTCTTGCGCATTTTTCCAAATATTGTCATGCAACGGAAACCGCAACTCATGGTAATTTAAAAGTACTTGACATAAAGAAGGAATTTCTTGATCGAAAAACAGTTGTTTCACGTTACACTCAATGTAACTTGTCATGGGGAATTAATAGTGGAATGTGTATCAAATCCAATGCAAGAATCCACTCATGACGTATTAATTGGTGCAATGTAACGCTCCATAAATTTCATTCTACCGAAACATTTTCTAAATTTAGTGTTATACCTGGTGAAATATAATATAATATGTCATATCAGCGCCGCACATGATGACATAAATGAATACATGCGCGGAGCTAATATTCCAATAAAATTTAAATATAATTTGCATATATTTCCGCGACACGTACGAAATTCATTCCCAAAAATGTGTAAATTAAACCTTTCAGCCTGGATGAAATTAATACAGTGACACCATCAGAATTATTATTTTTTAAATAACAAATCAATGCTAAGAGTAACAACAGTAATACCCAAGTGTACTAACTTTGGCCTTTGACCTAACTTCGACTCCACTTCAACTCTCATTTTGACCATCATAATTTGTTAATCAAAACGGCTAATCCGCGAAGGTTCTTAACATTAGAACAGCCAAGAAACTCAAAACAACTGGTATCTATCTTTTTACACTTCCCTACATTTCTAGGGAAACAATGCAGCAGGTATTCCACCCCTACCCTATAAATTATAAATTACAGTATCGACAATCTACAACCCCTTCTAATTCCTCTTTTTTCAACTCACTCATATAAATATATTTAACTATAATACATTCAACGCCAGTAGTTCCAATGCTAAAAGAAAAATTATTTCAAATTAACAATCAATGCTACTCTCGCCAAATACAATTACTACATAACTATCACATAATTATCCCTATTAAATTCACGATCGTTCCATCGTCAAAGATAACCGCCTATAAATCTGCAGTCTCTGCATCGTGCATAGATTCTTGGCAGGCCGATTATCGGGAGAAATTCAGGCGTCGTTAAACTGTCTTGAAGACCCTCGAAGCGCAAGAAACTGCTCGAAAAGACTTTCACCTCGTTGTAGATTTAATTACCGGGAGCAAAGTGTAACAGTTTCATCGGCTCGTGACCCGATCTAGCCAACGACTATGCTAATGGATAATAGCGCTACAGATATCTTAATACCTTACATCGTGTGCTCTAATAACCAGTCGAGTGGCAATTACGATTTCCTGTTTCTTGCGCGCTAAACGATCTGGTCGAGGGTTTTGTCCCCCTCGAGGTAAAACCTTGTAAGCCCTCGAAGATAGAGAGAACGAGAAAGCGAGAGAAAGGGAGACGGAGATCGTGGAGAACGAGTGAGGTTCGCGTGCAATCGCAAATAGAGATATCGCCGACCTTAGCGCGTAATGCGGAGTCGACGGTGCTGCACGCCGGACGGAGCACGATTGGGGGAAGAAATAAAGGAAGTAAAATCGAATTGAAATAAAAAACAAAAAACGGGAGACAGAGAAAAAGAGAGAGGAGATGGTAGAATGGAAGAGAAAAGAGCGACGAAGGAAGGGGTTTCGTTTCGACCGACTAATTCGCAATAAAAACTGCACGTGCCTGGAGACCGCGTTTACGGAAGGCACAGAAAACGCGGTCGAATTAACATAATACGATCGTGGAAATGGTTTTCTTATTGCCGACAATAGGAGGGATGCCGATGTTGGCCCCCTTTAACATATAGATGGCTTATTCGATGTCGCGGTAAAGAGCCCGAACGAACTCTGCTCTCTTCTCTTCCTTTGCCAATAAACTTGGAAAGGAACACAGAACTTTGCGATTTGTGTTTCGTTTCGCGAGAATTCACCGGCCTCTATTCTTATTTTACGATAAACTGCAACTATCAGAATGTACGGTCTCGTTTAGTTTATCTCTTTTACGTGTCTTCTTTACGCGCGCATTACGTAATAATAAATAATTCTTTTATGGTGGGAGAAAAGGTTTTATGAATAATACGACGATAATTAAATGTCTGTAATAACATTTTATGTTTGAGAAGGAGAGAGAGAGTGAGAGAGAATAAACCAATGATTCAAGTTATCAGTATAAGTATATATAGTATTAAGTTGTGAAGTGCAGATTTTCAGAAATAAAATTTAAAAATACATCCTAACTTTTAAAACATGAAAACATTTGTACAGTCATAGTTTATCGGGTAAGTCAAACTTATAATATGCAAATCGACAAACCATCATTAACTTCGTCATTCAAACGCATCAACCGTCCTAAGCTTCAATTCAATAAAACATTCTATAACGTGTGATATATTACAAAATATTCTCTCTTCACAAAATTATTATTTTACCCTTAATAAGTCCCCCAAAATTTGTATTCCATACAAATCAAACAACACTTAAATGCCAAAGTATTTCCTACATTCCCCAAATATTTAAACAAGAAATTCCCACACTAAAACCAACTACAACACAGTTTCCAAACCTTTTAAACTTCTCCTCGTATAACATCTAAATAATATCCATACCATAGAAAATCGAAAAATTCACTTAAATCCTCCCCATACTCCCATCCTTATCAATAAACTACCCTACACTCCATAAATCAGTCAACAAAATGTCAAACAAACCAATACTCACCATCACTCACAATTTTCCCCCAAATCGTATCAATAAATTATTAAAAATTATCCCAAAGAAACGTGCACTCCTATCTCCACGAGTCTGCAGTCTCAGAAATCCAACATACGAAATCATACACGAGGAAAGACTAACGTCGTTGATACCGCGCGTCCATCCTCGTCCGTGTTGGATAGACACTTTAATAGACGTAATGAGGGTAATTGAGTTTTCAAATCATTCGTTTTGATTACATCTACGCACGGACCGGTGGGCGAAACATAGGGTAAGGTAATTACGGACCGCCCAGTCCCAAAAGAGCAGGTGCCTCTCGGCCACGGGATCGAGGTGTGAGGTTCAAATACTTGGACCGCCCTAATAGCCTCGAGGTTACAGGTCCCTTCGAGAACCGGAGGGACCAGGCGAGCCTGGTACCAGCCGAAGAAGACCGACTCGATTTTGCCCGATATTGTACCATGTATACGCAGTATATCCACGTATCGGTGGAATAATAGTAAGCGTCTGAGAAAAAATGCATCCCTCGAGCTGACGTGAGAATCAACGCTCAAGAAGGAATCTTATGTTTAGAATTAATAACACACCTTTAAGTGTGGAAATACATTCCCGGAGGCGGCATGGAACGTTGGGTTCTACGGAAGCTAAGGATGGACAAAGAGCGTTAAGTAGCTGTTATGGTAATTCGCTGTATACTTGATGATTCGTGACCTTTTTTTCCTCTTTTTTTTGTGAATAAAACTATATGTTTTGTTCGTGATGTAATTGCTATTGGGGGAATATTGTTGTTTAATTTTGGGATAGATTGAACGAATTATTCGCAGTGGCTAGTTTTAACGTATGGCATTTATTTCCGTGTAATTTGTAGGACGTAATTGGAAACAAGTCTGGGTTATTTGTTTGCGTAATGATTTTTGCTTGGCTTTGCGTTTGTGGTAGGATATTCATTTGGGACGGGATATGATATTGTGACAGATTTAATGAATGTTATGGCGTTATTGGAGAAGGGTTCTGAGAAAATTAAAATTTTGGTTTATGATCGGTATCGCTGAGTTTCTAATTATGGCGAGATAATATATATATTTAGTGTGTTATACTAAAAATTGGAAATACAAAAAAGCAGGAACCAAAATGTAAAAAGTGCGTCTAATGAAATTAAGTTTTTTATTGTTCGAGCAAGTAAAGTGCTACCTTATTATTTACCTATCGTTTCTAATTATCATTTCCTTGTCCTTTCATCCGGATATCGTGCTATTCTCACATTCACTGACAATGAGCGAATATCTGCGGTTCGTTTTGGCAGTAATCCAAACGTTCGTTATAGAATTTCATAATCCCTTGTAATGGACTAGTAGTACTTTACTCCACCTAAATAACGAGCCCAAACCGAATGTAATATCAACCAACACCTTTGAGTTTATCAACGACTTCGCCGATACTGAATTATCAATATATCTGCAATTAATTTACGCTCGAAACGATGCTCCAAATGTTTTCTGTTGATTCCAAATTGAAACGACCAGGCGGAATTACAAAACAACAAGATCGAAATGGACGAATTTCTCAACACTGTAACCTGTTGTAACTTGTAAATTTATAGCTTATTTTTATTTGAAACACGCAAATAGCGTTGCCGATTGTTTCAACAAATCTAGAGTATGTTATTAAATAAATATATAACACAGGTAAACGATATTTTATAAAAGACCGAAATGTGAAATTTTATGAATTACAAATAAATATGTTTTTGTTTTTTGTACTTTATATTTCATTAAAATGAAAATTGCCGATTTTTTATGAGGTTATTTTGTGTACAATTAAAATTTTTTAAATAATATCGCGATTAATTAAAAACGCAGGGTGGCTATATTATTTCTACTGTAACAGAAATAGAAATGTTAATAAATTAAAAAATGAGATAAATAGAGATGGAAATACTGTACAAATATACAAGTATCGCGTAAAAAATGTGAAAATTATCTCTGAGTTTATTAGTACCCTTACATCATTTTATAACCGTTTAAACCACTTTGTACTCTGCCTGCACATAATTAACGTGTTCGTGGAACACTCATAATAACATAATACTCTCACAGAATACAGATTGAGACGGCTGGAAAATCCGAGTTCATCAATTAAAATTTCACGATCATATTAAATTACATCAGCCAATTCCCAATCGTAATAAACGCTTCAAGTATCACACTTGACATATTGAGACACTCAAATACTGCAAAATATTTTAAATTCTCTTTCCACGCAACAGTCTACACAACTCCATCTCAACAATCACTAATTATCCATTCCAAATATCTCTATCCATCAACAGCACTAAAAAACTACCCTATCATCAAACGTATCACATCCATCGCCAAACAGTCAATTCCAACCCCCCTGTATCGATCAGTTACATCGTTTAGCGAAAATTTCTAATAACCCGGTAATCGCGGCAGGTTAATAACGATCCCTAAACGCCGAATATAATGCGATCCGCGGGCCATCAAATATTTTCAAGCCCCGGCAGCCCTCGTCATTGTTCTGGGTGGCGTGTCTATCGACCAATACGGATTAACGTTACGCATTTATCGCACATAGAAACCCAACCTCGTGTAGACGTGTACGCTCGTCCATGTAACACCGTCAAATCTAACTGTCTAACGTTGTATCGCGATACGTATGTACCATCGTAGCATAGAACAGAGAGGAATATCGCTCGGTTCTGGCCGCGGATACCAGCAATACGGTTCAAATTGATAGGCTTCAATTAATACAGCCGGGCCCAGTCTGCCATGACACTGACTCGATAATGCCGGGTTTATGAGGGTTTTAGCCGGAGCATGTCACTTCCATGGGCCAACTACCTCCGTTCACGCGTGTCCACGGTTATACCTGTGCAGTATGCTCGCGCAACACCCGCACCATCGATGCAACCCCCCGTGGAAGGCTCCTGAGGGTGCTAGCCACCATGTAAATGTGCGATCTATGGGGAGATTCGGTGCGATAGTACGCGACGCCCAGAGTGTTCGAACGGTATGTTGTTTTCGGTGGAGGATCTTTAGACTGGTCTCTGACGATTAAGGATTATGGTATATGGATTGTTTATCTTGCTGTTTTACTTGAGGGTTGGTGGTTAATTTGGATTAGTGGTCCGAAAGGGTGATTTGGAAAATACTTGGTGTGATTTTGGGGTAATTTTGTTAGATGTGATGTAGAGATTTTTTTTTTCGTTTTGAGAGGGAAGATGTGCCTCTTTTTTGGAGGGAAAGTAGAAAAAGTTTCCTGGATTTATTGAATGAGAGAAAATAAATGACTGGTATGGACGTTTGATTAGATTGGCAGATTCATGGGGGTGTTAAAAATGTAATTAAATTTTTCGAATTGTATCACGATAGTCGAAGTTTGAAAAAATGTGCTTGGCGAGACTAGGTATGCTTACGAATACGTTTGTAGATCCAGGGCGAAGTTAAAACGCTTGGAGAATAATTTATTCACTTAAGTTAACAATCTAGATAACGTCGCAGTGGTTTACATTTTATGTAACACGTATACAGTTTCAAAAATTCATTTTTTCTACATTGTGGAAGGTTCTTTGATATGATATAATTTAGAATAAATAGTGAATTAAACAATACTTAACAGCAACATTTAAATATTGAATGTAATAGGAAATTCGTGAATATTGTGGTTTGAAAGTTATAAGAAACATGAAATTTAATGGCGCCGGTTACCAGTGACCCTCACGGCATTCAACGTGTTAAGAAAGAGTATAACTTATTCATTTATGTACCACATTGTGTCACAAAGCGTTAATTTTTATGCACCTACAATTTATTTTCAAACCTGACAGAAAGTATGGGTTATAGAGGGTTGTTCGGTGAGAAAACGTGCAATATTATAAAGTCACTTTACTTCGCGGCGATATTACAACAACTCGGTAAATATGTAATATGCGTGTATGCATATTTAATGTATACAAGCACATACGTGTCAATGTGTGGAGAGGTACATACGTGATATAAGCGCATAAGTGTAAATGCTTATGCTATGAATATGCATAAGACCGGGAGACATGTTTGCGCTGGAATGTACACACGCGAACGTCTTAACTTGTGTACGGTATATATCAATTGGAATTCAACAACCTTCCTTTAAAAACGAAATAATAAGTATATGAAATAAAATGTCTTACTAATAACATCCCTCTCAATTAAAATTATGTAAGAAAATGGAAAAATGAAATATTAATACAAAAATAACAATTATTCCAAATACGACGCATTAGATTGTTCGAGGCGTACTAAATAACTTAATGTACAGCACGTTTTCGTATTGTTTAACATTGTACTCGGATTTAGTACAGTTGAACGGAAGGAAAATAAAGAATTATTTTTAAAAAATATTACTAACAGGTTGTTTTCCAACAACGCGAGATAACTTGTTTAATACTGTATCACGTACAGTAGTAAAAAATAAATAATATGTACTCCTCACATTCCAGCTACGATTCAATTATTAGTATATCTTATTATACTAATTAATAACTTACGATTAAATTAAATTAGCTTCTTAGATCGTAATCTTGAAAATTACGATGGCAGTCAACGTGTTAATAAAAAATTCTGTGAGACATTCAATTGTTTGAATGTCAGAAACTAGTTTTATTACTAATGTTCAACCAGAGCTTGGAAAATTTTATTTCAAATAAAGATAATAAGTTTATTATTGAAAATAACATTATATCAAATAATCTCTATGAAATAACTATTTGAGAGGAATTTATTTGAGTACATTTATTTCAAATAATAACTTTATTATAATTTATTTCGGCGTAGTTCGGCTAAATTTCATCTGAATTTCACCTATATTTCATCTGAATTTTACCTATATTTCACCTAAATTTCACCTAAATTTCAGCTGAATTTCACCTAAATTTCACCTAAATTTCACCTAAATTTCAGCTGAATTTCACCTAAATTTCACCTAAATTTCAGCTGAATTTCAGCTATATTTCATCTGAATTTTACCTATATTTCACCTAAATTTCATCTGAATTTCACCTAAATTTCACCTAAATTTCATCTGAATTTCACCTAAATTTCACCTAAATTTCAGCTGAATTTCACCTAAATTTCACCTAAATTTCAGCTGAATTTCACCTATATTTCATCTGAATTTTACCTATATTTCACCTAAATTTCATCTGAATTTCACCTAAATTTCACCTAAATTTCAGCTGAATTTCACCTATATTTCACCTAAATTTCAGCTGAATTTCACCTATATTTCACCTAAATTTCAGCTGAATTTCATCTGAATTTCACCTAAATTTCACCTAAATTTCAGCTGAATTTCACCTAAATTTCACCTAAATTTCAGCTGAATTTCACCTAAATTTCATCTGAATTTCACCTAAATTTCAGCTGAATTTCACCTAAATTTCACCTAAATTTCATCTGAATTTCACCTAAATTTCACCTAAATTTCAGCTGAATTTCACCTAAATTTCACCTAAATTTCAGCTGAATTTCACCTATATTTCATCTGAATTTTACCTATATTTCACCTAAATTTCATCTGAATTTCACCTAAATTTCACCTAAATTTCAGCTGAATTTCACCTAAATTTCACCTAAATTTCAGCTAAATTTCAGCTGAATTTCAGCTATATTTCATCTGAATTTTACCTATATTTCACCTAAATTTCATCTGAATTTCACCTAAATTTCACCTAAATTTCATCTGAATTTCACCTAAATTTCACCTAAATTTCAGCTGAATTTCACCTATATTTCACCTAAATTTCACCTAAATTTCAGCTGAATTTCATCTGAATTTCACCTAAATTTCACCTAAATTTCACCTATATTTCATCTGAATTTCATCTGAATTTCACCTAAATTTCACCTAAATTTCATCTAAATTTCACCTAAATTTCAGCTGAATTTCATCTGAATTTCACCTAAATTTCATCTGAATTTCACCTATATTTCATCTGAATTTTACCTATATTTCACCTAAATTTCATCTGAATTTCACCTAAATTTCACCTAAATTTCATCTGAATTTCACCTAAATTTCACCTAAATTTCAGCTGAATTTCACCTAAATTTCACCTAAATTTCACCTAAATTTCAGCTGAATTTCATCTGAATTTCACCTAAATTTCACCTAAATTTCAGCTGAATTTCATCTGAATTTCACCTAAATTTCACCTAAATTTCATCTGAATTTCATCTGAATTTCACCTAAATTTCACCTAAATTTCATCTGAATTTCACCTAAATTTCACCTAAATTTCACCTATATTTCATCTGAATTTTACCTATATTTCACCTAAATTTCATCTGAATTTCACCTAAATTTCACCTAAATTTCAGCTGAATTTCACCTATATTTCACCTAAATTTCAGCTGAATTTCACCTATATTTCACCTAAATTTCAGCTGAATTTCATCTGAATTTCACCTAAATTTCACCTAAATTTCAGCTGAATTTCACCTAAATTTCATCTGAATTTCACCTAAATTTCAGCTGAATTTCACCTAAATTTCACCTAAATTTCATCTGAAGTAGTCATTTGAAATAAACATATTTGGAATAATTAAGAGAAATGTATGATACTAAGTGTAAGTTGAAATTTCGCCTTATTTATGTTTAGTTCGGAAAATAAGTTATTGATGGGTAGTAATAAAGATTTATTTTACACCATTTGCTTTCAATAAAACGCTTTTTTCGAACAGTTCATCGCAAAGAGATTTTATTCTTAGGGCATCACACATGTTATTTGACATTTGAAATACTTATCTCAAATAAGAAAATAACTTGTTATTTTATTATCTGAACTGATGTATTTCACGAAATAAAAAAATAGATAATCATTTCATAAAATTATTTTGTTGGACGAAATATAACATAATTTATTTCAAATAGTGAAATATCTGTGTGACATAATTTTTTATTTCAAGCAATATTTCAAATAAGTTTTAAAATATTGTATCTGAAATAATGCCCAGCTCTGTGTTCAACCAATCCAAAATCTTGACTGCATTTCAAATATAGCATGGGATCAGAATTAAGTCACTTGGGACGTAAGAGGAGACTGTTCTCGCACTACCTATCTCTTTCTATTGTATATGCTGCTGTTCTCATATTCATACTCGTAGCTATTCGCATTCATTTAAGTAGGTAACATCGGTATCTACCAATATGATAATAGAAATCTCGTGCGTACGTAAATCTTTCGATTTTCACGATCGATATCGTGCTGTCGCACTCAGTTCCACGGATTTTTCTTTTCCCTCTTTGTCTCGCTAGTGCGATTTCTCCTCAAGTTACTTATTTCTGATCCTTTGCAATACTTAAATGAGCATTCGATAAAAGTTAGATGGCGTATAAATTAAATAATTTAAGAAAGCTTAATGACTTACCAGTTCGTCGGTCGAATTTGAAGTCATCGAGGTTGAATACTGAAATTGTAAACACGGAAGGTTATACATGGTAGAGTATTGAAACTTGTCTATGGCGAGACAGAATGTGGTTTTCCTTACCTTGTCGTTTTCGCAGAGTCGACGATCAGAACTGCATCCAGTTTGCAAACAGTAATGAACAACTTTGATTAATTGTGAGTGAGTGCACTTTGGACGACACTTCTATAACTATACGGGGAAAATAATATCGACAACTTCACAGAGTTCTTAGGTTAAGCGGTATCGGTCTCCAACGTAACACGTATTTTCTAACAAAGTACAAATTTCCCGTGAACAATACACGAATCAATTATCACTCTTAAACGGTACTGTAAGTACTAATTAATCATGGGATAATGTATAATTTGCAACGATGTATCGCACTGAATAATACTCCGAAGATATACTAAATCGGAACGATTTGTTCGCTCGCATTATTCGCGCGACTCTTCCGACTGAAGCGCCACCCTTTACTGGCGTGGCGGCAATTTGAAATTTTGTTTCACGCAGTTGAAACGTTTCAAGTGAAAAGTGAATACGTTGGTAGAATTGAAATTTTAATTAACCCTTTGCGGACGGCGGCATTTTTGAATATCGAGTAACAATCAATTATTTAGCGATCAAAAAACACTTTTTCATCGGAAAGACAGTCTGTTAATGTATACAAGTTGAAATTTACTCTTTGTAAAATAATATTTCAACGATTATATTTTAATTTTTCAACTCTAACCGTTTATATATGCACCGACAAACTATAACCAATTTTTTTCTCAGGGCAGATATATTCGCCCGTCGTCCTCAAAGGATTAAAGTTGAAATTTTAGAGGATTTATTAAAATTATTAACATAACATTGATCAAATGTAATTATGTGTCTGTAAAAATACGATTATCTATTTAATTAATTACTTGATAAATGCTCTTCTGGCTGCCCTGACTTTCCTGCGCCAGTCCTGACTGTCCTTTGATTAACTGCAAATCAAAAATAAAGGATCTGATTCATATCAAACACGTTGCAAACAATTATTACGGTAAATTCAAATGTAAATAATTCTCGACAGAATACAAGCGTTAGTAAACATTCACGATTTTAATATCCAATTTGCAGAGAAGAATTATAGCGCTTCATCTGAACTTAAATTAGTGCATATCCTGGATGCAGCCACGCGGATATAGACGAACATGCTAGCCAATTGCAGCTACGTACGCGTATATCGTGCGATATGTATCGTTAAATGCGTACGGTTAGCGAATCTAGTTGGCCAGTCGCATAGCGTAATGCTCTGTGCAAGGCTCACGATGCAGCATGTTAAATGGCCCTTGCCCAAATTTCCTTTCGGTAATTAACTTCGGCGCGGAAACGATATGTATCGGCATTGCTAATTAGGCCAGTGAATTATTCGTCGTTTCTTCCACCTACATAGCGGACAGTTAAATGTCCAGGGGAGTTCAGCGATAGACGCCACGATTTATTAAATCCTAAAGTTGTTTAGATAATGTTTCATTAATTCTTCGTAATTAATTCATCTGAAAAATTTGCAAATTTACAAACTAGTAATTCTAGTGTTAAACTTCTCAGACATAAAATCATTTTTCATAAACCTTAAAACTAAAAGAAAATTATTAATTTAAAATTGATTTAATTCTAATAATTTAAAATTACTTTCAATTCTTTGCTATCAGAATTCAATCATGAGACGAGTACCACCGAAATTACGAGGTCGATGCATCCTCGAATCTTTCACGTGAGCTCTTAAACTCGCAGCCATAAGAAATTTTTCTCCAATGATACATCGCAAGCACCATTTTCGAGAGTGACTTATGACAGAAGACTCGCCGTGAAAAATAACAAATTATTGCAATATCCTCCGAGGCACTCACTTGCCAACCCTTGCATGGGGTACTCGCTCGAGTGCCACGTACACGCGTATTCGTATCTCCGAATTCTTTTTTTTTTTTTCATTTTCCCTCAGTACGGCCTATGGTAGACCGCAGTAGATGCCTGTACCAAGAGGTAATCAATAATGACTTAATGTCCTCCAATAACGGACACCATGGGTGGTTCGAGCTCTCCCTTTGGGGGCTCCTCGGAGATCACTCCGCGCGGAGTTCCTCTCGCCTTTTTGTGCCCGCCGTTATTTGCCTGTCTTTCGTTCCTTTTTTTTTTCTTCGTTCTCTTCGTTTCTTCTTCCCGGCTAATATACACCCACGTCCCCTTTGATCGTTAAAACCGAGCATACTTTTCAGAGGGTCGTTCTCTTCCTCTTTAAAGTCCCGGCTGGTACCAGCTATTAAGCGTCTTGATGTTTCTTTGACTCGTGATCCGCACGAAGGACAGCCGGAATAAATTAAAACGGGTCCGGCTGAAAAATTTGTATTGTGCCGTTTTGGGATAAAATATCGCTCCCTGATTAAAAGCTCGTGATCCTTTGTCGCAAATTATTTGTCAGTTCGTAGAGCATAGGGATAGAATATTGAAACTAGGAGACAATAGGGATCGAAATTGAGGAAAGGTGAGGAAGAATAAATGGGGAGAAAGCTATAGTTCAGCGTTCACATTTTTATTATTGATATTACTATGACTATTGTATCGATGTTAATATTTTAACCCTTTATACTCCGTTGTTATCGCAGCTGCGTTATTGTGATAGAAGCTGACAACTCTGTTAGAGAAAAATCGATCATCTTTTCCACTCCTTAATTTCTCTTTTCCCGAACTACTTATTTAATATATTAAATAATAATAGATTTAATGTCTGTTATTTGAACTACTCATCATAGCCAACCCCATAAACACAGCGTTAAAAACAAAGATTCTGCCCAAAAGTATTTTAGCATTTAGCTCTCCGTCACTGTTATTTCTCATAAGGATTAAAAAAAAGTAACTTTAAAGAAATTGGAGGCTAATATGTGGCAGGTAATATAGACGTGATTTTAGCGCCTTCTATCCAATGCACCGGAAGTCGAGAGAACCGTAACACGCTGTCACTTACGTTAAGTTATGTAAGCCACCGAAGGAAAAGGATCTTGACGGCGTGAACTAAGACACGTCCCTTCCATTGGCATGAATTAATCATCCCGGTGGCGTATAAATAATTAGACGGCCAGCGCAAAATCGTCGATAAATATTTATGGGGGCAGCCTCGTCGATATGCAAGCGTAATAGCGATTGTTACACTGTCCGGCACTCGCCGAAATAATCATGGCTCTCACACCATCCGGCCGATTTACACGGGGAAATAATTCGTTCGGCAATTTTGTCAGTCGGGGCCCGAAGTGGCCGACAGGAAAGAGAGGACCAATCGTTCTGCGTGGATCCTGTGTTATCATCCTGGCTACCTCCATCGTTCATTCTCACCCTTTCTCTCGCCCTTTTGCCCTTTTCTCTTCAAGTTTTTCATATTTCTGCCACTCCATTTCACGGCGACAGGATTTCACGGGCAGTTGATTTCACATCGTTCGTTTGTTCAAATCCCTTTTTAATTCCTGTTGGCTTCCGTCCTTCTTCGATCGTACAAATGCCCTTGCAGCTCGAACGTTAAGTTTGAACAATGACGTTTGTATCGTGGGATAAATACTAGAAATATTTGTATGATTTAAATAGTACTGCTTTTGTTAATTTTAATCATTGAAATATTAAATTCTAATTTTTCTAGGGGAGTAATTTGAACGATTGAATCTCTACCAAATTATGGTTTGAAATATTTAAAACTTATTTTTACTCCAATAAGTGTAGACGTTGAAAGCTTTATGAATTTGAGATGTAAGATATCAAATTTTACTTTTTATTGTATCCGCTTGAATCGTTTAAATGATGGTAATTCTGTTAAGAGAGAATATAAAATACGCGGGTACATTTTTTATTTGAAATGTTTAAATTTTAACTTTAAAATACTTGTTAAATGAGAGTGTAAAATATTCAATTTTACTCTTTGTTGTTTGAATGTAATATGTTTTCAGGCGTACATCTAGACGCTTTAAAGCTACCTTTTTGCAAAATTGTTCCGTCTCACTGTCTCATAAAAGTATTCTACCCTTCCATCCAACGAATTTTCAAGTTTCTGTCTGAAAAGACAAGCCGAAGTATCGTTCTCGCCGCACCATCTTCACGTTTCTCTAAAATATTCAAATTTTTTCCACTGTCTCTCTATCCCGTCGTGTATATTTAGTCGATCAAAGAGCTTAATTATTGAATGCAACTATATCCGATTTATACACTCAAATTCAAATTGGAGTCATCGATCTTCGCACCGATGAAAATTCAGCAATGCAGATTTATCGTGCACTCGATAAAATCATAAATTAATGGACATTTCGAAGCTGATTGATTATGAAATTATTTTAAAACGACAGCAAAATCATGCGATATCTCTGAGCATGTCTAAATTAACGCTTTTTAGATTGCATAAAATATGCGAAGTAATTAAGATCGGAAATGTTTACCTCGTTCAACGAACTCCTGTTTTGCAGCCCGAACATTGTTAACTAGCAACGAGGTCACTCGGGTTTAAGCATGCATATAATTCACATCGTGTGAAATTACTAAGGCTCATAATTATTTAACCCTCTGCAAAGCAAATTTTCTGCTTCGTTTGAAAATAAATTATAAAATAGAACGTTCATAAACATGAAAATGGCGTGCGAATTAGCTGGTAATTTTGGTTGCTGGACATAAAGCCTCGTTATCGTAAGAATAATAAATTTAATTTCAAAGATATACCGATGAAAAAATTAGTGGATTGTAAATTTAAAATAATATATTTTCTATTCTACAAAAAATTTCTCTCAACGATGTACTCTAATAGAAAAACAAATAAAAAATAATTTACCTAATTTGCATTTTGTAGTATCTTAGTTCTAATACATGTTTGATGTTCATTAATTGAAAAAGTTCTTTAATTTTACTATAACAAGACAAAATTAATATTACAATTATAGACAAAATTTATTACAGTTCAAATATGACTCATATCAGCGGTTCATAGTAAATAACAATTTAACAAAATGATATTTTCTTGGTCACAAAGTAAAAATATAAAAATTTGTCCATACAATATTAAATTTACACAAACTGTACCATTCTAACACTACAATATGTAATTTTTGTCATGAATATTCTTCAAGCAACTAAACATTTCATTCTGCTACATGCAGCCACTGAAAATATTACCCAACAGCACATTAATACCTGTATAATGTCACTGTCGTAATAAATCCCCATCTACACACTTTATACATCTGATAAACAAAGTACTTAATGATACCAGTTTCAAATACCGGAAGTTCCTCCACCAGAACACATTTCAAATCGAATTCCACTCGATCATCTCTAACAAACCTGCGCACCGTTCTCCAAATTGTCTTGGTCCAATTCGTAACAAGTAAAAAACCGAAATGATATTCCATCCTTAAAACAAAACTTTACCATTGCAGTTACCAATGATTCTAACTTGTGGCGAACCAGTCGTCGTGTAGAAAAATTCACTCCTTTTCCTGACGTTATTCCCAGCATGTCGTGGCACGGGCTTCCGCTTTATATCGTTTCCCTTTCTATTTTTATGCCCCGCTATAACACCGAGCGTCCTTTTCCACCTTTTCCACGAACTTATCCGACTTCCACGTAGGCATACGCGCTTTTATGGATATCCATTTAAGTTTCGCAGCGAGTCGTGTTCGAACGACACGAGTATAGTTACGAAAGCTCGAGTTTTCGTGCTACGTGTCGGTGTACGACGACCGACGTAAAGGGAGTTTTTTTCTTTTTTTTAACTTAATAAAAAGACACCCGGAATATCAACCCTAGCGATAGTAAGCCTCCCACGGACATATGTAAGCATGGTATGTGGCGATTCTTTCTGTTGTACGACGAAAGACCGCGGTGTTGCTAACATTTGCTTGGTCTCACGACATCTTCAATCCTGCCGTCAATATTTAGATATATAGACGATGCAAATTACAGAGCGATGCTCCGGAAAATAGCACAACGCAGGGATTGTTGTAAATGGAACGGTGACCTGTGAATTCTCCTTTTTCATTTTTTTTTTGTAAGGGTTCAACTATTTTATTGATGTTCTTTGAGAGGATGTGTTCTCTGTGACATCGACTCGGTTGTTTTTTCGTTTGAATTTTTTGAGTGTTCACGATAGTACTCTTTGGATGCTCGATGCAAAATAGGAAGCTTGGAGTTTTGAGGGACATTTTTCAGAATTGGAATTTTTGTTTTGCATACTGTGGTTCAATTGATGTTGGGTCTATAAAATGAAGGAAACTGACTATTGATGAGGAGATGAGTTGAAATAATAAGTAAATAGGGTATATATAAATTTCATCTTAATTTGGAAACTTTTATGCATTTGTTTCTCACTGCAATTGCCTAGGTCTACCAAGGTGGTTAAAATGATTTTTCTGAATTCTTTTAAATTGCTTTTGAAATTTCTAACGCTCTTTCTCTTTCAATTGCGTCTATCTTGAATACTGTACTTGATTGAATCGATCAAGTTTTTTGCCCCCTTCATTCGTTTCAGTCAGATATGTCTATTTGGCAATTTTAAACATATTGAATTAATCGTCGGAAATGTTTGTTACTATTAATGATAATTATGGCGGCAATAAACTGTTTTTATTTTATTTTGTAACGTTTGAATGTGGTAGGGGATCAGAGAGCCTTGTAATCAGCAATCGCTTAAGTCAAGAGGTGAATAGAACTTTCTCAAAGAAAGTAGGAGTACGTGCAAGGTTTCGACCATTCGGTGAACTCTCACGATATCGTTTGATCTATACTTAAAATTTCATTTCGCTCCCAGAGTAAATGAGATCACGTTATCGCAGAAACAGATACAATTTTTAGCATGCAGATTTTCCCAAGAATTTCACTGAGAGAAATTCAAGATGTCGTGTGCTTAAATAGTTGCTAGCGCAGAGATAAATCTATTCTTTATCTTACCTATTTGAAATTTTGATTCCTGACATTTTCACTCCATCATAACAATTATTTAGAGAATTTTCAATTTTGTACCGCAATAGAAGCTGAGCATATATTTTTTCTACTAATATAATATTTTACTCTACATTTGGTATTATAAAATGTACGATTATCATATTTCTCAATCTAATTGCCAATAATCGTTTTGAAGTTCAATTTTAAATTATTTCAACGTTTTCGTAAATCAGATAATACAAATTCTTAACAAGCTTCGATAAACCAATCACGCAAACGGTATTTATTTCAATAATATTATCAAAAATACTTTTAACAGCTTCGAAAATTATATTTTACCTCGATATACAGAAATATCTCGTTCTCCGCAGTTTCAGCTTTTATTCAAATTCCGCGAATAACGTATTGCGCTAAATTTCTGCGCCGACATTTACTGCGCTATTTGGTAATTGTTTCTCGCTTTTCCTCTCTCTCTCTCTTTTTCTATGTCGCTGTCTCTCTTCTTTCTCTAGAAATACTTTACAACGAATAGCATTAAACATGACACGAACGCAACCATTACACAGCACGCTCGCGCGATCGGCGATGTAAGGTCTATATTATTATCTCGACATAAAAGGAGTTTCTAACAGGCAGAGAGCACGCACAGTTCCACGGTCTCGCGTTTTTCCCGGATTATGATACTTTCCAAGTTTCCTACAAACTTCGAGAGCGTTTCTACGAGCGCTGAATCTTCCTCGATTCACGTTTTCCAGAATCTTTAAATCGAGTTGCCTGATCGATTCGCGATGAAATAACTCGCATGCCTCTACACTAGCTTTTGCAATCTAGGCTAGGTTGCCCTTTAAAACAATCGTAAGACTTTGACTTTAAACTCATCGCTAAACTTCGCCGATCTCGTAGCCATCGGGAATGTAAAGATCGTTGATTAAGCGTAAAATATGAAACGTCTTGAGGGAAACTTATAAAATGTATTCATTCGTGATTTCCATTCTCTCTCTCTCTTGGGAAGACATGTATATACTGTCTTTGGAACATCCGTTGGATCCCACGTTGAGGGCATAAGCTATGTACTTATTGTTAGACAAGATAGTGTCCAATGTGCTATTTTCTACGCGAACGTGCGAGCTGTGGTCCCTTTATAGGTCTGCATCGATATTTCATCGAAGTGCATTAGCACCAGCACCTTCCTTATACGCTCGATGAATGATTCTTCCGCTATTTTCATGTGTGGTAATAATGGAAACAATGTTACTGTGTTCTGAAAATTTCTTCAACGTTTTACTTTAGAACGATTAGTGATGGTCGTAATGGAGCAAAATGAAATAATGCCAAAACTACCAATGTTGCAAAAATGGCTGGTTTCCAAGTTTTTCTAAAAATTCTTAAGACTGATAGGCTAACGTACGATAAATATTTCACGTCTATTTTATAAAACAGAAATTACTGATTTTGTTTTTCACGTTTTTCATTGTGTGTGTTTAGTATTTCTAATTTTAATAGAAATTTAAGTTTAATAGACATGAAGCCAGATTATAGAGTTAAATGACTTAGAATTTTCTGAAATCTGCTTAGTTGGAAAAATCTGTGGAAGATGAAACTCTTTGCTATGAATAATGGAAAAATTAGTACATTGATTATAAAGGAAACAGAATCTGATTTTATCGATCGAGAAAACGATTATAGCGGGTGTGAAAGAAAAGTTGCATTGTCACTGAATCATTGAATGGATTTTACGTGTTTAGAGGTTTCGAGTCTGTTTCGTTAAAGCTCTTCCGCAAGTTCCTCTGTGGTTTGTAATTGTATTAACAGCTTGTGCGTTAATAGTTAAATGCTAAATCTCTGTAATGACTAAGTAAATTTCAGAATTTCGATTTAACATTAAACGCTGCTTTGAATAATTTGCAATAACTAATAAACGTTAATCATCTCAAATTATATCGAAACATTACAACATTAATAATTCGAACCATTTTATTTATCTTTTTAACAGTTTTCATTGATTCCATCTATGAAACATGTCACTTCAAAACTACCAATGCAAAAAAAATCTAGATCTCCCGTTCACTTTCAATTTCAGCAACAATAATGAGCACCATGATCCATATCGTTACGCTGCACCTCAATAAAAGTACATTCCCTTCCACGTAAAAAGTTCCCCCCCGCTATCAATATCAATATGTCACGAAAAACAGTCTCCCAGTCGACACCCGTATAATCGTTTTATTAAAATTAATTGATAGCTCATTCGCGTCTCGTTAGCCGCCTCCTCGTTTCGCCATTTAAAACCGGCAGTTACAAAATGGACGATATTTACGCGCTACAGAATGTACCACTGGAAAACTACTCGGTTTACCATCACAATTTAGTCCTGTACAGGTAGGACATTATAAAGCAGTAAACGTTAATAGAAAGAAAAAAAACAGGGATGATAAAAAAAATGACGATTCCTCGACAAGATAACTCTTAACGTCCAGTAACACGCATCAGGATTATCGGGACGCACGAACCCAGGGAGAATCGCGATCGTCTCGGGAACGATAATTATCTCGGATCGACTGATGGGGTTACCTATGTACACCTTACATAGATACGCATATACCTGGGATATCGTCGGAGATCGGTGCACGGGAGCGCCAGATACGATTATACATTTTCATCGATGCGTTACTCAGGAAGGGCAGATTACCGTAATGAACTCTAGCAACCCCTTTGCACGGTCCAACGACTCGAAATATGGATAACCGCCGCTCACCTCCGCGATTTCCTCTCGGTATCCTCCCTCTAGCTGCACCCTGTCTCTCTGTTTCTTTTCGTCTCCCTCTCTCTTGTCCCTTTCGCAATTTTTCCTCACCCTTTTGGAAATTTCATCCTCCCCTTGGTCGATATCCTCGTTTCATCTCTTGCTGTACCTTCTTCTTCTCGTCCTCCTACACCTTCTGCACTTCGCCGTCCTTTTCGTCCTTTCGAACGAGGAGGATGGCTCCACCAATCGATCTGGCTGCACCGATCTACCGAATGAAATTATTTCGCCCGGGGAAAAATTCGGGGTAGCAGCGTTTCCCCGTAAGGAATTCAATTTTGTAGCTTCGGATGGCGCTAGTCGATTCTAGGCGCTCAATTTCGGCTGATATACATGATGGAGGGAACGAAGAAAACGTTTTGCAGACGCTGACACGGGATATGCTGTGTATATCCGAAAGCAGTCGGCAATATTCCTCGAAATGCTGCGCTCTTTTTTTTTCGAAGAATATTTCGACACTTGGGAGAGAATTTTTGAGAGGGCTGTAAATCCCTTGGGGGGACGAAGGGTAGGTTATTTTTCACGAATTTTTCCCGCGATTGTACCGGTGAAAAATGTTGAAGTTAAATTATAGATAAAGATAAATTGAAAAATTGATCTAATAACTTTTAGGAGTGTGTATGATTCTGTGTTGAAAATAATTTCAATTTTTGCGTTAATGTTATTTAGGGAAATTATGATATGATATTTGACTTAAATTGCTCATTAAACTTTCACCCCACAACTACACCTCTATCAATAGTCTGTTTTAAAACATAAGAAAATAAGAGCCATTAAAAAACAGTAACACAATAAATCCACATCTTTTTCATTCTAACATTGAAAAACGTGAATTCCCATTACACCATTCTAGTGAAAAATATTCTTTAAAAATTCATCCAACTGAGAACGGTATTAGGTCAGAGAAAAGAGAAGAGGAAAGAAAAACATTCATCTCGCACTGTCATAAAGATCCTATTGCACGCATAATTCTCCCCGAAAAACGTGACGTTCCTGGCGTTTAATAAAACCCACATCCCGTTGAGCGCATACTTAGCTACCGGCGCACCAGAACCATCCCCGTTATTCCCGTCTTCTTATTTGCCGCCTCTTATTTTCTGTTTACAAGCCAACATCGGCCCCATTAATAAACCTCGAGACGGATGGGCGGCGAAACTCTACAAGCTTTTAATTTCGCGAGGAAACGTATACGTCAGGAAAGCCGTAGCGGAACCGCAGGAAAGTGATCCTCCTTCCAAGCGGCGTTCAAGTAGTCACGGGGGTCTTTAATAAAGTGAACTTTAAGACTCCCGCTCGCACGGAGATAAACTTTAACGCGAGCTACCATCTCTCTCTTTCTCTTTGCCACTTTCTCGCTGTCTTTCATTCTATCTCATTCTATCTCAGCACTGGGTATGGCTCGCAGTAGGTCTTGGAGTACGTAGGAAATGGCTAAGGGAAGAGCAAAGGAGTGGTAGTGGCAGTGGCAAGTTTTCGAGCAAGTTCGTGGCAGCGCGCAAAGGCAAACCACGCTGAGCCGCCGCCATCGAGGGTAGAATGCCGCGAGCCAGAGAAAA
Organism: Cerceris rybyensis; assembly: GCA_910591515.1. Taxonomy (NCBI): domain Eukaryota; kingdom Metazoa; phylum Arthropoda; class Insecta; order Hymenoptera; family Crabronidae; genus Cerceris; species Cerceris rybyensis. The sequence goes on from OU342799.1 coordinate 14,635,353, forward strand.
GAGGACGCCCGGATAGTTTTCTGTTAGTTACCCGGGGCTGACCCAGACGAGCGTTTGTTATGTGGACCAGAACGACTTCCAAAAAGTTACTTTCCACGGAGTTTACACTTTACACTTTGGCCCTAGCACGATTTTACCAAAATTACGCCGACGAACTGGGACACTGCCACCTTAGAACAAATATTTTGCCCTGCGTGCATTGCTTTCCACGTTTGACCTGTTTCCCTGTGAAACGAACGAACGATAAACTTTGCTCGTGAAACGGATAATTCGATTCTATTACATTGAATATTTGCGAAAGACTTGAATTTGATCCTTGTACCGTGTAACACTTGATTAATTGTTTTTGAGAATGTTATATTTTTTTTATATCATTACACTTAACTTTCTATTAGCCCTTGCTCTGAAGCAAAATATGTCTGAGTTTCTATTCTTTGATGTTTGCTCGATAGTACAATTCAATTTTTTCAATTTCAAATTTTCGAAATCTTTTACACGTAAATTTTATTAAATATGCTTGCACGTCTTATCAATTACATATTTTAATTTTTCATATATTTAACTTATTGCACGTGCCGATATGCTTAACTCTCAACGCATGTCGTATTTACAAATAACAAGATTTTATAAATAATTAGTTAATCACACCTCGTTAAACATTTGGAAAACATTATTGTATTATACCGCTTTCAATAGCCACATATTGTGGACGGACATATTACAAATTAATATTGTATCATAATGCTTTTAACAATCGTATATATTTGCCAAACATTTTGCAGATTAATATTGTATAGTATTGCTGTCAACAATCGTGAATTGTTGCTCCATATTTCACAAATCAATATTCTGGAATATTGTTCTCAACAATCACATATTGTTCCCAAACATTTTACAAGTCAAAACCGTCCCAGTGAAAATCATATTCCAAACAATTTTGATAATATTATTTATCCTTTAAATAGAGACCTTCGCATTTATAATTCTTAGACTGTGTATTTTTTATGTATTTATGGCAAAATACTGCTCATATACCCAGAAAGCCTAAAATATAAGAAACATTTCAAATACCTAAGATACGGCATCCATTGCAGTATTAAACACAGGAAAGAGTCCTGAATTATTCTATATTAGCAGCATTTATCAATCTTGAAATTTGCATAAACCTCTGTAGTGTAATAATTATCAATTCATACAACTCCCTCCTTCATTAAATTTAAAATGACCACTTTCTGCTGAAAAGAGGCAATACAAAAATTCTTCCATCTTCATCGCCTTATTATAAACTCATAATCCAGATTGAAACGAATTATTACAAAATTATATCCAGCTATCCAGACATAAAAAAGGAACTGAAACATCATCTCTACAAACGTACAAAAACCTCCACCAATTGCTTCTTTTTTTGTCCCTCATTCTCGCATGAAAGAGCGCGCGACACACATAGAAATTCTACTGAAACGAAATATCCTGCCCCGATAAAATGATTCGTTTCTGTTTGACACATTTTTTCGCCGTATTAATCTCGATAAAAGGCCGTGTAATCTCTGCATTTGACTGAAACTTCACTGAACCAGAACGCCCACTGGTACACACCTCGTAATACCAATCCTATAAACGGAGATGTATTTTCAAGATTGCCAATCGACAGTTTCATATGTAAATGCGTCGTCGATTTACGCTGAAAGCAAAAGCGGTAAGGGGTGAAAAGGAAGGTCGGAGAATCGTCAAATAAATTTTGCTTCTGCGTTTTCCGGTGCTATAAAGAGGCACCTAACCCGTATTCGTCTACATAGCCTTTCACTTGGCGAATATCAATGTATATAAAACCATAACAATGTCCAGAGTAAGTCCGAACAAAGAGTGCACCGAACCGCATGAGATCCTCGTCGTTCTTAATTGTTCAACGAGGAGATGTTTTCTTTCCAGCGAGTGCAGATTCAACGACTCGAGAAAATGCGCAAGAGCACTCGTCTATCTAATTTAACAATCGAAAACAGCACGAGGATGAAAATGGAACTTGTTTTGCGTTGCATACTTCTTTTAGTTAATATGCTGGTTGCAAAATATCTGATGGCGCTTGACAAGTGGTTTCGTCTGATTCGCCAGACCGATAGAGACACCTCTCGTTCACACATATTTTAGATTCTAACGCTTAACTACTTGAAAAAGTTGTATACGTATCATGTCATTATCTGAAAAAATAAAACAAAGTTATGAAACATTATACTAGGAATTAGAAAGACAGAAATCATATAAGAAAAACTGCAAAAATGTAAACAGTCTCCAAAAGTCACGTTATCATTTTTCGACTATCATACTTTAGTTGTTGGAATACTTTGAATTTCTACATTTATTTCCTTCTTAATTTCTGTGCATTATAGAGGTTCATCGTAAATCAATAAAAATTGTTGCAAAATATACCGTTGCGAGATAATAAAAGAAAACGTAGAGAAAAGTGATTTAATAACATGTTTAATTTTCATTTTATTATCGCTTGTAAATTGCAAATTATACCGTGATTCAAAATGCAAGCGAGATACCGGAAAGTAAAGTGATTACTTTTATTATCTCACATTGTTGTTGTATAATCAATGCATTCCGCTTTTTCCAGATATAAAACATTTTAAGCAACGCTGGAAAATACAATTTGATTCAGTAACTGGAATGGGAATTCAGATGCATAAAATCTCGGGAATGTTTGCTCATACATTATATTTCCACTGTTGCAAAAGCGCTTAATTGGAAAGTTAATTTTTGAAGCAAATGAAAAGTCATGTACAGAAAAGAACGTGTAATTTCAAAGTGCCATTTTATTTTACGCCTCTACACGCTTTGCTAGAAAAGTGAAAAATTCATCAGATATAAACAGCTATTTTCTCCTGCAATTTCCTTTACATTCTAATCATTTTCCTTTTCATCTCGAATAATCATTATAAAACTCTACATTCAATTATAACTTGTCATTGCTGATAATTATCATTAAAACTTAAAAGACAGCTTTTCTTTACCATTACACTAGAAGAAGAATAATTCGAATAATTAAGAAGGAAGTTACTCTGTTATTATTGAACTTCAATAAACAAAATTCGTTTGTTAACTATATTAAAAGAATAATAGAGTTTCCAAATATATAATGAACAGCTACGTAATTTATAAAATACAAAGAAACAATGTACTTTGAATCAAGGGTGCTGATTAATAAATAAGCACGTATTCTATTTGCACCCCTCATTGCAGTTGCCCTAGTTTCTGCGTACGTTCTTCCGAGGTTTGCGAAGCATCCCAAGCCAACGTTAGTGTTTATGCAACTACTTAGTCTTGTTCTAATATTGTGGAACCTGCGTCAGGATAATATTTCAGCTATTTTAACGAAGGAGTTTCAAGTGTTCCTTGAAATATAAGCGCTCCATAAAATTAATGTGAGAAATTGATCAATGAAGATCAAAGGAACTATTTTTTGGCTTTTTTGGCAGTTTTAGTGTTAAAAACCATTTCAGAGAGACCATTTTGAACTTAGAACTTTCCATATTTAAGTAAAATAATCGAAAAAATTAGCATTAAATCATTAAAAGTCCAACCACTCCAGCAAAAAGTTTAAGCCAGACACAACTGCCAAAAATCTCCACTCATTCGTTGCATCAGCAAGCAATCTAGATCGTATCAGCGAATATTTTGACAATGTTGACCAGGCAGAAGTACGAAACTCTGTTCACCAGGAGGCAGAACGTAACCCCTTTCCTTGCACCCTTTCCACCCTCTTCGAACTACCACCATCTCCTGCATGTTTGCATTTATGCGTTGCGCCGCTGACACCGGCTCCCGAAATACTAAGTGGGGATGTACAATCGCGATCGTCGAGTACACCCCTCTAGGTTGATCGACCCCACTAAACTACCGTCTCGTTGTCCCTTCATCCCTTTCTCTCCGTTCGTATCCTTCGCTGTGTCCTTCTCTTCAGGGTATCCTCCTCCAGTCACCCCTACAACCATCTAGACTCCGAGAGATGTGCTATTTGAATACGAAATTCGAATACGCTGACGAACCGTGCATACATCAGTCTACGTCTGTTTGAACTGGTCCCTGTATGGTAATGTTACCACCATACAGTTGTACTGTACTGATGTACGAGCCGGTTGCTCGAAACGCATTGAGGAGAGAATGCGCATAAGTTTCGACGCAACTAGGTAATCTTTGCGAGACACGTTTCGAGGAGTTTCACTTTGAAATTCTGTTTTGTACTTTGACGTGGACACTGTTCTTTGAATTACTTGCGAATTTATAATGAATTGTGCGATTGTTCTGAAAGTAATCTTTGTCAGTTGGAGACTTTAAGTGTACCAATTGTTTCGGTTTGTATGAAATGGTTGGAAAATGGTTGGAAGTAAAAATTTCGGATTATTGGTGTCATGATGAAAATGTGGCATGGGAAAAAGTCTCTAGGGGATATGGGGTTTTAAATGGGACGCACTGGTTGGGAGACAAAACCTTTACGTAGCTACCCTCGATATTAGACTTTGCAGGGGTTCGTTGTAGTATGAGCAACGTAATAGTTAAGTGGATGCAGGAATTGTGGAAAAATTAGACTCTGAGAGAGAAATGTTACATTGATGTTCAAAATTTGAGGTTTAATAAGTATATTTTTAGCGGGGTGAAATTAAATAATTTCTTAGTAGAGATGTAGATAAAAACGTGCTACATTAGTTTGTATTGTTAAAACTGAATGACGATTTACAATGTAATTTTTAAAGGGTACCAAAAATTTAATAGGATAAAGGGGGAAAGCTAACGTTCTGTGATAGTTAATATATTATCTAACAATTTCATTGGGAGCTTTTAGACCTAAATACACTATGTAATTTCATTGTGATACATCCCTTTAAAATGGTTAAGTTACTATTACATTTATGTATTATATTCACGATGGAAATATAAAAATGACGAATTTTATTAAAGAGCCTTTTTCCACTCAAGGAGCTCATTAAATGTTCAAAATTGATTAGTTATATATAGACAGAAAATTTTACCTTGTTATAGAATATTCTTCATAAAGTTCAAGTAGAGTCTTCATATTATTAAAATTATTAAAATCACATACCTCAAATGGAAATCTAATCGATTGTATTTTTTAAATGGGAATTAACCTTACCTTCCCAGTTGTCTCGAACTTTGTTACAGATCTTACTGATCCCTTATGGAACTTTTAAAACGGTTCTCAATGTTAAACTTATTCCTGCTCGTCGTCTCAAAAGGTACTCTGAAGACAAAGAACAGTTTAATCACATGCCCGGATCAAAAGCCACGAGAATTTGTAGATACGAATTTCAAAGTTTTCAACATTGTTAACAGGAACATGTACTTCCTTGTAGACAATGTAGGTCGAGCTTTAAACATGCTTTTCCGTGAAGGCTGGAAACGGTAAAAGCAGAAAGGGGGTTGTTAACGTTCTCCACAAAAAGATACTTAATATTCATTTAAAGTCACACATGTGTATTATGTATAAATCGAAGTAAAAAAGGCACAAAATGCAAGAATTTGTAATCAGACTTCAAAAGATACATGGGACTATAAAGGAATATTTTTTTTTAAATCCTATAACTCTGTCTTACAAAGACTACATCGCGATTGTCAGAAACGTGATTCGCGTGTCAATATTGACCTCCGTGGGAATTTTATTGAAGCTCGATGTGTAACAAAATTTGTGAAAATGTAGTCGTAGGTATATTGATAAGTGAAATCGAGTCACGAACATTGCCTTTGTTAGAATATACTTTTATAAAAGAAACAATATTCCAATAGAATAAAAGTAAAAGTAGGAATGTCGATAGTATAAACCGAAACAGAATTTATCGAGTTATAGTGGCAACAGGGATAAAGCCTCGAACTTCTAAATAGTAGGTACAAGTTCTACTTCCCTCGTATTCCCTGTGGTTCGAAATTCACCGAAAACTATAGATCCACGGTGAACACAGTAGTCGAAGTTGAAAATAGAGAATTAACTACAGCACAGTTTATCGAATTGAAGTATAAAAGCTACATGATTGCTTTTGTATTAGTAGTAATCAGCTACAGTTATCCTTTATACTTAATGAATTGCTAGAAATTGATAGTCGATCTTTCTTGGATAATGGAGGCTGATTTATAAAATATTCTTTTGCGATTTCAATTAAATTGAAATTTAACTTTTTATATATAATAATATTATATGTATTCTAAACATTCTTTACATTTTAAGCATTGCTTCTTTACTTATTTATTATTTGTCTCTTTACGACAGTAGAAATTTAAAATTTTTAGGAAGATATTTATTTATCACGCGGGACAAATTTTTCTTTCGACCTAAGGCTTAGGTGATAGCTAGAGAATTCGAACTAGCAAGTCCAAGATACTATTCTCGTGGGCGCTATAGTCCCAAAACTTTTTATTGCTTACGAAATAAGATCTATCCATCACGGCCCAAAGACGTGTACTATGGAGGATGAACAATAAAATGTTACATTCTCATAATTTAAAAATAAGTTATCCACCGTTTATCATCCTGAATGCTATGGGAGCCTTTCGCAAATTTCTCATCACATTTAAACGATAATATTCATAAGTTCCTTGATATTTACATATATCCAATATTTCAAAGTCGACGTTACAACAGTGAACTGCTGAACATAAAGTTATTTTTACCTTTAACGTGTTTGCTCTATAAAGATGTGATTTTAACAGAAAAAGTTTCCCTTCAGCAAAGACGACAATACGAAATAAATACAAGTGGTATCCAGCTCATTAAAATCTTCAATATTCCTAACAAAAACAAAATTTTTAAACAATTCAAAATATTGTTGTGAGTCGACCGCGCACGTCTTGTCCTTTCAAACATAATTAAATAGAACACAATTAAAAAGCGATAACTTTTATTTAACACTAGAACCCCGGCCCCAAATCTATCATATTTTAATAAATTAAATAAATACTTTGAAAACGGGAGAATCAAGTGGCGGAAAATTTGATCGATTGGGTGATTTATGTTTATTGATATAGACGTAGAATATTTATACTATGACTCTTATATAAACTTGGAGAATTTTTTGAAAAAATTGAGTACCAGTCATTTTGACTGGTTTGGTAGTTCTAGTGTTAAGAGAACACGTCCGTCTACCAGGACTACCGACCGTAGAATCTCTACTCTTTTTATTTAACAAACAATTGACATGTCTCGTTACCCAGTAACATTGAATCTACTTGGTGCTTCGTAACAATATCTACCCCAAAAGCTCGATGCTTCGTCATCCAAATCACTCTCCCTCCGAACATTGAAAACGCACTAACTCCTCGTGTAACCATACAAGTTGAAAAATTTCCACGGTCGAGGAATCGAAAGGGGCGCATCGGTATTCAGTTGAACCGCGTTGTACCATAAAACGGAGAAAATGGAGTCGAAATGTAAAGACGTGGTTCTTACACGTATTCGGCGGCCTCCCCTATGCATTTCGCAAACCTCACGCCACGCAAAGTCGATCTACCGCGGGACTCGGCTCGAAGTAAAAAGCTAACTCGAATGTGAAATTTCGAGCGTGGCTTTCAGGACGAGGAGCAGCAGGATTTAGCGATCGAGCGTCTCGGGTCGGGTCTTGTACGCTTGATCCTGAACCGTGGAGAGGTTACGGTGGGAAAGGGAGAGGAAGAGAAAGAAATAAAGAGAGAAATAGGGGGTGGAACGAAAGAGGGACGCGCGTACAGGGTGTAGCCGAAGAAAGAAGAAGGAGGCGGAACGTCGGAGGGTAAGGAAAATGAGAGAGGTGACGCGAACGCGGGGCAAACTTTAAATGACTTTCACTGTTTTCAAAAGTTGAGTTACCAAAGGGAGTCTCCGTAGTCCTCTTTCTCTCTCTCTCTCTCTCTCTACGTTTCCTTCGCCATCTCAGTTGGCATCCTCGTCCTTTTCTCTCATTCTCTCTGCCCATCCACCGTGCAACCCCCGCTCGTTCGTTCCCTCTTCGAATCACCTCCGACACCTTCCTCCTCTGCGTTCACCCTGGAACCATGGATGTGCTGTTTACAAACCTTCCCCGACTCGTAATGGAACTTTTTTTCAAGTTATTTCCGAGGAAAATCGGGAGCTACCACGGATCTCGCCACGTTGCGGCTTTCGTTGATCTTCTTGTTATTAAAGGAAACATTCGTCCCTTGAAGTATCACTTGCATGAAATTGACAATTTGTTGGTGATGTAATATCGAGAGACTTAACGGTAAGGTGATAAGTTTGTTGGTGATTATTGCTTGCTTCTGAGATCGTTTGTGATATCGATAATGTATTGATTAACGTGTCAAAAGTGAAATTTGATTTTGTAAATGTGCACTTGAGCGTTTAATTTTAATCGGGAGATGATGAGTAGAATCTTTGAGCTTACCATTTATGGAATAATGATAAATTTGAATTATATTGTATAGATATTTACTATGAGGTAGTTTATTTGTAAAAGATACAGCAGATAAAATAAATTTTTACGTTATTTTAAATATTTGCGTGTTTTTATGTCTCTTGCGTGAAATTAGGAATTTTTATTGAAACAACATCGAAGGTTTCTGGGGTGATAAGATGCATTTTTTGATGATTATTGCTTATTGTTTTTGTGCTAATGACGTGTTGAATAAGCAAGGAAATCTAGTAGTGTTTGAATATTTCAGCTTCATGCATCTTGACACGCGAGACAAGCTAAACTTTACAAGGTAAATTAATTGCGCTTTGTCTTTGATATAGTGACGTTCCTACAAACCCAGTTTAATGAGTCACTGCGCCCTTTGACCTCAGTAGCTCCGTTATTTTGGCGACAGAATAAATTTTGCTTAGATATTTACAATTTAGAGAAATCAGAGCTACAAAATGTATTTATTTGTTGACGAATATCGCGTCAGTCATTCTCATTAGACTTTAATGATTGAAGACTTTCTTTAAAGATGATATAATATTTTTTGTTAAATATTTCAGTTTGGAAAAGATCCTTACAATAAAGACATTTTACAAAAAAAATAACGCCAAAGCACACGTAGAACTTTCTTCATCTTTGAACATTTTTCATATTTGGAAGTGTAAGAAAATAGGAGAAATGTTCTTGGTTGTTATTGAATAAAGTGTATATATGTGTATGAATAATGTATATATACACTTAATCTTTGAAAGATGTCCAAACAAAATACTATTTTATACGTGAACGATTAAAATAATATGAAAATCAGTTCGAAATTATAAAAAAATACGTAGATCCGAAACGGACTCTAAAAAAGAATTTCTCGTGAAAGTGGACGCATGTTTAATCTATCTATGCATTGAATCTGTAATATATTGGTAGAATGGAATAGCAATATTCCGAAAATTACAAAATGGAAATTTTTTGGAACGGTAGTCCTGAAACATAGAATATTCGTTTCATCGCTTCGCTGTCAAACATTTCATGTTGTTAATTAATTCAAATTATTTAAATATAACGTTCTTAAAAATGAAAAACATTACGTCCAAAGTTCTTTACATCAAAGTAAAAATCAGGACCATTAATTAAATTCAACGTAATAAAAGTATTCCTCCAAATATCTCAAAAAATTTGCTTCTAAAGAAAACAACAAATAAATATTGTAATTAACAAACTAATTAATAAATACGCTAAAAATTCAGCATTAACCATCATTCATATCACTGCAAAACGTTATTAAAAAGTGCATACTCATAAGCATCGAATTTACACTAAAACTACCGCCATTAAATTTGTCATATTTAAATATATTAAACAAGTACTTTAAAAAAAGAGGAATAAAGAGGTGAAAAAGATGATCGATTCATTAATTTATATTTTATAAGATAGACTTATAAACTTAGAGAATTTTTGAAAAAAGGAATTCAAATGTTCCAGAAACTTCTAATATTCTAATTGTTTATTACCATATTCCCTTTTTAACCCAAAATATAATTTTCCTCGGTCTCATGGACCGATTCTCATCGTGAATCTTTGCCGTATCGACTTAATGCTCGCACTCCGCGTGGCTAATAAGTTAATGTCCATCCGAGAGGTCCTTTTAACGAAAGTGAGACAAAGACGACAGGAGATTAGAGCATGATACGGGAGAATGGGAAGGAAATGAAGGACAAGAAAGGGATAGGAGAGGTTTTAAGCGAGGATACCAGCGTGTAAGGACGATGCCGGTACCACGAAACGTCGGCTTGGCGTCCACCGTAAGGATAATGCGCGCGGGGGATACCTGGAATCCTGGAACCCTCAAAAGCTCCGGGAAACTTTGCCTCGATCCTCATTAAAAGCCGACGCTGACGACCACGTCGCGTTTCATAAAACGTCGGGCTACTTTCGCGGCGGATCTTTCTGAATATATCAGATATCACGTGGCTGGAAGACGGAGAAAGTAATCTGTGCACCGCAAAGTCTTCGCTGTTTGATTTCTTCTTTCGTGCAGTTTTCAAATGAAATCGAAAACTCCCCTGGTAGTAATAAGACACGGCGTTTTGAATTTAATATGGGTAGCAATGATTCTTTCGTTACTCTTTTCGTGCTTCTGAGAGTTGGAAAGTTGATGGGATGGTGAGACGTGTCGGTACATAAGCAGATTCTACTTACTTTTGGTGCAAAGGTAGAAATTTGAAATTAGCTTAGTGTACAGTTTACGAATAATTGTTTCTTATCATTGGAGAATTTGCAAATCGTTGTGGCAATAATAAAAAATTGCATTTTCAATTTAATGTGAGGCGTGGAGATGCTTGCATTATTCTTTTCATGGTTGTAGCTTAAAGTTGTAGAATTATTGGAAGATGAGACAAGTAGGTACATATATGAGCAGATTCTACTTATTGTTGGTGTCAAGTTAGAGAATTGAACTAGCTTAGTGTACAGTTCAACACTAGATCTACTGACAATTAACACTAGAACTACCGGCGTTAAATCTATCATATTTCAATATATTAAATAAGTACTTTAAAAAAGGAGGAATCCAGTGGCGGAAAGAATGATCATTTCAGTGACTTATGTTTTTTGTGAGAGACGTAGAATTTTTGTTTCATGGGTCTTCTATGAACTTTAAGAATTTTTGGGAAAAATTGTGTACCAGTCATTTTGACTGGTTTGGTAGTTCTAGTGTTAATTCAATAGATTCAAAAATTATCAAATAAATATATCCGAATTAAATCTATATACCAATGATTCATTCCATATGTTTAAACTTGTTAAATGAATATGTCCGAATGAAATAAATCAAGGGGAAAAATACTTGATTGATTAAATCGCTCACAGTCTTCAAGATAGATGTAGAAAGTTGAAAAAGAAACAGCGTTAGAAGTTTCAGGAATATTTTCAAAAAATTCAGTCAAGTTATTTTGACCACCTTGATAGATTTAGTATTAAAGGCAATTGCTGTGAGTAACAAATGCATAAAAAAAATGTTTTTACCATAACATGTTCTAACGATATATTATAATACCCATAATAATATATTTGAAATTAACAAGAGATTAATCATCGAAAAACTCCGTCACAATTTTTGCACGATATTTTGAGGGAATAAATCTTCCGCTTAATTTGTTGAAAATCAAAAGTCATGAAAAGTAAAGGTACAATTAAGAGAAAAATGAAGTAGCTGAGATGAAAGGCGTATAACTGGCTTACCACCCCTGGCTTTAGCCCACTCTCACCATGGATTAGAAGCATCTCAATTTTTTCCTCATTAGTGTAATTCATTTTCAAACGCAAAGCCATCAAGAAGATCGCGAAATAATGCTGATAAATTACTTGCCTTTTGATGCATACCTGGCTTTACTCACGATCTAAATTTGCAGCCGGAATTGTTTGTCGAGACATTAATAATATGACATGCAGAGAGAAAAGGTATTTATTTATACGGAAGCACACTTATTTCATCCTGTTATTACGTTATTCTCATTCCTCATCCACTTATCAATTTATAACGTGATAAATTGAGTTTATGGTGGTTTTGTTAAATATTACTCACAAATGGTAATACACTATTTTATGCTATTATTCAAATATTTAAAGTTTATAATATGATACAACACTTTCCGATAAAAATACTCGAGCTTTATTGTTGAAACTGTTCCCGCGATTTCAAAAACTGCTATAATTCTATTTTTCGTCAAAATTGCATAAGTAAGGTAACACGATGCTCCTTTCAACTCCACAGAACCATTAATCACTGCAATACTGCAAGTCAGTACGTTACGTTAAAGTGCACTTTTTAATCAAACAAGAACAAGATTGTAAGTGTAAATATATGGTTCAGTATATTTGTCCATTCCTTCTTAATATAAGATCTGGATTGTATAAGAATACCATACATTTCAAACTAAAAAAATACACTAAACAACTAGTTTTAAGTAACTAATTACTGGGGACATATGCTATATTTTATATTCGATACAGTTTAAAATTGTTTTCAACTCTGAAATCGAATTTCAACAAATTGCTCTCCGAATAACTTTTCCATTCTGTTATAAATCAGTGGATCATTAATTTAGAAACATTTTCCATCAAATATTTATCTCTCTTTGCCAATAAAAGTAACTGCTGATGTTGTACTACACTTTAATTAAAATTACATAACATACATCAACCCCAAAGCAAATTCATTCCAATGAAAAATTACATTGTCATCCACGAAACAATAACGTGGTCAAAAAACCTTTTTCTATTTTCTAATTCATCCCTCACCCTTCTAAATTCCAAAAACACATTACTCGCTCCTCCTTTCATATCATTTTGCACTATCAAATATTTATCTACCTTTGCCAATACAAATAACTTTATTGTAAAACATTTTAAATCAAATTAGAAAATACACACCAATCCCAAATTCGAAATTATTCTAACAGAAAATCATAAGGAAACATGAAGTATTAAAAAATATTGTGTTACTTTCTCATTCATCCTATACATCCCTTTAAACTAGAACTACCGGCGTCAAATCCAACATATTTCAATAAATTAAATAAGTACTTTGAAAAAGGAGGACTCAAGCGGCCGAAACTTTGATCGATTGGGTGATTTATCTTTATTGATATAGACGTAGAATATTTATTCTATGACTCTTATATAAACGTAGAGAATTTTTTGAAAAAATTGTGTACCAGTCATTTTGACTGGTTTGGTAGTTCTAGTGTTAAACTAGAAAAACACATTCTGTGCTCTGTCTTCCGGTATCTTCCTGCATCTATAATTCGATTATTTTCTACGTACAGAAAACACTGAATCACGAGAAAAAGTGCAAAATCGAGAAGACAGCCCTCGTAAAATTAGCGTATTCTCCGGTAGTAGCCGGTTGTCTGCGTTCGCTTATGGCGACGGAAGCAATCGTTATTCCATGAATAGCAAAAGTTTACTGCTCCGGGAGCACGCCTATTCGAGTAGCTCGTCCTCTTCCTTTCCTCGATGTTTCCCTCTTCGTTCTTTCCCTTTTCTCTGCGCTGCTTCCGCGGAAGGGATGAAAAAGAACATCCTGGGTCAGAGGCAGAAGCAACACCGCCAGAAGGGGAGCAAGCTTAATAATAAATGTCCCGAACACTTGTTCAGAGTTCCAAAGAAATTAGATAGTCGTGTATAAAATATTGGATTGAAAATAACGAAAGAGTGGCTGATATCATTCGAAAAAGAGGCTTACCGATTAATGGATTTTAAATGTTACGGATTAAAAGCTTTTATAACAATGTTAATAGATCTTTGTAAATGTATCATGTGTGTTTTTTCGTAATGATATTTCCTTGTTGAAATGTACTTCGATGGTTTTTTTATGTACACCTATTTGATCCTAATCGAGGATACTATTTTGTGCTTGTCTTTTCCATTTGTTGGTATATCTTTTGTTTTTATGTACAATGGTTTTATTTAGGGGGCTAATATTTTAGATTGGTTTCAAGTCACCGAGGCTGCGGACATTTTAAGTAACAAATTGAGGATATTTTTCAAAAAGGGGTCGAAGAGAATGTGAACTCTGGTTTTCTAATTAAGAGGCAGAGAATTTAATTGCTTACTCATCGTTATAGATATGTAATCTTGTTAATTAATACTCTTGGATATAAATACTTTAGGAGGAATTATAAATATCACAGATATAACAATTTCGTTAATTGATTCTTTTGGAATTACCATGTAATATTATACAAGCCCCTGCAAATGTAAATATTTTAGAAGGCATTATAAATGTTGTACCTGTAATAATTTCGTAAAATCAGGTCAAATTCAATCATTGAAATTATTATTGTTACTATAAGCTTGACAAAAACTTAATGGAAAATTCTTTTGCACAATCCTTTTTATACTTTTCGCAACTCCCAGCTTTTCCGGTATTAACTCACCATTATTTCATGCTTGTTCGAAGTGCACAAAACACAGCGTACGGTTAATATTTTTCTTCGTATTTCCATTCTATAATATTGAATTGTTTCAATAAAACATCAAATATTGTCCCAAGAACAGTTAACGCTTGGTTTCAGATTTATTTATTTCCATAACGCAAGATTTTAACTAAGCCGATTTTAATAATCCCTCCACCGTCCTGATGTCACATGAAAAACCACGTATGCATTTATTAATTTATTTATATTTCCCCAATATTATACATTATCCCCCGTACACTCCAAGTACCGCAACAAATGTCGCAAATATGAATCGTCTAAATAAATATAATAACATTAACACACCATCCCTTCAAACTGATCATACAAAAACAATAATTCGAATTAAATACACGCTGATCTTCATCTCCTCCATTTTTCACAATTTCCCTTTCTCCATTAAAAAAAAAAGAATGGCAAGAAAAGAAACTAAATCCAAAGGAGTTGCATAACAAAAGGCACAGCTTCCAGCAATTCGAAGAACATTCGTCGGCTAAGGCATTCCAGGGAGTTCTTCTCCGTTTTACACGGTGCACAATTCAAGTAGGAAAAAGGATCCGGTAAGAAACCGTCGTCGACGGAAACGAAGGCTTCTTAATCCCTCCTAAATAAGTGGGCACCCATTGGCGTAGGTGCCTTAGTATTTGTCACCGGACGAATTGCGCGTACAGTTTTGCCGGTTTCACCCCTTTCCATCTACCCTCTTGCACGGAATCGACCAATTGAATTAAAACAGATCGCATCGATCTCGAAGAGAAGTTCTCGACGTGCAAGCTCGTATATCTCCTGTAAGCGTTGAGAGTTCTATTAATTCCGGCTGTTCGTTAGTAATGGAAATTATTCGAGGTACGCTACGTAGAGCAGCTCGATGCGCAAACACCTCGGAGCTTTATCGCTACTTTAATCAACGACTACTTTAATTAATTATTCCGTACATAATTCATACGGCGCGCCGGCGTTCGATTCGATTCGTAGTACATAGATTGGCCGTTGGGCATATTTAATGCCAGTAATAATCGTCGTATCGGTTTATCGCCAGTGCACAAACAAGGGGAGCAATTTACGAATGAAAGTAAAATTATGGCGGCATCGCGCAACACCCAACGGCCTTCGTTGGAATCCTTTCGTGGATAGATTTGTTGGGTAGATGGGGGGATCGACCAAGCTTGTAATAATTAACGGCCGAATGACAGTTCGATGCGGCAACGATTATCCTTTGCGAATGTTACGGACAAATGACTTATTTGCACCGTGGACCCACTTCATTTTCGATCTGATATCGATACGGATGTTATCGGAACGTCTTCGAGTGGTTATAAGAGACCGGGTATTTAATTTAGATACATTTTCATTCAGGATATTTATTCAAGGAGAGATTGAAAGGAAACGTGTTGATATATTAATATTATTGCTTTTACAACATTGTTATCTGTTAACATTTTGAACGACACCGGTATTATGCTAATTTCATCATTTCTGTTGAAGTGAAACTGTTTTTTATTAAATTCACATGTTTATAAAGCAGAAACTTTAAAGATAAAGATAAATAGATGTTGGATCGAGGTTTATCTTTTTAACTGAAAATAAATTCTACAATTATTTTGAGCTAATATTTTTTATCGTATTTTGATGATGCGTTCAATCGATAAAAGTTCAAATGGCCCGGTTAACCTTTTCGCTACGATGAGTTTCTGAAAAAAGGGGTCGCTATCTATGGGACAAAATATTAACAGATAAATTGATTCAATGTGCAGATAGAGAGAAAGGAGGGCAAGTACTTTAAAATAGAAATACTTCAAGTCTATAATCAATTGTTTCAAGATAGTTTAATGTCCGAAGTATTTCATTGTTATTTGATAGTCAGTGTCAGTGATATTTTATACGGAAAGTGTAAAAAATTGTATATTCTATGCGTACTACGAACATTTATATGCGTCTTTCGTAACTGAGCATCCATTTTTTGAAAACCTACATTGCCGACCTTCAGAGTGAAAGGGTTCATGCTTCAAACGTATTGTCTCTGATCTTTTTTATACCTGTACTTTTACAAACAGAAGTAGAACTTTCGTAATCCCAGCTATCATTCTCATTTAACCTATTAAATTAATAATCACCGTTAATAATCACATTTTTCAAAATTTTCATGGAATATTGCACAGGTTTGTTACTTGTGAAAAAATATATTTTAAAAATCGTAAAAGATACAGAGTGAATTTTTATACCAGGTACAATCACATGACACCAGACTAATTGTAATTATAAAGGAACGTCCTCGAAACATGATACTACCCCTTAATACTAGAACTACCGGAGTAAAATCTCTAATATTTTTTAATTATATTAAGTAACTATTTTAGAAAAGAATAACTACAAGTTCGAAAATATAATCAATTTAATAATTTATGTTTTACAAGATGGAAGTATCCACTTCTATCTACTTCATAGGTGCCTTACAAAGAAGGCAAATTTGTATAAAAGTGTAGTAACCAGCCATTTTGACTGCCTTGCCAATTCTAATATTACTGAGATAATGTCTCTCCATTCATCACATAGTTTTCGATAAGAATCGTAGCACATGTTAATTAAAAAGCAAAATTTCGCATAGACATAAACACGCAATTTTCCAAGAAAGTACAATAACATGCTTACCCACGCAATTAAAATGACTGTAAATTAGTCTCAGAAACTATCATGAAACCAGCGACATTTAGCCTTCGCGAATTTTCCAGTTCTTCCATGAGTTTCGAGGCATCGTGTAAATCCTGTAAAGCACAATGCTGACAACAGCTACAAGAGTAACAGAGCTTTTTGCGAGTTGTCTTTGCACACGCAATGGTAACACGCGATTCACAGGGTAATCTATGAGTACCGACAATTGCGAGGTATGCTGAATACTCCAACCGAGTGATTTCGCAATTGCGAATGAGCAAAAAGCTCGTGTTTCTCCTCTTACCTGTACGCGTTCCGCTTGTTCATAATCAAACGTCTATTCCCATGGAGGTAAATTGTGAATTAATAAGTGAATCTCGGATCTTAATTAAAATGGAATGTACTCAAGGAACTTGTTCTTAAATATTATTCGGAATTTGAGATTACTTTAAAAGTTCAGGAGTTCTCTGAATTAACGTCATTTTCATTACGAGTATTATTAGGGTTTGCTGTGATTTCTTATTATTATTTCTTGCCGATCTCTAGTAATAATGATATTAAGATAATTATGTAATTTATGATATCTCCTGTTTTTTATAAAATTCAAATTAACGAGCGACAGTATTTTAAACCTGTAGAATATGAAGGAAGAGGAAACAAGATAAATGTACTTGAAACGAGAGCAAGTGCAGGATGGTTGGTAAAGTGGTAAATTTTTCAATTAACACTCGTGAAATTTGGTTTCGAGGGGATTTGCATTTTTAGAACGTAAGCCCCGTTGGATTTGTCGAAATCTGCATTTACACTGAAAAAGACGAAAATTTGGAAAAATCCGTGTCGAGTGTGGCCGTATGAAAATTTAATTATCTATCTGATTTAACACGATAACACAGTTCATCGAGATTAATAGAATACAACGAAATATCGCTTTTAATATTGACGCACGATAAATCTCTTTAAAACCGGCCACTGTTCAATTATTTAATTAAAATTCTCGATCGTTGCGCCGTTCGATTTTCACGATTTAACGTATTTAACGGAGAAATGTAAAACAACGATATCCCAATGTGTATCGATTTAAAGAAATGCAAATTTCACAAATAAGCGAACTCACAGATATTCACCCCAATATTATACATTTATTGTAAAATTAGAATCATGATTTTCCAATTGCAACGTTAAAATTACCAAATTAATTCATAACACTTTTTGACTTCAAGTGTCTTGCAAATTAAACAATAAGATTGCTCCTCGATTTAAGGGTGAAAACTTTGAGAAAAAATCTTTTGTTACTTAAAAGTAATGCATCTTATGTTATAACAACGGACCGGTTGATCCACTTGGTGATAAATGCGAGTGTCACACACGTAGGATAATAAATCAACTGCCGTTGTTCCTTTCGAGGATATTTTTCCTCCGGTCAGGGTGACAACGCTTAACTGGATAAAATAATAAATTGACTGGCGAAATGAATCAACTGGTGTCAACGTTATTAACATTATTTCTCTGACCTTGATATTTGGGAAACACTTTTTTCCAAATTTCACTCCTGCCTGTTTCTCTATCAATCAATGCGGCTCTACAATGATCGTTACAAAAGTTTCTGCGAAATTGTATTGTTTAATAGTCAATGTACTTGATACTTGTAAATTAAGTTCATGACGTCATGCATTTTATTTGGCGCATTTCATTTAGAAATTAATTGAATTACTGCAAATGAATTTTCCTACTAATAAAATGCCCGACGACTTTTCCTACTAATTAAACTCCCTTTATTTTCAAAACAATCTTATTAACCACAAACATTCACTATTCACCAGACCTAAATTTCAAAATGACCCAAAAAAAACTGTAGAAAACTATTTTAACGAAAGACTTTCAAAGCATCCACTTCACCTATCCACACCACGTTCTGAAACTTCCGACTAAACAAGGCAATCGACCTATTCCTCCAATCTTCTCGGATCCCTGATCAAGCCACAACTGCGTACTAAAACTCAAAGAGGAAAAAAAAAGAAAAAGAAAACTTCCAAGTCGAAGAAGGAAGTCCACATCTACAGACGGACCGTGGCAGAACATTAGACTCCGAGGAATCCAAACATTTTCTTATCTTAAAATCTCCCACTATTACGGAGGATATCAAGGGCGGCAGAACAGAAGAGAACGGAAACGAAAGAGAGAATAAAGGCATGAGGGTGGGGAGAGCAGCAATTAAAAGCGAAGAAAATGAGATCTAAGAAAACAGCTGGCGCCTATACTAATAAGTGAAGCTCTGCAAGAGGGAACGTTCGACGTCCCGCGAAATCGGCACCCTTACACATCTACGTAGTCTCGAGCACACCCTCAAACTAACAAGGATTCCCAAGAGAATTTCACCTCGCAAAATCCTTCACCGTCGCATCGTCAGATCGCGCACACTGACAAGGGGAATCTCATTAGCCTGAGGGGCGATCCGTGATCTTTGTCCAAACACAGGAGGAACGGACGCGTCTTGGCGAAGGTAATCGCCTTGTCCTTCGTTTTCTATCTGCTTCAAGGATGATCCGAGCGGTGGAATCCGATTGACGGTTTCGTCCTTCGATCTGACCTCGTTGTATGGCAAGATTTCCGCCCGTGAATCCACCGGTGTCCTCGTCGTTAGGGCACGTCAAACGCGAATTGGCGACGGTCGAGGTTTAAAGCCATGCCGGCCGCAGCTACGGTGACAAACGCGAACGTAAACATTGCAAACGGATGGTGAACAAAGAGAATGGAAAGAGAAACGGAGAGGAATCGTTTGTTACGTGCGGAGACGTGGATTCACTGGGTCAAGCGTGGATTACGAGCTAACAGAGAGAAATGTATATTTAATCGTTGGTAAAACTGCCGCGAAAGTTCAAGCTGAAACGGAATAATACATTTTAGGGATACATGCTCGCGACCGCACGTTCGCGTTAGACGGGAAATATCGCGTTCGCGTGCGTTTTTGAATAATGCTTGCTGTTGTTCCGAGCGGTATTTTAGAGTGGGAGTTTTTATCTTTGACTTTTGTGGAACGTGTACTTTCGTTTATAAATTGTACACCGGGTTGGCGGTTTTATATTTGCCGGGGTGATTGCAATAGTTGGTTTGTTTGGTTGTTTTAAACGAGTTTTGAACAGTGGCTGTGGCGTGTGTAGGTGTACCGAGTTTTAAGCAGGAGGATTTTGTAATTATTATTTTGTATACGAAATGATTAATTTTGCTTGCTAATTTAATTGGGAATAATTGCTTAACACTTAACGAACGGGTCATGTAAATTTACGTTTTTCTTTCGACTTCCTAGGACGGATCACGTAGATTTACGTTTTTCTTTGAATTTTTAGTACGCTCCGCCAGTTTTTCATTTTATGTACGTTGTGTTTTTTTTTCTTGGTATCATTAGTTATATTATATTATATTATTTGTACAGTATTTTGGTGTAATTTCGCGACCGTAAAAATGGCAAGCACGAAAGAGTTTTCTGAAGAAAATTTGAAAATGCATGCGGACGATTTTTCATTCAGATTACCCTTAAAATTAATATTAAGGGTACCGAAAAGTAATCAAAATGAATGAAGTGAAAATATAATTGGAAACAGTTTTCGACAAAAAATTGAAGGACCTTTTTATAAAGGGAATCGAAAAACTATCTTTACACTGGCAAAAAGTGTTAGAAAATTATGAAAATTTTTTGTTTATTAGTATTTAAAATTTCTTTAATAAATAAATATTTTTCGCCAGTAAAAAAAAATTTTGATTACTTTTCGGTACCCCTAATATATTCAAGAATATTTAACATCGTAATCACAGATTAAGAACACAAATTTTTGATCACTAATCAGAAATGAAACGATAAAGACTCATTTTATGCAGCCAGACTTGTGATTTATGTATGAAACCTTCCGACTTTAATTGAATTCAGTGGAATTTATAATCACTTTATGACCTTTGATAAAATAAGATCACATATGACGAGAGAGTAATTTTTTTGCTGCATGAATTGCGGGATGATTCTGAAGCACACATTGAAAGATTTCATCGACAATAGTAATTTTTTGAGAAGAAACCTACAATTGAAGCGATCGATGACGAGAAAACGGAGAAAAAATAAGGGATTCGCGTAAACCTTCCTCGACGGCGTCAGACGACGTTCCTTTTCTTAAGACGCCGTTCTCCAGAGTTACCTGTGCGCCTTCGTAATTGGACACCCGGTCGCGAGAATCGACAGCCAGAAGGGTCAAACCCTCGGCAACTCGAGAGGTAATCTCACGAAGGTTTCCCTATCTTATTGCACGAGATGCTACCTGACATTTTCGTCGTCTTTCTTCTCCGGGTTGAGTGAAACTTCTACTTCACCGGCAAGAGAAATTGCCCAAGCAATGAAATAAATTTCCTACGTTTCGCGTATCGTTTCAGTTTGAATTTATTTCGTGCGAAGAGCTTTTATGATGGAAGAGCCGCAAAAAATAGAAAAGTTCATGATAGACTTTCACTGAACATCACATTTAACATAGTATTAAAACTGTCTACTATGCGTTAAATTAAATTTTGTTTTTTAAGGATTCTTACAATTATATCATCCCCGAGGAATTGTAATTAACAATTCGCGGCAAAACGATTTGAAAATTAGTGAATATGTTTTATAACTTCGGTTAAGAGAATCTTCGTTACATTTTTTATTGCAAGTATGTTCACTTTTTTTTTAACAACTATTTTCAAAGAGAGAGCACCTTATTTCAAAGATCTTTTAACACGCTGTTTTTCCACCCGCACTTTGGAAAGCTAAAGCTTAGTGTAACATTTAATGTGAACTTAATCTGACGTGAGTTTCATAAAACATAAGTTTATATTGGCTTTGCCTGTTTCTGACTAAATTCTACTCATCTAATATTTTGTTTAATAATGCCTTCCACAAAGAGCAGCCTCGATTTAAAAATTCCACAAAATTGTTAACGATGCTATTTTATAAACATTCATAACAGCCCGAATACTTCAGTAATGCTCAATAATTATTAAAGTATTGCTGTGTGATAAGTGAAATGAAAAATAAATCAACACTAAATTATTGTATAACAAGTGCAAAGAAAAAGGCAGGTAGCATGTTGAAAGTGTTAATGGAATCTCTTTTTCTGAAGCGCTTAAGCAGGAAAGGCAGGGCAGGAAGGATTTGATATTTTTGCAGCACTTAATTGCCAGCCGAGATTCATTTAAGAGGATTCACAAAAGGATGAAAGAAGGCATCGCGTCACAGTTCCACGGGAAGTTTCGAAGGAAATGGGTTTAAGTTCGAACTCTTGGGTCTTAATCTTCTTTCAGTTCATGAAGGACCAAACTTTGGGATATGAAGCGATAGGTTACAGTTACCACAATTTCCATGGAACATTAACCCATCAAGAATACGATTATGTTTTGTCTGAAGTTTTGTTAAGTCATTCATTGCGATGGAAAATTGATGAAATTTCATTGATCATAACTATCGAAATTCTTTTTCGACGGTATAAAATAATTCTGTGTCAGCAAAGTAAGGGACGAACCTAAAGTATAGAAATGAAAAAATTTAAAAAAAAACAATGACAAAATACTACTGAAGTAATTCTCAGTAATAGGACATTCGTTGAAAGTTTCTGAACTTCGAAGCAAATTTAATATACTGAAATCCCGATAAAATGACAGTTTTTCTTCATCCCTTCGCGTTCAGCTGTAAAAATCTTCCAATATAAAATTCGAACTCTGATTAATTTAAATTCTTTGCCTCCTGCCTAATATAAATATTACATCAACTTCAATGTAGATGACCTCCCATTTCTATAAGTGAAAACTTTCTTTCATGCAGAAATTATTAATCCAATATAAATTACAAATTCAATTTTCTGTAAACATTGATTGAATAACTTAGAGGACAATTCTCTCGTTCCTCTACTCTTCCTTCATTTCCACAAATTCTAATTAATCTTCTTTGATACTTCTTTGAAAAAGTTATTGAACCAAATGAGTCCCAAAGAAAATGTCGAAACAGTAATATCAACTGTGAGAAGTTAAAAGTAAGTCTTTGTAAGATGAATTTTCTTATTAAATCTCTGTTACTCAAAATTCCTACTTAGACCAAACGTTTGGAATTCAAAAATTCTTTCTCACCGGTGTAGATTCCATTTATCAAGGTTCAATTATATTATAAATCGAGGTCATAAAATCAGTATAAAAATTCATAACTAACCCCCTAAACTCTGTATATCTCTGTCTAAATTTCTACTACTTTTCGAAATAATACTTTATATTCTAAGAAGAATTGATATTATAAAAGGATGGACGTGATAATAAATCGACAAAAAAATTAACCCATTTTTCGTGGGATGCTTTCATATTCACGAATTCCGGCAGACTGATAGCTCTCAGTCTAATTGAGAAGGTCGACCGGCGACTTGAATGGGAAGTTAGCCATCGCGATGGCTTATAGTCGGTGACCGTAATTAACCACTTGTCCCTGGTATTCATTCTCTCTTCGTTTCTACCTCTTCGCGATCTCGTTCCATCTCCACTTCCGCCAATCTGACGCCTTAATCGAAAACCATTCTCAGGGCTGATGAAAAGTTGAAGAAAGAACCGAGAGTCCGCCATCGTTTCCTTCGATTCCGTAGAAGGCGGGATAAGTTCTTCGTTTCTTATAGGAGTGCTCTTTGCGGAAATCGTAGCAGAAGGTATGTCAAGGGCTTTGTCTATTCCGAGAGACGGTCCACTGAAAAACGAAACTTAAACGTCTTGGTAGGCTGATTTTTCGTCGTTTCTCTACAAATGTGAATTTTTCGTTGTAAAAATAGATATGTAATATTTGGAGAGAATACTTGCGAAAGAAGAGTGATTATCGATTTCACAAAATGAAAAATTAAGGATAATGGGAATATGAATTAGGTATACAACATTCACCAAATTATTTTATCGCTTTTCTTCTGAATTCCATTTAAATAATACTATTTTTCCGGGACTGAACATGAAAGATCTTTCAACTAATACTTAAATTTTGTAATTTTAGTTTTATACAGATTTAAAGTATATATCACAAATGTGACCAGAATATTGAGATAATATGAGATACCTGCATAATCTCATTAACAAAAAATTCTCAACTATTCTAATAATAAGAAAAAAGAAATTGAAAAAAAGTGTACAACGAAAAAAAAGCTTCTCCACAAAAGCTATCAATCTACTTCGTTCTCTCCCCTAAAATTACAAACCCCGAAATGAACACGAGGTCCAGAAGAACTCGGTGCGATATTGAGGGTGTTAATAAATAAATCACACACCCAACGAGGACGAAATCATAGAATTTCATTAAACCAAGTGTCAAAGCGACGCGGTACGAAATTTTCGCGCGAAACTCACCCCTTGCGCCCCTCGAAGTAAGTTTTTCACGATATTCAAAGCATACCGCGCCCTGCGACGAACTTTTGACATTTGCACTCGCGTCGACAGCTGTCGATCGTTTCGCCAGTAGTTCGTTAAAACTCGAACCTTTGATCTCCGACCGGAGGCAGGAAAGTGCGGTCGAACACAAGCGGAAGTGGTCCCGTCGCTTAATTACGATGTAACCGGTGTCGTTGCTCTTGTTTCTGCGATATCGAATTCGAAATCAGCGACGTGCATCGGACAAACTTTAGCATGTCGTTATTAATGTTACTCGGCCCGTTTTCACGTATCCGATTCCAGCGCACGAGAACAGATCGAGGCAGCTCATTAATCAGCTCGCGAAGAAGAACGGCGACGGATGCTCGACGTAGATACTATGTTGATGCGGAGCCGTCGAGCGCCAAATAAATAACACGGACTGGCTTGGGCTATACTGCGTTCAAGGTACCTTCCTTCGAACTAAGGAGTTCTCTCTTTTCCTTTCTCTCTATTTTCTCCTTTTCCTTTATTTCTTTCTCTCTGATTTATTTGGAATTCGTTATTCGCGCTGCGATTCTTCCTTTTTGAACGATACTGTTTTTCCTTGCTTCGTGGCGCTGCTGAAGACTTGGAGAAAGGATCAAATTTACGGCACGGATTTTTAGATTTGTTGAATTTTTTGCCCTGACTTCTTGCAGTTGCTTGCCAGTTTGAGAGTGATTATTTTATTGTGTTTTTCGGAGTGCACGTTTTAGGGGAACGGTACTTGAAGACGTAGAAAAATTTAGTATCTTATGGAGTTGAACACTGTGTTTGTTCAGAGAGATAAAGTAATACTTAAAAAATTCTGAAAAAATACTTAAAAAAATAAAGATTTAAAGAAAGAATTCGTCATAGTATTTAAGAGTGTGATCGACAATGAATGAATGTAGTCACTTCAAAACAATCCTAAGTCTCATTTTTTTATTTTTAGTGACTTTGCATTCGTCGAATATGTTTTTTAATACAAAAACTTAACGTGAAAATTATAATTACAATGCAACAATAATTTTCTAACGGTCAAGTTGTGAACTTAATCAAAATCAAAGGTATCTTTGACGAATCTAGTAATCTTCTAATTTGAAAACGACAAATTAGAAACAAATTTACGTACATAATTATTCTCCAAAGATGTTCTACAAATTAATAACGAATCTCAATTATATTCTACAAGATTGCCCTTCGTTAAGATTGTCCTGTCGACACAATTCTTAAAGACCGCAATGAAAAATCATTGAAATAAATGTAAAAATAATCTCCCTAATTTCAAGCCTTCAAAAAATAATCAAATACATCAGCAAAGCTCTTAACATCCGCGACAAGATATTAAGACAGAGATAAAATCATGTTTCACTCAAAAGAGGATCCATTTCTCCAAACAAATCAGGTACATATATCGTCCCCGTACTTTAAAGGATCTCGTCTTAACTCCTTACGATCGGAGATACAGTCAGCATCGATCCAATAAATCCGGCAATTCCTTCCACCCACGCGACACTAAGCATCTTAGGCCGACATTAATTAAATTAACCAACTACCCGAGTGCACGACATATCGCCACGGAGAAATAGAAAGAAGGCAAAAGGACAGAGAGACGTAAAGGCTTCTCCCGTCGCGTCGGATCACCAATTAGCAGAGGTCTCCCTGACTTCTCCTTTTTCTTCTCAAATCTAGATAGCACAACGTCCACAGCGACGATCATAACGAATCGTTCGTCGATGTCGACCGCGAAGTATCGTCGGAGCTTTCAAGAATACTCTGGAAGAGAGTAGAACCAGTTTGGGACCGGTCCAAGAAAAAGAGATCTCCTCTTACAATTCTCTCTCACTCTCATTTTCTCTCTCGACTCGCGAGAGTCAAGAGATGGAATGGCCAGGTCGTATCCACCGATCGGATTCAAAATTGATATTCCTTACGGGGTTCAGCCGACTCGACTCGTTGTCGATCTCTCGAAAAAATCGCGGAAAGGGTTGCGCGAGAAGGACGCATTAATATGAGAGGGCCTCACGTACGTTCCGTATCGGAGACCATGGGACCACTTTCTATCCTTTTCTCTCTCTCTCTCTCTCTCTACTTATTTCTCTTTCTTTTCATTTTATACGTCTGAACATCCGTCTGTCTTTCTCTTACGAGCAACGACAGCTGCTACGAGCGCTGCTAAGACGCGTCGTTACCACGAGCGATAACACAATGGCCGGTGCTCTTCCTACGCGGTTATCACCTGGCGATCGCCTGGCCGATTCTCGTGCGCCGGTCTGCACGCGTCTGCTACGTGCACTCTGGCTACACGGGAAATTATGGACTGTCACGATCCAACCGATAACGGCCCGAGGACGTTCGCGGACCGGCTATCCGGTATCTCTGATATTTCGACGGGGCCGCTCGCTGATTTCTCTAGGAATTTCTTCGAGGCAACGACGAAAGGTGTGAGGGTCTGTTTGTGATCACTTTTCCCACGATTCTGTATCTTTGAATGTTACATTACGTACTGTTTATGATGATACAAATGGAATCGTCCTGTTCTCATTTGGGACGATGATCCAAACGTCTCAAGGGACCGGTTATCCAATGTCTGTGTCGTTTCAACGGGACCGCCAATTTACTTGAGAGTTTCCTGTATCTGCAACGAGCTACTTCACAAATGATATCTTATGCAGTTTCAAGAGTGACCGGAAGATTAAGCATCTCCAAGGACACTCCCTTGTAATTTAAATCCCTTGAATCCCGCCCAGTCGTTGTTCTACATACAAAACACCTATAGTCTCTCAATTAACCCCTTGCATTACAATGAGTGTGACACACGTGGCGCGAAAAACGAAATAGAAAATTCTACGTTTACCATATACTGGTAAATTGAAAATATTAGTAGATCAGGTAACCTCGAAATTAGTTAAAAATTAACCCGTTGCGGCACACTTTTAATTTGACGAAAGTGCTCAGAAACACGCACGAAAATATTTCGAACTTTTAAAGCATGAAAAATCGCACAAAAAGAACAATTGATATGTTATCTGGAATGTTACATCATTTTTTCAGTGTATTACTGAGTAATTAACAAATAAATACATTAGTACAAAAATGTGCAGGACG
Organism: Cerceris rybyensis; assembly: GCA_910591515.1. NCBI lineage: Eukaryota > Metazoa > Arthropoda > Insecta > Hymenoptera > Crabronidae > Cerceris > Cerceris rybyensis. The sequence continues at coordinate 14,662,903 of OU342799.1, forward strand.
GCTATAGCCGTCATTTGCGGTATATCGAAAATCAGTGACAAATTCATTGCGCATTTGGTCACAAAAAGCTAAGGGGTTAAATTTCTAATCATTAACCCTACAATCTCACCGTTCTCTTATCATCCTGTTTTCTGTAACTCTTCACAATTAAAACTCCCAACGATCTCATCATCAGTCATCCCCATTTCCTCTGCGCACTTTCATCCCTCGTCCTAAGGTTTGCAACGATAAACAATTCCTAAAATCCTGTCCGATATCACTTTCATGCGAGAAGTTTATAGTTTCTCTCCTCTCTCACGAAAGTGTCCGCTTATTCGCATATAACGACATTGGGCCCCATCGTACCTGACTTCTTCTCTTATCGTCCTAGCCCCCTTCCCTCTGACCGGCGTGACCGGTGGACGTGGACGACGATCACGCACGCATAAAATAAATGGCTCGTAATGGAATTTCGATCCAAACAAAAAAAAGACGAGCTGGGGAAAAAAAAGAAAGGCAGCGCGCCCCGATAGCGGTTAATTATATTGGAGGGGGAAGGTCTGTGGAGGAGAGGTCCAAGAAGGGGGCTTACGAGTGTATTTTATCTGCGCGGGCGACCGAGCCGAGTAAAAGCCCGAGTGAGTCTTGCCCAGATAACGGCTGAAAGCTTGCCCCATTAAAGGTATCTAGATACCTTGGACATTCTTCTCCGGAATATCTGAATAATTATCCGACGTGTTGCCGAGATTACGATTTTGTCGCTCCGGTCACCTCCTCTTCTGTAAACCAAACGACGCGTCTCTCGAGTGACGTCCGCTGCCTCGAAACTTTACGATCTTTTTCGTTGGATGCATTCTTTTGACTCTTCAGTCGAGTCTGTTCGCGTAATCTGCCTTTAATCACGAATGTTTCGGCGTTAAACGAGCCTCGCGAGCACTCGGGGACCCATCTAATTTCTCGTTTAGAGTGTCGTAATGCGAAGTCACTTCGTGGCGATGCGTCCGTCGAGGATTGAGTATAATTTCGCGAATGAAAAATACAGGCTTGTTTCTGAGGACTGTTGGAAGACAAAGATTATTTAATAACCAGTGGCCTTTAACCCTTTGCACTCCTATGTCGATCTACACTCGACACAGCTTCCTGTGGTACTTAATGTATTATCTATTAATTATTGGCTTTTCAAAATCGACAATAATTTTGCATCTTAACATAAATATCCCGCGGTAATTACAAATTTTTTTAGTATAATGTAAAAATAAATAATTATCAAAAGACAATTTTCAGAGACTATATTTGCTTGTCAGACGGATAGGTAGTAAAACAATTCGGAGCGCAAAGGGTTAAGTCTTTCGGGTGTCATGTATGGTCTTGATTTGTTATTCTTTCCTGAGATGATAAAAGATAAATGGAAAGTGCCGGAACGGTTAGTGCTAATGTATATAAAAGCATTACAATTTACAAAATAATATTGCTTTTCTCTCAAAAGCCGAAATTTCTGCAAAAAGTAAACTAATTTTTCAACGAAACGATAAATCGGTTCGACGTAAATATCATACAGAAATATTTCGTACAAAGAAATACCTACATTCAGTATAGTTTAATATAGCACAATTTTTATTCGATATATCAAAAACTACCGAAACTCTCGAGTACGTTACAGTTGGTTGCACGTTACATCAAAAAGCAAGTATCGAATGCCAGGAATATAAGACACAAGAGGAAAAAGATAAAACCGGGGTATTCGATATTCTGGAACAAATATGAGAAATCTGTCGAAGATATGTTCGACTACAATTTGATATTTTTGGTTGACCGAGCATATCCAAAGAGCGAGTTGTTGAGGACTACCAATCCGTCTCCGGGAGTTAATCCTACGGGAGTACGGTTAATCCCCCAGGATTATGTAACACCGCTGTGTTTAAGCGCCAGGCCCGGAACACCCCCTCTGTTCCTAGCTTTAGTAAATTTCCCTCAACGCCCAGCTTTCCTTGTAGATCTCTACCCCTCTGACACGCATATATTTCCGACCTAGGAAAATATATAGCGAATAGACAATCTGAACGGGGAAGCTTCTTAACACCTGTTCCTACGTCTTTGTCAAATGTTTCGATGAGGTGTTTGTCACTATTTTAACCATAAATCTTTTTTTCTTAATAACCTGTAATGAGATTATATTGCTATAGTTGAAATGATTGTAACTGATATTAGAAAAGTAAAGAAGATTAATTAGTGTAGTTTAAATGCCCCTCTACTACTTCTGACAAATTTTTTTAAATAATTATTAAATGTGCCATACCTAATGGGGTGCAGAACCAATAGAAAAGAGAGTCGTGGTAGATGAAAATAACAATTAACACTAGAACTATCGGCGTTAATTCTGTTGTATTTAAATGTGTTAAATAAGTATTTCAGTAGAAGGGGGATGAAAAGGCGGTAACGATGATGAAGGTGACAAAGAAGTTTGAGAAATCAAAACACCTAAATACATCTAAAAATACTAGCAAGTATTCGCAAGAAAATTGCGACAAACAAATAGAGAGACTGCGAATAAAGAAATGTGTATTCATCAAACTAACGATGATACTGTTGCCATAAATATTTCCTCCTACTTCATTTTGGCTACTCCGAAATAAGAATCTTCAAATGACCCCGCAGGTAGAAATTTTCTTATATGGATGATCAATTATGAACCGTGGGGAGTCAACCAATTGGCCTACTTTTTTCGATGAAACGGCAGTAAGATTGCTGATTATGAAAGCGAGCATATTCATCAAAAATTAAGACGATACATCATAACGAGAAGAAAGCATTCATAAAGAAGAATATAATTTTGTTATGAATATTAATAAGTGCCATTACCGAACAATTTGTAAGAGCAAAAGCGAAAAATATCCTGTATTGAAATTGCACATTTTTATATATCATACAATTTTATCTCCTATTCACGAAAAAATTGTTAGATTACTAAAATCAAAGAATAATTCAACATATTTTATGTCTCAGTAAATGAATATAGAAGTAATTTTATTTGAGCAACGAGTAGAGATGTGCGTTAAAAAGGCTCGTCGCAGTTTTTAATTTGGATCTTATGAAACTTCCATTCTGCTGTTAATTACTTTTTTCCAGCTACCGGTATATTTGTTTCGACGGGGTACATTGAAAGTATATAATTAATTGCATCTCCATGCTCTCTCGTAGGGAGATAATAATTTCAAATTTCACGTATAAAATCAATGGTATGCGTTAATCGAATTACCCAATTATCAGTTGCCTCGCGTATCATAACATTATTACAAAATTGACAAACTTAAGAGTTTCAACTCAAAAACGTGAATTTCACGGCTTCATTTGCACTCGATGATATTTTTACCTGCATAAAACGTGCATATTTTATTACACAACTTTAATTTCAACATATCAAGTTCATTTTCTTCCCCATAAATTCGCCAATAATTGGCTGGATTAATTCCTACAATTAGAGAACAAACAAAAGAAAAGGAAAACCGATCGATTTATCATTTTTTCAGCGAGCAACTGCAGGAGTCATATAAATATTACACTCTCCTATTTCTATTGTTCGCCCCGAAACGATCGTATATAAAAACTCCCTAAATCATTGTAACGTATTCTGCATTGAATGATTTCTGTTTGCATAAACACTTTATGCCGTCAATACAAGTCATAATTACTGATCGATAATTTGATCGGTTTTAAACGTCAAAATTTTAACCATCTCTATACAAAGTACATCACATTCACCAATTTGAATAATTAAAAAAAAAATTCTACCATCTGTATTATCTTGACAAATCTCATATCGACAGGCCTATAACTCCGCACTTGCAACTTTATCGATACGGATCTTAACGACTCTCGATTGCTCGGAAAATGTATTATCATAGAATCCCAATGGTAAGCCAGATATCGCGACTCGATTGCAAAAGAAGAAGAACCAGCACCGACAACCGTACCTTTTTCTTCATTTCAATTTTTCACAATAATACCAAGCGCGGTAATTACGAATCTCGATCTGCTTATCTAGCAACGAAGATAACATTGGAATTGCTTGTTCAAGCTTTATTTACCTGTTACCTTTCCACGAACTGCCGCGCGGCACGTATCGCCTTGAAAATTTCACCGGAAGCGCCACGTCGATGACAAACGCCCGCGCATCTCGTTAATTAGTATCGTCGGGCATTAACGAGCTCCAGGAAGTCGATAAGAGGTGCGACGGCCTACCTCGTAGTTTCTAGTAGTTCGCCATGAGAGATAAGAGAAGAGACGTTTCTCAAGGTAAATGTATAGCGCGGCTGAATCTTCGTCTCTACCTTTCTTCTTTTCTTTTCCACCTTTTTTCCCATTCTTTCTTCAAGGATGAATAGACATCGGGTAGATAAGTTCAGGTTGCATAAATTCGTTTCGATTAAGCGCGATAAATAATCAGCAAGATCTCATAGTTCCTGTGCCATTTAAATGCCGCGTGCTGATTAGAGACACCGAATTCCCGCGCGATTAAAGCTTCCAGGAAAGCAGGTGTCGTTTGATTTCTCGATTAGCAATCTCGGTCTTCAAAGAATCTACATTTCACCCAGGTAGTTCTTCTTGGAAAACACCATGTTCTGATTCTTAGATGAATGTTTCACTTTTTAAAATGTAAACGGAAGTTATCACTTGGATCAAATGGACGTAAACGAAATTTCAAGAATTATCATATAGTTCATTTCCTATTGTTATATCATAAAGAAGTGAAGATGTAATAAAATTCCCAAGACAGGCGTTTTATAGGTTTGAGACAGTATAATGGGAGGTTCGGATGATACTGATTTCTTGTGAGTAAGGTTCCAAAATGGCGATAGCTTTTCCGGTGACCTTCCTTAGGATTAAAGGTCATCAAAACATATTTTGAAGTTAAAGGGATGACGGAATTATGTTTAGTAATATTTAGATATTTAATCACAAAGAATTAGATTGGTTTCTAACATTCCCGCCAAAAAGTTAAGACTGTTGGACAAAGACATAGCCTCGATCCCTGAATTAGTAAGTCCAAGTTACTATCATTCTGTCTGAACCCTGAAAAAATGTATGGACGTCGAGGTGGCCATTGTAATTGAAATCAAAAATACATATACAACGACAACGACCAAGCACCATGATCGCAATACATCAGATCACGCAGGCATCCTAAAGATAAGCCGGTTAAATAGAAAAACTCGTCCATACAAATAGATGGTCCAGGTTCATCGGTCATATTAATCCCACGCGAAGGACCACGCGCAGTCAAATGACGGACGTTGACAAATTCGTATTGGTGACTTCGAAAATTGATCGGTTCCCAAACGCAGTGCAGAAGACACGAGATCGTTGATGAGGAGAGGAGAGGACAGGAGAGAAACGAAAGACCGAACTCGCTCGGTATGCAGGTCTGTCCCATTTCGTCGCTCGTTAGAAATGACATGGCGGCCGTACGGGTTCTCCAGAGGGTCTTCTGGGCACGGGAAGAGAGAGTAAGAGTCCCGGTTTGATGAAATGGTAGCCGAGTAATTGAAATCTCGTGTTCCTCACCGAGTCGATACGACGTCGAGGGGCCTCTACTCTTTTCTCTCTTCCTCTTTCCTCTTTCTCTGTCTTTCTCACATGCATACTCCTTGGTATCCTTCTCACTGGCTCGCTTCTTCTGTTACTCTTTCTCTTCGAGATATCCGGACCCGTTCACGTGTCACGTTCGTGGAACGCGAGCAGGCAGGTAGGGCCCCGTCCTAAGTTACCATCTAGAGACTATAAGCCGATTATATCTTCCCAAATATTGAGACGTGCCTCCTGCAGATCGAAACCAGCTCTCAGAATCAGCGGGGCCAGCATCGGCCGAGAAAATTCTTCGGTTCGTCGATTATCATGCGCGATCTATCTTTCCAGGCAGAAGGCGCGTCATCGTTTCGTTACGCATCATTGAGCCGTCTTGCAGTTCTGCGTGCAGACGACGCGTGTTTTGCTTTTTTTGAATTTTTTTTTTTACAATTATTCGTAACTATGACAATGTATGTTGGACATGAGGTTCTTGCTACTTTTATGGGAATTTTTAATCTGTTTTGGATGAAGCTTCTTGTATTTTTGTTCGAAGAGAATTTTGAATTCTGTTGCTGGAGTAGTTATAATGTATATTAATCCTGCAGGGATGCTTGTAACTTTGGGGTAACACGAGAAATATCTGAGCTTTTATTCTTCAAAGTCAAGTTCTTAATATTGCCCAATATTGTAATTTAGTTCTCCAAAATCATGAAACTTCTTACAATTCGGCGGTAAAAAATTCAGTTAAATCCATTATTCAAAATTGTATCTTCATAATTTTCTAATTGTACCATCGTGCAACTAATCTTAAAATACTGGAAAAAATTCGGACTATAGGAGATTAAGAAGGTGGATGCCAGACGTATTTCGCACGTTTCACTGTTTCTCTTGAAATAAGACATTTTTAATAAAATCGTACCTTTAGAGAGCAAAAATATCAAAGATAAAAATAGTTATGTATTAAGCAGTACTTATGACTAGACTGCAGATTTTTATGCATTTATGACAAATTAAATACGGCTAAAATATATAAAAAGAACATAATATAAAAATATATCTAAAATATCCAAAGTATGGTATTTGTTGTAATATTTATTAAGTGCAATAAATCCCTAAATAGATTTTCCTGTCTCACCTGCATTTGTGAAACTCGAAATTTGCATAAACATCCGCAGTCTACTTATGACTTACTAACGTGATAACTTCACCAATAATTATAAAAATCAGGAAGTCATGCAGTTTAACTGTAAATATGACCATCGTACAAGCTTCGATCGTTTGAAATCTACATAACATCGATAAAACTATCTATATAATACGTGAATAGAAACGAATTGCAGAGAAGAAGACGGGCGAAAATATCCAAAATGTAGGTGAAATTGTAGCCAGTTTCCTGTCACGAACAAGAAGAATGTGTTATTCAGCGTAGGATGCAAAAAGCATAGTCAAAATACAAACTTCCCTGACCCGTCGATCGGTAGACGGGAGAAGAAACGAAAGACGGAATCGTCGTCCGGGGAATACAGAAAATTGAAATGTCCACGAAATAAAAAGTTAGCAGGCTGACACGAGCCATCGGCGGTGCGATACGATCGGGGCACGATTTTGTACGGGTTTCGCATTTTTCTTCGAAGGGGTAAGACATGCTTTCTGTGTTTTAAATTATGATTCATGGACGAAGTGAGGGAAATTGAAATTCAGAACGGAGTTTCGTACCAGTTTTTCGATCCGGCCGATTCCCACGCCTGCCGTGTAAAACCGTCTCAACTTTTACATTCGCAGAACAAACATAATATTATCTACGATCGTTGACATTTCATTTCCATGAGACATTGTTTGCCTTTGAAATTTACATAATTTTCCACTCGAAATTATTATTCTACTTAAGGCTCGTAAATCCGAAAAATACTCATACGGATGCTGAAATCACTAGGAAATGGTACCGTGAAAATTCCTGAAGGCAAGGACGCTGGAAAATATTTCTTCAACGCCTTTTGTAAATGAGGGAATTTCAAGTATTTTCAAAGATTTTATTCGTATCTACATTCTTATCGAGCAATTTTTTAGTCGTTGTATATTTTCGTTTAAAGGGTTAATCAAAAATGCAAAGAAGTACCTCATTCTATCAGATGAGCACACAGAAATGCAAAATCCAATTTTTTATTACGAACAACTTTTAAATCAAGACATTAACGAGATAAACAGTATCCAACGATAGATATTTATTATTACCTTTAGTCAAAATTACTTCTGACAAAAATGACTTTTCATGACAACACTTAAAAACCAGTGTCTCACGAACCTGAAGGTTCCTAAACGCAATTTATAAAACCAGAATTAAAACTATTTTACCACTACTCAAAAATGCACAAATCCGTTATCTCATAATACTCTCAACTATTTATAATAAACCAGAAATTAGAAAATGACATCATCAGAAGCAAAAATCCATAGTTTCCTCAATTTTCAACTCACTATATATACTATTAGCGGAAAAAATAATTCCAAACAACAATTCTCCAAGAGCGAAAAGATTGACGTTCCCTCAGAAATCAAATCACAGTTGCCAAAATCCCCGTCAGCCCCGCATCACGAAGCAGAAAGTGGATGTCCTCTTTATCGCGAATATCGAAGACGGTGCACGGCAACGGGTGCATCGCCGCGATAAAATCGAGGTATCGAGGGCGACGTGGAGAACGTGTGGACCGATTGTGCGGCTGAGGGAACCCCAGTCACCCGTGGCAGCAGATGTTTCGAGATTCTTAAAGCGTTTTCACCGTACCGTGGTAGCGTAAAGAGCCACCCCCTCATCCCCCTATTACGCCACTTCTCGGTGGAATAGTCGGAAGCGCTTGTTCGACGCGCGATTCTTTGCTCGCTCTCGCACGCTCACCGCTTCTTGCATGGACTCCCGTGGGTCCCCAAAAGAGTATTTAACCTGCACGATAAATTAAGCCGGACCCTCTTTCCGGCTCGCTCAAGCGAAAGTATTTAAACTCAAAACAACCTCGCCGTCGCGCGAGAGAGCGCGAACTGAAATGCTCGCCTGGAATTAATCCCGACTTTGTTACCTGTGCTCCTTGCTCCTTCTGTCCTCCTGTCTGCGCCCTTTTCGCGGGAAAAACGAACAGAGGGATACATTGGGAATAGCAGTCGTTCGATGGGTTTTCATGGTACGCTTGGATTAATGTTGTGAATTATGAGTTTCTTCTTTGTCGCAATGGTGGCGAAAGTGTGCTAGATTTTGGGGGTTGATGCGACAGCTGGAGGAGGTGAAACACTTGGAGGAAGAGAATTGGGAAACGGAGAGCAGTTTAAAACCGGTTTCTTTTTCTTGTCGAGGGATCAATGAACTTGGAAAATTGAAGTATGTTAGATAAGAATTTTTCGTGTATTTTGCAAGTTAAAAATCTCAAATCAAACCAGCAAGAGAATAATTAGAAATTGTGTTCATTACTTCAAAAGACCTTAACATTTGACAGCTCATATAATCACGAAGAAAAGTAACTGAGAAGAAAAATAATTATTTTTCCCCCACTAAACCACACACCGTGTGAAATCCACAGAATAATTTATGATCAACATAATTATACAACATTTGTCTAACCACCATCGTCCTATTTTACTTCATCTCTCTTCTCTTCTCTTGTTACGCTACGAAGAGATAAGTTTCACAAAAAAGAATTACAAATGTACAGTAATTACACGACGTATCGTGAATTCCGGTGACGTCAGATAAAGAATACCATGACAACTTTGTATCTCACGTTTTAATTACCGGACAAAGCCGCTGATGACACGCGCAAAAATGCGGCGTGCAATTATATAAAGTCAGCGATACGTAAGGACATTTTAACAGGCGCTGGGATTATGCGAGCACGACTGGTTACATAACTTTCGCCGCAAAGTTGCATGGTAGCTGAGGCGAACAATTAACATGTTGCGCGTTTGTTGTACGGTCCGGTTTTTTATAACCATGCTCGGTATTCAGGTATAAAAGGATCATATTTCTTTTGTAAATACGAGACGTGACGGATGTTATCCGCTACTGTGGCAACGTGATTTTAATAACAAAGAGGGGCACGCGACGTGTGTTCATTGTTATCTTAATCAAATTGGTAATTACTTTTGAAGAAGGTATCTGAAGAATTTTATTTTGAAGAATTGATTACGTCTTCCTATTTTTTAATGCTGTGAAATGCTATGTGCATGTTTTGGAGGCGTTGCGGATGGATTTCATATGATTTAAATAATATTTTTTATGATTGGCAATGTAGGGATGATCACAGATTATTTTTGGAATGAATATTAACACTAAACCTACCGACGTTATATCTACTAAAATCTAAATATACTCAATAACGATCTTACACAAAGAGAAGTGGCGAGATAAAGAAGATAATTAATTAGCTCATTTTGCTTTTGTAAGATAGAAGTGGAATATTTACTTCATGGCTACTCTATGAATTTAGATAATCTTTAGAAAATATTTTGGAATCGGTCTTTTAACCGCCTTGGTAGGTTTACTGTTAAATATGGGATGAATAATAACGTATGTAATTAAATTTAAATTAATAAATAGTCAACATTTACAGCGTCTGTGAAAGTTATTCGTTTATGTTGTTGAACATCGCATTTAATATCGCATGGCACAATACTACCTTTAAAGTAGTTTGGAAATAGAAATACGCTAAGAATAAATCTAGGAAAATTCTGATACAACCATCGTTGAACTTTTTGGCGCATAGTTTCATACGCTTTGAGAAAACAAAGTTACTTTGGAACTTGAAAGTTTTTTTCTGTAGATTCCATTTATTGCTCATCGATAAACAAATGTGAGACGAGTAAGTTAGATTCTGTGGTATAGAATTTCTTTTTTAATCTCTAATTTTATAACGATGTGATAATAATACAAAACTTGCACTTGACGAGAAAAAGTCTTTAACAATTCATAGGAAAAAGTTTAGTACATCCCAACGCTAAGCATATATACCTATATCTCTAAAAAAATATCTGATCAATTCTATCACCAACATATTACAAATTAGACCACAAAAAATCTCAAAAATCCCACCCACACAAAATTATTCCAATTTACAAAAATATTAGAGTCTAATTATCCTATCGACTATAAATTCATTAGGAACAAACGATATTACATTTTGCAAACCTCCCATCCAACCCGTTCCTCTCTACAGTATCGTTTCATTATCCATAATCGAGAATCGATGGAATGAAACAAAACGAAAGGGAAAATATCCGCGAAAAATGATTTTTCCTCGAGGGATGACGCGTACGATACAATTGCATACAATATGAAAACACAAGTGGAATACAGGAGAGAGAATGCAGAGGAAGGGGGAATACCAGGAACTACGGTATGCCCACTGTAAAATTCAGAACGCGGAAACCCAGGATCCTCTATAAAATTGTAAAATAATTTTCAACGTAAACCCCCGTGGCGCTGCTTTAAATCCAGCTACGCTTCCCGAAATAATTGAAGCCCACCAACCACGCCCACGCGGCGCAATCTCGTTACGATTTTATTGCGGCTTACGCTCGATTTTATCTTGTTCGAAAGATTATGCGCCGAAGGATATCGGTGTTTTAATGTAATCATGCCTCTCCATCAATTTCGCTGTATTTTCCCGACGACAACGTTGGATCATTATTTTCGTCGTTAGTACCAATACCGTAGAGAGAATGGGAGATTTTTTGGATCATTAAAAAATCACAGTTAATCTATATTTCATGAGGCTTCGTGAAAGTGGAAATATGAATTTTCCGAAAGTTTATTAGGCTTCGAGGGAATGCAAGATTGGATTAATGTCGTGTTTCGGTTGGAAATTAATGATATCTAGGAGGGTGGAAACTGTACTTTCAAGGAGGATCTAGTGCTTGAACTTTTTTACTCGGAACTCTCGAATTATAACGATTTGAACAAATTGTTGGAAATAAAAGTTTTATGATATGATGTGGTATTATACTGTAACGTAATGTAGAGATGGAGTTTTGAAAATTTTGAAGTAAAACAATTTTTTTAATATGAAAAATTTCATATTAACACTAGAACTACCGGCGTCAAATTAACATATTTTAATAAATTAAATAAGTACTTTGAAAAAGGGAGAATCAAGCGGTGGAAAATTTGATCGATTGGATGATTTACGATTATTGATATAGACGTAGAATATTTATTCTATGACTCTTATATAAACTTGGAGAATTTTTTGAAAAAATTGTGTACCAGTCATTTTGACTGATTTGGTAGTTCTAGTGTTAAATTCTGCGAACACCAATAGCTCTAGTGTTAACAGCTGAAGAACATTACCAAAGAAATTAGAACGTTTTGATATTGTTTAACTACATTAATTTTGTTAACTAAATCAGAAACTACGATAAGAAAGATAGACACATTTCGCATTCAATTCATTTGGATCCTACTTTGCCAAACTGAATCACGTTCAACAACACTTGATCCCATTGTTAGAATAATTCTCTCTGGAGAAAGCAGAAGAAATAGATTGTTAAACGCTCCATACGCGAAATATTTTTGCTCGCAAGAAATTGATGGGAAGTGAAACAAAAGGGTGATTCTCGTCCCGCGAGTTTTATCAACGAGAACAAACCGGACGTCGGCGTGCAGCCCGTTAATTAAAAAGTAATAAGCTCGCGCGCTCGTTTATCGATGCCGCTTTAAAATACAATCAACTTTGTTTTCTTTTAATTTCACCCAGTTTCGGACTAGAGCGTAGTAATAATGTCTCGTTGAACTTTCCCCCCGATAGCGTTGGGTTTATGACCCCGGTTATCTGTAACAGAAGTTACGGAATAAAAGAGTCCAGCCAACTTCTCCAGTTCGAGTAAGATAATGGACGATCTCCATGGAACTCCGCCTCCATACTGGCGATAAATTTCGCGGAATATTATTTTATGAGATTTTGCGATACGAATTTTATTGCATCTAGATGGAACATGATCACCATTTCATTTTCCCTCCACATTTCTCTTTGGCGCATTCCTCAAAACGAATAGTTTAGTTGACTGACGTTTTATTGCGTTCAAATAGAAAATTCGCGTACACGCATTTGCGCTTGGTTTCAAAAGGTAATAAAATGGACGAGGAATGCTTTAACGTTTTATTGGCGGTCAATGCAGATATCTGCAGCGGAATGATACGGATATTTTTCAAATATTTTTGTTTAGCCGTATATATTATTGTTTTGGGTGCCGCTGCATTTCCTTTGAATCTTTTCGAAAGCTGTAACATGGTATAGATTTTACCGATTTAAACGAAACACGCTGTAACGTAGACTAAGTGATTTTACGGTTCCGGAAACTCCACGAGAATTAATTTGTATTATTGAACGTTCGAAATCATCAAAAATGTTCCCTCCGAGGTTCCAGCCATTTTTCTTCCGTGAAAAATTCTCATATAGAAGTTTACATCCCATTCATTGACTTCTCTCTATCAGCTGCGTAAATTTAATTAAACTCACTGAATTTCTTTTCGAAAAATCTCTTCATATTAATAAAATCCAATAAAGCAAAAGAGAGAGACCAAGCAAGAGATGAAAGCGGTCTATCGTCGAACAATTTCGCAATTCGCGCAACGAAAACTAATTATTCTCCATAACGAAGTCCAATATAAAACACCGGTCCAATAAATCATCGTTCTCGCATACCAAGCGATAGCGGCCATTCGTAAATTTGAAAATGATTTTATTACCTCCATCATGGTCTACGAAGAGCAACATTTTTTTTTCCACCGAGTGACGCTTTTAATTTATTTCATCGCCATTAATTAGTTTGTTAACTCCAGCGCGTAACATCCTACGGTGCTTTTGCTTCGTATCCATGCCGTCCACGGGACATTCGTAAGCACGATCCAATCGAAAGGGGCAGTTCCAACACCGTAACGTTTCATTTCGCGCCAAGACCATGGCAGTTCCCCGACAAACGGCGCGGACGAGTCTCAGGGCATGGAAACGAAAGGCGAAAAGTCATTCGAGGGAATGACGGAGATCTCGGAGGATGATTGCACGCGGTGAAACGAAGAGCCGTCGCGCATATATACGGTCAGACTAACGCAGGTAACGTGGCAGCGCGGCGTCGTCTAATGAGGGCAGACCGCCCTGCAGGCGAAACGGTGGCCCCCGAAGGATTCCTCCCGAAGGCTCATCCGGCGGCCGCCATGACGCCACACCGTCGACCGACCACGGGACCTGCCTCCTCGTGGTTTCTCGTATGCAAGAATCCGTCCGAGCTCTTGAACCAGTTGTAAATAGTTATCCGGAATGACAGTTGAATTTGGTTTGGTCCATAAGTTCGTCGCAGGAGAGCGAGCTCTTCCTCCTCTTATTCTCTTCCTACTTCCCCGCCGAGTTTGAACATTTCTTTTTCTCCTTCTTCGGGTGAGGGGTAGCCCCTTCTACCTCCGACGGCTCGCAAAATACGCCAGGACGTGAGACACGTTGGTTCTGCGTGGAAAGAACAGAGGAGAAAGGGTGGACGAGGTAAGTTGGTAGGAGGAATATACAAATGTGGATTTGCCGGATCGTATCGTTCGAGTCGGCCGAGTTTATCTTTTGTCTCTCGCTGGCCCTTCTTTCCGGCGTCTTCCTGGCTTCTTCTTTCCTCCTTGTCTCTCTTACGGTTTCGATCGAGAATCCACCGGTTTCTTATTATTCTCCTGCCGTGCACCATTGTATGAGCTGGACAAAGCGCCACGGAGCCGGCCTTCCCCCTTATGCCTTATCCGCCCGAGATATTCGGCAATATCCGAATGAACGCTCGACCGGAGAGACAGCCTCGAAAGGGACACGGGAAGGATGTATTAAAAAGTCGAGGGAAGAGATTGCAGTAGGCCGACACATCGAGGAAATGTAGAGTACCGTGGTTCAATTTCTTTCAGGATCATTCTATTAATATTTGAGAACGGTGCCCGTGAAATTTTTTTACGTTGCTCGTTGGCTTTGGACGGACACATATTAAATATGTCGAGATAACTGGAAAATGGTTCGAACAATTTTTGCTATTAACTTCATTTGATTATGTGAATTTAAGTACATTCTTAGATTACAATGCTAAATCACAGTCTCAATTTATTTGTCGAAATGTACGGACCTAGAAGCTGGATTTATTAACCCAAAACCAAGTTGCAACTTGATATAATTAACACTAGATTTACCAGCATGAAATCCATTATATTTAAATATGTTAAATATGTACTTTGAAGCAAAGAAAATTAAGACGTGGAAAAGATGATAGATTCGGTAATTTATGTTTTATACGATGGACAATGAATATTTATTCTATGGCTCTCTCATAAACCCGTAGAATTTTTGGAAAAAATTGTGTACCAGTCACTTTGACTGGCTTGGTAAATCTAGTGTTAAAAGTTAATTTGCAAGAAAATGGTTGTTTCTTACCCACGATTACTCTCAGATATTGTACCTACACAACAAGACGAATGCGATATATCACTAGAAAAAAATTGCTACCTTTTCACGAATTCCGCAGCGGGTTCTTTTTTTCGCAAATCTGCATCGATCCAAGGGTGTACATTTGAAAAATCCATAACAACTACTTTTGAAACACCCCGTACGTCTGATGCAACAAAACCATCGATACATCTACATGTACATAGATAACAATCAGAATCCAACTTCAACTTCTCTCTTCCCTAATCTCCTTAAAACTACAGCTTCCGAGTGATATAATCATAGGTGGAATAACTTGGTCTCGAAACCTAAACCCCTAAAAACTTGAAAGGCACCGCACAACCTAAAAGACTAGTCGTTCATTCTCCCACCCGGAGCTTCACACGTCGACATTGAGACGTCTCGTGGCTATTACGGAAATCTCGAAACCCAGGTAGACGAAGAAGAAGAAGACCATCGTCAGGTCATAGGGAATAAAAAGAAAATAGTAAAAGAAAAGAACGTATCATTCGCATTGACGATCCCGCACGGAATCGCAGACGCTTATATTCGCGGTATGGTTGCCATAGCGCATCAGATTCTTCGGTGTCTTAAACGAATCCGGCGGTACGTATCGACACGGCAATCATAATATATGTACGAATGTTCACTGTACTGGAATCTAGCGTTACTGACAAGAGGTGGCTACGTTGTAGCCGCGATTCTTCGGGCCTCCCGCTACCTTTGGTATTCCTGGTAGAAATCGTTTTTGAGTGACGTCACCCACCGGTGTCCGATGTGAAACGGACGGTACGATGAAATTAATAATTGTTCTCCCTCCCTTGGATGAACGCTGTCAAAGGTAAAAATTAATTGAAACGCCCAGCCGGCGCCGTTTTACAGGTAATCTTGATAATTGATACTTTCTGCCTCCATGTTGCACATACTCGATGGTAACGCGCTAAAATTCACCGTCGTTGTAATACAAGATATATGATTGTTTTCTCATACGCCAGTATATCATTGACGTTCACCGATCAAACTGTTCCTTGGTAAGATCATTTATCTATCATCTATCTCTAGCAGGTTCGTAGACCGAGATGAACATCGTTGCTACTTTGTCAGTGGGAGAGGAATATGAGGTACCTGGTACCGACGTCGCGCAGGTAGAATGATTAAAATCATTAATCGTCGTGGTAATTCAACGGGCGATACGAAGACACCTGTGGTACGGTGAAGAGAGATGGGAAAGCGAGTGCAACGAATTAAAGAATAACGAGCGGCCTGTAACGTAAGAACGAAATTACCCTAATGAATCAAATACATGCAATTAAGGTGGAAATTCCCTGCGGGATTAAATCGGCCCGCTGGGGGAAGAAAAGATTACAAAGCGGACTTGCAAATGAATTCAAGAAATTCCAGCTTCTTCGAAACTCGGATAACGGGGTGCAAATACCGCGAGATTTCGCGACGTTACCGATACATGAGGAAATGTAACCTGTACTCGTAATAATTCTTGATGGGTTTCTTTTTTATTCTGTCTCTCTCTAGGATCCGTTGGTTTTCTCTTTTTATCTCCCACCGTTCGCGATTCACTTCTATTCTCCGGGGGTCCGAGGAAACCTGCCCCACTGGTCCACTGTCGTTGCTCCGAGCTGATCTTCCTCTGCTCTTCTACCGTTTACATGCCCAACACACTGTTCTGGGCCCTTACCGACCTTGTCCTGATAGTATCGGTGAACACACGTGGACACGTTTTGTCTTCTAATGATTCAAATAGAAATTATTCCGGGCCTCCCTCATAGCTCGACCCTCCGGGTTGCGTTTAGCGGCATTGACATTGTGAAAGATGTAGAATTAATTTTGGAAAATAAAGATTTATGTTAATGTTTCTTTGGTATTATTATTTTGAATGATGGTATTATTCAATTTTGTAAAGTATCCATTTTTATGGACGAATATGTTGAAATAATTTTTAAATCTGTTGTAATGTATTTAAAACATTTTTTTTAAATTATGAATTTAATATATTTAACACTAGAACTACCAAACCAGTCAAAATGACTGGTACACAATTTTTTCAAAAAATTCTCCAAGTTTGTAGAAGAGTCATAGAATA
The DNA here is from genome assembly GCA_910591515.1 of Cerceris rybyensis. NCBI lineage: Eukaryota > Metazoa > Arthropoda > Insecta > Hymenoptera > Crabronidae > Cerceris > Cerceris rybyensis. The sequence goes on from OU342799.1 coordinate 14,679,988, forward strand.
AATATTCTACGTCTATATCACTAAACATATGTCACCCAATCGAACAAATTTTCCGCCGCTTGACACCCCCTTTTTCAAAGTACTTATTTAATTTATTAAAATATGTTGGATTTGACGGCGGTAGTTCTAGTGTTAGATATTCAACCGTTTTCAGTTTAAGCACCATGCATATTTACAAACCAGTCGTAAATAACATTTTATAGTTTTTTACTTCTATTTGGCACACAAGAAAGGATGTACACCTGTGCATAAAATCGAATTGTATTATTTTCCTAGAAACTCAAACAATACTTCTTAACATAGTAAATCAAATAAAATTAGTTAACTGCCGATACAAACATCGGAGCGCAAACAATCTCACGTCAAATGCTTCGTCGAAAACTTGTGTAACTTTTATCACAAGAGTTTCTACTTTCAAAAGTCAAAACAAACCCAACTGATACGAGAGAGAGGGAATGAGTTCCCTGGCGAACGTGGAGAAGCATCGCCGAGGGAAAAGGGCAGCGATCTTCCACGAAGTAAAAGCAGAGAATGTCGCGAGAGAAACAGAAGCCGTTTCACGGTTCTCGTTTGTAGAGCAAGTGGAAACGACCCACGGTGCCACGAATGAAAAAGTACAGAACTGGAAGGAAGGGAATCGCCGTATATTTGAAACAGACGCGCACGCACGCGTGCCAGTTTGTCGTCCATATCGGAAGCAATTTACCATGCGGCCCCTTCCACGTGCCGGGAAAAAAGCACCGGCAATATAAATATTTCTCCGATCGTTTCCATCCTCGTTATTTTCACTACACTGCCCGTAAATAATCTTTGACGTAAATGATGACAGCGATCATCGCTTACGTTTTCGCGCGGTTCACCGATCGGTGTGATAATTTATTGTGGAATTTTTCAAGGACGAGAATACAACATTCTCTGTCAATTTTCCATTGTTTTGTTTTTAATTATTCCAGGTAGGGTATGAAACTTTTACCAGTGCAAATTTAGTCTTCTGATTAGTCGTTAACACTAGAACTACCGGCGTTAAATTCATCATATTCCAATTTATTAAATAAGTACTTTGAAAAAGGAGGAATCGAGTGGCGCAAAGGATGATAAATTCGGTGATTTATGACTTTTGTGATGGACGAAGAATTTTTGTTCTATGTCTCTTCTACGAACTTGGAGAATTTTTCGAAAAAATTGTGTACCAGTCATTTTGACTGGTTTGGTAGTTCTAGTGTCAAGGGTTGCAATCTACTCTAAAAAAAATCAGCATTTTCATATTTTCCATCTGAAGTAATATTTAAAACTAAGATACTATTTTATGGCACATGTTGTCGAACACATGTAGGACATTGCGCGAAATTAAATGGCGGATACGTCTCTGTCTGATAGTCCTTAGGTAGTTTATGCAGCAACGATTAAATTTTTTGCATGATTTAACTTATCATAATTGATTTTCGAATCACTTGTGCCCCAGAGTAAATGAATAATCATTAGTTTCAATTGGACAATATGTTTCAAGACAAAAATTAAAACGTAAACTTTATATTCTCGTTCCTAGCTGCAATGCTTCCTTTGAATTAGTTAAAGACGTGCATATATAACACAAATTTTAGTGAAATCTTCGATGAAATTGGTTCCACCCAGCAAGGAATTTCAAGAACCTCAGATGGAAATAAGATTTTTCATACAACAAAGATTTGTGAAGATCGAAGAAGTCGATAATTCAAAATGTTAATAATTACTTAATCCTTCTTTGCTGCGTCTCATTTAAAATTTCATTCGGGAGAACTTTTTCATTTATCTCACCGCAGTTTTATATACAATTGAAAAAATTCTTAAACAGCATCGACAAACACATAAATCAACAGTGACGTTTTATAACCAGCCACCCCATACAGCGCACGAATTAAACAAACCAGTCCGTATTGCCAATAAGTCCCGACCTCTTCGCCGAGCGAATGCAAATGTTCGTTCGAAATCTCGACCGGGAGAAAAAAAAAGTATGCAAAGTGCGGGCAAACTGTCGTAAATCCATAGCGAACTATAGCGTCGCGCGTGCCACTCGTTCGTCCATATCGGAAGCAATTTACAAGCAGCGTCTCTGCCACGTGGCGGGAAAAAGGTCCGCTCTCGAAATCCCTCCGTCTCTGTCGTCACTATTTTTCGGCGTACTTTACTGTCGCCATAAATAATGCCCGTAATTCGCCACCCTAGTCGCGCGCACCGTGTATCCTCTGCACTCTACTTTGTCTTTTAATGCCTTCCGTTCTAACCATAGATTATTATTTTGATATATAACACCGGAGAGCCGGAGCTGCTGGAGCAGACGAGGGTAAGGCTACCCTATTTCACGGTGTGCGGCCAGGCTCTTATTTCTCTGACCGTTTAAAAATCGTAGAAACTCGTTTTGTTGTTTGGAAGAAGAATTTCGGGCTTATTAAGAACCTTCTTTAATATTAAACGCACTTTGCATATACCTGTTCTTACCGTATCTGGTCATTTGACCCCTTGTGGTTCTTAACACTAGAACTACCGGCGTCAAATCTAACATATTTTAATAAATTAAATAAGTACTTTAAGAAAGGGGGAATCAAGGGCTGAAAAATTTGATCAATTGGGTGATTTATATTTATTGATATAGACGAAGAATATTTATTCTATGACTGTTATATAAATTTGGAGAATTTTTTAAAAAAATTATGTACCAGTCATTTTGACTGGTTTGGTAGTTCTAGTGTTAAGGGGGTCATCACGTGTAACAGCTATTTTTTTCCCTTCATTTGGGAATTTTTTTTGACGAACTATTAAAATTTACAATTTTGGAATTTTTACGACACATTTATTGATACTTTTTTAGTCTATTGGAATTATGGCAAGTAAAAGTAACGACTGTAATTGACTTTACACCGTTCGAAAGACACACATGTATTTTTGACGACTGCCATGATTCCAGAAGTTTCGCTCATTTGAAATGAGATTAAAAATTATTGTAAAAACCTAAGGCTATCGCTGAAACTAGAACTTTATGTTAATTTTTTTCAAGCTGAAAAAGGTGAGAAAATATGACATTTCTTTATTTCGTCTTCTAATCATAGCATACATTTTATTTGTGAAGAATAGGGAAAAATATTAAGTACAATATTTTCTTGAATATTTATTCATACATGAAGTAATTAAAATTTATGTAATTGTAAGAAAACGTTTCACAATGATACTGTGCTGGAAAACAGAAAAATTAATTAAACGTGTAATACTTTCATAAATAAATATAAATAAATTGGGTAAGCAAATAAAGAGATATACATATATCTGGATAAATAAATAAAAACACAGAGGGGAAGAGAGGTGCTGTATAACAATGATAATGTAAATTTATTTATCAAAATTTTCATTTATAAAGAAAACTGAAGTACTTCGCGCGAATTATGAAAAAATACATTATGTAACGAAATATCCGTTGAAAGCCATATTACACGTTGGATTATCATGTTTATTTAACGATGTTGCAACGAAATTGTGCTAACGGAGCAGTGCGTCGGATTACCTATAATTTGTAATGACGTCATAAATTTTTATTTGCAGCTTTACGAATTTCACACCAACACGATGAAAATGAGGAAAACTGGGTTAGCTTTCACGTTCAACACGCCAAATTTCGAATGTTCATAAATGTTGAAATGCTTCAGCTTCCAATATTATCGCTATTGTACCTTTGTACTCGAAGTGTTAACTAAACTAGCTTTAACAATGTCAGTTTTCCATTAACAATATAAATTTCAATAGCATGGACATTATGAAAATACAATGATATTTTTTGTCAACACTTAATACTTTTTATTGTTTGTGATCAATAGACATTACAAATAAAAACATTTACTTTTATTGTGTGACGTGAAAAATTCGTAATAATCGATTCAATTTTGGTCTCAATTAAAATTCAGTCAGTGATGTATTAAGTAAAATTTTTGTATGCATAACTAAATTTTCATGAATTTATTCGACAAACTTTATATAAATTCTGTGTTTAGTGCAAAATTAAATTATTTCCGTTATGGATATCAGGCTCGAACATTTTTCGATACGGTTAATAAAGTATGAGAGAAATTTTATATAAATTTAAAAAAAATTTTATTACAGATTATTATTGATTTCTAGAGAGCTATAATTTCGTGTAATATTAAATGCATATACGTTGCACTGAATTGGTTCATTAAAATGTTTTCAAAATGTCAATTAAATTCTATGTAATTTCAAAAATTTCGTTAGTTATGCCGTTATGAATAATAAATATCTGTTTTCAAAATATTCCCTGTCAAATCATCACCGGTAACAACTGTATTCCAGCATTAAATTATGTTTAACCAAGTAATTTTCTACCCTATTTTTTATTTAGTCTCTGTGAAAAAGAAGCAAGATAATTTCTATATTACCCAAAAATTTAAAATGTCGCAGACTAAATAATACAAGTAATGTCACTTTGTATGAGACATTAAAAAAAAAACATGTCCTAAATTCACGTGATATTTAACACACCGGCTCTTCTCTGACATCCACTACGCCATGCAATTAAAATTTCGTGAATTTTACCAGTAATTCTGTCACGACACAATTATAAGAATACATTAAATCCAAACATAAAAAATCTTTTAATAATAGCAAAAAAAACAATCTAAAAAATTTGCAATCTTCTTTGACATTAATTACATGGACGTTTTGTCATACTTAATCTGTTGCCGTGCCATCGTAACACGGTAAATTGGATAACAATTTTTCAAGTTTTGCAACACTTATCAAATTTGAAAATATCCGTCAGGCGCAACACGATAGAATTATTTCCATCATATTAATTATTAAATTGTACGATATTATTCAATATCACTAATCAATTTTAATTTCACCATCTTAATTCGGCATTATCGCGCAGTCGAAAAAGAAATCATACGGCAGTGGGGTTGGCTTTCACCCCATTTGTTTATTAAATACATATTATTCTTATAAAGTTATAAAAAAGAAGTAAAAAAAAACAAACTATATATTCTTAAATGAAATATAGATTACTGGCAGAAGCGACTTTAATGTTGCTCCTTCAAAGAAGTGGATTAAAATTAAATTAACTAAATAAATATTAGGGAGGCCGGAAAATAATGTCGCTCCTCCAGATATTTTGATAAAAAACCAATTGATCTTTAGAAATAAAACGTTGGTACAAATATATTTGTTGGAATTTATTATAAAAAACTAATTGCTTTCCGATTTTCCTAATACTTTCTAAAAAACGTGATACAATCGTAAAACATCCTCATTATCTATCACACCTCTTCCCTATAATTCTGAAAAACACTTATAAAAAAGTATAGAAAGCCGTCAATTCAACAACTTCCATAGATCCATCAATAATTTCCAAAATCTGCAACACCGCATTAAATCGATATCAGCCGTCCAAGGTCACGCCCGAGGGTTAAACTCAGCCAAACTTTCGCTCTCCACCAGATCTATATTCCCTTCTCGTTCCGTCTATCGAAAGCGATCCTTCATAGGCCGTTTGCAGAAGAGGAGGAAATCGTTCGAATCGTACAAGCTTCTTCACTCGACCCGCTCGTGAGCGCTCGTGCGCGCGCGTGCCATACGCCGTTCTGCATTCACGATTGACGCGGTCTGCTCAAACTTCTCAAAGCGGAAACACGCGCGTACTCGCGCGGCTGGTATCGCGAGCACATATATTCGTCCGTTAATCGGCGCTCGTGAAGGATAACACTGGATGTACACACGTACTGTTCCAATGTTTGCATCGCTCCGGACACACGGAGTATCGATTCGATGGTTCGCAACGACGACCGAGCGAATATAATTTATCCGAGCCGTGGATTGCTGCTCGGATTGCTGTTGTTTACCGATCGATCGCCACTGACGGAAATTGCTGGCTGATGTATATATATATATATACATCTTTTTTCATCCCCTTTTCATCGAGCAACAAAGTAGAAACGTGTAATTCGACTTGATGAGTTTGTCCTGCGCAAACGGATACTCCTTTAGTCGATGAGGAATTTCATTTTGGAAAAATCCTTCTACGTGACTGGCCTCGGGTGGTTGGGATATTAATCGCGGGATTTGCATTAACAATGACTGCCGAAATTTGCGCGTGCTTGGGTGAGGAGAGAGAGAATGGGTCGATATGGAGATAGTTAAATTTCAAGTCGATAATGGGGATGTTTTGAGTTAATGCGAATCGGGAAAATGGAGATTTTAAGGGTTGACTGTTGAGCTTGTAGCTGAAAGTGTATAGGCTTGGTTGGAAGGATATGGGTTTTTTAATAAGTTGGTGATAATTAGACTGCCGATGTTTATGCAAATTTCGAGTGTCACAAATGCAGGTGAGACAGGAAAACCTATCTAGGGATTTATTGCACTCAATAAATATAACAACAAATACCATACTTTGGATATTTTAGATATATTTTTATACTATGTCCTTTTGTATATTTTAGCCGTATTTAATTTGTCATAAATGCATAAAAATCCGCAGTCTGGTGATAATATAGGGGTAAGTAGTCTTTATTTGATTGCTATTTTTGTCAGTATTAGTTAACTAACGAACTTGATTTTTATAATAGATGCTTATACCGTTAGTGTACATTCTCAAATGATAATTATAAAGCTGATGTAAAATTTTAATTGACCTAAAGTTGGAAGTAGTTTCAAGTCTATTTTAAAGTGTCATTTTTAGAACTGTTTGTTATTTGAATCCTGTCGCTTTGTACAAAATTCTGTAAAGCTTCAAACGTGAAGATGTCATGCAAAGAGTTTGTTCGGAACTAAAGATATATGAACAGTTCCAATTTTATGACTTTCATTATTTCTAGAAAATGTGATGGCAGATGACTGTCACAGCAAAGAACGTGCTGGATTAAAAGGTGGAAATATCTTCGTAAACCGTTCTCTTTTATCTCGTTATAATGGTCATTCGCAAGAATATTATTCATGATCTGACGGCATTCAAAGAGGAACGTTTCCATGGGCCCATAACGATCTCGCATAAATACAAATCATAATTTCACCGTACTGAAAACAATGTGTGCCTCTGGGATCGATTAATTGGCACGACACTCGATTATCTTGATTGTCGATTGTCTTTGTGCAATTATTGCGAATAACGTGTTCGATCGACCTGCCGTTTCTATTGGATATTTTCCACACATTATTTGAATTTCTACGAAACACAATACATGGAAATTCGTAGCGTTTTAACGTAGATAAAGAATAAAGAAAAAGAAATTGAAAGATATCAACTAAATGTCCTCGTATAACGACTAAATGTATTGTCCTTTTTATTCTATGTCATTATGCTTTAATATTCCACGTTTACTTAAACCAGTTCGTACGAAACTGCGATGATGCTTGCGCAAAACTGTGGAAAATGACGATTTGCAAATTTATTCGAAATTTCGAGGTTGAAAGCAAAGAACGTCATTCGTTATGTAAATTCCAAATTAATGTTCGTTGACCGAGAAATTAAATGTTGCAGAAATGCATCGGTTACGAGTGACATTACATTGCAAATTATCGCATTCGCTCGAAACATGACTCCCAGGTCGCTGAATATTTTCCATTCTATCAAAAAATTACACGATCTTGGAGGTTTAGTAGATTTGAAGAGGACATTACACGAGTTGCAGTTAATTGAGGGTCTATTTGTTTCATCAGCGGTAACAGTTCCATCAATGAAGGGTAATAGAAACAGTGCAAGCTTATATAAAGATTGTTTATAAAATTCTACAATCATTAATCGACGTACAGATCACACGAGATGCCATAACGTATAGAGCTCAATTTAGCTACAAATACGGGATAAAAACTAAGAAAAACAGTTCATTCGAACAAATGCTATTTCCAGTACGTATAAATAAAGTTATTTTTCCCGTTTTCACCCTCTGTTTTCCATTCCACGTGTTATGGTACACCTTGCAAACGAATTACACGTTCCATCAAATTTAATTGCAAATTTATTAAAATAAATAATCGAATCGATCCAATAAACACCGAAATATCGTCTCGCTGTGCCATCATATTGCTTTTCTACCTTTCATAAATCACAGAAACACGCAAGCCCGCTAAGCACTCGAAGCTCGAAACACCCTCTCGCGAATTTCTTGCCAAAATTCTTCCGACCGATCGTGACTCATTGCCGCGACATAAATCGAACGATTTTATCACGCATCGGAAATTATCGTCGTCTCCTGCCGGCTTACCTTCGTACGTAGCCGAAGATCACGTCGAAGATCCTCGCGTGAGAAACGCAAACTGCAATTACGAGCGGGCGTGCGCTCACGACACTTTACGTCCTATGTCTCCACTTAAATCTTTCCCTCTTTCTCCAACGTATGAGCTGTTTCATCTTTTCCGCTATACATCAACTTTTGGAACTTTGGTGAATTTTCATCCACAAAAATGGAGATATTTCAGATAGGTTTCTAAATGATAAATTAATTTCTTCTTCTATCAAGTAGAGATTAACACTAGAACTACCGTTGTTAAATCTATTATATTTTACTATATGAAACAAGTTATTTAAAAAAAGAGGAGTCAGTAAGCAGTAAAGATGACCGATTTGGTGATTTTTTTTTTTTTAAATAGATGTAGAATATTTATTGTGCGACTCTCGTATAAACTTGGAGAATTTTTGGAAAAAATTGTGTACCAGTCATTTTGACTGGTTCGGTACTTCTAGTGTTAATAGTTGCAAAATTGATTTTTAATCCTGTTTTAAATATAAATTTTCATGTGTTGTACTCATAGACAGAATTTTCATTTTTTTTGTAATAGAAATGAATTGTTTTCGTTTTATAAGTATGTAATATGGATTTCACTACTTTTCTTGCACGGTTTTTTTAGGGAGATATTTAGTTTTTTCATCTTACACGATATTTTAAAGTTGTGGAACGTGCCCTCAAATTTACCCTATGTCGCAGGTGTTTTTTTCACACGACTCTTTTTTTTATGGAACGTATCTATCGTGTAAAAGAAGAGTTAGTTGTAATTGCATTTGAAGAGCTAGAAATTTTGATGAGTATTGGAAAGTGTGGAATATGCAGCTGATATAACAGTGATGCAAAGTAAATCCTGAATCGTTTGCTGGCCTAAAGGAAAGGTCTGATATTCTCCTTGGAAATCGTGCGAAATTACAAAGCTGACGTATCTACTAATCACGCAACGTGCATATTTAACCTACTGATTCGATTACGAAAGTGCACTGTGCAAAACTCTGAAAAGGCAAGCGTTTTCAATTGACTCGGCGTGCAATAAATCAACCACTCTCCTTGGAATTCAAGAAAGCTGAAGTAGTGGGCGCGCGAACTCTTTGTTTCAAGAGTCTCTCGTACGATTCCGTAAGAACGCAGGATGCAAGTATGCGTTTGTCGTTTAAATCTCAAAAATACGAGACACGCCCCCGTAATTTCCAAACTGCAACTTCAACACGATCGTTTTCTCTTCTCGTTCCTCCAACAGATACTTTCCGTCCGATCGTTGGATGATTCAACGCAGAAGAAGTAGCGGCAAACCTCGTATTCCAATCGAGCGACCTTTCACCTCGATTCTCGCGAACCTGTGCCCCCTTTCTCTCCTTTCGCGAAGGTGGAATTTTAGAAACTTCGTTCGCTACCTACGTTTCACAATGGCAAGAAGCGAATGCACATAGAAAGAGAATTAAATAGTCTGACACACGTGGAAGACGTAATACATTAAGTCCCTCCTGCAGCAGAATTGAATTCCCACGCATGACGAATAGGAATTGATCGTTGCGGCAGACTGGCCGTACAGGAATGGCCAATTCTCGGAATTTATTCGAATTTCACGTAGGAAACTGCGCCTATAAATTCCCTGGAACGCTTACTCTTCAACGGAACGCTTCTAGGATTCATACAAATGCCCTGCTCGTAAATTTATACTTAATAACCCCTGAAGGCGAGATATACGCTTCCCGGGCGACAGGAACGCCTCAAATTCCCAGACTTCACCTTCGACCGTTTCACGTATCTTTCCATAAAGCCGTCGAGTAAAATCGTGCCTCAGATTAAGCGATAAAGTATTTTATCCCCGATCGCAAAACTGGACGGGCATTCCGCGTGCGCGAACAATCGCAACGAGCCACCGACGACGGCATCAGCTGACGGACGGTCCACCTCGGAGGCAAACGAGTTCTGCTAGAGAGACTATCTTCTTCCCCACTCCATCCGCTTTTCCCTTTCCGGCCCCTGTACCTCTCAGCCTTCCCCGTCCATAGTTTCTCAGCACCAAAGATCGCACGCAATGCGAGCGACCCTTCCTTCTGTGCTCCAAACCTGAGTTCGATCGCTTAGTGTAATCCAGTCGGTAAAGTGTAAGTGGTTCACCTTGATAGGGCCCCCTTTACCTCGGGGCCCTACTCCCTCCTTCGCTTCGCGCCCTCCCACGGTACCAAGAGTCCCCTACCACTTTCTCAGTCGTCTCTTCCCTCTTCGCATCGACCCAGACAATCACCTTTCCCCTTCCTCTTTGGGCCCTATCATCCCCTCTTTTCGTAACTACCGCCGGCTCTCCCTCTTCTCTTCTCTTTTCTCTGGCCCACTACCACCGCCTTCTTCCTTTGCTCTTTCTCTCTTTCTCTCTCACTTCTCCTCCTTCTTTTTCTCTTTTCTTCTTTCTCTCTATTCTTGGTCTTCTTGCTCCTTTATGCGAGTCCTTTTCGCACTCGGGGCCCACTGTGGCCGGCAGGGCCGTGCGTTTCCTCCTCGTGACCCGAGGGCACCACGGACTGGCCCGCCCATTTGTAGCGCCCATGTCTGCGACCAGCCGCCCGCGGAGCGATACACGGGGAGCGTGCGTTGTTGTAGCGATATTCCGCTTCGTCGGCACCGCCGAATAGAGCCCACGGCTTTTTCGATTGCACCCTGTCCTTTTGTCTCTTCGTTGTACTTTTTTGGAGACCTTCTCTTACGCTGTGGCCCGTGCATTTCCGAGTGATGGAGTAACAGTGTTGTATTGTTTTAGGATTTTTTTAAATATTGTTGGAAATGGAGTTAATGCTTTGATGACTTTTGGTGAATTAATAGTTATAGATGTAAAAATGTAGTTTACACTTGATATGATTGAAATCAACACAGATTGTATTGATTGTAATGAAATATTAATTTACTGTAGCAAGAAGATTCCTAAGCTTCAGTCAGTCTGGCAACATGCTTAATATAGATCACAGTTACTAAGATAATTTGAAATTCTGTTAACAATAAAATAATAATCCCGTAAGAAATATTCTCGCTGCATGAAACTACAGTTAATCCTTTCTGAATAATCTTCACGTTCAAGAAATAGCAAAAACCTATATCCTCACTATACCATATCCATTAATTAATACTTAATTTAAACGATTTTTTTGTAACTTTTCTTTTTCTTCCCGTAATAACATATTATGGTTAAGTTCTGTGAAATGTCACAGTCCAGCTGTAACAGTAAGTTTTTACTACTTTCTGTATCGAGTAAATTGTGCAATGGCGAGTTAATTCGAATTCGTAAGTACGCATTAAACTAAATCCAATTTCCAGCGCGGGAAATTGTCGATAAGATTTTTGTAGTTCTTAATTTTATTAGAGGCTTAAGGTTCAAGTTAGGTGCTGTAGTCTCAGCGGTTTTACCTTGTGCGAGGTTACCACGTGAGATTACCGTTCGGCTAGTCGTAAAATACGCCGAGATTTTCTGTGATCCGATCCTGCCGCCATATAACAACTAAAGACAGGTCAGTAGAGACGGGTGATTCGAGGCGATCCTAAGCTACCGATTTGGTGTTTCGCTTTTCTGCCTGACATTTATTTTCTATCCGCTTCCTTCGTCCTCCAGGATCCCTTTCAAAGGTGAATTCCTACCCAACTCCCTTCGTTCAATTTGTCTCGTGAATTTTATTAAATCGAATTTCACATCTCTGAGAAAAAGTAACGTACGTAAATCATAATTTATAAAACTTCTACGAAATATTACATCATCTCGATCGAGAACTTTTTTCTTGAAATATTCAAGAATTTAGATTAATTTAAACGATCGAAGTGTTTAACTTTTTCACTCTTCGTTCAGAGTTTTCGTTCAGTAAGCCGTCGACGATTTGCAATTTTTTGATCGTAAACAAACGAGCATGTGTTTCAACATTTGTAAAATTGTTTTAACGTGAATAAAGTTAATCGAATATCGACGAAACGGTATTTATTACATATATAAAATGGTGTAGAAGGAATGCGATAAAAATAAACACCGTTCTTAAAAGTACCCGAAAGGATCTACCTGGATAAAGATAAAAAAAAGTGCCCCCAAAGCTAATTAATCTTAAAAAATATTATTCGACAGGTCTCCAAAAAATACCTTTCCTACAAAACATCAAACCACTACCATCCTAATAAAGTATTACCCTTTCTAAACTGTATGACGATTTTAATCTAGCATTTTTGTAGCATTCCCAACATTTATTTTTATTAAAACAGTTGTTCTATAAACACAGCAATTACTTTCCGTTATCAAGACTACTTATATTTAAATATTAAAAGGCAATGTTCCATTTAAGAATAAATATCCTATTTCCACAATCCACGAAATAATTCCATGTTGAAACTATTACCGTACCAACCGATTAATTCCATTAGAAGTCAGCACCAAGAAACGATTTCCTCTCAAAGCTGCGCATCAATCGCAGAAAGGAACGTTGTACTTGAAATTCCACCATCAGAGGCCGTACGACTTCGTTCATCTAATTAATTCAATCCAATTTTAACCGTTCGGCAAATTATCGATGTCATATTACTACCATCTTCCGTTGCATCTGCGGAAACTCCGTGGCGAATCGATTTCGCGAAACCACCTTTCAACAGTCAATTAGTTTCCGTGATGCGAAGTCAAACCGCACTGCGGGATATCGGTTGCAACAGTCTTGCTAATTATACAGCGCGTTTCCAAGTTGCGATTGAGTTTCTACCTGCAATCCCAGTTTTGATCTACGAAACGTCCGTTTCGGAAGTGACTTAGCCAAGCGATGGTCGATAGCCGTTGTTCTTGAGTGATATCGATAACAAGAACAATCGAGGACGTTCGAAACGACGCTTAAGGTGTTGGTCATTCTCTGTTTCTCATTTGGGAATACATTTCGGAATTGAACTTGGGATACAGCTGCTGACCTTACTATTATTTCTAAATAATTAACTTTGTTCCTGTAACTTTGAAATTGTAATGTTTATGAATTCTCGGATATATTAAATATTTAAACATCGACATTAAAAAGATAAAGGTGTGCCGATTATCTATCTATCTGTATCTTTAAAGTTTCTGCTTTGCAAAAATATGAATTTAATAGAAAAAGTTCCACTTCATTAAAAATGATGAATCTAACGAAATACCTGTGGCGTTCAAAGTGTTAAAATACATTGAACATCAAAAACTAATATTTATCAGTCATATATATTTATATAATAATTAGAAACATAGTAGATGCGAAAATAATCAATAAAAATAAATATAATAAAAATAATTTTAGCCGAAGATCACTAGTTAATAGACTGGTCAATAGTTAGACAATTTGAAAGTCGTGGACTTTGAAAATTCGCTTGACTAACTTTCAGCATGACGTTTGATAAAAGATTGACCCGAGGAGACAAAAAAGTGTCCTGCTTATATAGGGCTCTGCTTTGGAAAAATTGGGGAAAAATGAGTGGAGGTGGTAGGATTTTGAGAGGGTGATAAGAACACCAGGGAGGTATGGAAGACATATTGCCAGGATTCTAGGGTGTCGTGGTTTGTTTAGTCTAGGTAAGCAGCCTTGTATAAAGAAGACCCCCTGTTTTTACGTATTTCGTAGATTTTGTGAGTGGCTGACTGGCACCAGATGAAGAATTCTTTAAGAATTCTCAGAGTCATGTGTAAGAGGATTAAAGTTTATGTTTCGCACGATGAATTTAACCGCGCTTTAATGACATTTATTTTACAAATTGCGAGCGACTGTAATTTAGAAAGGCTGATTATAATGAGAGGTTTGTGTGCGCTTTGGGAACATTTGAAATTGCAAAAGTGCATAGAATGCAAGTCATATGAAAGAATATAAAGATATCTTCGTATTACGGGATTCGTTGTAATATTTAAAGAGCGAATCTAATTTCTGCTTATATTACACTTTCTCAATTGTGCACATACATTTGCATGAATGTGAGCAGGCTAATTATAACGTATGAAAAAAATGGAACATTTATTCTGCAACGTCTGGAAATCACTGATAATGCGATACAAGAAAGATTAACTACACCTTGCTGTTAGATTACTTTGTTTCCACTGGAAATATTTTGTATCGGTTGAAAAAAAATTGATATCAGATTTACGATAAACCGTGTTATATTTTTTTTGTTATTGTGGAGGAAATACAGAAGGTATTAATAACTGATCGGATTAAAAATAAACAAAAATTCGAGCTGTAAACGACAGCCGATGGCAAATGATTTGAATGATAAGAAGTAGCTTATATTATAAAACGGTTATGCAGTAGAGTATCGATGACGTGCTTTAGATCTTTCGAAAGCGATATGCGTGATACACGACGTAATCTCGATCTAGAGATTCGCGCATTCTGCAACTCATGTTACAGACATCTTATGAGTCAAAGAAATGCACATCGTGTATACTAAATGTTGGACCATACAGCGAACATGCACAACATCTCGGACAATGTCACAATTTCGTTCAGAAATGATAATTAACTCCTTATATCCACCATTATAAAAGTATACTTTGGAAATATCACTATATTCTAATATATAAGTGATAATGTTCAGCTACGAGACTATATGGAGATCTTGTATTACTTACGTGTAATAATTAACAGTAGAACTATCAAGCAAGTCAATGACTGGTGCCCAATTTTTTCCAAAAATTCTCCAAGTTTATGGACAAGTCATAGAGCAGATATTCTACGTTGATCATACAAAACACATATTACATAATCGATCTCTTTTTCCATCTTTTGATTCCTGTTTTTCCGATGGAACTTTAACACTAGATTTACGGAGTCAAATTGGCTCATTAATAATTTGATTATTGTATATATAGTATATTGGTTGGTTAATTTTTTAATAATAAATCTTCCATTTTAATTGAATAGGAACTATTTCCTTTGCAAAAAACTTCAATTTTCTTGTATGAGTCAAATTGGCTTACTTCGGAAAAATAGATATACGAACATCCGTAAATCTAGTGTTAAATCGTTTCCAAAATGTGGAGAGGTGCGAGGATCATTTAAATCACAAGTTTCTAATTATACATAACTGTAATTAAGAAAAACTGAAAGTATTTATTTACCAATTACCGGAATCATTTCTATTTCGGTGAAAATGATTGCACTTTACATGCATGAAGAAATGGTTCATTATAATCAAGGAGATATAAAATACTCGTGACGTTTATTGATCGAATTATACGTGTAATAATTTTGCACCGTGTATATCACGTAATGATTGTAATTTATCCATTATTACGGAATAATTACAGGTACCGCGGTGTTTTAATATGACATTTAATATTTCATAATTGCAAACATATTACTCAATTTAATTAAACCCGTAATACTTGCTCCTTTCTCTCATACAATTTTCTCTCATATTACGATGATATAAAATTCTGCCAAAAAGAAAATATTAATAAAAATCGCCATGTCCTCGAATTAAAATAATCATGTTATTTCCGTCTCCTTCGACTTATAAACACTTTACATTCCATTATTCCACTATTTCTACATTTTATCAATTTCCCGATATAATCCAGCTCCTCGGTGAGATAAAATGAAATTTCCCGTATACACGCCACGAAGAGGAGAATCAAAATTAGATGCTGATGATTTCCCGTACGTATCTTCCCCGAACAATCCATCGTGACTGGTGGATTGCAAATTTAAAAAACAATTTTTCTAAACGTACCGCTAGAAATATGCGCATGTTTTAACGAAAAATTGAAAAATTCCTCTCCTCCATCCGCTTCTATATTTACAACAGGATAGTTTATCGATCGAGAGCGTATCGAGAACGATCGTATTACAGACATGTATCAGAGAATCCTTCGTACACTCTACACTCCCTCGTTTCTACACGATGCACAATAATTTCCCCGCATTACGTGACGCGATACCGATTCATTGATTCGCACGATCGGCAGCTTACGTTACGTGAGATCGGTGTAAAGAAATGTGCGTGATAGTGCGTCGTTATAGCTGTACACAAGTAAAGAAAATTGTAATACAAGGCAGGTATCGAGGAGACGCACGCGTAACTTAGTGTCGACCATCGATCGGATACGATCGCCGGTCGCGATAACTTATGATTGATAAATCGATTGAATCGCTTACGCCGCAGCAGGTAGAAAGTGGTTACTAGCTGCATTCTCCTCGACATGTTATTAGGAACATCTCGATATATCGAACAACGCGTCATACGAGAGGGTCAATTATTCGACTACCGAGAGAAATATCCAATACTTCGGCCGTATCGATAACTTGATAATACGAATGGAACACCTAAAGGATCAAATACTAGTTGCTTATAAAATATGTCACTTGTTATGAACAGTTTCGACTTTTGAAAGAATCTCCCTGTATTTTGAGAGAAAAGAATCTATTGTTTGACATGGTGTCAACGATAGGATTTTGAAATAAGTACGATTATTGCATTTATCGATGGGGTCGATACACAGGAATTGGGTCGATATTGGTGTATACGTATTACCAAAATATAGCAATCGAGAAATAGATCGGTAAATTAGGAACCGATATATTAATTCAATTAGTTACCGATGATGCACGAAAGAATAAGTAAAAGTGGTAATCGCGAAGTTATCTTCGGCACCAACCAAAGAGGATAATAAATGCAGTTGTATATATAACAAAGCTCTCCTTTCGAGGGGATCTTACTTATATTTCATATTCAATTGTTTAAAGTCAAATGATAGAGTCTTAAGATTTCATCTCCTTCGATCGATCGTAACGGAGGTTAGAATGCCATTAATAAGGAGAATTCCCTACCTTTTCGCTGACTTCGATTCGGCCACCTGGATCCTCGCTCTGCATTTCGTCGCCATGCATCAGAATGGATCAGGAAAAACTTTCAGCACGCTCACTAGAAGACAAAAAGACAGATTATTATCAAACGAATACATTTTCTGCAAATAAACTCGATGCATCCGACTCAACGTACCTCAAACGACAATGCACTGCGGCTTCGCAAATCCATGTCTTCAATTTCGTCGCCATGCATCGGAATTGGCCAGGAAAATCTTTGAGCACGATCACGGGACGACAGGCAAACCGATTATTAACAAATAAATACACTTTTTAGAAATAAACTCGATGCACAGAGTAAAAATGCTTCACGACGCGGCGTACTTCGAACGACAACGCGCTCCGGCCGCCATGACAGTTACTCTTGCGATTCTCGAATCGGGTAGTTGCGATTTCGATAATCGAACGTGTCACCCGCGCTTCGTATTCTCGCAATATGGCGCAGACTGATCGGTCAAGTTACGGAGCTTAGATAGAAGGAGAACGATCAACATTGGCGTTTTAAACAAATTTGTGTCTATCGAAAATACGGCAAGTTAATAATACCTATCCTCACCATCAGGATAGCGTTAATATCACAGCAATCCCCTTGACGTCATAAAATAAATAAACAAAGTCATCCGTTTATTGTTTATTCGTGTTGCTTTGAATCTGTTTTTAATGCGTCAAATTTAATACATTTAAAAAATGGTGAAAGTGTCTTGTGTCATAAATTGTTCAAGTGGATGTAAAGCTGATAGAAGTGGAAAAAAAAGTTGAATCTTCGGCAAACATCATTGTTGAAAACTCCAAAGGTATGTGACATAACCATGAATATGAAGTAAGCAGATAATTAATCTATCTTGCTTGGTTAACACTAGAACTACCGGGGTCAAATCTATCATATTTTAATAAATTAAATAAATACTTTGAAAAAGGGGGAATCAAGCGGCGGAAAATTTGATCAATTGGGTGATTTATGTTTATTGATATAGAAGCAGAATATTTATTCTATGACTCTTATATAAACTTGGAGAATTTTTTGAAAAAATTGTGTACCAGTCATTTTGACTGGTTTGGTAGTTCTAGTGTTAAATACAAACTAGTTTTTCTGATAACTTTGACCGCTAAATTTGAATAAGGGATCTCCGCGATCGCAGTGCATTCTGTAACGAAACTTTATTTTCCTCACATTTTGTAGACATTTTTATACATTGTGAATATCTGAAAATCAAGTCTTTACCAAGAAAGAACTATGATTTCTACGTTATTATCGTCGCAAGTAATGCAATAAAATAGAGAACCCAACCCTTCGCCCTACGATTTATTTTATGACGTTGCACGCAATAACTCGGAATTTATTTTGGAAAATTATGTTTCTGATTGATTTTTAATATTTGGTGTAACTTAACGCAATGTTAATGGTATAGAAACAATTACACTGTTTCGTAACAGATTGTTATTTTCAATTTAACCACTTAGCCTACAATGACCAGTGGCACTTGTGATGAGATAAATGGGATAGGAAATTTTCAAATGTTGCAAAACGTATCAAATTCTCTGATCAATTTTTATTTCAGCAATTAAATTATGAACTGTAATAGGGGTAGACGTAAAGCAAATCGTAGGCTAAGGGGTTAATGCCATAGGTCGCTATAGTTTTGTCCTTCTTCTGTTTAGTTGATGAGGTACGGAATTAGATACTTTATATTTTATTAGTTTGTGAGATTTATAATTACTTGGAAATTTAGTTTTTAGGATTACTCATAATTTAAGGCAATAGAGTTCTGCTACTTAGGAGTCCACACTTCCGATCTACGACACTTTATCTTAGATCAGTACTTTAGTCAACGTCAGCGACTCCATTTTCATTTGTTAACTTAAGAAAGATACGGTCCAACTTCTAGGACCATGTTCCCTCTTACTTGAGTGATCCCCTAGCACAGATAAGGTTTCGGTATTAACACTCCCAGACACAGCACTTGCTGCCAAGAAAACGCTATCTAAAAATCGTCTGAAGGCCTGCCTGAAAAATCCCAATTATCTTATCAAATCCAAAATCCTAGTCAACGACCTTCTATATTCCATCACTTTCTAAGATCTCGAGTTATTTGCAAATTCTCACCTTTATTAACCAGTTAGCTGTGATTGACGCATATACTCGTTATGGAGAAACGGTAGAATTTTGTGTATTGACGAGTATACTCGTCATGTGTAAAAGTTAGTGACCATTTGTTATTTAATGGCGAAAACTAAACGATATTCTTAAATTTCAAGGTGTTTGGAATAATTTACTACTTTTAACTTTATAAATAGTTACTTTTTTCTTTATTACGTACATAAGACATGATTACGTCAAGTAAATAAATAAATATAAGTAATAAAATTGTTACGTTTATAAAATAAAGCCATTTATTTTATCCAATATCTTAACAGCGGAACTTACTCTGTGATTGACGAGTATAGTCGTCATTAAGTTCACATTCTCAAAAGTAACCGCCACAGTTAATTGTTTAAATAAAGATTCGCTAAATCCTCCTACCATCCAGTGTCACCCCTTTTCCGTTTGTACGAATTCGTCGCAGATAGAGAATCATCTCAAGTTTTTTTTCTACACATTTAACAATAAGAAAAACCTTCCCTCCAGTAGTTTCCGCGCTGAACTGTTATTCCTATAGAACGAAGAAAGTTTTTTATTGGCTGGCAAATTGGTTCTCTATCGTAACGCTCGTAAATCACGAGTCTGGTACCATACGCATCGATTCCGAATGCCGCCACGGTGTCTGCTACATACATTTTTTATTATTAGAAACCCTTGATACGTTCCAGCGCACACTTGTTGGTAGTTTAGCTATCGACGTGCGGAACACGATTTAACCCGGCCGTTAGCCGGCCGGAGCCGTGCAGACTGGGAAGAAACGAGACCGACAGAAGGGTGAGCGACGAACGGGATACTAAACTATGCTCGAGCTAATTACCGAACTTCCCGAGGAGTCGGTAAAACCATTATACCGACGATATTTATAAAGTCTAACTATTCGCTGGTCGTCCCTTTTTCTTCGCCTATTTCTCGCCGTGAGTTTCCAGTCCCCTGGAGTTCTTATTGCTCTTCGATACGAGCTGTTCGCGATATCAAAAACTTTCTTGCCGAATGACTTTTTTTGCGAATGGAATGGACAGAAGTTTTACAATTTTAATAATCTACTTTGAAATGTTGCTCGTTTGGAAATAATACATCGTGGATAAATTAGGTGGTGCTTTTGTTAAAATTAAGGTCAGTTGCAATTTTGTATTCGCGGAATTTCTATATGCATTGACTGTGGTGTTGAATGTTTTTTATATGGTGCTGTTGTAATGGGATTTGTGATAGGTATTGTCTGTGTTACATTTTTTAACAGATAGTAGCAGCACGAAAACAATAGCAGTACTTTTATACGGCTTTAGTAATGATACGTTGTTTCTGGAATTATTTTATACATTTGAAGCTGTTGATTATGATTTTACTAAATACTATGCTATACTAATTACTACTAAATATCATTTATAGTTTCTTAGACCGAGAGTAAACTACAGTTTATTTTGTACATTTTATATTGACTGTTATTTATAAATACAGTTGAAATTTTTAAAAATATGTGATTCTCTTTAGAGAAAGTCCGCAACAATGATTCCAATAAAAAGGTTCGCAAAAGCGCGTAACTAATTTCCATAATTCAAGCCAGGGGTTAGAAATTCAACGAAAGTTAATTGTCATTTATCATCACAATTACCTTCCGCTCCAAAAACCGTCGTTAATTTCTCTCGCCCAACAATACTACAACCTCCCTAGTTAACCTTGTTAGCAACAACAAATAGAAGCCGGCGTTCAGCGCGTTTGCACTAGTTGCACCGTAACTTTGTGTAACTTCATCTTCATCGTCGGCCACCTCGGCAGCCCTCGAGCGAACGTCGACTTCGTCTAGCCGCCAAGGCCGGCTTTTTATTAGCCGTCGAATGATTAAAACTTTTCTACGATTGATCCCAATCCACCACACTTACATACAATTTTCTCTCTCCTCGCTGTTTCTCTCTTTCATCCTCGCCTCTGGCCCGTATTTCACGGAATTAACCGATGTCCATTAATCGAACCTCTCGTTACTCCATACCAATTAAAGGGAATTTAATTACAAGCAGGATTCTTATGCTTCCTGTCGGATTATAGGACTTTCTCGCATCGTAATAATGGTGTTGGATATAAACTGTTGAAAATTTTTGTACAGATTTTTTTTTTTAAATTCTTTCTGTATCTTATTTTTGTCTGATAGGGGACGGAATTAATTGGAGGATTATTTAAACATATTTTTTACATTTCTGTATCTTCACTCTGCTGTCTTCTTTGGATCTAGATGAATGGAAATGGAGATTCTGTTTCAACATATCTGCCTTTTGGAGCATTTGTTTTTAATGTTCAATGTATTTAAAGTATATCTCTGTTTGTATGTGTATTTTTCATTTTTTTTAAAATGTGGACCTTTGTTCAGTGGCTCACTGTACTCTAAAGGAACGGGGGTGTCAGGAATGACCGAGGAGATGGGCAGGGTTAAGGTAATTTCGAAAAATGACTTGAGGACGTACAGATTTCTCGTCGAATTTGTATTAATCTGCTTCCTAATCTTCTTCTTAATAGGTAGAGAAATTATGTTTGGACTAATTTAATATAATCTTGTTTAAATTGACACGGAAAGTTCTTTCCAATTATTCATACTAATAAAGTCTAAGTGGTTTCAAAATAGCAATCATGTGTATTTTCTAATTTTAGTATTATTAATATTACTACTGCTAGTAGTACTATTTATATCCCCTTTCTAGTACCCTTCTTCTAGAATGCTCAGCCAAAAACGTCAACCGTCCAATTCCGTCCTAACCCAGACTTTTTTTTATCTCGTTTTACTAATCTCTGAATGAATAATTACATTTTTAATAACGAAAGTTTCCTATAAACATTAAAATGCATCTGCATGAAGTAAATTACCATGCACAATTATTCAATGCCTCGTTATCATTCGACAACGTAATATGAACATTATACGGTTGTCAGATGATCTAATGGCACTACGATATCGTATTTTGATGATCTGACTGTACCAATTGTCTCGCATTGCGCCATATTAGAATTTCTCTTCCGCTCACCAACTTGTGACAAACAATTACAACTTAACAATACAATTTACATATATATATCCTTGTAACAAGTAAAAAACAATACATCGACATAGATCCACAAAAAAAAGTAATAGAGAGACCAACAAATTTGCAAGAACCAACCGCCTACAATCAACAAAACGAACGTCGAAAATTGAAAAACAAAGGGCGTCAAAAACATCAAAAATATTTCCAAAAAACACAAAAACAATTACAACTTAACAATAAAATGTAAATACCTATCCTTGTAACAAATAAAAAACAATACATCGACATAGATCTACAAAAAAAAAGTAATAGAGACACCAACAAATTTGCAAGAACCAACCGCCTACAATCAACAAAACAAACGTCGAAAATTGAAAAACAAAGGGCGTTAAAAACACAAAAACAATCATTTCAACCACTTGATAGATCCATCGTTACCAAGACATCTTCAAATGATCGTCGACTTACACCTTCCATTAAGAAGATCATGAAATAAGATCATCAAAAGGCCATTACTCTCTACGATCACGATATCACCGAAACCATTTAATTCCCGTTGGTCGCACAGTCAAAAGCGGCAGATACGTTTCGAGGTGGAAGAAGCAAAATCTCGACGGTAGATCGCCGCGTATTCTCAGCGGCTAGCAACGGATTCGCGCAACTGCATTTCGACGATCTTATGAAAAGAAGACGAGCCAGAAAGCAGAGAACAGCCCCGACTGTCCACGAGATCGGTGAAATCAAAGGACTATAAGGTATAAGGCAGGTTGCCGACCAACCTGCGCCGGCGGAGAATAACGATTCTTTCGGCCTTGCCAAACAGGAATACTCGTTCCCTCTCTGCTCCCTCTCTCACCCTCGCCGCCTCTTCGTCCGCGTCTCTGCGATCCTCTCTACGTAGGTCGCCGGTGCGTGGACGGGCCTCGGATAGGTTGTCACCGCAGTAGCCCCAAAGTAAATGCGCTCCTCTTATTATTCGGACAGAAGATTTAAGCGCAGCTCGCTCGCACATGAGTTATGCTCAAAAATTGAGGTTACCCCGGGCCGAGGACTGTTGAGCCACCGAGAGCTACCTCCACGGTCTGGATCCTCTTTCTCTTTTATTCCTTCCACCGTTTCTCGCTCGCGGTCCTTGCCGTCTCTTCTCGTCCTTTCTACTTCGTCCACGCTCATCCTTGTTCGTTGTTCTTCCTGTGCGCTCCTTCGGTACCAGGTAACATTGGTCTCCTTGCTTTTGTTTCGACGATATATTTTCTCTTACCATCGAGAGAGATCGTTCGTTTGCCTTCTTACTCTTTATCCATCTTCCATCCTTCTTCTTTTCTTCCTTCCGTCTTTTCTTCCTTGCTTCCTTCCCTCTTTTCATCGCGGATGGAAAAGAAAGGGGAGGCTACACGTTGCCGGTCCTCCAGAATCTTCTCCTGGGGAATTCGTGGATTATAATAAATGCGTATGCAGTAGCCGGAGGTATAGAACGTCGAGTGGTTCGACTGTTTTCTTCTCTTTCTTCTTCCTGCTCCTTGTTATTGTTCTTCTTCTTATTCCTCTTGACCCTCTCATTCCCTCTTCGTCCTCTCATCGTCCTGCCTTCTGATACGTCAGTATGCCGAAGGACGACGCCGATGGCATGAAATAATTCAATCGAATCGCTCCTAACCCGCCACGGTGGATGAAGTACTGCGAGGACTCGCTGTGATAGTCCATCGCGGTGCATTGTTTAGCTCGTGGCTCGACGTCGAAATGCGACTCGTTGTCGAGCTCCTCGAAATGCAAATATTTTCTCCTTTCGTCCTTCCTTTTGGTATACGAGTCAGCCGATTGCCGTTTAAATAATCGATTAACATTATGCACCGCTAGTCTTAATTGGCGCATCGATCAGCAGGCGGATACGCGTGGCGAAATGTGGTTTCTTGTAAATGGGAATTTTATTTCAGTTGTCTATTTGCTCGATACTACGATCAGCTTCATCCGCGATCGCAGAAAGGATCGAAACAGATTCCGCAATCACGTTGTCGGTGGATAAGAGACCGGTAGACAGACGGAGCCGGACAAATCTCCACTGTCACGGATTGTTTCTGGGACGAAGGTTTCTCAAGTTCTCGAGGCAGTTGATATGCATTGCTCTATTAAATATTCAATGGCTGTTGGTATTAGTATATCCCGCAAACGTATTTCAACGAGTTTCAACGAGCCACCGTATTTCAGTTGCAGAGAAGTAACAAGCTAATCGATGCCCCTTGAGTTATACTCGCGTCTATCCTATTTACGAACTATTTATCTCGTTAGCCTAGCCGGACGTTTACAGCGAGTGCATAGAATATTTAAAGTGTACGGCATAGAATGCAGTCCCGTGACTATTTCCATGTGGATTTCCGAGCTTCTACGATCGTTTGACTGGTTAATATGGTGTAATTGCGATATTAACGTTATAGCTATTATTTGTCTAAGGTGTCCTGGTACGAATTGATGAATTGAGTTATTATACAAGTGTTCTACAGTTTGTGGTACGAGATGGAGGACTTTTATTTTATGCGTGAGAAAAGAGAAGTGGGAAAGTAAACTTTTCTCGTGCCCTGTGTTTAAGATAAGTCTTACATGAATAGTAGTACATTTGCACATTGAAATGTGAGTGTGGAATCAAATAATTCAATTCAAATAAGATTAGCTCACAAACGACAATATAGGTCTATTTCTGTACTAAACACTTCCTATTAACAATTTTTTATTATTTCTGTGCACAACTTTCTGTTTAATCTCTCGAGCAAAAAGAATCTACAGAGCTTATTAAACAAGTAATGTATTTATACTGCAGATATCATTTTTAAAAAAAAATTTCATGACAAACAGAGCTGAAGTTACTGATTTTTCAGTCATTTTCAGATGACTTTAAGCCACTCGACAAAACAGATTAGACTACTGACATCTTCCTTTAACCCCTTGTCTTAGGACTATATCGTGACTGCCTCTGTATTTCAGAATTAAATTGCTAAAATACAAATTGGTCAGTGATTCTTGACATGTCGTATAATTGAACGTAATGTTAATATTAGAGAAATAATTTTCTCCCGTTGCGTCTCATTGATATGTCCAATTTTCTAGGTTTTACAAAATTTGAAAGTTTCCCAATCCACTTAGCGCGTCACGAGTGTCACATTGTGTAGACTAAGGGGTGAAATACAGTTTAAAATTAGAATAAAACATCATTTACGAATGATCCCACATGGCAGTCAACGTGTTAACAATTACGCAATATCCGATCATTTATTATTTCTTTCAAACAATCATGCACATGCCGTCTGTGCCGGAATAACGAGATAATCAACTGTCCCCGATTATGCGGGACCTGTCTCAACGAAGTATTTATCTCGTTAGACGTACGAGGTATTTAAAGACGACGCATGAACCGCTCCTACAACGAATCTAATTAAGGTCGAGCCGTAGTATGCAGATGCATAGAAAGCGAGCAGTTACAAGTGCGTATATATACACACGCACGTACGTCCACGATAGAGGTAATTATTCACCAAGCATGTTAAATGTCCGCGTACGTAGTCGCAAAACTTGCGTAATGCATCATGAGAGCACAGCAAATACCAGGCAGGACGATCGAAATGCGCACGGTCGAATAGAAATTAATCGGTGGTTAAAACCGGTTACGAAACTTCACCAACTAATGTTGAGATACGTGCGAAACATCAACGACAGGAAGATTTACGGCCAAGTCCGTCTTTACCGCGAATTTTTACCCCGGTTTTCATCTCACTTCCCGGATGCCTCGCCTCGTAGCTTTGAATCTGTAATGAGAACTGGCCTGGAAAATTCTTTGCCGGTTAAATCTTTGAGTTTGAAGTTCGTCCTGTTTTACTGTTAGATCGATAACGAAGAAACGAGAATTTTCTACTTTTACCTGGAGGATTTTTATGTTTGCATAAAAATCTTTTCCTTAGCATTGTATTACATCTTCCCTACTTGAAAGGTTCTCTGTTTTTTGATAATAATTCTATGTTACAGAAATTATAAACAGGTGTTATACCATTTTTTAAATGGCTTTTATAAGTTTCTGAGAACTTATTAAACCCTCTTGGACTCTTCTGATTTGGGGGGTAACACAAGGCCTATATAAACTTCTATTTTTCAAGGGAAATTTTCTAGATTTACCAAATGTTGCTTATAATTCAATGTTTACTTAAAACATATCTCCATAGATAGAACCAAACTTCACAAATTACTAGAAATATATTACAGCGTTCTATTGCTCTACAATTACATAAATATTAATAAGTTTATATGCTGCCTGCTCAAAATTTCCCTCATTTTCTAAATGCATATTAATACAGAAACGTCAGTTTACTGTAAATCCGTAAAAGCCGTATTTATACGAGCCCAAAAGATTAAGCGTTAAGATCGCTCATGGTAAAGGGATGATGTCGGACGAGCGAAACACAGTGTACGAAACGAAGAGTAGCCCCGTTTGAACCGTAAAGTACTAAAGTTTCCGAAAACATACAGTCGATATAGTTAGTACGAAATACTTAGTGTCCTAGTTTGCTCTTTAATTTAATTATTCAATCCTTACCATTAATAGAATTAATTTACTCCCGATAACATCCCCTTTTCTTCTCTCACGCCCCCTTTAAAGTATCCGTCCTACAGTTCTATCCCATGCCAATTAAATCCAGATTAGCAATTGCTCTCGAATCTGACTTTTTCACGAAACATTCGATTAAAGTCCCGATGCACCCTCAACAATAGAACCGCAAAGGGGTGAAGGAAAGAGGAGAAAGGAGCGGAGTAGAAGCCGGCTAGAAGAGCGGAAGGAAAAAAAGTTTACTTCCGGAGTGGGCGATTTAAACGGGGAACGAAGTCCGGCTCTCGCGCCGGTGAGTTTTTAATTTCCCGCAAAATAGAATCCTTCTCGCGCTCTAGCTACGGTCCACGCCCATCCCTTGTCCCACGCAGTGATAAAGCAAATAAAGCCGCTCGCGCCGCGCCACAATAAACCCCCGGTCGAAATCGCGTAATTTAAATAAATTTACATCCGTTTGTACGCGAATAAATTTCACTTCGTTCTTGGCCCTCTCCTCCCTTCTCTGGCTCCTCTACCTCCCTCCACCTCCTGCCTTTCGGTCTCGCTCGATCTTCCTTTCTCGTTGCTTTACACCCTCTTCGTTTCTCCGCTCTCCGACTACTCGTCATTTTCTCTTTGCTCTCTCTCTCTCTCTCTCTTTCGTCTCAACGTTCGTCTCTCTCATTTGGTTGGTGAAATCATTTTGGCAACCGGGTCTCTGCGGTTTCTCCTTTTCCACTGTCGATGAATAATCAAAATGGGGTGTCTTCCAGTAAAGTTCCAGCGGTGATAACGGTCGTAGCCGTTGAATGGACGACCTGATGCTGAAAATAAGTGCATTCGGATGAAATTTCGACGATTTAGAAGGATGCGATTGTCGACACTCGGAATTGAGAAACGTGTCGAAGAGCAGATGTTAACACTAGAACTACCGGGGTCAAATCTATCATATTTTAATAAATTAAATAAGTACTTTGATAAAGGGGGAATAAAGCGGCGGAAAATTTGATCGATTGGCTGATTTATGTTTATTGATATAGACTTGGATGACTCTTATGTAAACTTGGAGAATTTTTTGAAAACATTGTGTACCAGTCATTTTGACTGGTTTGGTAGTTCTAGTGTTAATAAATTTGATTTATGGATTTTCTTTGCGCGGACATTTGGAATTGTGTGTTTTTATAGGCATTACTTGTTTGGAGATGTATTGAGTCTTCTTTTTGTACGGGAATAAATCCCAGCTCATTACTTATAAATATATTGAATTAATCGTCGGTAAATCTAGTAAATGTAGATTAACCCCTTAGCCTACAACTACGTGTGAGACTCGTAGCGCGGAGAATGGAATAAGAAATTTTGAAGTTTTCCAAAAGCTATTAAATTGACAATATCAGCCGATCACAAAACGGTCCCATTATTTCTGTACTATTAATATCACGTTTAGTTATACGAAATATTCAAAATCTGTGAAACCTTTTGAATTCAGGAATTAATTTTGAGTCTTTGCGAGTCCCGTTAGAAAAGAAATCGTAGGTTAAGGGGTTGAAGAGGGCGCATCAAAATTATCTTAAGATCTTCCCTGAATTAAAAGCTTAAATGGTTTGAGCAGCACGAAGCACACAGCAAAAATACATACAAAAAATACGTCTTCAGGTACGATGACAATGCAACGTGGTAAGAAAGTACATAGTAACAATAAGTGGCAAATTTTGTAGCTACGTTGTTTCTTTGATCATCGATTGAGCCGCTTTCGCGAATGTAAATTTGTAATGTCTCTTTTAAAAGAGCGCATAAAGGGGGTTGTCTTTCTGAAATTTTCGGAGTCGATAACATCGACGTGCAGGACGGGCCATTGACAATGCGCGCATTCAAAACGAAGGACCGAACAGAGAAGAACGACTCGCGTATGAAATTTCCCCGATTGCATCGTCGTGCAAGTCATTAGGGTAAAATGACGAGTAAAAATTTTCTTTCATATCGAAGAGCGGTTAATCGAAGATAAACAGCACTGTAATTAAAACGTGACTCATCGAGCATCGCATAAGCGCTTTGAAAAACAAATATCAAAGCGACGATGAATCGATTAAAGGACGCAATTAACCTCTTTGTCCGTCGTCTTTTCAGCAAGTTGTTTGCAAAACAATGCGCCGTGCATTTTCTCGCCGACCATCAGATAAATCCTTAACGAAGAGGTTTGCGAAAAATTCGACCGGCGTATTCTTTCGTGCGATACTGATACCGGAATCATTTTCGATCATGCTTGAGAAAAATCATTCCTTTCACATTCCTCGAGCGTCAGCAGTAATTACGTAAATGAGCATGTAATCGATGGGCAATCGAAGCTTTTCTCTTAGGATGAAAAATCTTTAACTTTAAAATACCATACGATTAAAAAAAAATACATGTCGATATAAATGTTATTAGTTGAACCCTTAATTCTTTGAGGCACAACAGGATTTCGCTATATTTAATAGCGCCGGTTCAACCCCTAACTACTACAGTCGTTGAAACTTGCACAAATTACATAATCTTTTTTTACTATGGTTTAAAAATTTGCTTGATAATATATCTCGTATGAAGCAACGCTAAAAAGTTACAATAAATCTCACAGTTACTCAATAACATTAAAAGTAAGATTTAAAAGCAATTGACCCAAACAGCAACCCAATCTTTTGTCAATACCTCTACAATATCTTACTATACAATTCATGCAAAAAATTAACTTCATCTCTTCAAATTATTCCAAGTATCCCTCTCCTCCTCTTTATCATAATTTTAATTCGAAGTCTCTCACTCACAGTGTTCTCCATCCCGCACAAACCTCCCATCAAAATCATCGCACCGACTGTTTACAATGTTTATCTCCCTCTTGATTCAATCTTCTCGCCAATTCCCTACAATACTACATCTCGTACACAAATCCCGTACAACTAACACCCCTCATCCCGTTGGCGGGGTTTTAAAGGAGACAAGCCGTTCCCCGTTAAACCGCATTCTGTCTTACGTGCTCCCATCACGAGAAACATCCGAAGAGCATGTTCCGTACCCTCGAGCGTATTCGCACATTGAAGAAGCGCAGTCAACGCGGAATCAATGGAGCCCAAGAATGATATACGGCGCGTAGACGCGAAATAACATTTGCTCTTTCTGTTAACCCTATCCGAGGCGGAGGAAGACGCGAGCGAGCGCGCAACCGCGTTCGGGGTGTGTAATAAAGTCGATAATAACACCGAGCCACGGATATTTAGTGCTAGCTGTAAATCTTGGGGCAAATCGACGCCGTCGTTTCGTCTACCCGTCGTTGGAATACATTACTACCGGTGGTAGCAGCTCCAACATATGTATGTATGGACCATACGACCTTCCTTCTTGCTTATCTTCACTGACTTGGGTTGTACGCCTTCTCTTTCTTCTACGTCGGTATACGCGGGTGAATGTGTGAGTGTCTCTTCTGTAAAATAGACATAAAATTCCACACGGGCACGCGGCCTCGGTAGAATACGACCCACTAAAAACGTGCCGCTTTGAGCGGGCGAGCGTAAGTATTGGAACTCTTCGAGCGGGAAACAGACGATTCGGATCTCGAACTGGGTCGGAAAATATTTTCGTACGGGGGATTAGGGATGGAATTGTAACGGAAAGCCGGATATCTTGAAAGTTTCCTTGCGGCATGCTGGAAAGTTACATGGAGTTGGAATTTTCGGTGGGAAATTGCTTTTACAATCGAACGTTTTTTTTTCCTGTATTTGCTTTTGATTGAATCACTCGGTACTTGGGATTTTTAGTGGAGAGTTGATTGGGTAAAGGGGGTGGTTAATTGGAGATGGTGGAAGTCGTTGCGTATTTTTGGATTCCGCGATGGAGAATAAGGGTGAAAGATGTTTTGCACATTCGCACAGACTGAGGGATGAAATAGTTATTTTGTTGTAAGGATTTCTACCTGAGTGGGTATATATCTTTTGAAAAGTTGCAAAAGTGTAAGTCGGAGTATGATACGATCAAATCATTTCTATGCAATTAATATTGCGTTAACCCTTTGCACTCCGAATTATATTTCAATTTTCTTGCCAGTAGCTCCCAACGCTTTTAAGTATTTTGTTTCAATTCTACTTGATCTGAAAAATAGGGTAATTTAAAAAAATAAAGTATCTTGTAATTTACAAGTGCATGATATCTCTTGAAAGAATTTTTAGGATGCAATGCCGGTTTTCTTTCGTACGTTAACATCTATTGGTTTGGACTTGAAAAAATGTCGAGTATGACTCGACATAGGAGCGCAAAGGGTTAAGTTATAAAATATATCAGAAATCAAGAATAGATTGTTATTTCAGCAATTAGTTTTTAGTCATTGCACATTCAGTTACAAAAGGAATCGTACGACAAGGAGCCAGTTTCAAGTCATTATAACATACGTTATAATGTGCATTTTATTTCAGAATTATTTTTTAATTTGAAACATCAAAATTTTATTTTCATTATCACTATAATGACTCAGTTTTTTCCAACTCTAAGGTCTTTAAATGTTATTGACCTTATAATTCTTCAAATAGAATCTTCGATCTGCAGTCACCACACGTTTCTAATGCCGCTATATATGACCTTCCTTACCTGAAGCTTTTACAATCCCTTTTTTTCATCGCGGTTATTGTATAATTAACTAAGTCGAAGGGAACGTTCTGGGATATTGCTGAATATGAAAAATATTTCTCGTACGCTGAGAGAAAGTTGCGGAGACGGGAAGATTTTATTGTTTTTAAATTGCCGTAGGGGATTAAAGATTTAAAATTTTGATTGAAGAATGCCGCCTCCGAAATGGCAGGATATCCCTGGTCCCATTAGTGATGACATTCAAATGTCCATTAAACGTGCCAGATAAGCATACATTATGCAAATAGGATTCGCTATGCGCTTGATTCATTAATACAGTTTATAGTCGCCGCCTCGTTCGACCGAATGGAGCCTGTCGAACCGTTGTTGCGAACGTGTCTCGAAAATTTCAGGACAACGAGGAATCAGTTTTTTTCAAACGATAAATGGGTAGAAACGGTAAATTCTAAAGTGGATTTTACTTTATTACGGGGTATTGGGAGACTCTGGAATTTTTTTATATTATATTGAAATCATGGTAATTGGTTTGATTTTACTACCTGCTCGAGTACCGGACGCATATCAGAGATAAAAGAGTCTTTAGAATTTTTATATTACCGAAAATTTAAGAGTAGCAACTTCCTGTGCTCTTAATTTGACGGTGTCTTCTTTTATGTCTCTGACGTTGTTTTAGATCTATAACAGTGGATGTTTTGTGCACTTTTTATCCTCTTAAGGTACCGAATTTAAACTTTTTTCTTATCCGGCGAAAATTCTTCATATTCGCTCCGTTCAGTGAAATTTAATTAATGTCACTCGGTACTCTCATCATAAAGAATTTTAAAGTCTGATTTTTTGTGATACTCCTCTATAATTTAATGTTGCAAATATTTGCAACTGTCATAATTTTTGCAACTTTCACAAATTAATAATTTATGGAAACTAATCCTTTTCGTTACGAAAGATCTTTACGTTTTCGAAATAAAATTCTTCACTTCGCCAGAATTCTTTCTCTTCACCGCTGTCCAATAACAACCCCAACGATTGACCAAGAACACGCGGTAAATACTTTTTCTTGTATCTTTTCTACCCTTGCCAACCGATGTTCTCCCCTTTTGGAAAGATAAGAAGCAAAACCACTACTACTATTGGAACTCTGTCAGACTATTATCTCAGACAAGTATCAGTCCAATGCTGATACTAGTAGGAGCTGAAAAGTTGGCAGTCGAGATGTTACGAAAGGTAAAAGGAAACTCCGTTCCCTTAACACATTCGCATACACACACTTTAAGTGTATAGATAAGGAAAATGCGTGTCTTCCATTCCATGTTCCTATCCGCGAAGACTTCTAATCAGCTGGAACCGATCAAAACCGTTCGCCATTTTCTCAGTCCTCCACACTACGGTACAAGCGCATCGTGCAAAAACACGGCAAGCAAAACGTCAAATGAGAGAAAAGACAAATAACAATCGAACGATAATGGTTAATGCAACAAATTAACCCTTATCGTATCATGACGCGTTGGAAAATAAAGGAAAGTATCGGGAGAACTCTCGTCATGGATACTCGTCGGTAACACGAGCAGCTATAAGAACGTCGAGGGTTCTCGAGCAACTGCTCATTATTCCGTCTGTCTTAAATGTACACGGTGAGAGTACATACGGTCGACGAAACGAGCCCGACACTGCCTTTCAATCAAGCTACTCTTACAATATAATTACGGTCGATGTGATACAAACGGCAGAAGTTAATGACAGCCAGTGAGCCGATGGATATAAGTGGTACGAAGATACTTCGTGTTCTCATGATACTTTTCTACGACTGCGATAACGAATCTCTTCGATGATCTTCCTTCAATTCGAGATCTTTGCGGAATTTGGCATTTGCGGATTATATTTTTATCGGGGGAAAACTGAAATGCAGATGTAAATGAGGGAGGATGTAACATTTAGTATATAATAGGAATTTGGAATGCAGAAACTTGAAAATTACGGCAAATTGAGAGAACAGTGAGTGTCAGACTGACGTGCATCCGACATGCAATTTTTCACTTTGTTGCATTGCTGGCTGTTTGTCGTTAATGCTTTCTCTTTTTGATTGCAATTTTTCGTGCCTTTCTGGATAGGTTTATTCATCGAAGTCCCGTTGTTTGTTGGAATGTTTGTGTTTGGGAGGATTTGATTGAAATTTTGGAAGTCGGTAAATTTTAAACAAAACCCGTGCTTGGCGAATTTCTGTCAACGAGATTGAAATCGACGGTCTGCTTCTCCAATTTTTAATAAATCACTGACGATATTTATTTCTTTATTCTCTAAATTAATTTGTCGTACGTACTTTTGTTGTCAAATGAAACGGTGATTCGCGCTGATCAGTTTTTGAGAGCATTCGCTACTAAAAAAGCAATATCTTTAGCTGAATACTGCACGTTTATGAAATTTAAATAATATTAAATATATAAAATATTTCTCCATCACTACAAACTACTTTACAACTACAAATTTAAAATACTTCAGAAAAAGATCCATTAGATTTTGTCTAACTAATGATAACACGTACTAATTTTAAATAATACCATAAAACATACAATGAAGCAACAAATTAAAAAACTTCAACAAAATTAGTCTCCCTTACACTCAACTATAGACATTGAAATAACATCAGCTCATATTAGCGTTAGTCATCAAAAGATTTTCAAATAAAGTAGAACTCTACTCTATTTTAACAATTAAAAAAATATTTTACGACACTGGAGAAGAGGTATATTCATTCGTTAAAACCACATTTGCCGAGAGATTTCGTCGGCATTTATTTTACACGATTCTGCAGGCAGTGTCGCATGAAAGAGAAGCGATTTTGTGGAATTATCGGAAAATACTTTCCTTTTTCTCCACGGAGACTTTTGCACGGCACGTTTCTTGTCCGTTATACATATTCCACCAATTTTGCCGGTAGCAGAATCGTACTTTTTCTATCGTCGGTGTTTGTTACGGACAGCGACGTATTTGTTCGTCGGGAAGACGCCGATGATGGATGGCAGTCAGACCGAGAACGATTTGTCTCCAGCGGTCTAGGAAATGTGGGAATGCAAACAGCCGAAGAGGTCGTGAAAGTTTTCTTAAAGGCCAAACGTCGATTTTAGGCATCCTCTGGAAGAGTAACTTCAGATCGCTGACACGAGAAAATGTCAAGCTACTTTCGTCATTATTCTCGATGCTGCTGCTTGTACCTCGAGATTCTCGTAACTTGACAAATTACATTAAAATCGCATTAAAATGAAAGTGTATGTGATGAACTTTTATTAATACCTGTCAACATCGTTTCAAGTCTTATTATTCTGAATCACACTGGTAATCGGGGAATGAAATAGAAAACAGGTAAAATTTTCGAAAAGTCGTCAAGTTGACGAGTTTAGCTTTAAACGATATGGAACACATTCCATGTTATTAGATATACTTTAGAGAAATACAGTATAGAAGTCCTCACTTTGAGAATTCTCTCTTCAGTAAGTAATGGTGGTTGTTATATTGAACAAAAATCATAGTACAACGAGTCACCATTACAAGTAGTATTTCAATTATGATTCTATATTTTTTCTATATTCTATCCTCCGCCAAAATAAAACTACTGTTTTATTAACGGCTACTATTATATAACGACAGACTTTAAAATAATTACATTATTCTTAACGGCTCATATTTTGAATCTTCTATTGAAGGTAACGCAGGGTGTTGTTATGTTTTCATTCTCAAAATCATTGTTTTAACTACACTAATTAGTATGGTTCGATTCTCGAAATTCATGAACCCCCATTATAATTAAATTCTTAGAAATTAAGTTAAATCTTTTATTTGAAATTCTACTTTTAATATTTGACAGTGTGCCGTTGTCTAATTAACCTTTTGGTGTAAAGGTACATAGAATCAGTTGTATTGATCAATTCTTTCAAAGAAGACACAATATTTTTTAAAAGGATGAACCTCTCGCGTACATGAATATTAAGTATTAATTAAATCTCAACCCTAATGTTTACGGTTACTCTACCAGTGCACTTAACTTTCAAGATGAAAGCACTTCGGCCAAAGTCAAGTGGCTGGTGTTCCTACAACTTGCGGCCGCATCGTGTATATATTTGTACCCCCTGTCCCGTGTTTCAGGACAGAAATTTCCGTGGACGGTACCCATGAGAAGGGTAACGGTAACGGAAATGCTAATGCGGCTCCCGGCTGCAGGAAATACGCGAGTGGAGGAACACACCGTTGACGACAAAGACGCGAAAGTCTTGGGATACCTCGTTTCAGTGACTATGTTTCATCCTCAGGCCTTCTCGCAATTTTCCGCAAAGTAGATGCTGTGAATCACAACGAAATATCGTTGGGCCATCGAAACGAGATTGAAAAGTACGACACTTCGTGAAATCGGAGATTAGATATTAACTCATCTATATAAATAAAAATATAAATGTTTGTCATACGTATTAATTATTAACACTTTACCAACCGGTACTTTTTAACATCCTACCCACTTCTGATCGGTCACTTGCACGCAAATATTTCCCTGATACTGATATCTCTTCGAAAATTTCAAAGTTTCTTCACTGAGTCCTTGGCACAGTTAATCACAATGAAAAATAACAATTTATTAATTTCTGTAGCGATCAATCAATAAGTTAAAAGCCCAAAAGTGTTGGGCCCGAAAAGTCGACTAATCGACTACCGGTCGGGAAAGTGTTAATATTAGAAAATAATTTTTGCATTTTTAAATAACGGTTTTCTTATTCTTCCTATATGTAACATTATCGTTTACTAATATACGTAGATTATAATATAAATAATTAAGATTGTCCTTCGGTATAGAAAAGCAACATTTGCTAAACACAAAATAACTGCTCCATCGCAAAGGATTTTTAGCAATAGACATAGTGAAACTAATATTTGACTGTTTTTACCACAAGTACCTTTCTTCACTCCATTCCTATATACAGTCTTCACCCTTAGAATACGATCCTTTGAATGTCTTCCTTGTTGTTACATTTTCAACTCCAACTACTACATCCACTTCGCCTCCTAATACCACTTCCTCTTCCACACAAACCATTACATACCTTTTCCTCCAGTCTGACAACACACGAGCTTTTCTACTTCCACTATTCAAGCTGTATTTAAGGCAGCCACGTATCAAAACTTCGCATTTCAAACTAACCTTTTGTCTCTTCACAAAATAAAATAACGTTAAAAAAAGAGATCTCAAATCACGCAAAATTCAACGAAGACTTTCCCGGAAGCCAAGCAAACGAATACTCAGAAGCTCGATGATATCTCGCAACGGGTGACCCCGTCCATGCCACCCACCCTTTTGCGGGCGACGTCCAAGTAGAATTGGCGAATTATTATTAAACGCCGTCAAAACACCAAATTTATTTCGGCGCGGTATCTTATTGATGTACCGGTAGACCGCAAGGCCCGTGGGCCGCGCACCGCGGGAGGCAAACGGGCCCCACCGGTACTACAAGGACCATAAATTTCTTTGGATCCAATATCATGCCTGTAACTCGTTAAGCTTTTAACCTCGTCCCGGCGTGCCTATCGCCGTGATATTATTTTGATGCCGGCCGCCAGATATCAATCAGGCCATTGTTGCGGCCCGATCGGCTCACGGTCTTGCCGTTAACCACATGCACCGTCCTTACGATACGGCCGTGCACGTATGTACTTACATGCCTATGTACGTGCACCGGTTTGTACTTACGCGAGTGTTCATCAGTGTGAGCGCGACCAGCTTCGACAGGATCGTCGAACGTGTCCTTTCCCGTTCCTGAATAATCGAAAACGTTGAGTGCACGACCGTGTTACGCCCAGGCGTCTTGAATACCATCGTGCTCTAAGGCAACGTAAATGTGTGGATATGTGCACCGTGATACAGGAATAGAAATCCATCGGGAACTGGCACGTCTTCAAGGTCGTTCGGTTTGGTAAATGCTAAAGTCCTTGCGTCAAAGTATTTCTATGGGCGTTTGGTCCTGCTGTTGGGTACTGATTTATTTTAAATATTTTGTAAAAGTCAGCGTCAAGTGACTCAGATTTTAGTGGTCCTGATGATGGATGCTGATTGAGTTTGAACAGTTTGTGAAAAGCACCCCAAAGTGACTGAAATTCCAGTGGTAGTGATGTTGGATACTGATTTATTTCAAATAGTTTTTAAAAAACATCCTAAAGTGATTGAGATTCCAGTGGTTCCTATATTGGATAGTACCTTATTTTAAGTATTTTGTAAAAAGTACCCTGAAGTGGCTCAGATTCCAGTTGTGCTG
The DNA here is from genome assembly GCA_910591515.1 of Cerceris rybyensis. Taxonomy (NCBI): domain Eukaryota; kingdom Metazoa; phylum Arthropoda; class Insecta; order Hymenoptera; family Crabronidae; genus Cerceris; species Cerceris rybyensis. The sequence goes on from OU342799.1 coordinate 14,717,687, forward strand.
ATGGAGATTGTCTTTTTTTTAATTTTTTAGACGTACCCTGAACTTTCTCAGATTTCAACCTGGACATATCGCTTATGTTCGGTTATGTCATCGTTTATATTAATAGTTTAGGTATACCGAGAGATGTTATAGCAAAAACATTTTGATGTTGAAATGTTAGTCGCGAGGGTCAGAGTTATGTAAATGAACCTTCCACTATATTATTTTGGAGTCCTTGAAAATATGAATCAAGGTTAGGACTAAAAATAAATAAATTGTTAAGATTTACTTGTGAAATAAAAATAAGTAAATTGTAGAAAGTATGACAAAATTTCCTATTCAAAGACATTGCATCTCTATTACAATCAAGTAATTTTACATCCCTCTCTCAATTTCTCTCGTTTGAGCCGCTCAAAAAATTTGCAAACAAAAGAAATATTTAATACTACACTGAAATAGTGTCAAACACCACAAAATCCTCAAAAGACATTTAACTTAAATATACTTTACCACCGATATTAATCTTGCAAAAGTCCAATAAAAAAAAATTGCCAACAAAAGATTCTTCTTTCCATCCTTTACAAAGAAACTTGAAACGACGTGATATTCCAGGTTTCACCCGGTACGAAACCATGGAAAAAAAAATTATTAATATCTCTCCCAACGGTTAAATCCTTCAACGACTGCTACAAGATCCGGAAACTTACTTTATCATATTAATTACATCTCCTTCGTGCGTTTAAAGGAATCACGAGGATCTAAAAGAAAGGCAACGGTGAAGAGAAAGAGAGAGAAAAAAAGAGAGACATAAAATTCAAGCCTCTCGGTTTTACACGGCTGGTAATTATCCGAGAAATCATTAAGCCTCAAAATGATAGGGATTAAGAGCCAAAGACAAGGCAGGTAACGTAAAGCAAAAAAGAACGGCTAGGAATGGAAGATCGCATCTTCCTCGTCGCGTCGTGTGTTGCACCGGCGACGCCGTCCGGTCATTATCAGCGAATTATTATTATTCCGTGGTCGGCCGCGCTCGGAGCGTCTTTTGCGTACACCGATTTGCAGTGTGTCGGAGGAACACGAAGGACTAGCCCTTCGTGAAAGGGAGAAAGGGAGAAACGGCGACTACGGAGGAAGAGAGAAATGGAAGAAAAAGAAGAGCGACGTGATGACCCGGGAGGGTCAGTGACAGAGAAAGGGAAAGAAAGAGGAAGAGAGAGAGATGGAGAGGGAGAAAAAACTGCAAGGAACGAATAAGGTGCTTCGAACGCGACCAGAGTTCGTTCCAGTCCAAGAAACGTACAAGAGACAAGAGGAAGAAGGTTCTTCCTCTTCGTCCTTTAATAACTCCGCTCGTTCAGACAAGATGTATGCTTGAGAATTTGCGGAAATAATGCTTTCATTGGGAATGGCAATTGTAGAGGATCTTCATATTTTATCCATTGTATTTTGTTCATGGTGTGAACTCCGGTATGTTAATTCGTTGAAGTTTCTTGATTGAAAATGAAATTTCTATATTTTTTAATCCATGATGTTTTACAAAAATACTAATGTATTTTGGGAATAGTTTCGTGGAAAGTTGAAAACTATTTAAACTTCTATAGTCCGAATTTTTCTATAACCGACTTTTCGGTTTCCGAAGATTAGTTCTACCATTAATTAGAAAATGATAAAAATATAAGTTTAAATAATAGATTAACACTAGATTTACCAGCGTGAAATCTACTATATTTAAATATGTTAAATATGTACCTCAAAGCAAGGAAAATTAAGATGCGGAAGAGACGATAGATTCGGTAATTTATGTTTTATACGATGGACGAAGAATATTTATTCTACGGCTCTCTCATAAACCCGTAGAATTTTTGGAAAAAATTGTGCACCAGTCATTTTGACTGGTTTGGTAAATCTAGTGTTAAGCAAATCAAGCAAACCAGCACCTCATATAATTATATAATACTAAATAAAATATTCCACTTTATATTATTACTATTCATGATTTTCTATCAAGCCAAACAGGAGAAATCGAGCAAAACCTACAAAATGCGTTTCACCCTGTAACTACCCCTACCGTGAGGGTAGCGAATTCATACTTTGCAGCAACATTTTTAAAAGAAAACTATCGTATAGTATCCCTCAGGATATTGGAGAACAGCCACAAAGGCCATAACACCTAGCAGACTGGAATGGGCGGTGGAGTGCTTCGAGAGATTCAAAACCCCTGGAGCGGACGGGATATTCCCGGCGATGCTCCAGGAAGGCGGAGAATCCCTACGCAGACACCTACTGCCCGTGTTCCGAGCCTGCATCGCTTTGGGCTACATTCCCAAAGCTTGGCGTGAAGTCAAGGTAGTCTTTATACCTAAACCAGGGAAAAGCTCCTATGACAAAGCCAAATCCTTCAGACCCATCAGCCTAACATCCTTCCTACTCAAAACGTTGGAAAGGCTGGTGGACAGACATGTCAGAGAGGAGGCTCTCACGAGCAGACCACTGCTCTACTCGCAACACGCATACCAGGCTGGGAAATCAGTTGAGACGGCCCTACACGACGTAGTGAGATACGTCGAGGGAGCGCTCAACAGTAAGGAGTCAGCCCTGGGCGTCTTCATCGACATAGAAGGGGCGTTTGATAACACACCCTTCGAATCAATATGCGAAGCAGCGGACAACCTTGGAGTAGAGAAATCCATTACAAGGTGGATCCATCAAATGCTAAGATCAAGGATAGTGACCACTGAGCTTAACGACACCGTTAAGGCTCGGGTGAAGAGAGGCTGTCCACAAGGCGGCGTCTCCTCCCCACTTATGTGGATCATGGTTGTTAATGAGCTTCTAGAGGAACTGGAGAGACTGGGGGTCCACGTAACAAGCTATGCTGACGACGTGGCGGTACTAGTCAGAGGTACCAACTCAGAAGAGATGAGGTGGAGAGTACAAAGAGCTCTCAACCACATTCAAGAATGGTGTACATCCCGATCATTAAAGGTTAACCCTGAAAAGACGGAAATGGTGCTATTCACCAGGAAGAGGAAATTTGCTGTTAAAGCGCCCTCAATATTCGACACCAAACTGAAGTTCTCCAGGGAGGTACGCTATCTAGGCGTCACTCTGGATAGTAAACTCAGTTGGAACAGCCACATCACCAAACAGGTTCAGAAGGCAACCGCCACCTTTTGGGCTTGCAGAAGGATGTTTGGACAAACGTGGGGCCTCAAACCTATCATGGTAAGATGGATATACACAGCCATCCTGGTACCACAAATCACTTTCGCCTCCGTTGTCTGGTGGCCAGCCCTAAAGCTGAAAACCAACAATAAGGCACTATCCAAAGTCTACAGACTTGCAATGCTAGGGATCACGGGAGCCATAAGGACTACCCCGACCTTAGCTATGGGGGCATTATTAAATATAGCGCCACCACACCTTCAAGCAGAGGCCTTGGCGGTGAAGACTGCCATAAGACTGCGATTTGGAGGCTTCTGGAAGGGAGCTAGAAAGGGGCATGCGGCAATCCTAAGGGGACGGGACCTCGAAGAGATCCTAACCCTGGGAGGCGATCGCTGCACCAACAGCTACCATTTCAGAACCGACTACAAGGTTCTCTTCCCTGATAGGCGGGACTGGATAGAGAATAACCTGCACTTCCTGTCCCCAAAAGGATTGGTCTGGTATACAGATGGGTCCAGGAACAGCAGGGGGGCGGGAGCAGGCTATTGGAGCGATGGGCCCAAAACAGAGGAAACTCTAAGATTGAGCCACACCGCCACAATATTTCAGGCAGAGGTATATGCCATTTGGGCCTGTGTTGAACACATAATAAATCTGAAACACAGGAACAAGCATATATACATCTGCAGTGACAGCCAAGCAGCTCTCAGGGCGCTCACAACAGTGGTGGCAACCTCAAGGTTAGTACACGGCTGTATTGAGCGCCTGCAGCAGCTGGCTAAAAATAACCACGTCAATCTCGTCTGGGTCCCAGGACACAGTGGCCTCAAAGGCAACGAGAGAGCAAATGACCTGGCAAGGAAAGGAGCTTGTCATACAAGTAAACTTCCCATAAGTCCAGTACCCGTGCCGTCCTGTTTTATTAAAAGCCTCATGGACCAAAGAACCCAAGGAAAGTTCCAGAACATGTGGCTTACAGGAACAGGCTTTCTACACACCAGGGCCCTCTTTAAAGGTCCCTCAAAAACAGTTGGGACAGACCTTATCAATCTCAACAGAAGCCAGCTGAGGCTGATTGTTGGCATGATAACGGGACACTGGACCACGGCCAAGCATCTAGGAAGAATGGGCGTAATCGCGGAGACGATATGTCCCAGATGCAAAAAAGAGGCTGAAACACCTCTACATTTGCTAACCGAATGCGAACCCCTCAGAGAGGCCAGAAAGGACATCCTGAGAGTGGAGGCAGAAGGTAGTGTCAAGCTCGGAGAGGTCAAAGTGAGTGAACTGCTGCGCTTTGCGAAAGAGGCAGGACTTCACGAACGGACTCTCCTTATATGAATTGCCCTTCGTAGGGCCCGGGTACAATGGCTGACAGCTGAGTGCCCGGCCAAACTGCAATTCAAATTCAAATTCAAATCCCTCAGGATTAATTTTCTTTCACCCATGTAATTATAAAATCTAGGATAAACTTCCTAAATATTAACAGGTTGAGTGCCATGGGGGTCACCGGTGTCCGGCGCTATTGAATTAAATGAAATTTTATGTTACGTTTAAATCACAATATTTATGAATTTTCTAACATATTGAATATTTAAATTTTAGCGTTAAGAAGATAAAGATCTGCTAATCACCGATCAATCAGTGTCCTTAAAATTTCTATTTTATGAATATGTGATTTTCATAAAAAAAGTTTCACTTCAGTAGAAATGACGAAATAAGGGAAACATCTGTGGCATTCAACCTGTTAAAGTCACCGAGAACTTTTTGGAAAAATAATGTCAAGTCGTTCCGCTTCACATCTGATTCATCGAATTCCAGTCTCTTTTCCACTTCAGCGACTTGCACGTCTGCACAGAAGACACCGAATACGTCTCGCAACGGTATCATCGGTGATTACGGTATCCACGGTATCTTGATTAGTTCCTCGGTGTCGTCTCCAAACTTTCGTCGTTAGCTAATTGGCGGCCATGTGAAACCGCGTTGTTTGCACGAGTATAGAGTGTGTATATGGAGCGCAGCTGACATTCAACGCCCCGACTTTGTTTTAACACGGGAAACCTTGTAGTTGCAACCCCGTAAACGCACTTCGGCGAACGTGCCGAAGTAAAACTACAATTTCCTCGCCTAGTAAAGCTCTTTTAAGTGCTTATGCCACGTGAAGGGCGTCTATTAATTAACGGGCGTGTGCACCCTTCTGCTTTCAAGTGGAAGTTTGTGATTTGGAGATTAACAAAACTGGCTTACACGTACCGTCGATAAGAGATGCTTTCATTTCACTTTGGCGATCGTTGTTCATTTATCATGCTACTTTGTTAATATCGCTCGATACTTTTCACCGAGTTGTAAGGATACATTGTATAAAGGATTGTCTAAAGGAGCTATTATCGTATAATTTATAGATAAGATATTTGAAACTTTTCTATACTTAGGAAACTGCTTTAAACCTTTGCAATTTCTTGTCTGCCTGTACAGAGTTTAGTGGTAGTTAATTTTCTATTCATTTACTTTTTAGTTCACAATTTTACAATGATTCCATATTTTCTCTCAACTCTTTCTTAATATATACGCATGTTTAAATTAATGAGAATAGTGATCGGTAAACAATTTCAGGAAAATGTTTTCTATAGAATCGATAAAAAACTTGAAAGGTAATTCAAATTGCAAAGAGTTAATACCCAGAAATAGAGTAACATCTAAAATGCAAATTATGTACAATTTTACTTCAATTACCGATGCAAGCAACGCGACAGGAAAATAAAATGTGGCACGGAAAAGAAATAAGAAATTTTGAAGTCTTTCAAAAACTATTGAATTGAAATATCAATCGGTCGCAAAATGGTCTCATTAATTCTATACAATTAATATAAAATTGCCCTTTATTTTTCAATTAATGTTCCATTACTTTCAGTTATACGAAATATCAGAAATCAGTGAGAATTTCGATTTCCAGGAATTCATTTTAAATCATTGCACACCCAGTTAGAAAAGAAATCATAGGCCAAAGGTTTAAAAGCAGACTGAAAGCTTCAGAAGGAAGTCTAAAGAATGCAATCTCAAATCTCCTGCTACATTGCCAATTACAAGCTAACACATTAATTAAACCCTTTAAATTCAGAGAACAGACTCTCTTAAATTTAACGTCGTCATAAAAGATAGTACGTACATATTTCTGTATTAAAGTCCCACCATATATTTTTCCAGACTATATTATACTTACAACGATACACGAGTGAAACTCGCAATTGTGGCTACAACGTTCGACAACAAAGAAGACAATTGTCATCTTCTTCGCGAAGACACAGGGGTGGTCCGTGGCATCAATAGCCGGTATTATTTCAAAGATTCGTTTCATTCGACGACGCGACACCACGTTCGAGTCGTTAAAACATTCAATAAGCTTAAGTACGTTGCATACCACTCGCGCATGCACGCACAGTTGTGATAACCGCAACTTGTAATCACGCATCGATTTAACGTTTCCGTTTTACTGTCGTGCGGCATTGTTTCACTGTTCGAGCAACGGTGGTGGAAAAAAATCCCTTACAACTTGTCTGCCTGTACATTATCGAACTTTTGCATGTTACAGAACGGAATAGGAAAATATGAAGGGAGACTTCGGAGAGGAAAGAAGAAGTTAATAATTCAAAAGTGTGAACGAAACGCACGCGAACAGACGCATAGCCTATCATTTTTCTGCAATAAACATTCTCCTGATTCTGTCGTAATGAATCTTGTTGTCGTTGCTGTTGAATAAAGTTTACTATGGGATTTTAATCCGTTAATTTTTAAGTGTCGATAAACTTTTGATGTTATAGAAGAAGATAGGGTGATTTAATTTTATTTGGGTCGAATTCCATGGGGGTGATCGGTGATCGACTCTGTTCAATTTGATGATCTTATCATTTTTAACACTTTGCACTCCAATGTCCCATTTGGGGATACACCATAAGTCTACCATATCATTCGGTTACCCCCTTTGGAGGAACTTTCGAATTTAGTATTGATTACAGAAAATACAGAAAAAATTTTCTCTCTCAAATTACAGAAATTCTCTATTGAAATGGCACAAGGTAGCAAATAATAAAGTGCTGCAAAGTTGCTAATAAATAAAGTCAGAGACAGCTCATAGTACAATGGGTTGAATTGTAATATTCACGAATGTTCTATTATATCCAATTCTTAATTTTGCTATTAGAAAATTATATATAGACTGCGTATTTTTATGAATTTATGACAAATTAAATACGGCTAAAATATACAAAAAGAACATAATATAAAAATATATCTAAAATATCCAAAGTATGGTATTTGTTGTAATATTTATTAAGTGCAATAAATCCCTAGATAGGTTTTCCTGTCTCACCTGCATTTGTGAAACTCGAAATTTGCATAAACATCCGCAGTCTATAATATATACATATATAATTTATATAATACTTTATAAAGATAAAGATATAATTTTAATAGAAATAGTTTCAGCTTGGTAAGAATGTTTCAAACTATCGAAACACGACTTTCAACTTGTTAAATGTGAAATATAATCAGAATATAATATGAATAGTATGATTTCTGATTGATATAAAGCAATATGACAAACTATTACAGTTATAACTGTTGCAAAAATAAAGTCTCGGCTTCCAGGAGCAAGAGCAAGGTGGAAACTTCATATCTTAAAATTGAAGAAATTTTTTGCACCCGTAAGGCGGAAGTTATAGCCTCTGCAGTCCGCAAGCCATCTAGAACTGCAGGTCTTCGACGATACGACTCCGGTAATAGCAGCTACATAAAAAAACGAACAACGTTAAAAGAGATTCCGAAGTGGCTAACACGTTGACACACGATGCAGGCAAGCGCTTCCGAAAGAACGATGAAAAAAAAGGCAAAACAAAAGACACATACTTTCTTTACGTGCTTATGAATTATTAAAATGAGATTGACGTCGAAGACGTCTGAACGCACGTTGGATCTCGCTAGTTCGACCTCAGAGGCTCCCGCGCTTTAATCCGGCTTTGTGTCACACTCTGCACTGACATTCAGAAAATATTTATGTCCTCCGAGGCGAGTAGAAACGCACGTCGATAATATTCATAAGCCGTCACACGGTTTCTACGACTGTTTCGAAATGCAATTGGCCCGCACGGCGAGCCAGCCGTGAGTAGGAATTAAAAATACATCCCCGATAAAGAATCGACGTTACCTCGCCATGACACGTGACATATTCAAATTTCAACTCGTAAATCCGTAATTAATCTCTTATAGTTTATACTCCAATGACCCATTGGGCTTTCACAACGTCGTATAACATTTTTTCTATCTATTGTTTCGTTATATCGTGAATCATCTATGGGAAATCACGTCGGACTTTAATACTAGCATAATAACGCACAGTATCGCGAATATCTATGGGGAAATGGATCCCGGTAGTGAAATTTTTTATCGTACCCTTGCCGGATGGCAGATAAATTGATTTGTGATTGGATCACGATACCATGCCCCAGCTCAAAGTCAAGTTTTATCGTCGATTGTAGAGCGAGTTGCCTCGGCATGCTTCTCGTGGCGAGCTTTTTTCCTTGAAACGACGCGAGTAAGATCGACCTAGTGTCAGGACGTCATTCGTCATGCAGGACACGCGAAAATCCCGTCTTTGTTGTCGTCGTGTCTCTTTGCAAGGTTGAGATTTTGCTTTGTGTTTGATTCACTGCGTTCGGATAAAGAGTCCTACACGTGATTCGCAATGCGAGTGGAATGGATGGAGGAAGAAATTATAACCGCGATCGTTTTTCCTTTTAGAGGAATCAATGTTATGGTAGGGGATGGTATAATTGTCTCACGTGTTATACATTATTCTGAGAGCTACAACATTCTGCGATTATGGCGGAGAAAAAGCAGACGTAGTGGTGCTCGTATGAAGGGAGATGGAGGGTTTTGTGGCGTTGTTGTAGATGGTGGAGAATATTCAATTTCTATCTGTTTCACGGTGGATCTATGGTAGACTGTGAATTTAGAATCGAGTGTTATTTCATTTTCACGCAAGAATTGAACATTCATTATTCATGTGAGCGGTAATCAATAACGTTCACTCGACGAAATGATAAATTGCATCGTTAAATCTAAATACGGTGACGCTATTTGCTAATAAATTACGGTTGATTCAAGGTGGGTTAATAAGTAAACAAGAGGGAGTCAAGAATAGACGGCCAATGAAATAAACGCGTAAACAATACAAATTCTGAGTGATAAATCCTCTATACAATTTGCTGTTGGCGAATTATAAATTTATTAAATGTTTTGATAAATATATACCTGTGATTAAATAGATTGCTATTGAATAGCGGAGAACTGAATAACCTGGATAATTGTACGTGGCATTAGACCACCTACAATTACTATATCCTACTATTATTACTAATAATAGGAGGGAAATTGAACAATCTTTGAAATACCAAACATTATTTAATCCTCTGAAAATTTATCATCAAAATATGACAATGTCAAACATATCAATTAGTTGGATAAAGATAAAAATTACTAAAAAAATGTAAAATCACAACAGTGAAAAGCCCCATTAAATATGCTAAATTTTCACCAATTACCATACCCAGTCCATAACATAATTCATCATAATGCAATCATCTCATGCAATCCCGACAAACAAATCGGACAAAATTTAATTACCCACAAATTACTTTTATATTATAAAAACTAGCTGAAAGTTCCCATGCTTCGCTACGATTTAATCGAAACTAAAAAAACAACCTTAAAATTTCGAATTTTGAAAACCCTTTCTTATTGAGCACCTAATACCCAAGGGGAAGGTATGTTCTAAATTTCATTGCAATCCATTCTGTGGTTTTTGAGATTTCGTGATGAGTGAGTGAGTGAGTCAGTCAGTCAGTGGTATTTGAGCTTTATATTGTATAATAGATCATAGATGTACCAAATACTTGAGACAACATATGAACGATTAAAAAATTTGAAAACGAAATAACAAAGAATCACAAGAACGTATCATATCAGCCGTAAAACGATGTCTATCGCAAGACCATTTACGATCATTGCTATAATGTCCAGATTATTGACGATAATAGAAACATCTTATACGTCCAAGTAAACGAAGCAGACCCCTGGGAGCCTCGTTTCTCTCATTATCAAAGATTCTTCACACGTAATGCTCGGTTCGCTCATTTCATCCGTACTCGGTTGGTTCCAGGGACGTCTTAATCACAGCGCATCCGGAGTCCGCGAAGCGTAGTCCACTCGATACTCTGTAAATCCAGCGGCGAGGCAACTTCTTTTATGCGAACGGAAAAAGGAGTTCGCCGTACGTGTCGTGTATATCTGGCGACACGTGCACCTTCTTTCTCTTGTCTCTCTATCTCGTACCTGGTTTCGTGCGCATCAGGTAGATCAACGTCGATGGGGCGCCACGCGTACGCTTTTTCTGTTCGACGTGTGTACAGTGCGCTACATCGAATTCACCGATCACAGATTTCTTCGATATGTTTCGGAGGATCTTCGGTAAATTCTTTTGTATTGTTGTATTTTTTGTGATTGGAGTGGATCTTTTATTTTAAAGGTATTTAACTGATATATATATTACCACAGTGCAACCGCCATATCGAATCTATCGTTCTTGGATTCTTTTGGTATGCTTTGGAGAATCTTGGTTGGATTCTTTTATATTGGTGTTTTTTTGGCCATTATAGTGGATTTGTCATTTTAGAGGTATTTAATTGTTATATATTTAATAAGTTTCAAATGGTATGTCGACTTCGGCGACTACAGATTTCTTAGGTATGCTTTGGAGGATCTTTGCTAAATTCTTTTGTATTGTTGTTTCTTAGCGATTACAGTGGATTTTTTATTTCAAAAGTATGCGATTATTATATATTTAACACATATTAAATACCATATCGACTTTAACGACCAGAGATTTTTTCGTTGTGCTTTGGAGCAAGAGATTAAATGTTGTATTTGGAATGTGTCGATGATACTTTGAATGTTTTTACGTCATATTGATGGTATCTTTGTGATTTGTGATTTGTCTATTATTTGTGAAAAATTAGATACAGAAATTGACAGTTTAGTAGTAGCGAAGTCGAAGGTAAATTTGAAATATTTTATTATCTTGAAGTATCAGTAAATTAAAACTAGCACACCTTAGATCGCCATGATAGGTACCGAGGCTGATGCTAAAGGGTTTGCTTAAGGGTTAGGAAGGAATACGGGCATTCGAGAGGCCTTTGATCTAACACAAAGGTGAGTGGAGTAGCAAGAGGAAATATTACCTCCGCTACTTGCAGTCTTTACTTTAAAGTTCACATAGAAAATTTAATTTTAGTAAATGATGCTATGGACTTCAAATATTATAACACTAATTATAACACAAATACAAACTTAATCTCAAATACGGATATTACTACTGAAGTAACACCCCTTCACACTAACACTCCTGCAAAGTAATTTAATTCTTCACATTTATTATATAAACTCCTTCAAAAATAACTTTTAAAATTCCCCCACTTAAATACCACCATATTTCTGAAACGCATAAACACAATCCATCGTACGTCTATTTACATTCTCTATAAAACCTTTCACAATCACATCTAATTACACTTTCCCCCCATAAACCACCCACCCTTCTAAACATATCGTTAATTGTTCATTCGTCCTCTACAAACATTGACATTCTTACCGATCTTTCAACACACGAATAAAATGCAGATTGAGCGATACCACTATCACCAACCGTGATATTTACCCACAATGGTATCCATGGGTCGATGGTATCCATCGTCAGGTGTATTCTCTGTGCCATACTGTACTTAAGCATCCTCCGTATCGTTCTCGCGGTCGGCTCTATTTGTCCTTATTTATCGGCCTGTCCGCGTGACTTTTTCTCCGATTCCCAATGCATTATCTTGATCGATTACTCGTTACGACGCTGATTTATATTCCCGTGCGTTTTCTACCAGGTTGCCAGAGCGCAGAACTCGAATACCGGCTGCCATCGTCCTCGAGGCCGCCGATCTTCCGCGTACCTCTCAAAGCGATTTCTGGATCTTAAAGTGGGAAACTCGGACGCGCGACCGTGCGATCCTTTTGCCCGATATGGCGGGAAGAGGTAAATTGTGGTTAGTAGATACGTAATGTTCGTAAGGTGGTGGCGAATGTTGGGTGATAGCTCGTAGAACTGATCGACGGGACGGATTTTACAGCAAATTGGTATTCTATAATCGTTAGTCTGCTAGATTGTTGGAATTTCACTATGATGTGCATGGTTTTACTTTCGTTTGTAACGGTATGGTGATTTTAATAGTAGAACTACCGGTGTTAACCCATTCGAGACCAATTGCACACCGTGTGTGCAATGATCTTGAATTACAATTATCAGTCATTATAGAAAAAACAGCCCTCGAAATAAGACTAGCTTAAAATAAAAGGTATCTTACAAATCTGTAAACATTACATTTGGTATTTGGTTCAATTTCGACCCTAAAGTAGGTGACCCAAAGCCACGATCATTAGAAATACAAGAAGTGGTACATATAAAGCCAAAAGTTATCGGTCTTTCTGGATAGTCTCCAAAAAAATGCACGGTCTCGAATGGGTTAAATCTATTATATTTGACGTCTTTCAAAAAATATTAATGATCAACTTCTATCAAGTAGAACTGATCGACAGGACGGATTTTACAGCAAATTGGTATTCTATTATCGTTAGTCTGCTAGATTGGTGGAATTTCACTATGATGTGCATGGTTTTACTTTGGTTTCTAACGGTATGGTGATTTTAATAGTAGAACTACCGGTGTTAAATCTATTATATTTTACGTCTTTCAAAAAATATTAATGATCAACTTTTATCAAGTAATTGAGTACTTATATCGACGGTTTTATTGAAGAAGGCAACAAAAGAGATTTTATTTACATTTTACTTTGTCAGATGTATAACCACAAAATTGTTAAATTCTCGAAATTGTACAAGTGATAAAAAAATAATAAATAAATAACTGAGGACTCTCTGCTGGATGAAATATCATTCTTTTGATTGAACGTCGACATTTGTGAACCATATATGAGTATAGCTGTAGAAATATCCCAGTTTTGTAAAAATTTATTTTCTACCGATCTCGATTACATCGAGCCTCGGGTCCAGAAAAATCGTGAGAACACAATGAATTTCGAGACATGCAATTCGTTTTCACACAGATGGAAAACAATGTCGTGACAGGGCGTTACAAAACTTCGTATGCTGCTTTTTTTTTTGTAAACTGTCAAATCTAAAATTTGTCTGTTTTCGATCCATCGACTCTGGAATTTGACTTCACGCGAGCGTCGAATGCTCGCGATGACACAGCTTTTATAGAATTAATGAAATTCCGTGCAGTGACGGCAGTTATTTTCCTACGCTGACAAATGAAGTACTTCCTCTCTTTTTGTTTTATTTATCGAGAAGTTAGAATTTTAACCGAGACAAAAGAATCACAAGGACATTTTACGTCTATCAAAGAGTCTGTCCGGTTGTTATCGAGAACATATTTGAACTGTAACTAACTACTCAGGGAAGCACTAACTAGTTTCAAAGACGGATAGAAAGCAGTATATCAAGTTCAATCCCAGGACAGTGGTATATTTGTTCTTTGTTAACTAATACGTTCGCTCGAGACAATTACAACGTAGCTCCTTGCAAAGCAGATTAATTCGTGAAATTGCATTTAACGCTAAGAATACTGTTTCATATAAAAAGGAATATTTAAACTTTTGAATAAAATTTTCGAGTAGTTTGTGAGTATTAAAGAGTATTTTACGCTTGAAACATAAAAATGAGAATTAGATTTATATCTTCATGTAATATTTTATTTCGGGCTCACAACAATGGAAGGACTTGGTTTGTGATTTGTCTCACCAATTAAAGTTTATATCTAAAAAAATAATTAAGATATGAAATTATGGTTTGCAGATTCTAAAATCTGAAAGTTAAATCTTAAATACCTAAACTTTGTTTATCCCTTTTTCTTAATCTTTTCTTAATTCTCAATTCTTCGCTTTGGTGTGCAATGACTTTGGTGAATCAGATTTATATCTTTTCAATGATAAATTGAATCTACCAAATCTACCGCATAAAACACTTTAATTGTATAATTACATTTTATGTCGTTCCGCAATAATACATGTAATTTCATTATAATTACTAATTACATGGTAATCGGAAATTGTTGCTTTTAAGTTAATTCAAATTCTTGCGCAACGTGTATAGTAATTTTGCGCAATCATTTTATTACGAATAATTGCTGGAGATTATGTATAAATGCCATATTCATTTTTCATGCTTACTTTAGTCATTTGAAAAAGTTAGATTAGATAATAAAAATATATTTATATTAAAGATACTAACACTTGTCGGGTAACAAATAAATCAATTAAAAATTTTTCAATTAATAAATCAATTAAATTATTTTTACACTTTTCCTACATATATTGCCATTCCATTAATTTATGCTATTTTGAATTTCACGGACAGACATATTTCCCTGAAAATCGGCAAAGTTTCCTCCATAGAAAAATTCGCATTAATTCAAACATACATTTTTCCATAAACTTGAACACTGGAACTACTAAAACGTCCAAAATAACCTTTCAATTTAAAAAAAAATTCCCAAACTGTACTACCATTTTGTATTAAACTAATTCTACTAATAATAAACTAAGACTATTAATATTTAACCATTTTCTAATTAGTATATAAATATATGTAATAAAAAAACTTACGCCACTTCTACTGTTAAAATGTTACCATGTATTATTTCAGTACCAACGTGTCCAATTTCCCATAATAATGTTAAAAATCCTACGAGATATTCATGAAACTGTAAATTGCAGCTTTAGCACGCGCACAGACACAGAGAAGTGGTAATATTGACGGTTGAAGATGAAGAAAGGTATTCGAGCAATTCTCCGTTACCTTTATAACTCTCGTTACCCTCCTGCAGCCCCGTCTCCCTATCCCTTTTTCTAATGCATGACGTTTTCCAACGAGCAAGGTTTTCTGATTAGGGCATTACAAATTCAAAGGGAAAGAGAACCGGGGCTCATGAACCATCATTCCGCTCTTCATCTTCCGCCAGTAACGTCATTTCTTTTCGACTCGAATACACAGGCTTATCGAAAGTCGCCCTAGCAGTCAAGAAAGATAAGACCCAGTAAAAGGTTCGAACGGGCCTTAATTAGGCGGCGCCCTGTTAATTAGGCATCGACTGAGAAGACTTTTATGCCAGGTAAGAATCGGTAGCGGAAAGTAGAAAAGTTAGCCGGGCTATTCAAAGATAACCGTTTTGTGAGAACGAAATGACACTGGAGCTCTAATACGTCTTAACGCTTGGTCGAATGAAACCTGACTGGACGTGGGATGATTAGATTTTTAATTATTTATTTGTTCGTTAGTAGAAAGTCTTTGAGTATCGATCCTATATTACAGTTAGAGGAGACAAAATAAAGGTTGGAATAAAAAGAGAAAATTGTAATATGAATATTATCTAACGTGTTTTATGATGAAAATCTTTTATTTTTGTCACTGTTTGTATTGAAACTTTTTTTTTATTAAAGCGACTTCGTTACGGATTGGGAATGTTAAGGGTGGACGAATCATGGTTATATATTCAATGGAGATTTTTATTTATTTCACAAACCAGTTTAATATCGAGCGTATTTGAAGTTTGCCAATATTATTTTCCAAAAATTCGAAATTTCATTTTTAGTTGTAGTGGTTAGCAGTGACTACCACGATATCCAATGTATTAAGCATTCAAATAAAATTAAAAGTCAATGTCTATGGTCATGTGAAATTCCACACTCGGTAGCAGTGGCATAAAATGTAATATCTCTGATTGTGAGAAGAAAATCACTCTACAAAACTATGGTATTTTACAGGATAAACAACAAAAATTAAAAATACTTTCCTGCTACATGTTGCATCCATTACATCGTTATTAGCTTCCGCTTCCTGTTAGAACACAGAACAGGTATAAGAGTAATGAAACTAGTTTCTTGGACTTATCAGAACTAGTTTGATCGCTTTATCAGTTATTCTCATTAAAATTTGACAGCAGGGATAATGAGATCGTGAGATTCTTTCAGCCTCTTTTTACAATATTAAATTGAAAATGTAATTAATACAAATCGCTGATACTTTGAGAAGCATACATACCAAATTCTACAGATGATAAAAAATACAAATTCACGTAGGACAATAAAATGCTAAAAGTACAATGCCACGATAGATGTAATCAGCTACTTCCTACATGTCGTTAATTATATAAAATATTGAGAGACACGCATACAAAATTCTACAGATGATAATTAATACAAAATACACACACATAAAACAAAATACAAATAGAAATTCACAAATTCAAGAAAAATATTTCTCCCTTCTTGCATAACAGGCCATTGTTATACATTTTGAAATAATTCAAGTCAGTGAGATTATTTCTACCTGCGTCCGAATATTATTCATGTAATTCTCCTAACGTTAAATTCGGTCGCTAACAGACGGAACAAATTGACACTCGTGCACAGTGACGGGATCAAGAACTGATGGGAATTGCGTTGATAAATTTCCATAAATCTACGTTCTTAACGGTATCTCCAATTCATGGAAATCTCCGCAGCATGCAGCAATGCAGATAGAAAGGCGGCGAGTCAGTTGCTGATGCTAATTACGGGAGCGGGCCGACTAACACACGAGCATTACGACGAGCAGAATCTCATCTTCACCGATACTCTGCGAGGGATTAAAATTTTCCGTAAATTCGCCTTTTCACCTTTGACTTAAGTCGACCATAAAACACAGCCTTTCGCCAGTGGAATTAAAATTCGTCTTAAAAGACGAAGTCTCCCATAAGAATTGCTCGATCACTCGACTATAATTAAAGATTTCAAACACTTCAAACAAAAATTATTTAAATAATCTCCAAATGATCAAAAAACAGAAAACATTCAACAAGAAAAATGACGCAGAATATGCAAAACAATATAACAAAATTTGCAACTTTCAAACAAATATTTATTTCCCAAACTCCAAACAAATCTGCATTCCTAGTAAGAAAACATCACACTAAAGATGTCACAGCATCAAAGTCGAAATCGATTCAAACGACATCGATCTCGAGAAAAAAAGTAACTAATTAAACCAACCGAAGTCCGTACCTAGCAATCAATACTATCGCGGTGAAGAAATCGAGAACATCGATTCCCATGAAGTACCATCCCGTCTTGACCTAAGAAGTGGGTAGATCAGATCTAGCCAGATCACATCCGCCTCCTCGGATCCAACTCTCTCTCTTTCTCTCTGTTCCGGGCCTGAAAGAGTCGGTGCAACGAACCCGATCCTCAGCGATCACCGACATCCCCGATGTCCTGCTGCAGCGTGCGATCGTCTGCGTGCTCAGACGCGCTTATGCGTGTGTCTCCTGCGTGTCTTGGACCGCTCTTTCCATGAGAAAAAGTGCCGGCAAGGACCGTAAATCAATCGCGGATGCTTGGAGCCCGATCGGAGCGCGTGGAAATCGTACGGTGGGCCGGACTTAATGGCGTTTCGGCTCGCGTGTTAAACACCAGTTATCTTGCCGATCGGTAAGTTTTACGTTTGCCCTTAGCCCAACTGGTCGCGTGCTCGCCGTGGGTTCAGATCTTCATTGGTGGACCCCTGGTTCCTTTCGAACGGGCGGAGCTTTACTTCGATGTCTTTCACGTTTTGTGACGAGACGTGGGTGTGGTACCTTGGATTTGTTCTGTGCGTTATACCGGAAAGGAGGAGCAGGTGTGAAGATTGTAACGTTTTGTTTCAGGGTTTTTTGAATTGGTGTAGCGTTAACGGTTATTTTCAAAGTATAGTCGACTCTCTACTTTGACACTTAATTGGTTTTTGAAGATATGTGCGAATGTTGAATGCTTGAAAGTAGAGTGATAGAGGAAAAATATTAAAGATTGTATGTTAATGTGGTTTCCTTAGGAACAAGAAGTGTGAGGACAGTCTCCTGTACCACAAGCCAAGTAATTTCTCTATTTTGGCGAACTTGGGTCAAAATGTAAGTTTGTAATTTTAGAACGTTGATTATTCTTGGAGATTGTTGAAAATTGAATATTTATAGAGATTGTGAAAACGATTGTTGTAGGTCTGAGTAAGTACGCGTCTTTGAATTGCAAGAATATTTCAAGGCGATGGTTGTCTGTTCTTGCGTGGTAGATATGTTACTTTCATCACAAGAAGAGGATGAGAGAAATTTCCAAATTGGATTATTTGTGAGTTGTATTAGTTTTCTTTCTCGCAACGTTAATCTGTCTGATATGAGTTATGTAATTTGATTACTTTAAAAAGCTTTATTGTTTAAGAACATCGATAATTTTTGAGGATGAAGGGTGGAAAAGTTACAGTAGATACTGGGTCTTGAATATTCCTTTCAAGAAGAAGGGGTTTTACTGTGAAATCTTCCAGATCGTCTTGCAATCGAGATGAGACGCGGGTATGTTACTTCGGCTTCCTTGTGTGTACGTCGTTTGCGTTGGAGGAGTAAGTTCAGTTATCCTAATGTTCCTTCCAAGAGACTCTTGAGTTGGACTATCTTCTAGTTCGATCAGCTGACTTTCTTTGAAATCCAGTGATAGTCTAGATACGTGATCGCAAATTATGCGAGTATGCGTGGAATCTACTTCTTAGAAAGCTGTTGATTTTTAACAGAGGGCTTGACGATACTGGCCAAGACGCAAGAATTTTATAATAATTGCAATAGGTATACACTCGTCCCTCGATGTATGCGAATATCCATTCCGTGTCCACTATCGCTACTGTACTTTAAAGCAATGTACCTTTTCTATTATAATTGGAATAAAATGATCTTCATTGCTTGAAATATTTGACATATAAATCATTTCTGGTTAAATTTTACTAGTTGACAAGTAGTAAGAGTCGCTGATAAGTCAGACGCGGCCATATATGATAACTCATAGTATTAGAAACACCCAATTTTATTTTACGATCTCCAATATGAATAATGTTGTGTAATGCAGACTATGAATAAAGAATTTGTTAAATCTAAAACAGTATTAAAGTTTTTCAACTGCTACTTTCGTACCTCTCCTACCTGTCCTGTGCCACCCCTGTCTGTTCTGCTCTTGTACTATCTCTATTGCTCTTGCAGTGTTCTTGTACTGCTTGTCTTCCCTGTTTTGCTCTTGTACTGTTTGTCTTGCCTGTCCTGCTCTTGTACTGCTTGTCCTACGCCGACACTGCTTGTCTTGCTCTTGTACAGCTCGTCCTGCGCATGCACTGGCTGTCCTGCGACTGTCTTGCCTGTCCTGTACCTGTACTACATAGTGAGCACCTATACTGCATTATAGGTTTACTCCCTATATAAGCTGAGTCACTTTTCGCAAAAAATTAGACAAGTGGTACGAGTCATTGCAAAGTCAGACAGAACGAAAAGTATGTATGAGATATTATTGGTTTACTCCACTAATGACCCTCGGGGTACGCAAGGTACGCAAAGAATTTTTCTCGGTAAAAAAGTAATCTCAGCGAAAAATCGAAATCGAAAAATGTAATAATCGGATAGTATAAGAATTGACAGAAAGTCTGATGAGGGAAAAAAATAACAATGAATATTGTTCAGGCACAGGCCTTGGACATCTGCAAGGTTTATTATGCGTACCGTTAAGATTCTGGTCCTTCCATCTAATAATTTTAAATAAAATAAACCAAGTTTCGATAACTCGATCGACGAGCGCCGAATCACGAGTGGAAACAAATATACGATTTTAAAGTAAATTTTGAAAGAGGCCATACACCGCTTGATACGTTTAGCGTTAAGTAATTAATACCAGTAACCACCTTTTTTTTAAATGGTCTATGCATAGTTTTCGAAAAGTATGGCCAGAACACAACGTGTTAATCTTACTTCCAAGGAATGGATGATGTTTAACGATCGTTAAAAGTCACGCATCAGCGTCAGTTGGAAAGTGGTCATACGAGTGCGCCGATTGGCTCTTCCTACGGGCTTTCTTCCTTCCCGCGTCGGAGAATACGTCGCCCGAGGCTTTTCCATGAAGCCTTTGTTCGCTCCATAATGAATTCAGTAAGTTTTGTCGAGGGTGGTAGTTTCCTGCTGGCACCCTCAAAATTGAGATCGTTGCACCGTCGGTGGGAAGGGTCAGAGGAGAAGGAACGTAGTGTATGGTGGGGGGCAATTTATGAACTGACGCTTCCTTTATGAGGGGGCGGTTTCGGGCCGCGACTGAATTTTAACACGTGACTCACGGCGCAATTGCGGTGTGCAGAAAGGACTCGATGGATATTCCCGTAACGTATCGCTTATCCGTCTTATCTAATCTTATTTCAGGTATCGGTTGGCCTGCTCGATTAAAATCGTCTGCAAGGTGCCGCTGCTGCCTCATAAAACGTGGCGGACATTAAAACGCTCGTAAGGCATCGCCGCTATTGCTGCAAGCGATTTAACAGGTGTCATTAAAAATTCTATGCGCAATAGATAGAATTGTTTTGCCGTTGGAATTTTTTATTTGTCTTTTATGCCGAGAGTATTATGTATTTTTTAATTGAAGAAAGTGTTTTTGTATGTTGGATTTTATTCTGTTTGAAAAAAACGATTGCGTGTTCTATTGCAGTGCTAATTAACTGAGGAATCCGTGGAATTTCTTTGAAAAATATTTGTCCGGCAGTAACATTACAGAATTGAATATATAAAATTTCAAATTTCAGGACATCTTGAAGATTAGCTACATTGACTGTGGAAAAGGGGTTTATTAAGTATTATTTATTCAGATACAGTGTTAGTCGACATGATAATAAATAAGTTAATAATTAGCTATAGAATATTTACATCCTGGCTGAAAAAAATTATTTTCCTTTAAACATAGTTTTTCGTTCGTCAAGATTTTTAATGTACTCTCTTGTTTTATACTTTATTTGCCACATTAAAGTCATTGGAATAAATGTGTCAAACATTTCAAAACACTCGTAAAAAGGATGAAGAACGTTACTAAAAAAATTTGTAGTTTGTTAAACATTCTGTCTGCAACTAATTATCACTATAAACAATATGACTATAAAAATTCAGAATGACTCAAAACTATATTCTTCGATTTCTGTAGCAACAAGTGCCCCTCCTAATTCTTCTATCATGTAAAATTAGGCGACGAAACACCGGCTGAAGACGAAATTACCATACAAATCGTTCAATTAACATGAAGGCACGTCAGATTATCATTTAAAACTCATTGTGAAATCAATTATGTCCACGGAAGATTGGAATTTTACCTGTTCCATTAATCGCTCTTTCGAAATAATACGCTTTTCGAGAAATTCCAACATTCTTACGACTTGTTTACATATGTAACGGGACAATTACAATGATCGAAATGTGTTTTGATGGCTCACAGATCGAAAGAAATACTGGTTTCAGCGAAAAGTTTTGACCAATGCCAAATAAGTTGATCCGCGATTTAGAATAAAAGCGAGAAAAAGTGTGGACAAAGGGAACGAATGAGATAGTTTTTGTCGAAATTCTTCTCTCATTCGCATAGTCCAGATTTATAGAACGAACGTGCACGAAATCGGCGCAAACATGTCTGCTGTTTCGCATTCATCATCTCGCGGACAAACGAGTCGGGAGCTGCGCGGAATGCGGTCCGATTATTCGGAAGAAACGACGGATCCGCAGGATCTTGGCAACGATCGAGATGTCAGAATGCTCGATAGCATTGTCGAAAAACACATCATGAATTCTTCATGTCACACCTATCGGCGAAAAAGCCAGATCTCGAACGAAAAGCGTCGAAACATCCTCGAAAGAGCCGCGACTTCCGTGTAAAAAATCTACCGCTCTCCATTTCTTCTGGTGATTTCGCGTCATCTTTAGGAAAGTGAACTTTTTCATGTCCATTCAGATTGTTGAATTTATTGGCATTGCACAAAGTCAATAAGATAAAAAAAATACAAAACAATCAGTGAAGCTTACTTATAATAATGCTCCCATATCAATTAAATACCAGGACTTTTAACATTTTAATTTTATAAAACCATACGAAAAATCTAAAAAAATGGTACTGTTACAACCGAGAAAAATGAATCGCAGGCTATTAATTTATTACAAGTGCCACCATCATTAAAGTATCAAATAACCTGAGATTAGTGTTATTATAAAAAAAGGCTATTAAATAGACCCTATAAGTTTTTAATTTCTTTTCTTATTACATCCACAATTTCAAGCAATCTGTCATACTTTCCAAACGATCTGTAAATCGTCCGCAATAGTACGTCATAAAACCTCCAATCTTTGATGATCCGATTTGAAAATCTAACAAGCACAGTAGCTCATGATACGACAGCAATAGCCGCACGTTTTGATAACCCTTCAACCTTGAAGAGCAAAGCGACTGAGAAAGAAGACGCGAGAAGAACTGACGTAGGACGAGTCAGACCCTTTAAGTCGTCTGAAGGACTAAAACGAGCAAACCGAATTTTCACGGCGGTATCCTGCCTCTGTCCACTGCTCAAAAACGCCCACCGTCTGAACGCCGTAAGTTCAATCGGGATCAGATTTCAGAGAGTTAGGCCACAGTGTGCTCCTCGTGCAGAGCTCAGAGATCTCACGAAGTAGGCCATCCTTTTTATCGCGCATCTCTTTAACGCCTTCCATATATCGTGGTGTGCAGCTGCAAACGTTTCGGTGTCTTTCACTGATACCTATCGGTCTGACTATCATGACTGGAGCCATCGACGGCGACTCAAGGGATTGTTTTCAGGGGGAATTTTGCAAACATCTTTCACTGGTAGTCATAATTGAAAGACGTGAAAGGGTTGAAGATAAATATGTAGTACAAATATAAGTATTGCAATATATTGATGGTAGCAATTAGTTTATTTGTAGGAATTTAACACGTTGACTGTCATGGGGGGTCAACGGCGCTAATGAATTCAATGAAATTTCATATAAGTTTTCAATTGTAATATTTTGGAATTTTCTTATACATTCAGGATTTAAGGACATTAAGATTTTGAAAGGTTTGGATGCTACTGATATTTACAAGTTGCATAGGATATTTTCATATTTGTTCATGCGATATTTTGGAAAATTGATAATAAAAGTAAGTTGAGTTAATTGAGTAATTCTTTGTGGTATTTAATTTGAAAGAGTTTCCTTAATTTGGATATTTGTATTTAAATAGCTTTAAGATTATCACAATAGTCGTGACTGCAAAAGTAAATGTATAATCGATCGAATACAAAATAATTTATTTCGCGATACGATAATTCTCGTTACATTGTGCTAAACTACTAATTAACAAAACCACAGAACGATTAAATTATATTCTCGCTAATTGTACAATGCAACTTTCGTTCACGCGAATTTCAATCCCCTGAAATTTGCTTGCTCATAGTTTGACGTTACGTAGTTTCACATTCTCCGATTGAAATATTCCATATTTGACAGCTAAGGTATAATACACAACACATTACGCTTATTTTGCAAAACGTTCTCTTATCGTCGAACTAAAAAAAGACCCAATAAAATGGTTCTTTCAAAAGTTCAATAAAAGTCCTAGACATAAACATCTAGCAATATCGAGCCGATATCTCACTTCTACTATACAAATTCTAGTGAACTCTCATCGATTTACCATTAAACTAACGAAAAAGCAGTACTGGAATGCTACAGACTCAAAATATAAATACCATATTTTTCATTTTTTTTGCTCTTACCACCAGCTATGGCCGACAATCGCCAAACATTGACTATAGCTGAGTACCGATTATGATCGACGACGAACAATTCCAAACTGTCATGTATTTTTATTCGATAAATTTGTCTTTCACAATACTATTTGTATTTATTTTTGTTATTTTTTTTTTATAATCAAAATATTCGACGTTCACGATGTACATTTTAATTTCGGCTCAGCCAAAATGGACACATCGCAAGAAATGTTGAGTCTAATCAACCCCTAAATAACAAAGATTATTTAATGTCAATTTCAATAACAATATCCTACACCTTGAAATTTAATTCCCATTCAACATGGTTATAAAATAACTTAGGAAAAAATTAAACGTTCAAAACGAGAAAAATCATACATACAACATTACACAACTCGTAGAACTATTAAAGAAATAAGATACAATTAATCAGCCTCCCAAATCGTAAAAACCTTTTTACTTCTCATTTATAAAAAAACAAAAAAAAAACGCCACAGTACCTCAGCATCTTCAATTATCGTTAACGTTCACCGACCGATCCCTAAATCGAAAAGGTCCGTGTAATCTCCAAAGGGTTAAAAAAATCCTCTCAGCACGAATCACGCGAATCATCCCGTTAATTCTCAATGCGAATTCTTGGCAGTTAAATCTTCCACAATTCCCGAGGCATGGAAAATCATATCCATTACGGCGATCCACGTTAATCAAGCGACGGAGTCGAAGTAAGAGAGGGTCCGAAGGATGGGCGCGCAAGATAGCCACATTTTCTCACGTTAATAACACTGGAAGGTGGAACATTGGTGGACTGCCGTTGCTTGTAGCAATCATAACTGTATCCCTCGAGCAGAATATGCGTGCTGCTTTGGCCGTTGCTTCATCAATAATCGGGCAACCTCGTAGAACCCGGCACGCAGTCGGTATAATGTTGGCCTAAGTACCTCCGATACCTGTGTGCAGTATCCGTGCATTAAGCTGGAACGAAAGAGGGACTTGCATCGTGTAATGTCGTGGAAATTGGAAACGAATCCACCGTGGCATTCTACACGGCAGTAGCTTCATCTGAGATTTTCCGCAATTCTCGTTGTACTTCGGTTATTACTCGGGTGACGATTTTTACATCGACGTAGAAATGAGAAAGTTATATAGAGAGAAAAGCAAAGAGAAATGAAGAGAAGATACCTGTATCACGTACAAATTGCGTAATGACGATGGAGACCAGGGAGATGCTAAACTTTCAAGGTGATCCTTCTAATTCGTGCGTAAAACAAATTTCGCTATAATGGCCACTGATGGATAAAGCGAAAAAGACAAGATTTTTGATGGCGATATAATAAATCTTAAAGAAGTCGAGTGTCAAAAGATCGAGGCTACGCATCTCACCAGAGCCTTCCCCTATACGTAATAGTTGCGCAAGATGATTCAGAACGAACGGTGAGTTAGTTGGATTAATTCCACGTAGATATGGGTATGCGATAGCTTATAAAATATTTTGAACGAATGGACCAAAGCGAGAGATAAGTGAGCGCGATGATCATCGATTCGTCCTCATGGACGAAGGAGACACGGAATATCGAACCGTCCGAAGATGCTTTCTCCTGGCATTAGTCCCGATTTAATCTGCGGCATTGTAGGTACACGGAACGAAAGGATATCCCTCTAAGAGACAAGTATTCAATTACAATAATAATGTCGATTCACAAAAGGATCGACTTCAAAGGCTTCAGCAGGTGAGCGCGATGATACTCGCGGTGCAAAGAAGCGAGGGAGGCTGAAACGAGGATGAGGATGAACCCGCGGAGACGAAGGAGGAGAAGGAAGAGGTTGAGAAGGTGGATGAGGATGGAAGGTAACGAGGAAATGAGACAGAAAGGGAGACAGCGTAAGAGTGAATAAGCGAGGGTCGAGAGAGCGGAGAGTAGTAAAGATCACGGTGAGAGGAGAGCACGAAAGGGTCTCTCCCGTGGCCGATAAACCGACGGAGAAACAAGGAAGATTTCATGGGACAAGGTGAAAGAGAAAGATGAGAGTCCCTTACAGAGGAGGATGAGAGAGTGTGTATCCGTTTTGTTGGTTGCGTCGATACCTCCGGGATTATATACGACTTCCAACGACAATACGTTTCTGAGATCACTATCGAGCCACTATTGTCGGCCATTAAAAATACCTCCTCAACATTTATTCGGCAAATAAATCTCGATACGATGGAATGCGACCCTCTCCTGTCCTCTCCTGGTTCATCGCTCGATCGCCATTGTCATCGTTGATATCCCGCTCCTTCGTTTCGAGGAACAAACCGTGCGGGACGCGTTAAACGCTGAAAATCATCTTCATTAAGGACCTATCGGATCGGTTAGATACCTTTTTTTTCGTCGAGCTTTCTCACCTGTGGACGTTTGCATCTATATTAGCTCTGTCGGATGTCGGATTCTTTATTCGTGTTGTTGGTCGATTGAAATTAGTTTTTTAATATCGTGTTCAATTGGATAGTCGGACTCCTTTAACTCTTTGAGGTACGGGAATTCAGGAAATAAAACGGCCCACAGATAATTTTCTTTTTTAATTGAACAAAGTTGGTTTCTTTCTATCAGCACAGTTATAAAATGATAAAGTAACGAAAAATGAAAAAAGATTTAAAGTGGTGGGACACTTTTAACACTAGATTTACGGAGTCAATTTAGCTCATTCAAAATTTGATTACTACATTTCTAATATATTGGTTGGTTAATTTTTTAGTAATAAATTTTTCATTTCAATTGATTTGGAACTATTTTCTTTGCAAAAATTTGCAATTTTCTTGTATGATTCAAATTGGCTCACTTCAGAAAAATAGGTATGTCAATATCCGTAAATCTAGTGTTAATATCGCCGTGCCTGAAAGAGTTAATTGTAGGATTTTGCTGGACACTTGTATTAAATGGTGCAAAGGATAATTTTATATTCAAAGATCGTATTGATGAATTAAATTGCGAAGAATTTTGATAGACGATGTCAAATTTAACGGATAGTTTCTACTTGAAATAGAAAAGAATCTGAACAACTTTAATATTTTCGAGAAAAAGTTAATATCACGACGAACCTCTTCGTTATATCACTACAATGTATAATTAATTACACCTACGTGTAATTACTTTCCGCTTATTGTTCGTAATTAATTGGAACTCTTTTTACGAACGACGAGGTTTAAATGAAATCTCTTCGTTAATTTAACGAAGCTAAATTTGAAATTCTTCACCAGAGAGAGCGGAAAATTACTTTTACCGTCCTCGTGTCTCCATATCAGCCAGCTAAATTTTAACAAACTCGAAAACAGACACTTATATAAACTCCCTGAAATCATATTTTCACCGATACAATTATCGCTGAAAAACCATTCGGACCGTTGAAATTACTCGAAACAAGGAAGATTCTCGTATAATTAAATGACCCATATTTCTCTACCTTTGAGATACACCTCATTATTAACACTAGAACTACCAAACCAGTCAAACTGACTGGTACATAGTATTTTCCAAAAATTCTCCAAGTTCATAGAAGAGCCATGGAACAAAAATTCTACGTCCATCACGAAAGACATAAATCACTGAAATGTTCATTCTTTCCACCACTCGATTTCTCCTTTTTCAAAGTAATTATTTAATATATTGAAATATGATAGATTTAACGCCGGTAGTTCTAGTGTTAATTAATTCTGATTCTTTAATCTCATCTTTCATGCACAATATGAAATTCACACAAAGCCCATCCTACACGTTTATTCCAGTTCAAAAAGCACATTGCCCGGGTATATCGATATAATCTTCATCACCTTCCAGGTGCTCCCCCTTTCTCCGCTGAGTCTTAGCGACATTCTCCGACAGCGAAGAAAGACTTTAAGCGCAGAATTTACTCGTTCAATCTCTCTCTTTCCCTTTCACTTCCCTCTCTTTCTCCACCTTTCTCTTTGTATTCTCTTTCTCGCATTTCAACCCGATATCGCGCGGATCTATGCGTTTCATCGCCTCGATACACTCTGGAGGCATCGGCACAATAACGGTAACGACGGCTCGATAACGAGAGGGACAACGATAAACCGTGGACTCGGCTATAAATACGTCTCAGAAGCGAGCCACCCAGGTTCTCTCTCACGTCTTCGCCGTCGTCTAAGAGGGTTGGAAGGCGCGAATGCAACGAGGAACACCGTCGTTGCCGGATATATGCATCGAGGTGTGAAGGAAGCCGAGGCGAGACAACAACAACGACAACAAGTCAGTACGGGATAAACTGTAATACGCGCGAAATGACTTGCTCCTCGAGAGCGAGACCGTATCCATCGGAGCGTAAACAATAATTAGCTTAATTAATCCGTCGGTCTGGCGAGGCGACTGATAATTTGATACAATGTTAAAGTGACATTAGCCGATAAACCGGCCTCTATCCACCCTCTTCGTGCTTCTTGCTTTCTCTCCTCGGTTTTGCTTTCTCTTCTTCACCCTATCTCTCTTTCTCCCTATCTCTTATCACCTATCCTTACCCTTCGACTCTTCCGACGGAACGCGTTGCTCAACTGGGGCTGCTCTCTCCTAATTCCAGCTCCTGGAAGTCGTCCAATTAAACGTAGCTTCCACGCTCTACAATCTTACCCCTTTCCTCCACCACCCTCCAACTTCTCCTTCTCCATGGATTCTATCCTCCAGCAGCGGCAAAACGGATATTTCTAACTTTCGAGCAAGACACGCGCTGTACGCTAATGCGCTCGTAAGCTCACTTAGTTTCTCAAACCCAAACCGAACGCCGCGCGGATTATGCGCGCGTTAAGGCAGGAAAGGTGTAACGAGAAGAGTAATTGCTATTATTGTACGATACTCGAGGACACGGAGTAGCGAATTGCATCGTTCTTGATTCTTTGATTAATCTTAATTACGAGTGTGTACAGATTTTGTTCACTTATATCGTCTAGAATAACGGCTTGACCTGGAATACGATTGGGGTGAAATTATAAATGGGGTTGTTCCTGATTTTAAGAACAGTAATAAATGTGAAATGAAATTTCTTGTCGCGAGGTTTTATTGAAAAGAAAATACTTTGAACATCTTACAAGGCTAATATAATATTCAACATCTGCTTTACTGATCATAAAAAAAGAGTACAAAAAATATTACTTTTTTAAACCGAAACAAATCAGAACAAAATAAATCTTCACTTTCCTTGTAACAAAACAACGAAAAATGAATATATAAGAATTTTTTAAATAAATTCTGCTTGTTCCTCGAACTTATCTACGATACAAGTCTCTAAATAATAATGCAAGCTATTACGTAAATAAAATCGAATAGAGTGTAGAATTTTTTAAACAATACACGATCTGATTTTCCCGCCTTATGTTCCGCGATACCGAGGAATACCCAGAGTTTTCACGGAGCTGACTGGACGCATATAAGTTCCTTGTTTCTGGTAAGATGAGAGAGGATGAAACAGAAATGGAGAGAGGGAGGGAGAGAAAAGATGTATATGAATCTCCCAGTGAAACCTAAAAGAATGTCTTGGATTATGTAGGGAGTAGAAAAGGAGAGAAGCAAGGATAGCTAGGAGATTAATCGATTCCTTCGTTTAATCGTCAGACGAGGCGTACGGATTATATCAGCGTTAACTTCACCGATGAAACGTAGACTTTGCGCATCCTTGAATAGCAGATAATTATTAAAGGAATAATACCGATTAATTATTTCAAGTTTAGCAAGTAATGCCGCGCGCGTCGGCGTTTATTCGGATCTTTTCATTCTAAACACGATTGAAACGATGTTATGGAAATGCGCGCTGTAACGGGACAATTCTTGCATAGATCCCTCAACGATAGAAATTCATGGTGAAAAATAGTCGAGGAGTAAACGGTGATCACGTGTCTCGTTCGTGGGAGGATCGTACGAATCTGATTAATAATACGTGACCTCGATTATGCCGGAGAGTGATTTTCGTTTGCTTTGGTATGATAAAAGTTTTATTTCTTCGTTGGGCGTCTTTGTACGAGCGGTGAATGTTTGTCTGTTGTATTTACATTAGAAATATTTATCATTAAGTGTACTAATTTAGTTATTAGAAATTTACTATTTATTAGAAATTTAAATTTAATTTTTAATAATAATATTATTAGAAATTAGAAATTTGTGAGGAAATTAGACGAGAAGAAAGTAAAAGTGGAAATTTAGATATAATTATTATATATGAATGAGATATTTTGAGGAGTGAAAAAAAATTAAATTTGTGGAGTCAGACATTTAAATATTTCAACAGAAGTGTTGATAGATTGTGGGAAATTTAGTTCATTATTTTATTGTAAAATTATTAAAGTAATTTCAATTGTGGAATTTCATAAAGAGTTTTACATATTTAACAAAGGGAAAATAAATTTCTGTTAACACAAAACACCCAAAAAGAAATTTTTACTCATTTACAATAAAGCAGAGATGTTATTCGAACCACAAAGAATTAAAGTTTCACACACGGTTTCACATTGTCTGAGTTTCACTTCTAGGTTACTATTAGACCTCTCGTGAAATAAAAATTCTATGTCATTAGCGTGTCACTTCCCGTTAAAAATTCTCATGAATCCAAACAATCCTGTCACAGTTATCTCCGCTAACTACTCGCCATCGAAATTACTATAATTTTTGTGACACTTTAACTCGTTGAATGGAACGTAAATTAGAGAATTGAAATTACTTAACGAACTGACATAACAAAACGACAAGTCCTACAGAGTGTTGTTAAGAATTTCCGCATTGAGTCTAGAATTTTTCCGTGTTTTCCTGGATTTCCGTTGTCAACGAGAAATTAGTTTTGCTTCGTTTAATGCAACTGCAAATTACAGTAAACTAGGTGAGAAAATGCAAAACACTTGCAATGTATTTAATGCACTAAACAACTGTCAAATAGTCGGGTAAAAATATTTTTTACAAGGTCTCCAATTTCATGACAATTTTTACTTCATCTTTATCTCTATAAAAAGTTTATTTACTTCTAAGAATTAATAAACATTCCGAATATGTTGCAGGTTAGTTAAAATAACAGTGGAACGTTATAATTCATCGAATCCAAGAACTATTGGCCAACCACAGTAATTAACCCCTGTCCTTTCGAACGGTTGGTTAGAAAAGCGCTCCCGTTACGCAGCTACCAAGTGCTTGTCTACGATGATGACTTGTTTTTCTTTTGACAAAGAAAAAAAAGTCTGAACCTTGTGATCAAAGGTGATGCGAGAAATTTCAAAGCACAGGTCTACTCTTGCCCGTCATCGCTTGCGTCCAACAATAATGTCAGAGCAGACATTTTATTAAGTAACTTTACATCATTTTCGTTGCAAATACCTGCTTATTATTACTTTCAGATAAATTGCTATAATTAAAAAAATAAATCACGAGAACCCATACACATAATTGCGATAATAGTAATGATAACAATACCAATAATAATACGGCGAGGAGAACTAACCCGGAAGAAAGTCAAAATTAACAATTAACGAGACAACTTTCGCTCAGCTATTCATCCCCATCAGAGGCTGCACCCTTCCGTCATCTCGACGTGTTCCGGCTTAGGAAATAAACGAAAGGGAGGTCAGGTCTGCGCTGGTGTGATTATCCAAGGGTAAAACTGATCACGTACGGCCGGGTGGCGTGCACAATGGCCAACTTTATCCAACTTAAGGGCTATTAGAAGCAACCCCCTTACGCTCTGTCTGCGTCCTTTCAGGTTTCGGCCTTGCCGGTGTCCCGGTCGGGCCAAGGAGATAACTACGCGACGCGACGGTCCCTGGTCGTCTTCCAATAAAGTTACGCGATTCGGTACTACGTGAGGTAGGTGCAGTTATAGCCGTCGTCGCTGATTATATTACGATGCGATTACTATACCGGGCACGACGTACCCCCGGTGGTACGCGTTATGTACGAACGACGAGGCGTACTGGAAATTACAATTACGCGGGCAACGCGCCGTTTCGCGATAATGTCTACGCGACGTTGTTATTTATGATTTCGTAATTACGAAGGTATATAAATGACTTCGCGGCTGATTATCGTTATTATTGCCGTGCCCGCGGTAAATAAAACTGAACGTTACGGCATCGTGTTCAGCGGCGTAATCGTGTTTCTGTAATTAGCTGTGATATTAATGCTTGAGGCTACGCAATGGGACGGGATGATGTTTGAGGTGTTGGATAGGAATTTTAGGTCGTTTTTGGTTTCAAGAGGAGGTACGTAATGAGTAGCGGGTGAGTTGAGTGTGATTTATTTATTTTGTGGCACTTTGGGTATGTGATTTTTTTTTTGCTTATTGTGTTACGTTAAATTTGTAATTGGGAATGATGATTAAGGACCGGAATGTATTTCGATGCTTTAGGAAATGAATTCTTGAAAAAATAATGACGTATTTGGGAACTGTGCACGGTAAGACTAGTTAGAAATTTATGAATTATAATTTTAATACTTTTTGTAGTTCTGAAAATAAATAAGATTTATGAGATTGCAAATACTATACCGTTAATAATAATATCTCTAACTACATCTCACCCACGTCACAAAATGGCAGATATCCATTCAACCCAATACGAAATTCACCCCCCTGAAATCCATGCCAATAAACTCGTCATAAATCGAACGTCGAGTAAACATATCACTCGACATCCAAATAAAAAAAATCTACAAAAAGGAATCAGAATTAATTAAAAATCGTTTCAACGTCTATCAACGTGAGCTATTATTACTTCACTAATTCTACCAATAGCAGATAATTCACTAATTATTTCAGAGATTCCCGTAACCAAAACGACCCCCAATGATGTTCGGATGAAAGTCAGAAGAGGTGTGCCGAGTAGTCGACCAAGGTAGGAAGTCAGGACGACGAGCATACGTTAATGATTTCGGCAGGTTTGTACACACTGGTAGCGTACATTGTTAGGCTGCATCCACAAAGAGAATTAAACTCACCAACGATGATGACCTCCCTGCCAGTCATCGTCGATAATGACCGTTTCTCCTCCCGTGTTCTCGGTCGTTCCTTCCTCCTTCTCCATTTGCGTTCTCCAACTTTTACTCTCTTACACGCACATCAGAGATATTCGGCTTGCGTCCTAATAACCATCGTCATTAGCGCTCGAACGATGACGGCGCGGAGGACGACGAAGGAGGCAAAATTTTTCGGTGTACGCGAGCAGAGGGATTTCACAATACCGCTCGTAATTTTCGTGGGGAACGCATGTGGGCGCAGGATTAACGACGAGTTTTAACGGCGAGCGTATGTTCCGTTTGTTCGGACGTATTCGTCATAACGGGAGGTAGATGGTGGTGGTGGTGGTGGCTTTGGAAAATAGAGTTATGCATGGGGTACTCTGAAAAGGCTGGAGCTTTCGTGGTGCACATTGTTGCCATTGTTTTGTTTTTCTTCTTATTTCTATTATTGTTATTAATGCGATCTGATTTTACGTACCGCGAAGTCCGAGGGAAATTTTTCTCGACGATTTTTTCACGTTTTTTTCATGCTCTGATTACGGTTGCTCGTTGTATTTTTTTAGACGTTTCGTTAAGTTCGTTGGTAGAGGATTTTTGGCAAATTTTGAGGCGAAACCTTTTTAAGTCTTTGTTCTTTCTTTGAGAGATGATTTTTTTCCCGGTGATATGATAAGTGATTTTTGCTTTTTATCGAGTATCTCAACGTGGAATTTTGTTTGATATGATGGAAGATTGTTGTCGATGATAATTCTAATGGGAGGGCTCGACTTGGGAAATTAGAGGTGACTTCTGATAATATTCGTGCTTTAATATTCATTTATTCCTTAAAATATCAAATGGACCTCTTCCAACAAAATTATCTATATCTCACTAATGATAATTAGTCTGACAGAGAAATGCATTTGATTGATCTTATAAATTCTTTTTCAGCTGAAACGAAGAATTATGTAAAAACTGCGAAGAAATTGCCAAGTAGAATTTTGAATTTCAATCCGACAACCTTGAAGTTTTTCTCTCAGTATTTATACTTGAAATATTAAGACTCGTGATCTGCTTAAAGTCGTCGATCCCAGATTAAAGTAACCATAGCAATTAACCGTGAGATTTAAATGGGAAAAGACAGAGAATGCAATTTACCGCGGCACGATTCGCACAGACGAAACGATACCAGTAATTACTACGCTAATTCGCGATCGTTTGAAGCTCGCGGCAAAGAGGGTTAAACGTTAAAATCGTCTACGTGAAATCGCATAGCACGATCCGATAGGCAGGCAACTATAGGAAAATAGAAATCGATGCCGCGAACGTTTGTTCCCTCGCGGCGCGTTGCGAAACGCGCAACGTTCAAATCATCGACCTCTCTCTCCCTCTCCTTTTCTCTTTCTTCTTCTTTCTCATCTTCTCTCTCTTTCTCCCGCTATTTAATTTTCTCTCTTACTCTTTCTCATTTCTCCGTGCTCCGCCATCGTTTCCGCGGAAACGAGCTTAAGGCGCGATTGCATTGCGATCTAATTTGCCCGTGAAAAATTCCACGGTCGATGTATAATCGGTAATCGATACGTATCCAACGATTAAGTCTACCAACTAAAATCACCGAAACCGTTGCTCCAGCACGGAGAAAAAGAATCGATTCCGTTTGCCTCGCGAACGTCCGCGAGCTCGTTGCAAATATTTCCAGCCTGGAGCGGTAGATCAAAAGAATTTTTGCACGGTACTTTGGAACGAATGTTTTTGGCCGTTCATCGTGCACCGACGATTTGGATTATAAATTTTACCGGTGGTGCAAGCGAAGAGAAAGATTTCCAGGCGAACTTATCGAGTAACTACTTACGGTATGACGAATCAATAACCTATTATACGAATGATTTATTCCATGGCACGGTGCAACAATTAATTTGCCCGACTAAACGCACTTCTGACAGGTCGTGACTGTTTAATGCATACCCTACGAAAACAGTGCTTGCGAATGCAACGCAAAGTTCGATATATCGTTGCTTGCTGTAAAGTGGAATAACGTGTGTCTCGATCAGTTGTACGGTCAAAGTGGAATGTGGCCGTTCATGTGCGTACGCCTGTACTGCCCGGAGCTGCATAGAAGGCATATCGACACTTCGGAGACTAAGGGAATGTTTGTCGATGGTACATGGGGTCGTTGTTACCGTGAAAATCAATTACAATGCAGCTGATACTTCCGAAGCATTTGATACAATTTAATCCTTTGACCTACGATTTTTTTTGATTGGCCGTGCATTGACTCAAAATTAATTCCGAAAAATCAAAAATTCTCACTGATTTTTAATATTAATATTAAAGATATAATGAGACCGTTTCACGACCGGCTGATACTTTCAATATAATAGTTTTTAAAAGACTTCAAAATTTGTTATCCATTTTCCGCGTTACGAATGTTACATATTTTTGAAGGCTAAGGGGTTAATCGCATCCGTAAGGGCTTAGAGATACTAATAATAAAACAACAGAGAAACACTAGTCAGTGACATTGCTAAGTATAGTGCTAATATATCGTGAAGTCTCCACATATGAAAAGACTTGGAACAAAATCTATCATCAGTATCCCTTAATACTAATTTTACGGGCGTTAAATCTTTTATATTTAAACACGTTAAAAGAGTTCTTTAAAAAGGGAGAGATCAAGCAGAAAAAAGACGATCATTCGTGTATTCGTGCATCTATAAATCTAAGAGATATTTATAAAAAAAGTAGAAGCCGGTTAATTTTACTGCTGCCGTAGTTCTAGTATTAACAATGGTGCTACACTATGATTTCATTTCACAGACCATTTAATTGACAAATAAGTGTTAATTTCAAGGTAAAGGAATTTTTACCACGAAAATCCTATACATCACACCTCAAGCTATCACAGCAAAACCTAAGTAAAAAGGCCTAAGTCTAAGGCCTAAGAAAACTCAACTAATCATCACTGACACCACACGTGACTACCATTCAGCTATCAACAATACACTTTACACCGCTCGGCAATTACATTCATCGTTCGCTCCTACGCTTGATCGAATCCGCCTTGCGTATCGACCTTTCGCATTATAAACATTTTATATTAACAACGAAATAATTCGCACGGAACGAGACTTGCAAACGTCTCGCAAGATTTGAGCCAGTTTATGTACTCCCCCACATTTCCATTTTCTCTGCACGGCCATTTCTCTGATACTCACGGTGCTAACCTATGACTCACACGGTGAGACTCGAGTTGAACAGAGCACGTACGGAAGATTAGATAATTCTTGTTACACTAATATCGTGCATGACACCACTCTAGATCGTGCTTGAATGAAAAGTGCCTATGTAACCCCATACATGGTTACGAGAGCCCGTGTACGTACATGGAATTAAGCGTTCACTTACTTCGAAAGCTATTTCGCTCCCGCACACTCATTCGGATTAATAATGTCGAGATGACATAAACCTCAGCGGGTGTTGCTAATCTGGAGATACTCATCAGCTGTTTCTAGTTGGAAAAAGTGTTGGGATTCCAGCTGAGATCACCCGAGCGATCTGCGTTCGAGGAAATGCTGGAAAATTGCAGCCTTTGCATGGTGTTTGCTGCTGGTACGATCAAGAATGTTATGACGAAGTGGTATTTTATCTTGGAAATAAATATACGGTGTTGCTGGAATGCGATTAAAAGTATATTTGCATACGCTGTGTGTACTGTATGAAGAAAGTAATGTTCAGGAATATTAAATCGCGTAGATGAAGTTCTTTTATATGTATGCAAATGAAAATTTAAGTGGAAATTATTTTATGATTTTTTTAAACAAAAAAATTGTAGTTTTGATTTTATGACTTACGTAAAAAGTAAGTTTGTCTTTAATTCGGCATTATCAAATATGGTTTAGTAGTACTTTATGCAACAAACTGTATATCTCAGGTTCAAAAATGTTTAATAAAGTTATATAGACGCATTGAAAGTTCCTGTAACCGCACAGGAGTTTGGAGTACGGAATTTATTACAATTACTTTAAAAGTGGTTGCATGTTAAGTTGGAAGGGTTGCAAGATGGAGGGAGTATCGGCAAGGGCGTGGAAACTCTTAGAAAGTAGGAGTTGTGATGAAGCTGCCTAGCTTGAAGAATGAAAGAATGAAAAGGGGTTGCAACGAGCGTCGAAGGCACTGTAGTTGCGTGGATGCGCATATACTTTAAAGAATAACATTAATGAAAACCTACATAATCCATCGTCGAAATTATTCTCTGATGGTTTCAAATGAAAACAGAAAATGTGAATTTTCCACAAATGATCTTTCGTGGGCTCGAATATCAACATTTTTAAATTAAATAAGCACGATGTTATTGTTACAAATTTAAAAGTTTATCAGCGGAGCATCATTACTAGATATCAATACAAAATTATACACCCTTTTGCAAACATAAAGGCTAGAAAATTCTTTAATACAGCACTTGGCCACTACACAGGAGGAATTAATTCACACACCTAATAATAGTAATAATTATTACCATTATATAATAATTCTACTATTATTTAATACTATCATTCAATAATAGTAAAAATCATTACTATTATTAATATATAACATCAATTCTTATTGCAACACATCATTTTACTGTGGCCCCCCTTTGTAATAAATTTTGCATATTAATTAAGGAATTGTTGCTGGGTAATAAAAAAGTAAAGAGTATAAGGGGTTAAAAGGAATTTCCTAGAAATACCAGTGCATCAATTCTCGATAAAAGTTTAAGCGCACGTCATCGACTGCAGCCTGCACTTCGCCATGATTTTTCCTATTACGTGGAAAAGCTACCGCGAAATTATTTTTCACGGTAGGCAAACCGCTACGGCAAAACTTTTGCTTCATAGATCGACGAGACGGTAAAAGTTTCGATCGGATTCCTGAGTACACGGTGCGTCGACGTCGTTGCCGACGACGGCAACGACGTCGTCAACGGCGTCTCCGATGCCGTCGTCGCCGGCATGGTCTCCGCCCGGGCAATAAATTGTCGATATCACAATGAGCACGTATTGAGCCGTCGGCCGCGCAATGTAATGGCGCAATGAATCATGCAAAAACTTATCGCGCGCGTCTACGAGATGAGGGAATGCATGTTTTCATTAGTCACCGTTATTTGCCGCGCAAGGCCCGCGCCCTTGCAGATGCACCGCGATGCAACCCCGACGCGAGTGTGCGTTTCTCCGTTGCCTCGGGGACGCATTACTGAGCGCGTTTCGACTTTATCTGCCTATCGGCGATCTATCGGTTATCGATCACCCTGCGATATATTAAGATCGTACTTTTAAATGGGAAAAATATCGATCGGCTAACCCTGATATTCGGCTCGGAGGAAAATGATGGAGGAATCCTTTGAAATTAGCCTACGTGGTTATATTAATAATTACAGCACTGAAATTTATGATGGGAGAAGAGTGAAAGAAGATATTTAACCCTTTGTACTTTGAATTATATTTCAATTTTGTTACCAGTAAATCTTAATACTTTTAGTGTTTTGTTTGAAATTTACTTGAACTGAAAAATGGGGCAACTTAAATGAAGAAACAAATTCAATTAAATATCTATTTGGAGTATTGTTGTATCTTGTGACTTGCAAGTGCATGATGTCTCTTGAGAAAATTTCAAAGATGCAATCCTGGTTTTCTTTCATACCGTAACACCTACTGGTTTGGACATGAAAAAATATCTGGTGAGAAGGATAAAGGAGTTCTTGAGATAGAAACTAATATCGAGTTACACTCGACATAGGAGCGCAAAGGGTTAACACTTAATTAAACAAAATAATTTCCCTAAGTTTTAGCTACCAATCCATGAAAGTCTCTGTATAATTCCATGCATAATCTTAGCCATCTTTTCCTCCGTGCACACCGCGGTATAATCCTTTCTCACAACCTCTTTGGAATAAAAATTCCAAAAAAAAACAACACGATACCAGGGTGTTTCCTCACGTGAACGAACAAATGATATTCATTTACAAATTAACGGGTATCATTTTAAACGCATTAAGACATCAGAGAACGACGGAAATTAAGACATTACGTTAGCATACACCGTCGACTCGATGTTAGCCACGAATTTTGCGAATATCTTATCTTCTAATGCCTGTGTTTTGCATTCGAAGGTTACAATTGATTATATACCTCGAGTTGTATACGAGAGTAGACGGGAGATGGAGGGAATGCGCGTTTTCATTAGTCACCGTTATTTGCGACGCGCGCCTTTGCGCGGCGCGTTGCAACGCCGATGCAGCGTGTAAATGCATGTTGCCCCAAGGCGTTTCACGAGTCTCCACTTCGACGCATCTCTACCCGGTTGTCTACTAATAATACCGGTATATCTACTATTAAACTATAATATCATGTTAAATTATTGTGATACAGTGCATTAACCGAGCGCATAATACGATAACAGTAATACCGAATTAATGTAATAAAATCATCGATACATTGTACCCATAAATGCGCTATCGGAACGTTCTCTATTTTAATTTCTCCCTGTTTCTATTGCAGTACCTTGTCGGATCTCTAATCGAATTCAGTTTATATTACTTCGCTGAAGTGTGAATATGAGGATATTTTAAACAAAGTTGCAAATCCCAACCCACGCTGGAAGGTTTGCGCGAGGGGTTATACATTTTCATTAGTCACCGTTATTTGCGACGCCTTGGCCCGCCGCGGTGGAACGCCGATGCAACGCCAATGCAACGCCAATGCAGTGCTTGGATATCGAGCGTGTGTGTACGCTGCCTCCGAGGTATTCTTTCGAGTATGCATGCCTCACCTCGAGTCGGCTGGAAGTATGTTTTGATATCTCGCGGGTACACGAGAACCTCGTCGTTCCTTTTACAACGTGTGTGCATAAACAAGTGAGATGATCGACAGAAGAAAAAAGGGGGGCTGTGTAAAAAAAGGGGGTTGCGGTGAAGACGACACGAGGGAGCGCCTGGGACACACGGAAGGATATTTCTGAAGTTACCTTGGAATTTTTTAATTCTGTCGATGAACGTGTGAATTAGGGTTTCGTTTTTTGCGGCTAACAATTATGTTTTTTTTTGTTTATTCGAATTAGGTAATGAGATAGGGGTGTGATAATGTTTGATTTAGTTTGGGGTCAAATTCTCAAAACAACAACTCCATTAAATATTATTTATGGCTCTTCAAAAAAAATTAATTAACACAAATAATAAAATCTAAAAAACCCTAAAACAACTCAACCCATAAAAACTACCTACTCGATCCTTCAAATACACCTTGCTAATGACACTTAACCGCAAAAACATGCCGCAAAGGAATCACAACCACCATCAACACTGATTACTACAAATGCTCATCACAGCAAGAAACACTAATTAATATAAATCCCATAAATCGCACTCCATAAATGTAATTATTTCTTCAAACCCAACCAAAGATCGAAGACACTTATACAAGCGCACCTCAACGTACTTCTAATCCTCCAGTTAATATCCCATTTCCAAGAACACAAATCTCTAAAACGAGCAGCACCATAAATACTCGTGCAAAGGTCACAATACGGATCATTGGACTTGTTCATCCTAATTACTGGCGTGCAAGTCGGTATATTTACCACGGTACAATGTAATACCTCATCGACTTGGAGCCTGGTTTCTAACTACCCGAGAATCGCCCGCTTCGACCTTGAAGCGCCTCCGGATCCCGTTAGCAATCGTACTTCATTAAGCGAGTAGGAAGTGTATCGCTTAGGAGGCGTGTATTACAATTTATAACGACCATCCGAGGTACGAGTGATCGGTGCCGATTAATTGCTGGATCGATGGGATCTCGATAACACGATACCCACATAGGTACATACGTACGTCGGGGGTTTCGCCGCTTGCAATTGAAGCCCCGCTTGGGGGGAAACGATCAGTTCGTAATTTTCGTGAAGACCGTTACCCACGCACTATCCTCGCTATTTCCACGGAGTTCCGGCGTGTTCACGACCACGCGAATGCACGTCGACCGGTATGCGAACGCCTGGAAACGCACGGATAATGTAGCAGCGAATGTGGGATATCTAACGGGTGTACGATAAGGGAACGATTGTACTAGCTGACTTTTAGGACACACCTATTGGAGGGACCGTTAGTGATAGAACAATCTGGAAATTGCCTGACATCGGCTGGAAATTATCGGCTGACACCCACTTCTTCTTGCAGGGAGGTGAAGATGAGATGGTTTGTGTTGGTGGAGTTGAGAGATGTGTGGAGGCTACTCTGAAACATAATAATTGAATTGGAATTATTGGGAGTGAAAGAAAATGTTATAGAATTTATTGTGATTTATTTTAATGTTTAATATAAAGAGTAGCAAGTTTGAAAGTATAGAGTCTTTATGCGTTTTTTTTTTTGAATCTTTAAGAAACATAAATGGCGTTTTAAGTTTGCCGCGTTCTTGTCGTATGTAAGAAGTGTCATTTATAGCATTCATAAAAATGAAAAAAAAATGTTTATTAAAAATTGTTTTAATAAACAAAATTGCCGTATTTGGGGCAGAGGAAATTTATAAATAATTCGTGAGAAACCGTTACAACCAAGATGAGTAAGTGTTCTATTAGATATAAAAAAAATGGGCAATTTGAAACTTGTTAAATTATTGCGACTGATACGAAATTGCACGTACATAAGTAATGTTACGACACAGTTTCTTAAAATATATGAAGTCCCATTAAATGTATGAAATTTTCGATATTTTTGGACGACTACTCCAGTGATGTTACCTACTTACATCTAGGTCTTCTTCCCGACGACAGATGCAGAAATTACGTAAAATCTGTCGATATCAACGTGAAATAAAAATAATTTCTTGTGGCTTCGCGTCGTCAATTGAATCGATATTTGCACAAGGAAGGCCAGTAAAAGAGCTAATAAAGTTGATCGATCTCCGAATGTCACTCGAAAATCGACAGAGGCTCTCGCGGGACATTCATTTTGCAGGAGAAAGACGAGACCCAGGATTCGAGCGGGTCGTATCGACACAATCGCACACGTCTACATCGATTATCGTTTGACCGATTGAAGAGCACCAGAACGTCAATTTAATGAATAATGACGTACCTAATGACGTACGACATCATATCTCAACTGGATCCCCACATATGCCGAACTAGAATCATTTCCATTGGAAAAAGTTGGGCCGATATCCGACGAGAACGAACATTCCAACGACTCGAATTCGAGTGGCGAAGAGCTTTTACATTTTTTGTTGTACGTATCGAGCAGCCGTCAAAGAAAAATGCGGTTAATTGATATCCCTCTCGCGAAGATAAAAATAAATCCCGAATTAGAAGCATATCGGTCTATCAAAAATATACCATATCCGTTAGTCCGTTATACATTTCTACTATCCGCGAGACTTTTCTATTCTGTATCTAAGTTTGCACGATGCTTCAAGACA
Source organism: Cerceris rybyensis (assembly GCA_910591515.1). Lineage (NCBI taxonomy): Eukaryota > Metazoa > Arthropoda > Insecta > Hymenoptera > Crabronidae > Cerceris > Cerceris rybyensis. The sequence goes on from OU342799.1 coordinate 14,760,006, forward strand.
GACAAACACAAATAACTATATCTGCAGTAACAGTGGTGAACAATGGGTTGTAGCTCATTGAATAGACGAAGTTTACCTACCTTTCCACGTATCTTTCCATTAATCAACTCAATACCATATCAACCATTTGCAGCAAAAACCACCCCACATGAAATCCCTCCCCCTTTGAACATTCCTCAAACAAACGCTCCTCCAAGTAACTCATCGCCACCTTCTCCCGCCACGATCCGTCAAAAGCTCAACCACAATCGTCCCAGCTTCAAATCATCCGGAACAATGAAATTTACAAATCCTCAAAACCACTAAATCCCAAATTTCCAAACTTCTAATAATTCCATCGTTGATCCTCAATACCCATAAATTCCTCGAATCTTTCGTCTCTCCCAAGTGTACATCCACCCCCGCTGTCTATCCCAGGGACGTCTACACTGTACGGCCTTACTTATGGAGCCGCATCCCCTGTCCATCGAGGGTAAAAAGCGGGAATAGAGGCAGGAAGCTGAAACGTCCGATGCACCCGACAGGTGCCCGGATGTATTCACCGACGGACGGCCCTTCACTTTCAGCGCATCGCTATCGAGGAAGGTGTACCGTGTTGGTACATACATACGTCGATTAGACGGAGGGTTCGCGTTTGCGTTTCGGCCGCACGATTGGTGGCCATGTTCTGGTCCCCGGCGCGGTTGCCACGGTAGACAATGACCTCTCTGAGTGGCGGGATTTTGCAATGTAACGCGGAACTTTGTTTTCTACGTCGGACAGGGTGGGGGAGAGGATGAGGGAAGGGGAAGAAGGAGGCCCTGGACCACACGCGGGGCCGGATGCGACGAGTTCGCATGATCGTCATCCCGCGATCGTGATCTGCGGAGCGAGCGGTGATGTGTCATTACACGCGGCCTCTTTGGGGGCCGACAGAGGGTTCTTCGTACTGAAAGAACACCTTGTCCTCCTCTTCTCTGAATGCTATTCGCGGTCGCGCTGCCTTTCCGCGGATGCGCGCTTTGTGGCTTCGACACTGCCAGCTGATTTATGCTCTACGAAATGTTTGGTGGTTATTTTAATCATTTCTCTACCGTGTACGCGTTCGTTGCGCCCGAATTATTGCATTGTGCCGTGATAATTTATCGGTGCTGTTTAGCTGTTTATGCGAGCGGTAATTATACGGTGAGAGTTGATTTTTCTTGCTGAATTGTGATTTTAATATGTAGGGAACTATGCTCTTTGTATCATGGATAATAATGAATAATGGACTTTCATTATTTATGGCCGGACGAGGTAGAATTGGAATGGTAATTAACGCTCTTTGGGATACGTTTTAAATTGTTTTTATTGCACCGTGTAATTTCAGGGTGTAATGGGAAAAATGGAGGTATTTCTTGAAAGTGGGGTAGGAAGGTGAGATTTTGAGTGGGGAATTGCAAATTTGAAATAAAATGTGGGAGTAATTGAGGAGAGAGATAGGGACATCCATCTTATGAAGTTATTTATAGAATTAATTAATTTATCTTTGGTCGCAACATCATCCATTATGTCGCCTTACCGATTCGTCTTCGTATAGCAACGAGCTGATTAATCTTCATAACGAACGAAGCCAAATATTTGTGCGCAAGAAATGATTAGCTTTAATAACACCGTGCACGACGTATTAACACTATTCAAGTTATCATTACGTAATTATTATTTTCCTACATTTCATCGTTAACTTTTATTCTATCATTTTTTTTGGTTGAAATTATTTTAATTGGTATGACCACTGCGTGAAAACTCGTTTCAAAAACTGTTAGTAGCTTTGAAACTAAAAAATGTATAATTGCTTCGAATTTCTAATTGAAACATAATAAACAGCTATAAACTTTTATATTTTTATTTTGATAATAAGCTTGTGATAATATTGATACTCTAGTTTTTTCCATTTTTTTTATTTCAATAAGCAGTTATCTGGTATTTTTGTCCTAAAAATAAAAGTAGCTCTTGCTGCAGCGGAAGCTTCATCGCCGACAACATCGATTCCTCGTGCAACCTAAATTCTCATTTCACTACTGCCAAATTTTATAAGTATCATTTATAACTACTGCTGCAATCATTGCACTTTTCATCTTTCCCCAATGTCGCACTCGAAAACGTGAAATATCTACTGCACTCCTTCTCTATAAATTTGCGAAATATTTATATAAAGTTGAGAACCCGTCAATTTCACAGCTACCACAGATCTAATGTTAACCCTTTGTCTTACAATTTATTTTGTGATCGAACGCGAAATAACACAAAATTAATTGTTGGAATAATAATCTATCGCTGATTTCCGATATACTGCTAATAATTAACTCAATATTAATAGCATAGAACTAATTTCAACTAATTTTTTGAAAATTTTCTACTCCATTTATCGCGTCACGTGTGTCATTGTAAGGCAAAGGGTTAATGTTACGCTCACCAGAGTTTCTCAAAAATGATTCCTTCAGTCTCAAGTTCGAAGGTTTACAAACAACGGAGAAAACGGACCTCGTTGCAGCACCTTTCCATTTTCGTGTCCATCTCACACCCTTTCACGCGATTCGTATAAAAAGTCCGAAAAGTATGACGTTTTGGCATGCGTAATCTCAACGGCAGTTCGATTACCGTCACGCACAGAAGGCAATCTTTCTGGCAAACGATACCCTTGTTGCAAATCCAGCACAAACGTAGAAGCCTCCCGCGGCGCGTAAAGGCCGGCTGCGATTACGCAGTCGACGATTTCGCAGAGAATTCTGCCAGCCTGGTCAGCAGGCACCTGCCGCCGACATTTACTTTGTGGAAATCCATCGACACGGCTTGAACGATCCTACGGCATCGGCATGAACATCAAAGTGGACAAGCTCCATAACCGCGTGCGTTTCGATTCAAAGGAACGCACCTGTCTCTACATGCATGTTACAACGCAGATGCGTGCTTGTTGTCGAGGATGCACAGGTAAATACTGCTCTATCCAAGGAATGCACAGTGTTCTCTTGCAGTCGAGTGATTTTATTTAGGAACGTTACGAGAGGGATTTTTTCAGTTTTATTTCAGCTGTTGCTAAACTCTCTGACTTTTTTTTTAATTACTTCTTAAAGGTATTGGTAAGTGTAATTAACTGTAGCTAAAATATGAGTTTCTTGCGGTTGTGGTGCAAATGGAGTTAATGGTAGAATTATCAACCAAGGTAAAATGAGTAGTTGAAAATTTGTTGCAAAAATGTTTTCCAAGTCTGTACGAGACTCGAATAAATATAGTAAATTCTGAAATATCTTGTGAATTCTACTTTTTTCAAAGTATTATATTTACTTAACAAATTTCAATGTAATAAATTTAACGCGGGAAACTCTAGTGTTAAACTCTTACTGCATAATCATTTTTCGTGAGGAAAAAAAGTTTTTTAACGAACTAGATAATGAAACAAACATTAACGACGCTAAAAAATATATGTTTTAATTTCGTTTCCCAAAAAAGATGTGTCTCAGACATGGCACATACAGATTTTTTCGCTAAATGGAAAGGATAATTGATAAAATACTTACAATTAGATATATTTACTACACCAAACACTTTTGGTGTAAAAAATTACACCAATTACAAGTGAACACTACTTATTACGACAACAATTCAATCATTTAAGTCGTCAGTAGCTATTACTTTGAGCAAATCATTTTATACATCCTATCTCACCAATAAATATGAGTGAGTGTCAAATATAATCATTCCTGCAAGAAGTTCATATTTTTCTCTGAATTTAATGAGTTTTATAAAAGGAAATATTTAAATGCTTCCATTTCTAATTAAGGGATATCCTCGTCATCCCTTAAAAATATTTCTACACGATATCAGAGCCATTAGAACTTCGATATTCAGCGTTTCAGTTAAAAGTGTAAATCCTAGCAGAAATGTAGAAAATTAAACAACAATAAATTTCTTCTTGCACAATTATTAATTACATAATACGTATAAAGCTTTACACGTGGACGAGCCACCAGTTAAATTAGTATATTCATTAAACAGCGATCCACGTCGGGATTTCGGTTATCTCGTGTTCGGATAAAGCGTGTTAATTAAATGCAATACAGAATTGAAATCTAAATTAAGCACGCGTTAGAAACGTACATATACCTATGTAAATACGTGTGAGTATGTATACAGATGCGCAAGAAATACGTGTTTCTGATTTACCGAAATCAGCGATCGACTTTACCTCCGGTTACCTCGAGGGAAATGTCACAGTCGTGTCGCGTCTCTCGAATTGGAGCTGAACAGCATCCAACACGTTGGGAAGGAGCGAAAGGATGCGGAAAAGAGAGTGAAAGAGTAAAAGAGACAGAGGGAGAGAGGGAATGAACACTTGCTCTACACTGTACATCGCACTGTCGCATACGTCGAGAAAAAAAAAGGAGGGAGAAACAAACAAAAAGGTCAAATAAGAGTAGCGGCTCCCATTGCCAGAAAATAAAGTGGTCCTGTGACACGTGGGAAATCCTGGCAGACAAGAGAATACAGGCTGCCATCGGTATATGAAAGAGTTTCGTATGAAAGTGGAAAGAGACTCGCATCAACGAGCGTAAATCAGTTTACTCTGGAGAAAAGAAGAAGATTGCAATTCACGTTTCAGTCGGTGCACTTGTCGTGAGAATTCGTCGGTCTTCGCTTTTTCACCTTTTATTCTGCATCCTTTTTTTTCCTTTTCTCCCTTCTCTCTTTACGGCCGTTAGAGTGAAAAACACGAGCGACTTCGTTGCTATTCCGGCAGTGATAAAACTTGTAAAATGTCAAGAACAACATCGATTGAAGAGTATGCGGATGCGTGTATGAGAGAGATAAAGAGAGAAAGGGGTGAAACTAAGGGATAAGAGTTCATTTGTATTGATATTCTGGATAGCCGGCTGAAATCTGCTTGAACGACGATGATCCTGGAGTTTTCTATCGACGATATCCGAAAGAGGATGTGTGTGTCTAGAGGAAATATCCATCCAGGCGTTTAGATCACGTACGACCTGGCTAACAATCAGCGAGTCAATTTCTTCGCGCGGCTCTCACCTAAGACCGAGAATTCGCATCCAGACGGATTTTATCGTCGTTTGATTCACCGTAAAAGACGATCTGTCAACCTTACTCCGGATGAATGGATCCTATCCCTCGTGCGCCTTTCGTTTCGTGGACAATGGACGAGCACGAGCCAAGCTTTCGACGGCGCGTGGATTAGAAAAAAGAGTGAAAAGCTCCAAAGACATTCTGACGACTCCAGAGTACCTCCATATTCGTCACTATTCTGTCTTTCCGTCTTCTCTCTTATTTCATTTTTTAAATAATTTTTCTACATGTCTTGCGATCGTGACAAATTTTCTTGATCGATGAAAACTGGGGGTGTTCGATTACTCGGTGGAATTTGGCATTTTATTTTAACTTAAATTATGGACATGCAACCTCTCTTTGTTTTAGTATGTCTTGAGATTTCGATATATCTCTTTGTTCTCGTGCCAAGGAATTTTTGAAATGGGCCACACATTTAGGGTGGTAAAGGAATATCGACAATTTTTGGGGAAGTTCCAAGAACAGGATATCCGCAGTATTGCCGTATATCGGTCCCAAAGGGAAAATTCGGGTAGCTTTGGGTCCGTGCAGCTGACGTTTTAACTTATTGAACGTCACCGGTATTTCGCTACCTTCATCTTTCTATTGGAGCGTAAAATTTTCGATTAAAATGATGTCTTTGTAAAGCAGAAACTTGAAAGACACTAATAGACAGATATTTTACAGGCTTTTATCCTTTTAACGCCAATATTAAAATATTCAATATGTTAGAAAATTTATAATTATTACAATTTGAAAGTTACGGTCATCGATGACCCCCATTGCAGTCAACGTGTCAACGAATAATAGATCAGTCCTTGTGTTGTTTGCTTATTGATAAGAAGTGAAAATTTAAGTTAAGAAACGCAATCAAATCGATAATCAAAGATTAGATATACCGAAAGCCTGCAAAAATAACAATTCATTTAATAAGTGACTTTTTCGTTTGCTTTTATGTAATAAATAGACTGCGGATGTTTATGCAAATTTCGAGTTTCAGAAATGCAGGTGTGACAGGAAAACCTATCTAGGGATTTATTGCACTTAATAAATATTACAACAAATACCATACTTTGGATATTTTAGATATATTTTTATATTATGTTCTTTTTGTATATTTTAGTCGTATTTAATTTGTCATAAATGCATAAAAATCCGCAGTCTAGTAATAAACATTGCAATATTAAAGTTGTAAGCTTTAACACGAAGTTTGTTACAAGTATACATTCGAATTACAACGTTGCCGTTCTATCAAATTCTCCGATGCTTCTGAAAAGTTTCCAAGGTAATTCAAATAACGTTAGGTAATTTGTTTCCTTTCATGGCGTGGCGCCTTAGCGCCTCGTCATCTTCGCGTTATTGAATTGAATCGATGTTTTTTATTCGACGATCATTTGTGCGTTTTTAAATTCCGTCAACAATGGCAGCATTGGTCAAAAGGGACGAATGACCTCTCCCATTAGAAGTTCCGAGTTCGCTGGTCACTCGGGTCAGTCTGTTATCCTGCTACCTTTTAAACGGAGTTAGCCCTAACAGGAGTCATAAAGAAGTCGTAACTTCGCCAGCCGGAAGTCAGTTAGTAGTCAGTCGGGAAGATTGTTAGAAGACAATTTTGCAACGTGCATAGCAAGGTATACGTCAGCCCTTTTGTTCACGCTAGTGATCAAACGAACCGACTGTTTCGCACAGGAAGTTTCTCCTGTCGAACACTTTTCTACTATTGTCCATTTTTATATCATGTATCGTACAATTGTTACTTGACGCTTTGCATCGTCTGAAATTTTATTTTTATTGAAACGTCTCCGAATTTTTGTCAACTCTTAAATCTTTAAATAGTTATTAAATAATTATTGGAATTTATACACCAGCATAAATTAACCCAATTTTATATCATAGAACAAATTTCAACATTTTCTGACCTACTGATATTTTCAATCTAACAGTTTTTGGAACTCTTAAAAATTTTCTATTCCAATTATCGCATCACGTGTGCAACACGACATTGTAACTCAAGGGGTTAAAGATCACTGCTAACATACAAACACTTTATTAACATTACAATACACAGAATCTCTCAACTGAATAGTCTCTATAAAAACACAAATTTTCCCCTTAATTGTCCGTGAAGACGATTAAAGTTCAACAAGCTATTGCAAGGCAGAAAGTTAAAACCAACCAGCTAACAAGGACCACCCATCATGAACTCTTGCAAAATTGCATCTAGACGCGTGCATCGAGAGATTTCAACGGAGCGAATTACTATCGTTCGCCTCATTAGAATATCGGTCGTTTAGAAATTCGAATAACAAGTTAATACGCGTACCAAACAATGGCGCACGAAAATGGATTTACGGCGACCATGAGCCGCACAGCGGCAGCACGCTGGAAACGCATATAATTGTTTCACGGCTGAATGCCGTTGCATAATATTGCACATTGTAACGGCGAGATCGCGGCACGCCGAGTGCCGGTGAATGCACGCCGCGATTCCGGGACGGCGATGGAAAAACTGCCGAAGCGGCCGCTGAGGCGCGTGTTTACGTGTTCCGAATGACAGCTGATAAATGCCGATTGCAATTGGAATTTGCCTGTTTTATCGCCATGTCACCTGTTACGGGGACGAGCGAATACGGGACACGATGGCCCCCTTTTTTGTTCAGTTTTTTGGGGCCTTTAAAGGTATGGGGGTGAAGCGGAAAATGTTACGTATGGAAATTCTGCTATTCGATTATGATAAAGTGCATCCAATTGATGTAAATATGAAGAATAATTTTTTTAAGGTACTGGCATTTTAATTTAGCTTATATTAGCGGTATTATGTATCTTTGGGGCTGAACTTAACTCATTTGCATCACAAGGGTATTTATGTGCTACTTTTTTTGGTCACTGTTATCTAAACGCATTTATACATTCGCATTGCGAGTAAATAGTGGCAAAATGGGTTAAGTGGTTAATTACTATTATGTGAGATAAATTCGTGATTTTAAATACATTAAAACTTCTTTACAGTGGTATAACATAGTTTGTAAATCGGATAATGTGTTAATTTTTATTCAAATTTGAGAAAAGTTAATTTAACAATATTCTGTAAGGGTAGAAATTTATTTTTCATTCACGTTCACTTTTCATACTGTTCAAGTGAAGAAGCTGGTTAAAATGTGAAATGACTATCGGTCAAATTCTAAAGTAGAAATCTCTATGACAGAAACTTGACTTCTCTAAAATGTTGTATCGATTATGTCCACGTGGGTGTCCTTTGGTGCTGTAAATTAGAAAAATGTTAAAAGGAACAAATAGCTTTTCGTCGAGTTCACGAATTTCGTGTAGTTTGAAATGTCTACACTTTTTCATGCGATTTGTCCCGCGAGATTCTCGCGACTGATCCGGGTCTCCCAGGAGGGTAAGAAGAATTTCTGGTTCCTATAGGGGGAAGTTGTTTGCACCCATTAAAAGTTCGAGTGCCGGCCAAGTTGCCGAGAGGCCATTGTAAAGAAGAACGTGAGAAATGAAACACGATTTCCGCCGCGTATATAACCATCTCGTTTCAATGAGCCTCGATGAGAACGGCCGGTTCCGATTCTTAAGGATTTACGTGACGGAGTAGCTTGTTAGCCTTAAAAGCGAACGCTCATTGGAAATCAATGCCTATGCACCGACGCCATTACCTTACAGAAAACGTTCTATATGCGCAATGCCTTCTATCATCGTCCTTATTGCTTTTGATCGATATCTATAAAATGCATCGGTTGGATGGCGCAGACTTAACAAAGAGTTCTTGCGAGTGAAAGACGACGGATTACAATATCCGCGAATCCGCATTCCGGGAGCAAAGTGTATTCTCATATTTCTATTAATATTTTCAAACTCCGTCGCATGAGTTTCAAAGAACTTCGAATTCTTCATTGTTGAAGATTGTGTAACATTTTTAACAGTAAAGCTATCAAGCAAACTCTAAATGACTAGTTGTCAATATTTTTTAAAAATTCTTCTATAATAAATATTCTACGTCTATCTTACAAAATAAAAATTATAAATCTTGAAAACAAATATTGTGCACCTCTGATTTCTTTGTTTCCAAAGTACTTTAATACATTTAAATATTAAATTCTAAAGATTTAGTTGTTAGAGAAATTACTGTTCTAAATTATTGTTTGACAGGGAGTATTATAACAATGGAGTGGGAATGAAAGTAAAATTGGTCAGCACGTTTAAGAATAATTGCGAAAGAGCGATACTCTCGCATCAACAGAGCATTATATTCTACTGGCTGACATGATTCACATCATTCTACTTATTTGAATTGGAAGAACCCCAAGGATTCTTCACTAGAATAATTTTAACGACAGTGTGAACCAAATTAAAAAAAATATATATAATAGATTTTATACCTTTAACAAATAAACATCTCTTACTCAAATGCAAAGGTTTTTTCACTCTTTTCTTTGTATTTGAGGAAAACTATTCTTACCCTTGCGATCAAAACGATAACATCTGTCAATAGTTCCATATTGTTTTTAAAAATCTACCTTTCAGCATCAAACAAAAAAAAATGAAGTGAACAGAAAACAAAGAAGTTATAAAATTCCAAAAATACAAAAGATCTCACGAATCATCCCGCATCTACAGGAAATGAATTTAGCGTCATAATCACGATCCAATGAACTTTCTGAGCAGATCGGATATTTATCCACAAACACAAGTACATACACGCGAAGCTTACACTGCTTGCCCGCCTTATGCTCACTTTGCTGTTTATGCTCATCGATCTGCTTGCCTCGTGTTTACCGGCGCACGTCATTTCCAAGCAGATCAGCAATTTGTGGATATTCAGGAGCAATTGGTGTTGCGCCGTCATTGTATACGCCACCACTTTGTAATGCATCCTACTTACTTTTAAATTAAAGAACACCACGCTCGTGATTTAACATGGAGAGCCAACATTTGCCATTGAATGGCACACTGTAGGCTTTCGAAATCAGGCTGCGACCCGGATCGAACGCGCTATTTTCGAAAGCCACTTACTTCGTGCATACATTCTTGTTATTTTTTAATCGTTGTACCTGGGTGACGTCATGGTATGTGCTATTGTTCGCGAGAAAAGTAATAACAAGAAAGGTTTATTGGCTTTTTAATAAATCCACTTGCCGTTGGTAAAAGCTTATTCATTTCTCGATTTCTTCGACATTCGTATTAATCCATGTCTATCTGAACGATAAATAAAGTATTAAAACACTGAAGAAACATCTAAAAATTAATTTTTCAAACTAAACATTCCACTTCTCCAACACTATTAAATTTCATCGTTGTGTAAATGCTCCCCAAACTCTGAATCTGATGAATCAACACTGCAAGGGAAGACTAAAAAGCCAATTTCCTCGTTGCCGTTTAATTGCAACAAAAGACAACTGCACACTGTCGTTGCAAAATATCTCGCATACATGCATGCAGAGTTATCAAGCTGTCAGTTGCAAACGGTGCATTGTAGAACGTGCAGAGGTGCATGATAAAAAAGGGGTTGCAATTAACGTTATTATTTCTGCGTCTCGATAATTCCACGATGTCGGAAGAAGTTCTGTTAATCGCAAGTGGGACGTTTACATATCGACTCGGTGCAGCCTTAGCCGCGAACTGCAGCAAGTTGGAGCCGATTGCAGGGTATAGGAGCTCATGCAGAGATTCGAGATCGATTGGCAGAGCCACTTGCGCCAACTTGGAGTCAACTGAATTATGTTCCGTCTATGTCGATTTGCACGCCATCGGCGCATTAGCTATTGGCAACGGATCATAACTGCCGGCGGATAGTCGGCCGCATACTGCAAATCGCTTCCGTTACATTTTCCTCAAAATTTATAAATCAAGGCATGACGACGACAGTGAGAACACCGTTGCTTCATCTCTGTCACTTCCGTGTCGATTTTCATTCGAAATTTTTGACACGAGCGATGGCGTGAAATTGGGGGTGGACTTAATTTCTTGCTTGTGGAGAACAGAAAATGGAAGAAAATATTTTCGTTGAGTTTAAAAATACTGGTACATGAGGAGATTGTTTTTAAGGGAACAGTGATGTGATGAAGGTGTGTTAAAGATATTTGATAACGTCTTGGAAAGAAAAGAAATTAACCCAAATTATTTATCACAGGTTTAACATCATTTTACCTTCATGATTCACATTTGAGAGAAATCTATATTCCATATAATTGAAGTTTGTGTCTGCATGTGAATCACTCAACTCAGGAAGGTAATTTGCCCTATGACACTGAAAAGCTATTTGCATAACAGGTGATGCAATTTGGTTAAAAACGGAACGATCTTTGCAACATTAACAAAGTAATTTATACGGAAAATTCCAACTTTTTTTATCTCTCTCGGGAGTTTTAAATTTGTATCAATCTTCTTTGCAAAAATTACTAACTAAAATGAGTTCCAAGCAAAGAGTTACACAATTAACATTTATTGAAATAGTAGAAGTGAGTTTTCTGAAGTCTAATTTCCACTTGTTCCTTTCAAGAAACTTCTCGATTCCCCTCCCTTAAAATTCCATTTATTATATTAAAGCTCGACAGCATATTTATTCTAAATAAAAGTAAACTAACTACCCCCTTTTTACCAGAATCAACCATGATACACGCGCGCTTAATTTCCCCAATTAATAAAACAACAGTAATCCCATAGAATAGTACAAATTTATATAGCATTTAACTCATCTATATAACCGTTTAATTTTTTAATTTCATTTATATACCATTAGATAACATGGCGCGTTGCTTTTCTATAGTGCAATTTAAGACTTCGTGCAGTTGCATCCCGCGTGCAACGACCATTCTTAGCAAGCTTCGGCGCGGCCGTTCATATAATAACGCTGGCAATAAATCGTGCGCCATGGGAACGCGCAATGACGTTGTTCTAAATTATCTCCATTGACCACGGAATCCCATAAAGATTGACAGTGGCCGTCGACCACAGCCATTTATTGAGAGTGAAGTTCGTCGGCTGGCTTCGTCTCCGAACATTTGAGTTGGCGCAAAGCATTTCGACGAACGACATTCCTCGGGCTTTTATGCTTATATGTAAAATGCAACGCCCTCATAAAAAAAAGGAAAAAAAAAACAGAAAATACTTGCGAGAACATAAAAAAAAGGAAAAATGCTCTTGCAAGCACGTGCGAGCAAAATTGAGCGTACAAAAGGGAAGGATGAAGCGGCGAAATGCCTCGTTCTTAGAGACTTTACGCCGTAAAAGGGCATGCGAAAATATCGAAATGGTTTCGTGGAAGTTCGCGTAGTTTCTTTGGAAAAAGGAAAGACATTATGGGGTCTTTTTTATTTTCTGGGTGTTGGAGTCGTTACTCATTTACGGTGCAATTGGTAACGGAAGCCTAGTCTTATAGATGTGCCGCTAATTATTTAAAGTAGATTTCTCTTATTCCTCATTCTCTTTACATTCTTTTCGCGAAGTATAAAATTTGAGGTGAATACATCTCTAAAGATTTCACGGAAGATGATTAAAAATGATCATGTATCGAGAAATTTTCAAAACAGAAAATACTTTAGGATGATAAAGAGATATTAAAAAAACAAATTTGTAATTTTTAACTGAGCACATTGTACAAATATAAATATCCGTCAAAAAATTATATAAAAGCTTAAGATCACTCCGTCCAAAGAAGATAACAAAATAATGTATATCTAAAGTATTATACAGCAAGTAAAAAATTGTTCTTGAAGGACCTTGACTCGGAGAGATTGAAATAATGCCTAAGCCAATTTGGAGAGAGGAGACGCCGCAAATTTGATTTTTATAGTCGCGTTTATAACTCAGTTAGGACATCCATCTACCCTTCCTGACTTTCTGTACTCTTCATCCTCGGGGACGACGCGAAGGAAGGTGCACGAAGCTCGAGGGTCTTTGACCTCGCCGATGGAAGCGAAACGGAAAGAAAAAAAAAAAATATAGAAAAACAGGAAGAAGCCCGGCCCTAAATTCGCTGAATCAGGTCGTCTTCATCTTCCATGAGAACAGCGTCCCTTATTAATTTAATTTTTATAGTCTCCTCTTCTCTTCTGCAAAAATCTCAAACCCCGTATTCCATGGGCAACGGAACACTCAACCACGAAAGTTTTCATCCTAATGGCAAACAATTCTACAGGAATTATCCCATAAACTTCCATGGCGTGAAGAATTCTCCTACTTGAACCTATCCTTTGAAATCTGACGATGCTGAACTCACGAGATCTCGGTAGATTTGTACATCATATTAAAGTTCAACGAAACACGCGTACAGACCGAGTCGAAGAATAAACCGAGGCCGGTAATATTCTCCGTTAAGATTTCTCGGATAGCGGAAAAATTTCATTCCAGCCTGGAAGATCCTTTTAGCCTCGTGCTCTCCCGGCAAACGAAGTTCACAAACGAACGAAAATTCGATTTAGACTGCCATACATCATACGTCTCTCTTCTCTCAGCTTCCTCACCTTTCCACCCTCTCTCTTTCGTTCCTCTTCACCCCTCGAGTTGTCCTCTTCTCCACGGCGATGTCGCCATTCCACGAGAAGGAAATTCACTACGGTGCCACGAATCTCCAGGACAGGCACAACGGATATCTAATTTTTCTGTTTCAAAAAGTTCCGAGCGATGCTCGATGGCACTTTCACCATGGGAAACGATCGCGGACGACATTCCGCGAATTCTTCGCGGTGTTCGTGGAAAAGTACGTGTATGAAGGGGAGATACGACGTTGAGGGTGTCCCGATCGTTGCCACGTTTCCGTAAGGGGCGGCAGGGGGTACAATCTCTGAACTGGATTCCGGCGATGTGCACGAGCGATCTTCAAAGCGTCGATAATCCGCGAAAACTTTCCGAAGTCTTTGAATTGCTCGAGAAAATCCGAAATGCCGCAATTTTGCCGATCAAATTATTTCTGCGAACTTACGGGAAATTTCTTCTTGATAAAGTAACTCCGGGCTTTTGATGGCTTAGGAGTGTTGCGATAGTTTTATTTGATGTTGTGTAATTGTGAGAATGAAAGTTTATATTGTTATGATGGATTTGTAATAGATTTTGTTATTTGACGACATAGTGTACGTAAATAGATTATTATTATATGCTATAAACTCCTTTAACATTAGATCTGCGGCAACCATCGAATTGACGTGTCTCTACTTTTAAAAAATTTTTTCTAAAGCGATAGAGAAGTAGCACAGTAAGTATTTCACGTGTGTCGTATAGTGCATAAATTACTTAACTAATTGTATACTTTGTCGTCCGTTCTATTATTTTTCAAAATACTTATTTAATCCTTTTAGTGCCGACCGAAAAAATTGATTGACTTAATGACAAATTTTTAAGAGCATTTTTGATTTACCCTCAATTTTTTAAAGGATTCTCACGGAGTAGCCAACGAAAAACTGTAACAAACATAAAAACAACGTCCCACAACCATCTCTCATCATTCTCCACCGTAAAATACTCCCCGAAACTTCGACTCCTTTCTAGGCGACCCTTATCCATCAATCAAAGACGGATAATAATTAAACTAATTAAACACCGGCACGAGCAATTACCTTGCTCCAAAAAGAATCGAGCACGCGTATATCAGCTTTACCGCGCGTTCGTAAAAAGTACCGCGAACTTCTACAAAACCGAATCAACTCGGCACCCTCTCACGATTTCGGTACTAAAGGGGGTAGCAAAAAGGCGCGCAATACTTTTCCCTGTCGTCGTACCGTTCCGGTTTCATGGAATTCCACTTGTCCCGATAATCGCCGGGAGAGAAGGACATACGATATAATTCTACGCTTTAATTGCTCGTACGTTAATTAAGCTTCGGTTCATATTTGGACGTCGCACGGGATCGCGAGCGAGCGTACAACCCCATGGCGTTCGGCATGGCATACCGTACCGTTTCCAGTAGCCGGCATGGATGTTGGTACTTTTGTTAATGCCGCGAAAAGCGAGAATCGAGTGATACAAGGCATTCCCAAGATAGCATAATTGCCGGCGCGTACAGAATCTTGTAAGGTATGCGCCGTCGAGTCGAATGACAGTGCTCGATCACTGTCAGATCGACGCTGCACGCCGGTGGAATACCGGCGAGGCAAGAAGAGCCTCTTTAGAGGGCTTGAGAAAAAGAACGTATTTCGAGGAGACTGAGAGAGCGAGAGTCGAAACTCGACGTTCGAATCGATCATTGCTTACACTTTTCCCGCAGGTAATTATACGTGTACTGTACTAACAATAAGCAATTCCGACAGTGTGCAGCATTAATCCTTGTCATGGCCTGTCCCGTATCGATTTCTTGCGCGTTTTATTTTGCGTTAGATAATTGCTTTGCTTTTTTTTCCAGAACGATGGGAGTAGTTTATTTTAATTATTTGAACGGATACGGTTTTGTGTGTGTTTATCGCGAATGCAGGATGAGATTCTTTTTTCGATTGAACTCGGAATACGAGTTGATTTATTAATAGGGATTTGAGGGTATGATATGCGATTTTGTGTTGTAGATGGGGTGTGATAGCGATAGTGTATTGACAGATGCTTCATTTCGCAAGTAAATGCTAGGATTTAAAAATAACAGGTACAATAGAAACTTGGTTAGTGAATAAATGTGCAATACTATTTTAAAATAAAATTTTTAAATTTGATATTATAGTTATTGTGAGAATAGAGAAGAGAGAGTATACTTATACAATATGCTTGCATAGTATAGGTAACAAAAGAGAGCACGTGGAAAATTAAATTTTTAAATAGACGAAAAAGTATAGGCGAAAAAAGAAATTCTAAAAAGCTATTCCTTTCACATCACGAACTGTATATTTACTTCGAAATAATAAAAACCGGTTGAGTTCTATAAATCCACCATCCACTGCACAATATCGAGTTTAATTAGAAACTAAAAATAGACCAGGAATCATTTCACATCGACTCATACGCAGAGAAAACGTCACTCCTAATCTCAAGGATTACACCTGTCTCGCAGCGGGGAGTGCAGCAAGAAACACACCGGTATTTCAGCTCCCACTATATTTTCACATCCTTCACCAACGACGAGTAAATTCCGCAAAAAAAGCCCATGGCATTAACTTCAACCGATTGTCAAATTATTTATTCCAATATGTATAAAAGAAAAGAAAAAATCCAATCGGTACTTAATAATCGACAGAAGAATTTCAATATCTGATAATTCGGTAAGAACGTCGATCCTGATCTCAAAGATTACGCTCGTATCTGTCCTTCCAGTTCGCAGAATGAGAGAACTCGTCGAGAAGTATCGCTCCGACTCGACTCTCGAGATACTTCCACACAGTTTACGGATCGTTGCATCGCGATGCATTCGCAGAACGCATCCGCGACTGCAACTCGTGCCGCGGCTTCACGAAACAGCGCGGGGGAGTGCGATAACGCGCGTCGAAAATTGATAATATTTCACGGCGCGAGAGCACGGCGACTCCCTTTTGTAATTGGTTGGCATTTGCATGCGGTCTTTACACTTATTGAGGTTTAGCCGCGAACCGGTCGCTCCTCCTGTCCGTTTTTATCATTTATGCCGGCTACACAACCGGCTCGTAGCACGCGATCCCAACTCCCTTCCACTCTTCGTAGGCCTCGTCCCTTCGTGCTGGAGTTCCTCACACCCTTTTCTCGTTTCCCCTAATCCCTTCCCCCTGGTCCCTTTTCCCTTCGCCGCTCTTCTGCCATTTCGCAGCCGCGTGGGACGTTTCAGTCCACTTACGTCCCTTCGCTTCAAGGGCCGCGACTTCAAACAATTTGCAACCTGTTACCGTCTCGATTCGCGGCGTTTTTCTATTAGTATTCGCACCAATTAAGGATAATTAATTGACGGACACTTCGTACCCAGACGTGCTTGAATAACGCACGGTAGGGAACTGTTTTCAGTGGGAGGATTTTGGCACTGATTTGGTATGATTACTCGAACGTATGGTGTCGTCGGTTATTATGGAGGATTTTGGTAAAAGGGTGATTATTTAGTACTTGGAATGATGGTTTAATGTTAGGTGGCTGAAGAGTTTTGAAGGGAGGATTGTCTTTTGAGAAGAGTATCAAGGTTTTGGGGTTGATTTTCATTTATTTAAGTTGAATGTAAATGTCATTTTTTGTAATATCTGTTGCATTTATTTTTATAGTGGAAGCAATAAGGAAATGTGGAGGAACATGGATTAATTCCATTTGTCAATCAAGTATGCACATGTCCGTCAACTTAAATTGTTACACGCCAATGTTTTACGCGTTTTCTATTTTTATGAGATGAAGAGGACTGTTTTACGTTTATAAAGTCGACTATTCGAAATCATTCTTAACAGAAATAACACTACAACTGCCAAACAAGTCAAAATGGTTCTCACTGTTTTCCAAAAATTCTCAAATCATTCATCTTTTCCACATCTTGATTCCTACCTTTCCTAAGTCCCCATTTAAAATACTAAAATATAGTATATTTAACTCCAGTAGTTCTAGTATTAAAAGAATCAACACCTGACAAATAATAAATATCCTAAAAGAAAATAGCACCTATTATTAATAAGAAAAAAACAAATTGACAACCTAATACCATAGAATTTCGTCCTGTGAAAATGCCTAATTACAACACAATTAATACAAGATATATTGGAATAAATGTTTTTTTTATATGTTAGGTTTATCATTTGTTTGTTTTTTTTTAATAACGCGCCGTTGGCGTTTTCTGGTGTTCTGCAGTACCGTCTGCATCTCGGCGGACTATTGTTTCTTTTTTAGTTTTTTTGTTCTTTAGTTGCTCTTCCGTTTTTTTTCTAGAAGGTCTCTCGTGGTCGTACGGGACGGTGGGTTTTGTTCGATTGGTGTGTAACGTGTGGTTTTATTTTTGTTTTTCGTGTATGCATGTAATTTTCTTTTATTGTTTTAATTATATTTTCATTAAACATTTAGAACATAGAGTGTTTCTCTTCGCATCAGCGACCGCCCATACCAAATTTCCCAATAAGACAAAATAACAGTCGCCATTATTGAATTACGAAAAGTATTTTAACCCGTTGCCGCACACTTTTATTTTGACGAAAATGCTCAGAAACACACACGAAAATATTTCGAACTTTTAAAGCATGAGAAATCGCACAAAAAGAACAATTGATATGTTATCTGGAATGTTACAACTTTTTTTCGGTGTATTACTGAGCAATTAACAAATAAATACATTAGTACAAAAATGTACAAGACGGCTATAGCCGTCATTTGCAGCAACGTGTTAAAAAACCATTATCGGTGTAAAAGAAGCTTTCTAAAACGAAGTATCAGTATTCTCAAGCCGAACGAAAACGCCAGACCGTATCCATAAATTCTTGTTTCGCACGAAATCACGTCCCTTCCGTTCCACAGTCTCCTTTCCGTCAACCGTGAGACAAGTGATGTATTAATTATCGCGTAACGTGTCGTAAGTATATAGTAATGACTGCGCGGTGCATCACGAAAGATAGCCCTTAATGACGAGTAAGGATGCAAAAGAGCAGGAGAGGCAAGGTGAGCCGATAAGAGCCCACTATACACGTCAAACCGCGATCACTAATAGTACACCTCCGGTTCGAGATAATTATCGGACCGGTCGCGAAGCTACCCGAGTCAATACACACCCAGCTTCTGTCGGTTCTTCGAGAAGCCAGGAGGGGCTTCTTCGTCTGGTGAAAGAAGAGTGGGTTGGTTGGGTTGGAAAGGAATTAAAATCGTCTGAAGAACGAAAAGCCGACCAATTGCCGTTGCAAACGTTATACAGGAACGCACAAGGACGATAAGATTCCGCGGTAGAAAATACGTCAAACGGTTTTCCAAACGAGTGCGGCTCATTAAACTCAGCCTAGTCCATTATACTTCTTCTTGTCGCCGTGGAAACTGGATATGGTGGAGAGTGGAAATAAGAGGGAAAAAGGTGTTTGTTATAAGTTAAGAGCAACACCGACGTCGCGACGTCTTCAGCATCGACTGGTTCCTCGGTGAAGGAGCGAGAAAATTGTCGTTCCGGTTCTCTACAAAACGTCTGGGTGAAATGCAATCGTCCGTACCGAAGGGATGGTGAAGAGGTGAGGTGAGGGGAGGAGAAAAGGAGGGAAAAGTTATATGTTTGTAACTAGCTCTTGGCGGCTTTATGGTTGCTCCTGGCACTGCGAGATGCAGGTATTCCGCGGAAGATTTAGATGTTTTCCTCGATATGAGAACGAACGAAGATGAGAAAGGAGACGCAGTCGATGCTGAAATTATTTCGGAGGAATTCGCCAGGAATTTATTTTATTCACCGAGAGAACGACATTCTCGATTTTACAGTACGTTGTAACGTGTTTTGTGCACATTGAACCGAAAGGATTTTGATTCTGGAAAATCTGTAATTAGTAGAGAAAAATGGTTATGTATAAATATCACGTTTCTAGTCTCGTTATTTCGTTCGTGCAAAACGATACGAGCAAAATTTATTTCACATTGCAGAGATACAGGCTAGCCTGTAAAGCTTTGCCGTTAGCTTTATCAATGAAAATTTCACTCCGTCGTCGTTGCAGCGGCGGGAATTGCTGTCTGTAGGTTTACGATGCACAAGAGCGAGCCTGCGCGAGCACGTTACATTAAGCGACGCGATAAAACGACGGAATTAAAAACTGATTTAAAAAAGATAGACGCTCGAGAGTTTCGCAGTAAAAGCGCAAGTCTTGCAATTACCTCTGTCGAGGTTAAGAAACGAACGTCCTTGCCTCATTGGAGAAGCTGGGACACTCCGGGGAAGTTCTTAAAGCTTTAAAAAATTCTACTCTTGGTTTATTGACCGCGTTTGTCATTTCTCTGTAATAAATTAATCTTTCTTTTAATGTAGCCGTCGAGCATAAAAGAGCTCCGAGAGATGCGTGGTAACTGCGAGGACAATTAAAGTTTTATTGCCAACATTGGAAACCTGCTGCATTGCTAGAACTGTAACTGGATTAAATGATAAAGACAATTTCAATTTTATTTTTCTTATCGTTTGGTGCATTAGGAAATGGTTAAGGATTTTACGATGGAATCGTATACATTGAGACTGATAGGAAGAATTTTGTCGTAACAATTAGCGTCAGGAAATTTTAATTGCCAATTTAAAAATTATTTATTGCAAGAATTTGTTTGAACTGTTTATAGCGGTGGGTTTCTCTATAGCGGCGATGAAATAGAATTTTAGATTGGAGAGCCGTTTTGGTATTGTTACAAAAGTACCTACGTAACTCAAATAGTATATCTCTGGTAACCATAATTAACCCCTTACCTTACGATTTCTATTTTCACTGCGGGTGCAATAACTCAAAAATGAATACCTGAAATCAAAATTTATCTCTAATTTCAAATTTCTATAATTTCTAATTGCAATCATTAATTTTGAATTATTGCACATTCGGTCGCAAAAGAAATCGTAAGGCAAGGTGTTAACTTCTTTTGATGGGCCAATAATAAGACAAAGGGTTAGTATTCAGAGCAATAGAAAGTATAAATGCGCTTAACTTCACTGCTACTTCACTGCAGTAACTATAATGACAACAAGAATGAACCCATCAACTCCCAAATAGTACTCCAATTTTGCCAACCCCTTCGTCAACTCCAAACTACGTCGCAGAAGTGTCCTATCATTAATTCACGATCAGAAATTCATCATAATACTATAAAATCAACCTCATCCAAATGTTCATCATTCAATACCAATTTTGCCCTTAACCCCACGACGATCCTGTGGTTTTCAGCCGCAAAAATATGTCTCCGACATAAAAGCAGGTCCTGTCGAGATTCCTCCACATCCCTTATCGCGATTCAGCGGTATCGCGCGTTTTGGAAGATCGCTCGTCGTTGTAACGATCACGATAATAACAACGTAAAGTCAACCCCATGTTGTTCTACGCGGGACAATAGAACGTCCTGCAGTAACGTCGAATCGGCTCCGAAAATGGAGCTTGCGCCTGAGTCATCGTCGAAGAATTATCGTCGTCCGAGATTTAATCGGCGCCTCGTCGCAGCCGTTGTCGCTGTTTGCGTACAGTAGTTAAGACTCGGTTGTTTCCTCGTTTTAAGAGCGTTCCCTCGCGCTAGCAGCGAACTGCTGCCGCTCTTAATTTAGTTAGCCACTAAGTCAGAGCGAGAGGACTCAGCTCGAGACAGTTTATCATTAAGGACCTTTCCGACTCGTTCCATCCGGAGGAAATTTTCGTGGCGCGAGGGTTACGCCTCAACGGAGAATTTTTCATTCGAATTGTAGAAGAGAAGTGGACCTTTTTTATGTTGCCTCTTGTACCGTGAAATTTCTTTGTCCGTTCTGTTTCGACGTTTAATTGGGTCACCGTTTCTAGACCCTCGCAGAAATCTGCGTCGGCTTTTATTGGACGTTGTTTTCCATGCTTGTCGGCTTATTGTGGGGTTTAGATTTTAACAATGATTCGGAAGTTTCTATTAAATTGGTCGCAGTAGTAACTCATTAATTTGTAATGCTACTGGTGAGTGGAAATAAACAACCGGAGGTTGAGAATTTTTTAAATCGATTTTATTCCGTGGATGGAAAGTTGGGAAGCTATTTCAATTGTTAAAGGGTTAAGATAGAGGGTTACAATAGGATGCAGTTGAGAAGTTCTAGTGATTTAACGCTAGAACTATCGGCGTTAAATCTATTATGTTTTAATATATTAAGTGAATATCATGGAAAAAGGGGAATCAAGTGGAGGAAGTGATGATCGATTGGAAATGTATGTTTTATAAGATGAACTGTTACGACTCTCCTATAAATTTGGAAAACTTTTGGAAAAAATTGTGAAACAGTCTTTTTAGTTGCTTGGTAATTCTAATGTTAAGAAAGTAAACGTGAATGATTGATTTTTCAAATACTGGATTTACTGGTCAAACTCAATTTGTACATTGCATTTGATGATTTTTAATGTGTCATCTCAATCTACTTTAATATTAAACAAGTTCAGGACATGAAATTGTAGGATTTATTTAGTATTTCCTGAAATAGTGAACTGTTATCTTGAAACTGAAAGTAGTAAAAGAGCAATTGCACATAATTAAATTTTCTAACATAGCTATTCATAATAATTTTCTCTGAGAGTTCTACAAAATTCGCTACATTAACATTTCTACCCGGACATATCAAAGACTCATATTAAATTCTTCCAAAAGTATTCTCATTCCGTTTGCATTTCGGAAGATTTTCGTTCCTCGGGCAAGTTTGATTCCGCGGCAATTAATGTCATCGTTGTGTTGAGACAGTACATACTTTAGCAAAGCACGACACGTGTTTGCTGTTGTTCGTAAATGCTACTCCGAGCTGATTCGGTGAGAACACGTACACGTGTCACGTGTAGCAACCATTTCGGTAACGCGGAACGGGGCGCTATTTTGTAAAGTAGATTTCCTTGTTAATTTCACCGTCGGTGTGCTCTTGCAAAATTTATTCGTCGCGTTTGCCCCTGTTTTCTCCTATTAATCACCATACAGGAAAAGACGTTTTATCCTCATAAAACCTGATGTAAAATCAATTTTTCTCCAAAACATTAATTCCGTTAAAACGTTTTTCAACCATTTCTTCTTTTCTTTTATTATTTTTTTTCTCCGTATCATCTTACATTTTTTTTCGTTAAACGACACGCCGACAAACGTGGCACGACATGCAAGGACGAAGAATCACTTTATCGTTGGACGTTATTCGACGATTAAATACGCCATTAAATCATTTCCACTCGATTAGGGAGCGCGGGAAATTCATTTCGCGAGGAGAATGCGCAATTTATGCGATAACGAACGGGGAACGATTAATGCAGTCTATTGAGATTCCTTTTTGACGTTGCCCTCGTTCTTGACTCGATTACTGATAGAATGAAAGGAAATGAATTTTGGATGACATTCATCGCTTTGAATAAAGGGATTGAAAGCATGATAAGATGCAGAAAAATAATATAATTAATCCCAAAGTAGCATTTTCCATGAGAAAATAAAATGTCAATTAATCTCAAAGTAGCATTTTCCATGATCCAATGAAATGTCAATATTTTTCGCATTTTTGCAATTGCAATTTTTGCAAAGTGTGCAATTGCTCGGAGAAATTATGCTTAGAAAATGTCGAGTTTAATAAATCGAAAGAGTATACATTGAAAATTTTATATTATCGGAGTGTTCATGGTAAATATCAATGTAGTTTCCAGGATTACAAGCGGGATAGCCAATCGCGTTGAATTTATTACAGAAACAAACGTTTACTCATCTGCGAAATTCATACGAAGCCAATGCAAATTGCTTGACGAAAATTTAATAATGAAAATAATAAATCCAGCTCGTGTTTAATGACTCGAATGTGACTGAACGACAATGACATATCGTACTTACATATTTCACGTTGATCAAACAACGGATGAATATTTATGCATTATCAGCGCCACGTGTACGCAGAAATTTAATAATAGCCATGGAAAATGACTTTTCCATTAAACAGAGATAATCTCTTGTCTGCCAATCTTATGTATTACATCATTTATAGATATTCATAGCTAATAAGGCTATCAACTGATTTCACTACTAACTTTTAAACTATTAACTCTTAGACCTACCCTTTTAGATGGGTATCAAACTATTGAAGCTTCAATTTACGCTGCAGTGACAAAAATTTAAACCCACCGATTGATAGTTTGAAACTCTAACTTCGGGTATGAACTAATCATCAATCCAAATGTGACGTTTCATACATCTTTTTTCTTGTCTTCAACGATCTTCTCACAATAGCTAATCCTTAACCCCTTGCCGTACAATAACGAGTGTCACTTCTGACGGAATAAGTCTAATAGTTAATTTTGAAGTGCTCCAAAAATTATTAAATTAAAAATATCAGTGGTCCATGATAAAATAAAATAAATTCTGTGATATACAATATTGCATCAATCCATATATGCACTATCATATATATGAATTAGTTATTGCACATTCTATCGCAAATGAAATGGTACAGCAACGGGTTAATTAGCAACTACGATCACTGTACTCACAATGTATGGCTACTCTCATTGACTAGGTACTATATCACAAACCTGTGATTCCAATACTTTCGAATAAATTAATTTACATGATTTAAGTGAACAATTGACCCAGTCTGTACCCTAAAAGTCTCTCCATCGAACCCTTTCCAATATTATCTTCATCCCCCTCGCAACCTTTTTCCGGTGCAACAACTCTCCACCAAGAATCTGCATAATTTTACCACTTAACCAACCAAATGGGAAGATCTCCCCAATTTAAAGAAAGTCGTTCGATGACCGAATAAAAAGTTCTCTCACTTTTACAACTTTCGTTCTTTCTCAGCGGTTAGCTAAGTGTTAAGAAAAATAATACAGGAAAGACGTGGTCAAATTCGGATAAACCGTGCGATTGGTGTCAATATCATTCGTGGTTTTACCTCAGCACACAGAAGGGAGAAAATGTGTCGCGATCGTAACACATATAAGTGCTCCATAGCGAGGAGGACAACGGCAGAGTGCAAGGAACGTTCGAGGACGCTCGACAAAGGTGCGCTACCCTCGTCAGCTAGTTTAAATTGTACATGAATAAATTCAATCCTATCACGGGCATGCTAATTTCATACAACAAGGTCCTAGTACCCGTGGAAAGCTATATAACCATCGGTCGCCTGGCGAAGCCATCTACATAACACGTAGCCGCTTACGCTTCTCGAAGGTGCGATCGCATCGAGTGAGTAAAGCTCGTCTCGTTTTCCTCGGCTGCCGTGGGAGAGCTTGCTTTTTAGGCTTCGAAACTCGCGCATCCGTAAAACTCCAGCCGTTGGAAATTCTACTGCTACTACCTTCTACCTTCTCTATTTTTCTCACTCTGTCTCACCTCCTCTCGTAGCCTCGATCTCGTGTCAATAGTGAAAAGTTTCGGAATATCAGTTCTCTCGGCAAACGTCGAAAGTTCCGATCGAAACGAATCGACGGCGCTTGGAATACGCTAAGCGGACTGGTCCGCGATGTCGGTGAAACGTATGGTAATGATGAAGGGGATGAGATTTTTTCTAGGTGCCACGTGAGGTTTATTAGTTCTCGAATGGTTACGATAGATTTGAAATTGTACGGAGTTTTCAGAGAGATTTCAGACTTTTCGGGGATGGAATGAAAAATATGCTGTTATTGCACATTTTTTATTTAACACTAGATTTACGGACGTGAAATCTGTTATGCTGCATTATATTGAATAAAGACTTTGAAAATAGAGGGATCAAGCGGGAGAGAAGATGATCAGTTTTGTAATTTGTACATATATTATGAGATACATGGTAAATTTCTAGTGTACCAAGTCTCTATAAGTTTGCAAGGCGTTTCTAAAAAGGTTTATTAATTTAATGGCTTCTGTAAACCGTGTGTTAATTATTTAAAGTTTCTGCTTTCCAAGTATGAGATTTTAACACTAGAACTACCAAACCAGTCGAAATGACTGGTACACAATTTTTTCAAAAAATTCTCCAAGTTTATATAAGAGTCATAGAATAAATATTCTACGTCTATATCAATAAACGTAAATCACCCAATCGATCAAATTTTCCGCCGCTTGATTCCCCCTTTTTCAAAGTATTTATTTAATTTATTAAAATATGATAGATTTGACCCCGGTAGTTCTAGTGTTAACCAAGCAAGATAGATTAATTATCTGCTTACTTCATATTCATGGTTATGTCACATACCTTTGGAGCTTTAAACAATGATGTTTGCCGAAGATTCAACTTTTTTTTCCACTTCTATCAGCTTTACACCCACTTGAACAATTTATGACACAAGACACTTTCACCATTTTTTAAATGTATTAAATTTGACGCATTAAAAACAGATTCAAAGCAACACGAATAAACAATAAACGGATGACTTTGTTTATTTATTTTATGACGTCAAGGGGATCGCTGCGATATTAACGCTATCCTGCTGGTGAGGATAGGTATTATTAACTTGCCGTATTTTCGATAGACACAAATTTGTTTAAAACGCCAATGTCGATCGTTCTCCTTCTATCTAAGCTCCGTGACTTGACCGATCAGTTCTGCGCCATATTGCGAGAATACGAAGCGCGGATGACACGTTCGATTATCGAAATCGCAACTACCCGATTCGAGAATCGCAAGAGTAACTGTCATGGCGGCCGGAGCGCGTTGTCGTTCGAAGTACGCCGCATCGTGAAGCATTTTTACTCTGTGCATCGAGTTTATTTCTAAAAAGTGTATTTATTTGTTAATAATCGGTTTGCCTGTCGTCCCGTGATCGTGCTCAAAGATTTTCCTGGCCAATTCCGATGCATGGCGACGAAATTGAAGACATGGATTTGCGAAGCCGCAGTGCTTGTCGTTTGAGGTACGTTGCGTCGGATGCATCGAGTTTATTTGCAGAAAATGTATTAGTTTGGTATTAATCTGTCTTTTTGTCTTCTAGTGAGCGGGCTGAAAGTTTTTCCTGATCAATTCTGATGCATGGCGACGAAATGCAGAGCGAGGATCCAGGTGGCCGAATCGAAGTCAGCGAAAAGGTAGGGAATTCTCCTTATTAATGGCATTCTAACCTCCGTTACGATCGATCGCAGGAGATGAAATCTTAAGACTCTATCATTTCACTTTAAACAATTTTCAAAGTACTTATTTAATTTATTAAAATATGTTAATTTGGCGCCGGTAGTTCTAGTGTTAATAAGAAAAGTACAATCTTCACATCACTTCAGTAGAAATGGTGAAACAAAGTGTCATAATAATATATTTGAATTTTATGCATACAATGTAATGTATTCCTCTACAATAAAATGACTTTGCCAAATTAATTGATAATCAAACAAAAACTACAGAATCTCTCAGTAGAAAGCGAGAATTAAAAGAAAAATGCACTTCAATTTCACGACTAATATTGTGCGGAAAGAAATTCGAAATAATTCCTAAAAAGAGATTGCGAAAAGTAATTTTTATGAAATTACCCGAAAAGTACATCTCCAAACGAAAACGCTTTTTATCTTTACATCTGCTTGTTTCGCGTTTAAGTGGTTCGCGTAAGCGATGCTTGCTTCCTGCAAATGAATTAAACGCTGTGCTTTGAATACATTGACTTTTTACGAAATGATTGAAAGCAAGCTGTAGAACCTTCAGTAATATTGCCCTTTCTTCTTTCTTATGGAACCTTTTTCGGTGCTCGTTTTCAACCGCGTTTATACGTGAATCCTTTGCTCATTCACTCGTATGCTCAAAATACTTTGAAATGTCAAAGAGATCCCGGTTTAATTTCAGATTTAAAGAAACGTATTACGGTAATTAACGTGTGTCGAAAAGTCATCTTTTGTAGTATTATTCATCTTTTGCTTTTTCCTGCATCTATAACTGTCCTTTGAAACTACGAGTGACATCAAATATTCTACATAATTAACAAAAATAGATATTATGGCTTTTGTATAGACTCGAAACTGTATTTGTTCGAAATTGCATGTTTTGAAGATTCCAATATTATTAAATATTGCACGTTTTCAAACACAATTAATAAAATATAATGGCAACTATTATATCGCACTTAATAATAACGTGCGTCCAAGTGATATTTGCGCATATCAAACACATAATCAGAAATATAAATTGAATTGCGTTTAAACAATTTGAGACATATTTGTTTACGGAAATTCATTATTATTGACTTAGAGAAAGTAATCGATTCTCATGAAATTCCAATTTTCAATCAGTTTACGATACATGACATATATTCTACGAATGATGACGCTTAGAACTTCAGACATTATTCACACATTTAATAAAACCACTTGTTCCATAGAAATATCTTTGTCCGCGCGTTGCTCAAATATTTGCGAAATATATTAAAGATAATATTATAAATTCTGATTATACCACGAGCCTCGTAATTAGCACAGTAACATGTGGAAACAAGTTCAATACATTTTCAAGTTGTCGGTGAGTTCTTAAAAAAAAAAGAGATCGCGAGGAGCAAATGGAAATTTTTAAATACGCTCAGTGAATACATTTTAAAATAACACTTCCATCGTGGAACGATGGAAGCTTTTATACGGCGAGGATTACACGTGTCGACGCGTAAATGATTTCTAAAGCCGCTTTATTAGAGATAAAATAAATGGTAATTTTGCGGCGTGATCCTGCTTTATTCAGATTACACCGATGCGCGACGAAAATCGCTCTATCACTCTGGGCCGCGTGTAAATAATTTCAAATGAAATTAAATATACGCGACTTCCGCACACATAAAACGAACGAATCAATATCTACAATTGGTGCATTCGAAGTATATAGCCGTTGAAACGAATCGGGATATCAAAAACGCCATCTAAAAATAAAGGATACACGCGCAACGTCATCCAGATATTTTCATCGAATATTTAAAACATTCAGCGGACACTGTCAAAGAACATTTACAACGCCACTTTATCATGGCTTGCATCCAGAAATGCATTAAACGAACTGCACTATCGCCTCTGTGTAATAATGAAATACTGTACTGGGAATTTTAAATGCATGTATAGGTTTGTTAAGGTACAAAATGTACTTGGTTCTGCTGATAAAATATACAAACTTTAGAAGCACACAATATTAATTTTGATGCTCATTGTCAATGTGCAGATTTTAAGTACGCATACTATCATCCTTTCGCTGAAATTCGGCAAGCACAAATAAATTGAAGTATTATCAGCTATGCTTGATGAAATAAAGTTAGCTACGATTTTTGTCATTCTTTCTTGGCAATTTAGTCGTTTCACAATGCAAATTTAATCTCACTGTTCTGGTTGCATTTTAAGAAACATAAAATATGCAAATAGGTAAACGTAAATGCTGAATACATTGAATATTAAAAATTAATACTTAGAAACGTAGTATTTGCTAAAATATAATATCCATTTCCGGTCATATGGACCCGAACAGAACTGGAAGTTTAAGTTAAACTATTATTTGGTGGTTGAAAACTCAGCTAAAACGAATAGATGCTAGTTGAAATAACAGTAACTCAATTTCGAATTACCCTATCTGTTTGTTACTTTGACAGAATCATTAACTAATTTTCAGTTGTAAGTAAAACGTAATGTTGGTGATTAGTAAGTCCTTAAAATATCCTGAGAGTTATTGGATAAACTCACTTAAGTTTTTTCTTGACATCCGTGCAGGTACTGAATCGTGTATACCTCCAAAATTTCGGTTAATTTCGTAATCTTAATGTAATCAAGAGCTAATTAACGATTCTCCGTATATTTAGCGTTCATTTTGAGTGACGTGGTTCTTATCCTCATTTTACCTTCCTTCAGGCGGTTTCAAACATTCCAGGAGTTTTAGTCACTCCAGTAACCATAATCCCAGATATACATAGCTTTCGATTTTATCCAGTGGTCAAAATCCAAGTTTCAACGTGAAAATTTTAACAGGTTGTAATTTAACTTTTAATGCTGTTCGAATTAGGTTATTATATTGCGGAATTGAATGACGTGATTCTAAATTTACAAGATGGCTTGAAAACCATAAATAATAATGAAAGCATGTATCGGAGAAATCAGTTTCAACATAATTAATTCCAAGGGAGTAGTTTTGAGACTTTGAGGTGATAAATCGTTAATGTATTATTTTTACAATTAATCAGAAAAGTGACGTTTTCACCAATGAAAATTAGAATTATAATATGCCGTTTGTTTTAATTCATAACTATCATATTTGTGAAGTGAAAGTGGCACTGACACGTAATTTTAAAAAAGAAGCCGTAAATGTCGGTATGTATTTCTGAAAAGTGCATTTTTTCACACCATAAAGTATAATATTCTCATTTTTAATGTAGAAGAAAATTAATAAGTCTACAGAGATAACATTATTTTACCAATATTGCATATATGTTTCACTTTTTAGAAACTGTTTATGGCAATAGTGGTAATATGAAAGTATCTCGTACACCTAAAAGATACTCAGTTAATTAACACTTCAATAACTGACTTCAACAGAACAACTGTATTGATGTAAACTACATCTTGCACTTTACAATTACACACATCCAACTTTTAACGCCTGTTTTCTCAATGAGTATATGCAAACGACAACCCCTGACGGTAAATCCATAATTCCCAACTCTCTTTACACAATAATCGTTATTAGTTTCAAACAGCACTGCGAAATAACATTTAACAGAACGTAACTTAAATTGTCAATCAAACTTCACGATAGATCCGCAGAAAGCGTAAAGAATTAGCAGACGAAGGCAAATGTAAAGTATGATACGCGAAGCTAGGGTAAAGTGCAGACTATTGTTCCACCCTCGTCTCTAGGCTTCAGAAACGTTCGTGGCAAGTACATTTTGTTGTGTGCTCAGAAATCTGTTATTCAATTTGAAATGGCTTTATCGCACGTCTGAAACCAACCCCAGATCTCGCATTGATGCCAAACTACATGGACTATGAAATCTCTTCCCAACAGGCGCACATGCGTGGGACTGCACACGGTGCACTGTCTTCTCGTTTTCCCTCTTTCATATACTTCTCTCTCTGTTTTACTCTTTCTCTCTTTCATCCCCTTTCACTCTCTCTCTCTCTCCATTTACGTGAACTACCAACACTGCCAGTGGAATCGAGTACTCCAAAGTTCCTACGACACTTTCAGAGTATTCGCTGGAGCATGTGCGAGTGGAAAGGACAGCGATTCGCAGACGCCGAGGTACGTAATGATACGATACGGACTTAAAGGGGGAAAACTAGAAAGAATATTTCTCCTTGAGTATTTTGGGGCTGAGTTTGCAAGCATTCTTTTAGCTTGGTACTTACAGCCTGAAAGGAGAAAGGAACCTGAAGTTTGGTTGGAGAAAAAATCAAGGGTGGGTCGGAGGTTGAGGGTAGTTTAGAAGAAAGCAGTGAGATGTTGTGGATTGTTTTTTAATAATAGATGGTTATGCGGTGGAACTCTTTTGATTTTGTTCGTAATTAAATAGTCTTTGTAGTTTTGTTCATTTAACAGTAGAATTACAAAGAAAGTGAAAGTGACTGGTTCTCAATTTTTCCTAAAAATTCTCTAGGTTTATTAGGTAGTCATAGAATAGATTTTCCACGTTTGTTCTATAGAACATAAATTACCGAATTGACTATCTTTTATACCTCTTAATTTTACTTATTTCAAAGTAGGTACTTATTTAACATATTTAGATACAATAGACTGGAAGCCAGTAGTTCCAGTGCTAATGACTAGTGTTCCTCGCTCTACCTTAATCATTTTAATCGTGATCGTTCACATTTGGTATTAAAACTGGGAATTTTAATATTTTCAAGTCAACTCTCTATGTTGTACGTCTTTAGTCATTAATTCTGGGCTGTTAATTATTGATATTTCAGGCTAACATATTCCAAATTATTTGTCCAGAAGTAGAGGTGAGCACCATCAGATGGAATGAATTGGTATTCACTTTAATTACTTCAATGAACTTTTAGTAAATTATTTTTCAAAATTCCAGTAATCATTATATTTTATTACCCATGTTTACGCGTCACGTGATATTCCTTCTTCGCACTCGCATCACGACAAACCAGTTAAAAACAAATATTAAATAACAAGGTATTCTCAAATATATTCAGAAAACTTCCGGAATTACATTTCATTTTAATTCTGAATAATTGCTCAGACATTTGTTCAACTTCTATATTTACCGTCGATTATTTCGAAGAAATTTCTCTTACCTCCCTTTCTCAAGTTCCAGCATCAGACTTCTATTTTCTGGCTCTCTAACTTCCAAAGAAATTCCCTCCCAACTAATTATCTTACACAATGAATTAAAATAAATCCAACCTAAGTATCAAAAATCAATAAAAAAAATTCACAGCTTATTATTTACCACAGTTAATTAAATTTAACACTCCATCTCTAGACCTCTCAACGGAACAACACATTCATAAAGAGAGACATTTAAGGTAGTTCTAGCTGTGATTCAGAACTAAAAGTTTCTTTTTTTCATTAGAAATTTAAAAAATTGCATAAGAATTAATGCAGGGGCTAACTTCACAGAGGTCATTTCAATCACTTTTTAGACATTAAAAAACATCTTTCTCTATAACTATGAAGTAAAAAATTATGAAAAAATTCAATAATATTCCAAAAGCATAAAATAATACATTGCTAATTTTTTATTAGAATCCATCGACTCGTTTTTCCATTAGAAAAATAAAAAAAGATTTTACGCACTCAGTAAAAATTGTTTTCTATAAGGCCCATGTTAAATATGTTATTTTTAAACACGATTTGTCCATAAACCGTGTGGACGAACTCGTTGAGATTCCGGTTATAATTATAAAATATCATGAAGAATTTATTTTCGAAATTTTAAGGAAATCTATCGAAAAATGATAAGCGCCTAGAACTACCTTAAGAAGGTACGAAAAGACCAGAGATAAATCCAACGATAGAATAATACAACTTTTATTCCATTTTCCTCTCACTATTTTAACCAAGCCGATCGAAATGACCACTAAGCTAAGAACAAGAGGCTATTGTAAGATATAACCCGCTTTGCCCTATCGATCCGCTTCGGAGCGAGTAGTCGAGGCTGTGTAACGAGGTGCCGCGAAAAGAAGCAAAACCACGAGGAATAATAGGAGTGTTGTCATTAAACGAATATTTAAATTCATGGCCTTAGATCAGCGTCTGCCAATTAGAGCACTCGCAAGGTCGTAGTAGCACCGCGGATTCCGCGTTTGCCAACCGCGCGTGCTACTCAAGTATGGTAATGTGATGAGAGGGAAAAGGAGACTGGTCTTACAAGAGTATACCCACTGTTCTCCGGTTAAATTGAGCCACCTGAGAGACCGAGAAGACCGTAATGTACTCGAGAGCTTTGATCTAGTCGTGTTTCAACGATCTTTTTCTTTCAATTATTCCCTCCGCTAGTGAAACCTTGTCATCGTTGAATGTCTCTGTATCTCGATTTAAGGATAGTGTTTGAGGACTTTAGGTGAAGATGAAGTTATTACATTGTCTGGCTATGATTTATGTCGTGTTGAATTATTAGCTCAACACGTTGACTGTATTAGCATTTTGTGTACACCTATTCTGCTTATAGTTTATTATTTAACCGGTTATGAAATTCTTCTTATATTTCTCCAAGATAATGTAGAATATCGAAAAAAATAGCGTTTAGTTTTGGTTTGTTCAAACGTGGAAGTAGTTTTCTTGTTCTTACTTTGTAAATTAGTGTGTTATCCTGTTTTCTGACAGAGAATTATATTAGACTTAATTTAATATTTAGTATGTTGGCTAGAATCGAATGTATGTGTGTATAAATTAAGAGAATTCGGTGGAAAGTAATTTTTACGAAATACTTTTTTATAACACTTTCAAATATTTCTCGTATTACGTGAAGTTACAGGGAAGAGTTGCGCTATTAATATTTTTCCTTTACAGTGATTCGTGCAGCGGCTTATTTATATCCTACTGTTCCGTATTGAGCTTAATTTGATCCGTGCAACTGATATCGGATATGAATAACGAGTAACTGACGAATAAAAACCGAATCTGCATTTATTGAAATAACGCAAACTGGAAATGTTGAAGTAATTTGACCAACGATATTCTCGAAACGTGATATTAATTCAAGATCGCCAAGAATTATGGATACCGTTCATCGAGGTATCCTTCAAGCACTGCAAACTCGTTCAAATCAATTTCCGTAAATGTCATTCTTTCATTATTAAAGATCTGTCATTAAAGAACGACGTCTTTAAAATTAAAAAGACATCAAACTGTTCAAATTGTGCTTTTCGATTGGATCTCCGCTATTAGATTGGATCTATTGAAAGAATGTCAGATGCTGTTACACGTTGAAATGTAAAATTTATTCGTTTTGTTAAAATTAGAAACTTTGATTGAATAGTTGTGTTCGATTGGGGAAGAATGTAAAAATATCATTGGGTTATAATTGTAATTGTAGAACCAATATTCTCGAATTATTAAAATTGCAACTAGGAAAGTAGAATTCAAATGGACATTTACTTCGTTCAGATAACCCCTATCCGTATGATAACGATTAACACTTGTGATGATGCAAATTTTCTAGTTGTGCAAATCCTATTAAATTGAAAATATCAGTTAGATACGATACGATAGAATTATTTCTAGAATATTAATATTACGTTAAATTATACGATTTAACAAGAAGCATTGATCTATCTTTATTTAGCCAATTTTGTTTTCAAATTATTTTGGAGGCAGTCATGATAGAAATCATCCAGCAAAATGTTAATGTTTTTGTACAATAAGAGTTGTTTATATTTTTACAATTTTTAATTCTGATAATAATTTATAGCATGAATCTTCGCTTTTATTTTCAACTTAATCTTTTAAATGTCAAAGAACGAAATTATGAATCCTCTCTTTGGAATGCAGAATACTAAGCTACCGATGACGCATCCGACTTCTCGATTAGGCTTTAATAAATTTGAAATTCTTCTTTTCTTATCTATAAAGCGCGATTACGCAGCACGGCACACTCATCAAATCAAAAGTCCAGTAAAATATACAATCAAGCATACGATAAAGTGTCTAAAATCGAAATAAAATAGAAAAATATATTTCTGATCCTTATACTACCTGCCCTTATCATCTCTCGGACCCTGCTCCGAAATTTTAAAATGATCTCCCACGACTCTCTCAATTTTTCAAGTTTAAAATAAAAATTAACTCACAAATAAAATCCACAAATGTCAAACTCTCTCCAACACACTTTCCAAAGCTATATTTTCGAAAATTCCAAAATTCCATGCCACCCCCAAAGCTTTGAACTGCTCGTGCAGTAACCAAAAAAAGTGATCGATGGAAAGAAAAATCAGAATCGCGGGATCTATAAATTCAAATGCTCAATCACATTAACAGACATCAAAGATAAATGCTCACGGTCAAGATTATTTCCAAATTCGAAATAAAAAAATTACTCACAAATAAAATCCACCAATGTAAAACTCACCCCAAAACACCCTCCAAAGCTACATCTTAAAAAATCCCAAAATCTAACGTCATCCTAAACCTTCGAACTGCTTCCGCAGAAAGCAAAAAAAGGGAATCGCTAAAAAAAATCAGAATTGCAGGGTGTGTAAATCCAAATGCAACTCACAACAGACCTCGCAAATAAATACACGCGATCAAGATTCTTTCCAAATTAAAAAAAAAGAAGTTCCTCACAAATAAAATCCACCATCATCAACCTCTTCTAAATTCACCCTCCAAAGCTAAACCTTCCTAAATTCCAAAATCCAATGTCACCCTAAACCTTCGAACCGCTTTTGCAGGAAGGAGAAAAAGGGGATCGATCATAAGAAAAGTCCGAATCGTGGGATGTGTAAATTCAAATGCATAGACACATCGACAGGTATCGCAGATAAATACACGTGATCAACATTCTTTCCAAATTAAAAAAAAAAACTTCTTCACAAATAAAATCCACCACCCTCAAACTCTTCTAAATTCACCCTCCAAAGCTAAACCTTCGTAAATTCCAAAATCCAATGTCACCCCAAACCTTCGAACCGCTTTTGCAGGAAGGAAAAAAAGGGGATCGATCATAAGAAAAGTCAGATTCGTGGGATGTGTAAATTCAAATGCATAGACACATCGACAGGTATCGCAGATAAATGCGCGCGGTCGAGATTCAGGCGGAAAGGCTGAGAGGAGGGTTTCACCTCTCTCAGGTTCGCAGGTACGTGCACGTAGGTATACGCGCACTCGATTGGCGTCGGCCGGCGTCCCGGGAGGGGCGCGACGCCAGCCAAGAACGAACGTTGATACTAAACCGCGGGCCGAGCTGCTCCGAACGACAGTTCAACGAGCGTGTGTTCCGAGGCCGGATCACGGTGGTCCATTCGATCGATCCGCGTGCAGATTTCGTCGATCGTCGAGACCGCGCGTTACATCTCGACACGATCAGTCACGTGGGCCGCGTTTTCAAGGGTGTCATTCGTCAAAGTATCGTTCGAGAAAGGACCTCGCGGCGATTTAAAGGATTTCAAACTCCGATCGTTTCTCCGTACGATACATCGAACTTACCCCCTTTGGATTTTATCTGTGAAATGTGTTTGGATTATATCGCAAAACTTCTCGTGAAAAGATCGACATACTGACGATCATAAGCTGTGCACTTCTAATCAAACAACAGGTCGCGAAGGATTCAGTGATCTGTACACGGGGTGTGCCATTAACGATCTCTTCCCTCGAGATCGATCGTGACCGTCAGTGACTTCGACAGTGAAACTTCTACAGTGTGGAAATTAATATTTATGTAAATATACATAAATACGATACCTGTGAAGCCGTGAATGTGTGTGTGTTTACGTCGAATCAGTGCTCGTTGGTAACATCATGATCCGTCGACGTGAGTGCGATCGAGTACTCTGGAGTGCTACCGAGGGTGTTTCTAGTGCGAGCTTCGGGCTTACCGTCTGCGTGTGAGTTTCGAGATGCGTCCTGCGGTGCATCAGCCACGAGTAACTGCAATTGGAGGCCGGTAGCCGTATGTATGTATATACATACATGGATACATATATGTACACGTAAACGCGTGTGTATATCTGCCGGTAACTTGGCCACGAGCGAGCGTAGTGTGCCCACTAACCGCTGGAGTAATTAATCCGACGTATGTGCGGACAGACATCCTCGTTCCTCCACGCAGAGTCAATCACTGACGTCGATGCGGTGTCTGGTGCACGTCGTTTGATCAGGACCTCGAAACGTCTTGATTGAAATTCAGCCGACAGTGCTAGGAAGTAAATGAAAAGAGAGGAAAAATCTTTGGATCTCCTAGTAGATACGTGAGAACGATCAGTGGTGAAGGACGAGGCATCGAGGGATGCTGTTGAAGACTCGAATTTGATTTTTCCACCTTACCGATCTGTTTTGATCCTAGGACAGCCAATGGATAGAACATTGCACAGGATAATCATTCTGAATGTCATCGTTAGAGATCGGCATGTTGGTTTGCAAGGAGACTAATTAAAACGGAAACAATCGTCGATACCGACGAATGTTCCTTCGGGGCTACCGTAACGATGATAAACATTTTTAGTTGCTCCCATGTGTAATCGAACGGAGCCATCTGCTCTTACGAATGGCTAATTATCGTACCGACTAACGTATCGAGATTTAATTAATCAACAAGCCCGAGTACCGTTCTGTCGTTGGTTCAAATTAAGAGAGAATTATTCGAATGCCAAGGAAGCGGAATACTAACGGGTCTATCGACGATTATACCAGTGAGTTCCTGCAGTTTTGTCCCGGTTTCCCAATTGAATCCCAGGCCCTCCGCTTGTACGAACGTTTCAAACTTTCCGTTGCTTTAATTAACGGAACATCATCGGTGGACCTCGATGATACTTGGATGCACCCACGCGGACAGAGGGAACGCACGTTGTGAATCATTCCGGTGGGTAATTAACCAACAACGAACCAAGACAGAGAGATATTCCGTGTTCACTGATAGTCATCGAGCCATCCCGATCAGCTTACAGTGTATACATCATGCGGCTCGATTCGCAGGAACGTCTTAATTAATAATCACGCGAACCCATTGAAATTCGTGTGCCGTTTCGCATAATAAAGAGGACAATTAAAAGAGAGAGAGAAAAACTCGGCGGAATAGAGAGAAGGAGAGACGAAAAGTGGCAACTGCAGCATCGTCGTCTACTTTTTAGGCCGCCTCGTGAGCAGCGAAAAAGAGTTCTCACACCGCACGCGAAGAAAGACCTCAGGCAGCCGTGCACGCACGCACGCACGTATTCTCGCACGCACGCACGCTCGCACGCACTCACGCACCCCTTCGAGGGAAGGACCGAACGGCAGAGAAACCCCCCCGTGGCACGAGGGATCTTGATTTCTTCCTGTTCTTCGGATCTTTTTTACTTCTTTGTTCTACCTTCGATTTGTGTCTTTCGCTCGACTACTGCACATCGTACGAAGGTAAGTCTAAGTGCAACAGCCTAACGATTCTTGACCTTGGGGGTTATAGCTGTTCGATAATTGTCGACGATTTGCTACGATCTAATTCGTGACGTGTGAGTGTCATTTGATGAAGATGAAACTAGGAACGATACTTTGATTCGTGCATTTGACAGGTGTTGTCGTCCACGTGTTTGTTAGGTAATTTTTTTTCTTAACGTGTTGTTTAACATAGGTACGTATTTTGTGAACGATATTGTGAATGATTGTTGATTTTTTCACGTGCATTGGGAGGGCTTGTTCGATTTGGAGTTAAGAGAGAATGTTGACAGGTGCAGCTGTCATTTATGAGAAGGGGGTAAATAGAGTTACTTTTTGGACGATCTATTAGGATAATGTGATATTAATGCAACCCAGTGTCGTATAGGAATTATGTTGGGTGGAATTTGTAAATGACAAGTTAATAAATGACAACAAAGAGCAGTAGTTACCTTAGGTGACTGAGTGCAGACAAACGATGGCTGACTGTGAAGATGAAGTACCGAGTAGCACAGAAAAAAAGAAGCAACTGACAATTCTGAATCTCATATACGGAAGTCTTATGCACGCACTGATAGATGAAAATGCTTGGAACCGATCGCGGAGCAATGATTCCGCGTCCGCGGTCGAAGGCAAACTGATAGCGAGGCGAATATCGGAAAGGCTTGCTATTGTCAGAGGACGAACGAGACCGAGGCGAATTTGTTATTGTTACAGGTCTAACGAGACGAACACCTGCTGGGTGCTATCGTTAAGGACCACCGAGTATGTTTTGATAACACGCGGTGATCGTCGTACTCGTGGATCAGTGAAGTGGAAACAATTGCCTCGTTAATATAAAAATAACTGCTCGTTTAAAATAAAAATTCAAATTGCGACAATTTTTCGCTAACAGATCACACCTTATTTATCGAATCAGAATGTCATTGCAAAGTTACTATTATAAAGTAGTAAATGATTATTGACATTAACTGTGCGAATAGGTAATACAAATAACAAATGCTTCCGTTTAATTTAACTCTTGTCGATAAGGTATTATTAATAACAGATGAAAAGACAGATCTCAGTAATTAATACATGGTAATATATGTCGTAAAACCTTGAATGTGAATCGTAAATTTCCCCTTAAATATCTCACTACTCTGAAACTGATCACGTCAAAGGAAATACACTCCAAAGGCAAGAGGTTTAAAGCCAAAGAAACCCGTTTCGCTTTAATTTCAATTACCTTTCCAATCGATCGTAGCAGGACGTAATTCTGAAAAATAGTACACGTGGGTGCGTCGTTTTATTAACATATCTAAAATACTGATTACTTTCACGACTTATTACGAACGTATCCTTTTTCACGTAGACTTTGCAATACGTTTCGTTTCTTTTTTTTTTTACTTCCTAGTCTTGGAACATCGTCTCTCTGTTCATATTACACCGCGAAAGACGCTCGCTTGTGTCTGTCGACGGGAAATCTTTGAAATCGAATTTTCCGAGACAAGGGTCCACTCAGGCGGTAGAAAGGGAAGGATTGGAGAGCTTGCTGACGGGAGAGAGAGAAAATTCGCGTGTCACTTCGTTCGTCGCGCAGAAGAAAGCACTGCGTCGGTCGAACGTGCCGATTTCGTGTGTCGGTGCTTCTTTGAAATTTAGTCGTGGACCGTGTGCGAAATTGAGGATGTAGCCGGTAGATTTTGTTCCTGAAATTCCTTCACTGCTACCAGAATGGAAAACTATGGTATTTGTCGTAAAATTGTATTAGTCTTGATTTAGAAACAGATTCATTTTAATTTGTGGATAATATCGTTGATTCAATCGGAAAATATCGTACGTCCATTTTGTTAAAAAAATAAGACACTAAATGGAATCACAAATCTGTTCGAAAGGTACAAAAAAATGTTTCTAAAAATTTTACATTTATTTGCAAAAATGTATAAAACATTATAAATGAGAAATTGAGATACAATTAAATTTTTTCTGTCTCTTAAAATTTGACAACACGGACTCTTCAGATTTTCCAGCTACATCGACAATAATCCTTTTCATCCCCCACTAAATTCAGAAGCGTATCACTCACATAATTTTTAGCAATATTATCTCTCTTATCACAAACCAAAAGCTATGTTCTTATCAATAATTCATAATGACACCAACATCCTACAGGAATGCTTTACAAAACAAAGTCGAACAATAAAACCGCAATTACAACATAACCAGAACTTACTCCCGCAAACTTCTCTCACCGCTTTAAAATTACAAACTTCCTCGAATTTTCACCAGCCCGTCCCTCTCAGAGCGTAAGAAAGGTCGGAATATAACATTCTCCAAAATGCAAACGTCACAAAGATATCCCGGCAATTAAATTAAATCGAGAGTCATCCCTCTACGAAGCCGCAAAATACATTTCTCTGTAGCCGCACGTGAGTCGACACGTCCATTAGACCCGAGGACATTTAACAGAAATTGTGTGACGTTTCGCATGAGCATTGTATACGGCGGACGAACCGTAGGTACGGCCAAATAAATAGACCGTGTTACATAAAGAGACCTTGTTTAAATTATATCCACCAAGGTATTGCGCTTGTACCCCCGCGCCAGAGAGACAAAATTGCACCATTTTCCGGAACAAATGGTTCCTACATACGGAAGCAATACGCCGGCCGTACGAAATTATAACGGATATATCACAACTTTCACCCTGCCGAGAACGCCTAGACCCTCTGTGTATATAACGTGCAGTGCAGCTCTTGCTCTTTCTTGTTGGCTGAATCATACGTGTTCTTATCTATACACCAACGGGAAAATAGAATAAGACCATAGGGAATTACGTGGAGATGTTAAGTATCGACGTTGTTATTAGTCGTTGAAAATTATTGCGAGGATGACTCGATGATGTACAATAGTTCAGTGATTCCAAAAGTGGGCGCTACCGGCCCCTTGTAAGTGCTGGAGCATCTTCTAATTGACACCTTTCTTGACTATATCTTACGAAAAAGGTAGAAACATTAATACAAATATCTTTCCTACTAATTGCTGTTAAAATTTAAAAAAAAAAAAATTAATTTCCAGGGGGCGTTAAGTAATTTTTTTTCTGAAAAGGGGGCGGTAGGCCAAACAAGTTTGGGAACCACTAGCCACTGGTATTATGAGATAGTTGAATCGTGGATGTTGATTTTGATACAATGATTGATTTTTAGGAATGTGGAATATTTGGGGGATGTACTGCTTTTCTGCAAGGAATCTTCTTTAACCCTTGCCGTACCATTTCTTTCGTGGCTGAGTGCTCAATAACTCTGAATTAATTGCTGAAATAACAATCTATTCATAATTTCGGATATGGCAGATGACGTACTCCGATATAGAATAATATGAAATTAATTTTATTTTACTGTGACCCACTGATATTTTTAATTTAATAATTCTTAGAACACTTCAAAATTGACTATTGCATTTATAGCGTCACGAGTGGCACTCGTTATTATACGGCAAGGGGTTAAAGGCAGTGATTGAATTTTAGGAACTTGGAATTTTTAAAAGTATGTATTATTTTCACCCTAGATTTATGAGCACCAAATCTGTTACACTCCAATATAAATTAAGGACTTTAAATAATCTGGTATCAAACAACAAAAATGATCATTCACTAAGTAATGAATGTACTATAAAATACACTTGAAATATCTATTATACAGCTTCTCCATAAATTTGAAAAATGTTTATGTAATTATAACACATACCACAAATTGTGAAATATAAATAGAACAATATTTCTCAAATTCACAAAACCAGTGAAATTCATAGATCGCATAGCTGTGGAAACTACATGAATTCAAAATGGCGTATTGAACGACATTTTATAACGCTTCTTCAACCACTCCAAAGAAAAATCCTTATTCGACAATACCTAACGAAGATAGGTGGAAAAATAAATGACTCTCAACCCTACATAGATTACAAGCTCGAAGGTAATTGTTTTAACGTAACACTCTGTCCGCAAATCACCGAACAATTCTACTAAACGACGTTCGACGTACGAAAGCAACGAGGCACGTCATATTTCACTCCCTCGTTGGCCACTCAGTCCGTAAGTAACCCTCGCAGCTAATAACGCATTTGGAAAAAAGAGAGTCATCAATTAAATGCGGTAAAGCGATACGAGGAGGCTAAAAGCCGAACGATCCAACAATGCAACACTATGCCTCCCGGTGTTAAACGTGGATATCCAGAGGCGCCCGGAGTATAGCCGCACCGTTAAAGAACGAAGAAGAGCGCCTCTCCTCGAAACGTACAAACTGGTTTCGGGATTCTCTCCTCCCTCATCCTCAGCCTCATTCTCTTTCTCACACTCCGCATCCAAGACAGGAGAGTCGATCAAGCTCTTCTTCTCTCCGGGTGCGTTTCGGCCTCGCTCGTCTTATTTTCGTGGTTCTATCTCGGCGAAAAATCTATGTCAACCGACATGTTGACACGTGTTCTAACGTAGACCGCTAGCACTCGCGAGCGATCACACGTCGAGGGACCGTAGGTGGACGATGGTGATGGAGGAACGAAGGGAAAGAGGGCAGAAGAGAGAAGAAAAAGGGTGGGTGCCGGGTTGGAAGTCGAGTTACTGGTATGCAGTGTCGGATTTCGCCTTGTCCGACAGAAGAACGCGCTAGACGGAGAGGAGGTGGAGGAGCCAGGATAGGAGAGAAGACGAGAGGTACCATGAGGAGGCACACCTTGGAGGTGTGCACGCACACACGTGTAACACGCATGCTCGGGTTACACCCGTCTCATGAATCAAAACTATTCGAGAAAGAGAAAGAGGTATGGTAGGATCAGCGTGAACGAGAGCGAAAGAGGGTAGAAGAGATACCAAAGAGGATAGTAAGAATGGAGCAGATGAAGAAGAAGAAGAAGAGGAGGAAGATGAAGAAGAAGTAGAAGAAGCAAAAGAAGAGTACGACAGAAAGAGAGAGAAAGAGAGACGAGGGACGAAGGACATACGTGTTTGCTTACAATAAGCGGGAGGTCATGTCGCGGTAGCTATCGCGTTCCCTTGATCCCAGATATGAATTTAATTTTATTATGACGTGAGCCGTCCGGCAGCGCTATCTTCGAATCTCTCCTTTGCTCCCTGCAGAGGCGACCGTGCAAGAGACGCCGGTACGGCTAGGCCTTGCTGGCCTATTTCACTGCGCCCGCTGACCTTTCGAAATGCGGCAAAAGAGATCGAAGAAGGGGAAGGTGTAATTGTTGGAGAGATAGGAGCGATCGATCGACGATGGAAATAATATAAATGGATAATAGCCACGAACGAATGCCATGCGAGAGACCTCGGGAACGCGACTCTCGCGAGGCCTATAATCAGAGATCGATGCCTCGGATTATTGTTATTTCTTGCGGATTTCACGGATTTGCCGGGGAGAATCGGCAAAACGATCGTGATTGAGAATTGTTACGAATAGATATGCCAAGGTTCCCCTAGAGAAATGAGTGCCCTTATCTCGATATTCGAAAGGATCGACCGAAGGAAATAAAGAATCGGCTGTGCTTTCTGACTTCGTTAATTCCGTATCAAAAGAGTCTTTCTGTTTGCGCAATTCACGGTGTTCGGTATTTCGTCTGAAATATTATGGATAGAAAATGCCTTACGGCCTTACGGATAAAGCGTGCGGCATTAATATTACCGAGTAGGCGGAATACGCGCTGTAATTAAAAAATTATCTTCCACTTATCCTTTCACTCGAATCGTCGGATAGTTCGATCGGTGCCTACGCGCATTTACTTTTCATCGTTGATCGTCGTTTCAGGTGTATTACAAAATGCAAATAACAATGGCTTTGCTTCGTTATTCTTGCACGCGGTATTCAGACATTTCTCGCTATTAAACCAGACACGAATGATTGATATTAGTTGTCAGTCTTTCCTTGTTATTGGCAAGCTAGAATTTAACAAATACCATCAGCTCTTACGTAAAATAATAAACTTCTTCCATATCATTGTGAAAAGGTCCACGTTAAAATATCTTACAATGGACCATATTATTAAGTATCAAAGTGAAACATCCTAAAATGCTGAATTTCTATCTCATCCAATAATTCTACCAGCTTGAAATATACTTAAAACCATAACCAAAGCCTACAACCACCATGAAACTACGTTTCATTTACTTTCCCTCCAAAAGAGAAAGTTCAATGCTACATACGAACACAATGATTTTCCAGCGCCCACTTTAATTTTCACGTACTCCTCTTAATCCTAGATTTATGACAGTTAAATCTGGTAAATTTAAATATATTAAATAAGAATCTTGCAGAAAGATGGATCAAGCGGTAAAAATATTAGCAATTGAATAATTTATATGTTACATAATACACGTGATATATGTATGTACTGTACTACTTCTCTAGTAGAGATAAATTTTTAAAAAAGTAAGTACCTGCCAATTTGACGGCTGCAGTAGATCTAGCGCTAATTAATTTCTCATCACTCCGAAAAAACATTTCGCCATTTTCCAAGACTCT
Source organism: Cerceris rybyensis (assembly GCA_910591515.1). Taxonomy (NCBI): domain Eukaryota; kingdom Metazoa; phylum Arthropoda; class Insecta; order Hymenoptera; family Crabronidae; genus Cerceris; species Cerceris rybyensis. The sequence goes on from OU342799.1 coordinate 14,804,553, forward strand.
TAACCCAGTTTTCAAAGTAATCGTTAGGAACATGTAGATAATTGAATTTTAATGATTGCTTTCCACGCGTAACGTTCGCCGTTTATTGGCTTGCCATGGAGAACGGCGGATGTTGTTCAATACAAAATGTCTGCAGATTTTATTACTTCACAACGGAAAGGTGTAACGACTTGGTACGTAACAAAGATGAGTTTATTGAAATGAAGTTGCCTGTGGTCGGCTCTATTCATAGAAACATCGAGTGAGAAAGAGGGGTGTCACGTCGCGGTGTAACTAGATACTTCAGAAACCTTCATTATAATAATTCCGCGAGTGTAAAGTCTCACCTCTGAAGCAGATATTAAAAAAAGGCATTGTCACGTGGCATATCGGTGAATCAACCCCGCCGATCGGAACAATGCGGTATCGGCTTTATTAGCATTTGTTCGATCCCCATGCGACCGAACTCGAATACTATCGATTTACGTCGAAGGTGCTTTCACCGATGCGAGATGCTCCGAATATCTATACGGTATAAATTAAAAGCTTTTATCGAGAATTTAAATCCACCTGATTCTTTTTTTTTAATTTTTCCCGCTCTCTTCTTACAATTGAATTTTCCAGCGCGTCGCATTCGCCATAATAGTATTTTAAAAAATTGATAAAGCTTGCAGTACACTAGAACTACTAAGCCAGTCAAAATTACTGGTTTTCAATTTTTTAAAACATTCTCCAAGTTTATATAAATTATCGAATCGATTGTATTTCCACCTTTTAATTTCTCTTTTTTCAAAGCACATATTTAACATAATGAAATGAAATGCATTTAACGCCGGTAGTTCTTGTATTAATAAATATTACAGTCTTCCTATTCTTTTCAAATCCTGAATGAAGATTAATACTTTTGTGTCCGTGTCGAATTTTATGAAATTCGTGAAGTTGACGACGTATCAACGAACGTCATATTTTTTGTGTGGATTTATCATATCAATCATTCTTTCACTTCTTAAAATACGAACGTCATCGTACCATATCCAAAGAAGCAATCTTCAAATTTTTACAACAAATGCCCTATCGTTGCAATAAAAATATTATAATGAAAGTGAAACGACAGTAGCGCATCCTTAATCAGTTTTCATGCATTTCAACGGATATCATTCGAACGAAGAGGTTTGAAAATTACCAGGACATTTACGAGGATATCTTCTTGATGCTTTTACGAGCTTAATTTTTAATGGCGCTCTAATAGAAACGGCTTTGTCTGTGATGTATATCCAATTAAAAAGGCAGAGTGGGTCTAATCGTTAAATGGCATTAGTTATCTATCGCGTACATTTATACATGAGGCAATCAGTTTGAATCTTCGTTATAAGCGAGCGTGTCTCTAAACGTAAATGAATACCAAGCTCTTCCGTGGTGATAAGATAAAAAAGAAAAAAATTGCAGATTAATGCAAAGACTATTTCTTTTCCGTCTCACTTTACCTCTGAGGAAGAAACCCACAAATAAGAAACGTCGTCCTGCGTAAAAGAAGATGATGACTCGAAGATCGATCGAGTATTCATGCAATGCCGGATATCGTGGAATGCTAATGCATTAACGTAACGATAAAACGAGAATGAAAATTAGACGGATGTTGTAATCACGTGATTTTCTTTTCTCTCATTGCCAAAACAGCGGGGAAGGGAAAGAACGAGCTACTCGTTGATGTAAACGCGATGAAAAGTGATCGTAAAACGTGGAAAGTTTTGGAAAAGTGTAAGCAATAATGCGTTCGATGATTATATCGCCGTTGTAGATCCGATCGAGCGAAAAAGAGAAAAGCGCTTTATAACAGCCGGCGCAGTTGAGCGTATAGTCGCAAAAAGGCATTTCTAACGGAATAAAATTGCAGTTTTCATTGGACTCGAAGCGATCGTCGCGCGAAATCGAAACACGCGTTGCGATTTTTTTTTGCCGATTGTTGGATAGAAAGTGTTTTTAAAACGCCCGCAGAAATTTCCGCGGAATATTGGAGAAGTTATGATGTAAAAGCAGATTTTGGTTGAATGCACAGCTGGAAATGGAGAAGATTAATGCTTCGCTTTCTTGCGCCAAGTCATTGTCGACGTGACATTACGTAATAATTTATATTCTCTCGAGGGAATTTGGATCTTGGAATTTAATAAGTATACTGTAAATTAAACCGAACGATCTCACAATACAAATTTCCGCTATAGTAAAAGAAAAATATTAATATCTAGCTACGTAGAATGTTACAAAAATAATTTCCATAGACTTAAGTTTATACAGCAATTTGATTAATGCTTGCGAAACCATTTTCAGAGGTCAAAGAATTTTGCCGTCAAATTAAAATTCACTTTGTACTTAACAGAGTTTAATTTTCTTCAAAATATAGAAATATTTCCGATAGTCCAAAGACCGTCCGAAGCACTGTCGTTAAAGACTACGATACCACCTTTCATACAGCAAAACACGGCACAAAAAAAATATATCTTTTCTCGCCAATGAAATCGCTAATCAAACTTTGAAATTAAAATAAAATGCACTTTGATTTCCCATGCGATTCCTCGGTACATCGTGAATGACGCGGGTGTGTTTTACCAGCGGTTATGTCGGTGTATCAAAATTAACGTGGCCTTGATGTCCGCGAATTTCCATCCCTTTTCGAGTCGGTCAAAAAGGTCTGCGGTCGAGTGCTGTCTCTGAAAATCCATGCGGCGAGACCCTCGCACGGGGCAGGATACCGTGGAATTTGCATTACTAATACGCAAACTACGTCAAACGAGATACGCCAAAGTGTTTTACAGTGTATGAATGAGTATGATCGTGCATGTGCTGACATATCGTGAATAGAGTAACTCGTAAACCGTGCACGAATGTGTTTGTGGTAGCATATGCGTAAGTATTGAGGGCGATACATGCGGTTGGAAAATGCGATGCGACCTGACCCGGGTATACCAAGACCAATCATTCAATTAACCCTGTCCTATACGATCCTCTTGATGCGATTTTATTTAATAAAGCTAATGCAACGTATGCCCTCATAATAGCTGGGACGAACGCGTCTGCTTCTACTTCATTAATATACGTGCAAGTACGTGGAAAGATTCTCTTGAGTTTTTGGACAAGGGGCCCTCCTTTGGTTGATGAATTTGGGGGGCAATTGGGAGTTAAGTTACGTACAGTTTTTTCGCTTTTTTGCTGTAGACATATTCTTGTCTTTGGACTAAATGCATGAGATTCTTTTAGATTGTTGCTATACAGTTTGTTGGTAAGGGTGGAGCGAAAAATTTCAAAGATTGTAAGTCTTAAAGTGACTGTACGATTTACAGTTATGTGTGGGTGCTTTTCGATATCGTAATAGGCAAAAATTATATAGTTAATACTAGATTTACGGCTGTTAAATTTAGCATATTTATATATATTAAATAAGTACTTTGAAGGAGGATTGATCTAGTAACAAAAACTACGATCAGTTAATCCTCTATAGTCCGAATTTTTTGTGGTGTCGAAAGATCAATTTCACGACAGCACAATTAGAAAATGATAAAAATAGTATTTTAGATAATGAATTAAACCTGAATTTATAAATAGATTTATAGATTTGTATAAATTGTCATATGTGTCAAAATTAAAAATTTGACTTTGGAGAATAGAAGCTTAAATTTGTCTTGCGTTAGCTCAAAGTTACAGGAGCCCATAGAGGGTTAAGTAATTTGTGTATTACAAAATAGGCGTGAAATATCTATGATACTGTTTCTCTATAATTAAAAAAATATTTTTCGAAAAGCTCTATACTTTACATCTCTTTTGGAAGTTTCTTATTTAATACATGTTTGCTAAATTAGTGACAGTGTAGTTGTTTGTAATTTTATAGACGTTCAAATTATAGTTTAACCGGTTTAACGCCTTGAGTTTCATAATTATTGAGGGTACTGACGAATGTTGAACAATAAACTTTTAATATTTGTTCGAGAGAGCAGTAAACATTGCTATAATCGTAGCCCGAGGATAGGAGGTAACGCAAATGGCAGACTTAATTTCAAAATTTACCTGCCTATCATAAATCATTCAACACCACCCCTTCAATTTCCATTAACGTCAAACTGAATGAGATTTAGAGATACAGTGAAGAAACTCAACTCCCTCTGATCTATTAATTTCACACCCAGACTACCGATTACCTTCTGTCGTACTTAATTCTACTTTACAACGACAGTCAAATATTAAAATAACACGAAATAAATCTTTTCTTGCGGCTCTGGCAACTAAAAGTGTTAACAACTAACTGTACCTGAAATGAGAAACATACGGTACCAAGAATCGTGTAAAAAACATTGACACTAAAGTCACAGCGCCATTACAATAAACTTCTGAATTTTTTAATCTACTTAATGTCATACAAAACATATATTTAACGATTAACAATCACTCTGCTCAAAAATACATAGTCTATAACACTCAAACTACATGCTATGCACATTATAATACAATTACAACAAAATACAGTAAACCAACTACAACAAAAAATCAAAAAAATCTTTTTAACACTACTACTACTCACAACACATATTCACCTCTCAGAGAACATTCTCAGTTTGCACTCTAGTACAATCCCATCACCCAAAATACCCATAAATGTTACCTACTGATAAAAATTACTTTCCCATCACTTTTCTCAAAGCCTACTTTAAATTAAAAAATCTCAAAAACACTGAAAGAAACACCTGCACAAGTGCTGCAACGAATCTTTCATTTCTCATAAGTCTTTTAACAAGGAGAAAAATCAACACTGTTCTAATCCGCACAGAATGCGTAGAACACCTGAAAAGACAGAGAAAGCACGAGTAGGAACAAAAGAGAAGAACAAAACGAGAGAAAAAGAGAGTGAGAGAGAGAGGGAGAGTTATAGGCGTTTTCAGGGACTCCGTGCAGCGTCAGTATTAGTTCCGTTTAATTAGGTAGGAAGGGTAGGAACGGGGATTGGACCCGTGTAAAGCGTAATCCAAGAGAGATCCCGATTGACCAACTCTGTTCGACGAGGCAGCAACGCCGGCGGATGCTCTCTCGTTGCAATAGTAGCCTCCGCTCATGATAATAGAATCTACACGTTCGATCGTGCCTCGCAAATGCAGGGGACGCGACTCGAAAGAAACCGTCGGCTTTATTTCCGGTTTCATGTTCAATTAAACGCGCCTGGCAAATTCAGCCGTGCCGGGATAAACATCTATGGAGAACGAGGAGAGAAATTTAATTCGATACCAGCGATTAAAGCTTGGTCCTGCTTTTTTCCTCTGCGAGTATAAGTTCATAAGTGATCACTGCAATAGCTAAAGTCAAATTTTCGACATGGCTGATTTTGATATTCGCACGGTGCATTAATTGGAAAATGCTGACCGGTATTCATAGAGGATATTAATTACGTGATATTGCACACTGAAAGAGGACCGTGCGGAATTTTATCGTTAAACATTTAGTTCGTTATATCCTGGAGAAGGGGAAGTAGCGAGACAAGGGGGGAAAGGAGTGTTTCTTCGAACAGGAATTTTCTAAAGGCACGTAGCTAAACGACGCTTCTCCTTGCTGCTGGATCTTTTCTATCGGAACTAAAGTAACCCAGACTTTTTCAGAAGTCGCGCCTTATACTTTGCAGTTTGATCTTATAAAATCGTTTCCTTCGATCCTCTCTTCTCGCCTTTTATGCATCTAATCTCGGAACTTGTTTCTTATATTTTCCTCCTTGCGAATATAAAATCCCGTCCGTTCTCTATGGTAGAGGCGAATGAAGTTATCACGTTTGTTACCGATCTCGTCAAAGAACTCGAATGATCAATCCAAAAGTCGTATTACAATCGTAAAATGACAAAAGACGTAAAATCCCCGTTTTTACATTTCGCGATTTCCTTGATTAACAGTTACGTTTTATAACGCCTTTAATAACAACTGAAATTTTTATTCCAAGGTAAAATAACAGAAAGTTTACCTAATTACCATCGGATTCAAAGCTCCCTAAAACTATAAGATTCCAACCAAAATAACTGCACCACTTAAGACTGAAACATAGAACAGCAATAATAAAAACTCAACAACATAGTCTACTGTATAACAGAAAATTTCCAAAAAGGTCACAGTACATCATGTACACTCCAAAAATTTGTAAGGATTGCCGAGGAAGAGGGGTTTATTAAATAATTTAACAAACACTTAGATAACAAAAAAAATGGGTATATTATAAAACGCTTTCGTCGACCACTGCTTACTTTGTCATTTCATTCCGAACACTGCTCTACTCATTCGCTTGTCTTTTCTTTTTGTCTCGCCACCCCACCCATACACCTCGTCCAAAAATTGAAATGTAGCTAGGGTTCGGCAATACCTGTCATTTTCAACCCCCTATTCTGATCATTTCGTTTTTGGATTCCAAAAACAAAATGGCCAAAATAAACGACTAAAACCGACAGACTCTGCCACTTCCCAGCCATCCCTCAATTGTCAGACTATACATGAAAAACATCAATTCGAAACCCCAAAAATACCATACACCCCATCCACCCAACAATCGAACAATCCAACAGAAACGCACAAATATTCGCAAACATAGCGTGTGAATGTTCAGTAGTTAATATCATCACATCGTTCGCGAAGGAAGGTTACTTAACTTGAAACGTCTTCCCCGATGAACGATCGAATGGAATCTCAGAGGATGTCCGCGCCACACGACAGTGGGCACAGTAGCTTTCGCAGACTCTGCCGACTTGGCTCGCTCTTCTTTTTCTCCCTTTCTCTCCCCGGTCTTCGTTCCTTCGCGGCAGGACGCAGCTACCAGGCAGATGAATAGATAGCGGCTAATTTTCAGCGTTCATTAGAGCTCGCTTGCTCTTCGTACGCGTGTACTCTGGTTGCTCTCGCGCGACACGTACTACCAGCTGTAGCAGCATCAGCCAGTAGAAGCAGAAGCACCAGCACAAATAGCAACAGCAACCACACCGGTCAGGGGCCAGTATGGAGGCCCATACGAATAAACGGGCATGCAACACACGTAACCACCGAGGCCCCTGTAGCTGCGGAGATCGCAGCGGGGAACATAGAAGCACGCCAAGAGAGCAAATAAAGAGATCCGGCATCCCGGAGAAATCTAATTCCTAATTGGTGCTTCGCTCTCTGTACCCTGCTCGTGTCGGTTATCTACCGCTATCGAAGCGCACGACCGGACTCTCGGAGCAGTGCTTCCAGTACCGGGAGAAAAGGTTATAAGAGGAACAGGAGAGACGCGGAGAGAAACCAGCGAGAGAAGCTGGTGAGAGTAAGAGAGAAAATAATGGCTGTGGTTTAACTGTCAGACACAAAAGGGGGTTGAAACTGCCGAATCCATGCACGGAGAGGGTGCTACCGAGGGTGGTAGATAGGGGCCTCCCGGGCTCGATTACAAAAATTGAATGTAGCCTCACCTGTCAGTCCAGAGAACAGACCGAACGTTACCGTGTTAGATACAGTATTGTTTTATTTATACTACCGTCGGGATCGAAAGTCCGCCTCGACTTTCGAATATTAAATTGACGGAGGAGAACCGTGAAGTGTCGTTTGCAATCAACCCCTGCTTCGTTTCGGGGTTCCGACATTTTTAAATGGAATTATGGTAGATCGTTTTGATGGATTTTCTAGCTTGTAATTCATGGACGTTTGGTGTCTGTGGGGATGACGTTTGAGATTTTTTAAATATTTCAGGGAATATTTTGGTATCACGACGAGAGGGAAATTTTAGAGACACGTCTGCTTTTTATCCGTTTGCTGTAGCGTTCTACGTGGTTTTGGTCACTGAATTTAGAATGGCTGGCTAGAATTGTGGCAGATACCTTTGCTCTTCTCATTTATGCTTTACATTTTGCTCCGAATTTTGGGGGTGTTAAAAATAAGAATTTGAAATTGAATGGCTTCGAAGCTTTGGCTTCAAACCGATTCTTATTAAAGAATCTATTCAAAAGTTACTAAATATACAGGGAGAATTTCTATCAGATGTAGTCCTACAATATCACTTACAATTACCGAGTGTAATAAGACTGATTCTGACACTTAACTCTCACAAAGATACATGGTGGGACATTTCCGTTCCACCTCGAAAATCTATATTATTTTACAACATTGTTAATAAAAATAAACCAACATTATTCAATTAAAATAAAAAAAGAATTGTCTGTGCAACATATATCATTTTACTTTCTGAATTCCTGTGCCCCAAAGAGTTAATAGGTCAACAATGAATAAATTACCTCGCACCTCTAATAGTTGCACGCACTTTCCCCAAATGAAGACGCGAAAGTAGCCGATTAAGTGGCGGTTAGTCCCTCTGACAGCGAGACGTTATCCACAGTTATTATTCAGTCTCTCACCTCCCACGCCCCGTGTTTATTCGAATACAAATGTGCCGTCCCAGGCGTCATAACTGCACTCGATCACGACGTAGTTCACGGCACCGGCGACGCCGTCTATTTTTCTTTCGGCCGTTGCTCGTGTTAGCATCCGGGCTGGACAATGAGCGTACAAATACAAGCCGGCCGTTGCGCGTACTCCGTTGCCACGGCGAGATCTCCGGTATTCTTATGCTAAAATCGTTGACGTCCAAGCTGACACGGTTTTTCGTGCCACGATCGTTCAACGCCTCGCCATTGCCATGGGCTTCCCTCTCTAACTTGCCGCATGCTAATAAACGAGTCAATGTTAAATTGCGCGTACTACCCTGCCTGTTCCTCCGCTTTTCATAAACATAAGGATACCGTGTAAATAGCGGCCGCCGAAGTGTACGGTCTTGTAAAGTGATATACCGGCTGTGTACGTCTATATTGACCCTTTGTCAGGCGCGTAGTCGACACTTGTGGATTGTGCTCCTTTATCAGGAATTTTAACTTGTGATAGTATCATGAATGTGGTGTAGTTTATGTATGTGTGTATAGAATTGGAGTATAATTAATTGATGGAAATTAGATACTATTTTTATTGTAGAATGGAGATGGAAAATAGTTTCACTTGTCGATGAATCTTTGAATTTGGTTTTTGTGATTCAATATAATTTTATTGTATACCAGGTGTTTGGCCTATTTTAATCGTTGCTCTGGTATTTGACGGAAATTGTTGATTCTGTAGGGAAATAAGATTTTAGGATTATAATTAGATTTTTTCTTGCTAGAATTAGATATATGGTTGGAGAGTGGTAAACGTTGTTAATTTAATGTGAAAGTTTATTTTGGTACACGTTATTCCTTGAACTTCTGTAGATAATGTTGAAATAGTTGGAAAATTTGTGTTAATGAGTAGGAACACGGATATGTGTCTCGTCACAATTAGACAATATTATAGAAAGTTAAATTAATTTTCACAGACATCGTTTATTATTTCCAATGGTAGCCGTACTATTTGTTTTGTGACCGCCTCTGCTATGATTCAGAATTTAATTGCTAAAATAAAAATTGATAAGTGACTCTCGATATTCCGTATAATTTAGCGTTAAATTAATGTTCTAGAATTTGAAAATGTCCTATCCAAATTACTTCATCACGAATGACACTCATTATTTTAGGACAAGGGGTTAAATCTATATGGAAACAAATACCAAAAAGAATAGGTAAATGAATATACACAACTGTAATAATTGTCTTCGTCTAAAATAACGTTAAATCGTCGAGTTGAAATAAATTGTTTGCTATGAAATCAATACTAAAGTCTCCGGTACAAATACTTGCACCATCGCGTGAAATACTTTCAAGACTCTCGAAATTATCCCGTCGGAAATCGACAGTGCTATTTCAGGATGTTCTTTACTCCCTTGCCGGTAGACTGATCACAGATAAGAGACTCTCGCTCTCTTCGTTTCTGCAATCTTCACCGTCGTTCCTTTTTTCATCGATGAATAGTCGGCACCGGGAAAAGAGCCGTCGTAGACTTAAAAAGCAGGAGACTCAATCTTCTTGCGACAAATTACTGTCGAGTTAACTACAGAAGCCCGTTAAAGGGATGTCTTGAGGTTTCGTTGCAAGTAATTATGATACGTTAGATATTTAGCACACCTGATGCACATATGGCACGTAACTGCACAGGTGGGTTCAGAAAAAATAGGTGCTGCAACGAATGATGCGCACAAGCCTTAGTTTTCGCGAACGTTAGAAGACTTTAACGGAACTAAAATGGACGATTGTTTGGATACCTTGTGGAGTATCTTGCTATTTTCATCCCTTACAGGAAATACGTACTTTATTTCAATCAAATTTTGTTGCATTCAATCTTTCTGGAAATGTATTTCTTAGGAATCTTAAATTGAAACACAACTATATTCTTAACCCTTAAACGAAACACTGTTTTTGACTCCTAATTAAAGTATTAAGTAAAAAGTAAAAAATAATGATTTTAATTCCTACGTAATTTTTCCTAAGTAATTGCACTCAACATGAGTATAATATTTAATTAGCTATCCAAACATATGGAAAGTACGTACCTTAAAGAATTTAATTGTATAGAGAACATTAAAAATACTACATATTAACGATAAAAATGGGTGACACGAACTTTGGGCTTCCCAATAATGAAACATTTCATAATGAAGTATATAATTTTCATGAAAATATCAAAGTCAAGAGAAACCTCGGAGGATATGGCAGCCACTAGCAACTACGTAGTTTCGGACACTCAAAAGTGGGCCCAAGTTTAAATCCCCTTGCCATTAACTCCAACAAATTTCTCCCATGTGATACGTGCACCGTACCCTCGATAGTTTCCAATTTCCCCATAACTGTACATTTTCAGGGATATAATCATAATTCAACTAAAATATATCTAAACGAAAAGAAAAACATAAAATTAAAGATAATAGTCGATTAGTCCACTTATTGACGCCAGTTTCGCCGATGATCCCATGTACTCCGTTATATTAATATTTATCCAAGAGCGATAGAAGCATTATCTGCTATTTCCAAGATTCGATTGTCGTCGGTCAGACGGTTTTCATGGCGCGACGGCTGACTTTATCAAACTAAGGCGCAGCACCGTCATCCGATAGGGGTATGACTCACGTGTATATATTGTTACAACTATAGTACCAACGGTGTCGTTCCGAGTTACGTGTATGCAACGTCGAAAAATTGTGCTCCAAACAATTTGCATTCGAAAGGAAAGAAAAAAGGAAGACGATAGTAGTAGTGGCACAGGGTATGCAAAAGACTGGGAAGTATATCTCTCTCTTTCTCTCTGAGAATAAACGGCAGGGGCTACCTGTGGTGCTCTCAGCCATTCTGTAATTGGCCGTGCAAAGTGAAGTGTATTCTTATTTTTCCTCTGTTGCACTTGCTCTCGTTCGAGCACGATGTGCACTCTTAAATGATGCGGATTCTAAGCTCCGGATATACGATAATTGCTGGCAGCAGTCGCGAGGGCACTGCGATTGTAAAAACAAGTTTCTTTTCTACCTTAGAGTTGAAACGAAAACCCGATTCACCGATTAAATTCACCGGCCTACTGCCTACGATTTCCGGAATTGCCAGTTAGTCCGTAATTGCAGTCGAAATAATCAACTTGTGCTCGTGACTTTCCTAAGTGCATTGTGTCAGATTTTAATTGAAAGATATAGGAATTTTAAATGATAGGAGAAAAGTTTTTCATTCCTTCGTTAACACTAGAACTACCGGCGTTAAATTTTTTATATTTCAATACATTAAATAAGTACTTTGGAAAAAGAGAAATCAGGAGGTGGAAAAGATGATCAATTAAGAAATCTATGATTTATAAATTCAACGTAGAATATGTGCTTTATGACTGGTCTATAAACTTGGAGAATTTAAAAAACAAATTGGGAAGTAGCCATTTTGACTTGGTAGTTCTAGTGTTAACGATGTAAAATTTTTGGAAGAAAGTGTCAAAGGATTTTACAAGTTTATTCAAACATTAATGATTAGACTTCGGATTTTTATGCATTTATGACAAAATGGATACAGCTAAAATATATAAAAAGAAAATAATATAAAAACATATCCAAAATATCCAAAGTATGGTATTCGCTGTAATATTTAACGAGTGCAACAAATCCCTAAATAGGTTTTCCTAACTTAGGTGCATTTGTTAAAATTGAAATTTGCATAAACATCCGGAGTCTATTAATGTTATTTCATTGAAAATGGCAATGTTAAATTCTATTCTATTAAGTTTCCGGAAATGAGAATTAATTCTTTTCGGTATAAGATACATTTTTTTTAGCCAAGTACAATTAATTTTACAAAATTTTCTATCATCGAATATTGTCTAACTACATGTATAAAGTTACATTTAAGAAAAAATTTCCATAGTAGAGACTTTCGTAACAGGTAATTACATAGAAATTGATATTTTTATAAAATTACGCTTTCTAATACCAACCATATATAATTTACGAAACGAGCTCGTCTCTAACATCTGTCTAATTACGGTACAATCAACTGTCTGCATATTACATCGACCTATAAAATATACCACACTGTTGCAAACTATCTCTGCACATATCATCAATAAACTAGACATTCCATACTTTCCATTTAAGTATTCCAGCAATAAGAAAATCGATGGCGTCTACCATTGCACACATTTGTCAAGATTTACACATCTACCATTATTCATTCAAACTTCGTAAGAAAAGAAACTCAAAAGACATTTCGGACGGTCCATGCACGACGGAAACTCACCATTCCGACGTGCTGTATTGAGACGTTATAAACCGTAATAAAATTGTACGCTACCGAAGTGCGTTTCCGTGAAATACCGAAGGCCATATTTCTTTTTAAAACGACCATGCAAGAATCCCTCTCCGAATCGTATGCATTATAGATTCGTCGTACTGACGGGAGACCGTCTCAAATAAATCGGTGTACAAAGTGCGGCAGGAGCAAAAGTTGGTCTATTCGCTTGTCATACATACACGACGGCAGATCGCTGCCGACGCCGGTAATGCGAGCAATTTATTCGTTACATTCGGTCTGATTCAAGTTCGACAGGGCAGGCCCCGTCCCCACGGCCCTCTTATTCAAATCGTATCTTCCAGGAGCCATTTTCGATCACAACAACGATATTGACAAAACCGTTCCCTCATGTAAAATGCATGAGGACAGATTTTTTTTCTCCTCTGCTCCCTCGATCGGATACCAAATGCGCGTAAGAACCGCCGACGCGCTTGAATTTCTACGGTTCCTCGAACGCGCGTCATCTCGTTGTCTCGAGGATGCACCATGATATCCTTCCGGTTTTCCTGCTTTCCTTGTTCCACGTATTTACTTCTCGATCGCCGGCAAACAGTACAAAGGGTCGCATATATCGAATGCACTTTCCAATAAAATCGTAGGTGACCCTTTGCGAAACACGGCGCGTCCAATAAGACGATGAACTTCGTAAGAAACGATCACCAAGGTATTGCGATCGAAGCAACGTTGAAATTCGATTTCGTGCACGTTACCGAGGATAATGGGAAAAATGAGTTTTAAAAGTGAGCGTAGGTAAAACGTGTATTCTCGTTCGTGGCAGAGCTTGCAGTTTGGTATGGCTATTATAAAGGGTCCCTCGATTTTGCCCTCGAATGGGGAATTACAGTGGGTCCGATTAAGAAGCAAAATAGCTTTTATTGCGAGCAATGCGACGTCGGTTTTTCGAGCTTTTGAACGGAAAAGGAGTAGATGTGTTGTAATATCGTTGTAAGTTTTGCAGTTGGAGCTAAATAGTACGGTACAACTGGGTTGCGCGTTTGGTTAACTGCGAGTATTATGGCCTATCGCGCTTTTAATAGCTGGTTTAACGTTCCTCTCGATGTGCGTAATCCGGCTAGGATTTCTGGCAGATGCGTAAGCAAAACGCGTGTGACGCATTCTAGGTAGAACGGGTATTCCTTTAGGAGTTCTTCTTCTTCCTGGTGTGGGAACGTGTGAAAAGATAAAAGGAAACAATTGAGATATTAGTATTTCCGTTTTTCCGCACTGTTAAGCCTTCTGCTCTCGTGAGAATTACAGGGTAGGGTGGAAACTCTTTGGGGGGATCGAATTGCAGGAATTCGAATACTTGAAGTGAAAAGATGCATATTTTCTTTTGTTACTTCTTCTTGGAAGACGTATGAAAATGGATATGTTTGGTTTGTGGGATTTTATCTTTGGTGTTCTTTCTACTGGAATCACTTGTAGATGTAATTGGGTATTGTGTTTGTTATTGGAATGTAATAGGCTTGTTTCTTTTTCGTTTGTATAGACACGTTCAAATACAGGATTAAAGAATCATATAACAATCGATGTAAGATGTCGCTCCGTCATTATTAAAGGTGATACAAATACGATGTTAGTTTATCGTAAGGAGCGAAGAATTTGTGATCAATGTTGATGGAAAGAAAATAATAGTACAGCGATAAAATGACACTATGTTTACTACAGGAAATATGAAAGTTCAATGATTGAACATGAATGATTCACTATAGTATAATTTAGCACTTAGAAAATTAAATTTGATGCATACGGTACATGCACTTTTTGTACAAATTTTTTAAAAATTCCCTGTGACCTCCTTTCGACAATTCTGTCACATGTATCCAATGATAAACGAAAAAATAAGCACATATGTTCCGGGCAGATTTTCAATTTTTTAAACAGAGTACAGCTCTTAAATCAGACTGAATTTCGCGATGCAATGAACATTTGAAATATTAACGTGAACTAGGTATTTTCCAACGAATTTTTTTCCGTAATATTTACATGTACATATTTATCTGTTACCCACATTTCAAGGATCATTTAATAAAAAAAAAAAGAGTCCAGACTACAACTGGCACATCGCCACCAAACGTGTTAATTAATATTCATGTTTCCCAAATGAAATACACGCGACGAATGGCCAAAAAATTGCCCGTGTCACCTGGTAACATCGGCCTTAAAAATCCCGCAAGCCCATCCGCGAGATTTACACGCCAATCCCGAGAGCTGAAAAGCGTAAATATTCCGAGGGACAGAGTCAACTATTGACTGTCCAATTTCTCGTTCGCTAAAAATGCAGACCAAGAACGTTGCACCTATGACTCTTTTGAAGCCTTCCTTTTGAACACGTAGACCGAAAAACGTCTCGCTCATTTATGGGATTGCTTAACACTAAAACTACCGACGTTATATCTACTAACATTTAAATATACTCAATAACGACTTTATACAAAGAGAAGTGGAGTGATAAAGAAGATAATTAATTAACTAATTTTGGTTTTGTAAGATAGAAGTGGAATATTTACTCCATGGCTACTCTATTAATATAGATCATTTTTAGAAAATATTTTGGAAGTGGTCGTTTGACCGCCTTGGTAGGTTTAGTGTTAAATGCTCTTAATCCTTTTCCTGTGAAAAGATAAAAATGTCTTTGGTGAAAAAATTACTGTGCGAATTTGATGTACACAAAGTATTTTCTTAGATATCTCGAAAATGTTCTTTTAGCATAGCAAATTGTTACGACAGTAGATTGTCAGAATGTAATTGTATTAGGTGCAAAATTAAAAAAGAGGACCTAAATGTGGAAAAGTATTTAGAAAATAGTTACTTGTGATAGCGCTTGTTAAGAACTCATTTTTGGAGTCGTTCAGACATAGATGTGTATTCTATTATTTCTGAAATAATTCGTGCATACGCTTTTCGTAGAATATCACCCGCTTTTAGACGATATGCGCGTACATTTACAGCGAGGGAATTAAATTTTCTCCCCGGGAAAATTATAACACTGAAATGCATCACTGTCCTTATTATCGCTGCAACTCACTTCCGTTTCATTACTTCAAAAGAGAGATTTTCTAACAGATTTTACTAAAACTCCATCTGCAAAGTGTATCAAATGTTAATATTCTAACATACAACAAATCAAAATTCTCTCTCCAATTTCAACAAAGTATAAAACGTATCATCCACTGCTCCACAAAGTGACAAAGTCGACTATTCTCCTCCAACCCCCTTCTACACATTTCGTCAAAACAATTCTTGCAGGATGCAGAATGCTCGTAATTAAATTCTATAAGGCAAGCGAAATCGTTTCACCACCGGAGGAGGAAAAGATGCGCGAACCTTCAAAGAGACTTCACCGCCTTGACGGTGGAATTCGCATCGGCAAATCTCCCTCTTTCTCTCCTTCTCTCCATCGTACGCTCCCGTTCGCCAGGTTCCTCTTTCTCCGTTACCTCCGGCTCCCTCTTGGCCAGGTAAGAGAGGTAGTCGATCGTCCTAGCGATATACAGGCTGCCGGGCCGTGTGGCTGCGTGTATTGCGCGCGATCGCGCGCGGCGTTCGGTTTCGTTTGTCCGGCCATTTCGTTAATGGAGCCGTTTCTCGGAATAAGCAGAAGTCGCGCGGCTATGCTTGTTCCTTTTGCCGCGGCTCGTCAGCGGGCCCGATCGCCGGCACCCACTCTCTCCCTTACCATCTCTTTCTCTCATTCTTCTTTCCCTCTTCTCTGATACCACCTCGCGACTCCTCGTAAGACCCGGAGGAAGAAGGACGGCTTTCGTATCCTTGGGCTGGCTTTGTTCCGCCGACTATTCTTTTCGCGTGTCGCGGCGCTAGCCTACGTTTGTTGTTCGTCTGTTTTTGTATTTCCGACTTCAACTATTGTGCCTCTTTGCTTCAGCAATTTTTTTCGCTCCACCTGCTATTTGCGGGGCCCTACGGGTTTGGAGCTGTGTATGCTCTGATGTATATTTTGCATGGGAATTATTCTGACAATGAGCGTAAGGCTTTGGTTTTTGGGCCTGCTGTAGTTTAAAGTTTGTGGTTTTCATCGCTGTTTGTGCTGGTGCTTGGATTTTTTATTTGACGCAATAGGTAGAATTTATTTTTGTGTTATATTTGCGTAACTTTTGAATTAGAGTAGAATTAGTTTTGTAGATGAGGAATTAGAATTTTGAATGGTTGAGAGCTTGTGGGGTTATTAGGTTCGTATGAGAAGAAGTTGATGAAGGTGCTTTGATTCGAACTGTGTCGCATTTGTGGGAATCAAATTCCATTTGAATGTATTTCGCTACCGTAATGGTATCATTAGAACTTTTAAGATATATCCTGGACCACTGAAATAATGACCTTATAAATTATTTAATACAATAGGAGAATGTTCGTGAAACTTTCGAGTGTAAACTATTTTCAGGTACCGATAGAATATAATGTCTCTTGCATCAGGTAAAGCGAAAAACAAGTGTCGCTTTACGTAAATGATAATTTTGAAATTTGGTGCAAATGGATAAATTAGAGAAGGAAAAGAATTAAGCGGGAGCGTACTTCTATCTCCATAATTATAAATACATAAAAGTAGCACGATACTGTACGAATATATTATACCGGATATTTTTCTTTGCTGAATCGGCGAACGTGGCAGTTTCATTTTCACGTTTAAAATTAAAATAATTGTGCAGTCTTTTAAATGCGTCTAAAACAACACGCGTAACAGTTTTTAGCAGGTATGTTCGTTTCGCGTATCATATTATTTGCATCTGAAACTTCTCTGCGAACCGCAATTCTGAGGGAAATTTGCAGCAGTTGCTGTCGAAATAACGACGCTTGCGTGCAAAAAGTTAAAGGTCGATTGTTTATAATCTGGTGATGAATAGATACGAAAAACCGAATGCGTTGGTCATATTAGATTGGAAATAATTGAGAGAACAAATATTTTTGTTTCATTGTTAGTCACTAATTTGTTTTTTTTCTGCTGAAATTACTTATCTGGTTTAATATTTAAATGAAAAACTTTGACAATCATCGTAAAGACATTTTAAGGTGAAAAATCAAATACGAATATGTGATATATCAGTTATTTTGTCGATATATCGTATATTCTGGAATAGATACCGATGTATCTTTATAAATCGGTAAAACTAAATAATTTATTTCACTTGTTTTTTGATAAGATAAAAATATAGAAGTCTTATAATCTAATAAGCTTACAATCTAACAACGAAGTGCAATAACAAGGTAAAATGCACTTATTTCGGTATTCCCAAGTCAAATATTCCAAATATATTAAATTTCGACAACATAATTAATTAAAAGTATTTGTCTTTTCCTAAAAAAATGAACGGTACGGTATTATGTAGTATGAGCACTGTACCGGAGTTTAACCCCTTGCCCTACAGTGACGAGTGATACTCTTGATGCGATAAATGCGATAGTAATTTTGAAAATTTTCCAAAACCTATCAAATTAAAACTACCAGTGGTACGGGACACGATCAATGATTTCTATAATTCTAATAATTACGTTAAATTATGCGAGATATCGAGAATCACCGATCAATTTTTATTTTACCAACTTACTTCTAAATTATTGAGGTGGCAGCCACAAAGAAATCGTGGGACAAGGGGTTAGTATGAGAAAAAGTAATAGTAATTTCTGCATGAATGCTGTTTCTACGAGGAAAATGTCTAAAGTTAGCTCTCGTAGTCTGAATATACGCAATAATCCTTTATATAAAATACTACTAATGATACAATTAAAAACAGTAGATTAAGCAGCAAAACAACATAAAATTGTCTGCTTTACTGCAGGTATGCATTCGATAGACATTGCAATGTAATAAAAAATCTGCACGACTCTCGAAGACGCTTATTTTCATTTGTTCCACTCAAAATACAACGTCAACTTATAATAACTGACAACAAACTGTTTATAGAAATTGATCACGTTTTGCATTTAATAAACTTACTTTTTCTTTTGATTTTAATTTGAAAGAAAAACTGATAGTATTCTTTCGCATTCAGAGTTATATTTCCCCAAACAGAATAACATTTAAGGAAAGAGATCACACTTCTTACAAATCTCAAGCAAAAAAGGTAAAGTTCACGTGCACAAACAAGGACATACAACTTCGATTCAAGTCACAAGTTTCCTGCCAATTCCATCTCCATCTCTGTTACCCGGTATTCGTAATTGCAAATTAAACCACCGTTCAAGCAGTATCGCGCACGAATACTGACAAAAAGGCACCAACTATTCTGCGTAACTCTGAACGTAGGAATCTGGTCTTTATCTCATTGCACTTCCATCGTAGAAACTCTCCTTCAGGTGTCTTCCGATTACCCCAAGAAATTTCAAAGTGACTTGATCGTTATTTTTCAACTCTACAAAGTAGCACCACATTATCCTCAACACGATCACAAGTGTCGAGAATATTCGCGTTATCAGTGAAATAAATTCCATCACACGTGAACTCCTTCAGGAAGTCCAAATCAACGATTCTACGATCGTCATGTTCTCCAAGTTGTTCGTTTTTGGAGATCCACTAGTTTCGTCGTAAGTGGTTTGGTTATTCGGAAGGGAGGAAATTCGATTTCTCCTTATCTCGATAGAAGGAAAACGTTTGTAAAGAACCCCGCGAATGCCCCATGAACGTATTGACCCCATCGTGCCTTCTTCTAATCGGATACTAATAGGTCCTCGGGGACAAGACTCGCCCACGCAAACTTGCCAGGGAATTTCAGGGCACGATCTCGTTTACGTCCAATTACGGTCTACAAATATATACATACATAGGAGCCTGCAATTTCGGCATCCCTTTGCCATAGACTTTCTATGTACGAAAGTGACGACCCAGTCTTTCGCTACGTAGGCAAACTGCCCATGGCCCTTGTTTCGCGTAACACGTAAAAAGGAAAGTCAGATGTGGACGAAGGGTTTAGGCTTTTCTGTGAAAACAAATGGTCAGTTGCTATTTCGGGGCTAATGTTTGGATTGTAATGGGGGTGTAATGGACCTGTCCTATTTTAGGGTGCCACTACAACGGAATGGTGGGATAGTTTCGGAACGGGATTTCGAGGTATGAGAGCTGTGGAGCGTTGTGTAGGTTTTTTGGAATTTTTTTGAAAATAAGGTTCACATTTTATTGAACTTTAAAGCATCGATAATCAGTTTGCGACGTTAGTGTAGATTAAATAAGAATGTTGTTTGTGCGGCTTTGAAATTTGAGAATTAAAATGTTTTAAGTATTACGTTGAGGGGCATCGTAGTAGTAAAATATAAAAACTTCGAAATATTAAAAAAAATCAAATACATAATTGACAGTAAAATGTTGTAGATAAAAATATTTGTATAAAAATGAAAGTGTATTTATAGAAATATTTTTGTTGGTAAAAAGAAAATCTTCTTTTTAAATTTATTATTAAACCGAGGCAGAATAGTTGCGAGAAAATTGGGATATGAAACTAAATGAATGAATATTAATAACTTTTGAAAATTAACAAGTGTTTCCTTTAATGACAACTGTAAATACCCAGACCGTGCTAATCCTTTAAATTCTAAAGACCTCCCAACCTTTACACAGCCCAATTTAAAACTAAATACTCATTCTACACGAAGCTGGAAGTTCCATCAAAAGAAAGCCAACATAACTTTGACATCTTTTAACGGATATTAACTCAGAAAGAACGGAGATATACTACACGAGCAGACGCTTCAAATACTCAAGAAAGAAACATACAACGTCAACATTTATCACCGTGAACAGGCCATGCAGATTGAAAACACGAGAGCGCAAATAACACGTAACAATGTGAAATACAACTTTATTTCCGCGCTTGGAAATAAAATTAATCTCCAAACACGAATGCTGCCTCTCTCACAGACGTAATCACACTCGGCGCACCTGAATTAACCCACATCAGTAGCAAGCCCGATATACTCGTTGGATTTCTACTATCATACACCAAGATCTTCCACCATATCGTGATTCTTCAGTGTTCTTTTGATACGCCGCTTAATACACGGTTTCCTTAATCTCGTCGGTGTCGATGCCGGAGGGGAAAAAAAGGAGAGCAAAGAGGGTGAACGCCGTGGTGCGCAACTTAAACAAGGTAGAGAAAGATCATCAGTCCAACGTAGAACGAAGGAGAGACAGAGTTGGCGAAATTAAAAAATAAAAAAAGGAGGAAAGATTCAACTGCACATGAATGGAAAGATGAAGAGAAACGAGTGGAAAGAGAAAGAAAGAAGGGAGGAAGAAGCATGCCGCGAACCGAATCGATTGGAAATAAGCCGATTGCTACCTGCATGGAGGTCCGCGCGCAAATCCCGCTTGTTCGTTCTGACACTTGAGGCCCGTAAAAAAAAGGGAGAAACAAGAAAAACTACCACTTTCTTTCACTCTTCCGTAACACACCGACAACGACTGCCGTCATTGGCAAACCGTGCGATTCACCCAAGTGGGTATTCGCGCCGCCATTATCCGCGGTTGAATCGACTTCGGAGAATTCTCATCCCGGACGATACAGTATGCAAGTAAGTCTGTATGGAAGCCACCTGAAAGGTTCGACAGTGTTTTCTAAATGAGTTTTGGCGTAACGATGAAAACGGCTCGCGCGAATGCAGCTTGGAAGTTGGAGGCTTTGTGTGCTCTGCGGTTTCAATGCTGACAGGGAAAATGTCTGTATAGCTTGTTAGCAGCTTCTTCGTTGACGTGTCGATGTGGCGTGGGTGGAATTAAGTACTGAACGTTTATTTCACGATAGAAATGTACATTCTTTTTGTACTATTTAAAATTTTATGGGTGAGAGCGATTTGCAGTGTTGTATTTCATTTTGATAACTGTAACGTAGTAAGTGAAATGAAAATATTCTATGTTTGGATTATTTGTGAACTAGGAAACTACTGTCGTATCTCACCGATATTTCCAATTCGAAAAGTTTTGAAAAACTTGCAAATTTTTTATCCTATTTTACAGCATTAGGAGTGTCAGTCGTTATTGTTCGGCGAAGGTTCAGAATGACAGGATAAAAAATAAGAAACAAATAATATCTCCCTAGAAAATAACAGAAGCGAACATTTAAAGGCAGCTTCACGTAACGTATTCATTTTTACTAAATTTGTATCGCCGTCGAGAAAGACAGCATTAAATCGCTGTTCTTGCTTCACCATGAACCAGCCTGGCGACGAAATACAGCTTGTATTTCCATTATCCGCGAGTAAGTCGGCCTCTGAAAGTTCGCGAGACGACAGCGTAGACGTGTAGCAGTGTATGTGACAGAAAAAAGGAAGGTGCGGAACAGGAGGATACGTTCTCTGAATTACAACGCCGACAAGAATTGACATTAACGAGGATTTCCGTGCGACAAGTACGCACTTATTTCAATGTACACGATGTACGCGTAAAGAAGCCAATGCAAAGTTTTTTTTTGTGGGGAGACATTATGCGAGACACGGCCTCGAAGAGGGACTCGTATTCTCTCAATTTGAATTTGCCTCCCTCATTGTTTGACCGCAATATTCTTTCAACTACCGAACAGTGATGCTTGCAACTGCGGAATTGGAAATGTAATTTTGTACTCGAAAAAATGAAATCAATGAATTACTTTGTTATTCACTTTAATTCGACGTCTTCTTTAACCCATTCACTGCCAGAAAAACTAAGCAAATATTATCTTATGTAATAAAATTTGAGAAGATGACAGTAAGTTTTTAAAACAGTAATTTAATTATTCAAAAATAAAATCTCAAGACTTGTAGTGATACTAAGAAAATTTTTGTTCCAAAAATGCTACACACGTTCGGCTGTTATTGCCAACTTATTAATTCCAACTTATAGTGCAAACACGAGATATCTCGTAGTTGGCAGTGAATGGGTTAATACTGTACTAACAGTTTAATTCTAAGGAAAGGACGATGGTATGATTTTGTAGCAAAATATCTAATTAAAAACTGTTTTTCAGCTGTAGAGAATTAAATTGATTTAATTAAATTGGTAAAATAAAAATTGATCAATGATTCTTGATATGTCGTATGATTTAACGCAATATTATAGAAATAGTGTTATAATGACACGTTTGACTTATATTTTCAGTTGCATGGCATTTGCAAAACTTGAAAATATCCTTCCAATTTATTGCATCACGAGTATTACTCATTATTTCATAGCAAGAAGTTAAGGACTCCAAAGTAGTGTGCTGGAAGATTAGAACAACCCTCTTGACTAAATGTAAGATTCCCAGAAGGGGGATGTTCTTATGTTTTTCTTAACGATTTATGATTTGAAAATAAGCACAATATCTTGTTTGCGATCCAAATTACTTTGGGATACATCTTTCGAAAATATTTCATGTGAACTATCTATCATCTTAATTTTGCATGAATTTTCATAAAAAAAATCCTAGTTGCGTTAAGAATTTCTCGACGAAATTCTCCACGTTTCAGTCTGCAAACGCTAATATAACGCGTTTAATGAAACAGAACATGATACTCTGGGCTTTAACTGATGAGGATTTCCCCACTTGGTTCAGTCACATCGTATGCACAGTATTAGCTTCTTGGAAGAACAATTCCCCTCAATATTACATTAAATTTGCAGAACTGCATTACGTTAACTGAGTCCAAAGCAATATCAAACAATGCCATTTTTAAAATGAACATCAAGTACCAACGTTATTGTAATATTCACCCCTACAGGTTCGAATGCCCTCATTAACCCTTTCCTCTTCGACATTTAATTTGACTCCATGTGCACGAACTAAAAACTGCTATGACTGTTACACAAATAGAATTATTACGTGCTAATTGTTCTCCGATTTTCGATTTTTCCTATAATTTAACACAATGTTAATAACATTAAAATGATTTGGCCATCTCGTGACCGTCTATATTTTCACTTACACACAATAGTTTTTAGAAAACCACAAAATTTCCTATTGCATGCATCGCTTTATGAGTATCACGCGCAATTGTGGACTAAGGGGTTAAAATAGCTTTCTACAAAAGATGGCAAGGGTTTAACACTACCACATTTCAATGCATGAAAGTCCGTGCATGACACAAAACCAACTACATTAACCCGTTTCATCCACATTTCGTTCAACCTCCGCGTGTTCCACAGTTGAGATAGTTCTCGTGGCAAGCTGTTATCCTTCAATCGGATCCCGATCGTTTACAGTCTCTATGAAAATCATTATCCGACAACCAGGAAACTTTTCCGCTTACTTCTTTCCTCCCATCGTTCGCATGTCTCACTCATACACCCACAACTTAAATGGCACACGGAGAGAAACGTTAATGTACACACACGAAAGCGCGTCATCCTGTAAAAAGGAATATGTAAATCGGACGGAATGTAATTCTCTCCCTGTGGAGCGATGCAGCGTTTCGCAGGTTTGCACTTTCGTTATCCATACGCGCCCGAGTTGTGCGAGTTCCACGCAAAACGATAGGGAGAATGCGTACGCGAAGGAGGACACGAGAGATAGAAGGACAAGAAGGTACGAGAACGGTTTGAATTACGACAGCGTCGAGAAGTGACGTTAACGAGTATTTCCGTGCGCTTACGCGGTGCTCGCCGATGCTCACGATACATACGTAAGGAGCTCGCGAGCCAACGTTGGGATAAAAGTAATACTGCGCTTCGAAAAGGCTCTCGTTACGTTTCTGCACGGGGCCTTGTTGCACCTGCGGAAATGCACCAATCGGAATGGCGACGGTGGACAATGGGGCGGTCGTTATCCCGTCGGGGATACCACGGAATAGAAACGACAGATTTTATTGTCTCGGGGTACTACTGCTACCATTTTCTCCCTTGTGATTCCTTTCCCTTAGAATTTATAGCTTTGGAGATAATTAAGTTAGTGATAGTTATTTTGCGATGTATTTAGTCATGTTAAATGTGTGCAGGGTGGGAGAGCATGTTTGTGTAGTAGGTCAGTTTAGTATAATAAATAAGATGCATCGCGATGGAGAATTTACAGCAGTTTTTTGGTAATGTGGTATATGCTTTTTGTTTTTGTTTCATTAAAATGTTTTAATGCAGATGTATTATTCAGATGGATGAACGTACGAGTGATTTATGATGTTTGTATCTCGGTTTATAGTCAGTTCAATGACAACCAGCGTGTTATGCATGTTTAACCCTCTATGGTCCAAATTTTGTGTGTTATCCGAAAATTAGTTTTGCGATACGATGATTAGAAAATGACAAAAATAGAATTTTAAATAACAGATTAAACTTGATTATTAAACATTGAATTGTAAAGAATTTTATAATTTTCACGGGGCAAATTATAGTGTTTGAAAAAGTTAAAAATTTTTAAGTTTTTTCAAAGTCATAGGAGCCCATAGAGGGTTAATTCTTTAGGGAACTTGTTACTGCATTTTTTTTTGCTAATTGGAAAACACCTTGAAGAATATATTGAAAGACCTTAGAAGCTTTAGTAGAAGGTTCATTAGCTAATGGATGGTTTGTAAGTCTGTCTAGAATTACGAAGTGTCCCAAAACCGTGAAGTACTGCACTAAGGGTATAATTGTAGAAGAAAATTCTAATGTTTGTTGCTAAAACTAATTTTAAATTCAACATTAATAAATCTGATTTAACAGAACTACAAAATACTTAAGTTCCAATTAGGTTGGAATTAGATCGAAATTGATATCATGATTTCACACGTGTTCAGCTATGACGTTTTTCTCATTAGCTTCAATGAAGGCCACTTTGTTTAGTCCTCGAAATTTCACGATGGTACCATGAACGTAAAGAGAACACAATCTCGTTTCACAAAGGACAAACATACGGTCTCGCCTAAAAGAGCCTTACACTTGTTTGATACCAGTTTGCCCTACTCCTGAAATTAGGTCGAGGTTTTTGAGATTTTCATAAGGATCCTTTGTGGAACGAACTGCGTTTCATCTCGAAGGCTTAATCCTTTGGGAATCAACGTGGCACGTGTGCGGGTGTTCTAATTAAATTACGTTATTATGGATCACACGTAGGCTTGTAATTGCGATGTAATTTTTTAGAATTCGACGTACCGCTGTAACATCGCGATGAAACGCGTAAGTGAAAAGTCTCTTTATTGTTCAGACAAGTAGAACGAGGTTTCGCGTTCTTTACAATGAGCGCCTAATTTATTTCGCAAAATCCTATCTACATCCACATTTTCCTCAGTTACATTTCACCTGTGGAGTAGAATTCTTAATATTTTCAAATTAACGAAATAGGGCAGAATTTTTATTACCATGCATCCAAATTAACTCAAAGCGGCGAAAGGAATATTTTAATTAGTTACAGATGTAATTAATAAAATAAAAAAAGTCTTCAACGTTATGACCGGAATCGCAGAAGCTTTTTTTTATTTTATTAATCTCAGTTATATATATTTCAATTTTTCAATTATTTTTTACTCTGATGTATAATACAGAAGAAAACAAATATATTTAGATAAATAATAGAACAAAATAGTCCCCAAAAATTACACTTTAAATTTCTATTAATTCTTTACAACGTCACCTGTGCGGAGAAAAGAGGGTGAAGTGTAATGTATCAGTTTTAATTACAAGGACGAGAAGAATGAGGAGTCGGACGATTCGCCATCCGAAGTTTTTAGGATGATGTTTCGTGATTAACTAATCGTGACTTGTGACAAGACACGAAACGCTTCCAGCAAGGATTTCTAATAAGAACTAATAGCCTACTCTCCGTTAGGCGTTTCACGATTACGCGCCGCATACTGAATCGGTGTTCCTTACAGGCGTTGAATTTGAAATCAATCTTCATTAATGAAACTTATAATTAAGGACAGGGTCTATCTAACGATCAAGCCTGGAGAATAATGTAAGCATATGAGGAACCATTACTGACATATTATAGACAAAGTCGATAACTTATTCGAAGTCATTTTCAAAACCTGAAATCTGTGTTGAATGCTGGATCATTATAAAACAATGGCGCTAAGCATTATCATCGGACGGCCATTAAATACGTAACAAACGTATTAAAACGGATTATAACGGTATATTAAACGCATTAAACGTAATTGTGAACCCACTGCACTAACGTATTGTCGCAGAATGCCAGCTAAATGCGTAAAATTACGAAATTACAATCGTTGATGAATAATTATTCCGTAATTCAGTTCATCTCAAATATTTTGTGCTCGAGAGTCTGAAGAAAGCGCGATATAAGAATTACCATAATGAGTTATTTATTATCGATTTTATTACGGTTATTAGATCCGAAATGAAATTTCATTATTTCATTACTGATTTAAATTACGAGGCTAACGTACCATTTATCTTTTCACGTATAGTAATCTTTTTAATCGTCATTCTACTTAATTGAATAAGTTAACAGCTTTAAAAGAAATAAAAAAAAAAGTGATTAAATTCGATCTTTGATTAATGCCAAACCGACCGACAATACATAATTATCCTATAGTCTCACGGTTCTCAAGCATTTCAATCGAGAATCTGAAACTAAGAGAGAACCAACGTCAATCTTATCGAACGGTTTTATTTATCATCGATTCCATTACGGTTATTATATCCCGAACGATCTAAAATTACCGGAGAGAATTGTAATCGGAAGGCAAGCGGGAGAAAAAAAAAGGAAAGAAAGAGGTCGCAATAATTTCGATGGTCATCGTTAGCGACGCGATCGTCTAACGAGGAGGATCCGTTGATTTCGAAGCAGGGGTCTGATTTGGATCAAAGTGAATCGTGACGGGCAAGAAGCCACGGAGAATCGAGGCAACGAGTGCTTCGACGAATTATCTGAGAGGCAGCCGAGAAAAACGCGTCTCTCCGTTCAGGCGTAGCAATTTTTTTACCCACTTAACTCGCACTCGATACTCTCCCGAGGGACCGTTAAGCTGTTTTACGAGAGTCCACGTAATTCCTTCATCGCCTTCTTCTCCCATCGGCGTGGCTCTCCTCTCGGCAGCGGAGAACCGACCGCTCTAATTGACCGCGACAAATAAATCATAATGAGGCGGCTTCTTTCTCATTACTAGCGAGCGTCACGCTTTTACGCAATCTTCATCACCATTCATCGGGCGGGCGGTGAGCGAGTTCGAAAATAAATTCCCTCGCCGTCGATGTAATCTGTTTACGAGCCACGGGTAATTACGCTCTCTTTGTATTAATAATGATTATTTCGTGTAATTCATAACGCCCTTAATTAGACGCGACCTTCTTAATTTCTAGTTTACGTAATGGCGTTAATTGTGCACGGTCCATCAGTCCCCGTCACTGTCAATTATTTTCCTCTTCATCTTCGTCCGGTAGAGTCGCTGCCCCCACGTTTTCCCTTTCGTTCGCGCGACCTTCCATCCGTCCTTCCAATTTTTCCAACTCGTTTTTCTCTTTTCTAATCGGCCACTCGTTAAATCTCGTCACAAGTGCAATTTTTGTTACTATTTTCAAGGGAATTCAACGATTATTGGGGATAGACGTTACGATTATTGAAAAACGGAGAAATGATTATGACTTTGAAGCAAGGTTAAATGCAGTAACTGTTTATAGGAACGTTATTTTTCTGTTTTTATACTAATTATTCCCTCTCTAAGTAAGTCTCCTACGTTGAGGTGTGGAATGTACAGAGTGTTTCAAAAGTAGTTGTCATGGCTTTCAGGGGTTGTTCCTACCCCCTTGAATCAATAGAGATTTGCATAAAAATACCAGAAAAATTACGAAAGGGTACCAAATCTTTTTATTAGCTCATTTTATTTGTCTTGTTACGTAGGTAAAATGACTGAGAAAGAATTAGGGACTTGGCTTTACTTTCCTTATTAGAAGTCTTCCTTAACTACGGGTTAGGATATTTAACACTTTGCGATAGTGTTTCATTAAGAACAAAATGTGTAATTGCACTTAGAACATTACTATTAAAATCGTGGTAAGAATGATATATACCTCGGAGTCGTGTTGATTGTTTGTTTTAATGGCTGAGAGTAGATATCCGATGGCAACGGTGAAACTACTTGATGACTGAGGGCAGACATGGCCGCCAACTGAGGGTTGATACTACTGTGAGGATGAATTCCCAAGCAGCCCACAAAAAGAGAGGTATTTGATGATCCACAATGTCGTCTTCGAATGTATTATACACGCACTAATAGATGAAAATAATTTTAACCCGATCACGGAGCACTGATTCCTCGTCGGTGGTCGAGGGCAAACTGATAGCAAGTCGAACATCGAAATGTCTCATTGTTTTGATTCGCGGAAAAGATACCTGTAGATTACAATCGCCGAGTCGCACCGCAATATTTTGACAACACGCAGCTGTTAGTGTACTTCCTGACCAGTGAAGTGGAAATAATTTCTACCGTTACTCGTAAAATAAATCTTAAATTTGTAAATACAATTGCACATTAATGTTTACCTATATAACCACACGTTAGAAATATAACATTTTTGTAGACGTAGCGTTATTTTCAAAAGTAAAAACTTATTTAAAAAGTAGTCAATTGCGAAGTATGATATAACAATTAATATTAATATAACTACCTGTGAAAATTTTAATGGTTGACTATAGTGACTAACACGTAGAGTCAGGCATTGTAGTCACCAAAGTATCTCGCAGCTATATTTAGCATTATTCTTAAAAGAAATAAATAATGAACAGCGAAGAATGATGGAAAATTAAGTTCGCCCAATTAACGAAATATTGGAAAAATTCATCTGCAATATATTTTAATGAATCGTTACCGTACTAAAATAAATACCTACTACACTTATCAGGACTAAACTCCAAATGACACTCCACATCCTACGATCACATCGAGAATGTCAAGATTCTAAAATTTCACAATATGAAAAATAGTCATTCGTAAAAGAAATGGACAAACAACGAAACAAAGTAGGTATTTAACTCCTCTCTGTTTCCATTCTCCACAACATACCATACTCGATATCATTTTGTTTCTGCCTAAGCTTCCTCCCTCTTAATCCCTCTCTTAGTCCTCCCGTCTCCATCTTACCTTTCCTCCATCGTGTTACCCCCCTTGTTCGATCTTCTCAGCACCCTTTCAGCTGGCCACTTGTGCGCGCGGCTCCCTAATAAAGATCCATTTCTCAGCGTTACGACAGGCCGATAAGCAAGGCCACAATTTCAATTACGGCGTTAAGCCCGGCGAGATCGTCGGACCGTAAAAACTGCGAGACTATAACCGAGATACTAAGCAAGTAAAAATCGACGATACGTCCCGCGGGCTTCCCTCCCGCCTCTCCCACGTATCCAGCTCCCTTTCCTCCTCTCTCTCCCTCTCTATCTCACTTCCCCTCTTTACCTAGTATCAGGCCTGTCTTATCCGCTCTTCGTCTCTCAACGTTGTTCCATCTCGTCGCAAAAGAGCGAGAGAAAGAACGAGAGAGACGAAAGTACGCGGAGAACCGAGGTTTGACTCGTTAATATATCAGATTATGCTGGAACAGCGAGTCTAATTTATACCACAGTAAACTGCAGGCTGCACCTCGGGCCTCTCCGCCGTCTGCCATTTTTAATACGTCCTTAAAGCGTCGCATCTCTTAAAAGATTTCTCGAACCACCCCCTCCACACCCTCCCTCTTCCTCTTTTCCCCATCGTTTTCTTTCTCTCTTGCATCCTCCACCGTAAACCCTCATCCCTTTCGCCGACTACTTCCTTCCAAGCCCGTTCTCTCGGTCTTTATATACCTCTCGTCATATCCCGTTCTCCGCGACGCCTCCCTCCCACCCCCGTCTGCGTCCGCAGGTTGAAATCTTCAACTGCGTTTCTTTGCCCCCATCGCCAACGAGACTCACACCCTCAGAGACGTCGAGGACGAGCCAGCCAGACTCCGCTTACTTTTTCTCTCCCTCGGCGACATACGATTTGCTGGGGTTGGGGCCGTCGAAGGTGGGCACCCCCCGGGGGTTACGGGATAAAGGGTGGGCTTCGAAGAAGGGGAGGTTGGAACGACGGAAAAACGAAGAGCGCCGAAAGTTTTTCTTTATTGTTAGACAGCACTGCAGAATACACAAACGATAAGGGATTACGCTTTTTCCTCGATGCTTATTTATAGCTTGTGTCTTCCCCCGCCGTTTTCTAGACTCTTTTCTACCTTGTTCTCTGGCGCCTTCGTGATTCGCTGAGAAGAGGGGGATTGAGAGGGAGGGAGATAAAGAGAGGAAGAGAGATTGGTGATAAGAAGTTCGATGATAATGCCAAGGATGATACGGTGAGTGAATTCACGATGATTTTTGCCGATAAATTCGTTTGGCCCGGTACCCAAGGACGAGTCTGTGAAATCTCTCCTGGCACGTATCGCGAGGATTTAATCCGGCTGCTGGTGGAATTCGTACATTTTAGTGGATTTCGCGTTCTTCTCGATCCTACTCTGTTGGACAGGCGGGTGCATATTTTATCCTTGATGAAATTTTTATCGAACAAGTATTTACTGAATTAACCCCTTCGGGACGTTATTTTCACGGTAAGTAGACAGATTTGTCTGCAAATTGCATGCGTTTATCTTCGAAGGAATATTGGACTAGGTATATTGGAGAAGAATTTTTCCAATATTTCATTAATTGGTAGAACTTAATTTTCTATCATTCGCAGTTGTTCAAGATTTATTTCTTTTAAGAATAATGCTAATTATACAGCTACGAGATACTTTAGTTAACAGTTTCACAATTTCCGGTTCAAGTAGTGAAGATATGCCATTTTTTGTTTCATTGACTAAAGGATATTTTCTGCATTATTTCCTAAATTAAGTAGACAGTCGCTTGAATCTCTTTCGGAAAGAAATTATAATTATCTCATAACCGCAGCCAAGATACTTGCAACGATAACAATAGATATATATAAAGTACCGGCAAGGTTAATTTTAAATATATAAAATATATTGAAAAACCTCAAATTGAGATTCCATTAACAGAAAATAAAATCGAGTAGATGCAAGACGATAAAATAAATAATTACTCCAATTCTAGCTACAAGTTTTTTACACGTCTCACTTCATCTTAATATGCACTATTAACCCCTTGGCGTACAATAACAAGTGCTACTCGTGACGCGATAAATGGAATAGTCAATTTTGAAGTGCTCCAAAAATTATTTTATCAAAAATCTTAGTAGGTCCTGATAAAATAAAGTAAATTCTATGCTATTCAATATTACGTTAACGCATTTACTATATCAGAAATTAGGGGTTAGATTGTTATTTCAGTAATTAATTGAGATTTATTGCACATTTAATCACAAAAGAAATGGCACGGCAAGGGGTTAAGAGTAGCAAAAATAACTTTATCCAGTTCAAGAAACTTTATCATTTCACGTTGACAAAAATAGTGCTTCCTCGTTTAATTGTTTGTTGTTTACTCGTTCCATTGAAATTCATCGTTAAGATATTACCGTCAATTACACTGAGGCCGCGTATTGCAAAGCACAGTTTAAATGACTTAATCGTTGGAAACGAAAACAAAGGGAAGAAATTTCTTTTAAGCCTATAACTTTCACGCGCGAGATTGGCGCTACACAGTCATTAGTCTGAATGTAGCCGAGATGTATAAGTACCCTCGTGAGAGAATAAAAAGAGATTTCGCTCTTCTACTCTTTTATTCTTTCGTAAAATGGACCACCGGTTCACGGGCGAGAAATAAAACCAGGCCACGTTCTTACGTCGAGGACTGCTATGAATGACATATTATGAATCCTCCACTTACGCATTGTTTGTGATACCCTGTATACACGGGAATGTAAATGTGATCAAGTGCGACACATCTCTGAGTTAAACGGCAACGATTAACACGTTGTTTGTCAAACAGCTGTGATAGACGTATTCAGTCGAGATTGAAATGGAGAAACGTTTTTAAAATTGCTTTGTGGAAAAAAGCGGTGACGAATTGAAGTGTACGATGTTAAATGATCAAAATGAGATTATTATTTAACTTAATTCAGCGAATTACTTAAATTATCATTTAACATAATTTTAGCGAGATGAGAATTTCTTTTGTTTCTTCTACTTTTCGAATTGTTGATCTCACAGGGAAAAATTAAGACGTCAGTTAAAAAAAAATATAAAATATATTATAGGGAAAGTAGTAAAAATATTGGACAAAAAAAGTGCACTCTCCATCAGTGGAGGATTCTTATTTACGTGTTTTTTTTTCTCTTGGAACATGGTAGCACTATAAACTGCTAATCACCGTCGCTAAGCTATTGTAATATTCTCTTTTTGAATTTTGTAAATTGTTTTTTCA
Organism: Cerceris rybyensis; assembly: GCA_910591515.1. Classification (NCBI taxonomy): domain Eukaryota; kingdom Metazoa; phylum Arthropoda; class Insecta; order Hymenoptera; family Crabronidae; genus Cerceris; species Cerceris rybyensis. Next base: position 14,837,494 of record OU342799.1, read on the forward strand.
TTGATTTTTCGTGCAAATTGTTTTACATTTTTATATTTTTAAATTGGCTTTTTTGCACGATGTAAAGTATTATAGCGAAAGTACATAATATAGTTGAGAAAATTTTAATTCACTTCGAAACTGTAAGTTATGTTTGTTTTACATTCGTTTTATTAAAAAATGTAAGTTTTCTAAAAATGCTTCTATCGACAAATGAATAAAATAAGATCGGGAAGATTCAAGCACCGAATAAACGTCCTATGAAATTTGCAGTTTATAAAAAATGGATTAGTTAAAAGCATATTGGAAAATTGATCTAAAGTGAAAGATAAATCAGTGAGAGAAGTATTCTTATCTCTAGTGCGACAAGAACGTGAATTTAATAAATTTTCCTTAAATAATCGAATCCTATGAATTCAAAGGTAAAGTCACATTTATTACAACGTTATCTCAACATTTTACAGATTTTTTGGTACGTCGGCACGGAGTTAATGTCGTCGAAATAGTAGACAAATTTATGATGACATCGTTAATAGACATTTGAGAATAATCGTGGATGAAATATTAGTGGGACGTCGAAGAAGCAGGGTAGAGAGAAAAATGAGGCGGAAGCGTATTCGAGTAGAATCGGCCACAGGAGAGCACTAATTTATATTGAATCGATTCACGAGACGGGAATGATTTTTAGAAACAACTGAAGTAAAAACTTGTAGTGTAAAAAAGTGCGAATTAGATGTCTATCCATGGCAATATAATAATCATCTTTTCTTTCTTTTTTAATAATAATAGTTACAGAGTTTTAGCATTAGTACTGGAAACTTTGCACGAATTATTTACATACCTGGTTTATTCACACGATAAATGTAACCTGTGAAGTATAGAAGCTCAATATTATTTTTTTACAGATTTTACAAGTCCTTAGTGTTTGTCTCTACAAGTAACCCATTAATGTTATTATAATCAAGCTTCCTGGGTTAGATAATATTCCCAAAGCTTTCTGATTTTCTGTGAGATCAAATAAACAATATAAATTTCTATTAAGTATGAATACTATCGTCTTAGTAGTATTAACTGCCGGGTTTATATCTCTTATTTTTAAATACACTAAATACCGACTACTAAAACTAAAAAATGCGATTTGATAAGTAATTTTTATTTTATCACGTAGATATAGAATGTATGCCATGTGGTTCTCCTATCCGTTTTGAAACCTATCACAAAAACTTAATTATTTTGACCTCATTGGTATATTTGGAGTGAATTAAAAAATTGCATTATACCATCGATTGAGTGTTATATAATTGATATTAAATATTGACGTTTCGAAGCACATAATGCAAAATCGATAAGCACCAACAGTCGATCCAACATAGTCATGGGATCAATGGATACAGGATATCCTACGTTCTCCATGTTTCTCGCTTTTCTTCCCGCATCCGTTTCCGTCGAGACGAAGGAACTCGCCGTTTAATGGCGCGAGGAAGGAACACATCTTGCCAGAGAGGCTTGAAACCACCATAATACGATCAATCGTAGAATTGTTTCTCAATCCACCAACGAATTGGCTTGTTTTCGACAATCTCAGTCGAGTCAATCTCGCGAAAGCCATAAAGGAAACGCATGGGGCCGTCTTATTCTTTATTTCTCTACGCGGGAGAATCAGCGGATAATCCGCGAAAGGGCGAGACAATTGGTCAACCTATGGGGGATATTATATCTTTACGAGGAGAGGGACGAGATTGCGGGGGAGTTCTAATACCGACGAGAGAAAGGAAGGCAACAGAGGAGGAACAGGATCCGCTGGAAAATCTCGATTTTCAGTAAGACGAGCTTAGTCGTTGATAGGATTGTGGATCGTTCTACATCGAAGACGGTGAGATATCGGGATCTTTTGTTCTCCCTCGAGCTGGCTTGTTAACCGTATACCCTTGCACATATTGCATTTTCTTCTACATTTTTCGTTGATACTTTGAGCTTCAATTCACTGCATTGTAAAATTAGTTTTAATATTCTCAGACTGTGGCGAACAAGATTGCGGAAATTTTACTATTTTCAAGTATAAGATATAGAATTTACTTTACCCTATTTTTGAAAAATTATCCTTAAGTTGATTAAGCAGCTTTTGTGTCCGTCATGAATAAAATTATATGAAATTTTTCATCGTTAACTACTGATTTGAAACAATCATTTTGTAGTGGAAAGCAGGCACAGAACAATTTTAGTTAATTATAATTCGAGATAGATGCAATTTCCTGTATTCGTCACGTACACTTAAAATGCCTTTTATGAATGGTAATTAATGTGGCAGATAATTATCCGTTAAGTGACCCCTTAAGAGATAAGTGGAATTCATTTTAATTTATACTAAAATACTTTGACGCACATGGCGCAAGTTTTATAATAACGATGCAGATTCTATTGCACGAGAAGATCATTAGTGCGGTAATATAGAACGCGTTGCTTTTGTAATTAGTAGCTAATTACGAGTAATTCGTAATTCACTTAAAGCCACACCCGCTTTCAAGAGCCCAAGCCGTGCTCGTAGATTTATATTTTTAGTTGAACGATTACTCCCTAACGTAAAAGGGTTTTAGTTTCATGCTAAATAAAGGAAAGTGTTTGCGAGATTTTCTTTTGAAATTTCCTCCTCGTCCTATTCGCCGCTGTTTATTTTTCCACGATTCAATTAATCGTTTTTTTTTATTGTAAAGTTTGCTTGATTGTAAAGTCTCGTCTTGCCAGAACCTAGTCTGATCTAAACACTTTTACTCGGAGCTCTGGGTGCGTAAGGCCCATACCCAGTGAAATCAGCAACTCTCTGAATCCACTGGGCCTCCTGGAGGCAGTGTATAATTTTGTAAATGTTTCACTGACATTACACTATTTCTTTAATTATCAAACATGGATATGTCAGTTGGGACAGTTGTGATTAGGAACCATTGCGTTACATGTTAATTGGAGATGGTTTTCTCATTAGTATTTTTTAATAAAATTTCTTTTAAATACAAGTCACCATTGCAGTGCCATTAATTTCAAACGCAAAACCTAAGATTCCTTCGGCATCTGAAAATTCTCCAACGTTAGTATTCCAACTGAATCCTTACGAAGCATAGAACTCTTTCACTTCACTTTTCAAATAATTAATTATAGCACAAGCTAACATAAACTTTATCCACGTCAACAACCACAGCTTCAACATTAATAATTAATTTAGAATATTCTAAGCACTCGATACGGAAAATGACCAATTAACGAATTTCCCCAAAACTAACAATAAGTACCTATAGATACAATAATTGCTCGTCCTCCTGGTGTTTTGTAATTCTCATTATCCTTTATATTCCATGCAGAAACTTCGCCGTTTTACATAATTAAATGAAGGAAAGACTCGAAACGAGGAGATTTAAATCCGTACGAAGCTAAACCGGAAAGAAGCTCGAGCCAAGGACCGAGTAGGACGCGATTCCTGGCGTGTAAATGCAAAAGAGGAACAGGTTTATCTCCTCTTCCGCGATTCTAAAAAATGCTTCATTCTTTTTCTCCCGACTGGTCCGCGTCGCGACGACTAACACGTCGATGAACCAGTTCAAGAAAAGAATCCTGCGAGCGCGAAGCCTGCAATAATTTCTTAACGGTTCCAGAAATTATGCGCCTTAATTATGCGACTCGCAGGAGCCAAGGGAGTTAGTCGAGGGTGCAAGGACGAAGTATCTGGAGAAAGGACGAAAGAAAAAGAGGAATACCAGGGAGAAAAGCCCCGTAAAGACGCGATGCCTTTCAGAAACGCCACGGAATGGTTAATTGCTTCGCTCTCCGTGTTTGATTACAATTCTTTCGTGGACGACTCGAATGAGAGGGGAAGAAAGTGGTCGGAAGATTAAGAAAGGAGGAAGCAACTCAAGGAAGTACGCGAGCGCAAAGTTTCTCGCGCATTGTGCAACGGGGCAGCCAGTGCTTACGAATAATTATTAGCAATAATTTTTCATTACCAAGACATCGCGAGATAATTATAGGGGCGAGGTGGTTTTTGTGCGAGCTACGTACGCGCTTACCTGTAATGAATAGTCGCTCGTTACCTGCCGCGCCCGCCGGAGTTACTCTGGAATTACAATCTCCGCGAATGTTTTACAATGTTTCTCATGGAATAGCAGCGATGAAAGGCTCTTCCTATTTTGCCAACATTTTTACTATGGCGTACTTCGAGACACTGTGAAAGTTCGCTTACAGTTTTTCTCGGTGTTAAAATTCGACGGTTTCAGCTTGGCAATGCTATTTTTTTGTGTGTTTCTACTTGTTAGCGTCAAGTAGGATAAGCCTTGCGAATCGCGGGCAACATTCTGAACGGTGTTTGATCTCGGTTTTGGAAGAGATCCCTCTGTAATCATTTTTGAAAAAGTTTAATCAGTCTTCTTGTTATTGGAATTATCAATTTTGCGTGATATGGATGATGGCAGAAATTAGAGAATTTTTATTGGGATTGAAGGTAATGATTAAATACAAGTGGAATAATGGGAGTTTCAATCGACTTTTGTGGCTTTACTTGAAAGCAATGCTTGGAATTTTTTATCATTATTGTAGCACATCTGAAATTAAATATCTGTGCAAATTATCAGCTCGATTTACTAACAATAAATTTGCGATCATTAAGTCTATTACACTGCAATATGTTAAATGAGAATTGAAAAAAAAGAGGTATCAACCGTCAATACTGATAATTCATTAATTACTGTGTCATAAAATGCACGTGAAATGTTTAAAAAACAAGTAGGAATCCATCAACTTGGCGTTTTCCATAAATATACTGTTTTAAACATCTTTGTATATAATTCTGTCTAAAACAGACTTCCTTTAAAGCTCGGACAAAATTAATTGCTAAATCTCGTGAGCTGAGACAGTATCACCAATAAAAAACCAGCCGAAGGGTTCACGATGAATGCATCACTCCGGAGTAAAGGGAAATTTTTGTTTCCCCTGCATTTCTCCCGTAGCTGCATCCCGGTGCCGTTGCACTCGTAAATAACACTTTCACGAGCGTGTCGCATAACGTCTTCTCGCTACACGGACTTCGTTTCAGTCGCGTTTTTGCAACTACGACCGCGCTCCCGAGCCGTCCACATACCTCTAACAGCACCGGCAGATTCCCCTCGCTTAGTTAATAAACTAACGTGCCAGGTGGGAAAAAAAGAACCATAGAGATAGAGGTAAATATAGCTATAGGGATAGAGCTAGAGGCATACATACAGATAAAGATAAGTACAGGGATAGTGATAGAGATACGTATAGAAATACCGATAAAGACAGAGACAGACATAGAAATATAGACAAATATAAATGCAGATAGAAAAGGAAGCAGAGTCAGAGATAAATAGATAGATAAAGCTGGAAAAGGTACAGATAGAGAGAAAGACATGAAGTCATAGATAAATAGGTAGATGCAGGAAGATAGAGAAAGATCAGGGGATGAAAGGTAAAAGGCAGAAACAGATAAAAGTAGAAGTTGCGATTACGATAAAGATACAAGTACAGAGAAATAGGAAAAGCGAGACGAAAAGAATGGAAGATAATGAAGAAAAGCGAGGGTGAGGGGATATACAAAAAACCAAAGAGACAGAGTAAGGGAGTAAAAAAGAGGTGGAAGAACGCGAAGAAGCAGTCGGTGTTGAATAGAAGAAAGCTTGTATTTAAAATACACGTCAGGCTCGTACCCCGAGCAACTCGCAGTCCTGCTTGAACTTGGCTTCTCACTTTATGAAATACAACCCGATGTCCGCGGGTGCCTCTCTGCTCGGCGAACTCGACAGCCTTGAGAGGAAGGAAGGAGGAAGAGAAGGCCACGTAGAAAGACGGAGTGCCAGGTGAAGCAAGCGAGAGGTACCAAGAGGATCACGAAGAACGAAGGAGACGAAGAGCATGACTCGAGGTAGAAGATGCAAGTGCCCAGCCTCGCTCGTACCTCTGAAATCATTTCGCGCTCAGACTTCGAGTAAACTATCTATCTTCGAGTAGTAAATCGACAAACCCTCCAGAATTCGCCGCTCTTTCGACGTACATCTTCCGATGCGCTCTCGTTTTCCCAATGTTTCAGTCCTTCTTGGTCTCTCTTTCTCGTTTTCTCTCCTTTTCTGGTATCTACTGTGCATGTACGTATTTCCTCTTCGAATACTGTGATAAGGAAACTGGAAGGACTCAACGGACGCACATATACAGTGCGTTGGAATTTTTTGTTGAACTTTCCGGTACGTGTAAGTGGAAAACTCGAAGATTCGACAATTTCGGGAAGTAAATCTAGAGAGATTCTTTAAGGATTTTGTAGTAGTTTTTGATTATTTTTTACCAATTAGGATTTTTTGTAGTGTTTGTTTTTGATTATTTTAGGGTAGGTTTTGATTATTTTTTACCAATTAGGATTTTTTGTAGTGTCTGTTTTTTGATAGTGAAGGATTATGGGTTCATTTGTTTTGTGTTGCTTAAACGGGGTAGTTTTAATAAAATACGTTTCATGCACCCTGTGAAAATGCAACACTTGAAAAGATCAGGAACGGTAGAATGCAATTGGAAATAATCCCTTTTGCGTAGAGAAAAAATTATCTGACCTCATTATCCTTATCCTCGGATTTCTCGGAAAGCACTTTCAGTAAAATCCGACCGTTTTCTCTTTGTAGTCTGCGAATCCCCCTTAATCTGGCACAATTATCTTTTTCACAATTTCAATGCTCTGCATTGCATAGAACTACAGTATCTTTGAATTTCTTTTGGAACGGTGCAATTATTAATTTTATGCATCGACTTCAGTGCGATTCGAACGATAATTCTTGTCGTTGTATTAAGTTCTCAAATAATTATTTTTTATTTAAACCTTTATCTCTCTGTTAGAATCGAGCCGTTATTTTGCATCTTCCGATAATTACATTCGGAAAATTACTTTTAATGTGGTTTCAAGTTTTATGAAATATGAAATACTTTTTGCGGCAGAAATATATTTCTTTCTCATAAAAGTTAGAACAAAGAATATAGAATATTTTCATTTTTCATATCGTATTAATTATGCTAATGTGAATAAAAAATAATGAACATTCACTGCTATTAAAATTAATAATATGTAAACTTTTTTCATAGCTAAAGAACACAATTTATTGTCATCGTAATTTTCCAAGTATCATATATAGAAATCTCTTTCATTAATACGCTTAAACTTGTAAACGTAAATCAGACTTAACACTAGAACTACCGCTGTTAAAATCTATTATATCTCAATATATTAATACATACAGTTGCAAAGGTGAGAACAGTTTGATAATTTACATTTTATAGTATAAATGTAAAATATTTATGGCTCAACTTTCCTAGAAAATTGAAAAATAACCCGAGAAAAAATTAGAAACCAAAAATTTTGACTGCCATGATACTTCTAGCTTTAAAGTCCCAAAATCACAAAAATAAAGAGAGGTTTTTATCTGTGTCTCTTTCAGACAAGATAAAAGTATCCTTCAGTATAAGAATCTCTACAATACAAATAGACAGTAACAATATACATTAAGCATCAATTTCTCCTCACACCCCTTCCATACACCATCTTTTTCCTCTCCCCCATATAATTCCCAAAAGTCTTGCCCATCAAGGCCATTAAAAACACACCACCCAATTTCCCATTTCAGGAAACTTCGAAAAGCCACAGAAAAATCTCCTTCGCAAATAAATCTCGCCCCATAAACACTAATCGAACACAAGAGCAATCGATCCCGAAAATCACAGAAGGGTTTTTGCCTTTGCACGCGAATGTTATTACCTTTCGGATATTAGACGGACAGCGATAAGTTATCCAAGGGTAGAACGAGCTATCGGGCACTGTCACTGGCCCGTAGTAGTAGGATATTGTTTTTAGGCTGCGGTTTTGCCCGGTGTACCCTCCTGGGAAATTGGACCTGGAGCGGGCACGCTGGCAGCGCGCTGCCGCTCATTTATTACCGTTGCTTTACCTCTGGGTGGCCAAATTTACCAAACGCTGCGGTCCGAGCTTCGAATGCCTCCCATACAACGCCCTGCTGAACGACGTCATTCGACGTTACACGGTTCAAAACCGAGCGACGAATTGGCACGTCGCCCGCGATCCCGGTCAGTTAGTCAAAAAACGCTTCAAAAATTCTGCTGTTCGGTGCATCGGCGCTTTTCACCGCGGAACTTCGAAAATTTGATCAGGTATCGATGCATTATTGATATCGCCGGACGGATATCGGTATAATTGAATGAAAAAGGGACGGGAGGGAACATGATGCGTGTCCCGGGTCCTGTATGCGATGGGTAAAAATTAGCGAAACAATTTCCTGTAGGGCTTATACCTATTTTCTCGTGTCGCGCCACTAGCTCGCAGTTGATTGCACGCTCGTAATGAAACGAAACGGCTCGCTGGTAGTTCTGCTTGGAGCGAGAGCCGGTGGATGCGATCCACCATTGATGGGACTTGATTAAAGAATTTTTTTTATTAAAAATTCTACGAAGAGACTCGGATTTTATGAGAGGGAGGGGGAGAGATTAGCTGTTTATTGTTGGAATGAAAGGAGAAAAATGATACTGTGATTCGGGGAATATTAGCGCTTGATGCAGAAGGTTCTTGTTTTAAGGAGTACTTGATTTTAGAGTCTAAAATTTTTAAATACGATGCATGTTATATTAACTTTGAATTTTTCATGTTGTGTTGTCATCAACACTATCGTGTATCCTTAAAAATTTTTTTTAATATTGCTATTGAGTGACTTTGCATTTCCACACACTGTTTTTAAACAAATGTGTTACTCCTTGGACAATAATTATCAACGGTAAGAGTGTTACTCAGCAAATATATACCTTTGAAGCTGATGATCGTGACAGGTGATCTATTAAATCAGCACAGCACTGTTGATCAAAAACCGATAGAAACGGAGGGACAGGTGATACTACTGCTTCTGTCGTAAAACCGCGACACTTTCGCTCTCAAAATCCCATTCATTTTGTCGACGAATCGACTGCAGATCCGGCCGAACTCTCATCGAACTCTGTTTTCGACCATGAACGTTCATATACGCGCACTCGCACACTAAACAATCTAGCACGCGACTGCTCGGACATGCCGTGTTTTCCGTTCTTTTTTCTACAAATTCCACATTCCATCGATACTGAATCCGATCAAATGCTGGTGACAAAACACCACCGAGCGCATCGAGGGAGAAAAAAAATCGTTAGGGACGAATCATGTCGATGATCGGTGACAAATAATCGCTCTATGGCCAGAGGTAATCGTACCACGATGTGCAACTGTAACTCGTTGCCATTAAAACCAGCACCGTCATTTTTTTACATTATTGTTACTATAATAATTCTGAAAAATGTTATTATCGAGTTATACCGCGGAACGTGTTCAGATTGGAAGCTTTTTTTGTCAGGGGAGAAAATGTTTATCATTGCGATTCTACGGTTTTGTCATTTTTAAGGACAGTTTTGAAAAATTGATCATACATCTCAGAAATTCTGAAAAATATATTTGCCACCAATTAAGAAATTCTTTATAACCCTTTACTTTGCTCTTCCCTCATTCACTTTATTTTTATTCTTTCTATTTTTTGTTCCCCAACGTTGCATTGTCTTCAATTAAAATTTTCGATACTATATTTGTTCGCAGCAAGTGGCGGAAGGAATAATTGAAACGATCGTCTACGTAAAAGCAGTAAGACTTCGATGAAGAGAAAGAGAAAGAGAGAGAGGGCGGGAGGGAGAAAAAAGGAGAGATAATCCGCGCGCGATTTCGTCGGTAATTCAATTCGGCGATAAATAACCGGTCCACGGGCGATGATAATCAATGCCCGATGTAGAGCTATGCTTGTGCACCGAAGCGAGGAGAGAGTCTGTAATTTGTGTACTAATTAGTCCATTCTAGAAATTAATTGGGTCGAGTATTGTCGGAGGAAGAATTTATAGTGACCGCCGTTGTATCATAATAACGCGGTAATGGCGATAAACATCGTTCGAAAGTAGTAATCGCAATAAAACATTTAGGTGGCGCAAAATTACAGTAACAAATCATCCGAGTAATTACACCGGTCAATCGTAAAGCTCTGTTAATGACGATTCGATGACTGATAAAAGATAGAAATATAGTTCTTCCATGTAACTTTCCTTAGAAAAAAATTGATTCTTCATTTTCATGCCTTTGCAATCCATTAATACCTTTCATAATTACCAACCTTCCTCACGTATTTTCACCTTCTATAACATCCCTTTCCTCACGAATATCACTCGCAAAACCCACCCTTATTTTTCAAATCGAAAGCAGTCTCCTTTAATCGACTCCTCTCAAAATATTTTCACCGTTGTCACTTAAAAAAATACTCTCCCGCCAAAAGCTCCCATGAAAGTATTAAACGGAGAAAGGAAACATCACCAAAAAAAAATATCCCCCATAGGAATATCGCAAACGGTAAATACATTCTATCGAATTTTAAGGGCCCTCCGAACGAACAGCAGGATGAAGAAGAACTGCAGAGAAGGAAGAGAAGGAGGGAGGAGGACGAGGGCGATCGTAAAGAATTCGCTTTTACGAGATTCCGCCGGAAAGTCCTGAAATCGCGCGAAATGAACGCCCAGTGCGCGCCGAGCGCAGTAGGAATCTTGTAGATGCATATCAATGCAGCCTGGAATTTTCATTACGGATCGAGAGATCGCGCGCGATCGCCGTGGATCCTTCGTTTCTGGAGGAAGATGGTAGGGAGAGAGAGAGTAATAGAGAGAGGAAGAGATAGAGTGAGATGAGAAAATGAACTGAATTTCTGCGCCTCTTTCTACCTCCTGTCCCGGTGTCCGGGTGGTTACGTGCAGATAATAATCGATCGGGAATCACGGGCCCGAGCGCATATACATACATAATGGCCGGGCTAATATCGGCCGGCGCGTGATAACTGGAACGAAATTATAATAATTCCGACGAAATTAGCAGCAAGTGCCACATTAAACTTTGCTGCATGTTTATCTGGGAAGATAGGAAAATTTCGCCGAGTAATGACGGAAATTATTGGCGCAATCGCATTTACAAATTTCCCTACTGGCCGCTATGTTGGGATTACAAATGTATTCGTGACGATTTTCGTTTCGGTGGATGGTACATCGTACAGAGTGTTTCGTAACGTGTGAAGAACGGAAGGTGATAGACGATGAACGATTGAATATTCTGGGTGACTTTGTTTTTGGATCGTCGCAAAGTTTGAATTTTAGTAGTTTCTTCGGTAAACTGAGATAACAGCATTTAAATGATGACTGGCAATATTGTAGTCTTCTTTGTTTAATCTTACTTCATATGGAATATGTTTTTGTGTTTTATAGTTCAGTATGATTTGAAATATAGAAGTTGAGACTTTGAACTTGGCGCGCATGGATATTACTCTTGCCGGCAATTTTAAACGTTTCTTTGTGTGATGTATGACGGAAACTAAAGTTGCAATTAAACAAATAGAATTGAAACAAAATATCTATATGTTTCTACTGTTACCCTTTGAATAGTTAAATCATTGGCAAGACTTTGGCAGGAAAGGTATGTTTCAGCATTTTCCACGAATGGATTAACTTGATTGAAAAGATTAATTTTACGTCAACAGCAATACTCTGCTGGATGTGCACGCACGAAACTTTCATCTGGCTCTTTTTACCTTCCTCTTTGCCGGAGTGAAATTTTAAAACGGCTCGTACAGGGTTATATTAATGGCTGGTCACGAGTTACGAGTTGCACCGTGCTAGTATGACTTTGAATACGGTAAACGCTCTTTGCTATCAATTCATACATAATTGAACCTCATAGAGCGGCTCATGGCAGTTTCCTTTTTTCGTGCAATTTTGCATCTCGTATTCGTTCCTTTGACAAGAATATCTAAAAATAATAATGAGCGCTTGGTTTTTTAAAAACACGCAATCTGCTTAATGAAGCTGATAGAATTTTTACATTTTACAAAATTAAAAAGATAGTTGTACCATAGGTAAAAAAGAAATTAGAAAAGTAAAATATTCTTCCTCGATATTTAATGTTGTACTTTATTACATTATCGAGTAATATTCGTGGCACGGAAAATGGAACGAAGAGACTGGATTTTTTGAAAACTCACTTTGGCAGCGACAGTTTTATTTTAGCTGTTTTGTAGTTCTGTATCGGGTAAATGGTCGACATAATTTGCCGTGGTAATCAGTTTTTTATTAGCTTCATTTGAGCTTTGGAAGTTGATGTTGTCTGTCTGTTCCAAGATATTGTTTAAACACTGCAGTCATTGCTTTCGTCGACTAGATATGGATAAAGGGTAATAAACAGTTTTGCAAAGTTGATTTTTTATAGCTAAGAAAGTACTGGAAAAATAATTCCAATTACAAAGGATTAAAGTTAGTTGGGAAACGTGCTTTGTAAATTCTTAATGTAGCAATTTAAACCTTTAACATGATACACTGTAACAAAATAACTATTAAAAATGTAGGAAATAATAAATGTAGGAAATATAAAATCGGCATTTTAGTAGGTCACGTTTTTTCACGAATTTCATTTGACACTACTGCAAATAGAATTTAAGAGAGAAATGAAATTATCTCTATTTGTTAGCTTTGATTGTACTACCAAGTCTGTTTATAGGAAGTTATTGATTTTACATATACTATCCAGCCAGTTGTAATTGTTTGTCTTGATGACATAATCAGAACACACTCAAACACTGCAATTGTTTGTTGGCTACAGCTTTTTGTTCCAAAACGAAACCAATTGTCATTGATAAGCGTGACAGACACGGTGCAATTAAGATTCTGAACTAACTAATGAACAATTTATAATAATTATGTCATAAGAAATATCGTTCAAAATTTTATCTCATTTCGTAAAATTTCCCCTAGTAAAACAATGCTTTAACATCGCAGTTTGCCATAAATCAGAAATCGCATCAAGCAAACAATTCCCAAAGTAACAGCGAATCGAAGAAAAAGTTAGTGCACGGCTCATAAAATCTATGTACCAAATCCACGAAAGTCTCAAAATACTCTGTAAAAGTAAAATCTTGTTATTGTTTTCCATCGTTTCAGTGCCGCTTCAGAGATTACACGAAATTGGAGAAACTTAAAAATCGTAAAAAGAAGACATGCATTTTTATCCGAGTCGTTGCTCTCGTAGATGGAAAGCGACACGTTAAACGTCGATAATAGAGAAGACATCGAAAGGAAAACATTTTCTTTGCACCCTCCTGAGTCCAGTCCAATGGATCACGGAGATTTTCTGCGTAAGCATCGGAGTCCATCTCACAATCAGATGAACGATAGGGAACTCATGGTCGTTTTTCTGGTTATTTGTGTCTGTCCAATGGCGTCAGCAAATTGTCAGTATCCCTTATCCACGATCTGCTATTATCGCGAGGAGTGATAGTTGAATAAGCAATCCTCCAGCTTGAATTTCGAACAAGCGCCGATATTTCTTTTGGCGGGGCACAGAGATCGAGAACTATTTTAAAGTTGCTCCATCCGTCAGGTTGAAAGTTTCTAACCAACTTCGAGAGACGACATTTTGCTTCCGTTATTTTCTTCCTGTCGCACATATTTCAATATTAACTAGACTTCTGAAATTTCGTTTAGCACGACAACGGAGTTGGGATTTTTCTCTGAAAATTCAGAAACGGAGATAACGATTTTTTGACAGTTTTATATTTTCCTTCGGGATAGAATATTAAATAGATAATAAACTCGAACATTTTTGGCGCGAGACACTCGCAATGCAACACACGATTAAAAGCAGGACTGATTGACATTTTTACAATTAAGGCGAGATTGTTACATTAACAAAAAATATTTTTAAAAAATTGATGATATAAAGCAAGACTCACGTAAATTGTTTTAATTAAAAAAATCTAATGGACATTAGCGAAATAAACCGCACAGTATCGAAAGTTTACATCAAAGAGACATCAATGCCCTAACGAACACACTTCATTTACCACTCACCCTACTAAATACATGGCGTAACTTTCATTCCAATTAAATGTAAATAAACTTTTCCACAAAACACTTGAAGTAAACCCTACATACGCTTTCAACAATAAAAAAATACTCGTATCTTTGCAATCCTATCTAACCATTAACACTAGATTTACCGGCGTGAAATTTATTATATTTAAATATGTTAAATATGTACCTTAAAGCAAGGAAAATTAAAACGTGGAAAAGATAATAGATTCGGTAATTTATGTTTTATACGATGGACGAAGAATATTTATTCTCCCGCTCTCTCATAAACCCGTAGAATTTTTGGAAAAAATTGTGTACCAGTCATTTTGACTGGCTTGGTAAATCTAGTGTTAAACACCAAGTATTCTCAATATCACTTCAAATTTCCATCGAAACCGCATCCCCAAACAATTGCTTCGCGGAGCAAGAAAAAAATATCGTCAGTATCCGAAAATATTCTAACGAACGAATATTTTTTGCCATTGCCTCGGCCCACCGTACGAAATATATATCTCATCGATATTATCTTTCCCAGTTGCTCCTGGTGCAGATATTTCAGCTGGCAGACTCTCGGTAATTGGATGTACGCTCGAAGTGGTAGTTTTCGCGAGGAAATCCGATATGCGAGGCGCGGATCTAGAAGCGTTCCGCGAGAGCCGCACCTGCCTCTCCACCGACAGGTTACGATACGAGTGACGATAGAGCGAAATATTCGATGCACCGGATCGGATCGCACGCGTAGACACGAGAGAGGGAGGTATATCCTGGAAGAACGATAATCTCGTCCACGTTTGGAATACCATAGGTGCATTCTTCGTGTTTAACATACGAAAGGGACATCATAGTCGGCGTGTATCCTGTGTTCCACGTTGGTCCTCGCAATGCCACTGGATCGCCCAGGGTTACTTTCGCAGATGACGCGATAAAACCCTCCGAGTCATCAATACTTTTCACTGCGACGATTTGAATGAAATATCGCCATTGCAGGAGGAACCCGCGACGATTCGTATTCGCGATGCATCCGACGAACCGACGGCGGAATGCGGTTGAAGAAAAACGAAGGTACGGCCGCGAGTTAATGACGTTGTAATGAAAAAGATCGATTAGAGAGGAACGACTGACGGGGAGGAGGGTATGATGGTATTTCTCGAGGGGGGTAGTTTGAATTCGCTCGAGGAACGATCAACGACCGCGTCGGGAACTGGCGATTAGGGTATGTTAATGTTTATGATAATTTTAATAATAAACGCCTTCTGGGAGGGCTTGTACTAAAAGTAAGTTAGAATTAAGAGTTTTCCCTTCAGATACAGTATTTTTAAGGATGATTCGTAAAGTTTAATTGTAAAATTTGATGTCCGTGTAACGTTGTTTTGCTGATCCTGCGAGGTAAATTCATTTTTTTCGAAGTCTCTTTTTGCAGTTCCTTTCGCATAGTAGACTGTGTATTTTTCTGCATCTGTAACAAGTTTGATACTGTTAGAAAGTACAAACGGCATGTGGTATAAAAAAATATCTGAAATATTGAAGTGCTTAGATACTTCATGTCTGTCTTGTAAAACAGAAATTGCTTAACTGATCATCTTTTTCATCTGATTTAATACCGGTAGTTCTAGTGTTAGTACCGGTTTAAATGCAACTTTTTCATTTGAACATCAGTCGGTGTTTATAATTATTACTATAATTAGAGAGGAATGAATAAGCAATTACAGAGAATTTGACAAAAAAACTATGTTATATAATGAATAGTTAGAATACTAATGACTCTTTTAACAAAGGCACAAAAGCATCTACAGAATTTTGGAATAAAAGCCTGTTTTCCTTTTGTACGTCTCAGTTTACTAATTAAAAAAACCGGAAATGTAAAAGACTTGCGACTTCAAAACCCTAAAGAGAATTTCTACAGGAAGAAATTCTTTAAAACAGAATGTAAACATTTTTCAACGCAGTTCCGTAAAATAGCTCCCAGCATACCGCAAGATGCACCAAATTCCCATCAAATTCCATCGACACCAAAATTTTCAATTAAGGGCGCTTTCATATCACGTTAAAAACAACCCTCAGAAACTCCACCCTCATTTCTACCACCTCCAAATCAGAACTAAAGTGAGAACATATCGATAGGTGGTTATCGTCGAGAAAACGATCTATGAATTAATAAAATGCAGCCTAAGCTCGACAGAGAGGGTCAATAAAAACGTACCCCTCTCCCCCATGTTGTTTCGCGAGCGTGCACTCGCAAAAGGTTCATATCGACGCAATATCGCAGCAGTTACAGCAATACGATAGCACTGTGCCGATCGCAACGGCTCTCAAAGTGGCTATGCAAATTAACGCGAGTTCTACCGAGCGAGATTGCCTCGAGAAAAGAAGAGGAGGAGGTAGAGAAGAAGAGAAAAAGAGAAGGAAGAGAGAATGGAAAAGAGGAGGCGAACTCGCGATGAACGAAGTCCGAGGGAAGGGAAGAAAACGAAATGGCTGGAACGAGAGGGAAGAAAGAAAAAGGAGAAGTCGGTGGACGAAGGGCTCGCTTTCGTGCAATTAACAAATACGATTTTTGTCGAACAGGGAATATTTATGCGCACGTAGAATGAGATATTAATAATGTACGGTAGATCAACCGCGGTGGTACACGATCCGTGTGCACGCACCGCTGAGCCGACCTCACGCAGATTACCAGTCGTTTGCTCATGGTTTTCTAGCTGTTTGAAACTTTCTTAGACTCACCTCTTAGGACTGATGTACTGTACGATTAATCATTTGCACTTTGCGAGTCATTGTGTTGAGTCGAGGATTGGGAGATTTGTAGTACGTGTCGCTAAACAAGTGGCGAAGAAAAGAAAAACTTTTGTGTTGGATGTAGATATAGTGAATGTAGCATTGGAACATGTGTTTATTTTTAAATAAGATAATTTAAAACGGGATAGAAATCTGGTTGATCCTGATGGTATTTAAATTTGTGGAGTAAAAATCCGATTTAATCGAAATTAATGTTTCGCATTAGTTAATCGGTAGGTAATGCTTCTTAGGTAGTTTAGGGAAGGGGGATGAAAATTTAAGCGGTCTGAGGAAAATTATTATTAATTGGTATTATTACTAAGTGGGAAAATTTGAAACTTTATAAGAATAGTTCGGGCGTAAAAATACTATTTTGAAGGAATAAAGAGAATTTCTCACTTGAAATACAAGTTTTTGGATAAATTTTAAGAAGATTATTATCTTCTGCTTTTTTTACTTTATCACGGCTTAAACTTCTTTTGTATGTTTCATAGGAACACTTTTAAGTTGTCAGTTAAATTTATTATATACTAGTGCTTTACATTGTCGGCCAGAAAGAGGATTTTTATATTAACAATAGTAATAGAATTTTTTTAAAAGTTTAAAGTATAATTCAAAAGAAAAAGCAGATGCATAGAACCATTACATACCCAAAGATTCCATCAAAAATTAAAATATGCAAGGACACAACTGAAATAATATACATAAATAACATTAAAATTGACTTTTTATCGTCTACAATAGTACAGCTTGTAAGTATGTAAATTATAAAGAATCTACTAGAAAAATCGGCCTTATATCCTCAAAGGAAGCCCAAATAAGTAATCTCCATGAACTTCTCTACTTTACATGCCTGTATGCCATCAGTTATTTATTATTCATATTTTTAGCACTTTCACACACACATCGCATTGATTTCTTACGCGAGATTTTTTACGGAAACATGAATTTAAATTATAGTTGGCGTCCCTTTTTATCTTCACCACGATTTATATATTTCGAAGCAATATTCCATGGGAAAAAAAGTAAGCTAAAAAGTGGAATTTTACGGTCACCCCCGAGGGATCGAGTCGCAAATTACTTTTTCGCGTATCCAGAAGTCGATCTTCCTCCAAAGAAGGTACGCTCGTTTCCGACGCGCCGTTATTTCGGTAAGGAACTTTGCCAATAATTCACCCTCCTTCTATACGTATACCTCGTCCATACATTAGACTTCTATCTATGTACCTACGGGTCAATCGTCTGTAAAAGCAAATGTCGTGCACGCATTTTTACGAAAGATATAGAGCTTCCTTTCGTTTTCTACGGTTATTTACGACCGTAATGAGTAGAAGATAAGGTTAAAAAATGAATAGGAAATTATTTGAAATTTCCTATCGCTTCTTACGACGCATTTTCTATTCATGTAAATAGTGAGACGTATAAAGATTGCAAAGAACAAATCAGTTTTGTAGTTTAACACTAGATTTACCAAACCAGTCAAAGTGACTGGTATACAATTTTTTCCAAAAATTCTACGGGTTTATGAGATAGTAGTGGAGTAAATATTTTTCGTCCATCGTATCAAACATAAATTACCGAATCTATGATCTTTTCCACGTCGTAATTTCCCTTGCTTTAAGGTACATATTTAACATATTTAAATATAATAAATTTCACGCTGGTAAATCTAGTGTTAAGACGATTAGTGTAAATTAATTCTACGTTTCATAGTAGATTATAAATGTGTAATGTGTTGCGAATATTGGTAATACGTTTTATCTTATTCAAAATCTAACCCTTCCTTAGTAGTTTTCTCCTATCGATACTGTAAACCCGGAAGAAAATGTAAATCTCAGTCAGCTGGTAAAAGTATAGTTTTTTTCTCAGGGCTCGTTACAATATCTCGCTGTTTTTGCACTTTAATGCACTTTTATGGTAGCCCGTTGACTCTCAGAGTATAATGGCGTTTTTAACTTTGTTCACGTATAGCAATCTTTCTACATTCCAGTGTTGTATAACCCAGAGCAATTCTTGAATGAAACGACGTTACAGAATTTCATTTCGTACGTTTTAATAATGTGGAGGCGAAACAAAAACACACTATATGATGTATTCGGATGAAATTATTAAAATACCGCTGAAATTAGTATTATCAACCCCTTGCTGTACGTTCCTTTTTTATCACTGAACTCAGAATTAATTGCTGAAATAACAATCTATTTCTGATTTCTAATACATTTCGATTCAATATACTGTAATTTCTTTTTGAAAGCTACAATTATGCTGGTTTTTAATTGATTTTTATTCTGAATTTTACCATTGAATATGCCAAGAACTTAGTTTGGTGACTAATAATTTCAATTGAATACTGAACAGTGAAAAACTATCGATTCGAAAAGATAGAAAAATATTCAACGTTGCAATAATCTTTTGAAAGTCATTAGCAACACAAATTAGGTTCGACAAACTTTGGATTTTATCACTGAGATAAGCATATACTTAAATGTTTAAAATTAGCAAATCTAATGTGAAATATATTTGTGTCGCAAACAATATTTTAAGTGGAAAGAGCCTATCAAGACAGTTAAAATAACTGGTTTGTCATTTTCTAAAGATTTCTACAATTTCTTACATTTATTTTACAAAATGTTCACTTTTTACCGTTTCTATTAACACATTCACCTACCATTTTCATTTACTACTGAGTACTATTAAAAATTAATCCGCACTTCCAGCAATATTGATTATCAGTAACTTTATACAATGTTAAAAAGTTCTATAAATTTATAATGCAAAATACTTGCATAAGTCGCAATTACAATAATTCCCCGAATATTCATGATAAGAAATGAAACTTTATCACAGCCATCCAATCGGGTTGTTCAACCATTATCTCATTGTGAGACATGCTCCAGGGAATGAGTTCGCGCCATAAAAATAAAATCGCAGAAAATATTCTTAAACGTGAAAATCTGTCTCGAAAGTTTATGGAGGATATTACTTGGGCGTCTCGCGGGAAGCCATCACAATTGGATTGCTTGATTATTGCCGGAAAGAGAATATACATTTCATTGTTCGCCGACCGGCGTCTCCGGGAAACACGATCCGATCGTTAGACCGTTGCTTTTATTATTACATCGTTATAAGCTGACAATGGCTTCGTTTTCGACGAGACTGCCGTCGAAGAAGTTCTTAACTAGCTGCCAGGCCGGTCAGTTGTAGTACACTTTGGCTATCGGTTTCTACGCGTTTTCTCTTCCCAACTTTCCTTTTTTGCCGAAATTTTTTCCCTACTCAATTACTAATTACCTGCTAAGAATTCGATGAAAATATCGTCTCGTAAAAGGATCAAATTTAATTATTTAACTATGAAAATTTTTATTGTAATTTCGTTCTGTTGAGAAGTCTTTTTGAGATTGAAGAGCGTGAAGAATTTAATATTAGCTTTGGTGATGGGCAATTTTAACAAGCGTATATTACGATATTATCACGTTGGCTACAATGTTATCGGTGATAAACTTCGTATTGTCATTAAGTATTATTTAACTACAAATTTCAGTATTCTAGACTTGTAAATCAAGTGGTTGGCAAATAGAGTACAGGCGATATCAAAATTATCTAAAAATTTTTTATTTCATTCAATCGAAATTCTCCGTTGGCTCTTTTCATAGAACATTTTTCACTAATTTAATTTTTCGTGTAATTTGAAGTAAAAAGCTTCATCAGTTTGGCTTTTTATATCGTAAAATAATAAAGAAACAATATCGAAGTCATAAATGAAGCAAAATCTTGTCCTTCAATTAATAAAGCCTACGATTTAGACCTTTTCTCTTAGAGGGTACATGTTAAGCAACATTCCCCTCTCTTAGGGCCATTCAAATCATCGTACTTCGAACGATGTAGTAACCTGATTAAACCGAGATGTTATAAGAGCTACGATATTTCACGTAACGATGGAAAAAAAGGACTTAACCATCGAAGAGTTCACAATACAGGGTCGACGATACTCGGAACGAAAGGGCTCGATATTCTTCCCTCGAAGAATGGCCCTCGCGGCGTCGAAATTTCGAACAAAACCGCTTCGAGAGAAAGGAGCAAGGAAGAAGGTCTTCCCACCTTCTTCACAAGGTGGAGCGATTAAAGTCGACGTGAAAACTCTTCGTCGCTCCCATTTTATACCTCGTCGTTTGTTCCGTTTCCCATTTCGAAGGGATTAAAGGCGGAACAAACAACCGATTCTTCGGCAAGTAGCAATTCCTGCAAATCAGCTTTCGCAGCGTGCCGCAGATGGAAGGTAAGGTCATTCTGCTGCATCGAATGCGAGGAGCGCGAGACGAAGGTCTGGAGACGAATTACTTGAATGCACTGCCACCGATGTAAGCTACGTCGGAGGAGGAGATTGAACGAACCGAGAATTCGCAGACTGAATGGCAAATCGATCACTTTCCCTTGTCACTGTGTTTCCGTGAGACAATTGAAAAATTGAGGGAACGCACGACCATGGTCCTTGGATAGTGCGTAGGGTGATTGGCCATTTAGGATTCTGTTATATTTGTTCACTTGAAGATATGTGACATTCTGTTTTGAATTTGTTGACTTTGAAGAATGTCTTCTTTCCAAAAATTTGTTGGCTAAGAAATTAATCTACCTAATTCGTTTAAAAATATTCAAATTCAAAATTATAGATTTGAATTGCAATAAAGTGCTTGTTTGATCGGTTTAGTGTTTTTGCATAAACTGTGATGTGTAAGTAACAATTAACAACTACTATTATATATATTTTATACTAACAACAATGAGTTAGAACGTCGCATTTTTGAAAATGTTTCCAAACTCGAACAAGAATTAATTCTTTCTCAACTAAGAATAAGTTAACAAAATATGTTTTTCAACGTCTAAAAAGAGCTTAAGCACAAGGAATTTCCTTTTCCAAGTGGCACACTGACATAATTTTAAAAATACTTCACAAACACAAAACTTCTAATAATCAAAGAAAAATTTCTTAATATCCTAACTGAGAAATACGGTCAAGACTTTTTATAAAAAAAACAACTAAGGCCAAGTAAGTTTGAAGTATATCGATATAATAATTACATGAATATAAAATTGTTACAAACTCTAATTAGAGATCATCTGGATATGAAAGTAACCAGGGAGAAAAATAAGACTGCAAGTCTTCGTCCGCGAAGGGTTAAAGTGAAGTGGCGGAAAGCTCGAGGAGACAACGGCCAATTCTCGGACGGCAAATGACGCAGGAAGAAGAAAAGTTTTATAACAGTAGAAGGACAACCGACCACGCAGTTCTTTCCCCTAATGAGGGTGGCACGAAATCCTCGCGTTAAGGCAAAACGTTTATTTTTACCCCGTGACCGAGCACCAGTATAATTAGATGCTTATCTAGCGATCATTTCGCGACTAACCACTCGACCTCGCAAATTTTCATTTTTTTTTTCCCTCTGCCCTAAATTCTACCGAATTTGTTTTCTTATCTTTAGTATGTTCCATTGAAAAGATTTAAGGGTTGAGGACATTCTAAAATTCAATCATACAAAATGATCAGTAACACTATTTCTAGTGTGGATTTTTCAAACTTCAATTTCCGAAATGATTCGTTGCACATTAGACGACTATTAGCATTTTTTCAGTATAATTTAGAGTTTTAATTGATGTGGAATCTTCGTCATTCTGTGTCGCAGGAATTTTAAGATTTTCTTAATTTTCACATCAACAGGGGGTAGTGTTAAGCTTTAGTGTTTCTAAGGGGTTGAATTAAAATTGAAGTAATTTTGTTCAGGAAGTAAAATATTAGTTACACATATGAAAACGCGAAGCTCTAACGTTACATATTAAAATACAACTTTTTGTTTCATTAGAAACATTAAAAATTAATATTCTCAGTTTCTCAAGAAGTCTTAAAATATAGACTATTGTCACTTCGTATTTTATATAATTGAATAATACGGTCAAAGGTGTAACCACTACATGGAATATTATTTAAAGTAAT
Source organism: Cerceris rybyensis (assembly GCA_910591515.1). NCBI lineage: Eukaryota > Metazoa > Arthropoda > Insecta > Hymenoptera > Crabronidae > Cerceris > Cerceris rybyensis. The sequence goes on from OU342799.1 coordinate 14,860,217, forward strand.
CTAATGTTTTTATCCTCAAAACTTTATTTAAACTAGCTTTCCACATCATTTAATCCAATCTATATGACAAAGTTAAAAGAAAGTCTTTAATTGACCCACTGTACGATAAGAACAAATACCAATTGTACTCTAATTAAGTGTGTCAATCTTAATGTTATATTTGTTTCATAAGGGAAGAATACCTATTAAAAAAAAATGCAATAAAGACTCTGTCACGGATCAATACCATCAGACAGATGATAATGCTTTTAGACCAATGTCTGTCCCATCAAAACGTTAATTCCTATGATAGCTAGAATAAAAGGACAGTAAAGTTTTAAAAAACCGACAAGAAAAATAGAATGACATCGAGGAGGAGATCGATGCACCTATCGACGAAACGAAGAAGTTCCGTCTGCGTCTACGAGAAAGACGATTGAAGTTTGGAATAAACGTCGATGTGGGAAAGTTTTCTTTTATATCTCCTTTTCCACTTCTATCTCATATTTCTCCTAGGAATGCGAGGCCAAGAACGGCAACTACGTCGAACGTATCTTTATCATCGAAAAATATCATCGTACCATTTTCATAGTTTTTATCGATGCTTTTGAGATCTCCATAGTGTCTGATTTTTCACACGAAAATTCTTCAACCGACGGCTAACGCGTTATTGTAAAATCCTAAACGTTTATACTCGTATATTCACGACGTATATTCACGTCGATACAGACATATATATTTATATATCTGGTCCTCTTTTTCTTCCGTCAAGAGAAGCATCAGAGCAAAAAGTTGCCAATGGCGTGGCGAAGCGTGCCGCGCGAACTATTATTTCTCATCGATTCGCGTTTTCTGTTCTTTGCCCCGGTTTTCCTCTTTCTCCGCCAAGTTCGACGTATTTGAAATAATACGCGAGTAGATCGACAACCGCGAGACTGACAGAAAATAAAATACTGCCGCGATGAATGCCGGCGAAAAGGAAAAAATGGCGTAATGTACTTTGCTCTTATAGATGAACTCTTTTCTGTTTCTTGTATTCTTCGTAGAATATCTCTTGTGTTGGATACGTGTGAGAAGTGAGAAAATATGCGCTTCAAAGTGGATCTGCGAGAAGATTTTTGAAGAATAAGAAAGGAAAGAAAGTTGTATTTTTTAGATGTTTGTTGAGGAGATCATTGGAGTTATTGGGAGGATGATGAAAGGAGGAATTAGAAGGAGGTTCAATTCGTTCGTGGATAGTAATAAAATGGAGGCAAAGATGAAAAGTCATAAAAAGATAATAAAAGGGTAATAAAGTGGGACATTTCTCGGATAATAATTTATTTCGAGACTGAAAAAGGAGCTTTATTGAAATCTGCAATAACGCTGCGACAAATGTACTTTATCACTCTAATATCATCGTTTGATTTAGATTCGTAATTTTCAATTTCTTTGTTACTATTATTTCCCTACCTTACAAATTGAAATTCTCATAACTCCTCTACCAACGAAGAAAAAAAATTCGCCCGATTTTCCCCAACAGTATAACTCCTACGCACAGAATAACAAATATCACAAAAAGAACAAAATTAACGATTACTCTAAATCCTCCCCCAAAATTACCTGCAATTCCACCGACAACAATTATTAACCCCTTAGCCTACAACAACGTGTGACACTTGTGACGCGATAAATGGCACACAAAATTTCGAAGTCTTCCAAAAGCTATTGAATTAAAAATATCAATTGGTCACGTAACGGTTAAATTATTTCGATACTATTAACACTGCATTCAGTGAAACGAAATATCATAAATAAGAGAAGAATTTTGACTTCAGAAATTAATTCTGAGTTATTGCTCCTTCGATCACAAAAGAAATCGTAGGTCAAGGGGTTAACGTCTATTGGTCCAACCAAAAAACTGATAATAATACAAAACAAATATTCATCTACACAAAAACAATTTAAAACCACCATCACCAGCAATTCAACGACCATCGTCACCCACCCTCACCGTCGCATCGCGCGATACAGAGCAGACCGTATCTCAACCAAAGAATGTAACTCCCACGAAGTATATATCCGACCTAGGCTTAACAACAGTCCATAGGACAGGTAGGTGTAGGGGTTGGGAAGGGAGAAAAAAAAATACAGCGACAGTTCACGAAACGTAGATAGGTAAACCCAACCCGCCATCGTGCTCGTGTGTACATCGACCAAGGACGTAGAGTTCTGGGCGTAATATGAAAAGGGTGAAGAGAGGATTTGTCCATGAGCGTGTAAGAGAGCAAAGAGAAACAGGAAAACGTGAAAGAGCATAAGAAAAAGAACGAGATAGAAAGAGAGTCAGACGAGGGTGAAAGACGAGGGGGTGGCATGAGATATACGGCCTCATAATTCGCTTCTAAACATCGCTAATTGCAGCGCTGACCCTCTAAATCTTTTGGGATGCTATCTGCTAGCTTGAAAATACTCTTCTCATGGCTCTCTCTATGGTTTCTCTCTCTTTCTCACCCTCTAACTTTCTCTCTCTGTCGTTCCTCTCAACGGCGGTCTCCCTCTCAACGGCGTTACCTTCTAACCTAACCACCTTTGTTCCGGAGGTGAGGTGGCGCAAGGTACCTCGCTTACACGCTCTCTATTAACCCCGCCACGGCTCATCCATTTCTCAGATCGATGCGAGATACTGCCTCGCCTTGGCGCTTTTCGGGCGCAGCCTCGAACACCCGAGACGAGAAATAAAAACGGATAGGGGAATCGGCCGTGAAGTGTAGTTACCTTAACCGAGATCATCCGCGATGGACGCGCGTGTATCACGAGCCACGGACTGCTCGAATAAAGTGCTCGGATGCACGATAAAGTTTGGTCGGGAAATTGGATGAAAATTGAAAACTGAATATCACGGAATGTTCGAACGAGTTCCGTCATTATTTCGAGGAGGGTTGGTCGATGGTGATTTCGGGGGATGCACTTTTCATCCCTTGCGGAGGGAGTTGAAAACGTTCGAGGTGCGATTGATGAGTCTGGGAGGAGTGATGTTTTAGGGATTTTATAAATAATTCTAGATGGTAATAGTATATTTACACGGAAGTGGAAGTTTGGGCGGTAAGATTGAAGTAGGTAATGGTGTTAATAAAAATTATAGGAATATTATTTGTAGAGAAGATATTTTTAGGAATTGATGATAATGGTTTGATCTAGTTAAACAGTTAGCTGTGACTGACGAGTATACTCGTTACTAACACTAGAACTACGAAACCAGTCAAAATGACTGGTACACAATTTTTTCCAAAAAATCTCCAAGTTTATATAAGAGTCATAGAATAAATATTCTACGTCTATATCGATAACCATAAATGACCCAATCGATCAAATTTTCCGCCGCTTGATTCCCCTTTTTTCAAAGAACTTATTTAATTTATTAAAATATGTTACATTTGACGCCGGTAGTTCTAGTGTTAAGACGGGACAGAATTTTAAGTATTGACGAGTATACTTGTTATGCGTCAAAGTTAGTAACTATTGGTTATTTAAATTGTAATTTTGGTTGAAACTAAAATATATTCGCAAATTTCAAAGTGTTCGGAATATTTTGAGGCCACTGAAATTAGTTCTGTGCTATTAATATTGCGTTAACATATATCAGCATATCGAAAATCAGTAGTAGAATATTATTCCAAAAATTAATTCTGAGCTATTGCGCGTTCTGTCACAAAAGAAATCGCAAGGGGTTAAATAATACTATTGCTTTACATTTACCGTGAAGATTTAATATAGAAATTTATTTATTTTACTTTAACAGGTTGAGTGCCATGGGGGTCACCGGTGACCGGCGCTATTGAATTGAATGAAATTTTGTGTTACGTTTAAAATGCAATATTTCTGAATTTTCTAACATATTGAATATTTAAATTTTGGCGTTAAGAAGACGAAGATCTGCTAAACACCGATCAATCGGTGTCCTTAAAATTTCTGTTTTATGAATATGTGATTTTCATAAAAATAGTTTCACTACAGTGGAAATGACGAAATAAGGGAAACATCGGTAGCATTCAACCTGTTAAAAATGTTTGTTAAATTCAAAACGATTAAAAATTCAGTTATTATTCTTTCCAAGGCAGTGCATTGTAAAGGACTGATTATGATAATCCGAAGGGGCTACTTCAACGATACAACGAGCCACCTGAAACATAATGTGTGGAGTCACCTTACACGACTTCTGAAATATAAATGCAAAACTTCATTAGCCACGTTGGGAAACTTGCAAGAAGAAAGGTAGTGTCCCGTCATTCCGAGACCCTCCGTGCTTGCTCACCTCTCTCAAAGTTTTGGGCAAAGGGGGAGAATCGGAAGGATGGGAGGTTGATTGAAACAGGGTGAGAGGTATCTCGTTTAGTAATCTTATCTCTTGTCGGCGGCGGTTGCCGGATGTCCTTCTTTCTTCCTCGTCCTCCTCCGTGGTTTCGCTTTCAAAGGCAGACACCATCGTGAACATCAACCAAATTGTCAGTGGCATTGTCGATGAATCTCGAATCGTTGAAGAGGAGTGTACATTTGCTTTCTTTGTGTACATTCAACAAAGCAAGAATTATATCTCTCCTGTCAACGGGCGAAACTCAGTTTGCACTGTTTATCTGAAAAGGCGCGTCATAAGAAAGCTGATTTGAGAAAAGGTTTCTTTAAATATGCAACTTTCGATCGAGAAAACTAAAGAAACGTGAAGATATCTGCGTCTTTTGATGAAAAGAAATTTCGGCGATATTTAAATAAAAGTAGGTATGGACGTTCAATTTTGAAATTTAAGGATCATATAGATTTACAAGCTTTATATACAGATTGTCCTATTTAAATTTGTCACGTTCGATATTTTAGCTAATTTTGGAGGAACAAAAAAGGTTTAAAATAATATTCGTAGCGTTTGAGAAGTGAAATTTTAGACTCATCGATATTTGTAATTATAGTTCATACTTTACAACATTTAAATGCCATCATTGATTCTTTTTATGGAACTCCATGTTTTCGAGCCACTTCTAGCTAACATTTATAAAAACAACCTGTAAAAATTAAACCTTTTACTGGTTACGAAACAAAAAATCCCTCACGATATATAAAATTTTAAATATTTATTATAATATTTGTAATTTTCAATAACACAGTTGAAATATTTGTAGAATATTATAAATAAAGATGAAATTTATCCTTTATTTGTTGAACCTATATTGCAATAAAATAAAAATATTCAATTAATTGTATTTTGTACAAAACTTGGACCAAAAAGTTACGTTACAGCAGCTACATTGAAATGCATTAAGGTACGTTGCATTGAGCTGTAGATTTCCATTAAAATTATACAATACTTTTATACAACGTCAATGTTTCAGCGAAAAACGAGACTCATACCAACGTTACTATTACGAGGGACTTCAAAAAAAAATCCTTAATGAAGAAAAACGATCAGTGACTTCACTTCGTAACGCCTAGCTCCCGAAATCACTACATTGCCAGTAAAACGGGATAGATTTAACGCGTTTGAATCCAGCCGGTTATAAATCTTTATTAATATGAGAAGCAACGCTGCTTTTCTTCGATTACACAGACTGCTCCTAAATTCCGCGTTCTGCTGTCATGGTAGCCAAAGACGCTAAAAAAGCTCCTGTTCAAGGATAAGGATTGTACAAGGTAGAGGGTTGGCACGTCAGACTAACGCTTTTCAATTCACTTTAGGAGACGAAAGACCCTCGCTTCATGGAGGGAAAGGGATTTCTTTGTTTTATCGGCTCGTAATGAAATGCGAGCTAGCAAATTTCCCTAATACAAAGCTCCCACGAGGTTGGAGCTCTCTCATCTTGCTTCTTATTAGTCCGAGCGATGATGGGGTACCGTAAGGAACTATATAACTGGCTGTTGTTTTCAGTAACTAAGAATCGATAACTTTAACGAAACGTTTTCGGTATTTAATGTCTTATAGATCAATAAAGGTAGCTTAGCAATTAGTAATCTTCCTATTAGATTATAGTTTTATAGTTATTATAGTTTTTAAAATAACAAACCGTGGTATATACAGATTTTTCTCTGGTATAAAAGTATCTTTGGTGCCACTTTCTATGAAATTAGATTTTTTTAATATTAGATTTACGGACGTTCAATGTTTAACTAATAATTAAGAAACTGTTATGTTAGGGGGTCCGAAAAGTAATTTTGTTTCTCTAGATGTGTTGTTAAAAAATTAATTGATTTTTATCGATCCGGCTTTGAAAACTTGCACACCAGAAAGCAAAATGTTGTTAATAATGAAGATAATTATATTATTGATTAGAAGTGAAAACTTGTTACAAATTTATTTAGTTAAATTTTATGTAAAAAAGCCAATACTTGAATATTATGGATACCGAAAAAGGACATCGTTTTTTTTTTAATGAAAGATGATACTTATAAGAATTTAGTTTACAAATATTAATCTAAAATATAATTTCCACGGTTTGATATAATCTTTCTCCATCGATCTGGCAATATTTTAGTAGTTCGGTCATAAAATTTACTGGGATTTGATTAAAAACATTCAATGAATCCTTTTCTTACGTCGTCATATATTCGAAAAAATGACATTCTTTCTTGATAGCCCTAATACATGAAGTAAATACTTTGAAAACAGAGGGATGCACCGGCAAAAAAGATGATCGGTCAGGTAATTTGTATATTATAAGACACATGTGAAATATCTGATGTGCCACTTTTCTATAAATGGTAACAACTGTTTATAAAAAAATAACATCTCAGTCACTTTAACTGCTTACGTAGATCTAGAGTTAATCTCTTCACTAACCCTCATCTCCTAATTAACTTGTGTTATAATGCCAACTCGTAATTATATCGTCAACAAAAGTACGCCATATTGGGAAACCATTCTTCCCTGTTCGGTAAAGTTTCCACGTGCCTTTTAGTTACCCCCAACAGTGCACACGCTTCGCTCGTCGTGTCTTTTCCTCGCTCGTCTTCGTCCTGCCACTTGACGTCGGTGTAAATAATCGCCTTCCTGCTTCCAGACTCCTCTGTAAATAGACGCTAAACACTCTTGGTTTCCGCGCCGAATAAATGTTTTAATTAAGTCACGTTCTGAGGAACAAACGTTTTGTTGCCGGCGTGTGTACGAAGAACATCCTTTTCCACCATTAACGGCATATTTCTTAGAGTGTATTTCGCACAAAGTCAAATCACTATCAGGATTATTTATGCGGGAAAGCCGATAATATCGCTTTTCAGCTTTCAGTGTTCTGCGGCTCTTTGTTTCGATATGAATTTTTGTAACTTTTTACAGTGAGATATTTTTCCCGTGCTTCCTTTACAATGGACTTATCTCTATGTGACGCGGACAGTGCAGGAGGTATGCTTTGAAGTGAAAAACTATTTTTGCGGTGCTAATATCGTACGGGACTCTTTTAGGAGAACGTAGAGATCGTCAGATTGTTAGACTTGTACATGGTATTTTTAATAGAGGATTATCTAGCGTCATTTATGATAGAATAATATTTTTAATAAAAAAAATGAATTCTTATGACCGAGGATTTATTAATATTAACACTTTGTCGTCCAGCGACTCCACTGTGGCGTCCCGCGAAAACTAACGCTCAACGGCCGACCACACCTCAGTGGTGTCGTGCGCAAAATACAAATAAGAAAATATAAATAAAGAAATATATCAAACAAAAAAATTTTACATTTATTTACATATATATATCCTCGAAATTTCATGAAAGTAGAGGGACAGGATTAAAAACTCAAGAGAGCTGACGATGAGATTAGTAAAACTTTACGATTTATGACAAAAGGAATGATCTGAAATAGTCCTACCGGCGCCAAGCAAACAAATTTTGATGAGACGTGCGGACGGCAAAGTGTTAATTGGAAGAAAGATTGCAATTTCAACCCTTTAAAAAATGGGGAAGAACTTATTTGCTCACCTAGCTCATGAAAGATTAATTTCCTATTAAAAGGAAAAACATTTTGTATCCGATTTACTAACATCGTTAATTACATTCTACCCGCGCTAAACGTTTTCAACAGACAATCTGCATTGATAAAAAATATCGGAGATATTCATGATCATTCTGCGCAAGATCCTCCGAAAGTTATTTACTCTAATTCCAGAATCTCATCGTCAATCGTGTTTCCAGATCGATTACAATTTTCCCCGCCAAATAACCCGTATACACTTCACTCCCGGACAGTTTCTCCGAATGTTTATCCGTTCTCCATATTTACCCGCAGCTTATTTCACGGTGGCCCATAAAAACGGTCTTTAAACACACGCAGTAGTCGTAAGCGAAGGAGGGCGAGCCACGTATCGTGTTTGCCGAATTTATTTTGGTTAAGTCACGTCCTCAAAACAAACCACCCCCGTGACAGAGTGTATATAGGATCGAGACGCGATAAGTCCAGTTTCGTGACGAATACCATTCCTGGAGGAAAAGTCGCTCCAGAACCACCTTGTGTACCTTGGGTCGGACCATGTTTTTCCTTTTAACGCGAGTCGTCAACGTTCCGGAATGCGAGACCCGGCAGCCGACCTCCCGGAAGGCACGACGAGACGGACGATCGGATCGTTTCCGTGAAAATATCACCGAGAAGTTTAACCTGGAATCACCGCTCGTGCAAGAATGAAATACGTTTCGGGAGTATTCAAAGCTTCCGCGATGCTACACACCCCCGGGGGGTGGATCTGTCGAAATTACCTGCTCCTCGCAGCGCGAACAAATATTTGCCGGGAAGCAAAGGGAGCTTACGATTTTCCAGGCACAGCGTCATTTTGACCGACCGATTTTTCTGTCTTGTCCGCTTTGAATTTTAATTTGCATTTGTTGTTTTGATGACTAAGACTTTTGCTTTGAATTGAAATGATTCGTTGATGGATTCTTTTCTGGAGATCGCTTTGCTTAATCGGTTACGTGACACGAGGGTTGTGGGGGATATTACGAATTAAGTCGGGATAATGTGCGCCGCTCTCGTGGGGCAGATTACGGAAGTGGAGGGGATGCTGTTGCGATAGGGAAAGGGATGAAAAATGAGCAAATTTAACTTTTTTCTAACAAGGACGAAATTCTATGATTAAACCATTTATGGGAGGAATTGTATTTCTGATATTTTGTCAGCAGGATTAAAACTAATTCAGTAATGTTCTTTCATTGATATTTATCTTTCTTTAATGGTACCAGCAACTGCAAATATTGAAGATACTGTGGTTAAACCTATGAAGTAGTTATGAGAGATCAAAGTCACAATTACTTGACACCGAATTAACCCTTTGCGGTTCGAAGTATTTTGTTAATTTTAAGGTGAGCTAAATAAAATTAATTTGACAATATTTTCTATCATTGGTTGTTCATTTTTTAGATGATATCAATAACTATAGATACTCATGGACATTTAGATGGTATTACTAAATCATTATGAAATTAGAAAGTCGATACCTCAAAGGGTTTGCAATGTTAGAAATACACTGCGACTATATTCAAATTTTATTTCTATTCATTAATCTAATTCTATTTTACTTTATTTACATTTCTTACCACAGCTGCTTCAGACCTCCTCTACTTTTATTTCCCGTTCTGCAAAAAACAATATTAACACCACGTTATCCATTTCCACAAAACTCATTTGAAACGATCTCCAGTTCTTTAGAAACATAGCCACGATGATTCGTCCCCCTATCTCGTTAAAATTAAAGAGGGCAAAATCGTGAGAGAATGCGACGTTAACGATCTTGTTGTCAAAGCGAAGTAAAATGCTCTTTCCCGTGAGTACTCGTTGTAAGTAATCGATGCGAGCTTCAGCGGCGAGTCAACGTCGATCGAAACCGTCTGCAATTTATAATACCAACAATCCTCAAGGAAGTTTCCCGGCATTTGCATGTAACGAAGGCAACGCAGCCCGATATTTCCGCGCGCAATCTTTTTCCGTCGGATAATAGGTTTCAACCCTTATCGTGCCAGTGCACAAAGGGCAGCGAAAATAATTCATATTCCGGTTGCTCGGTGCCGGACATTTAACATTTATCACTGCGCGAACGTTGCAAGGAGAAAGCTTCTCCACGAAAGAATCGCTGTGAGGCAAACGAGCGTCGAGCTGTCGCTAAGGACATTCGGTGTCCTGACTTAATTTAAATAACATTCATTAATCAAATTATTTCTACCCCAAGGTTCTGCTAGGGATATAATATTTCCGTGTGGAGTTCCACTCTTTCTGCTTCCCTCTCTGAGCGTCGTCCTTTCGACGACGTCGTGGCGCCCTTTGCTCCTAAACGACTTGCTGCTACGGCAATTGTAAGATCGGTGGCCGCGGAATTGGCCTTTGATTCAAATGATGCTACTGCTATTCCCTCGAGCTAGGGGAGTAATTGCGTACGCGCAATTACAACTCGTAATCTCTTAACACGGTGTCTGCTGGGCAAACTTTTGAGAAAAGTTCTCCTCCGGGGGTGCTCGAGATTTTTGCTTTGTTGGGGAAAGTTTGATATAGGTTGTTTGGCGTCTTTTGGATTTTGAAGTAGACGTTTAGTGTAGCTTTTAGGTACGTTTGCGTGCACGATGTGGTACTATGAATTGCAGTATGAAGTAAAATTAAATGTGGGAAATACTTGAGAGATGAAGTGAAACTAAAATGAGAAAATCCTCTTTTATCATTAAAACTACCGACGTTGTATCTACTCAAATTTAGATATACTTAATAATTACTATGGAAAAAGAGACATGAAGAGTTGGAAGAGATATTTAATTAACTATTATAGGTTTTACACGGTAGAAATGGAATATTTACTTCATGGCAGCCCTATTAATTTAGATAGTTTTTAGAAAAAAATTAGGAATCGGTTTTTTGAAGGGTTGGAAAGTTTAATGTTAAATGAGGTTTTGGAGAAAATAATTGTCCTGATCCTTGTAATTACCCCTACGGGTGGCGGATTTATACTTTACAGGAAGGATTTTTTCATAGAGCACTATCAAATGGTATGTCTCAGGATTAATTAGCTTTGGGGAACTTTTACTATGCTTATCCAATTACACTCTTTAATGTTGAAAGTGTTGCTAAATATATTCGAAAAAGATTTATCTACCGACATTGTGAATTAATTTAATCACTCCAAAGTAATTTAAATTTTATATAATCTCCTTTCATGATTTTTAATTATCAAATTCATTTCTAGCATACGCCCCACGAACATTAAATGCTCCATATTACGATCAACGAGTCAAGCTTCCCATTCTCCAATCTCACGACGGATGTCAATAATTTTCTAATTTTCCACCAAAGTGGACACTCTTATTGCACAAAATATAAATTAGTAACACGGTCGCGCCTCCGATAATGACGTCGATTTCAATCTCGTCCGTTGTACCGTAGATTAATTAATTCTCGCGTAACCCTAACGAGCCAATTGGTAAGCGTGCTCGATGCCAATCACGTCAGGTCTGCGATTATTCTCCCGTAAAAGAGTATTCCCAGTAATTTCCGGGCGTTATCGAAGGAATTGCGTGGTGCTATCTGAGATCGCGCGAATTAATCGTCAAGCCCGGATACTTTTCGTATCTCTCCCTCAGCGTGGAATTCTCGTGGCGAAACAGTTATCGCCGCGAATATACCGGGCTGAACATGAGTGACATTCCTCTCGTGAGCAAAAGAGCTTTTTACACATGACCTACGCACACGTTTATGTAAAAGGAATAGAACGTTATAGGTGAACATGGTAGAGAATCGTATGGGAGCATGGTACACCAGGTGGAAATATCATTCCACGATTAGGGGTGCGTCGCGTTTCACGGCAAGCAGGACGACGTCGTTTTAACTCGCCGTCACGGCACGCCACGGCACGGCAATGGGAAACGTTATTTCTCATGTTTTCGCGATACGTTAACAGAAAACACGAGAGTTTCTAGTACGTACATATTATCACGGGGGTTGGCCGGCAACGTGGGAGGCCGAGAAGGGGAGTCAGCTTGGAATCTAATTGTTCGAAAACACGCATAACATCGAGTGCCACTGGCACACTCGTTTACAATGCCGACGTGCTTTTTCCGCATTCGTACGTATGGTGGTACGTGTTCGTGCGGGTGAAACCTGAATATGTACTGAATTTTAAACCCTTGGTATATCGGCGACAAGATGATTCGTTGAATCATTAATTGGTCAATGGTGAACTGATTTATTCGCTGACATGAAAATTTTAATGTAAGATCTACAATGTCGCAATGAAATAATGAACTTGCAGACGGAGGTATTGTGTATTGTGGTGGTAATAAAGAAAGTTCGAAGTGCGAATCTAGTGCTAGCGAGGTAGAGATTAACACTATGACTCTAAAGTTGGTGAATATGAGGTGCAATTTTAATTAATTACATAATTAAGCACTATTTTTGCACCTTGATTTATCTTGCTCCAAAACACTTATTAAGTAAATATAATACAAATAACGTCGGTAGTTCTGATGACAAGGTTTTGGGGTGGATTTTGAACTCCACGTCATTTCAGCTTTGATTATTGTAAGACACTGTTTTATATTTCATTTTCTAATGGTAGTCTTCGGAAATTCAGATGTTTTTATAATATTGTTAGCCATGGAACACCACGTACAACTAATGTTACTGGACTAAGGGATACATCCATTGTTATTAATATTAGGCATCGAACATGTTATAGAATAAACTTAGAAAATTTTCTAAAACAATTCTCGATTTATTTACTATATTCAAAAAGGTCTTGCGCAGTCAACGCCCAACAATATTAACCCTTTGCGCTCCGAATTATTTTATTAACTTTTTGTTAGATAAGCAAATATAATCTCGGAAAATAGTCTACAGTTGATTAATCGTTTTTATTTAATACTAGGAAAAATTGTAGAAACTGCGGTGTATTCCTGTTAAAATGCAAAATTATTGTTGATTTCGAAAAGTCGATAATTAGTATATGAAACATTAAGTGTCACAGAAACCTGTGTCGAGTGTAGCTCGACATAGGAGTGCAAAGGGTTAAGAATGTAGCAATGCAAATATAAAATAACTGCCTTCTTCGTCTTCCCTCTCCTCTACCTGTCTTACGCACAAGCATACACTTTCCACCAGTCTTCTACCAGCTCGTTCAATATAGAAAATTCCTTACTCAAACCGGTGTACGTGTCATTACGTCCAGGCACATGTCGATGACTTTTCACGTAATACTGCGTTCAGGCGCCACGAACAGGCATGATTGTTTTAATGAATCCACTTCATCTCGCCTCTTTATTCTCTCTCGATTCATCCTACCATCTTTCGCGACGCAAAGAGAAGAGAATGTTCGATTGATGGAGCAGATAATGGAGCTGCCAAGAAGCAAAGACCGTAACGTCCGTGCGAAACGATATTCGACGTCGGGGTGGAGCATCCCCGATTGATACTCCGTAAAAACGTGAAACTCTATTACGCTTTCGGTCGATTCTTTCTGTCGACGGTGCCTACGAGAATATAGCAAGGTAGTGCAATCAGTCCGACTTGGAATTCACCGATGTCCTTCAACGAGATACGGGGGATTTTAAGATCGCCGTAAATATGTACGGTAATTTAAAATCTTGTTAACTTTCTTTTTATGTCCGATTTCACGCATACGCGCCACTCCCATGTTTTCAAACTCGTAAATTTACGAGGAATATTTAAATCTCTTATTTATCTTACGTATCACCGAATCATGCTGACTCGACTCTGAATTGTTCCCTCGTGTATGCCTGTGTGTCTCAATTTGTATACGCTCGAACGTCCATCGACCGCGAGGTTTCAAGGTTAGCAGAACACCTGAAATGTCAATGAAGCAACCAGCTTTCCAAGGTACCAACTATGACCGCCAATTATCGGCAATTCAAAGTTTCGAGTTGAATATCCCGCTTCAGAGATTTCGGTCGCTTTCGATCGCAACATGTATCGGGTTTTCCTTATTAAGAACTAGCTGAAAGTTCCCGTGCTTCGCTACGATTTAATCGAAACTAAAAAAAAAACCTTAAAATTTCGAATTTTGAAAAATCCTTTCTTAGTGGGTGCTAATACCCTAGAAGGAACGCTCATGCAAAATTTCAAGTTACTAGGTCAAGTATTTTCGGCTCTGCGTTGATGATTTTGGTCCATACTTTAACACCCCAAAACCACCCCTAAAATTTCGAATTTTTCAAAACCCTTTCTTATTGAGCACCTAAGACCCAAGGGGAAGGTATGTTCCAAATTTCATTGCAATCCGTTCCGTGGTTTTTGAGATTTCGTGGTGAGTGAGTCAGTCAGTGGTATTTGAGCTTTATACAATAGATTATTATGGAACATGCGTTTCTCGATTGATTCAATCATTTTGTAACTTACGTTTTAAGCAAGGTGTATATACTGAGTGTGATGGAATGGATGTTCCTTTAACCCTTTCAATACGGCGAAAAATCCAGTTCGAGTGCGCCCCATTACCGGGATTAGTTATTTCTCCTCCAAGCGATTATTAGATAAAATAATTTTTATGCCGAAAACTGAGCAGCCCTAACAGTTGTCGCTTGTTTGATTAGATCGGGGACGATCGAGATGAGAAATTTATGGACTCAGAACGATTGAGAATCAATTTGGAGGCCCAACTTGGCGTTATTTTGTGCCCTAGATGTTTTTCAGTAACTGGGACATATGTTGACCCAGCCGTAATATCAAAAATTTTTCAGACTGGGACAGCAGATGTCCCGTCCGGTGCGAAAGGGTTAATGGATATGATACTGTCAAATATTTAAAAATATGATAAACAATTAAGTACGATATGAAATTGTAATGTTACGTGATACTGTTCCAGAAGGAGTAAACAAATGTGTAATTGTAATTCAAATTTCTATTGTAATGGGGTTCCGAAAAAGAATGTAGTTTTTTTGTACATGTGATGCCGTGAAAAAAGGACTCATTGAATATTTTGAATCGAAACCTAATGAATTTTATAAGCGAGGTATTGAAAATTTGCCAGATCGATGGAGAACGAATATATCAAATGGTATAAATGATATTTTAGATTAATATTTGTAAATTAAATTCTTATAAGTATTTATATTATTTATATAGAAAAAACGACATTCTGTTACCGTACTCCTAATATTAAATTCTATCTATAATAAATCTGAACGATGAATGAAGTTCAACGAGTACTAAAGAACAGTTCGTAATTCTCTACCCTTCAATAACAAGTCAACCTCAAAGAGCAGAAACTTTTCAATAAAATACATATCTATAAAACAATTGCAGTCTTCTAAATTAAATACACGTACAAATTACAAACTTATGAAGTTAATTACAATAAAAACTCGACGCTGTACTCTATTATTGTCACGCTCCAAATCCACCTTAAAATACCTGAATGAAATTCTATTGTAAAAAGAAACATTCCCCTCACAGCCAGTTGCTATTTTATTCCCATGACAAAGGAAGAGAAAAAAAATGGTTGAATAAAGCCTCGTAAAATCCTTTATCTTCCAAAACTGGCCACTTAATTTTCACCAAGAACTAATAAAAATGATAGACAAGCGGGACACTCCGCTTCAAAAACACGGAATATATTAAAATAATATATCGCCAGTGTCGCATAAGAGGAGCTGCCGGTAATCTTGACCGTTTTATTCGGCGGAAAATTCGCGCGTTGCTCGAGGCAGTGTTCCGTGAAAAATATTCCGCGGCTTCAAACAGCACGAACAATGTAAAAGCAGCCGACGTGCAGCGGAGGCTGCGACGCGCGTCGTCATTTCATAACGCGAAATGCAACTGCCTGGTAACAAAGAACGACACTTTCGTATCTGTCTCTGCATTAATATCGCGTTACAAGGAAGGACGGTCAAAATCTAGGACATCGTTGTTGGGTGAGAAAATTACGCAATGGTTGAAATATTAATATATGAGAATAAGGGGAGTAAATTGCTTTTTTGCAAATTGGCCTTTTTTTTATCGTATTCGATTATCAGTACCTTCGTATAAACGTACCGAGTGTATTTGCACGTATACGCAAAGCCTAGCACTAGTCGATGTAAATTCGAACCTCTATGGAGAATGAATTTTTTATTCGTGTATTGTTCGTGCTTTTATGGAGAGTATTGCTATTGTAAGGAAGGAATAAAGATGAAAGGAATTTTTGAATATTTTTTTTTTTTTCAATAGATAATCTACCACCATTTCGTTTGATTTTTGCTCGTCAACGGTTCTTTTTCCGAGAAAATTTTAAGCGGATGCGAGCAGATTTGTGCGGATGGTTTTTTTTGTTAAATAAACTTTAATCTGGAACGGCAAATGTCGGCAATGGATTGAGAAGAATGCAGGTATTAATTTGAGCTTCGAGACTGCTTTATTAAATGGAGGAAGGTCGGAAATTGTATGGAAATTGTTGAAAAATATTTTTCAATCTTCAGCACAACGTGTTTATCAGAGTCTGGAAGTTGTCATGAAATATTGAGATCAAAGATATTAAAGTTGGAAAAATAAAATGTTATTTACGTGATATAAATTTAAGTTTTTACGTATTCATTACAAAAATCAATAGTCCTGTTGTAGCTGAAAATTAAAATGTCTCGATAGATATTTTACAAATTAAAGAAACAACAGGGAGAAGACCATTCGTCTTGTACCGTAGAAAAAATTTGGCTTTTCCAATTCATTCTGTGAAAAATAATATACATAAATTCCCGAAATCGATACCTTCAAAACTACAACTGCAAAATTACAAAAAAATATTTACCAAGTTAAAAAAACCTTTGTCAAAGTGTATAAATAAAAATATCACCCCTTGCCAATAACAATTTTTTTCGTATTAGCCGCTTCAAAGATATATCGTACTTTTGGAAATTTTTAAATAATCAATCCACAGTAAAATATAATCCTACATTCGTTAAAAGTCGCTAAACCTAACAATACATATTATTAAACTCTTTTAAAAGCTCGACCTTAAATTTTCACAAGCAAAAGCTGCGATCGTATATCAAAAAACATTCAAAATTAAAAGTTTCCTACCTACGTCAAAGGCTTCGGGCAATATTGAATTGTTCATCCGAATTATGAGGAGAAAACGGATAGATATCATCACGATTATCCCCGAGACGGGCCGTGACCTCCTTCATTTGCAGAATTTCGCAGACATAGTGGCACTGTCTGCCGTTGTCCAGGAAAAGCGGAAAAGCCAGGAGCAAAGTGAAAGGATAGAGAAGCGGACGGAAAGAGAGAAAGAGAGATGGATAAAGAAGGAGAGAATCACCATTCTGTCTTATTTGCACAGCATGTATATTTAATTTAGCTTGCATATACATGTCCGGCATGCCGGCGCTTTTTTCCTCCACTTTCCGCGAGCCGACGTTCAGCGCCAGCAGGAACAGCCTCGATGCGCTAAACTTTTAGGGATTGCGCGCGTTCGTCTGAATATATTTGCATGCTCCACTTTTTCCGCGTTTTTATTTACCCTGCCGTCGGAAATTTGTGGTCCCCTGAGTGCCCGCGGACGACTCCGACTCCTTCTCGTCCTCGTAAATTCTCCTCGCTTACGTACCGTACATGCGGAATTTTTGCCGTTTACAAACTCGTTGCAAAACCGCCGCACGCCCCCGGACGAATTACACGATAACCTATCGTGTACTCTCGCGTTTGCCTCGTGTTACTTTTATATTTTTCACTTTGGAATTGTCATCATTTTGCGAAGAAATCACAATTTTAAGGGATTACGAAACTATTGTGGTTATGACGTACAGTAAGCTTGATAAATGGCACGTGGTGGGGATGCCCCCTCTACGTGGTTCAGTAGAGCGAGTAGATAAAATCATCCAATTTACCTTTGTATTCCAAGTCGAAACAATGCTTAATCCTGCTCTTCTGCTCATTTATATCTAACATTGGTATTCCTTGTAGTCATAGTTACTCGGCGAATCATTTCAACACTAGAACTTGTTTCAGTTCACATTTCAACACTAGAACTACCAGGGCAGTCAAAATGACTGGTTCCTAATTTTTCATAAAAATTTTCTAAACTTGTAAAGAACCATACAGTACAAATTTCACGTCAATTGAGTAAAATATAAATTACTGTAATAATAATCTTTGTCATCCCTTAATTCTTCTTTTTCTACTGAACTTATTTAATATATTTAGGACTAGAACTACCAAGCCAGTCAAAATGACTGGTCCTCAATTTTTTACAAAAATTCTCTAAGTTCATAGCAGAGCCGTAGATTAGATATTATACTCCTATTGCATTAAATATCATTCAAGTCACATAATTGATCATCATTTCCACATCCTGGAATCCCTCCCATTAATTCATGTATTAAAATATAGTCGATTTAATAATGGTAGTTCCAGTGTTAAATACAATAGATTTAGTGTTGAGAAACAGAAAATATACAAATAGGTAGATGTAAATGTTAAATACATTGAATATCAAAAGCTAATTCTTGGAAACATAGTATCTCTTAAAATATAATCGTCATTTCAAGTCATCTAGATTCGAGCAAAACAGCAGAGTTAAACCTGTAAGATGAATGAGCAAAATGATATAAATTTACATCTCCTTTGTTTTTAGATTTTCTATTGCGGGCATTTTCTTTTCTAAGTTTTTCATAGCATATTTTTGAATCACAATTTCAAAGGTAATTTCCAGTGAGGGAAATTAATGCAAGTATAGTCAAAAGTTCAAGTCTAATCGAACTATACTTCCTTCTAGTTCCACCTTGATACCATGGCCTTACAGATAGTGTAACCTCTCCGAGAACCATTTATCGAGCGCACAGCACTTATCGCGAACTAAAAATCCTGCCTAGATAATGGCGAAAGGATTCCACCTTCGATTCGCTACTCTACAGATGAAACTTTTCTCCTCGACATCACATATTCCTCCCTTAGCAATTTCTACCTCAAAATCTCGATAATATAGAACTTATTCTGAAATTAATTAACTCTTCTGCTACTTTAGCTATCCTGATTTATGCGCACTCAAATCCCTAATATTTTTGAGTCATTTGAAAATTTAGTTCATGTTTCCCTTATACACGGTACTATCTTCAATACTTCATCTCTGCATGAAGACCATCATAGTCGTTAAAACGATTACAAAAACGAATCCAATTGTTTATCCCAGATAGACACGTTCATGCGCAAATACATTCGTACGTGTCTGTAAGCGAAAACATATCCGTTTGTCCGAGAACGTTGAAAAAGTATGCGAATGGAAACTTGTAGTGGTAATCGGAGAAAGTTTCTATCGCAGCGATGCTTGCTCGGCATGTAGGCATTTTGTTACCACGCCATCAGCAAGAACTGCAGACTAAGTCGGCTGTGAATGCAGATTATCGAGCGTGAAGTTCGGATCGTGCGTATCATTCGAGAGGTTCTTATCGCTGGACTAGATTTACACGCTCGGTGAGAAAATAAAGAAAGCCCTTGCGATACGCTTTATAGGTTCGATGCAATGGTGAATTGATCTCTTGTTACTCTGTCTGTGTTGATGTATTAATTCACCGTTTAATTTGATTCGCGAATTTATAGTCTGAGGTGTACGGGCTGATAGTTGTATCTTTATAGTTGGAGAATTTAAGTCCGTGAAATGGAACTCGCGAAAGGGTGAATTGTGAATACTGAAATTCTCTTGTATTTTAGTTCGTGGAGTGTTATTTTTGAAATTCATGTCACCGATAAGAGCACTATAGATAAAATGAGGATTTTTGGAATTACACTTTACGCGACAGTTCTTTTTTTTTTATCTGGAACTGGGTGATATCACGACACTACTAGATTTAACCCCTGAGTGACGCCGATACCTTGTTTCCTGAGAATAGAGACCAATGTAGAACTGGGTTAAGCTTTAAATTAGAAAGGAATCAGGGGAGAATACAGGCTGAATTAAATCGGTCTTCTCGAGTTTCTGTGTCCCTCGAAATTTTTGAATGATTGCTACTTGCCGTTTTAAAAATCTTATATTGAAGGATTTTCTAACTTTTATTCCGTTTAAAATTGTCTTTTGTAATGGAAATTGTAAAATAATATAAAAAAATTAAAAAACTGAATACTAGAATAGTATTTTTCTAAATCAGCAAAGATAAACAGATAATAGGTACTGATTGCCATTTATAGTCTACATTTTCAAAAAATTATTTCCCTAAAGACACCAGTTGTGTAAATGTCAGAGGATCAATTTTTTTTCTAATTTTTCGTCTACCATGATAGTCACTTCATCTAGAAGTAACTGATTGAAAGTTGAAGTTTATAATTCCATGCCCACTATAAACCAACAATAAATTTTATCATAGCGAGAAAAAATTCTACGGCAAACATTTTGAACAAAAGTTTCAATAAAAGATTATTACAATCTCAAAAATTCAACCGCGGTGTTACATCGCTAGACATATCAGTTACGAAAAAAATGTCAACACATTCACAAATGGCTTCCAAAACCATGTCTTCCCTTACATAATACACAGTCCTTCTTCTGTTTGTAACAGCTGACGCAGCAGCTGTAATAGTTTATTTAAGCATCGACTACCAATGGAAGCGACGACAGCCGTCCAAAATGCTTGTATGCACTTTCTAAAAATAAGATCATTTGCTTACGTTCTCTTATCAGTTCATAAACAAGCGTAACAATACATCCACTAAATAACAAACGTTCTAAGCTGTCGACAAATATTTAAAGTGTATCTTGTATCTGTAACAAGCACAGATAAAGACTTTCGTTTCTTGTGTTGCGCCATTCGGATACTTTTAAACCGAATGGTATCTATATTACGGCAACGTTTCGCAAAAGATTAAAAAGACATCGTTAATTCGCTTACACGGTACCTCTGATCTGCACCATTGCATAATTCATGGTGAAGGTGCTCCATCGAATAGCGTTCCATGCGTGCTACACCAAACCCACGGAATACAGTGCTCTATAGGAGAGTCGGTCGAATTAAAAATTCACGAGGGAAATACAGTTTCCCAAATCCCTCCCAAAGAGATTAAAGTTTCTTGCGACGAGTTTCGAAGTTTACCGTACTTCGAGGAAAATTATAGTGCCAATAATTGCGCGCATCTGATGTACTTGTTTTCGTGAAAGAAATTTATAGGGGAGTAACTGGAACGGAAAATAGTGGAGGAAAACCAAAAGTACAATAAGCTTGGAGCGAGCATATGCGATCAATAGCTTAAGCTACGATACTCAGACGGCATGGCGATATTTAAGCTTGCAATTCTTGAACGGATGACTTAAAATGCATGCTTGCATCTGGAATTTTTCTACCGGAATACATGATTTGTCTACGATTATTTTCGGCACAATTTACTTGGAATATTTCACGTCATATTGTGAAAGCCATACAGAGTAGAATTGAGAACATATACCACGGAATTTATACAGATAAAGAGGGATAATCTGAATTTACCAAGAAAAACAATTTATACTAATATTTATTATATATCGTTGATTTAATAGGTTCGAAACTATTAGGACTTCATTTCAATATTAACCACTTGCTCTACAATGGCGCGTGGCAAGCAGTAAATATAAAAGGAAATTTTTAAAATTTCCAAAAACTAGTAAATTGAAAATTACGAGTGGTTTTAGAGATACTCAAATTATTTGTGTACTATTATTATTACCTTCAATTATATAGAATATCTGAAATTCGTGATAAATCTTAATTTCAACGATCAAATCTAACAATAAGTTATCACACAGTCAGTCACAAAAGAAATCGCAAGCCAAGGGGTTAAACCACCCTGCCCTCAAGTAAAAAGCCCTCTTAACATTTTTCAAGCAACATACATCAAGTCTTATGCAAAACTCATAATCCTAACTCTGCCTCAAAGTGCTCTATTCAACTCCTTAAACAATTACAATTCCCAGTGCCCAATTTCATTCCAACCCTCTACAACACACAACCCATCAAAGTTCAACTCCATTACGTTTTGTCTCCAAAAAAGAAATCTTTAAAAAACCATCACTCGCTACATTTAATTCACCTAAAATCATCCACTGCATCACATCCCTTAAATCCATCCCGCTACTAATTTCACCATAACTCTACCAACCCTTCCCACTTCCCTCCAACCATTCTCAAACGGTAAGAGTAGAAAAATTGAAACTCCTTTTCTTCTCCACACCGAATCGCTCACAGAGTCATTGGATCATCGTGTATCGAGTTAATGAAAACATTGTCCCATCCAGAGGCAGGATGAAGCGTTGTGCGCGGTCGGCTTGTCACACATGACCTCCACCGAGTTACACGTCGGCACAGCTCGCGTCTGGCAGCTTCAACACGCGCATTGCGTCGGCCTGTGACGACTCGTTCACCCTGTATCGTCATCCATCGCCAGTGGTGGCTGGTATCGTCACCGTGCACGTAAACGCTCCCACACAAAAAGGCAGAGGGCAGAAACTCGAGGATGGGGGTGGCGTCGCGTCGCGTTGTGTGTTAACTCGACGCACGCCGGCGGGCCGAATGATTTTCATTGAAAACAGAGTGGCAGGATTACGTGGTAATGCACGGTTCACCGTGCGCCACCGTTGAATCGTCGAACCGGACGAAAAGATTAACACCATAATGAAGAGGAGGACTGTGGAATTATCGGTGGCGTATAATCCTGAATTCGGTACCGAGGTTGCATGTACGTTAATAAATAAACGAACGAGGAGGAGAGAGGAACGAAAGAGGATGAGACGTGTGCTATCGATTCGTCCGGATACAACCTTCGTGTGCCCGTCTCACCGGCAAACATCCGGAAATGCGCGCGGTAAAGTTTAATTCGGTGCTTCTGCTTACCACGCGAATCGTAATGTCCTTTGGCGTACGAAATTCCAATCCTGCGACGTAGCGCGTTACCGTGTAATTTTAGAAGTGGAGAAGTATTTCGAATAAAACCGACGAACTCGAGAGGGAATTGCTCGTTCAAGGAGAACGAAGTGAGTTTATCGGAGCGCGTCATTGATCGTCCGGCTGGATATCGATATCCGAGACTTGGAAAAAGAAGTTACGGTGGCGAAGAGGTAACGAGGCAGTTTCGTGAGGACTAAACGGTTTTATTTGCCTTCCTTTGATTATTTGCGCATACCACGTTACAGCGGGGATCGCTTGATTTTCATTACTTCTGATCCACTTGGAATTATAGCGTTTGTTTTTATTTGGAAGTTTTAACGATGAAATTGAGTTTATTCGATGCGGAAACATTGTTGGATTTCAAGTTAATGGCAATTTGAAGAAAAGTTTGCGAAATACTTCTAATGCTCCTGTATTTATTTCTCTTGAGGTGCCATGTCCTGCTAGTTTCCCATGGAAGGGGACATTTTATTTTGAAGAATCTTCTGAGAACCTAAAAGGACATATGACCCAAAAACTGACAATAATCTCTCATTTCCACAAATATAAAAATTACAAATTACAATGACGTAACATAATGCTAATCGCTCAACAAATAACTACAAACTATCCAAACGGTACACTACTCCCCTCCCTTCGAGCGCCACCCGCCAATTTTCTGTCACCGCACAAAACCAATAGAACTCCAATCGCAAAATGTTCATCGCAAACGGAAAAAAACACCCTACACGATATTCTCGCAAACATTATAAAAATACAAAGCTAATCTCCTGAATTCCAATCTCGAGTTATCGCTCGCTGTTAACCCTCACCTCGATCTTCCCTCTCTGATTCCACTCTCTCCTCTCTTCCAAGCGTCCAGAACGTTGCAGATCCTCGTTAATTACCGTCTCGGGAAATGAAACGAACGTAACGTCTTTGCACCAGCAGCGATCTCGGCATTTGTAGGTACCAACCTACGCGAGATCGACAAGGTTGAATTAGCGGACTTGGCTTGCCGGCCCAACCAATCGAACGTGTCACGATATATTTCCCCCGTGCAAATTATTGCCCAAGCGCAGTTAAAGCCGGTCGTATCATGGCAGGTAACATCGTTGACCCACGATTAGTAACGACGGACAAGAACGTACAGCCGATTCTAATCAGTCGTCACGCCTGTGCGTACGTAACGACGTCGTTATCGGCGTCTCCTTGCGCGGTTTCGTGCAGAGTTGGGTCCTCTCACTGTGCGCGCGTGCAAATGCATGCGTTTTGCCCGTGTGTAGAGCACGCTTTGGGACTCTTACGGGCACGCTTGCGTGGCACAATGGCGCACGAACTGCGACCGGCTCTCTATTACGCTTTTGACAATGATTACGGTCGTTTGTCGACGCGAAGATTGCTTCGTCATCCGCGCGCGGCTACGTGTACCAGTCGCGTACGATCGTGTTTGACAACGCTTTAGCTGAGTCTCTCCTTTGAGAGCCGCTTCGAGAGAGGAAGCGGCTCTTGCTGGATGGCGGGAAAGAATTCGAAAGGTGCCTTGGCAACAGCGGATCATGCTAATATTCGCGATTACGCGATACGTGTGTCTGATTGTAAGCGGTGTATTTGCGGTTGACGGAGATGAGGATGTGCCGTTGTGTTTTTGGCCGATGGTTGTATTGGTTTGATTTTATTTTTCGATGAGATTTCAGAGGAGATTTTTTTACGATTTTGATTTGATATTGAAGATGTATTTTTGTAGGGAATGGAGAAACGATGTTTTTGAACTAAGTGAAGAAATTAGTGACATCTTTGTAATGGAGCGTTTGGTTTAATTGGTGTTCTTATTTTGTAGATATTTTTAACGAATATGTGTATATCAGTGATACTTAGTGGTGAGATGTAACCTGGAAACATTTTATACTTATGCATATTTAATAATCTTGAATTCTTAATGACGTATAAATCGATAAAGAGGTTGTCCGAGTTCTTCTACAAAAAAATATGTCGGGATATCCTACTAACAGGGTAAAAAAATGAATAAACGATTCTTAATGCTCTATTTTTAGAAGTTATAGAATGATAGAATATTAGTGTTTCACTAAAATAAGGTGAGAAGATGTTGTTAGTACCTGCTAACCTAACATTAATATCTCCTACGAAATATGTTGTAAAAATTTTCTACAATAACCTGGTACCTCCAAGTATTTCAATTTAACCATCTAGATTGCACACGTACTTAAATTCATTTTTTCTCTGCAATGTATATTCCCCACATCTCGCAACACGTCTGTTAACGTTGACAACGACAAAATTGAGTAAAAAAACATTTTCCGTCGTTAAAAGCTCGCAACAGAGTGTCATTTATATTTAACATCGAAACACCACGTCGACTTCGATTCGTCGAACCGCAAAGGGATTCAAAATCGGCCGCGGTAATTCGACTCAAACGCATGTATATTATTGGCCCACCAAAAGAAGTCACTTGATAAGTAGTTTGCTCCGATTCGCTCGGCGAATAAAGACATCCCTCGTCCTCATGTATTTTCGATTTTAATGCATAACTGACCGAAAAAGCGCTTAACACTAGATTTACCAGCGTGAAATCTATTACATTTAAATATGTTAAATATGTACCTTAAAGTAGGGAAAATTAAGGCGTTGAGAAGCTGATAGATTCGGTAATTTATGTTTTATACGATGGACGAAGAATATTTATTCTACGGCTCTCATAAACCTGTAGAATTTTTGGAAAAAATTGTGTACCAGTCATTTTGACTGGCTTGGTAAATCTAGTGTTAACTACGAAATAAGTGTTTAGTTTTCGATTGTCATTCGTTAACTTCAGGTTTTAAGGGCTGATATGTTGGAAATAGGCGGTGGGAGGACATGGGAGGACACTCTCTTTACCACGTACCTCGAGCCAAGTGATTTCATTGCATTGGCGACTTATACTTATTTTGCGCATAGAACATGATATATAACGTCCTTCCTAATTTCTTTTCGCTTTAGTTTCTTGTATTGATCGGCCTTCCTTCCCCTCGAATCCAGGGGAAGGAAGGTTAAAATTATTACGTGGAAGCGAGAGCAGCTGTTGCCTTTTACGAAATTTTAGGACGATCATGCTTCGGACAAAATACTAACTGACCCGTTTCCCTCGTCGTTCAAGGATGTAGACCCTTATCCCGTAATTCCTTTGTGTATTCGAAGTATTCCGAGGTGTTTTGGTGCGTTTTCACGGACTTATCCCCGAATGGCAACATCTCGACGATCGTTTTCTGGTAGAACGGTTACGTACATACGAATGCACGGAGGAAGCTACCTCACCGTTGCTACCGGTAAGAGCAAAGAGACATGAATATGTATGTAACGCTACTAGCTGGGCACTAAGATGCGAGCACTATCGCATTTATTCATGCAGCTTTTAATATTTAACCCGAAGCTTACCTACACCACGGCAAATACGTACTTTTCCTAATACCCTCCTCCGTTATATCATTGCAACTTTCAATTTCGCGGGATCGGAGAAAAAGGAGGAATTGTTTTTTGAGTGTGCCGATGAGAACGTGGATAATTAACCCCTTTGACTATAACAATGTGTGACACGTGATACGATAAGAAGAGGACGAAAATTTCAAGTTTTCTAATAATTATTAAATTGAAAATGTCAGTTGGTCGTGAAACAGTGAAATTATTTCTATGATATTAACTTTGCTGTTAATTAAATCAAATGTTAAAGATCAGGGAGAAATTTTTATTTCTGGAATTAAATTGGAGTTAGTACGCACACTATTAAAATACAAATCGTAAGGCAAGGGATAAATCACTTTTGGTAGATATAGTATAAATTTCTAATTTGTAATAAATTAAATTGTAGTATTAATTTAAGCACACTTAAAGTGAAGGAAGGGGTAAACACGATACATTTTCTTTTGTAGAAACACTTTCCACTGATTTCCCTCAGAGTCAATTAGATTATGAAAATATTATATATTGAATGGTCTTTAATCATGTATATTTACTTTCTTTTCGGCAATGTCGCTGATATCCATTTCCAAAGTAGAAATGTAGTTATAACGATGTTATTTGCTGAAATAAAACTGGAAAATGTACTGTGGAAAAATGAAATTAGGAAAGTTCTGAGTGTTCTCCTCGGACCGTAACACCTCCAAAATAATCTCGATTCGTGCAACCATTCTGCATTCATGAAACTCGAAATTCATTAAAATAAACATTCTAGGCTCACACACTCGGAGCATAGATTAATTATTTCTCGAGCACATCAACGCTCCTCTCAACGACGGAATGAAACAAAATATTTACGCAACGAATTCTCTGCTAGGTTGCACGGAAATTAGGTGAACGACTGTATGAAAATTTGTGGATATTTTCCTATTTATCTAAAAAACCAGTCGCCGGAGAGAGATTCTAACAGCTGGAGGAAGTAGAGTAGACTCACACTCATATTTATAAAACTCCATCATATAAATAGGCCATATTGTTCAGTTGCATTCTCAAATTCCAAATTATACGACCTATTAACATTAGATTTACGGCTGCTAAATCTGGTTTACTTAAATATATTAATTATACAGTTTGAAAAAAGATGCAATCAGTTAAGTAATTCGTGTATTATAAGATACATCTAAAATATCTACTGTAATTCTTCCCCATACATTTCAGAAATATTAACAAAAATTAGAAACCCGTCAATTTGTACGTATAAAAGTGTTTGTCACAAAACAAAACCCTACATAATGAAGATAGACAAATTACCTGTCTGAATTCAGCACAAAGAATAGCATTACAATTTATAGCTTTTGTGCCAAAAGAAATACTTTAATTCTCTCCTAGTAATTTTAGGTTATCGCTTAGTGGTAGTATTTTATTAATAATAAAATGCAGTACTCGACATACATTTTCACTTAATTTTATTTTCTGACAATTTAATATCCAGTTTCTAATTTTCCAATGATTTAGTATTGTCACCTAAATGTCGGTCAATACCTGTAATTATTAATATCGTTTTAAAAAATGGATAAACAACGATAGAAAATATTGCAAAATTAATTCTATTTAGCTCACTACCAAAATTAACGAAATAAAAAGCTACTAAAATATTAGTAAGAATTATATATACCTCAGAAATGTGTTGATTCTTTGCTCCGGTGGCTGAGAGTAGACATGCGATGACTACGGTGAAACTACCTCGGTGGCTGAGAACAAACGAACGACCGCCAATTAAGGGTTGATACCACTGTGAAGATGAATTACCAAGTAGCCCGCAAAAAAAGAGGTGTTTTGTGATCCAGGATCTCGTCTTCGAAAGTATTATACGCGCACTAATAGGTGAAAATGTTTGAAACCGATCGCGAAGCACTGTTACCTCGTCGCTGGTCGAGGGCAAACTGATAGTGAGACATACATCCAGGTAATCTGTTATTAAGATTCGCGAAGACGATACCTGTAGGTTACGTGTCGTACCGAGTATGTTTTGACAACACGCGGCAGACGTATTTACTTCCTGACCAGTGAAGCGGAAATAATTTCTACCGTTACTTGTAATATAATCTTAAAACTGTAAATGTAATTTGACCTTATTATTTACCTACATAACCAGACGTTACAAAAATAATACTTTGTTACATGTAATGTTATTATTAAAAAACAACTTATAAACAGAAAATGTATTTGGAAAGCAAAATACATGTAATAACTCATAAAGTCAGAAAATATATATTTATAAAAAATGAACCTCTACTTGTAACGTAAAGTATAATAATACAATAGATTATGGTTCTCTATTGAAAAATATACACTCTATCTCCATCTCCCTTTAGAATTTATCCTGGACGTATAATTTTATTTATAATTTTGAAGATGAATAGAAAAGTATCCATAAAACTAAAACTGCTTACATAATCGTTCCATACTAACAAAATTTTTATAACTCTTACGGATAAAATACAAAAAATTCTAAAAGTCGAAACTTTGCATTTTTTCCTTCAGTTTCTCAAAAATGAAGACAAACGGTCTTCAGATTCATGTTCAGTACTACAAAATCTATATCAATCAGCATAAATATTATCTGGCTAAAAAGAAAAGAACTCAGTGTTATCACACCGAGGTTTGTGCATTTAAATTTCAAATAAAAAACAACACTGCAAATATATACATAAGATAACATGTGATATAATCGTTTGTTCTAAAACAGACATCTTCCACCCTCCACCATTCGCTACCCCTTAAAATTATACATCCCCTGTAAAAGGATAAAAACATTTTTAAAATCTACATTACTAGAAAAAAGGGAAAAATTCCATTAATTTTTAGCAGTATTCCAGAAAGAAAATAGTTAACTCTGGAACACGCAACCCCTAAAAAAATCGCGAGGCAACGGGACGAAAGAATCCGTTGGTCGACGTGCCACGCAGGAACACGTTTCGATTGTAAGCAAAGATAGCACCGGCTGTTTGCTAACTGTCGCATGTGGGATTAGAGATCGATAAGATCCCCGCAACGATTAGTTAATTAGACGAGCACAGAGGAAAGATCGGTCGCTTCTAACTGTACTCGGTCGCGCTTCACGGTGCCCCGTATCAATTCCAACGTGTCTGCCATTTCTTCGGACGATACTTTTACCTGCTCCTTTGAAATTGCAAAGGCAGACAGGTTTCAAAGAAACCTCGGTAGAGTTGGATTTTAACGAGAATGTTTAATCGATGATCGCGCTCGCACTATCTCAAACGTAGATCGAAACTTTGTACGAGTATCGAATTTAATCTGAATCTGGTTAAAACTCAATCGTGATTAATTACCTGAGAAAGAATCAGGCTCTCTTGCTTTATTCACTCGAGTATTTATTTCTTTTCTTTTCCTTTTTAAACGTGTAATTTTAATCTCCGTAACATTCCACCCCTTATCTTCCTTCCGTGCGAACGCGTTATCGAACCAACCCCTTTAAACAAACCCTCAAAATTTGTTGTCGTTTGGTTATCAAATATTTTTGATAATATTAATCTGCCAGTACACACAGGAATTGGTAGATGTTTTGTTATCTCCGTTCGAATCGGCTGGATTTTTTCTTCCATACAGAAATTTCAGTATAAGCAAACACGACGAGAAATATCGTGGCTGAAATAAAATCTATTCCCTCGAATTTCTAGTTTCATAGAATAAGTGCGATCGATGGTAGACGCTGCTCGTTGCTAGCAATTTATATTTTCTTTTTCTCCATCGAGAAAAAGTGTGCTGGATCCACGTATCTCGCAAATACGATCGTGTAAACAGGCCTTGCCAAGGGTGAGGAGCACGTTATCAGTTAACGAGCCGTTCCGGTGTTATATCCGTGCTACCGGCGTTGAATTTTTTTAAGGTGGCGATATTTTATTTTTGTTAGATACCTGCTAATTCCGAGGATGTTTCTAAAGTATCTTCGCGGGTCCTCGTGCACTCTCGTAGAAGTTTGTACAGGGTCTCGCTGGTGGTTTTCAGTGAAAAAAAAGCTCGCTTCTACGTGCTCTCTTGTGCTCGTCAGGCCGATTAGAGGAGCAGTCGAAATTCAGGGATGCAAAGCATCTGGCGCGTATCATTTTTTCTTTCAATCTGGTAATGAGCGCCGGAGATCTCTACGCATCACTCTCGAAGGTGTGAATTTCCTTTAATAACGAGAGGGGTGTCCAATTAAAAAGTACGTTGCACAATAAAAGTGACGGTTGCATCGTCGTATTTAAATTAATATTTAGACCGTTGAAATTAAGGGGAGTGCTTAAGGTCAACGCGGATGACACTTGGAAGTCGGATTAACCCATTGACCGATTTACCTGTGCCAATTATGGGGAGATTTGTTTCTGCCGAAATTAGTTAGCTGCGTGGGAGGAATTAGTAGCTGACGTCTTTCTAGTATTAATAGAATCGTGTTTTTAAAGATATGCTGTTATATCTACATTTGGCAGTGTCTACTTAACACTAAATCTACTGACGATTAATTAAATATATTTGGAATTGTTAAATAAATCTGTCCGAATGAAATAAATAAGGGTGCAGAAAACTTAATTGATTCAATCGCAAGAACATTAGAAGGATAAAAGAAACATTGAAACTGATGTCTCAGTGATTCAAAGAGAAGAATAATAAACAGATATGCTTTTTCTATTTTTTTTCTGGGGTGTTATAAATCAAATGCGATTGCTAGATTTCAAATATCAAATAAAGTAATTGAACTATTGGCCAGATTTTCAGCGAAATCGATCACCATACCCCATTCGTACTATCCAGCTTACTGAAAAATTAATTCATCTCACAAAAACGTTCCAATCCAAATCCCTCAGATTTAATCAAACAATTATAAAAATTAATAAATCTGACATTTTTTGTCTAAGCTTCCCAGTAAAAACCACTAAACTCAAAGGATAGAAGAAAAACCCTTTGCACTCTTATTTCTCCCCGCGAAGTGAACGAAACCGGTCAAAGTCCCTTCGAATTATTTCAATAATCAAAGCCCTAGAAACTCGAGAAGGGTGCCTGAAACTCCGTGAAAAGCTTCGTACGTCTAGTTTGCCCCTTTCCATCCTAGTATTGCCGGTACCAAGATAACGTTCTGCCAGAGAGAAACGAAACAATAACACATTCCGAGCACAGACGAGGGTGGAGGGTTGCGGTACCATAATCTGGAAGGAAAGGGGGTGGTTCGGTACGCCTCGCTCGTCTCTCCCTTCCACCGTTATCGCTATCGAGCTTTTCAGCAAGCTTTACATTCGTTTCATGACACTTTTCAAGGAACACGAAAGCACAGACCACGTGCCTTCCCCCGCTGAGCTTTTACGCCCTTAAACACGAAAACAACGTAATGGCATGCTCGTTTTGTATCTGACCTCCGCGGTGTTACATTCGGGTTAAGGTACATTGGTAGTAATTATGCTATGCCGAAAACCGTGCACGAGATAAGGTCTTTGTCCCGTTTATACCTTTTTTTCATATTTTATGTTACTTTTGTTGGGGAAAGGAGAGTGCTATACTGATAGACGAATTTTTCTTTTGGAGGAATGGCCGGGAGAAATGGCGTTTGAATTTCTTCCGGCCGAAGGACTCGCGATATGCCGCTGAAAGATTTCTTTAGAATTTTTTTAGATATAAAATTCTTCGTGGAGTTTGAATAAGAGATTTTCGTAGAAGTTGCTCGGTAAATATTTTAAAAAATCTACTGTAATTTATAGGTATATAAATGGCTTTTAAAATTTTTTATTTTGTGCTTTTTTGGCGCAGGTGAATTGTGAGTTGCATGAGTTTTCGTATGTTAACACTTAGGAGGTAGAAGATTATTAAAAATCCTTTGAATATTTCTTAAGAATTTTGTAAGATATTTTTTAATTTACAGTAGAGTTCTTGTTATTGAGAAATAATTCTATTGTGGGGTCCTTAAATTATATAATTTCCAAATACTGATCGCGTTGCTTTCGCCTCGATTTCTAATTCAAAATGGCAGAAAAGCTGGAGCAACCAGCTGATCGATTAAAAAATATCATTCGACGAAGGAGAACTATTGAGTTCGAAGAATTTATGATAGCATTTGCACGAGTCCTATAATTTCTATTTGTGAGAATGGGAAACAGCTGTCTTTAAACCCACACAGTTCACCGTACCTGTCAGCACCGAACGTTTTATACCACGAAATAGGGCGGGATCTTGCAGATTCGACCGAATACTCGATTCCAGGAAATTGCTTTCATTATAATTACATTCAACGTGAGTTCGTCGTGCACGCGTGCAAACGCAAACGCCAAGTTAAAACAAATAAGTATAAGTCTCTGATAATTTATCTTCTATCATTTTTGCAAAAACTTTATCTTGGCAATAAACATTCATTTTCTTTCGTATTTGTAAAGAAAAACACATAAATTCATTGTAAAAGTGGAATATACACATAAATATGTGTATATCAAATAAATATTAAAATAATTCGACTGAAAAGTATTTAAAATATGTTACATGTTTTACACAATCCAAATTTCTTTGAACACACGATACACCGGTATACAAATTTGAAACACAATTTTGTAAGATACTTCTGTTACAACCACATTTAACACTAGATCTACGGATGGTGATATACCTATTTTTCTGAAGTGAGCCAATTTGAATCATACAAGAAAATTGAAATTTTTTGCAAAGAAAATAGTTTCAAATCAATTGAAATGAACGATTTATTATTAAAAAATTAACCAACCAATATATTATACATATAGTAATCAAATTTTAAATGAGCCAAATTGGCTCCGTAAATCTAGTGTTAAATTAGCTTGCAAGCTATGATTAGTTATACGAGCACCTCCAAAGAATTTTCTAAACTAACGAAAATATAAGGAAAAAACTAAGGATTGTAATTTCGTTACACTATCCAGCGTACTATCATCTCTTTGTCTTATCCGTGCAGGGCTGCAATTCCGGTGGCAACCGCATCATTTACTCGAACCACGGCCGGCGTCACTACCGTCTTTACCCCGGAAGTTCAAAGAAAACGCCGTAAATAGTGGATTGCCAGAACCATAACAAACTCGAATGGTACATTTCGCATTTATCAAAGAGCCCTCGTTCCTCGCCTCGCATTACCGAGCTTAGAGGCACCCGAGACGCTTCTTGTAATCCGTCCTGTCCTCCTCTGCCGTTTTCCACCCCCTATTTCTCCTATCTATCTGTACTACCACCCCGCTAACCGCTCTTCACGGATAATACCAAGAGAAGAGGACTTCAAACGGAATACCGTATCTTCTTGGTGGTATAAATAACAATCCATGGAGCTATATTGATTTTGGAAAGACGAGAGCCAATAGGAAATACGGGTAACGCATCGCTTTCTAAAAACGTAGCCGTGCGCGAGTCTCGGAGAAATAAACTGGGGTGGATGGTACCCCTTTATATGCTGCGGATCAAAACCGTGCACGGGAAACGATTGGAAGAATTTTGTCGTATTTGGGATTGTGGATGTAAATCGCAAAGGAGACGCGAACTTGTTCGCAAATGAGAAACGGAAATGAGTTATTTTGTGAGGGGGATTCTATTCGTCATATTTGGAATCCATATATTGTACGTATATTCGACATCTTTCAAGTACAAGTTAGTATTGTATATGTTGATTTTTGGGGGCTTTAAATAAAACACTTTATTTATAAACTAGTGAAGTGGACTAAGACTTTATTCTATAAGAAAATATGAAGGGGGTGCGACTTCAATTTCCGACTGAAAGTCACAGAGTGTGGGTTTAACACTAAACCTACCAAGACGGTCATAATGACCGGTTCTCAATTTTTTCAAAAAACTACCTAAATTGATAGGAGTGCCGTGAAGTAAAAATTCTACTTCTACCACATAAAGCTTAAATTAGTTAATTAACTAATCCTTTTGCTTCTTGATTTATCTTTTTCCAAAGTACTTGTTCAATAAATCTAAATTTTAGTAGATATAACGTCGGTAGTTTTAGTGTTAAAACAATTTCGCACGCGTTTAACACTAGAACTACCAAATCAGTCAAAATGATTGGTACATAATTTTTTCCAAAAATTCGTCTAGTTCATAGAAGAGCCATGGAAGAAAAATTCTACATCCATCACAAAAGACATAAATCACCTAATTGATCATCCTTTCGGCCATTCGATTTGTCCTTTTTCAAAATACTTATTTAATATATTGAAAAAAGGACAGATTGTAACGTCGGTAGTTCTAGTGTTAAAGAACTTTTTTGGACTTAACATGAAATAGACTGCATAGCTACACAGCTGCAACCCATTTAGCATTCTAAAATAAATTTAGCACTGACTTTTGGATCTCCCAATATACTATATTCGTAAAATGGAGAACTAAACGAATTTCGTAGCCCTATGAATGTTGCGATTTATAAACCCATTGCATCTAGGCAATTTTTCCTACGTAATATACAAATTTTAGCCTTCGTTCTTAGGCACACATTTGAAATCACAGTTTCTAAATAAAATAATAAAACCTCTGTATCTTAAACTAAATTCGAAACTCGAGAAACGTTGAATTACACTACCCAACGGTACCCTGAAAGACTGAAATCTCGTACATCTGCAACTAACAAACATTCTTCAAAAACTTTTAGCACCACCGTAACTGATAATTTCTTACAATAATACCTAACAATTATAACCGTATAATTGTTCACCGACGAAAGAATGAACCATAATTCTAAAACCCAAAGAATTCCACCGCAGTAAACGCGTTAATTACGAATGTCGTAAGAAGAGGAAGAGAAAAAAAAACACCTGTCCATGAATACAGAACCGCAAGCGTACGCGTGCAGCGTCGATTTCGCAAGAGAGTTTGCAAACACCACGGAGTCTCTTCCTTGGCGAAAGGTCGTTCGTCGTCGCGAAACAGCCTGCTTCGAGGAGGCTCGATGTGAACTCCACCACCTGTTTCACTGAATATTTCCTCCGAAGCGTGCGTCCGTCGACACGATATCGCCTAGTGCGAGCAAAACTCTGAATCATCGCGGTCCGGCCATTTTTCAAAGTTGCCCGAGCAGGCCGTGAGCACTGCATTAATAACCAGCGGGTGAGACGCCGCTGGCCGGCTTCGTGGCGTGCAGCGACCGTCGACGATAACAATGAGAACAAAGAGGCCGAAGGGTGGATTTCAATCTGTAAGTCGTGGACGGAGCTACCGAAGGCCGTCGTTCCTCGGTTAATATTTCTGGTCATTAAGGGTGACGCGATGCGCACGGGGATCTTTGAGATTCGATGCGCGCCCCTTCCGCAACCCTCGCGACGATTCAACCCGTGGAGACGCTCGATGCGGTTTATGAATATATTTGAATTTATATCAGAAATTAGTGAAACTTTTCGGCGCCCGGTAGAAAAGTTTCGGAATATTTTCAACGATTAAGGGAAACTGCTCGAGCGGGGTCAGAGAAATTTGAGAGGTTTTAAAGTAGTTTGAGGAGATCTTGGAAGAATTGAATCGAGGCATTACGCGTTGATGCTTTCTTGTTTTATTAGATGTTTTGAGTGATTGTTGAAAAATTCGATAAATAATTTGACGATTGAGATCTTGGTATAGGAATGAATTTGGGGAATTTAGATGTTTGATGGAATGTTGACGGAATACGTGGTAGAATGGGGTGCAACGTAAGTTTGTAGATGAGTTACGGAAATAGTAGAAAATCTCTGAACCGCTAGATCTTTGAAATTTGTAGATGTTTGAAAAGAAGTCTAACGTCTGAAATATCGACATTAAATATATTTTACTAGAGTATTAAATTAGTATTTTACTTTGGCGGGAGAGGAACCAAAAGGTGGAAAAAATGATCGATTCAGTAATTTATATTTTATACGACAGATCTAGAATACTTGCTGTTTGGATCTTCTATGAATTTCAAGAATTTTTCTGAAAAATTGGAATCGAGTTATATCCACTGTCTCTGCAGTTCTAGTATTAAAGTATTAGAAAAATTAAGTATTAAAAAAATATGAGAAAGAATGGCTTTCATTGCCAAATAAGAATCTACCGACCTGACTTAGAGATCACAGATCTCATTTCGATAATCTACAAATTTAA
Source organism: Cerceris rybyensis (assembly GCA_910591515.1). Classification (NCBI taxonomy): domain Eukaryota; kingdom Metazoa; phylum Arthropoda; class Insecta; order Hymenoptera; family Crabronidae; genus Cerceris; species Cerceris rybyensis. The sequence continues at coordinate 14,896,546 of OU342799.1, forward strand.
CAATGTTTTTAACACATATCTGTGTCTCGACATTAATCACTGACATGCCAGTCATCAATTAATCGCAAAGTTTCTCTAAAAACTCGCAATAAAATTACGCAAAAGCCTCGAACATGGTACATTCCGTTGTATGTCAAAATCATTCGAGCATTTAATTCATTTCAACATCTCCCACGATATTCCTATATCAATTTGCACTTTCACCATTACTTCTTCCTCTTAAGATCTCTAATAATAACACTTTACGTCTCAACAATTTACATGTGAATACTTAAATGTCACAGTGTTATCTTTCGAGTATCTACACAAAGTAAAATAACCATCTAAGATAAATATCCATTCATTACTAACATCCTCGTAGTACGAATACCCCATGCACACTGTCGCATCATTTCACAATCCTTTAACTCATACACGGTAGCAAGAATCGTTGATTCTCTCACACGAGAATCATTCAACAGTTGCATCTTGTACTACGAGAAACGATCTCTCGTCTTTCTCAAACGATGTACTTTTTCCTCCTAGTTGCACTTTCGTTGGATTTACGCAATCTACAAACACCTGAGTCCATTTCTCGTCGTGGCGTTTAAGAATCTCTCTCGACGAGTTTGCGCACGACTCGCTCGTGAGAAGCGATTAGACGATGGAGAAAAAAAAGAATGATCGGGTACGAGGATAATGAGTGGTCGGCGAGCAGAATAGCAGAGGTGTAGGTTTGCTGGGTCACATGCCCGTGCCATAATTTTCGGGATGAATTAAAATTCTTTAGCAGCACCTGGTAATGAAGGCTCACACACTATCATTTCTCGTCCTTGCGACTAGGAGTCCAAGGTAGAACTTTTAGATAAAGGATATTGCATTGGAAAGCAATGTATAATGTACCGCCTGTTCCAGAATGTCGCGGGAAGACGAACGAGAGGAAGTATTTTTCGTGAAATCGTAAACCGAGTATCGCTATGTTTCGTTGTGAAAAAATTTCAAAGAATTTTTCGAGCGGTAGAAATGTGGTAAAAACGAATTTAGGAACTGCTGATGTACATAATTATGGAGCGTGTTAAGGTTTTTAGTCGTTTTTGTTTTAAACTAAATACTCATGTTATGAAAGGTTCTTCTGTAATTTGTAAATGTCGAGAGTGCCGAAGTTAGTTTACGATTCACGTACAGTAAGTTATTTTCAGAGTGTTAATTCTTAGAGATTTAACCCTTTGCGGACGGAGGCATTTTTGAATATCGAGAAACAATAAATTATTTAGCGATGAAAAAACACTTTTTCATCGGAAAGACAGTCTGTAAAATAATATTTCAACGATTATATTTTAATTTTTCAACTCTAACCGTTTATATATGCACCGACAAACTATAACCAATTTTTTTCTCAGGACGGATATATTCGCCCGTCGTCCGCAAAGGGTTAATGATGCATTTGGGAAATTAAATTTCTTGAAATAATTTTGAAGACATTATTCATCTATTATTCTGTTCTATGGAATCAATATGTGCGCAGAGAAGATATTTTCTGAAGTTCTTTAGTATTACAAAATCGAGAAAGACGTCTAAAATTTTTTAATCACGGAGAATGTTTTTAGGATATTTTCTTTTTATAGGAATATTAACGCACTCGTAATACTTTTATTCTTTAAAAATAATTCTAATGTATTGTCACTCCACTGCTTTATTTTTCTGTACGATTAATTTGAGCTAGGACAATATAGTATTTTGTGGAAGTTTATCAAATCAGTGCACAAATTTTTAATAATACACGAAATTCTTCGGTTTATTTGAATTTCTTCCATATCATTCTTTTAATATAACAATGCCAAAAAATTTTCAATGAGATGCAAAAGGTTCCAATACGTTTCAGCTCTCGCGTTCTCTTGAACCATTTTTCATTATTTCCCACATTCCATTCCTGGTGCTCAGAGAGTATTAAAAAATCCAAACCAAGATAAAACGAAAAAAATGCATATTATATATCAAACACGTTCTAATAATATTTGGAACAACGAAAAATTGTAGAATTCTCCATAGAGGCGCTGTTTAATCGCATATTTTGTGCTTAGAAACGAGCTACTGTCAAAAAAGCAGTCTTAGCTCGCTCTGAACTAAAAAAGCGTCTTCTTTTCGCCTCAAAAAGAACAGAAACGTCGTCTCCCTTCTTCCTTTCATCTTCTTTCGGTTCTCTCTATCTTCTTCTCGCATTCAACTTGCAGCATTTTGATCGTAAGTTACCAAAAGAATCCTGCAATTAAATTCCACCTTCTCGATCGCCATAGTTGGTCTCTCGCTCCGTGGCATCGCGAGAAGTGGTTAAAAGAAGAGAGAAGAAAAAAAAAAGAATATTTTATAACTGGAAATCTGCTGAAAATACAGTCACTCCGTAACGTTTATACGTTCGAATCTCAGCAAGAGATCGATAGAACGTCGAGGGTCGAAGATTTCATAAAAAGACACTCCGCTGAGAATAAAATGGCGATAATAAAAATTAGCCCTACAGTCGAAGAATCTCTTTAACCGTCGAAGGTGCTCAAATCCCAAAATAAACGGAGAAACGTGCCGCGGAATTCTATCGGCGCACTCAGCCGTCTTAATAATTTACATTCCAACCCTGGCATTCAATAATAAGCAGCAGGTATATTTATGGGGGAAGCTCTCTCAGATCTAATAACCGTGTCGTCTTCGTTTTGATACTGTCTCTCGAAGCTTTTTCCGCCTCCTCGTTTCCGCACGATGAATAACTTGTTTTCCCATCTTTTTTTCCCCCCTCTGTCTTCCTTTCTTCCGTTTTAAATGACGTTGGAGACGGTAGAATAAAGGCTGATGACAAATACAAGAGAGAAAAAAAAAAGAAAGAGGGAATGAGATACACAACCCCGAAAACTCTGGCTGTTAATTCTTCCTAATTAGAAATAACAGCGATCAATTATCGCAAGGAGGAAAAGTGGCATCGGCTTAATGCACAGCCTGCTAACAAGCCCCGGAAATAATTGAATCGTGCCGTCTCCCGTTTTTTTTTACCCAATGTTTCGTTTCATCGCGCAAATCCAACTTTTCCCTCTCGACGTTCTTTCGTTCAGCTCCTTTCAATTACCGCCAATGCTAATCGAACCGTGCAGACTTCAGCGGCTGTTGAAAGATGCAAACAACGACGAACGTTAAACGACCGCCTCGAAAGCCAGGCCATAATTTATCCTGAAAACAATCGACTCGACGTTGTTACTGAAACTCCCAATGTACGACGAGACGGCGAGCAAACACGATTCCGCGATTCGAATAAAGCAAAGACCGCATCGAGAAGAAGTACGGGGTTGCACCGATAAACTCTACGTCGATTCGCATGGTTCAACGTTGCAACTTGAAAATATTTTCGGCGAGAAAGTTCCAGAACGTAACGTGTTTCGATGAAACTGAATTACTCTATAAATCGAAAGGACTTGGCCTGTAAAAGGGGAAGCACGAGCGCGATAGAAGGGATGGCGATTCCGCTACGGTACGGTAAATCGGAAAATCCACGTCTTTCTCTCGCGAAATCGAGGTACGTTTCCGGTGTACCAACGGTGCCTTGTGGAACGACGCCGTGAGCACACCGGGAAACAGATTGTACAGCTCAAAATCAATAGGCATCTGATTTATTCCCATGCGCGTACCTAGCCGTGCTCTCCGCGCAGAGGCGCCCACGTCGAATTTATGCGAGTGCTGTTCTATGCACGCGTGTCATATGTGCACCTATCTGCGGAGGGAAGATGGGTTGGAAAGGTAGATCGAGGGATGAGGGAAGAATGAGAATGGAGAGAGAGAGAGAGAGAAAAGAATAACCTAGAGAGGGTAGGAAACAAGGAGAATCGAGAAGGAGGAGAATTTGAAACGGGGGAAAATAAGCGGTGGAAGAGAAAGTGCGAGAGGAGAGAAAAAAACGAGAGAGAGAGAGTAATGGATGAAAAAAGGGTAAAAAAGGAAGAAAGATAGAGAGATATATGTAGGTACATACGTGCACATCCTCTACTTTCGTTCCACATCGTCGGGCATCCCTCCGATCGACCTTACGCGCTCTCTTTCTTTTTTCACCCTGTCAGGATCGAAGCCAGGGGGCTAGGGAAAATAAGAGAACACGAGAAGACGGGGCCGTTTTGACGGATCGACTTTATGAATATTAATGGCGGGAGACTGGTGAAGGCACATTGTAATAATTATGCGTCCCATATGGGAGGACGTCGACGAGGTAGAAAAAGACGAGGGGAAAGTGGGAAGAGAACGGAGGCACCTTTTCACCGGCCGATAACCAAAGTATCGTGCAGGGAGATAAGAATATGGAGAACCCGATAGTAAATCCTCCGACAACGACCTGTCTATGGTAGTTCGATAACTTCTTTCACTTCCTTTTTTTTCCCTCCTACCTGAAATTCCTTCACATTAGATGTGAAACTCGCTGAAATTGGCGTTGTAGATTCGTAGCTCGAAGACGTCGATTTTCGACAATACGGAGCAGCCTGGTTCGATCATACTTTACACCCTCCTACCCTTTGTTCCCTTCCAGAAACGTACACCAAGATATCAGCGTCATTTTACTACTTATCGCTCGATTATTATCGCAGCTTATATCCAACAGTAAAATCGAACGATCCCGAGACTTTATCCGTGTTCGAACGGCACGAAGCATACTCCGCTTTCTGCGCTCACGTTGCCTCATTCCTTTCTATTATTTGCCCATCGAATGGCACTGTTGCAGCGCAGGGTGTATATCGTGTTACGGGGTAAAATATTTGTTAACAAATGTCGCGAGTGCACCCCCTGCTGCGACCCACGACCGGACGCGGTCTGCCGGCTGAATAAGGAGCAACACCGTCGCCGATTGTACACCATGGGAAATTGAATGCGTCTACGCGCTAACTGAGAAGAAGGTGGAGACTTTTTCCCTCGGCTAGGTTACATTGCCAATACATTTTCAGTTAAATGATAGAATGGTATTTGTACTATAACTAAGTAAAGGGTGAAAAATGTTCTTTATTCACTTATATTCCTTATTTCGTATTCCGTTTCCTGGAGTGTACGTGCGTACGTAGAAAATGGGTACACCGAAGATGCGGATACCCTTTATACCGGTGCTTCTTTCTGCCTGTACCCCTCGGTCGTTCTAATAATTTCGCGCCGGAATTATTATAATTTAATACGATACTACTACCCTCCCTTGGTTCTCCATCCCTCCGACGTTCTATGGCGATGCCACGGCCATTATTCGGCGTGTTTGTAGCCTCCGGCATCGCGTAATAAGCCGGCTTATATACCTACGTATCTTTCTTTGTCGCGCGCACACGCATGTAACGCACCTAACGTTTCTACGACACGCCTACCTTATTCTTCCCTTCCTTGGTTGCCCTCGAGTGCCAAGGGTGTGTATCTGCATCTGCCGATGCAGTATGTTACCGGCGTGAAACTTGTCTTTGCCCGCCACCTCTGTCGCGATCGTCCGATTAGATGTTAATCTCGGGAAAAGTATCTTGATTTTCAAATTGCTCGTGAGTCAGGTAATATAGGATGACTGGAGGTTGAAATATTCTGTGGCCTTCCCTTTCAAGGGACAAGAAAATTGGCTAATTTTCAAAATTAGGAAATTAATTAAATTATCTAGTATTTTTTTCACGTTGACATGCGACGTTCCAGTTTGTACAGTTTTGGCAGTTGGAATGAAGTTGTACCCTTATGTTGCCCTATTATAATATTGTCAAATAAAATAGTTTTTTTGAAGATACTCTTCTTTCGGAGTAAAAGTAGTGTCTAATTTAACGTTACATTGCAGAATGAGATTTTTAACTATACCTAATCATTAACAATGCCCTACCCAATTAGCAGAACAAAATTCATTCACTCTTTTAACATTCCGTCCATCCTTGTTACGCACGCTCCAATACGTGAATTACCATTAAACAAAGTAGTTTCCATTATTAAAGTACAAACGTTAATTTGCGAACAATACTTTGAGAAATTCGGAGAACAAAATGCCCTGTTACAAGGTGATCTTGAATTGATTATAAATTCCTTCTCATAATAAGCACGTATAAACGAGCAGCAGTGTACGACCCTAATTACCATGTCTTCTTATATCGCATCGTACATGCTAGTAATTCATAAGGCAGAATCTCGCTCCAGTTATAACAATACTTTCATTGTTAAGCACACGCACCCAACGTGTACTTTCCTCCTTTTCCTTACATCGTACCGGAACGACCACATGTATCTGCATCTGTCGGCGCAACCAGGTCGTGGAGACCGGAAGAGTGTCGTTTACGTGTCTGTCATTGTTATTCTCATCACCGAACAGAACCGGACACGAAAGTACCACAAAATGGTAGCAACCCCTCTGTATATAACTACATCGATGATGTCCGCCATTGCGCTCCACTTATGACAAAGCGATGCCGGCCTTCTTTTATGGGTAATACGAGACTTTTCCTCTTCAACAATACCAATGAAATCGTAATTGGCTCCTTGAGATTTTTTCTCGGATTCGACGTTAAATGATGGCCGAGACATTTGTTGGAGACGTGGATAATATTTGTGTGCTTTTGTAATAAAACGGAGATGGAATTTTTACGATACTTTTGCTTTGCGTGAATTTAAACGCAAAGTGCTTCCTTTCTTATGGAGAAGATTGTATGATGAGGAGGAATGTTTTATTAGAATTTTATGTATATTTCTATTGAAACGGAGAAATGGCGGAAACAGGGAAAATAACGGGGCACAAAGATTTTTGGTAGATTTCCTTATTATTACTCTGATAGTTGTCAAAACTGTTGTTTAATACATTGAACGCCAACGGTATTTCGTTACTGTCACCATTTCTACTAAAGTGAAACTTTTTCTATTAAAATCACAAGCAGAAACTTTAGAGACACTGATAGAGAGATATTTCGCATAGACTTTTAACTTTTTAGCGCCAATAATTAAATTTAAATTTAAAAGTTGCATGAAATTTCATCGAATTCAATAGCGCAGATCATCGGTGACCTCCAAAATAGTCAACGTGTTAACTGACATTCTTTTACTTTTCTATGTACATTCCCGAGTCGAAAAGTCCAGCCTAAAAAGAAACTTCAAATCCTAGATCCTTTTGATTTCTCATTTGCCGCTTAATTATGTATACCATTTTGCACCTCAAAGTCCTCAACTAGTGTGGCTACGCGCCTCAAAGTCCTGTAAATATGACTTTTAGGAGTTAAATGGACTGATCAGGTAAAATTTTTATTCCAATTTAATCTGACATCCCCTAAAAATATTTCAGAAATTCCAAGTCTGTCGACTCATATTCTAAAAATAGGGATTTCAGGAGCAAGTAGGAATTAAATTATCATTTTATTCCATATAAATTCTAAATCTCCTAAAATCACTCCAATTCCAATCCAATTCTAAAACTCCTCATTATAGAATGTATGGCTTAATATTGGGATTATTGTTAGATTAATTTTCTAAATAAGAATGCTGAGGATTATTTTGGGCTGTATGAAGCCTAAATTGATCCTAAACTATTCAAAACTGGCAAAAATTAACAAGTTTAGGGCGATTGTGGAATTAAAATTTGCATTCTTTTATCTGTAACATATTTTTCCATATTCAGCCTAAATATCCTAAGTTATTTGGTAATTTAGGAGGATTTCGGGCTGAAATTTTCGACTCGGGTTGTGTAATATTTGACGATTCAGTGACCTGCTTAAGTTTCATGCTTCATTTCTTTTATTCTAATCTTAATAAGCACGTATGTTTAAATATACACCAGGTTCGTAATTTCTATTATCTTAATACCCTCATACTTCACAGATGATAATATCACAGACATATCCGTTATTATATCTCTGTCCGTACAACGTCAAAATTTATTCGTCACGATAATTTCAAAGGAAGCTTAATGAAAGTATGCATACCATAAACCTACAATATAAACGATACCATTACAGTATACAGAATTATAAACGACGATTCCACGTAGTTTCGTAATGTTTTTTTAAAATCAACCATTTATACAATGCCACTAGGTTTATTAGGTTTTAAATAATGTCAGGCACGAGGTACGATTATTCCAACCGCTGGAATTTCTGCAGTCAGAATGGTAATCAGCAAGTTATATTAAATTTCCAAGATCAGTGGCGGAGTCCGTGGATTCTGTTTAATAATTCCTGTAATATTTTGTTACGGATGTGCTTCCATTTACCACGCGCGCATTGTTAATCGTAGAACAGTGCTGAACGTAGTGGGAGGAAGGGAGCAGGATATATTTACAGTCCGGTTGAATCAAATTAGAGCTCTCTCGTATATCATTCTGCTTGGGTGTACGTCGACAACATTAGCAATTCAATTTTTTACATCTCGCCGCGTAACATTAACGCGACCTGTATTCCCAGAAAATTTTAAACACGACGACACATCGACGCGGAGGAATTCAACGTGGGGATGAAAAAAAAAGTGGGTGAGTCTCGAAGCCGCATACCAAGTCCTTTGTTTCGGTTTCCATCAATAAGACGAGAAGGAGGATTTTCTAAAAGCGACAAAATAAGCTAACCTGGAGGAAGGATGATGTATCGAGGAGCATGCAGGCATCGAGCGTGAGAAGAAACGTCTAGGCAGATAATACAACCGACCGAAAGATGTGTCAGTAGTGAACGGTAGAACGGACGAGTCTGTATGCATGTGGGAATGGCAGACTACATTTTGAGACTGACAACAGGACTGATAAAACTTTATCGTCCATTTGCGAGGGACAGTGCTGTCGCGACTGTGAGCCGGCCGTCGAGCAATGGAAACGTCGCTCGAAGAAATGGATAAGGATACCTCCATGGAGATAGGACCGTATCTCTATATTTTTAAGTGATATTGAAAACTGACGATAGTTCTTTGCCTTTCTTTCTACTGATAGCTCTTTTCGGAAGACTTGCATTTTTTTTGTGGCGGTCTTTTGGTAATTAAGAACACTTGGAATTCCCATTTTGACAGCCGTATATGCAAAAATGTTTTTTCGATGTGACCAGAGTTACATGGGGTTGATTTCAACAATGTGTTTATTTACAAATTTTTTGTTCGACGTGGGAGTAGACATGAACACACTTTTTACGACAATTTGCTTTTTAATTTTAACACTACATCTATGGCAGCTGGAAAATTGACGGATTTCTACTTTTTTAAAATAGTTCTCAAAATGGAGCAGCAGTGCAGCAGATATTTCACACCTATCTTATTAATTTTATTAACTAATCGTATTTTTTAATGCTTGATCCATCTGCTTTCAAAGTACTTTTACATTTACATATGATAGATTTAGCGGCAGTAAATCTAGTGTTAAATGACATTGAAAAACAAAAATAATTTTTTCTTCCTTACCATTAGCTTTTTAGAATTATACAATTTCTTTATTTTCTTTGAACCTCCTTTACAACTTTTTATTATGATACTTAATTTTCTTTATTTTATACAGTGATTAACTCGATGCCAGTTCCTTCATCTAATTAGTATCACACGAAATTATAATATGCCACAACGTAGGCATTACTTTTCCAATGTACTTTTTTCTGTTTTTTACAATTCACCGTGACAATTCTTTTTGTAAGAATTTCACCCCGTTTTGTGAGTATTTCATCGTAAATAACGATTCGCGTAATACACACTTTTATTATTGAACGCCTCAGGGATCGTTTGAAGGGTAACAAAAAGCTAAAATCCGTCAAACGGGACAGATTGTCTCGATGGATCGACACTGGTGTCGAAATATCGTTCTCCCTTCTGTAATATTTGACTATTGTCATCGAATGCCGGTTACATGGAGGCCGAACAATAACGGAGAGGAAAATTGTGCTACGACTTTTTATACGTGTATCGTCATACGATAAGGTCCTTTTACAGCTGTACAAGATTATCCGACGTAATATCGCGGAGGCTTCGCTTCGAGCCTGTCGAAATAATACTGTTATCGTTTCTAATACTTGGAAAAATTCGTTCCCGTTGTGGCATCGATTCTACGTATCGATAGTACAGATTACGAGGGAGAGAATGACAATTTGAACGCTTCAGATATATTTTTCCAGGTAGTTCGTCTCTATCTCCAACTACGGACACGTATTCACCCATCGTGGCTAAGCAAACGCAATTGGAGCAGATAAAACGAAAGGCTGTTTTTCAAAATGCAATATCGGCACGACTTTAACATTTCACACCGTTTCTATGAATGGAATTCTTTTTATCTTGTTATTAGGCTTATGGTAATACTATCGTAGGCATATACTCGTGATTTCCACATTCTGATTCAATTGAAAAAGCGAAATTGGAACATTTGATTTGCTTATTTTTTACTTTAGGTCGAATTAGTGAAATGCGATGGAACTGTATTTGTTCGGTTTCATATTTCATTATTAACACTAGAACTACCAAACCAGTCAAAATGACTGGTACACAATTTTTCCCAAAACTTCTCCAAGTTCATAGAAGACCCATGGAACAAAGATTCTACGTCCATCACAAAAGACATAAATCACCGAAATGATTATTCTTTCCGCCACTCGATTTCTCCTTTTTTAAAGTACTTATTTAATATCTTGAAATATGATAGATTTAACACCGGTAGTTCTAGTGTTAACATCCCTTATATCAAACTTTCCAAAGGTATAATAAAAATTGATAATATGCATCTTGCACATTATGATAACTAGTTTCGAACAACGACGTTTTTATTAACGTATTTTTAAATATAGCCATTATTGAAAATATTTTAATATCGGGAACAATGGTTCGAAAATGTACGTGCAATAAAGTTCAATAAAGTGGAACTTCAGGCAGTTAAATTATAATTCAAGGGTAGAGAAGGGATGCTCGCTCTCCTCGGGCTGGCTCATTATTCTCGGCAATGGGCGTTTTCGATAGAGCGAAACGATCTCGATTATCGGTGGAAACGCGTGGCGAACGGAGGGTGCAGTGTTTCGGTACGGAAAAAATTCTCGAGGGTGAGCCGATTTCGAATCAAGATAACGCCGGAAGCGAGCGTTGCAGCCGGGAGTTCGCGATGGAAATAAATCAGATCCGGTTACCCTGCCAGAGGTGTTTCGGGATGACTCTGTTACATTAATGAAACTCGCACGAGCTGTGGCATAATGCGATTTACTAAATTATGCTTAATTGACACCTCCCGATCGGACGAGTTAGTTGGGAGATTAGATGTCAATCCATTTATCGCTCCGATATTGAAGAATTGTTTTAGGACATTTTAATGATTTTAATCTGACTGAGAAAATCCCAAATATATTATGTAAGATAATTATTATTTGGAATTGTAATTGTGTAGGAAGAAAATATTTTGTTAGTACTAAGTGTAGAATATTTTTGTGTGCAAGTACGAAGCTAGGAAAAGTCCATATTTGTGTTCCTTTGTTTCATTGTAAAAGTGGATTTTTGCTTTTGAACAGAAATTTAGATTATTCTGACAATAAAATTTTTAAATAACAAAAGTAACGTTTGTGAAAATGTGTAAATATTTTTTTTTAGCTTTATATCTAATCTTAGGACTACAAGGCAACTATAGTAACTTGCTGCACTTACAGAATGCAGCACATTGTGTCATGAATCAAAGAGTGCAATACAATTGTTTTCCATCTGCCGAATTTTGAAGATGAACGGATAAGACTTACAAGAATGCTTGAAAAGTGTCTGCAAAGTTTGTACGATATTAATTGATGAGTCATATTTCTTATACACCGTGTGCAAATAATACGTAATTGTATTTGTACAATTAACAACATGCTTATTACTAATCTCGACAGATCGATATGTAACCCCAGCGCCGTTGAAGGATCAATTTAGACCCCAAATGTATCAATATTAGTACTGCTACGACTTTCCACGATCGATCCACTTGGCTTCCAGTAATTTAATTACTGTTTACATTCCCACGATGTAAATACTACTTGCGATAACTATTCACACTGGAATCCAAATGCTTCATCATTTTATCCTGCAAGTCAGGATCGCAAGGATATTAAGAAACAACTTCCCTCAAAAAATAAATATAACATTATCAATCCTAGTTAGGCTGCAATTAAAACAAAGTCTAATAAAACTAAAAACATCCTCAATCCATAAAATCCAAATCCTACATCGCTTAATCCTGCAACTCAGGATCGCAAGGATATTAAGAAACAACTTCCCTCAAAAAATAAATATAACATTATCAATCCTAGTTAGGCTGTAATTAAAACAAAGTCTAATAAAACTAAAAACATCCTCAATCCAAATCCTACATCGCTTAATCCTGCAATTCAGGATCGCAAGGATATTAAGAAACAACTTCCCTCTAAAAATATATATATAACATTATCGATCCTTAAATTACAATTAAAAAAAAATGGATAATATCCAGAATCTATGAAATCTCCATTCGACATCCATAAAATCCTATCTTTCAATTACAACCACCATCGAGCTATTACCAAAACGTTTTACAATCGTTAAAAAATCCATCATTTCAAGTTTCAATCAATTCATAAACTCTCTCTAAAACCTGATGTCGTACATTTTTAAAATTCCATCTTTAAAACCGTGTCTTTTTATCCCCGTAACTCAAAACGACGACACCAACGGTTTCGACGGCTCGCGGTCGATAGCACTCTCTGTTTCTCATGAATATATTCACAAGCCGGGCTCAGAAGTACGAGACAAAGATGTTAACTGGTGATTGGGGGAAACGCTTTCCTCCTTTAAGATCGTCTTGTTAGTGCAGGACCGCGGGACCCTATGCTACCCACCCATCGAAATCTCTTACTCCTTCGTGGACTTTAATGTCTTCAGTAACTGGCCGTAAAAGAAATTCGTGTGCACTCGCATGGCTTCCACGGGTATATGTACCATTCGAACGAAAGTTGTGTGCACGCTCATGTGCACCAAACCGGCAGCCTGGCGCACTGTCGCCTCGATTTTATGCAAAACGAGAATCAGCTGTACGTACCTACAATGTATACGCGATAAGGAGTGAACGCCGTCGTCGGGCTTTAAACAGCCTCCTCCTTAAATTCACCCCGTTCTCCTCTTCACGGCACCGTTCTCGCCCCCTTGCTCCATCGCTTACGGACCATGCAAACAGATAAATTCGGCTCTCCTCGAGACGATTACATTTCGACAAACAGGTATTAACATCTCGCTCGTTTCGGGCCAATTAAAAATTAAGCGGACGATGAAGTTGTCGGCTTTCGAATCGAAGAATTCAAATTCGATGAGATCGATGGATGGGGAGATAAGCATCGGACATTTAAAGAAAGTTTGGGATCTTCGGTAGTAGTATTTGAGGGATCATTGTATCTCTGAATTCATGGTAATTGATTTGTCATTAAGAATAATTGTATCCTGTTGTTTGATGAATTTTAGTCTGGTAGAATGCGATTAAGCTTTTTGAATTTATGTACTTTGTGAGGGGGAAGGGTTTTTTGCATTCGGTGGTTGTTGATTTTTTAATTTAATGGTCGTGTTTGATGGTTTCATAATTATGTAATTATACGATGCTTATTTGATACACATTTTTTACTATGTCTGCAGTTGCACATTTGAGAAGATGAAATATTTAGTGATTGTGACTATTATTAAATCAAATTCAATTAATTGAGAAAAATAAGAAAGATGATTCCGATCGCAAGAAGGTTATTTGTTTTTATTCAAAGAGTCTTTTAGGGTTGTATTCCATTTAATTTTCTACATCTACCTCGAAACACGTAAGGTACTAAATTGATTTAGTTTCTTGCACATTTCATTCTTTTCTTTCTGCACTATTTACCTAGTATCTTTAAATATACTAAATTAATAATCGATAGTTCTGTTAAATTCTACAATTAGGAACAAATTATTTTGATCACCATAGTAGATCCAGCATTAATCCTTCCTGCACATACGTAACCCGCTTCTGTCGAATTGTTCTCCAAAAGAGAAAGAACTTGTAGAACCGAGGAAAAATAAGTGTGCGAGGAGCTCGTTAGTAGGAAACCTTGGTAGCAGTAACGCGGATAGAGACCATCTAGATGACGACGATGGTGGTAGCTGCACAACGTCGAGGGTGGATTTTAATTAATATATACTTAATTAAGTCCCCGAGTCAACGGCATTGTAGCTCGGATACGGGGGTCGTTATCTATGCCACGCACTGCGCGGATGATTTACTAATAGAAACTACGCGGAATAGTTCGTCTAGTTAAGCCCCTTCGAATACACATTGGTTTATTGTTCACCACGTCGATGCACCACAGTGCAGTGCACTATTACGAAACATCCTATATAGCGGCTTTATGCCGACTGGCTCTGTTAAAGTTCTCCCGTTTCGATGTGCACCTCGATACGCGCCTCAGAGCGTATTTCAGCGAGACCACGTCGTTTCCCTCAGATGTGTCGATAATACGTATACGTAGCTGTGATCCGCGATGAAAGCGATTTCTCGTCGATTATTCTGCAAGAGTCCGAATAAACGAGTAGCATACCTCGAATTCTACGTATCCATCCGCGATTCTGGATGAAAGGGATTACGGAACGATTACTCTGTAAAATTTACGAAACATCATTTCCTATTCCAACGACGTTTTCGCGCTACGGGAAATGCGAATTATTAGATCTTCTAATGTCAACACCGTAGATATATTTATTTTAAAGAATTTTGCTTCACTAAATTAATTAAGTAACATATTAATTGTCATACAACTGTCTCTAGATTTACGCGGCACATTTTTTGCATGACTTCATTTTTATACAGTATTTAAAATAAGGTATTAAAATAAAATACTTATATCTTACTTTGAAATGAAAATTGCATTGTTCACATTTGACGTTGCTTTCGATTCAGAAGGTTTTTTCTTCTTGTATTAAAAAAAACAGTCATCTATATTTAAGGAAAACTAATTTAACAATATAATTACCAAACAAGTTAAAATGATTAGTAGACTATATATGAATTACTAATTTAAAAAATAACAGTTCATATACCAGTTGTAAGTGAAAACTCGTCGAAAATGAAAGTCAAATAATGACGAAAGGAACGATTCAAACCCGACATATGGCTCCGAACGGGTCAGCGAGTATCAAAAGGTCGTTGCAAGCTCCATCAGGAATATAACAAACGCGCGCATAAAATGCCTTTGACAGTCTTGAATTTCTTGTCAATTATTCGGTCAAGGGTTAATCAAAATGCACGGTACACAAAGAGTTCTGGTGATTCAAGTTAGTCGCACGTTTCGTGACATCGAAGAAACCGAGTGACGAGAGGTAACCCTTCTCGTTAACGTTTCCTTTCTTGCCCTTCGTTACTTCCATCCCTTTCCGACTCTTCGAATAATCGGATCCCAACGGGTTAGTTACCGTTTAACGTCCGAGAAACGATTTCCACGTGGATCGACGTTGGATGATCAGCCTTCCAACTTTCGTCGATTGGAATCTACGAATCGGCACGCCGACTGGCATTCAGAATTGCCGCGGCATAGCGCAAATATTTCGAATAGCCGTGTAATAACAAACTCGTGTCTCGGCTTACGTGTTTCTACGCGAAACGCTGCAGGCATTGATCGGCCGACAAAGAGAGATATATCCATGGCAGCATGATGTTTCCGAGTAAGTGACATTTCATGTTTCGTCTCGCGGAAGATTTCACCGATGCATAGGACACGGTAAATAAAAATATATTCGTTTGAAGGAGCACTCGAGTAAGTTTCCCTGTGCCAAGCGCGCCTCTAACGTTTCTCCGTTTCCAAATGCTATCGATCCTCGTTCAACGTCGAGGGAATAGATGTTTAAATAATCTTACGGAATTATTCGATGGCTTGGAAGAATATCCGGGATATCGATGATTTTTATCCGGCTGGTCTCACTCGTGCGGAAAAAATATTGAAATGTGTCTCGAGTATGTAATTAACGAAGTACCGTTCGAGCAAATAGGTTTCACGTATCGTGGACTTGTCTTCTTTTTATTGTTAAAGCTACCTATAGATTATATGCATGTAGACATAGTGTGTGTAGAAATAGTATGATGATTATCATGTTGAATGTAATAATATAATAATATATATTCTCATATAGTCATATAAATTCTAAATCTCCTAAAATCTAATTACTTTTTAGTAGTATTGAGAATTTTTTTGGAATGCTGAGGATTGTTTTGGGCTGTATGAAGCCTAAATTGATCCTAAACTAGGCAAAACTGGCAAAAAGTAACAAGTTTAGGGCGATTGTGGAATTAAAATTTGCATTCTTTTATATGTAACATATTTTTCTATATTCAGCCTAAATATTCTAAGTTATTTGGTAATTTAGGAGGATTTTGAGCTTAAAATTTTCGACTCGGGATTTTACTCGTTTTATCATGTTTATTGAAGTAATACTTTTCTTATTATTATAAAACCCCACCTCTGTAAAGAGGCTTTAACCCTTTGCGCTCCGAATTAATTGAATAACTTTTTGTCAGAAAAGCAAATATAATCTCGGAAAATTGTCTACTATTGATTATTCGTTTTTATTTAATACTAGCTTTTATTTAATACTAGTTAAAATGCAAAATTATTGTTGATTTCGAAAAGTCGATAATTAGTATATGAAACATTAAGTGTCACAGAAAGCTGTGTCGAGTGTAGCTCGACATGGGAGTGCAAAGGGTTAAAGAAACAAATAGATATATGTTCATCAGGATTTTATATTCTGAACACCAATATTTAAATATTGATTGTGTTAGAAAATTCGTAAATATTGCAGTTGAAAAGTTATATGAATTCAATGGCGCCGGTCACTGGTGACCCCCATGGCATTCAACATGTTAATAATTTAGATTTGAAAACTAATTATAATAAACCTAAGGGTTTGCACTGTTATTCTACGGAATTTGTTTAAATAGTAGCAACCGGTCATTTTGGCGGTACTGCTGGTTGAAGTGGCAAGTTACAGTAGTTTTTTCTTTGCGATTTTACAGAGATACTGTATTCAAATTTGTATAAAATAATTTCAATTTTAAGATCTAATATTTAATTTGCATATTCAATCAATGTGCCTTGATGTACCTGTAGTTGCAGCTTTCATAAAAAAAATACAGATTAAACAACGGAATATATTACTAAATTAATTAAAATGAATTTGCAGCAATTGAAAAACTATTCAAATTATAAAAGTTTAAATTCATTTTCATTCTGTCATAACTATATTGAAGTTATCAAACCCAATGCTATATGACAACTGAGCGTTTCATTTCTATTACAAAGTTCGTGTTTACCTAGAACAAAACATGACATCGTTATAAAAGGGAAAATCGGTTTTCAGAGAAGCTTAACGGACTAACTAAAAATCCGAGGAGGATAGAAAATTGAGGGCAGGAAGAGAAACCATATGAAAACGTTGACAGTGAATGATGCCACAATAAAAAGAAATCGAGAAACAAGCAAAAGTGAAACAGAACACCTAAATGTGAAGGAGCATTATCGTAACATTGTCAACGTAGTTTACCACTTCGATTTAATATTATATCCTTATCTCAACTTCTTATCTCATCTCTTTGACAATTTTATTAAAAATATCACATCGACGAATAAAAAAGTCTGTTCACCACTTCCGAAGGAATAATATCACAGAGTTTTCATCGAATCGAACGTTTATCTTTATCGCTTCTGTAAATGCGTGCTTCTTCATTGATAAGAACATTGAAATAATCGTACGTAATTACTTTGACAGAAATCAAGATTTACTTTACAAACGACACGAATTGTGATCCATCGATTAACACGTCGGCGCGTATCGTTTGTTCCGTCGAAATCCATTTACGCAGAGATAGTGAGATGTCTGGTCATTAGCGAGGAAGTTTATATGCCTCGTACGATTAACAGGAACGTGCTAATAGAAACAAATTGTCCATGGACCAGTCCCTGGAAAGAAGTCCATGCCGTCGACTTACAATGTTCAACTTCCGTCCTGTCGGATACTTATTTACTGCCTCGAGTTCTCCCACTAATACAAGATTACTATTTATAAAAGGAAATTCTTTAGAAGAACAATGCAATTCTTCGTGAAACTATTTCCACAAACTTCTTTTTTTTTCTTACACGCACGAAGTTCTGGAACGATTTCCGTCATTAGGGGCGGAAAATGAATTATAAGACAGCAGAGAAAACGAAACTTTCGTTATTATCCTTTCCACGGATTTTCTGTCAGTGATAAATTTAATCGCGATAGCGAGAAATATTTTTCACCCTCACAGTATCATTCGTCCTCTATGGGGCATATTTTCACTCGTCTTTCTTCTTTCTGTTTCTTCATTTCCGCGTCGCTTGCGGCTCTGGAAGTTCAATCTCAGTTTCAAGACGAGACTCATCGTCGAGCCGATGAATAATGGCTTGTAATCTCAAGACGAAGCGGCTAAAATATGTATATCGACTTGTATCGAAGTGCTCCTGTCTTAGTGCAGTGCCTCCTTGTCAGTCACGTTAAACCACAAACATGGGAATGCATTCATAGCCAAGTATCACTTCATCGTTTTTAGTGTCAAATCTGACGGTATAATCGATACATTGGGCGGTAAAATGTATTGCCACAAGTAGATATTCTTGGCGAGAGAAGGGTAGCACGAAAGCACTTACATTAACAACTCTATCATGATGGTATTACAAGATGAGTGCGAAGATTAGTTTTTAATACTTCCGGTAGTTTTTAGAGTTTATTATCTTGTACTTGTTAATAAGGAGGGGTTAGTTTTTTAGTACTT
Organism: Cerceris rybyensis; assembly: GCA_910591515.1. Taxonomy (NCBI): domain Eukaryota; kingdom Metazoa; phylum Arthropoda; class Insecta; order Hymenoptera; family Crabronidae; genus Cerceris; species Cerceris rybyensis. Next base: position 14,915,273 of record OU342799.1, read on the forward strand.
GTATGCACTGCTGCGATAATCGTACCTTATTTCTGGGGTTACATTCGTGAACTGCAAGCTACTTCTTTCGTAATTTAATTTCTTCTTTGTTGAGAATGAAGACAGCTGTTGCTGACTTCGCACTAAGAGTAATTGTAAAAGATTCATTGAAATTCTCTCGGTGGCGAACTACAAGTTTTTTGGTAGATACTATTCCATTACGTTAACCCTTTGTACCCTGAATTTTTTGTGGTGTTTGAAGATCAGTTGAACGATAGAATATTAGGAAATAATAAAAATACAATTTTAAATATGCGATTTAATTGGAATTGGAAGTATTGAATTGTAAAGGATTTCATAATTTTAAACTAACCAAAATTTACACCAGAATTTGAAATAAATACAAAATATTAATTTGGTATTTTCAAATTAAAGCCATACAATAATCAGCGAAACGAAAAGCATTACAAGTAATAAAAGAAATAATACAGTGACATTACGTAAGCGTCAAAATGTTGAAAAAACTTTCCGTCTCTCCCTAATTTCTTTTAATCAACCTCCATAAAAACACCGCCCATGGAACTGTCACCCCAAAGAGGAAGCAAGGTTCCATAATCTTACGATTACAGCCGGAAAAGTATAGCATTAGACAATCATAATTTCCCACTTCCCTCCAAAATTACCTTCTAAACCCTCTACAAAAACGTCGCACCGTATTTCTCCCTGACGTTTCCCTGTAACAGACCAAACCATGATCCGTGTCGCAATGATTACACCGTTCGTCCTTACGATTAAATATCTCGTACGCACGTGCAATTTGCGCGTCGTTAAAATGCGTCAGAAATAATCTGAAACCGTGAATCACGGTAAAACGGTGCGTTCCGCGTCGTATTAACGACTACCCCTTTTCCTACTACGTCGAGGTTATTAACGGGAACGTTATTTCGGTGGTATCGCATGCCGATACCAGCGGGAAAATATTTTGGAAAATAAATTGGCAAAATATTTCCCTTAATAAATAACAGACTGAACGTTGTATACCATGCGTGCAAAGCGGTATACGTTGTTGGAAATCGCGCACAACCAGATAACCCGTGGCAAATTGATCGTTCCAGGGCGTTCAGATTCGAGCGTATCGCGGAAGAAACGGAGAACGGTGAGAAATACGTGAAAGATGCGAATCTTTATCGAAACTATCTGCCCGTACTTTGCAGTGATTCTGCCGCGTGTAATTTCACGCCCAAATCGCGGAAGTTATGGGAATAGAGCTTGCGATACGAGCTATAAATGGAACCGTTTGATCGTGAAAGCGTATTCATATATGTGCCCATAATTATGAAAGTGATCTAATTGTAAGTCATATATTTCTTGTTTCGAGATATTTAATGAATTTCATTTGAATGAATCAAAAAATATTTTTATATTATGCAACGTCTTAATTTAGAATTTCATTAATCTTGATTAATGGAAATTTATTATGAATATGAAATTTAGCGTGAATTTCATACGGAAATGTTGTTTTTGACGTTTGAATTGACTTAGACCATTTTCAAAATTAACTCAATGTCCTATAAATGACTTAAAGTAATAAAAAACTACGAGTTTTATTAGAAACAATAATTTTAATGAAATAATTCATGAAAATTTATTAATTATTTTTAAAAAGTAACCCGTTTTTATAATTTTTGGCATTTATTATTATGAGTTTTTAAGATTCTTAAAATGTTGTATAAGTAATTTACTTTCATTATTTTCATTTCTATCAACTCAAAATCGCGGTTATTCGGTAGAAAGGAATGACCAGAAACCAAAAATTTAAGGGTATGTTCATACAATTTTTAAAAATTCTTGACTTAGACCACTTTCATAATTATGGGCACATATATCTACGTGTGTGTGTATACGTTGGTCCCGATCGTGGCGGGGCATTTTCTTCGGGCCCGGTCTCTCGAAAAACAAACAGTTAAAGCTAGGTGGTCCCTCATTAAGTTGGCACCACTCCCGGGTCATTCACCCTTGATTCGAGTCGATCTTGGTGCCCCGTAGGGAGGGTCTTCGAAGGGGTCTCTTTGGTCCCTTGGGCCCATTATACGTGTACGTACATCTTTCTATACCTTCGTCTATTCCTATACCTATGTTTATCTGTGTGCACGTTTACACACTCGCTTGCACCTCCCCTAGGCAGTTGCATTCATCGTGGCGTGCGACTCGAGTGAGACGTTGCTTACGCAAAATGAATGCATTCGATACGTGTCACAATTGCTACGCTGACGATGTTAGCAAAGTGGCAGGAATATTGCCACGTGGATGATAGTCTTGTACGCACGTGTTTGTACCGCTGGCACGAGACGTGCATTTTTACGATCGATGGTGTGGCTTGTGTTCATTCGGATTCAAAGGTGGTTGTTGATGTCGAAGTGGGTATAAATAAATCTTGGGAGGTGTCTTTGAAGTAGACGATGAGATTTTTAAAGCTGACGGAGTTGTTCTTTTGAAAATTGAGGGGGGTAGGAAGCTACGAGGTTCGAAGCTTATCTAGAAGTATATAATTTAAATGAAGTTATTTGCATTGTCATTAATTCTTTTGAGACTTTGGCGTGTGTTACGATTGTGGTAAAATTACGAGAGTGAACGACACGCAACAAGATTTAATAATTTTCTTCATGTAACTATCGATTAAACGCATGGAAATAGATAAATACTAAAAATATCAACCCTCTCTTGGACTTAATGGAGGTAATGCAAGACTCGTCTAAGCTCCTAATCTTCAAAGTTAAATTTCTAACCTTGCCAAATATTATAACATAGCTCGTAAAAATCATGAAATTTTTTACTACTCAGTGTTCCAAAATCAGATTTAATCTATCATTTAAAACAGTATTTTTATCATTTTCTAAATATGCTACAGTGACACTGGTCTTCAAGTATCACAACAAATTCGGACTATAGAGGATTAAGTAAAAGCAGAAAGATAAGGTACGATCTTAGAATAAAAATGAGTTCTTAAAGGGTACCCTTAGCACACATCGGACGAAGGACGGTCGTAGCCTCGTAAGGAAAACGGCCGATAATGCGATTACACATAGAGAGAATGGATTACTGAAATCCCTCGAATGCAAAACCTTGCGATAATCTGCCACAACGTTCTCCCGTATCTTCGATACCAGAGACTATAGGAAAGTTGCTCGTGCATACGTACTATCGTATTCTCGGCCGCTTCTCAGACACAAAAATGTGCTGGAAATAAACATCGGTCGCCACTTTTCTTCCTCCACCTGTTGTGTACGACACCACGGACAGCTCGTACCACCACGTACATGTGTTTAACCAAGGAATTATCCTTCCGCAGTAACGTAGGTAATGCGCGTAGTTAACGCAAATGGAACACCGTATACGAGTGTCGGAGGTGGGATTATAATGAAATAAATGCGACGATTAAGGGAACTCGTTTAAATTAACCGCCGTTATTGCTCGTGTACCCGTCGAGTTTTAAGATTCGATCTTCGGTCTTTCGCCCATACCTGCGAGCCCATAAGGGGTCCTCATGATGTCGCGAAAGTTACCACTCGTCGTTGCTTTCATCCGATATCGTGCTAATGGCTCCGTTTTCTTTTTCTTTGCAGATACTCCACTCAACGGGTCTGAGGGAAGGCTACGGCGTTGGAAAAATTACGTGAGTATATATCCATGACACTTGGCTAATTGACCAACGTCTAATAGTCATTAGACATTCAGCTATCTGATGTCGTTGGATAGTATTACGTGGATTATGTCATAGATCTTTGTTCCTCGTTTCTCCTTGCTCCGTTATTACGTCTACAACTACCTGGATTTCACGTGACGGAAAGCGTTTCAAGGTATTTGTGAAACCCACACCTACCGATTCAATCGTTGTATGCACAACGAGACAAAGAAAATTCTTTCCCACGCGCAGGTGCTGTTTTATGGTGCGTAGGTATCATGGGGTGGTTACGAAAATACGGTATGGATGAAGTTATTTCGTCGTGGATTGAACGCTCCATGAATGGAAGTTTATAAACGTGTATACTCGCTGGAGAGTTACGATTTGCACGGCCCTCTGTACGTTCAACTTGCCGCATTACTTTAACGCAATTACAGAATTCGTTATCACGGTAATCGGAGGACGACCGTTGGAAAACTATGGCTGGCTGGTCGGTATCTCTATATTTTCGTATTAAACTCCCAGCTTTCGTTTTATCCTCTTCCCCTATCTGTTTATATCATCGAATAAGGGTTAGTTAACATACCGGGTATCCCGTCATAACTCACGGAATCAGTCGTCCTGATAAAGTTTTACTTTCCCTCTATACTTGTATATATAGATGTACGCAAGTATATACACCATAAGCGCGTTTCGCACGAGACGATACATGCCTGCCAGAGCGAGTTCAATAAAATCGTAAATGCAGCAGTTACACCGCCAACGTCATAAACTTCTTTGACGCGTTTAACGAACTCCGTGTTAATACACTCGCCGTGTATCTCATAGGAAGACTAACTAATTGTACGCATGAGACGATTGCATGAAAATAATTCTAGATAATCACAGAAATGGATCCAGAATGCTCTATTATCCTCTCTTAGATTCCTCTTGGTCATCCACGTTTTCCAAAACTTGGAGGATTCGCAAAGAGTAACGAATTAATACAATCTTCGTGTAACTCACAGGAAGATCAACTAATTGTACGCACGATCAAATGAAAATAATTTCGGGCAATCGCAGAAACTGGACGCACACTGCTGTGTTATCCTCTTTCAGACTCCTCTTAGTCATCCAAATTTTCGAAAACTTAGAAGTTTTGCAAAGGTTATGGAATTAATACGATCACAGTGTATCACACAGGAAAACCAACTATTTAATTGTACGCACGAGACGATCAAATGAAAATAATTCCTGGCAATTGCAGAAACCGATCCAGACTACTTTAGTATCCTCTTTTAAACTCTACTCGGTCATCCAAGCCGATGAAAACTTGGAGGATTCACAAAGCTTAAGGATAGAGAACACGGAACTAACAATGCACCACCTACTCCCCCTTCTAGCTCTCGTCCCTTTTCGTATATCCTTGAAATCTCGTTTCGAGCAGCTGTGTTAATGCGGTGGAACCGACTATAACGCGCCAACGATTGTAGTAATTCCGTGAACTGTAAAGCTTGCCGTGAAAATTCACCGATATCGTTGGATCCGAGTTTACCATAGATCCTCGACTGTTGACATTCTGGGGCAAGCAATGCCATTTGTGAGCGATGAACCACGTCGTGTCTTGCGTGCACGCGCTAAGAACTTTTTGTGGTACGACTCGTTACGGTGATTGAGAAATGTTTGCAGACACATTAATAAATGGATATTATTCACTTTCTGGAAAATGATTCTACGTTTTTGAATTGCGATAGGACGATGAGAGACAGAGAGAGATAGAGAGAGGTGATCGTTATTAGAGAGAATACATTATGGAGAGAGAAGATCGGGTGAATGGATGATGTTAAAAGTTGGTAGGAAATTATGTCCTCTTTCTATGGTTGCAATGTTAATGTAGCATTGCATCGGTCGTTAAGTGTGTCAAGGAATTGCACATTATTGGTATTCTTGGGAAACCGATTCTATTCGTAATCGTTGCCATGCGTCAGGTTTTATATAGACTTTACGTAAGTCCAAGTATTGCGGTGTTTCTTGCAGGTTTGAACGTTTATAAAGTATCGGTAGAAAATATTGTCCTTGTTGGAGCATTGTTCTTTGACATCGTTTCAATTTTGTTTTTCTGTTAAATGAAGGAGAGCATGGAGAAGGTGGTAGTCTATTGTTTGATATCTCTTGAAGGAATTTTAACCGTTGTTGCTCCGATTTGATTGTAAGTCAAGAGGAAAATCTAAAGTTACTAAACTATTTACGACTTTGCGTGAAGCTATGAGTAGAATAAATCTATGTCTGAGCTAATATTTTGTCATAGTAATTTTTACTTTGGGATTTACTAATTTCAATATTGAATCGGGGTGCTGGATGTCGACAGATATAAAATATTGGAAAATTAATTCATGGTATGTAAAAACAGAATGAAAATATAGTTAAGTCCATACAATTTTAAGTCTTCGCAGATTTTACATTTTTATTTACAGACCTTAACAGTAGATGTACCAAGATGATCAAAATAACTGGTATTGAATTTTATAAAAATGCTTCTGAAATTTTTGACCCTGTATCTTATTTAATTTTCCATATCTATCTTATGAAACGTGAGGGATTAAAACGATTCAGTTCCTCGAGAATTTTATTCTCCTGCTTCTAAAGTATTTATCCAGTATTTTTAAATATACTGAATTAGTAGCTTGTATTTGAGGTGTGAATAATGCACATATTCACAGTATAATAAGCTCTAGAATTGCAATACACCCAATTGATTCAGTGATGTTTAAAAGTAGCTTAAATTTGTCAATTAAATCGAACACACCGTCCGAATGTACCGAAAGAGCGTCAAAGTCACGCATAACAGGGTACCCAAATGAAGGACAAAAGAAGCAATTGTCACATTGGCGCGAAACAACCGAAAATTTATTTGGTTCCACTCATTTCCGCCAACGCATCCCTTCGATTGCACCTATCGCATTTATCGCTTTCGGATTCTCTTCCATGGTATGCAAATATCAGCTTTTAGTAATACATACACGCCGGCTAACAACACTTCAATGAATTCGGCGTGGAGCAGTAATTGAAGCGTTATCAGCTCACCAAAACGATGTCGCAAATTCTGCGACATTCCCGTGCCCCGTGCATAGCGGCAGTGGATTAAAGCGTCATCACCGGTCCGTGTCAGGGTACAACTGTGATCCTGTAAACGACCCTTTGGAGAATAAACTCCCTTCCAGTATTTATGGACTTTTGGGATTAGCGGGAGAAAGGTGGAAGGGACTATAACTACTACGTCGTTCACAGAGAAAGATAGAGAGAGAGAGAAAGTGAGAAAGAAAGGGATGGCTGAGTGAGAGGAAAAGGAAGAGAGACGAGAGCCTCTTTTGTAAATTCGCTCTCTCAAAGCGGCTCGAGAGGAGAGGGACCGTACATCCTCAAGGAAGATCGCGATCTCGGTTGTTTATGCGATACCTCGAGATAAGGGCGTTCTTTTGTCCGGGGGTGGTTTTCACCGTTCATAGGAGATACGGATGAATAAATTTTGGGGACGCAACATATTTCACATACGGTCATACATATACATACACGTGAACGTAAGTGTAGGTATGTGCATATATGTATACACTTCGGTAACGTGCCCGCTGTGGTTTTGCGAGCACTTTACAAGCCCTCTTTCTTGGCCGGTTTAAGAGACTTAACCCGGATCAACGTGCGGCGATAAGCGACGAAGAAACCGGGGATCTAAAATAATCACGGAACGTTATTGTTTAGTATGATACACTTGTAGGTAAGCCGAGAATTGCATTGCATTAAGTTATTAAGATACAGTGATTATAACTGTTTCTATATATTTGATGGAATTTGTTGCGTTGACATTGAATTAAATGATTTTACGTATATATACGGATATCGATACGTTTGGATGTTGGGAGATGCGTACAATTGATATTGACAGAGTCGATAACACGTTTTAGAACTGATAAAACTTTGTCGGCTGCATGTGTCACTTTCATTTAGCTGGAGAAGCAAGCTGTTGTAAATTAAACCGGAATTGGATTAAACGACTTTAGTCTATTATCTCGACCGAGACATTCGATAGAATAGCCTAACAAAGGAATGAGAAAACCTTCCAACGGTATGCCTTAACGATCCCTTCGAACGAAATAAATTCTCGTAGTGAAGAAAACTGTTGTGAGATCAATGATACTTAAAACATATCCAGCAATTCGTTACGTGTAACGTGATAAGCTGCGTGTAGATTTTTATCGGGCCGTTTATAGTTTTCAATCACGCAGGGATATTTTTAATTTAAAGGCAGTCGTATAACTGACCCATGGAAATAATCTGCCTTTTACCCTAAACATTGTCATCGTTCTTCGAAGTCCTTCAACCCTCTGCCCGGAGTTCGTACGCTCTCGTAGGTTTATCGTCATTTTTAAAAGGCGAAACAGAATTTCTTTCAACGTGACACACTTATTTGTGGACTAATACTTTAGATTTTAATCTACCTGATACGGTAGAGTGATACGCGTTGCGTAATTATTTAAACGAGTCATCAACTTCGTAGTGGTTTGTAAATTGATGGCGATGCATGGATACATATTTGTATCAACTTTGTGGAGGGTGTTTAAAACTTATTTGACATGGCTTTGAGTTGTTCTACTCCCTTAGATCGATGGAGATTCGTGAAACCCGCCAAAATTCGCGAAATGGTATCATATTTTTATTTGTGGGAAATTGCGTTCGTCTTATTACGTTGACAAAATATCTGTGAGGAACCATGGGTCATAAACGAGTCGTTTTTACACAAATTAATTTTTAATTACGTCTTCGAGATTGAATTCCTACTGAATTCAGGTTGGTCGACCTTTCGGAAAGAAATAAATGAGATTTCTTACTTGTGTTGCACGAAATTAGGAGATGTAGGCCTGGATCATCGTTCGAGTAAGGAAAGCGCAAGAGGTTATGTTCCTCTCCCCAGGAACGATCTTCAGCGAACCTGAAAACGAATGCAGATCATTTATATCTTCGTGAGAGATCATTCACAGCTAGAAGAGCACTTTTCGAAAATATTGTAACACAGTAGTTGATCCCTTTGGAGCAACTAAGAACATCTAGAATTAATGACGAAGTGTTTTATTAAACGCTAAATGTTTTATTGATATCTTCATTGTCTTTGAAAGATTACAGATAGATTTCGTTTTAAAGAGACACATTTTTACCTCCTTAACGCAGAAAGGGAACTTGTCGAACGGTAGTGTGAAATCAGTAAATGTAGAAATTAATAATACAAAATAAGTTCATGCTTCAGCAAGTGAGCAATTCACTTTGAAACAGCTGTCAGTCAGTTTACCGTAATGAGAAATAATAATTTTCCAATGATTATGCGGAATTATTTATATTAAGAAAAACATAAGTATTCAAAATAACAAATTCAAGTGAATCTTCTTCTAAAATGGCATCAGTATTCATAATCACATTAACGTAAAGCTTTTAATCCTTCGCAGCATCTAACCTATCTAACCTAGCTATCTTTCGTACCGACCCTATCTAACCTATATAAACAGGCTAAATGTTTTATTGATATCTTCATTGTCTTTGAAAGATTACAGATAGATTTCGTTTTAAAGAGAGACATTTTTACCTCTTTAATGCAGAAAGGGAACTTGTCGAACGGGAGTGTGAAATCAGTAAATGTAGAAACTAATAATACACAATATGTTCATGCTTCAGCAAGTGAGCCATTCACTTTAACACTAGAACTACCGGCGTCAAATCCAACATATTTTAATAAATTAAGTAAGTACTTTGAAAAAGGGGGAATCAAGCGGCGGAAAATTTGATCGATTGGGTCATTTATGGTTATCGATATAGACGTAGAATATTTATTCTATGACTCTTATATAAACTTGGAAAATTTTTGGAAAAAAATGTGTACCAGTCATTTTGACTAGTTTGGTAGTTCTAGTGTTAAAACAACTGTAAGTCACTTTACCGTAATGAGAAATAATAATTTTCCAATGATTATGTGGAATTATTTACATTAAGAAAAACATAAGTATTCAAAATAACAAATGCAAGTGAATCTTCTTGTAAATTGGCATCAGTATTCATAATCACATTAACGTAAAGCTTTTAATCCTTCGCAGCATCTAACCTATCTAACCTAGCTACCTTTCGTATCGAACCTAGTCAACCTATATGAATAGCTTCCTGTCGAGCATATTTCAGATTTTCTATAATTCCCAAAGAATTTGTATTGTTGCTTACCTATTTTTCTCTGCATAGTTATGCAGTAAGCACAAATATTAACGAACCACAAAATATAAACGAATTTTAACGGTACGATCTTGCGTGCTCCAACTAGATTTCCGACCGCAATTACTTCGCTGCATCTATTAGTTGAAGAATCGTCCGCCAGACTACGTTTCGCTTGAAGAATTTCTCCCGCAAGTAGTCAATCGACACTTCGTTTCTATATATACGACTAATTGACAGTACTTACCGTCCAAACCAAGGTACAGCGTTTAGGACATCCTCTGTTAAAACAGAGAAGTCACTTGACTTGTGGTGGGAATAAAGAGGGAAAACTTTGTCTCGCGTCGCGCCATTCAATATTATTATTCTTCCCTTCATCGTTATATATAACCGAGTTCCTTTGAATGAAACCTTCCCTGACCTACGGCAAAGTCTCCATAATTTCTCTCTTACAAGGAAAAAAACTTTAAAACTCCTTATTCATTGTTAATTTCGTTATTAACCCTTTGAACATATCAGTAGTGAGTAAATAAAAGCATTTCGCATGAGAGCAAAGGAGGGGGATGGCAGCAATTATTCGGAGTTTGAAAATACACATGATCGCCGTAGGTGGGGGAAGAGAAGGACTGAATGAAATTACGCTTCTTTCTCGCGGTTAGATATAGATAGATAGATATTTGGAGCTATAACAGATAGAGATATCTAGAGAGATAGAGGAGGGGACAGATAGGTGTGATAGAAGAGTGATGGGGGGGTGGGGGGTAGAGGGATAGATAGAGAGTTTAGAGGGGTAGGGAGATAGAAGAGGGAGGAGGGATAGGGATAGATAGAGTGAGTGATAGAGGGGATAGATAGGGAAAGATAGAAGAGGAATATGGATAGATCGAGAAGAAGATAGAGTGGAATAGATAAAGGGTTAAGAGGGTAAAAAAGGGGGATCGGAGAAGAGAAGCAGAGGGATAGAGAGGGATTCGAAGTTGGGGCCTATTTCTTCCATTGGTCCCAATCACAGAAAACCCTGTTGTTTCGGGTCTGCCCTACTGAGACGAGAGAAAAGAGGTAAAAAACATAACATAATTTCACCCTATACCAATTTCAAAATAAACAACTCATACATGACCCGATACTAAATGAAATACCACCGCTCATCAACGCAAATTTCAAAACACTCCCGAAATATAGTTGCAGTACTCTCAGCTTAAGAATCTGTTCCCCAAAAATCAGAATTAATCCGAACTAGTATGTGTTGCGTCAAAATCCGTCTCCCACACGCGAGTCATTGGAAAACCCTTGGACCTTACCACCTAACGGTTCACGTTTCTCATATATATATATGTATACTTACACAATGTGTACACATACGTAGAGATCCCAGCAAGCGAAAGGAAGAACGAGAAGATACCGAGAGCGCATCTCCTTCGGTCGCCGAGTGCCTCCACCTTGAGAGTTCAGCGACGAGGGCACGTGGAGAGGGAAAACACGGAGTGAGAAAGAGAAAACGGAGACAGACGAACACGATATACCAAAGAGAGACTGCGAAAGTAGAAGAGAACGAAGAGGACAGTGGTATAAAGAGTGAAACGATAAAAAGGAGAGAACGAAAGGGTAAATTCAAGACAGGTAGAGAGAGTGAGACCAGTAAGATGGAATGAGAAAGAAAGAGGGAGAAAGAATATAAAAGAGAAAGAAGAGGGAATAAGAGCAAAGAGAGAAAGAGAGAGGCAGGAGAGGGAGAGAGAAACATTCAGTTGAGATGCAAGGAAGAAGGAAGGACGAGCAGTGGCTAGAAGCGAGCCGGTGCCGAGTGTCGAGGAGAGGGGGAAAGGACGATTGGTGGGAGAAGTAGCCGTAGTGGTGGGGATCACGGCGACGGTAGTGGTGGGGGGAGACGCTCTCTCCTCCCCGTCGCTCGGTTAGTTTCTCCGTCGACGCCGCTGGGAGCGGATTGAGCGTGTCGTTGTTCGCCGTTTAAAGTTTCCTCGCGTTGTATCGTTGCCGTTTCATTTCGGAATTTACCACATTGTAAATTAAAATTGTGACTACGTGATATCTAGACGTCATGGAGACTCGTGACAAACGTGTACCGCGGATTGGATAATAACGACTCAACGGAACCGGCGGAGTGACGTGATTAAAGGTTTGTAAAAGAGGCGGAGGATATAGTGTACAGTATTCGAGTGGACCCTTAAGGTTTAAAAAGAAAGTGTGTGATAGAAAATTCACGGAGGAGTTTTACGTTACGTGTGTACTGGGTGATTCTGTGAGCGCGCAACCATTTTTACGGTGCTTCGAAGTTTTTCTTTCCACAGTGACTAAGTAATTTAAAGTGAAATATTTCAAATATAATTCCACATCGATCTGTGCTCCGATAGACGCGAGAATACTGTATTCTCATTCGTCGAATACCACATTCGAGCATTGTTCGAAAGGATCGCGTCTCTTCGATCGTGCATCGAGCCGTGCCGTCGGAAGGACCCAAGGATTCTCTCTCTCCTCTGATCCTGGAGAAGCGGCAGGATCGATTCGCAACCGAAGGATCGTCCTGCTCGTATTTCATCGCTCCTTCGATCCCACGGTACCGTCTGGATACCAAGCGAAACCAAAGTGAAATTCTCATGTGACAGTGACAGTTGTGCGTATCCATCAAATTTCGTGCGATGCACCTCAGCCACGCCAGCTGCGTTTTCCATCTTGTAAGTAGAAACTGTGTGTCATTCAATTTCGTTCGATCATAGATCATCTAGCGATGATTTATTTTCCCGCGCTTACCCGCGTGTTCGTCGATCGATGCAGCTCCAAAAAGAAAAAGTGAAAAAAAGAGGGAATGAGTAGATACTAGGAATAGACGAATAGAGAGGAGATAGATTCGCGACGCCGTTAGTGTTTTATCGTTAAAGCAAAGGTCAACCGGGAACCGACGGTACAGTGACTTTGACATGTCCCGCGGGAAGACCTCGCATTAGGTCTCGTTTTACAAGTCAATGCTCAAAGCTTGCAGCCTGGCTTACAGGCGAGTTGTGTATACACGTGACCTGAGAATCTATACACGTGACCTCGAAGAGAGGATCTATGCACGTAGTTGGCCCTCTTGCACGTATTTCGGAGCACGCTTAGACACGCTTGACCTCGAAAGGACGTTTGGCCGCGGCAAAGTGCTGCTCCGAAACGCGGAAACGTTACGTTTCATAGATACAGATAGATAACTATTTTCTTTCGAAATGAATCTACATTTAAATCGACAGACGATAGAAATTTGTTTGGTTTAGTTGAGGCATCAACTTAATACCCATAGAAGGCTTATTAGAAGTTTGTTATTCATTTGGTTTTATGGAAGTGTTATGGTTTTTGTATAGTGTTTTGGCGATTATGGAAAAAAATGTGTGTGAGTTCGTCGTTAGTTTATAAGAAATACGGTTGACAGGCTTTCTCTTGCTGTTTGCTCCAATCGAGAAAGTATTATCAGTAACATAAATCTGACAAAAAGCCGCATTATCTTCACACACTAAAAAATGTAATTTCACAAGTATCATTAACAGTACAATCACTAAGACAGTCACAATACCTGATTATTAATTTTTGCGAAAACTTCTGCATGTGTACTCCAAAACCATTCCACATTCATCTTATTAAATATAAATTACTCAATCGATCATAAATTACACGTATTGATTCCTCTTACGCTAAAGTATTTATTTAATATATCTAAGTATAATAGATTTATCTCCTGTTAAAATGGAATATCCATTGTACGATATACCTCGTTAAAATCCTCACATTCCGTCGTAGTTACACAGTTTCACTTTCTTAAACTTCAATATCAGGTATATCTACCGACAATGTTTGCAAAAGGTCAACGTCCAAACGCTACGTAGTTAAATTTCTTAGAAACTTAGGCAAGGGCAGTGATCGAGAGTATCCCGAGAGGAGCGCCCAGTGAGTCATCAATATAAATATTGAAGCATACAGCGATTAGAAAATGTCTCGCGACCTTGGTCCCTGTACTCTTCGTAAGCTGTGATCATACAAACCGCGAGTGTTAGCGATAGTTTGCTCGCAATCGTGAATGTAAACATTCTGGCACTGTCTCGACGACTGCTTTCGACAAGGAGCATTCGGGCGTGTATTTGATAACAATTGGCATTCCAGGGAACGTTCAGATCTGAATCGTTTAAGCCAGTTAACACGCTCGGTACAAACGGGATTATATCGTGGTTTTGCACTTTCTTAGAATTCCCTGTCGATTGTCTGAGAAATTTATGGCAATTCGGTTTCTCGTTGTGTAATCGGTAGAGGTTGTAAGGTTTATCGAAATGTGGAATTACTGTGGCAGATATTAATACGGGAGTGTTGTAAGTCATGTTTTCCGCAGTTTTCAAAAGTTTTATGGTGTGCGGTGTAGGAAGATAAATATATATTGATTTGTAGCGCAGAAATGTTTATTGAAAGTAGAGGGAATTGTTGGGCAGGAAACAATTTATGTGTATACATAATTTAATCCTTTAAGTTTGACGTCTGACTGATTATTCTTGCAATTGGAGGAAATCGTGAAGTTTGCAAAAATGTTAAATTATTATTTCAGATGTTAACATAGAAAAATTGCAAATCGGATTTTCAGCGGTTATAAAAGGTTTTATAAAGTGAAGGGTAAAAAAAAAAGTAAATAATCAGTGATTTGGAGTGCAGAGGTGTTTATTGAAAGCCAAAGTCAATGTTGATAAGAAAGCAGTATATTTGTATGTATAATTATATCTTTAAAGTTTTATTTCTGATGTATTTCTCTTGCAATTTGTGATTATATTGATGTACATGAAAATGTTAAATTATTTCTCTAGATAGCATAAAAGAACCGTAAATAGGGTACGTCATATATTTCTATATTTATTATGTTTGTGGCTTAACAATATTTACTAGGAATTCTGTAATTATTGAAAAAGTTCTACGTAATTGCAGCTTGATTTCATAAAGTCAGGTGTCAGAAACGTTCGTTTCTTCTTTTACGTAATCAATGAAAGTTGTGAAATCTGTCAAAGTGCAGAATTACTCGACAGATGTTATGAGTGTTGCAAATCATATAAATCGTATATTTGTCATGTAAAAATATTTTTTAACATCGCTGTGGAAAGGAAGCAGCGTATAATCGAATTATTAAAGTTTCGCGACCGGGTACTATTTTTTTCGCAAGCCGACAAAGGATTTGCACTACTTTTGCATTTATGACATTTACGCTCCAAAATTGTGTTTCTGAATTGAATTAAATTTTCCGAGAAAAATATGATTTACGTTAAACCACATTTTCACCGTTGATGATTCATCGTCACTTTCACTTTAATCGGCTTATTTTTGGAATCCTCATTTTGATAGTTATCAGTAATTTTGTTTATTATCTGGCTTTGTGGTATCTCCCGCGCAAAATTATGAAGTTGTCGTCAGTTTATAAAAAATAATACATGTTCTATATATGTGGAGTAGAATTTTTGAATTAAATTTCCTACGAAATAGAAATTACGACGTGGCAATTTTCGTCAGATTTTTCTACTATCGATAAATTTAATTTGACTTTCATTGCTAGAATATTTCACTTTTATGCTTCGTTTCAACTCAGGTAAAAATCAGAAGATGTCAAAGTGAAGTCGCCTCTTGGAAGAACATGTTATGCAATATTCTTTACGAAGAGTAATATTCTCTCATAAGAAATAATTATTTAAATTGGTTTTTACTGGTTGTCCGTTTCACACACAGAGATTATTTGATCTTGACGTTTATTTGATATATTCACTTTTAAAACTTTCATACCATTTTTCTTAAATTTCCGCACCTACTCCATTACTTTCCTGCGTTAAAAATACTTTATGTATACAAATACGAATACATCGCAGTTCCAGTTGGTTTAATTAAAATACAGATACTCAGGTCGTATATGTATGCTCCTCATTCTAACGAATAAACTCGAAACACGCGAAAAATGAGTAGAATCGTATAAACATGCTTTTCATCGGATCAATGCAACTGTGTGCTCCATATCAGCTAAGAAGAACCGTGAATATCCGTTTCAATGTTCTTCTACATTCCACAGGTCTGTGTCTAGATCAGAAACAGTCAACAAGTTGATCATTAAGCGATCAAGCCAACATTTCCCTCCATTGTCATTTATCAGTACACAAAACACAAGTTTAAATATGTTAAATGTGAAAATTTCGTTAACGTGATCGTGACACATTTTTAACGAAATAAGACGAAAAGTTTCCTCATGCCAAGAAGACAATTTTAATGAGCATGATGATTTTTTCCTCATGGATTTCTTGAAACGTGACATATTGATAAGCGCTACCTCTTACGTCGCTCTTATCCACTAAATCGTAGAGTGTTACTGTAGGTATGATAATATTACTTGTCACTGCAAAAGAATAATTTCCCATTGTAAAACGAGCCGAACAAAAGTTAATTTTCCGGTTAATAAATTAGGAAAAAAAAAACTCAGCAACATATATAAAGAAGTTGGCAGCCTCTCGTCTAGATGACAGAAAAATTGCTAACTCAGAATATCTCCGAAAGCCGACTAGGAACACCGTATTTCGCTAGAATTCTTAATTTCTCAATTCGCTGTACCTCGAAATTGTTTTTATCCTTTCCTATCAATCACTCGGTGTGTCACTAACAGCACTTTAGCGCTTAATTTATCCCCGATCCATTTTCGATTCTGGTTTTTACACCTTCGCGCTGGATCCTTATGAAACATGCAGAAGACATCCCGATGAAAAAGTTGAGAAACGAGTGCAGGTGGCGAAGATATACGAGGAAACAGGAAATACCTGAACCGTTTCGGGTGATCGTATTTCTCGTGGCGGCCGTTGCTCGCGGACCCTCGGTTACTTTTGTGAGATTTCGGATATTTGTTCGCTTGTTTAGGAATAGGAGACGCTTTGCAAACGTAGGTCACTGGAGAATGTGAAATATAATAGGAAAGGTTAAATAGAATTAGAATTGTGGATGGCAATGAAATTGGTTAAATTGATTCTATGTACAGATATTTTGGAGGAACTAATGTAGGGTGAATATCGATTGTGATGATTGCAGGTTGAGTGATCTGTTCTTTTTGACAGTAAGAACAATGAAAAGTGGAATATTACACTTATTTCAACTGTCAGAAATGTTATCTTAACTCTCTATATTCCAAATTTGTCGTGGTTTCCGAAAATCAGTTTCACGATAGCACAATTAAAAAATGATAAGAATAATATTTTAAATGATGCATTCAGCTTGAATTTTACACATTGAATTACAAAGAATCGCATGATTTTCACGAGCTAAATTATAATACTTGACAAAATTAAAAATTTAATTTTGAAGATTCGGAGCTTAGATGTATCTTGCGTTACCTCAAAGTCACAGAGGTTCACAGAGGGTTAATTTGTCTTCGAACTTCAAGAGTTAACAGGTTGATGTTCGAAATAATTGCAATTTATTTTTCTTATAAAACTATCTAATTCAATGTGATTTGTTTTTGTGGAATTTCGTGAGATTGAACTGTATTATTTGCTTTTTATGATATACTATTTTCGTCTATAGTTACAGCGAAAGAAACTTTTTCAGTTTTACCAACGTAGCTCTGTACTTTTGATAGATAGAAACAAATAAAGAAGATCCAAATTCAAAGGACTTCAAGAGTGTTTGAAGAAAATGTTGAAAAGTTTGTTTCATTGTAAGAACAGCTATCTACTTTGAGATCTACACGCAAAGGAAGCAAAAACGTCCGTTTGATGTTAAGGGTAGATTTCATCTGTCACGGAATGCATAAACATAACTGAAAAAAATATGTCGTTATTAATGTAATGAGATGCTTAACAATTACCACTTTTCTATAAATATTAAATATACTCTGAATATAGTATTACAAAACTCCCTAATTTAAATTTCCAATGTCTCATTCACACGACTAATCCTAAATAACAGTAAGTTACATTGTCGTATAATTATTCGAACTATTAACGATTTCACGAGCCATTAGTCAATATTTTACTCAATTTCTAACAAATTCAATCACGATCCAATCAGGCATCACTTAAAAAAGTTCTTGGAAAGAGGAGGATCAACC
Source organism: Cerceris rybyensis (assembly GCA_910591515.1). Classification (NCBI taxonomy): domain Eukaryota; kingdom Metazoa; phylum Arthropoda; class Insecta; order Hymenoptera; family Crabronidae; genus Cerceris; species Cerceris rybyensis. Next base: position 14,933,248 of record OU342799.1, read on the forward strand.
GGCAAAAGAAATAATTAATTAAGCAATCTGTATATTATAAGATACTTATGAAATACTTACTGTACTTCGTCTCTATAAATTTGAAAATCGTTTCTACACAATTATAAATCCTTCAATTTGACGGCTTTTGTAGAACTACTATTAATTATCAATATATTCGCATATTAATTTAATACATCTGTCTGCACAAAAGTTCACGGACAGCTCTATCTTTTAACGTACTTACGACAATAACAAGTTGCTGCTATACTTTACTAATCGATATAACACAAGAGACAGACGAACAATTCATAACAATATGTCCCCGCAGAAGACACAGTCCTCTACATTTCTCCTAACTGACATTACAACAACGATCAAATCAGACGTCACAATAAACACAAACAAGCTTCAATTCTTATTCTATATTCATTGTCCTATTTTCCAAGGTAACAAAGCACCCATTATTTCCCATTCGAGTACTACTTTTCTCATTGCACCCTTTCTCCCCCGTTTTCCCTCTTTCTCTCTAACTCTCTCCGACCACGATATCGAGCCGCGATCATAATGTAAAATCGTGCCCGTCCTCCTCTACGTATCGTGCCGAACGTACGGCACCGATAAACTTAGTAATGGCAGAAAAATTGCCACGATTAAGGCTGAAAACATATCCAGCAAGCGCCATTTTCTCACAACACCTGCGAATTACGCGTAATTGCCGTACCTTCGTCCCTCTGCCCCGTCTTCCATCTACCGGCTATCCGTTCATGGGAACTCGAGGCAGTTCATTGTCTAACGCCCCGTACACTCTCCGTGTCACGAGAGCGAGATAATCGTCATGTCGAATCGGAAATTAATGTTAAACCGCGAGCATGCTCTCTTTCCGTCTTCCCTGCCAGGGGAAGCGGCTGAACGCAGATAGAAATGCCAAGAAAAACTGTACCGCTTGGAAACTGCTTTCTAGGAAACATTTCATGGTATCCCAGATCATCCGTATCGAATCTCCGGACTTTTAAATTTCTTTTGGATTAGAGCAGCATTGTCCGAGGATATCGGGATAGCATGGTGTATTAGGATTGTATTTTTACGATTGACCGGGTTACGAATATTCCAAAGGATATTTGACGAGTTACGTGCAGATGGTATTTGCGGTTTGCTTGTTTAAGATCGATTTAATTGATATGGTGATCAGCAATGGTAGAGTTTATGTAACGGAAGACGGAATTATGATGTTCACGGAGGTGTTGGTGATTATACGAGGGAAATAAGATGATGTAAGTTTGGAGATATTTAGATGTTGGTTTTAGGTGTGGATTACATTACTTGACAATACGAGTGTTAAATCTGTTATGTTTAAATGTACTGAACAAGTAGTTTGAAGAAGGGGATCAAGGAGATCAGTTGGTTTAGGCGAGTTTATAAGCCAGTAGTGTGATGATATGCATATGACGTTAGGTGTAACTGTCAAAGGTGATGGAAATTTGAACTTATATCAATTAGTTGGAATTTCAAGCCTGTATAGTTGCAACAACTCCTTTTCATGTTATTGTAACGTTAATCGGTGCTTCGCGAAGTAAATCATAAATTCAGATTTTTTATTTAATTCAACGTCTTGGACAACGCCATATATTTATGAACCTGCTAGTTAATTTATAAGTCGGTGCTATATTAATGACAGACCTCTCTAGGTGGTGATCGTATATTTAAATCCGTTCCTGCCCTTCGCAACAATTAATGCAAATTGCTCGTACGGTTTTCCAAAGAATTAAAAATAAACACCCCATTACCAAGTAATTCTTAATAGTTGAATAAAATTATCAGTAATTACTGAGGGAAAGAATACATTAACTTTTACAATGGCAATGCAGAAATTCTCCGGAATTTTTTCATTGTTATAGATGACAAAGGAAACATTAGAATAATTGGCAGTAAAAACTTATTGATAATTGGAAACCTCCCCTTTATTTGTTGATAGTTGAATATGAAAACATTAGAAATTTATGTTCTTTAGGTAATTACGATAATAAGTATTTTATTAAATATTATGTAAATATTTTAATGCAATAAGTGGCACTCAATCTTTTAAGGATTAAGTTTCTGATTCAAATTGGCGAACGTCGTTGCGCGCGTATCGAAAGCGTGATCAAACGTATTAACAGCCTTTTTCTTTCCCTCTTTCCCCTTCAAAAGATACCGAGATCGAATCGTACGAGTTTCGGATTACTTGGAAATTGTTACGCTAATATATTGTTCTCACGATAGCGTTTTACCGGATGTGCAGAACGAAAGTCTTTAGCGCTTGGGATTGCGAAAGCGCTACGAAATCATTTCTACTATCGCTGTTTTATCGATATTTTTATTTGACCGTCGTTTTACAAGCGTACGGAATTATTGCCGTGATATCTTATCGTGACTTTTTGCGAGAAAGTTTCGCGTGTGCGGGTATTCTACAGCGGTGAAAATACATACGTAACGATGTTTTTTTCGGTATTTTCGCAATAACGATTGTGTTGAAATATACAACTTTTGGAACATACATAAATCAGACACCGTAGTCGTAAATTTGAATCTACTTTAAAAAATTTCAAATGCACAAAATGCAAAAAGTTCTCCTTTCTCGATTTTCACGATATTGATTGCGTCAAAACGTGTTACTTTTTGAATCCACGTAAATGAAGAAACTCAAAGGAATTGGAATTTTCAAAAATATTTGCAACAATAGATAAAACCTCCAAAATATTAGCCTTCCCCCAGAAAACGTACATAGACAAACATAAATTTCGTCCTGTCAATTTAAAAATTCCAACTCTCCCAAAACCATCAAAAATTCTTATTCATTCAATACAAACCAATTACAAGAGATCCTTTCAAAAACCTAAGACACAAACAACGCAAAATATCACCCATCTCAATCCCCAATTTCGCAACAACCACTGAAAGCTCGGAACTCTTGTAGCAACAACTCCGTGGTGGAAATTTCGTAAAACTTTCGAACCCGAAGTAGGTCGATTTGCAAATCAAATATCGAGCGGCCCTCGAAATTTCATCGAAACACCATTTTCGGATTGAAACTTCTATACGATCCACGTATACGAAAACAGTGGAGCTTACAGGGGCTTAATCCAGGTCGATCCTCGTATTGGCGGAATGCACTGTATACACGGTGCTTTATGCACATGCAAGCGCACAATGGATTCCGTGAACACGTCATACGAAGTGCGTACGAGTGGACTCTTATCGGGTGGAAGAACTCGCGTACCGGCGTATGTAGGAGGCGCGTTTGTAAAGTTATGGTGTCCGCGAGGCCTTTATGGGGCTGGCTATGTATGGGAAACATTTTGTAGCCGGCAGCAACATCGTACGTGCATGTGCAAGGGTGAACGTCGTGTGACGGCACGATGCACGTATGGCGTTGGTATCGAGGGTGTAGAGCGAATAACTACACGTGTCCAATTAGAAACACGAAACTGTTCTCAATAGTACCTACGTGACGCGTAATTGTGCCGCGATATCGGACGATTTCGAGATTTCAGTGCTGATTCTGTAATTAGCTGGTGGAAATTGTTTGTCATTATCTTCTCGTACACCGTGTTAACTTTTAGCTCGACGATGACCCGATTTCTCTTGATGCGTTTGTAGAATTGAATTACGGGGTAATCTTGCTTCTGTGGTAGTCGAGGTTGAATACTTTTTGTAATTTTTTTTTTATTCAAGCATCAGACTTTACGAATAGGTACAAGGCTGTGTTCGAAGGTCGGAGAATTTGTATTTTCGTCAGAATTTTCTGAAACGTTTTGTCAGATTTTGAATTTACGAAATAATTCTATTCTATATATTGAAGTAGTAATAAATGCAAGATTTACTTGTGAAACTTTTTTCTGTTGCTGAAGTAGAAGGTAATTAAAAAGCATACCTTTGTAATTATATAGTTATAATTATTTTCATACATCTTTATAATGTAGTTTAATTATTCGGCTGTCTTTTAATACTAGAACTACCAAACCAGTCAAAATGACTGGTACACAATTTTTTCAAAAAATTCTCCAAGTTTACATAAAAGTCATAGAATAAATATTCTACGTCTGTATCAATAAATATAAATCACCCAATTCATCAAATTTTCCACCGCTTAATTCTCCCTTTTTCAAAGTACTTATTTAATTTATTAAAATGTGCTACATTTGAGGTCGGTAGTTCTAGTGTTAAAGGGACAGTAGAAACATTTACTTTAATATTTCATCGTATATACCAAGGTTTTTCAATTATTTGTTACGTGTTAATGTGATAAAAGATAGCAAACAATGTTTTGTGTTAAGAATACACGAAACATTTTAATCGTGCCTTCGAATCAACCGTCCAAGAATTTCCGAAGTTTGTGAAAAGTTATTCCCCAAAAGTTCGTCGGATCAATTCGCAGTTGATTCGAATCTCTCAAAGAAACAAATATCCTTTCAGACAATCATAAGTCTCGACACCCTCTTTCTAAAAACGAGCCGTGCAAAACACGTTCGATGATGACTCTTTGAAAAACTCATTCGCGTGAAAGCATGTCTCCTCGCGCCTCGGGACTCGCGAAACGCGAAAGGGCTTTTCCTAAGCGTAATGTGCGCGTAATTATCGCAGGTAGGAATATTACTACCCGCAATGAACCATTTATATGATTAATAGAGGCCGGTAGTTCGCGAGCCTACGGCTCTCTTCTTCTTCGCCCGATGGTGCCCCATGTATACCTGCACGCGTGCACATACACGAGCGCGGCCCTTCTTGCATCTATACCAGGCCTCTCGCTCGAGGTATGCTATTATCATAATTGCCGCCAATAACGGCCTGTGATTGGCGCACTTCACGCTTTCCTAGTCTTCTTTTTCGAAAGTTTTGCATCCTTTGGCCGCGTTATCCTCTTCTCTCCTTTGCTCTCCTTCGTTTTCTCTCTCTCTCAGCTTCCCCCTTGTTCTTCACCCGTGCCGCGACCGATCGTCCTCTTCGTCCTCTTCTCCATCCTTGTTCTTTTTTCTTTCTCTCTCTTTCTCCTCTTACCTTCTCGGCAACCTTTCTTGTGTGGAGATCAGGAGTATCTTGGACGGTGCCCCGTTCACGTCTGCAGTCGTCTCCGCTGCTGCAATCTGCGATTTCGAATTCCCAAGAGACGTAGAGGGTGAGAAGAAAGACGGTGAGAAGAGCCAACCAGTAGAGCGAAGCATTGCGAAAATGAATCGTGAGAAATTCAAGAGGACGACTCGAGTACGCGACGTCTTGGCCATCGACGTGCCCTGCACCATGCGCCATATTCCTCCATCCTTCTATCTTTCTACTCACCCTCGAACACCCTCTTTCTAACATTCTATCTCACTCTTTCTTCGTCTAGTCTTGCTCGTCTTCCTCATGGTTGCCTTGCACCGTCGAAAAATATTACTTTCGATGGAAGCGCTTCTTCAAGCGTGAACCCCGTTTCCACCCGTTACCCACTGCGAAACGACCCGTCGATTTGACTACCACTACTTCGCACACTAAAATGACTCTTTTCCTCTCACTTCTTCTTTCTCTCCGTCGTTGTCTGTGCTTCACTCTCTCCGAGGGAAAAACGTATTGGAAGAAGATGCAAGATTCCGTTGCATCGAGATCTCCTTCTTAAAAATGCACAGCGTTAGGTGAGGACGACGAGTTCGCTGCATTTTTCTCGCCGTTTGTCGGCATGGTATTTTTGTTGTAATCTCATGAATTTCGTGGAAATTTTGCGACAGGTATAACACGAATTCGAAGGAGCTTTATCGATGGGCGATTTAGTTGCATCGCTGGGTAGAATTTTATTTTGTGCTGTAGAATATTCGTTGGTCTGAGTACGGGGAAATATTTAAAGGGGTAGAGTAATCCCCTATTATTTTATGTCTGCAACTTCGAATTTAGCAGAACTTCTGTCACAACTTTATAACTCTACTAAAAGTAAATTATAATATTTGACAAACTTAAAAGCTTGGCTTTGAAGAGTAGAAGCATACATGTGTGCGTTACCTCAAAGTTACAGAATCCCATATATGGTTAACTCTATGAATTTATATTCTTATCGTCTACGTCATTCAAATATGCAAACCTCACTAAATTAGCTCAACAATAATCCATAGCTCTCTTTTCCTGCATTTTCTCAATCGGTTTTTATTAACCAGGACGAAATAAATAAATAAGCCATGGAGATATTCGAAAAGAATATTATAAACCAGTACAATCGCAGGTATAGATGAAGTAATGAAAAATAATCTCTTTTTCATCGGCAAAGCGCAGAACTAATAAGGGGAATACACGAAATATACCACACTTTATCGGACATTATTCCTATTTTACAAAGGTATGGTATCGAACCATTTTTCCTGCACCATAATCGCGACTGACGCATCACCGCAAAAGACACAGGAGGGACGGTGTCCGATGTGTCACCGAGGCGCGCGTCAAAGGTTTTAATCTGCTTGTATCAGATCGTCGGGTTTTTGTACTTGCACCAACGCGTCGGCGGCGCGTGCAAATGACGTTTTGCAAAGGTCTCCCTCTCGTTCGCCGTGGCGTGTCCCGCAAAAAAGATTTCCGCCCAATCCGCCGAAATGTGTAACCTAGGTGTTAAACTCATGACACGTTGCGATGAATACATTGCCGTTTTAGCGTCCATGATACGTATTTCCCGCTTATAATACGGTGCTGTATGTATTTTTATCGTTATTTGCTGCTTTTTCGCAAATTTGAATATATAGATTCAATTCCATTTTTTTCTATTTATCATTGATTAATTTGACACAGGGGTTAGTACTTAACTCTTTGCCCTACGATAACGAATGACACTTGTGATGAGGTAAATAAAACCTATTAAATTGAAAATATTAATGAGACGCGATGCGATAATGTTATTACTGTACCATTAATATTATGTTGAGGTATACGGCATATCAAGAATCACTGGTCAATTTTTATTTTAACAATGAAATCCTGAATTATAGCGGGGGCAGTCACGAAACAAATCGTAGGGCAAGGGTTAACACTAAAACTAGCAAGACGGTCAACCCATGACCAGTTTCCAATTGTCTTTAAAAATTTCTTAAATTTGTAATGGGGCCGGACAGAAATAAATATTTTACTTTATTGTAAACCCCCAAATAATCTTATTGCGTTTCACCCCTTGGTTTCTCTTCTTCCAATGTACTTATTCAGAGTATTCAAATAAAATTGTTACAACGCTGGTATTTCTAAAATAAAGAATTCAAAATAAATCCCCCTAAAATATTTTCGACTATAGATAAACACTGAGTGCAAGGAATTAAATCCAATTTCAATCTCCAACATCAATGATAAACAAATTAAACATTACACGAGAAAATAAAAGCATAATATTAAGTACTCATACAAAAACTAAAAAGTTCCCTCACAAGTCAACAAATTTTTCCAAAAATAATATTCACCCAATGCGTTCTATCTCTGCGTTTCAAACAATTCGATACAAAGGAACCCGAGATGGCGAGAACCTTCGAAAAATATTCCCTTTACCAGCGAGCGAAATCCGTAAAAATTCGAAGCATTGCCGTGAGTCGACGATTGAGCTTCTAGAGCACCTCGGCAGCTCGAGTCACGCATTGACACTTTGGTAATGGAGCTCCAACTCGGTACGAAAATTCCCCGGGTTTTCGCCTGGTGCAGACGTATCTCCATGGTCGATATTACCTCACGGCGACCTGAAAACGAAACCGAGTGCCGCGGTGCTCTTTCTCCTCGTACCGAAAGAGTACGTACACACAGACACGTAAGGTGACTGCACGTAGAGATCCACGTGCACTTATACAAGGATTGTGTATCGAAAGGTTTGTGTGCACGTCAGCCGGTGAAAAAGCACGGAGAGTTGCTCGGTACAGCCACCTACATTCACGTTGAAACCCACTTTGCCAGGCGGCGGCAGACACACGATAAAGTGGAAGCAGGTAAATGCCTTGTCAGCGGCGGTGTGTACCACCGGCGCCAATAGTGTCCGATGGGGTCGGTGCAATCGATACGTGGGATAAGTACAGCGCACCGCGTTTAATTTCCTGGACATTTTCGTCCACCAACTTCTCCCCCATCCAACTTACAAAGGTTGAAAAAATGGAAGGAGAAGACTAGTAGCAAGAAGAGGTAGTTTAGTTCGAGAAATTCTCTAGTTAATATCCCTTGCGTGACGAATTTATTTTCCACGGGATATTACGAATGCTCTTCTCACAAGACGATGGAATGTTCAGTGGTAACAGGTTTTCTTTTCAATAAGAACACTATTTTTCTTTAATGTCTCATAGATTATTAGACCGGAAATGTAGAGTTGTCTTGAAGCACGCAAGTTGGAGTATTCTTTTTTGCAGACGTTTCGAGGATGAACGTTGATGCGTCTTTCTTGTACGGGGATTCTTGCAGCGTTAGGTTTGGGGTTAAAATGCGACTGTCACAATTAGGCTCGTTTTTTGTCGCTATCTACTCCGTTCGTGACACGATGTCGTCTTATCTTCGCAAGGTTGAAGGTAGAGGGAGAAAGAGGGAGGGTGTTTTTTCTGCACTTCCTTTCTTCTTGGGACATTTTCAAGTGGCGGAAGAAGGATGAAAATAACTTAAGGAGGCTCTCATACGTCCGCCTTGGAGAAAAAGTTCCAGGCGTGCCGATGCAAGGCTGGCTAGCATTTAAATTAGGTTTATACGCTGCTATGCCGTTGATTTATCGTGTCACACCATTTTTTTTCTCTCGCTTTCTTTCTTCCTCTCTCTCCTTTTTTTTCCTGAAATTTCTGGCGTATCGCAGGCAGCTCTAGATTTACTAAATTTGGAGCGACTGCCGGCGCACCGTGGAAAGTAGTACGTCCAAGCGAAAAAGGAAATCGTTGCATTATATACTGACGCGTTAACGATGGTTTATTGCAAAATCGAATTCGCTCGTACCCAATTGCGATGACCCGATTGCGGCTCACCGCGGGCCAATTAATCGAACAGTATCCGTAAAACGTTTCTCGTTGTTGCCAGCAGTCTTTTTATAGAAATCGTTAGAAATATCAAAATATCCGTGCACGGAAAATCCATTCACTTGTACCGATTTTTTTTCACCGTTGATGTTAAGACATCGTATAAACGTGAATTTTGCGGCAAAACGAGGTTGAAGTGGGATTCTTGAATTTAAACTTTTAACGTGTAACTTGTAGATAAGGGAGAATTCATTTTCTGGAAGGTATTTGACGAAAAGGAGAATTGTGAAATTTAGCTTTTGCAATGTTGTAAACTTTTGGATATTCGATTGGTTCGATGGGGATTTTTTTTGGTAAGAGAATTTCGCAGAATTCATTTGGCAATCAGCGTGTTAAAGCCGAGCAAAGTGGTTAATCAGGTATGGTTTCGGCATGTTTTCCAATAATTCACCGCGGACCAATTAACACATTACAATTCGGGTGCACAAATGTGTGCGTTTCATTTAACTTCTGGTAAATTGTGCGTGCACATATTTACGTACTTCATTTAATTTGTATGCGTGCAAAACTGGCAAAATTTCGTTCCATATTGTTCACTGTTTTCAATCTCGCACGAAAGGTATTGAAAGTTCTTTAATTCATTTCAATTCAATTGCCTTTTACAGTGTCTATAACGCAATTTTAATATCACATACACCATAATACGTAATTATGTCCAGATATGCAATTACTTTATGCAACTTATGGAAAATGTAATAAAAATCCTTTATCGTTTCACAGTTTCATATTACACAACACTTAAATAATATTAAAAAAATATTAATATAATATTTAGATTCTCAGGTATATTTGTCAAACAATACCAAATTCTAATGAAAAATATTCCTCAAACTCCACTCATTTTATGCAAATCTCCGAAGATTTATAAACAGCTACTGGCAAAAACTGGTGTCGGCGTAAAGGGCACATTTTGAGCGTAAATTTCCCGCCAAAATGGTAGCACACGCGGACTCGTGTTAGATAAGTGTTTTACGGTTGGTTGAAGAGGTTAATCAGCGATGGTGTCAGCATGCTTTCCAATAACTCAGCTCGCACGAATCGCTTGTAAAAGGAATCAAAGAAGGGAAAGAGCGAAAGGAGAGAGGGAAACGAACGGGATGAATGAGAGACACCCCTCTCGTTATTTATGGGGGTTACGCGCATTTCTGTCGGGTGCACGTTTAATGTAAAGCCGGTCTTATCTTTTACGCGATTTAAGGGGGTTGTAACTGCACGTAATCACGCAGCACGCGTGCCGGGTGCCTGTCCCTTTCACTTCGGAATCCGTTGAAATGCCCACGCTTTTTACCCCGGATTTAACCTCTTCCTCCCTTCTCGTGAGAATCCTGAAAGAAACTCAATCGCTTCCGCTTCACGAGCTTCGTTTTTTCATATTTTCTCATCCTTGCTTGCGTCGTATGAACTCTCAACGAGAAATTATATTCTTCTCTTTACACCCTGCTTATCTTTATTCTTTCCGCTACTTCAGGACGAGTAAAACGTTTACTTGGACCGTTGCTACATTTCTCCATGTTACTTCATGTAGTGTTGTACTTCATGCAATTTTTGAGCTTTAATGTATTTATATCGCACTGTTACTCTGATGTTTGATATTAATTGCAGCTATGATTCATTTAATATATTTACAATTATTAAATGAATATTTCTGAATGAAACAAATCAAGGGGACAAAAAAGTTTTGAAAAGAATTCTGGTCGACTCAATCGCTTACAGTCTTCGAGTTAGGCGTAGAGAATTAAAGTAGAAGCAATGTTAGGAATTTTAGGAATATTTTGAACAAATTTAGGACTAGTCATTTTGACTATTCTGGTAAATCTAGTGTTAATGTTTTCTTTATAACTTCATATCGAAGTCTATCTTAGAATAAGTATAAAAAACACAATTTTGAATAACAACAGTTCCTCAGACCTTCAAGTTAGGGGGATCATTCAACCCTCTTTTATCATTTAAGCTTCAATGATAGAAAATACACCCTATTATCTCATTTCTCTGCAGCAATCTAATGAGAATACACTTGTTAAAATTCTAATTGCCAGAGGAATTTCACGAATTCAGCGCATTAACAAATGTGTTATCCACAGAGAGTATTGTAGGTCTTAGAAGTTGAGTTTGCGATTGTGGTTACAATTTCTTAGTAGATTATGCATACACACATTACGAATTTACCGTCAGAATTATTGGAGAAGTTTAGTTGGCACGACTATTGTCTTGGGAATGTAATAACGCCACGGATTCTACATTAAACCAGTGTCACGTGCTGGTACAGAAAAGAAGGCGAGAATTGTGGAAGTGAGTTAGTTTGTCAAACGAATAGTCGTAAAATGCGACTGCGAGTCATTTTAGACAATAATCGCGAGCGGTAGTAAAAGCGGTTATTAAAACGTTTAGTGAAGTAACACCCGGCGGCGGGATAATTATACTCTCTGTCGTTTTATCGTGTCTGTTTTATTCTCTTTCTTTTCCTTTAACCGCTAGGTCACTGAGTTCTTTCATTGTCTGTGTAACCTCTTCGGCGCTCCTCTGCTCTATCGTATCAATATGAAGAGACTTAACGTTGCAATAACAGCCAGAAACGAGTCAAGTCTCTCTGAGAAAAAAATGAATACAGTAACAAGCACCGAGAGACTTCTTAAATGAAACTCTGAAGATTATTCTCTTGTAAATGCAAATGAATTTTTAATCATTTCATTTTTACAATTTTGCAACCCTTTTTTATATTTTTATTTATTTAACGAAACTTTAGGTATTTAGTTAGTGCGAAATTTTCAGTATTACAACTTCTCTTGATATTATCTTGTCGTGTTTAAAGAAAACAAGTAATACTTGGAGAAGATGTCTCTTGTAGTTTGATTTTAAGTACTTTCTTCTACTTGTCACCGTACAGGACCCACACTTGATAAGATGGTAGCACTACTTTCGTTTCAAGTGTAGATCTTATGCTATCGTTCATCATATAACACTTTTGCAGACATCTTACAAGATGGTAGTCAGAATATAATTAATTCTAACTCATTAACTTTAGGTTTACAATCACATTGCAGGACTAATTGCAAGTTTAATCAAATCGCACGGAGTCAAAGATGTACACTGCAAAACCAAGTGTGTTATTTTAAAACACATAAACGTATTATTTCCTTGTAGTCACTTTTTAGACGTTTCCCAGTGTGTTATTATTTAACACAGTACATGTGCGTTATTTTGAAGCATGTAGGTGTGTTATTTTAAAATATAAATATAACACACATGTACTGTGTTAAATAATAACACACCGGGAAACGTCTAAAAAGTGACTACAAGGAAATAATACGTTTATGTGTTTTAAAATAACACACTTGGATTTGCAGTGTATTGCTTTTCGCAAAACGAGAATGCTCGTTTCCAACATGAATATGTTAATCAACCAGCCTCAGATATAATTGTTACACTAATTGTAATTTTTCTCATCCACCTCAAAGCATCCCATTAGCTCTCTTTTTTTTCATCACCACCACGCATCCCAGATTCTATCAAAGTGGAGGAAACTTTCCCCTTTTCTACAAGTGCACAAGGTTCAATTTTCCTCGCTTTGCTTTTGCATAGCAGCTGGATCAAGTTGAAGCAATTCGTAACAGGCCGAAGATGTATAAAGCCAATGTTACCTATATTTACAAATAGAGAAGGGTGGAGAATACGCCGAGGTGATTTTATTTAGAAACACCGTGTGCGCCACTGTACTCGTTACCGAAGGTAATAAAACGGGTCGGTAGGACCCCGTAGGCATACGGGCTGCTCTGTGTTTTCGACTAATTAACGTTGCTCGCCGCCACGGCACTTCGTGCCCGGTTTTAATATCGGCGTCTACGCGCCGGATTCAAATGTTTCTCGTTTTCCTGTTTGGTATTCAGCCAATGAAACGGGTTCATTGCTTTAATGATAAGGATGCTGTTACGCGGACAGCTCTTTTTTCGCCCCGGTATTGGAGAACTTTTGAAGCTCGTTGTTACGCAGCTGACGATTGGTACTTCTCGCCTTGCATGGTAGTTTTGTTATATGTTTCGACTGTAATTAATACGTACGACTTAACTGGATAAAATATAGCACGGTGAGAGAATAATATAAGTCTGAACGGTAATAAATCTGTATTTAACGAGAATGATCATAAATGGTACCACTATGAACAAGGAATGCTGTTTTTTTCTGCGCTTCGTTGAATTTTATCCGATATTATTCAAATCGATGGGGTGATTTTGTGAAGGAATTGGAGAGAGAAAATATTATATATCGAAACATTAATATTTCGTATATTTCAAAGAAATTATATAAATAGATACATACACAGGAAAACTAAATAAAAACTTGCCAAGTGCAAAGATATACTTAAATATTTACCTCATAAACCTTCTAACTTCATCAACCTTGAAATTCATCTCTCAGATCTTGTTGCAGTCACACGTTCTAGAGGTATTTACCTAACATATCTCTCTCTTTCCTAAAGGTACAAATTAATCACGATTAATTACTCGTCGAACTTAACACCATGCACCCCACCCCTCGCTGAATTTCTACATCACCCTGTAATCCTACTCGAAATATATTTCTCAGATTTACCACATGTTTAACATTGTTTTCGACGGCTCGAAAATTGAATACACTCATGTTCCACAAACACTAACTCCCTATCGTTCTCTGGTAATTATAATTGATTTATTTTTAGCTATTACAACATTACATTCATATAGAATGAGTAAACAGGCGCTGCCAGTCGATAGGGAAATTTATTATCGTTAATACGACGATAGCCTAGCTCCACCACTATGGCTAGCAATTAACGATTATTTTTCTCGATGATCTTCCCCGTTCTTTTTCCGCGGTGTTGACGAACTTGCCGAGAGACAAGTCCATTATACGGCCTGCTGGAACGGGTCGACGATAAACGAGGATTTATCGTCATAAGCAAATACACCGGGGCTACTTCTTCTCTCATTAAGCATCTGCGCGCGAGGTAATTTAAAATCGAAATAAATCCTATTTTATTGTCGGCACTGTAAGCACGATTATCTCGTCAGGCTTATACGCACTGGTTGCAGCTGATGGCAGCTACATCGTGGCAGAAATATTTTGTCTTCTTGCGTCTGATGGCTTTTAATCGTTGTCTTTGTGATGCTCGGAGCAGGCGGCTTTCCTTTGGAGGAAAGGATCTGTTGGAGATGAAATACTTGCGTTTATCGATAATCTCTTCATTACAGAAATTTTTCTGCTCTTGATACTCTTGTAAGACGTAGGTTTTGAGATTGCGAAAGTAAGAGACCGAAATTAATATTCAACGTTTAAGGTGTTACGTTTAAAATTAATTTCATAGAGGTTCTTGACGGTGGGGAATTAGTTTTGCACGTTTTTATATGTGATAAGAATTGCAGTGCGTGTGATAATGATTATTAAAATTAAACGAATTATAGCATTCATGTCGATCTACTTTGACATGAAAATGTATGCAATAGCACTCACGCCCGCAAACGTGTTAACATCTAATTAAGAAAAACTCTCCAACAAAATAATGACTCTCCTGATCGACATCCGAGTCTATTCGCTGCTCCAAACAGAAGTAAAAACACTAAAAACTTTGTTCCTTCCTGTCCTGGGAAATATCGCGGAAGAAACATCTGTGTACTCATTTCTTTGCTTCCCTAAGGATTCTCCTAGAAACGTAGACTGACGATAAACCATAAGTCGCTGACGGCTCGAAGGAAAGTCCAAAAGGTTGTTTCCTACCCCCGGAGTTTCGCAAAATCTTCAGACCCTGAAGTGCCTCTCTTTCTCTTCATTTCCCTCTCTCTCCCTCATACGGTCACCCTTGCCATTTTTCCTCTTTCCACTCGAGTGAAACTCCGGTGTAGAAACTGTGAGTTACTCTGTTCGCCTTCCTCTCCAACTCCGGCAACTCGCTTTTAATCGTTATTGTCCTAATGTAAGTGTTATAAGGCCACCCCCGTTGTTGCGCTCTGGAGAGCGTTACGGTCCGTAGTACGCAACAGTGGCTTCTTCGGGGTCGAGAACCCCTCCTATCCCCTGTAGGATAAGCCCGAATTTCGCATTATACCCGTAATTCGCACGTTTCGCCGCGTTTCGCTTTCAGGCACCCTCGCTTTATTTCTTCGTCTCTCTTCTTCCTATTTTCTCTCTCTTGGTACCCACCCTCTTTCTATGTCGACCCTTTAATACTTTTATAACGTCATGTATATACGCGTCGGTACAAAAAGGTTTGGCCTTCCCTTCAAAATTTCCAGTTGCAGCTTCTGGTTTTATGAAAAGCTTTATATCCTATGGCTCTTAAACTCTTCACCCTTCGAGCAGAGAGGATCAGAGATTCAGAAGGGGTCGCTGGACGATCGGACGATGTTAATCGGCGATTTGCTGCTAATCGCGAAAGTACAAACCTTTTTCACTCAGGAATCGTGTTATTGCCGATGAAAAATACCACGAAGCACGGTTCAGATTAGAAAACCAGTTCCAGGGGGACTTTTTGTCCCCGTTGGTATTTATGCAAATGAAGAATATCGTCTGAAAGCCATTCTGTGTTTATTATCGAGCATTATGCGACCTCGTCGAAATTCCAACTTTGCTGTCCACGAAAATACGTTGGATTAGATAACGGAAATGATGGTAGATGGTTTGCTTTAAGATGGGAGAAAATTTATTTATCCTACTACTCACAGTTTCATCGAGCATACCTCAAAAACACATCTAACGGAATCGTGAATTTGATAGCTTTATAATTGGATTAGCGCGACTGTAATTCCTGGCGAATCTATTACTACCCAGACCATTACCGAACGTTCATGAATAATACATCGACATTTATGGAATGCCAGTCCGAACAATGATTATTATTGACTCCATGATGAGTCCAAGTTTCTGATTTCTATCAGCACCCATCGCGAGCCGATCTTTCGATGCAATTACAATCGAGGGCGAGCCTTTTTGTGCGGTTTGACGATTGTAATATAGAAGGTATTCCAGCGTGTGTCCTACACACCCTCGACAGATGTCGTATGGATTTCAAAGAACCCTCGTCCTGTCCGCTTCGGTATGCTTATCTTCCATCTTCCAGCGACCATCTACGATACGAGATGGCATACATATGTCCGCTCAGAAGCGCGATTCTAGACGAAAAAAGATGATGTCTCATATCGACGGTGGACTTTTACGTTTCGTCGGTTGCTGTGCGTATAATACCGATATGCAAATTAATGACGCTAGTCCGGAATATCAAGTACCCCTACGCGAAATTCATTTCCAGCGAGCGACTGGAAACTTGTGGTATAAATATATGAGACTGCAACTCGCGGCTGCTTTACATAAATAAATCTGTTTCGTATTTCGAAAGCGATTAAATTCATTTACGGTCGTACAAGTAACTTTTCTATTACACAGTAGCTGAGAATTTTCCAAAAATTTTATTCAAAGATGCTTGGAAATAGAATTTACATTTAGATATTTTTGCAGGGTTTTAAAGAGAGAAGAAGCTGCAAAAAATACTTTATATTTGCAATTACTATACCGACGTGCTTTTGTTGTCGGAAGAAAGATAATGAAAGATAATAACATTTACGAGCAGCAGGGTAGGAAAAATTACTACTCATTATTTTCATTGCATACATCTCCCAAAGCTATTCTTGCATCTCTTCATTGTTCATCTTCTCCTAATTCTATTTCTTTTGAACTTTCCAAGATACACGAAAATTATTCTCATAACTCTTTCCATCAAAAGACCAACCCAACCTTATCACCCCAAAACAATTTCCAATCCCTCCATTTAAATTCCATCTCACTCTCCTAAATACCATCGCCCAAGAGAAACTCCACGACAAATTTCAACATTCACGTCTGTCCGTACTCCGACCGTATTCAATAATTCCCCATAATTCTATCCCCTTGAATATTCGACTAATTAGCAATTACAATCTCGTGCACGTTTAACACCGCAACATTAAGAATTCCTCGCATACATATCCCGCAATAACGCGATCCTACGTAGCCCTATATAGCGCCGGTCATCAATACGAAATTCATCGGTGATGCAACACGGAGCCACAACGTCGCGCGGCCTGCAACCGCAAGAATTTCCTTGGCGTCCCATTGATTAATACGCTGCCCGACTGGCGGCTCTCATTTTTCAATATCATCGTCTGCACGATCCCCGCTTACCTGGTAATCGCGAAGGGAAACGAGAATGAAAGAAGGTCAGCGGGCGATCGTCTATTTGTATTTGTCATCGCAAGGGCAAAAAGATGAGGATACCATGGGGGAGAGGGCTCCCGTTGAACCATCCTGAAGCCGGTCTCTTCTCGGATCGTGAAGGAGAAAACGAACGCTGCGAGCAAAAGATACAATCCCGTTTCGTTACAATAACTCTTGTTTCTTACTTAAAGTGCTCGTATATACAGTGCGACAACTAAAAGATGGCTAGGGAGCGGTAGAACTTCTCGTTTTCAAGCGCCTACTCCTGCCATTTTGTTTCTGAAAGGTTTACTTTAGAAGGCTACTTTTGGGAATTCCAAAAATCAAATTGTGAAAATAGCCGGTTGAAAACGAGAAGCTAAGCCATTCAATTTCATTATCTTTCAGTGGTGGGACTATACTGTCCGACAATTGAAAGATGTTTAGGGAGCAGCGGAACTTTTCGTTTTTAAACATTTATTCCCGCCATTTTTTTGGAATTGTTACACTGTCGCCTAAGTTAACCCTTTGCGGACAGAGGCATTTTTAATATCGAGAAACAATCAATTATTTAGCGATGAAAAAACACTTTTTCATCGGAAAGACAGTCTGTTAATGTATACAAGTTGAAATTTACTCTTTGTAAAATAATATTTCAACGATTATATTTTCATTTTTCAACTCTAACCGTTTATATATGCACCGGCAAACTATAAACAATTTTTTTCTCAGGGCGGATATATTCGCCCGTCGTCCGCAAAGGGTTAAACACTCCACGTAGTCGTTTAATGCAGAAAAATGGGTTTGGAGACTACAGAAACAGAATGGTGAAGAAATGTAGTTGATAATGAGAGGCCCTGTCGCACCCTAGCCATCTTTCAGTTGTCGGACTGTATTCGCTGGCGGTTGAAATCAATCGACAAGTATTTTCTAAACATTCTTGCCGTATTAAGCATGTTGTATCGTTTTACTTCATGCTTCTTTCGTGGCACCAATAAACCGTGACTGGCGGTAGCCCTTTTTCCGGCTACTGGGACTTTAATTGTGAGGTGAATTTGAATCCGGTTAGTCAACGTGGATGGGATACGTGCTGTTGATCATCGTGGTCTAAAATTACGGCTCAGACTTTTTATTGCGACACCGTACACCATGTAGGGTTTAGATTGCGCGTTAGTGTTTCTTCTTTTGATATGGATACCGTGCGCTTCTCGTTGCGCCAGGGAGAAGCTTGTATTGTGGACTTGTTAGAGGAGAATTAAATTTAGATGTAGTTCGTAGGCACTGTTAGAAATTGAAACGAAAACAGTCGACTGTGATTTGGTTTGTTTTACTACATCAATTTTTATGGATGAGTAACAGACGAATTACATACAATTTTTTTTTATGAATTTTTAGTGGCAGAGATCTTTGCGAAACCTTGGAATCTTTCAATTTGTATCGACGAGTGTAACAAAGTGAGATTTTTATGTTTTTTTGCTTATAAATTCTTGCATTGTCAAAATCAAAATTCATTCATTCTACAGGTCGATTAGTTTGGCACTTTTCAAAGAATCTAACTTGAATAATTGCTTAGTGCTCTGGAAAGTAAAATGTACAAATAATTTTTTTATTTTATAACAATAATTCCTCGAAAGACCTACATGTCCTGATGGATTCTGCAGCATCTATCGTCTCGAAGTAGTCAGACTTTTATGTCAGAACGTAATGGAGATGCTTTATCACTCATAATGTATTTGCATGGCGTTTCATTCGCTTAAAATTAACGAGACTTTGTATTGTGCTCAGTAATACGTGTGAGATTGCTATGGGGTTTTTATAATTCGTGTAATTTTCACAGTAGGCTACGGACACATAAAATGTGTGTGACGCTTGTGATAAATCAGATACATTAAGTCTGGGAAAGAGTGGTAAACTCGTTCCATAGAAGGCACGGTGGACTCATTAGCATCGCCGAGCCACATTGCAACAGCACGAATAAAACTTGGAAATAGAAGGAATAATTTGACGAAACCATACATATTATATCAAACTAAGAAAACTATATCAACTCAATTTTCCAACTGGTATAAAACACAAGCGTTACTTAATACCTTCCCATTTTTCCTCAAAATTTTACCCGAGCCTTATTTAAACGTTGCGAGCACAATACCGAAGTGAAACATTTACCTCTGCGCGCAACCCTAGAAGTTATACAGCAACCTTACGAAGGGGTGGAACGTAAAACCTTCAAGTAGAAGGCCAAAATTACACGTCCCGTAGCTCGAGTTTAGTTCGTGATCGTGCAGACTGTCGGATATAAAGCAACGTACTGCCGTTTCACCAAGAAGCTACTAAGACGAGCGGCAATCCACGTTTGGAATTATTTTCACCCCCATTCGGTAGTCTTGATTTACGTTCTGCGCGAGAATTGGCATAACCGAAGCCCCTAAAGCGCGCCAATTTGCTCGACTTAGCGAGCGTATTCTTTATTCTAACGCGGGAATTACGCTACCAATAAAGTTAATTGCCAGGACAGAACGTAGCTCGTAATTTTATAGCGTCTCGTGTACGCGAAAAGAAGGAAAGGGGGAAAAAAAAATCACATGAATGGGAGGGGACAAACGCGCGATTAACAGCCCCGTGAAACTCGGAGCATTGGCTTACTAATAATGACGGTAATAACAACAACAATAACAATAGTAATAGCCAGGGTTTTTATTGCTGCGCGTGAACAAAGGCGGAGGTTTCAGGGCAACCGGCCAGTTTACAGCCCGACCTAAAGAGGTGCACGAAGAACGGGGAAGGCTCGCGGAGAAAGAAGCATGATAATAATAGTGAGCAGATTCCTAAAGTGAGATACGTGGCGCGTAATTCGAAAAGTACGATACCTACGGTGAACCGTGGAGAATACCTTGGTATTGAAATAAAAATCGTCGTTTCAAAGCATGCGGAATTCTTTTGCGGCGAGGACACCGATAGAACGACACTGTCCTCCTCTTTGCGTGTCAACTTAACTCTTCTGCTACGGTTGCCTTTCGCGCGCCGAGTTTTTCCCTGAACGATATGTTGTTCCAGAAGTGTGCACTTTGTACTTGAGCAGTCGTCTGCCTTTTTGATTCGTGATACTTCTTTTTTGAGTGTTATATCTGTGGAAACACTGGGGCCATCGTTTTAATACGTGTTGTTAAGCTCGACTACGTACATGAATGCTCTGGTGGATGTAATCAAACGACACTCTTTTGCAAAACTTTTAAAGTTTATTTTATCACACGTGTGATAAAGAAATGGTCGAATGAAGAATCTTTTTTTTAATTACATGTAAGAATTGATATGCTCTGTAACCTAGGAACATTTGTTCTATTTGGTATTAAATAGTAATTTTGAAATTGTGTGATATGTAATATTGAATGATACAATTCAATAAACAAATTCAATAATATAATTCAATAGTAAAATATATAATGTTGAAATTGCTATAACAATTCAGAATTGAATTGGTTACATAAAAACTGCTTATGATTCTTGAAAAATTGTATAATTTAATGTGATATCAATATTGGAGAAATAATTGTGCCATATTGCATCCCACTAATATTTTCAATTTGATGGATTTTGCAAATGTTGAAAATTTCCTATCCATTTTAATACTAGAACTACCGGTTTTAAATCTACCATATTTTAGTATATTAAATACACTTTGGAAGAAGGAAATTCAAGGGGTGGAAAAGATGATCATTTCGATAATCTTTATTTTAGAAAATCAACGTAAAATATGTGTTCTATGACTGTCCTATAAACTTGCAGAATTTTTGGAAAAGAGTCATTTTAACTTGATAGTTCTAATGGCAACGCATCACCACTATCTCTGGTTATTATACAACAAGGGGTAAAACCGTATACCGATCATCAGTTATGTATCAACATAAAGTATGAAATATTAAAATCGTTAGTCAACTATTCTGAATTTTCTTGCGTATACTTTGCTCAAGATATTCTACCCAAAGTAACGTTCAGCTTGGTAAATTTTCATTCGTTGAATTTCCACCGTCCTGTATTTGCCCCGAGTTTTTCCACGTTCGTACCTTCTTGCCTGTGAATCCTTCCAGAAGTGAAACTATTACTAGCAGACCTCGAGGAAACCTCGGCCCTCGAAGGTTCTACGAGACTAGTACTAATGATAGACGCCGTGCATTGGAGGGTATCGCAGTTCGCCAAGTTTCAAAGAACAAGTTCCGTGCACGCGCAAGTAGAAGCTAGGAAGACTGTGGAAGGTGAAAGACTGAAAAGACGGAGAGAATAGCGAACGGCTAAGATTGAGACAGAGAACAAGAGAAAGAGAGAAAACCAAAAGAGTTTTAGAGTTAGAAGCAACGGCGGCAGATAGTTCCAAAGACAAGTCGAGGTACGATGAATCAGGAATGCATGGTGCACATTCATCGAGGTTGCCCGAAGATCTCGAAGTTGGTCCCCAAAGCGGTTGATTTCTTTTTTTTTTCAATCATTCGTCTCTCTTCCATTCTATGGCTTTTCTTTTTCCCCTACTATCTCTTTCTTTCTATGCTATTATCTCGTTAGTACAGTGCTGTGTCACGGTCTAACAAAGTTTGAAGCTTTCATAGAGTAAGAGGATGAGAGAGGCGATCCAAGACTGGGCCGAAGGTCGACCCTTTACTGCATACGTCATTCTCTCTCTTTTCACCCTCATTTCCCTTTAATCTCTTCACTCTACCTTTCTTTTCGTCTCTTTTCGTTCAACCAAGGAAAACGGCCCGCTGCGGGTTTGTCGAGTAACGGAAACGGAATTCACAGTGTTTCTCTTGCTTATTCAGGTTCAGTCTCTCAGCTCAGATTTTCCATGGAAATATACACGAGTTTAGTTATGCACGCGTTGCTACGGATATTTCAACGAAGCACACGCTGCCAGCGTTGATACTAATTGCAAACTCGCTAGATTGTATTTTCGATGAATTCCATTCCTCGACGTACACTTACCTAATGCAACAAATAGAATTCGCCCCGAGCAGTGCTAGAAAAAAGGGTGTACTCGCACGAAAGTAAGTGCAAAATCCAATAATTATGCTGTAACGGTGAACGTCTGATCGGATATGATTTCTTTCTATTCCCCTATTGTTGCACCGACCAACGTATTTCCTCGTAGCTATGAAGGATCAATGTTCGACCTATTGTCGATCGATCGAATCGACAAAAAATCGAACACGTCATATCGGAAATATGAATTTCACGCTTAATCAAACATACAATTGCTCGCGCCCCCGTTATCCGCGCGAGATCTGAAAAAGGTGGAAGAATGCGAGATATCCTTTAACGCCAACTCCAACGAATTTCTCGTACGGTAAAGCAACGAAGATCGTACTGGCCGATAAGTATAACGGACAATTAGCCGTTTCTCGATATCGAGCGGGGGCGTAAGAGCAGATCTATGGAGCGTGGCCGATCGGTGCGTTCGATCTTCGGATTTGCGGTGAGGGACGTGGCGAGAGTGAGAGTGAGGACGATTCAGGAGGGGGGAAATGCGAGACAGAGAGAAAGCGAAGAATGACGTGTTCGGTAATTAGCGTATTATGCATTCGGCCGCGTTTGATTTATCGGGAGCCTCGAAGGGGAACAGGATGTGCCCCCGGGGCGCACCCAGGTCCATCTCACGCAAGTACGTGTCCTTCTTTCTCTTTCACTGGACTCTCGCCTCCCTTTCTCTCTCTGATCCCTCTCGACCGGACTCTCCCGCATCTTGCCTCTTCCAGCACGCAATACGACCTCTTCTGCTCTCTTCTTTCTTTCTTAACAGGTTCGTCCTTCTCTCCACCGCCTACTGTCTTCTTCTCTCTCCTTTCTTCTCGTCTACAGTTGAGTTCTTCTCTCAGTCGGCACTCTTAGCACTCCTCCAGGTTCTCCCTTCCTCCTTTATTCAACCGGCCTTTCCTCCACAGTCCACCCTTCCTTTTTTTTCCCTTCTCTGGTTCTTACCCATACCTACTTGCTATTATCTCCTTTCATTGGCCTTCGGTGCTTCGCCGCGGCAATAGTTGAGAGGAACGGCAGGAGGGAGGGAGAGAGAGAGTGAAAGATTGAAAGGGTGAGAGAAACAACCTATTCCCCTCACCGTCACCCTTCGAGTCCTGGGATAAGTACGGGTTTGTCTGCGATATCCCCGGGTTTCAGCAACGCGGAATTTTCAGCATCGATCTCGATCGCGCCATCTTCCTTCGGTTCTTGCCTCGATCTGCCGACTTTATCGGATCTGATCTATCTATGAACGTGACGCTGCCTCGTCGACGAGAGAAACGAACGAACCGTATCGCTTTGTTTTTATTTCTTCTCTTTTTTTTTTCTTGTAAATTATTTTCACCTGGAACTTGTAGTTTGCCTTGTGTATATACGTGTACACGTGGAGGAGAGATTGAGATACCCTGGAACGGTATACTGCAGGTAATAGCCCGTGAATGTACACCCTCGAGAAGGGGAAGTGCTTTTAAATAGGAGACAGTGGGATGCGGATGGTCGTTTCTACCTGAAACCGAGACCCTTCCTGGTCACTTTGGTCAGGTTGCAGTTAAGGATCGGAGCCCTCGACGTTCCACGAAGTGCACGCAACTGACTTAACTGATTTGAAAATATTTTCCTTGCCAACAACTTTTACCTCGCGAAGAAAAACATTTCACTGAACGAATGCCAATGTCCACTTTTGCACCCTTGAATGTAAACATACAGAGAATATGGTAGCCACTTTGCGTCTTTGCCTCTTTGCACGGGGTAAAATCTTATGAAACGTTAGTTCCAAATTCGTAAAAGTAGATACTTTTATTCGTGACGAGGAAGGGACTCGTAGGTGCGTGATGTTGCGCGAAAAGTTTTGAGGATTGAAAAGTTGGAGGAAAGAAGCAACGAAGCGAGAGAGCCGATGTCGATTGGTTCGACTGGATTGGCATACGGGCGAGTACGTGAGTATTCTCCTCGAGACTTCTCGAGAAGAAGTCTGTCGTTGGTTCGAGTAAATCGCGAAAAGGAGCCGCCAGTCTCTCGAGGAACTTGCTTAACAAAGGTTATCACGTAAACAAAGTCTGGAAGATTTGCATTCCAAGGAGAGTGAGAGAGAAAGGTATCGTATCTTTCACTGTGACATAAATTCTATAAAACGCGAGTATACGTGTTTCTACCGTACGTTCCTCTCACTTTTCTCTCCTCGTCTTTCTTCCTTTCAAAATAGATTTAACTGTTCTTCCTCGAATTTCTTTGCCAACTTCGATCGCAAACTTCTCAGCTCACGGAAGCAACTTCTCGCGTCGATTCTCGAGAAACTTATCTTCAAATCATCGTACAGTCCTTTTGCAGCAAAAAAATCAAACACTCGTGGACACGCTTACCCTTTGGGGTGATTTTTGAAAATTTCAAACTCCGTAGAACGCAATGGCATGACTAAGGAGCACTTAATACTCCCTCGTACGTCCTTTTTGCACGGGACAAAGATCTGAAAGTTCGCATGGAGAGACCCTTGTGGGTGCGAGGGTAAGGTATATCACGATGAACAACACGATAAAAATAGCACACGTGGAAATCGCGAGGGATCTTACCCCTTTCGTCCCCGTGGCTGCAGAGGAAAGCACAGGGGGTGATTTTTATGTAAACGATCCGTCGAAGAACTCGCGTCAGCGAGTTCACCCGATAGGACTACGCGTTGCACAATTTCATAGCAACCGTGAGCAATAAAGTCGAAAAGAAGGGAAAGAAATATGAAACGACGATGGTAGAAAAAAAAGAAACGCGCAGCAATCGCTGAAATCGTAACAGGTTCGTAGACTGCAAGATTATGATACGAAGGGTAACGCAAAAAGGGATATAAAGTCATCGGAAGGACGACCATATCGTGATACCAAAATCGACACGCACGTCTCGAACGATTATATCGATAATACTCGTAAAGGGACCCAGGAGAATCGATTTCTGCAGTTTAGTTTCACGCAGAAGCTCTTCTATTCTCCCCGGCACACGATAAACGTTACTTTATGATGCGATTTTACGAATTCTCGAGATTAAACCCCGTACAGGTCGTCAGCTCTTGTATGGTAGAATCTTTTGTTTCAATTTTCCAAAGGGGACTTGAGGCGATAGCGTAACGTCGAGGATATGATAAAAAGTGATTCTTCTCCGCCCCTCTTGCGAATCCTGCTACGCAAGATGATCCCTCGTACGGTGCACACGAGGCAGGACGATAATGGGGAGGCTAAGGTGGATGACTGCCATGGCAGCAGGGGTGACACGCACGGCTAGAGTGATTATATCAATAATAGCTCCCCGGAGGATCGATCTCTGCATCGTATGCAATGCCCCTCCCTTTTCTCCGTTGCCCTTAGGTCCTCGCATTAAGATACCGCGCGCCGATTTCGTGAGTTCTATAGTTTACACCCCTGTACTGCCTTTGTATCTGATTGCCAGGGTGAGTTAGTATCTTTCTGTCTTATCGTTGGGTTAATAAATTCATCGTTATCGCTGGGTAGAATTTTTCCTCCTTATATTGTGACCAATGTAATTAGAGAGGAGAATTTTTCTAGGTCTTTTCATTTTCGTTTTCTCCCTCTTTCTTTTGTCGAGAGAGAATTCAGAGAATTAATTATTCGTTTGGGATGAAGTCTGAAGATCATTAGCTTCGGTTAGATTTATCGTTATTACAGTTACGTTATGGTGCACGTAGACCTGATGTGGAGGTATTAGCGTTATGATGTCTCGAATCCGAGACGAGACGATGCACCCTAAATCAAGCAGGGGGTTAATAAAGCTCTCGCGGATCCGGCTTCTCCGCGAATAGCGCTCTTCCATTCTCCTATCCTGGGTAATAAAGCGCATTTACGACAACCTCACGCTACTCACGCTTTTCTATTCTCGACTCATCATCGTTTTTCGCAAGCTCTTCTCTACGACCTCTTCGTGTGGCCCATTTCTTCGAAATTTATCGTGCTTCAAATTGCTGAGGATACGGTTTTCACATTTTGCCGAAACTTTGGAGTTCCTTTTTTACTTCATCTGATACAAGGTATTTGATGGATGAATGACATCGGTATTTCACTACTTACATTATTTCTACTGAGGTGAAATATTTCTATTAAAATCGCATCTTTGTAGAGCAGAAAATTTAAGGACAGTGGTAGATAAGTCAATAGTAAGTTTATCTTTTTATCGCCAATATTTAAGTATTCAGTATATTGGAAAATTCATAAATATTGCAATTTAAAACTGAATTGAATTGAATTCAATAGCTTCGACCACTGTTGACCCCCATGACAGTCAGTGTCTCAAATGTTGAGAACCTTTCTGGGTTGGAGTTACTTATTTTTAGGTAAAATTTTCTCAAATTGTCTTCAGGAATTTAATTGGAAGTAGAACGATTGTATTTTCGAATACTTTTATCATACAGTCGTGGCTACTGATTATTCTCCAAAGATAAATGAACTTTTATAATTTCTGTCAAAATTGTGGACCAACTTCAAATTCTCTCTGCTAAACAATCACATATTACTCCGATATAAGTTATATTTCTTTTTGTTAAAAACCCACGCTTCAATAAAAATGCTACTACCAAAAATATACATAAACACCAAATTGACGAACTTCAAGATTCATGCAGAACCTTCCAAACTCTCAATCCATTACAGTGACTGTAAATAGTACTAAAACTGTTGGCACATCGTGCGAAAATTGGCAAGAAAAATATCTATCGCAAAAAGCATTCGACGCTCAACGGCAAAGGCACGAAAAAATCGGACAAAAAAGAAATAAAGGAAAGGAAGAAGAAGTAGCAACGTTGGTAAATGTACGTGGGACAATTATATGGGAGTAACGAGCCCCGGGGGCAGCCTGCGCTCGAGATTTAGAAGGCACTTCCGATCTGACAATGATGACCACCGAGTCGCCGAGACAGATGAGAGGGACGGTGCATAAAAGAGGACCATTCGGTGCCATTTACTCGATCTTACGACGCGTAAAATAATGGCGTCGTTATACGAGCGTTCCTACCGTGCAAACTCGCAGATTTGATGGGTAATAAGTTTCCTAGAAACAAATTTGTGACTTTGCATCAAGGATAAAGACAGAAGCTCAATAATATCTTTAGTTAACCTCGTCCTGATGTACTTAGAATCTTTGATATATTCAATTAAATTAATCTATGCATCGAGTGCACAAAAAATGGTCAGCTTGAATGAAGATGATAAATTTTTGATATCTCAGGAAATTTATCCTCGTTTAGCAATAACAGTGAAATTTCTTTTAAAGAGTTCTGCCACTTGCGCTCACCACACTCGAGAAAACACCCTTCGTTTTTGCAGGGCATACCATTGAATCTATAAACACACTCCGGTTTAGGTTTCACTCTGAGCTATAAAATTATTCAACCGGTACACGCGTCAGAGGTTCCGAACAAAATGGCCATCGTAAAAGGAACGATCGGAAAGTACGATGCATATACGTGGACGGCTGTTGGCGAATCGCCGCTGCTTCTGTGAATTTTCTGCAACGTCAACGTCACTTTAACGGCCAGCTTTTCCGGCCTTCTAAATTCCCGAGTCGAAATATTAGAGACAATTTTAGACGTCCGCACTGCGTTTGTACTGCGTTTGCATCGAACGTTTGCACTACGTCTGCACTACATTTGCAAAGTGAACAAATGCGTCTGCAGCACATTAGGAAAAGGCCAGCAGCACAACCGCACAGCTCTGTTGCGCGTTTGTACTGGATCTGCAGCGGGTCTGCATGCATCCATAGCACGTTTGCACTGGATTTGCAGCGGGTCTGCATGCATGCATAGCACGTTTGCACTGGATCTGCAGCGGGTCTGCACGCATCCATAGCACGTTTGCACTGGATTTGCAGCGGGTCTGCATGCATGCATAGCACGTTTGCACTGGATCTGCAGCGGGTCTGCATGCATCCATAGCACGTTTGCACTTGATCTGCAGCGTGTCTGCATGCATGCATAGCACGTTTGCACTGGATTTGCAGCGTGTCTGCACGCATCCATAGCACGTTTGTATAGGGTTATTAAAAATATGAAATTACAATACATATTCTTTAACTTATTTGTAATTAATTGTTTATTAACATTATTACAATATATATACATATATATATATATAATTAAAATAAAATAAAACAGCTTATAAATGTCCCCTAGATAGATACACCTATATATATACTCAATTAAAATAAAATAAAAACAGCTTATAAATGACCCCTAGATAGATATACCTATATATATATATATACAATCAACCTAATTATCATCCACCATATGGACAATATCAACACTATCATAATAATCAAAGCCAATACTAATCCCCATATCAACAACGTCAACACTTTCTACAATTTGGTAATCCATCGCAAACATATATATAATTGTTTGGAAAATATGTAGACGATTGGTAGAGATTTAGTAGAGATGATACGTTGTCTTTTGGTTTTGGTAGTAAATTTCTCTGTATTGACGATGCTGGTGAAATATTTTCTTGTCCAACTAATTCAATGTCTTTCGGTTTAAATGGTGTATTTTTCTCTATTAATAGTCCTGATGAAGGATTTTTTTCTCCAGCCAATGCATTATCCTTCGTTTTTGATGGTGTATTTTTCTGTATTAATGGACTTGATGAACTATTTTCTTCTTCAACTAATATGTTATTAGGTGTTATTGGGCTAGGTATTGATGATGAAGCTGCCTGTATTAATAGTCCAGGTGATATTGCTCCTTCAGCTCTTGGAGATTGGCGAACACATTTTTTTTCGAGTTAGAATTTTTGATTCATCCGAATCTGATTGTTCATGTTGGTTCTGATTGTCAATTTCACGAAAACTATTGTAAGACACCGTTTTCTCCTTTTATATATATAATACAATACGGGCGTTTATAAATATTTAAGCCGATAAATACAATATACAATAAAGTCGTTTCCCGCCAATAATACAAATATAAATTTATATTTATTAATAATGCTTGATCGCGACGTCACTCTTGTAAGAGTGTTCCCTCGATGAGTGCAAGGCGTCGACTGACTCCGTAACGCTGCCTTGCTATCCCTCGTTGTTATTGCTGGGTCCTTCGAGGACCTCCTTTTCCTCGAAAAGGCCCGGTAGGGGTGAGGGTCATTTTCGTGCAAGCATATGTTAAGCCCTAAAAAATGTAATTATTGAGTGCAGATCTAGTGCAGACGTGGTGCAGAGAATAAGTGTGTCTACAGACCCCTGAAAACCTGCTGCAGATCTGAAAATTTCGACTCGGGCGAGTGCAGATCTAGTGCAGACGTGGTGCAGAGAATAATTGTGTCTGCAGACCGCTGCAAACCTGCTGCAGATCTGAAAATTTCGACTCGGGTTACCATGGTGTCGAGTTTCTTTCGGGTAATTGAATGCGCGGGAAAAGAGCGAATCGTGTTGTCCGGATTGTTCTTGAATATATTCACGGATTTATGTTTCAATCTCTACGTAAATTTATCATTTTTACGTTTCGGGAATAATTTGCTTGCGGTGTCCGTGCTGGTTGTACGTCTTTTGCCTAATTTGTATTCAAAAAGTGACACTACAGATCACGTAGCTTGTGTTTTTTTATTTGAAATTCAATAGATTTTTGTAAATATGTTCCATTAAGGTATTAAGGGTTTTTATGAATTATTAACTTTCTTATTGGAGAACATTTATCTGCAACATTTGTAGTGACCGTTGTAAATACTATCAAATACGTATAGAGAAACTTCTCCCTGAGGTTGATTCAGTTTAAAGTGCAGTTTGTAGTTGTATAAATTGTTCCACAGACTCGTGACAGCCATAAATATCGTTTGCAATATCAGAACGTATGGTTGTGAATTTAGATGACTATTTTACCAGAAATATTTGGTCGAATCTTCGATAGCAAATATAATGATACACAATTGTTAAAAGCTGACACTTAAAGATAATTTTCAACTTCCTTTCCTTTCAATTCTCCATCATTGATAGGAATATCTAAAATTGTTCTATTCTTCAAAGAAATCTATCCGTA
Source organism: Cerceris rybyensis (assembly GCA_910591515.1). Classification (NCBI taxonomy): domain Eukaryota; kingdom Metazoa; phylum Arthropoda; class Insecta; order Hymenoptera; family Crabronidae; genus Cerceris; species Cerceris rybyensis. Next base: position 14,963,452 of record OU342799.1, read on the forward strand.
GGAATAATACTCTCATCTGAAACTTCCATTAATCTGAAACTTCTCTATTTCCCCTGACTGCAAAGCATTGGTACCAGCAAACAATTTCGCCATACGTCAGCGATAAAATCCCGCAAAAAGGCCATCGCAAGATAGATGCAATCGATTGTCGAAGTGTTCACACTTTTTCCACGATATTTCCCATCGTGGAACGTTAAAGTAACCGGCCACCCTGGTCGTCGACGAATGGCACGCCATTCTCGCGTTACCCGGCTCTTCGGCGCGAGAAGAACACGGAAGACAAAGGGAGGAAGGGGCAGGGGGAGAATAAAAAATGAATGAAAGGGTTGAAGGAAGACAGAAAACGCAGGGTGGGGCCAGTGCGTTGTGTGTTCCGGTCAGTACCATCTTCTCCATCGTGGCCTCGGCGTGCCCCTTCGTAATTTATGTTTGCTTTATGGCCAGGAGAATAAGGAAGCGTCTTATTAAAGACAGCCGCGTTGCTGCTCGGGAGGAGAGAGGCCCCATCTCGAGAAGAGAGGAGAGAAGGAGAGAAAGAGCGAGAGAGAAAGAGAGAGGAAGAAGGGGACCGCGGTGGACTGGGCCCCGCGAAATCGTTTCTCCTCGTCCGTCTTGCGAGAATACTCGCGGTTTTACGTTCCCTTTTGCAAATTTCTTTTTTCTTTTCCTCTCTCTCTCTCTCTCCCTCTCTCTCTCTTCATCTCTGTTCTGTCGTTCACCGTAACCGGCGTTTTGTTACCAGCGCATTTACGTAAATGCGCCGTTAAAGGACCGTAAATTGCGTTCCACCGGCCGGCTCAACTCGCTAATTTTTCCAAGTGAGCGCGCCGTGTATTCTTTTTCTCCTTGCCGGGTACCGTTCTTTAATTTCATTCATTTGTTAATAGGCCGCCGGCACGAAATTGGCTCGCATTCGTCGTCGTGCCGGTTACAGGGAACGTTCCTGCGGCCGCGAACTTTGTTACGACGATTATCGATTCGTCCGACATTGGACGATTCGTTGGTGAAATCGCGGTGACATTTTAGCGGGCATACATCTTTTAAGGGTCCACGTCGAAGGTCCCTTACGTTAGTTCGTGTTCCTGTTGAAATAATCATAATAATATTGATCTATACGTTCCTGAATTTTTACAATTTTTGATTGAATTTTCTTCCATTGAAGTGGAAGAATACTTGAGATTTGTTTAATCCTGTTATTCTCATTCATTTCTGACATTCGTGTTCCCTTTTGATACGATCTGCCATGTTAGTAACCGTTTGAATACCGGGAGGGTTTTAAAAACTTACTTCGAAAAAAGGCAAAAGCCACTTTCGCGCTCTTGAGATTTTATTTCAAAATAAGCTAAAGTTTGTGTTTTATTTTATGTAGTGCACAACAAGAACAATCTTCTCGTGCTTGTATCCTAATTTGGAATTACTTTATATTATAAAAGAGAAACCTGATGCATTATTAACAAAATATCTTAACAAAGTCTTCCTTCAATTGTCTACATTGAAAAAATGTCCTGGGGTTTTTCGACACAAAAACTAAATAGCGCGAAAGTGGCTCGTGGTACGCAAACGGTTAAAAATTTGCGGCAAATATCATGAACAATAATAATGTAGAATGTTTCTGTAATATTGATACAGAATGCAATTTTTAATTTCCTCCCAGAAATAGCTCTTTACACGGTAAAATTCATCAAAATGAGCGTATCACGAGTCGAAAGTGGTCCGGATTACACGGCCGATTCGTCACCTGCTTATTGTCGCTTTTCACGGCTTCAGAATTTTCAGCACATTTTTGCGTTGCAGGTATTTCGACGGAAATACAACTTAGACGCCTATTGTCGATGGTTGCGATCTTTTCTCTCGGCAAAAGCCATGTGACCGTGGAGGTAGGGGGATTACCTGAAATCTACCTGAGAGTTCTCTCGTTGGCACGTCAGCATGTAAAGTCCCACGGGAAATCCATAGCTTTATTTGCTGGACGTCGGCGCTAGGATAAGAGGATTTATACTCTGTAGTTTCTGACCGTAGTACCTACTTTCCACTTTTGTCCAACTATCGCTTGCAATTTAATAAGGTGGAAACGCGGCTTCATAATCGGCATGCGGTCGACTTTGAATGTTTGAATTTTCCTCGGCAATTTCATCGCTTAGTTTCATTTTCACTCGTTGAATTGTGCCTATTGTAATTATTTTCAACGTAGACTTAATACTTGTGGTCTCCATGAGACGCGCTGAAAAAATTAACTTCATCCGTTCGAATACCAAAGACACTCTATACCTGCAAATCTCTCTTTCCCTTTTCACCTTTAATCTGACTTTCTTCAAATATACAAACTATAGAACAAAGAGACTCGACTTATAACACCAATTTACAATACTCCAACTTAAATCTTTCACCCTAATCACCAAAGTCATAAATTTCTTTCCAAATTCTCGAAATCCTCTGTCGCAACGCTGCTTACAAACATTATAAATTCTCACTCCAATCAATAGGCCCTCAATTAAATTAAATACCTACCATCGTCATATTTTTTCAACACAACCTACCTCACCGTATCGACAGTTTAGGCTCCACGTAACCGTAAGATCCTCAGAAAATTAACCGTAGCGTGTAACTCCACAAATAAAAAAAAAAAAAAAACCCCACCATCTCTTCCTCCCTCGTCACTCGAGGATAGGTGCACAGAGACACGTTTCGGGTCGCGTGACTTGAAGGACCGTCGTCGTTTCGACATTCCAGGACCTCGAGAGAGCAACGTGCACGTACGTACGCGCGTAGCAACGCGTAAAATCCTCTCGTGGGCCTGTTGCAGCATGGTTTACGAGTGTACATACGTAGGAACGAGGGGCGGTACGTACGGTACGTACCGTACGTACGAGGCATAATGCATGAGCAATCGGAGCATGGAGGGCACACCGGCGATACCGCAGCGGGCGTATACCTGTAATTTCGATGTCGCCATTGTTCGCCGACTGCGGCGATTAACGTCCCTTTAATACCTTTGCCGACGATACACCTCAAGGAGGAAACGATAAGAGAGGGGATAGTCTCGATGGAGAAAGAGAGAGAATAAGATCGAGGGAACATGAGAAACGAAGCAAGAAGGAAGAGGCCATCGAGTAGGCGAGCGTTATGCGTTCCTCCCCTTTCGGATTGCGTGTAATTCGCGGCAGCGAGCCGAACAGACCTTTCCAAGGGCCGTAATGGAGTCGGTTGCTCGTACGAGCTTGAGATGATAATTGCGATCACCGCGAGTGGTCGGCTTTTTCTACGTTGCCGCAAGAGTCACGAGTCCACGGAATAAGATACTTAACATAGTGGACGTTATCTTACGGGGAATTATTTAAAGGAAACGACTCTTGTGATATCGTTACCTGAGAAACTTCAAATCGTCGCGAGCTAGCTTGGTACGTGGGATACGGTGAATTTACAGGGATACGAACCTTCGCCAATTTACTGTTACGGGGTTTAAAGATACGGTCGTTGGTGAACACATCTTGAGATTGTGTCCTGGGCATCGGTACCACCTTTCTCTCTTCCGATTCTTCTTTGATTTAGTAATCGACATTGGGAGAAGGAGGGGGAACCATACTTGCCGGGGATTATGACCGACGCACACGAGCATTTTACATAAATGTACGAAAGTTATACTCGAGAACGGCGAGAGGAAGGCCACAGTGGCCATTAGACTCGCTATCGGGAGAACGCGAGGGGCCATGGACGACCGCGTGGTCTCAGTTTTATGGCGAATCGCTTTTAGCAAGTATCTAAATGACGATTTCTCGACTAAACGGCTCGTATATACTCGGAGCGTTGGCTCGCACCGCGACAATCCGACGGGATGCGCTCTCTTCACGACGGAGGACTCGTCTCTTTATGCTTCCTTTTCGATCGTTCGGACTTTTTTAATGCTTTCCATTACCGGCTTGCGGATAAGCCGGCATCGAAAATGTAGACACTAGCGGAATATACGATCGCCGACGCAAACTGCCACACCATTTTCACTAAGTAGCGTATTTTTGACTCTCGCGTTTCTACAGAAAGCATGGGATTCTTTGTTTGCGACTAGGCAGGTCGATTTTTGGAATCGAAGTCAAGTGCTTTCGAAAGAGGACGGAGTTTGATCCTTGGTTTGGTATCATGGTCAGCTGGGATACGAAAGTCAGACTCTGTTCGAATTGTACAGAGTGTTTCAAAGATGGTTATCATGGCTTTCAGGGGTTGTTCTACAAAATTTGCGAAAGGGTAATAAATTATTTCTGTTGACTCATTGCATTCGTATTGTTAATTAGGTAAAATGTCTTAGAGGAACAATGAGACAGGAATGAAGTGTTCTCGTGCAAATTAACTTTTAATTGTGTCTTCGTGTTTGAATTTTAGCTGAATAAGTCAGGCTTTCAGGGCTTCGACCTTTCAGAAAGAAACGCACGACGTATCCTTATTATAGGATTTATTATTTAAAAGTTTATAATATTATAGTAATATGCAACATTCAATTCGGGAGGATTGTTTGATAATAACGCTACATGAAACATATAGATAAACAATATTGTACAATTTTAAGATTTATTCTACGAGTAACGTTAGCAATTATTTCCACTTTACTGGAAACTATTCAACTATTTTGCTACAATATTTTCGAGAAGTGCTCGTTTTAGGTGTGACTGACTGGATGGAAATTAAGATTGAGTATTTCAAATAATTCATTTAATACGATACTTTTGGCAAAGTTCACATATCGCAGCAGCAGCAGCAACCAAAAGGTAGCATAAATTTAAAAACACACCAGTGACAGACACTAATTACCTAACCGATACCGAGTTTTGACAAAAATACAGATGTTAAATATATTCGAATATCAGTAAGAGCATTGACGTTCATTAAAACTCAAAAGTGAGTGATTTCACTCGTATCATCCATGATGTGCTTTCCGAGGTAACCTGTCGGATCCTATAAAATTGAAACTGTTAAATCTGATCAATGAAACTCGGAGCGCTTTGTATTGCACTTTAAAGCACTAGATATATATTTTTTTATTTTTCGCGACCAGAGATTCGTGCATATCGAAACAAGATTAACATATCGTCCAATTTGTCGATGATTTACGATCGTTTCGTCCGTAAGAACATCGAGGAGGGCTTCACCCCTTGGTTCTAAAACACCTTTTAATAATAGAGATGCCCGTGTATCGTATGCACGCCTTCCACGCATAAATCTTTTCTCGCGCAATTTCGCGCCAATGATTAGCGCAGAGTATGCCTTTCGATGAAAATTTCATTTCCTTTTTTTCTCCCCCCTTTCTCTCTTCTTCGGCTTCTCTTTTCTTTTCGCATATTACATATTGTTTTTTCACTTTTATTCTCTCTTTATTTCCGCGTTCTACATTTTATCTGTTATTCTTCATTCGTGTTTTCTTCCTTCGCAGACTGCACCTTTGGTCTCTAAACTTAGAAAATTTTTATAAAAACTGAAGAATTATTAATCTTTCTACCTTGGAAATTTTAATATTAACCATCCATTCGTGTTTTTTCTCTTTGCATACTACATCCACCTCTTCAACCCCCATTAGCTCTTTCCCTCTTCACCGATACTACATCCGGTCTTCTATCTTCCACGTACCTCTACTTTTCCACCACGTTTTTCTCGATTTCATCGTTTCTTCACGTATCGTGAAAACTGTTGGCCGTAATTAGGTTAGAAAATGAAAATTGCCGCAAGGAATCGTGCCACGTAGAGAACGATCCGCGATAATGCGCATACGTGCCCGATTCTCGTGCATGGTTTCATCGGCGATGCCGTTGCACCGGCATCGTCGTATGGCATTGCTTCGGAAATTCCGTGAAACGTTGGTATTTCGGTGGAATATTATTCCGGGACCGACTGGTGGAATAATGCGTGGGAATAATTAAGCGTATTGAATAATGGGTATGGCGGTAGAAGTTGGCAAATTGGGTTATTCCTTGCAGAGGCACTTTTCAGTCTGTTTCGTGCTCACCGGTTGTTCGAGTTTACAGTGCATTTTCTGGCTCAACGATGTCGTTTCGAAATAAATCGCGGCTAATGTTTGCATTTCGTGGACACCATATCTCCATGCGGATTATATTGGGCTCTGAAAAGTAATCGCTATTGGATTCTGTTTTGTGCGGTAAAGTTCGAACGATTAAATTGGATTGGTGTTGATGTTTCGTCATTGTCAGACATCTTTCTTTGGTTTAGATTTATTCTTAGTCGGAGATTCTTAACGAGGATTTACGAGGATATGTGATTAATTTTATTTTAAGATCTGTCTCTTGTAACGTGTTCTAGTTCCGTTACAGAATTACGTTCGCCGTGAAGGAATCGAGTTTCGTCGTTAATAGAATTGTCTGTGGAATACAGAATTTTCGTGATGACTTAGTACCTCCAGTGTTATATATATGTATCATTTATTCCGAACGAACTTTAGCCCTTCACAGTCCTACGTCGAGTTCAATAGAATATCTTGTTACGTAATAATCCTTGTGCCAAGTTGAACACGACGTTGAATTAATAATTTACCTTTAAATCTAGCGATTGTATGATTTCTTCTCAAAATAATTCATCGAGGTTATTATCGCTATGGAATATACATTTTTTTCTACAAAATTTGACGATTTATTTAAACAGGAGAATTATTTAAAATAATGACAGTAGACTTAAATCAAAATACTTGCAAACTATGAGTAACAAAACTAAATTCTTTTCTATTATTTTTTGTACAATGGAGTCCAAACTACGATGCAAGTTATCAACATACTTTTAAATATTTTTTTACTATATTAGAAAATTCGTAAATATTATAGTGTTAAATTTTCATTGAAATTACGTTGAATTCAACAGAATTAGTCACCGTTGACCCCCGTGATATTCAACATCTTAATTGATCAAGTTTCTTGTCCCGTTTATTTACATTCTTCTAACGTTATCATTTATAAATTTGTAATATGTCGGATTAGTCGTCGATAGATCTAATCTTAAGTTGATATCGCAGTTATTCGTGATCACAATACAAAAGTACAACTAGTAGAGTAACCATTAAAAGTTGCTCTTATATTTCAAAAGTAGGAGTTCAAAGAAAACACAAACCACTTTATAAAACCACCGAAATACACGTGTTTCGTCATGTATCCATCTAGAATGGGCTGTTCGTTTACAGTAACCCTCGTCTTTCAGTAAAATGTTCAGTCTAGAGCCAACGTAAGGTCACTTAACGTATATTTACCACGCTTCAACAAGTAACTACTTGTACCGGATACACGTGGGGGTTCAACGGCAATGTAACTGTATTTGTATCGTAAACATTTGCTCCGACCCCCCGTCGTATTAATGACATTCGAATCGCCGCTCCAGTCGGGCCAAGTCGATCGTACCAAAAGTATTTCCCCCCCGTAACCCTTCCAGTGACATTCGCAATTATATTACCCCATGCTTGGGTCATAAAATATAAAAGTGTCTCCGTCTCCGTTGGCCCCCTTCGTCGATATTAAAATCGAATCTGCCCACGAAAATTCGTGTCCAACTTTACATCGTGTAAAATTCCTTCCCAAATAACGAAATAAAACCGGGCAATCTGACACACGATACATCAGGGAATTAATAACGAGCTCATAATCACGCACAAAGCTCTTGCCTTGCTCCCTTCTCATCTTTCCCTCTCACTCTTTCCTCCTCTCGTTCTCTTGCTACCTCTCAGTCTTTGCAAAAGGGCGCTCAAAACGAGGGGCTACCGCTGGCAAGAGAATATCGAACGAAGGAATTAAAATGAAATTAGGATTAATTAAGTACTCAGGCGTCGCCGAACGTAGAATTAATTCCTCGCTCGGACTCACGTGAATCATCCCGGTCCATCTCGTGTTTCCCGTACGTACAAAAGAGGCGGCACGAGGAAAGTAGAAGCCGATTGAGAACAAGAGAGAGGAAGAGAACAAGGTTCCTCCCATCGGCGGGTGTAATTCGAATGGCCGGTCGCGCATACATATATATGTCCGATCTGATTGCATGCCGCAACGATATTAATCATAGTAGGCTGACGTACCCTCGCCCCTTCGCTTCGCGTTATTTACCTCCTTTCAGCCCCCTGCCAACCCCTCCGGGGCCGACGAGACCGTACCTACCGAGAGGTGGTCCCCCGCAAACCCCACGTCGAAGGGTTCTTCCTTGCCCTTGTATATATCTACGTGTCTACGTAATATTTCACCGTATTGGTGCGTGTGTGTACGAATTTTTTCGCTTGCCCTTTATACTCGTAACAGCAAACCTTGCCACCCGGTCGTGCAAAGGTGTGCGCATGTTCGCGTAAAAGCTTGGATGGATCCCTGACACGATCAGGCTGTGGAATTCTCATAAAAAATACTCTGGGATTAATTAAAAAATGCCACGTCATGGTAGCCTGAACAAAAAGGACGACGTTGATAGGGACAAAAGGTGCGGATCGTAACGGCTAACCGTGGAAAGAAGGAAGGAAGGTAAATGGCGGCAGAGGGGAAAGGGTAGGATTATGTAGGGGTCGGAAGATTATATTTAAGTTCTCCTTCCTGAAGGCACTAATCGATCCCTCGGTTCTCGTCCTTCTTCCTTGCTCGGCTTTCCACCTTGGTTTTTCCTTCTCGTCAATTTACGAGATCCTACTGCTCTCGCCTGTACCCTTTCTTTTCATTCGCAACCCTCTCCTATGGCGTGGCTGGGTTGAATTCAAGCACGGTTCATTTGCGGCTTAGTTTCTCGATGAAATCTCGTTTCCTCGCTGATATTTCGAAGGCCACGTTCGAGGTTTTAATGTTTCGTGAGAGAAAAAGAGAAAGGTAGGAGTAGAGGGCCGTTGAGGAGTGCGGCACGTTTGATGAAATAATCTTATGGAATTAAGAGAAATTGATTCGCGATGCCCGTCTCGTTTAGAATGAAATTCCTGCCTAAAGACTCGGCAGGGAGATAATTCATGTATTCGAGCACGGTAAATCACGTATCGCTCTGCTTCACGGAGAATGGCCCTTAATAAAGTAGAAACGATATCTTGGATTAGTTTCGGTCGAGTGACTCCTCCGGAGGGAAAAGGAAATGTCTTTCGTCCTCGGGGAGGGTCGGAGAATCCCGTGGCGACGGTTGAAAAATATCTATTCGAAGACTGCATTCTCCGCGTGTCTCGACGATTTGCGATGATCGTTGGAGTATCGTGAAAAATGTTCCGGTTAATGGGACCCGATTTCTGAATATTTAAATTCTTTTCAGATGTTTCGCGTATCATACATTGAGTCATTTATCTCGGATATTGTTGTGTTACAACTTTCAACACGATTCTTACACGGAAATCCAACATTTTTGTTATTTCAATAATCGAATTCTTATTATGGCGTTAACTGATGAATGAATTTTAAGGAATTTTTTCTACGTTGAAAATATTAACCCTTTTCTATCTTGTGTCATTTCAATAGAAAAGGTCAGGTAAACGTACGTTTCTTAAAATATAGCGGTGAAATAAGTTTATCCTCTTTAATCATTAATAAATTAGAAAGAGCCCTTTCAGGCGGCGTGTCCTTTCAAGTGGAAGATCGAAGTATAAGGGGTTAACTGTTTGTTGCTTATTTTAGAACCACTTGAACTTTCTTTGTCAGCGAGTTTATTACACAGAAGACTAAATCTCCAATGGGTTTAATTGCTAATATTAAATTTTCAAATATAATTATTAAATTTGATTTCATCCGGCGTTCGATGCGACACCGAGTGAAATTTTATTTCATACTCAACTTTTATACATATAAAAAGTCTCCATTGAAAGATAAAATTATGATGAAAATAGAAAATTATAAAGGACATGTTTTTAAAATATATAATCTGCTATTTTACATCATTAAAAATGATTAAACTATCGAAATCCCGTTGACGTCCAAGATGTTAAGAAATATCTCACGTAGTATTCTCAGAAAGTAAATACTTAACGTATACCATTCGTAACGTTCAATTAATACGTCACTTAATTTCGAGAACAGCCCTACGTAATCGTAGGAAACGATTCGTGTAAAGTCGTAAAGGCAGAAAATCTATGGGAGTAAGTGAAATAAAGTAGACGAAGTCGGTAAATCACCAATCGGTTCGGTCCACTGAAAATGGCCCTTAATGAAGTACGAACGATATCGTGGATTAGCTTCGGTTGGGTAGCTTTCAGTAGGAAAGGAAATGTCTTTCGATCCTCGAAGGGTCGAAGGATCGTTGACGCGGCGCTAGCCAAGAGCAGCCCATTAAATGCCAAATGCTACTGCTCTATGTGGGTGAGCAGTTTTGGGGTGAAGTTTTTATGCGTTTCCCTCATGGATCGAATGGAAGCCAGAAAAAAAAGAGAAATAGAAACTACAGCGAAGAACAAAGAATCGATTATTAACTGAACAGAAACGTTTTGTGGCTTCGTGAGACTCGTATGTTAAAGTTATTCGAAAAGTAGGGGAAACTGAAGTTATTTCGACGTTTATTTCTCTTCGTTCGTTATCGCACGCGAATTGTTTTCGATATTTTTAGATTTAGAGTTGGAAAAGGAATATGGAGGAGAATGGAAAAATAGGTGAGTGATGTTAGAGCCAGTGGTGGCAATTAAGTGGAGCTACGAGGGTGAGTTCAAATAGGGTTGATTTTACTTCGATCGTAGAAAATTGGCATGGACGTAGTTTATCGAAGAATTTCACAGAGCAAGGAAATTTATAGGATTGCTTGAAATAATACTTGATAACTTTCAATAAAACAGAATAACGTTACTCATCGTTTACGAATCTTCTACTATCGTATACATTATAGAATCACCGATCCAAATATGTTCTTTATAAATTGAAAACAGTGCAAACACTTTTGCAATTGCCAATGTAAAGTCAGTAAAATTCACGAAATATTCGCAGTAAGATGGAAAATAGTTTTCTCCCATAGCAGGAACAATCGATGAAACAATCCGAGCTGATTAACAGAGCCGGAAGTTGAGACGCGACGAAATAGGATCCAAGCGAAGTTCCCGGTTATTATTCAACGAAGACAATCTAAATTCGAGTGTCACGAATTAACAGAGCACCGAACTCTTCCAACTTTAATGGCTTCGGTGACTCCATTTATTATCAGAAATTCTGACGAGCATTAATTATCACCGACGTTGAAGAATCTTCATTTTGCAACCACGAATGATTTTCACTCGTTAAATCTTCACCCGCAAACAAGAACCCAGTAAAAGTAAAACACGATGTTTCAGTATATACCTTTCTATTGGAGCACGATATTCGACCTCGAAGGCTTTCTACAAATTCATTTTTCGAGTCGAGCGTTGCGCAGCGCCCTTCCCTGCAGCACGAAAGGTTTTAATGGCCTTTAAATAACGGCCCTGCTCGTGCCATCGGCGCCTACCTTTTCGTACTTTACTTCGTCTTGTTCTTCTCTCTCTCTTTTTCTCTTCTCCTCTCCCTCGTTTTCTATCACCATTTGCTTACCTGCGGACCATACTTCGCTCTAAGCAAAATGTCAGCCAGTGGATTCTCTACGAGCGTGACAAGGAGGAAAAAGGCACTCATTATTTACGCCATTTCGATCCTTAACGGCATGCCTTACGGCCTGCTATTTACTTTGAAGTGGGTGGCACCGACACATGTCCACCGTTCATTTTGCCGGCTGTTTCATTTTCCTGGAGTTAATTTGATTTTTCGCCTATTTCGAAGTACCCCATGTACTCGCGGTGGTGGACGTAATCAACGACGGAGGAACAATGTCCCGGTTTCGTTGCCGTTCCGGTATAATTGATAATTAAATGCAATGCAGAGCTTGCGGTACATTGAGAGCACAGGCAGATAGAGTGTTACTCGAAATACGGCCGGCGTTAGTTTCTCATTGTAAAATGAAATGGGAATACGAGAGAATTCGTTGGAGAACTGCACGGGATTGCGGGAAAATCTTATTTCGTCTAACTTGTGTCGATAAACTCGACTGTGGTGCTGGGACTTTGCTGAGAGAAGGGAAATTGTAGGAGGTTACTGTACTGGGGAATTTGAGTCTGGGGTTTTCAAATTGATCCGTTTTTACGTTGTTGCTCGTTGATTGTTGGATACAAGACTGCTTTTGATTGATATATAATGATTAACTACTGTACATTTCTATTAGATATATTGTTGTTTTTAAGAAAATTTTCTGTCTGTATTCTGGTGAAATTTATCAAATTAGGTTTGATATTATTCATTCTCTTTGTAGATATTTTGAATAATTAAGGAAGTTTTACTGTCTTCAGTAATGGCAGAAAGCACACAGTGCATTCATGCCATTTTGGGGACAGTTATTAATTTAATTTCGCGACAATTGAAAATGGCAAATATTAGTGACAACAACAGTTAAGAGACACATAGCCAGAGCACATGGAAAATACGTTCACGTGTTCAAAAATAAAAAAAAAACGCACATTATTGTCCTCGCAAAATTACCTGAAATTTTGAATCAAATTTCACGGTGAATCAATGACCTACGAAAAAGTTCCAAGAATACATTTCATATTCGACGAGTGTGTCCATTAGTCAAGATTTGCTTATTTGAAGATTTCCACGAATCTTTACTTCCATTGCGGAGAAAATTTGAATAATTCCAGCCGATGTTTTCAATTGGTCCTTTCGAGGGGCGATCGTTTCGTGCCGAAACGACGTCTTCTCACGGAATTCGTGAAGCGAAATTCAAGCGTGGATGGCGACCGGTCTTTGATGCACGTTCGATCGCGTGAATACCAAGACAAATAGGCGAGTGCCATGAAAGTGCTCGTGCTTTACGATTCCCATGGCGAAGAGAAAATGCCCCCGCGCGCGGCTCTTTAAAGGGGAATGAGACTAATTTGTAGCAAAGCTCGACTAGTTGTGGCTCCGTTGTTCCCTCGAAATTTCTCGTAACTGCGAATTCCGTCTCGTGATGTCACACGACGTTTGCTGTCGTTTCCGACGACGTGGAATTCTCGCGGGAGCTTTACTTCATTTTTCACCTGTCGTCGAATCCGTTCGATAAACGATTTCTTTCCGTGAGACAACTTCGTATTTCTTGCTAAATTATTCCTCTCTTACTCTCCTACTTTCTTTGTCGTTTTTCTCTTATTCGATGATGTCGTTGAAAAATCTGTCACCTCGTGGAATATGAAAAACAAGTCTACTTGCGAATTACTTGCAACCTTGTTTCTCTTTAGCATCTTGAAAGAATAGCAATGACGATAGAAAATAATTACAGTATACATGTATCTAATGCCAAATTTATCAAAAAATAGTTCCAAATGGGTATTGGGTAGCTAAGAACAAAAAAATCAGTCCCCTCCCCTTTCTTAAGTGACGTCGCTGACTTAGTTACTCACGAGTAAATACTAAAAACAATAATGGACAAAATTTGACCGACTTCTAAAAAAGATTTGTCATCACTCAAATAGAAAATCAATAGAGACGAAAATTCCTGGTGCTTTTCAAAAAGATTAAATATCAATCATTGTGACCTTCTTTATAGTTCTATCAAAATATAATAATATAATAATAATATTAATAATAATTCCTATGAACCCCTAAACTTAAATCATCTAAAGGGTTCTAGCATGGAAGACATCATCAATTTCATGATCCAAGTCATGAGTGAAAGCCATACAAATACAAATCGACATCCATAAACCGGATTTTCTCGCGACAATGCTATCACCCAAAGATTTATCATACATTCAACTCCATAATAACAAAATCATCCTTCATTTTGCCAAAAAATTAATCATTCCTCCTGTATTTCTCCTAATTAACGTAAATCAGGTAACAAAGATAAAAAGCATAAAACTTCCCTCTTCTCCGCACTCTGAATCCTCTCGATTAAAACGCAACGGAGACGCTGCTCTCGCAATCGTCCGATGAAACTTAATAATCAGTCACGTCTCGAGTGATATATTCGCGGGAACCCGTTGCGTTATCCACGATTACTTTTCTTAACGAAGCAATAGGTAGCCGAACGACCGTGACTCAATCCAATTCGTCACATCTATTAGTATCACTTCTGCGAGTAGCGAAGCAAGACTCTCACCGCGAGCTCGTTTCAATTTTTCTGCACGCTTTCCGGTTGCCGCGCGTATATCCACGTAAGTGCGTAAGGCGCCTACGATAAAAAAAGGTCAAGAGGATAAAATGAAACACGATGAGGGACAGTGGAGAACGCGAAGTCTGAAGAAGAAAAAAAGGAGAAGGGCGTAGTAGAGGAGCAAGATGAGGTCGTGAAAGAGGGAGAGGAAGATGTGAGACGAAGTGGAGAACGAGGAGGTGGAGTGGACGAGTCGAGGTCGACGTAGTAGTCACCGCGGTTGGACTCTAGATGAAATGATTAAGAGTGATTCACAGCCCACTCGGGACAGATGGCGGTTGCTCTCCTAATGAGTTGTAATTAATGGTTTGGGTATGCGTATATACGCAACACGCGGTCATACATTTCTCGGAAGCCTGGCAAACTACGGTCGGAAATCTCTCTCGTGCCTTGCGAGTAACCTAGGACAAGGAAAACGACGACCGATATACGGTCAACGATTAATAATTGGCAAGATCGCATGAACTCTTGGCTATGCTTACCTTGACGCTCGACTACCGCGAAACCTTACCTCCTTGGGATTAATGGATACATGGGAAGGTTCACCGGTACGGAAGTCCAACATCCTTAAGAGCTTTTCCATGACCATTTATCGAGAACGGAAATGTTTGATTTTTAAAATGATCTGTCTTACTTTTCCTGGATGTTTTTCTTTCTTGTGAATTCCTCGGGCTTGTTTGAAAGACTGACCTTTGAGAGATATGCGAGAGGCTTTAACGCATTAAATGTTAAGTGAAATCTACGTATGGCATATCGGTTTTAAAATGACCGTACTTACCCTCTCTCAATTTAATTATCCATTATAAGATTTGAGGATTAGAAAGACCTGAGTGCTTCTAAACTCTTGAAGAAATAAAATCATTTCGCACTTATTAGACTATTAGGTAGAATACTTCATAGATATTTTCTAAAAAATGGATAAAATTTCTGCTTATTGCAAAAAAATTTACGAACACTTTCGGAGTAATGGTTAAAGCAGTCTCATTACCTTGCCAGGAAGTTGTATCGATCCTGTCCTAATAATTTCGTGATGAAGAGGAATTTGCAAAAAAACAAAACGAAAATGACGAAATTACGCTTCAGCGCATACCGCAACGGCGAGGATGAATTTATTTTCCTAAGTGGCGTTCATAGTTGGTTGGAAAATTTCGTAAAATTATGTACGCCGATGAAACTCGCTCGCGCAAAGGTGTATTATCCTCCTCCGTTTGTAATAGCTCCGTAGCGAGCTGAACGAGCGAAAATCGAATGTATAATTAATTCGAAATGCGAGGTGCGGGCGCGCTTAATGAACCTAGGGGTCAATGCGGTGCATTCGCTTGAAAATCAATTTTGATGCATCGTTGCTCCCTTCGCCTGGGCCAGAACTCGTTGCCGAGGGTCCGTCGAGGGTATCGTGGTTTTTCGTTTTCGCCCACACCTCACGGAATTCTTTTCGCGATATTTTCACCGTACGAGCATACCGCGAAGATTCACCGTGTGAAGGCAGCCCGAGGCTTTGATCTTGCCATTGCAAATTACTTGGATCCGAATAAAGAGAGCCCTCTCGTATTTCCATCTCGACGGGCAGTCTCGTGTTTTTCTTTTGAACTCTGTTACCCTCGTGGCTTATGAAAATATCCATTTACCTGTAGTTCCACTTTTTCATCTCTTACTAATGCGAGGCGCGTAATTATTTGGTATTCCTCTTTAAGGATCGCTACGGTTGTAGAGGTTTTGGTTCTCTTGTCTTGAGAATATAATACAAGGAGGAAGGAAGAGTTGTAATATATTGTTAGATCAGAGATTTTACTGTTAACCTGTTCTGGCAACTGATCTTCCTTTGTGTTGATATATTTTACATCTTGTGGATAACTTAGATCTTTTGTGTCCGGACGAAATTATATATTTACATTTCTGTGTTTGAAGTATTTTACTTTTGCGAATTAATTTTACAAACTCTTGAGTAATAGATTGTTCATTAATGGAGGAATTTTTAAAAGTGTCTTCGTAGATTTTTTTTTATACGAGGACACAAGGAATTAGTCTTAACACTAGATTTACGGATGTCGATATACCTATTTCTCTGAAGTAAGCCAAAATAGTTCCAATTCAATTGTGAAATGAAAGATTTATTATTAAAAAATTAACCGACCAATATATTATATACATAGTAATCAAATTATTAATGAGCCAAATTGACTCCGTAAATTTAGTGTTAAATATGAGTTATCCAAATTGTTTATGGGAGAGTAAAACCTAATCAAAATGGCGGTACGAGCTAAAGCCAAAAGTACATATGTAGGTAAATCCGATGAAAGTAGTACATCAAGTTTTATTTATCTTTCAACTGAGTAAACATTCAACATTCAAAATGTCGCATTGCATAATTCACAAGGAAAAAAATTAAAGACTATGATGTAGAATCTACCTAAGTAAAGCAGTAGGACTTAAGCAAAATGGCCGCTGGAGTTACAGCCAAAAGATACACACCATTCGATAAAAGAATTACATCTGGCATTCCTTCATTTTCCTTCCAACAAATACATTTGATTCGGCACTTCCATCGACGTATCTCCTTACGAATCATAATTTCTCTCCCCATAAGGCGGAAAAGTCGCAACGATTGGAGTAATTGACGCACAAATTCACATACAACGTTTCCAAGAATGTTTGCAACCCGAGGCCACAAATGCAAGCACGAATCGTGGAGAAAGACGCGATGCTGTCGCGACGAAGGACTATGAAGAGGAGGACAAGAGGGAGAGAAACAGCCCGACCTCTAACCATAATCTAGCATTATGTCGAGTGGTCACCATGGCTGGAAGAAGCGGCACGAAACGAGTTTGTTCGTTTCGGCGGATTATCCTACCTCCGCGTCGGAGTTCGTACAAAGAGCGCGGGCATATTTTCACAGTTAAAATTCACGTTCGGAGCTGGGAAGGACGTTACGTCGGCTTACCAAGGTGTATTCGTTTAATCTATTCAACGAACGAATACCGTGAACGTCGATGGAGAAGGGTGAACGAAAATGAGAGGAATAGAAGGAGATAAAGTGGCACAGAGATATAAAACCGAGACTGAGGATGAGAGGTGAAAATAATAAAAAAAGAATTAAAATCACAGAGAGACAGAGACATGGAGACACAGTGACACCGAGACACAAAGCACGGGGACAGAGAGATACAGAGACAGGAAAGCATATAACAACAGACACCATGTAGTAGCATAGAATTCGAGAGATACGAAGACACAGAGATATAATGACAGGGTGAGACAGGGTGAGACAGAGAGTAATAGAGACGAAGATAAAAAGTAGACGGTAAAACGTAAGGAAAAGAAATGGAAACGAATCCGAGCAGTGGGATTCTTTAATCGAGGTCGCTCTCTCGAGGATGCTCCGGAATTAATGAATTCCCAAATGGACATACTCGTAAGGTTTCCATCGAAAGTACGCGTACCCACACCTGTCACGAACGAATAACTGCCATTCTCTCCCCTGTGTGTGGCTTCGGTAAACGCAGTCCGTCACACCCAGCCCTCTGCCCGACCATTTCACGAATATCGAATTCCTTCGGGCAATTTTTGAATGATATTTGATAGCAGGGAATTCGTACGAGTGCTCCGTGGGTATTTCGTATTGGGAGTATGAGTTCTCCACGATAAGTTCGTGTTTCCACGGAATATTACGTGTATGTAATAAACCGTATCGCGTAGACCTGTAAAAAACGTTATTAAGTTTCAGACGGTAGCTCGATGAGATTGCGTTACATGGATTTTTCAACTTGCACCGTTAAATGCATTCTTTGTCGATGTGGTCGTTTGTTCTTTGTAGTCACGAATTATACTCGCGTTGATGATTGTTCGAGAAGGATTCGATGATTTACGGAACTGAGAAAAGGGAACCGTTGAACCGTAGAATTGACGGAAGATCTAGGAAAAGGAATTGGTTCGAGAAGCTTCGCAGTTTCGTTGTTAAGTCTGTGTATCTTACTCTTATTTTCTTGGAGGATTTGTATCAATCCGTTTTAGTGATTTGTACTTCGTTTAGTTTTATTTTGATCCTCATTCGCTCCTTAAAAGTGGTTGCTCAACACACCCTTGTATAATATTTCATCCATTTTCCCTTTACCTTTTAATTAAAGTTATTTGTAATTTGTTATACCGTATTTCATTGAAATGAAATGGAATTGCAACATGTTTAAGAGGAAATCAAACATTTTGTAGTGTCTGGAAACAATTTACTAGAAAGACTGCTCACAAACATTTTAACCCCTTGCTGCACAATTTATTTTGTGAGTGCCTCCACAATAATTCAAAATTGAATTGGAAAACAAATATTGATCAGATATTCTTGATATATCGAGCAATTTAAGGTAATATTAATGTCATAGAAATAATTACATCCTGTTGCGTCTCACTGATTTTTTCTATTTTATATGTTTTGCAACACATGGAAATTTTCCTATCCAATTTAACGCGGTACGAGTGTCACTTGTTATTGTACGGCAAAGAGTTAAAAATACTTACTCAGTAAACAGTAAACATTTCAGTGTCCTTGTAAAACGACTTAACCCCTTTCCTTACAATAACGTCTGGCACACGTGACGCAGTAAATAAGATGAAAGATTTTTAAGTTTTTGTAAAACTATTAAATTGAAAATATCAGTAGGTCAGGAGACATTAATATTGCCTTAACAACGATAGATTATTATTCTAACAATTAATTCTAAGTTATTGCAAGTTCAGTCGCAAAAGGAATCGGAAGGCAAGGGGTTAAAACCACGCTAGTTAATTTACGGATACCGTGTTTTTCCTTTTTAACCCTTTGCGCCCCGAATTATTTTATTAACTTTTTGTCAGATAAGCAAATATAATCTCGGAAAATTGTCTACTGTTGATTATTCGTTTTTATTTAACACTAGGAACAATTGTAGATACTGCGGTGTATTCCTGTTAAAATGCAAAATTATTGTTAATTTCGAAAAGTCGATAATTAGTATATGAAACATTAAGTGTCACAAAAAGCTGTGTCGAGTGTAGCTCGACATAGGAGTGCAAAGGGTTAACAACACACCAATACCAGTGACATTTCCCTGGCTCCTCTTATCACGAGAAAATCGACGCATCCTCGTCCATCATACAAACAATACACAATCCGTATAAAAAATCACGAGAGAGCAATACAAGTGGTCCTCGTCGAACGTTTTTTTTTCACGCCTGAATTTTCTCCTATACCTGGACGCGTAAACGCGAGAGAACCGTCCTTTTGAATAAGAGCGCCGACGACGACGGTGTGCCAGCGGACGAAGCTTCCTCGTGGAGAAAAACGAGCGTGGAAAACGTTTCCCTGGTGAGATCCGTGTCCGGTCGTGCAACCGTTGCATAAATATGAGGGAACTGCGCGAGGAACCGAGCACGCGGCGACATGAAAATGCGATGAAGCCTTCGACGATGACAGAGAAGGAGGAGGGCTTGGATGGAGAAAGAGAAAATAGTGGAACGTGAGCTCGAATTTCTCATCCCCGGAACAAACGACGATTTCGCGAGCTTCGGGAGGACTGGGAATTGAGATAAAGCGGGGAAATTTGAAATTTAATTTTCGAAATTAAAAAATTGCGACTGGAAATTGTACGATTGATCATCGACGGCGATGGAAACGATTTTGAAACAAGGGTTGAAGGGGTAGAATGATTGACAACTTCAAAAATGAAAGGACGTTGGAAGGGTGGAAAAATCGTGCAACAGAGTAAGAGGAAAATGAGAGATAAAGTTAGAAAAATGTAGAAATAGCGAGGCAAAGCGATACAAGACTAGAAACCTATGAGATCTACGAGACTATCACAGATGCAAAGAAGCAAAATAAAAAATTGACAGAACGTCCCATTGAATTTACCAATACGTCTGTGAAGTTCTCGGAATATTTAAAAAGGACGAATGAAACATACAAAATTCCGGCAAATTCGAAGCATAAATAAATGAAAAAGTCCAACTGCACAACGTACGATGTTGAATTTCTCGTTCAATATTTTTTTACGGTTTTTGAGCGGCCTCCGGTGTATTCTTAGGAAATTACCGCGCATAAAATCTAGGATTTTGGTTCACGTCGAATCGTTGCATAAATATGAGGAAGCCGCGCGAGAAGGGGCGAGCACGCGAAGACATGAAAATGCAATGAAGACTGCACCGGCGACACGGGACGGGGCAAAAAGAAGATGAGGGAGAAAACGATGAGAGAGAAGGAAAGAACGAACGAAGAAGCAACCCCGAATTCCTTATGACGAACGAACGAAAGCGTTAAGAATTTCGGTGAGAATTCGAGAGGGTACGTTTCCCGTTAAAGCGCGGCAAAGCGACAAAAGTAAAATGAAATTCGTACGAAATCAAGAGCGAAGAAGCAGACGTGGAAGAACGAGATAGGAATGAAGAATTGAAAGGAGAAGAAACAGAAGAAGGAAGACGAGGTCTACGGTTAAATTATTTTAATTTTACGGGCTCTGCGTTGGCTGCATTCAATGGCCATTTCTTAGCGGACTATTCTTCTCGTAATTGCAGTTTTAATCTGTCCGGTAGACCGGGAAACCCAGTTTCCCAGTCCGAGATATTCCATAGCCCTATCTTTTCTTTCCCCGAAGGATGAAGACGGTCGCGAATTACGACATGGTTTTCGACCATCGCAATCAACGATCAGCGTAGTCCAATTGTGAAATTGCTCCAGAATTTACAGCGAATCGCGATCCTTATTACGAGAATGGAATCATGAAAGTTCTTTAAAAGAAGTTCAACTTTATCGTGCTTTGTTCGCAATTTTTTTTTTACTTTTCGTTACAAAGAGTTACATCTTGGCAAATTATTCTCGGTCTCTTTTTCCTTGTAGTTTCTACACTTTTTTTCCCCCGTGAAATGACGAGCCCTCGAGGAAGAGAGCCGTCCGCGTGAAAGAAACCAAACGGGAGATGTTTCCTCGACAGCGAGAGCCGCGGTGAAATCGTTAAATGGAGAAATATCATTTTTCCCGGTCAAATATTTGAGTATCTCCCGAATGAAGTCCCGTCTTTTCGCTACGCCGCTTTTCGACCTTCCGTCGTTTTTTTTTTTCCCTCCGACCTCGAAGAGTTGCACGTCGCGCTGCATCAGGGAAGATTGTGCCAGTTGAAGGGAAAAAGGGAAAGTACAGGACAGCAGGGAGAAAGGAGATACGGAAATAAAGATAAAGAGAGGAGGAGAGAGAGGAAGAGAAAAGGGGAGAGTGGGCCTCTTGCACTTTACCCCGATTAAATAGTACGGTCCTGGACGGGTAGCTGGTAATTACGCAAAGTGGTCGGTGGTCCCTGGTTACTTGGCGTTTTCCGGCCTCTACTTCTCTGCTCTCTGTTCGTCCCGCTTTTTCACCCTTCCTCTGCCATCTTCCTCATTCACCCTCGTGATTTCTCCGCGAGGAAAAACATAATTTTCAGTTTCCACCGCGTTTAGCCTCTGCCGCCTCTCGAAGGCGCAACGTTGTCGAAATGTATTAACCCCGAAGAAATACGATTTCGCGTAGCTCGTAATTACGACGAGCAGAGATTTCCTCTCTGCCACTCTGAAAGTTATATTTCTCGATCCTTGAATTTGATTTTGAAGTACGTTCCGCGCGATTCTTCAAAACTGTTTTGCATTAATCGCGTAATTCGAGTTACACCTACGATAAATAAAACATCTACGTGCAAGTAATGGTGTCATTTCTGATTGTGAGTATTGGTCAATGTGCAAACGAGAGGATGTAAATTTTATAATTTTATGGTTTTCAGAAGGTCAGCGGTTCCCTTAACCCTTTAAGGACTAGTGACCAGTATCTGTGGTCTAAGGAAAAATTTAATTATAATTTATCGTCGAATAAGGCAAAAGTTTAAAAATTGAGATACAACCGTTGAAATATGATTATACAAGTAGTAATTTATAAATTGTATATTAATAGTCTAACTTTCTGATTTTGGATCGCAAAATAAATGGCAGAGGTTAAATTACAACAAGCAGAGAGTCACTTTCCGTCACATTTCAAGACATAAGTAGTTCTTAATCCTTGAATTACTTTCTGAAGTGCGCCCTGAACGATTCTACATGACTTGTTTGCATTAATCGTGTAATTCCAATTATACGTAAGAAATAAATCCATACAAGGGTGGTAGTTTTCTAAATCAATCACTATCCACGCAAGAGAATGTAAATTTCTCAATTTTATGGTTTTCAGTAAATCAACAGTTCCCTTAATTATAAGAAGTAAAGATTTCAATCTTTGAATTTCGTTTTGAAGTACGTTCAACGCGATTCACTATGACTTTTTTGGATTAATCGTGTGATTTGAGTTATACCAACGATAAATCCGTGCAAGTAAGGGTGTCATTTTTCTGAAATGGCCAATGCACGCGCAAGAGGGTATAAATTTCTCAATTTTATGGTTTTCAGTAGATCAGCGGTTCCCTTAATTACGACCGGTCTCTGTCGCCGTATCAATGATTATTTATACCGCGTGCACAGGACGTTTATTGCTCGTCGCGTATGACCGCCTCGTATTCTTGCATCGCTCGGGGACGTATGGAGTTAATGGTGTCCCACGGTGAGAAGGAAAAAAGTATTTTATGATTTACATGTCAATCGCGACACCATTATGGGCAAGAAGCCGACGAATAATCTAGAGATGCCCATTGAATATTTATCAGGTCAGGAAACTTGTTTTCACGGTAATATATGGAAAATATGGTTCATGGTTTATGCAGTTACAAATGAAAGGGTAATGGAGAGTCACGCCTAAACACGTGTACAGTTAAATGTAACGTTTTGTAATTCCATAGACGATCATTCGCTTCTGCATTACACTGTGCATACAATTTTAAAAGCAGCTGCATAATATTAAAAAATCACGGTGAAATTGCGCGATACTCTCATCCCTTGAAACTCGGACATTCGATCCTGAGAGTTGCGTTAACACGAAAAACAACGTTAATGGAGAAAAACTTGAGTATGGTGCCACCATAGTCGGCAAAAAGGTTCGCATTACCAGCACTGAACGCGAAATTGATTTGATTACGCGGCTTCCTGCCGGGCAAGGGTTTTTCTTTTGGACAATTCGAGGGGACAGGATACGCCGAAGTTGATTCCTCCTCATCCTTAGCCTTCGTGAGAGAAAGAGAAAAAGGAATCCTCTTCGAACGATGCAAAGTCGTTTCCTCGACTTCGATTATGCTCGAGACGGCATCGAAGACGCGTGATTCCATTTGCCAGTTGCAAATCAAAACCACAGTCTGCCGCAGACCGCAGAGATAGGTATGCATTATACCCATCGACTTGGGGTGGAATACGGATCGCCTCCCTTTCGACTTTGTAATCGCGTCGATATGTCCAATCCTCCATACGCGTCGTAAGGATATCTTAACGTCGTTTCCAGAAAACCTTTCGTGATATGGTACTTTATGGAAATCATCGTACTTTCAAGAATTTCAAATAATTAACCTGCGAGCGTAGCTTCGCAAAGTCTCATTTATTTTCTCTTATCACACGTCTCGCAGACTTTCTTCGTGGCCCGCATTTTTCTGGCCGAGTTGCTTCTCCGCGTTTCTAATTTCGCTGAACATTTCGCTCGGTGGGAGACTAATTTAAATAACGAAGAACGATGCTCATTAGAGTAATTATACTTTGAACATTTTTTGGTAGGCTTCTTTTTCTTAGAGAACCATTTCTTTTTTAATACTCATAGATCTTTTTATTACGATAAATTAATATAATATAAGTTTATTCTGTGCCATTGGATCGAAGATATGATTAACCCTAAATCACTAACCTTCGTCGATTCGACACGGATTTAATAAGTATACCATATTAGTTAACTTTATCGTAATAAATAAATACCTATCTTTAATAATAGAAAAAAACATGTTTAAATTTTACTTAAATAACACCCTTTAACCCCATTTGTAAACACCGTAGTCGAAGAGACGAAGGTTAGTGTTAGGTGTCGAAAAATAAGGTTAGTGATCTAGGGTTAAAAGTCTTAAGTCGTCTATTTTTTATACAAATTTTTGATTGATTTCTGTTTAATTGTTTCTTTTTTTTTTTTAATTTCTTAATCGTTTACGTTTGCTGCCTGATTTTCTTATTTAATGAGTGTTATCTGTATTTAAAAGACATATTGCTATCAGATTCTGACAGGGTGAAATGGCGCTGATGGGGATGAAGCCACAGATTCCCGAATAATCGACCCAGTTTCAAATCCCTCCATCGTTGCTTCTGGGAAATTTCTCCCATGCGATATATCGTAGCTGTTGTAGTTCAGAATCCATCTGAAACTGTAGATCTTTGAATATATGACCATAGCAGTAAAAATGGAAAATATAAAAGCAAGAGAGAGTATTGTTGAGAATTGTTGGCACGCTACCACCAAGCTGAAACGACACGATGGAAAGGGGAATGAATAGTCTGCTTGCTCGATCCAATCCTCTCTTAGAAATCTTGGTTTTAGGTTCTTAACTTTCCTTGTTAAGCGATGGACTTCTAAACGTGACTGACTCAGCCAATAATGACAAGTTGTCTGAATGAAAACGTCACTGTTACGCTACAGCCACTCAGTCCAGTAAAACGAACGATTTTCCTTTTTCCTGTGTCGATTCAGCGTGTAGGCAATATGCCAAGATCTCCTTCTCTATTATAAGAACCCCAAGTTCGGATAAAAAGTATTTAAAAGAAAATACCAATGAAAGTAACCAGTACGATGAGTTTACAAAGAATTCTATCCATTTGACCGATTAAGATAATCTTTATCCAATTCCAGTTAGAATTTAACACTACAATTACCGTCGTTATATCCGTTACATTAACCCATCAAGGACCAAGCATTGAAATGAAGAAAGAAATTTATAACTAGTTTTTGGGTTACATAATGTTGCATTAACGCAACTTTGGGATTACGTGGTATCTCATAGTGCATAAATTAAACCTTTGGTATGTTATTTTACTATGATATAGGTTAAGATATAAATTAAATTAATTTGATTCCCCGAAAAAAATTAGAAGTGAAATGTTGCAACTTTGGGCCTTAATGGGTTAAACGTTTGCCCTCCTATATCGAATCTAACTCAACATTAGTTTGTATCTCAGAAACTCCTTTGTCGAGTCTCACTCGAAATTTTTTCAAGTTCAAATCAATTTGGATTAATTTAGTAGATGATTTCAGTGATTAACCCTTAGCCACCATATGTCAGCTCTAAGCCGCCAAAGTACACGAGTATAAATGAAATGCGACCATAAAAGATGAAATTATTCAAATACATCGAAAACCAAGTAGTTTCCACCGCTTGGACAGTTTCAGCACAAGTTTCCAGTAAGCCTAAAAGTGTTACTCAATTTTTGTTACCAATTACTTCATCCACAAGTGTCAAATTTTTATCTACCTGAACAATCTCTCTTTCCCTCCCCCACCCTCCACCTCTGGGCGTGTAATCGGCTCGAGTAAAATCCCATTACACCAGATGGCTTTGTCACGCCAGTGGCACCGCCCGAGAATTAATAACCCTACTACACTCTCCGACATGTACCATACTCTCTCGGTCTCCTCTCTTCGTCTCTTCCTCCGATACCACCCTTCTTCGTCTCGGTCACTTCACTGTTGTAACCGGCCGAAACAACTTTGCCGAATTATTTGTTCGACACGATTCGATACGCCCGTTTCCATCGTATCTTATCTACCATCTAACGTCCCTACCTCGGACGTTTCGGAGGGTGCACAACGAAGGAGAGACCAGGAACAAGGGATAAGCCCCTTTTCATTAGAGGTGCGATACAAAATGTCGCACTTTACATGGGATTGCATACGTTCCATTGGACTTTCTATCGTTACGAGTGACTTTCCCTCTCGATGAATCGAGGTTAAAGAGACGAAATGAAAGTTCGGGAGGTACACGGAAGCTCCGGCGAGCAGATGGCTCGGTGAAAGCGAAGAGACGAAAATGCGGAGGCGGCTGGAGGAATGTGTACTTTGGTGCATTGAAAAGTGACATTGTAGAATGGGGAGAATTAGAATCGAAAGATAGAGAGAAATGATTGAAATCCAAAGAGATGTCGGACGGATTGAAGTAGATTGCACGTTACGAGGGCTGCTGGTGCGAATGTTCTGTCATCTTGTCGTAGTTGCAACCCTCAAACGTAACGTAGTTCTTTTAAAAGCTTTTGCATACCCTTTTACGTGTCTTGCATGGAATGTGTTGTATTTCTGCACAGAATTGAAATATCCTGTATCATTTTATAGAGGAAAATTCTTCAATTGAGGTACAAACGGTTGACTGTAAATATAGGGAGGGTGGTTTTGTTTGAAAATAGGCCAAAAATGTAGAACACAATTTTTGGGATTAAAGGTCTTTTGGCATTCATTGTATACTTGTACTTTTCTATTCAGCGTACCTTTATTGTTCCGTTATCTTTTATTTCTATTCATGTCCAGGTTACCAGTTACTGTCATGTTAAAACAAATTACACACTTAAAACATTTTTGGTTGCTTAACATGCAATAAATCTTACCTTAGGTACATTTACATTCAATTTCGGCTTCGCTTTCCCCGAGAAATCACCCCTTTACAATTGCACCACAATTATACCCACAACCCCTGCACCCTCAACAACCCTCCTTCCCCTTCTCCGCCCCGAATCCCTTAATTCTTGTAATTTTGTATGAATTCTGGTAAAAAGAGAATACCTCTCGACCTATCGATAGCAAATCCGATGTTTCAATAGCCCGATAATAAGATACCGTATGGATAATAAATTCCGTTCACCCCGAAAGGATTAATCGTACCAAGTAACTGAGAAGGTGCATTAAAAGCTTTTCGTATTCCCATAAAACGTAAAACGCACCATGGTGTCGATTCATCGAGCTGACTATTCGGTTCTACCGAATTTAAGCCTCGACCGATTCGGCGCCAATGCACATTTAAATTGATGGCTTCACGGTCCCTTGCATTTCGCACTGCGTGTACTCGATATCGTCGTCTCCCCGGCTGGTCTCCCTTCTTCGTCGTGGTTCCCTCCTCAAGGCACGGCTCGAGCTTTATCCTATTAATCAATGCGCATAAATTGTTTTAAGGGAATCGTTACTGCCATTCAGACACGGCGTATAATGTTGCCGGGGTTAATGTCGCGCGTGGAATAAGAGGGGGAGCACCGACGCGGCCAGCCGGAATCATTAGATGTAACGCGGAATAGAGGCTGTTCGCCGTGATTTATCGGCCGGAAGCGAGGAATTCGATGCTCGTTTCGCTATTCATATTGGCGCAACGATTATCGACTTTATGCCGAGGCGGTATCGACTTTTACCAGGGCCGTGAGAGAAATCGCGAGTGACGGTGACGGAGGACAGATTGGTCTTCCCTTTGCACTGCCAGCGTGAAATTTATGGTGATCACGAAGTGGAAAATTAGCGACCACGCGGACGATGGATAATTCATGGCAAATGGTAAATTGGCATTTTACCTGCATTTATTTTCGTTACGGTTCAATCTTGCATTTTTGTCGGAAGAAAGAAAAGGCTTAGTTTCTTCGCGAAAGTTTTGTTTTAAGTTCATTGACTTTGGAAATCTTTTTAGAGATGCTTTAAACAGGGGAAATAGAAAGCAAAAGATTCTTTCTGCTGGTTTAGAGTCCTAGCTACCTGTGTAGCGATTTTTTCGCTTAACCCCTTGCACTATCGATATCTTGCGACTGACAAAGATTACCGCGCTAATATTTACTTCACGCAATGGAACTTCTGTGAAACTCAAATGAATTTGAATTAAAGTCTAAATTTAATAATCCTGCACGAGGACATACAATCTTATTCGAGATATGAATTCTTTGCCCGAGATTAATACCACGAGTCAGACTCGTGATATTCAAGTCTGGCCTAAAATTTTCATCACGAGTCAGACTCGTGGAAATATTGCAAGGGGTTAATTGTAGTCACCAACAATTCAAGAAATTTCAAACCACTCCATTCGTCACTTCTCGATTATTATTCACCTCATATTCGATAAAAAGACCCATGAACCATCGACATAGACGTCTTCGTATTTTCCTTCCGACAGAAGTACTTCGAAAACATTTCATCCCCCACAAAAAGGCGACAGTGAAGGTAAACGAGCGAGAGAAGTGGTGTCTGGCGAGAGCAAACAAGAAAATAATTTGAACGTAACGTCACGAGTTGCATCTTTCAACATGGTAGAAACGATAGATAAGAAACGAGACGAAGAACGAAGATACCTTGGAAGGTCGAAGGTGCCTTAACTCGCGTTATTTCCATTGTCGACAAAGCAAATGACTAACTCGCGTCACTTTCAAGTCCCATTTCCTCATCGTAGCCACTTACATTTCTTTCGTAGGCTGCTTTCCGGTTTCTGCTACCCAACGGAAATCTTCTAGCATAAAACGAAGGGTGCAGACGTAAGAAGGAAACAAGTGGAAAGAAGAAGAAACGCAGATAGAGGGAGGATTCTCCAACATGAGAGAATACCGAGAAAAGTCTCACTTTCGCGCTCGTAAAGTCCACCCTGACTTTATCTTTTTCGTCTTCCACCACCCTGAGATTTATCGGTGATAGCGCTTTGCTCCCCGCGCATCACGCACGTGGTAATAACGAATAATGCCGAGCAGTTAGAGAACCCTACCCTTCTCGTTCTTAAGTGAAAAGTGAGCCCTCGTTCCGTCGAGTAGGACCCCTAAGCCGAGATCACATAAGCCGAATAAGAAGGCTGGGGAGCGTTCTCCAAAAGGGCTCGAATAATGTTACCGTTATCACGTATTTCTTGGATCATTTTTTTGTGTCGTGGTCGATAGTAGTTTTATTGTATGATATCCCTCGCACGTTTTGTATCAATTGGGATCTTTTAACGTGGTCATTGAGCCGTTACTCTTTTTTTTTTTGACTTTAAGCTCTCTTTTGTGAAATACGACAATGGGACGGTATTTTTTGTTGTATCGATGTTAAAGAGAAATTGCGATTGGAAAGATATTCGGGACAATTGACAATTTTGCATTGGACTTTTTCGAAGGGATTGTATAAAATTTATTGAACGGATAACTTATTGATCGATGGCTCGGCGTATTTTGCACGGGTGCCATTTATCAATCTTTTTTTTATGCAAAAAATGAGGATATATTTGAAAGTAAAAAACGGAAGATTCTCTTTGGAAGAAGCTCTTTTCTACAATGTTTTATCTAAATACGTTCATATTGATATATTTTCTGTTTATTGGAAATTCGAAATTTCCCTCTGTGAAATAGACATTGGGTAAAAATAATAAAAATTGAATTTTTATTGTTACTTTGATACGATACGTGATTATTTTTTGGAGCAATGTATATAACGTTCTGAACTTTAAAATCCACACGAATAAAGTTACATAGATTAAAGCACATGTAGAGAGGAGTAAAATTAGTTTAATGACAGGTGACGAAGTTATTGATATCTGATGGCAGATACCTGTTATCGGATGGCCAAATGTAGAGAGGAGAATCTTCCACTTCGATACTTCTCTGACAAAACTTCACGTCTCGAATCATTCCGCGCGGCAACTTCTCTTAGAATCGTTTTCTTTATCATCTCTTTATACTTCCGCCTCATTCTCGCAATAAAAGAAGCAACTCTTCCATCGGAAAACTAAATAAGACACACGGACAGCTCGACATAGCACCACTGAGTTTAATTATTTTATCTCACGACCCGGGGGCACCGTGTACTCTTTTAATTGTTTCTTTGTCTCATCTCACCGTCCATTCTTTCCATGCGGGCTGCGTTCCTCTCGATCCTATTTATTTTCCTTGTCGATGCTCGGTACGATGCCACGCTCGGGCACTCTGGAACTTCAGGTATTCGCCATTGACGGCGAGAACGATCTTTCGGTACGTTGCACGTTCTCCTTTCCTCTTTTCCTCCTACTCTTCCTTTTCTCTTTGTCGCTTCTACCTTTTCCTTTGAAACTGTCGTTGTATCACTACTCTTGCACGTAATTATTTATTTATCGATGGGCATAGACTTTTCTCCGTAGAGAAAAAATGTTTGATGATGATATTACAAAGTATATCAAAAGGAAAATTAACCCTCTATAGTCTGAATTTTCTGTGGAGTTTGAAGATCAGTTGTTCGAAAGCGGTTTAAAAAATAATAAAAATTCTGATCATTTATCCTTCTTCGTCGAACAGAAAAAAATCTACGTTACTATTTACGTGAAAAAAAATCGTTCGTATCATTCGAATTTGTCGCTTTCGAAATATCAATTCGTTCAGAGAACCTCCGTTTCAGAATTATTTCGATACGATCGCGGATGTTTTCGATTTCCTTTGCTCGTACAATACCTCCAGCGATTTCGATGAAAAGCGTTAGGTCAGCCGAAAGCTGTCGTCGAATGCGCGAGCATTTGGATATAATATATAAGGGTAGGGCATTGTGTACCGACTACCCCAGGGGAAGACAATAAGAAAACCTCGTGGCATTGTGTCTGAGCCAGCAGTGCTCCGATAATCGAAACCAGCACTTTGCAGTTTTCATCCGCGCCGGCTGCAATAACGTCCGATTTCTGATATGTACGACAGGACCTGCCCGAAACGAGTAGCGGCACTGCCTTCGTCGGTGAACGACGCTAAATTCTTTCCTTTCTTCGGAACTTTCGAATCGTATTTTCAGATTGTCAATTTCTCCTCGATCCTTTGATATTCGATAGGAACATTGTGTGCACACAGGTCACTGGTTTTTAAAGAGGGTGTAATAAGGAACGTAGCTAGACACGACGATTAAGTATAGATTCACGGAAATCGGAATGAAATGTGGAATGTATTTCGAGAAATGAATGTCGACGGAGGAAGATTATTGGAATTTCTGTATTGCTAGAATTCTTTTCGATCTTAAAGGTATGCACGGTGTCCTGATGTCTTCCTGACTTAATCCTTTGGGTACCGAGACATTTTTGAATACAGATAATCATTTATTTGGCGAACCAAAACCACCTTTCTATCAGAAAGTTGGGCTGTTAATTCATATAAATTGTAAATGTTTCAATTGGTTCAACATATCACAACCGTGTATAATTAAATTTTCTCTCAAATCACATATACGCGTCGCTAGTCCGCAAAAGGTAAAAGTCCCGTAAAATGTCAATTTATTTCTAATGTTCCACGACAAAATGTTTTCTCAAAGAATATGCACATGAAAATCCATACCTTTATCTTTTTTCGCAATTGATTCAAATCTTTTTTTTACAAATAATTCTACAATTATGCTTTGCAACAAAAAAATATACAAAAATACACCGAATTTATCTTACAACGGAGTTACCAGTTCTTACTACAATATCGTCACTGCAACTACAACGGAGGGCAAAGGGTTAAAAAACTCCGTTTACTAATTCTGGATAATTTCTGAAGCTAAAGAACTTGACATAAACTTCACTTTTTATCAACCAACAAAAGCAGAATCTTGCAGATTGCAACACGGAATCCATACCAGAATAATTTAATAAACCAAATGCCGCGTTACTCCAGAGGATCGATTCTCAAAGATCATTTCTCTCCATCCTAACACGATAAATTTCAAAGTCACAATCTAAAAAAAGAAACCGTAGTTCTTTCTCGAAAGCAATCGAGAAAATACCTGAAGTAAATATACCAGCCTGCGTAAACTATAATAGTATGCCATCCTGACAGCGTGCGATCAAAGTTTACATTCCACGTTCGATGATCGGCAACGTGATAAAACACGCGGAAACTCTGTGAAGGCTCGGTCCCTGCGATGATGTCGCGTCGTTCTCGAGGACTGCTTGCACAGCCTCCGGAGGAGACGCCGGTATCTCCCTGGAATACCTGCGCACCGATATATTCCGGCATTTTGATCGTATTTCGCAAGGGGAGCTCAGAAGAAGCAACGAGAAGAAGGGAGAGACGCAGACGACGTTGCGCGTGAAAATAGAAGGGTGCGAAGAGAGAGAGAGAGAGAGAGAGAAAGAGAGAGAAGCAAGGAAGTACGATATATACTGATGCACGCGAAAATGTCGAGCGCAATTTCTGAAATT
This sequence comes from Cerceris rybyensis, assembly GCA_910591515.1. Classification (NCBI taxonomy): domain Eukaryota; kingdom Metazoa; phylum Arthropoda; class Insecta; order Hymenoptera; family Crabronidae; genus Cerceris; species Cerceris rybyensis. Next base: position 14,995,587 of record OU342799.1, read on the forward strand.
CCATCGTGTCGCTTCCCCCTGCCACTCAAATGCCGTACTGCACCCTTCATCCTCTCGTTTTCCTTATTCCTCCATTTGGTGTAGACTTCCTCCTACCTTCTCTTTCTACCTCTGTTTTACCCTTTGCCTCCTTCGTCTTCATAAAAGCTCACCAGGAAGAGACATCGCTCTCGACAACGTCGAGTGACACGGAGCTTTGAAAATTTCAACGACCGATTCTCGACGAGCTCGCGTCAGAGGAGGAAGACACGAGGACGCAAATTGGCGCAACGGTTATTCCGTGATTCGGTGTGGTGTCAGTTGCAACGTGGGAGATGAAGGAGATCAGATTTCCATTCCCCGATGCTTCTCGGATCGATTTCATACAGACAACAGAGTTCGTTTGACGTAACAGGAGCATTCGCAATTTTACGTGGCGCTAATCCAATTCTTCGAATCTCGCCTCTAATTATTATCCTCCCTATATCGAGTCTCAGTGTGCAACGCATTGCTGAAAAATCACTTCCCTCTTAAAGCTCCAATTTCGATGTAACGAACTTTAGAAATGATCGCGAGACACCAGTAGATATAATGTTTTCGATTTAAAAATCAAATTTCAACATCAATCTCCCTTTCTTTCCTTGGAAGACTGTTTTTATTCCACTCAACCGTTTCTCTCGACGTGACCTCGTTCCCAATTGTCCCTGCAGCTTTCCGCTGCTGTGAACGTGCATATCTGGCAGCTTGCATTCCATGACATGGGTATACACGATGCAACTTGCGAGAGGAAGGAAGCGGAGGATCGAGTTTGGAGGGAGAAACGTCGACATCGTTGACGGAAAGACGCGTGTGAAGGAAGGTAAAAGTAACGTCGACGGCGGACTCTGGGTGAATTCCCTCGGATTTGCCGGAAGCACCGTTCCAGCGGCATCGTTCAAAGTGGAAAAAAAAGTGACGATGATGAAACTGCGAGGAAACTGAGGGAAAATACGCGAGTGGATGATGCAACATAGAAGTAGGCAAAGAGACAGAGAATAAAATAGAAGGGCGGTGTCTGTCTGCTTGGTAGTCGAGTAAATGGTACGATGCGCTGTTTTAATGAGCCATTCGTGTCAACTTGCACTCGTCGAACAAAGGTGCGAGCTTTTTATGGACATGCACGCACTGTGCTAGCACGCGTCGCGAAACGACTGGTTTGTTCGTTGGTGTCGTGACTCCGGAGGTAATTCATTTACACCTTGATACGAGGAAATTTAGCGAGCTATAGAATTTTACGTGTCTCAGCGATGATTCGGATTTTAGTTCGTTCTTTGGCTCGTCGAGGGGTTATTCAATTATCCTCGTGGGCGTGAGCTTTCGATGAAAGAAAGGGGAGAAATTAACCCTTTCGATGCTGAAATTGTAATAACATACTTCATGAAGTGCTGCCATGTTGATGCCGTAGATTTATAAACACTTTGTGGCTTGTAAATAATTTAGCTTCTCTTACTGAAAATTTTAGCTAAATTAACGTTTGAAGAATGAAATTAATTTCCACCCTTTACTTTTAACCCTTTGAGGACGATGGGCGCATACATGCGGTTTGAGAAAAAATTTGATTACAGTTTGTCGATGCATATATGCATGGTTACAATTGAAAACGTTGCAACATTATTATACTAATAGTAATTTACAACTTCTATACGTTAACAATCCGACTTTCCATTAAAAAAGTGTCCTGTCATTGTCAAATAAATGATTATTTCTCAATATTCAAAGAAGTCTCCGTCCGCAAAGGGTTAAAAGGTATTAGACTCAGTTGATATCTGTTAATTGTTGAAGCAAGTTGTTAAAGTACAGGACCTTTTCTAGAGTTAATAAGCCCATAAGCCCATCATGCATGTCCTGAAAGCATCTTCGTCTTTTTACATGAACAACAACCCTTTTCCATCTAAAGTCCATTGATTTTTGCGAAAAGTATTTACACAAATATTCCTGCTAATAAAAAATAAGTCAGAGTCTATACTGTGCATAAACATTCAAACACCCAATTAGCTAAGTCAAGCAACTTTTCCTTCATCCTCCACATCTGTGCAAAAAGTGCACATCAGTCACAGCCACAAGACACAAAATACAGCACCTGAAACTTGCAGCTCTATCGTAAAAGGAGAAAAAAAGCTGAAAATCCCGAAAGGCTTAATGTCCCAGCAAACGGTGAGTTTCCCACGAGTTAGCCGAAAAACTTGGTGAGCTTTCCGAAAACGCGTGATCCTCTCGAGAGGGTGGCGCGGACGATTCGCGACGCGTTACACGAATCCACCGGTTAATCCGGCATGCGGTGGTGTCGGGAGCGAAACAAAACTCATCATCGGCAGGGAGACGCCTCGGCCTGGTCGGCCGCAGTCTGCGCAACACGCGAATATGCAATTATTTTTAATTGCACGAGGGAGAACCACGCCGATCGAGTCCCGGGTTTCCGCGGCTGCATTAAAATGCGTCTGGGTGTAAAATTGAAACCTGCAAATCCGCCGACCCGTGTGTAAGCACGAGGCCGCCAATTTGATAATGTGATTTTCAACAAATAATTTCGTACGAACAGGTTCCGGGGTATTTGTGCCTTCCCTCCGAAAACACGAGGGCTTTCGTACGGATGACTCGCCGCCGCGATTCCGCGGAGGGTTCGGTCGATGATGGACGAGTGAGTGTTCGAAATCATTGGGAAAATCGGGAGATTGGTCGATGATCGGGGATGAAAGGCTGCGAGCTGCGTAGCCGTTCAATTACCATGGGGGAGAGGCGTCAAAATGATTTTAAGTGGCTGCCAGGATGCTTTCGTATTGATGCGTTGCAAATATTTGCATTACTTCGATTGCTTTTCTGTCAGTAATTTTAATGAGACCTAGACTCTCGGGGATACTGATTGAATGATTGCCCTTTTTCGCGGTTTCGTCTGGTGCTTTCTCAAAATTGTAATATCTGAGGGCCCGTACGAGGGTAAAATTTACACGGTTTCTCATAAATTTTCTCCAATTGAATTCAATGATATGATTAACAAATTTGCGTTTTATAAGAATCGTTACCGTATTGTAACACAATCGAAGTACATGACAATGCTCTAACATTCTAATTTACGGCCTTCACCGTTAGATAATTAAAACGACTCGCAAGTACTTCTCGAGAAAGTTACAATTAGCGTATAATTGCACTTTTCGCTGAAAAAATGTTCCTCCTATTTCATGGACATTTGAAACGTCGTTAACTCCTGCCACACCCAACGAACGTATTCTATAATCAAGTTCCACGCAATCAACGTCGATCCGGATCTCACGATCCATCGTATTGCAAAGTAAATATAAATAAAGTAGGCGTCAAAAGCAGTACTAAAGTATAATAAAATTTCATTAAAACCTTCTACACCTTATGGTACTCGACGGTGATGAAATTTTCGCTAGAACGGAGAACCAAAACCTCTAAAGTGTTCGATGGCGCGGGAGTGAACGGTGCGAATCTTTTTCAAGATCGTTTGGCGAATCGAATCGGAGTAAAACGATTCGCCATCCCGATAAACGCGGATTCTTAGAATTTCTTCGGAACGATCTCAGTGGAACCCACATAGTCGAGAATGCGCCTTGCAAAATGAATCGGCGCGACCGGAGGTTCGATTACCGATCTTCAAAAATACGTAAGCCAGTCGCCGCGGTAGTTTCCGAGAAATTGCATCGATGAATTAAAAAATTATCCACTGCCTTAGATTACGTTGGCTCTCGTTCCGCTGGTTATCCAATTGTATCGGACCAATACACTCGGGGAGGATGCAATCGTGGTGCTCGGCTTTGGATTGTACTCCTCTCTTTGCCAGAAGGCGAATTTCCGAGATGGGAATCACGTTGACAACGGGCTTATCGTAATTATCGTGGCGCTTGCACAAATATCTTCGAATGCAGCGTACGTGAGCGTGCATTTGCGTGGGAACATTAGCGAACGGACGTCACTGTAAACAATTGTGTTACCTGCAAAAAGATATAAGCGGTAGACAGGAATTGCAAGACGTTCGGAGAATTTACATTAAATAGCGGCGAGTAAATTAGTGGAATGGAAAAATCGGGGAGATGCAGACAAACGGGATACGGTTTATATTAATTAACACGGTGAATGTTACTAGTATTTTGTTACTTTCATAGTTTCTGTTGAAGTGAATCTTTTTCTATTAATATAACATCTTTATGAAGGAGAAATTTTAAAAGGACTGATAGATAGATGTTCAGCAGACCTTTATCTTTTTAATGATAATATGTAAAAATTTAACGTGTTAGAAAATTCATAAATATTGCAATATAAAAGTTACTGGAAATTTTATGGAATTAAATAGCGCCAGTCATCAGCGAGTCCAGTGGTATTCGACATGTTAATTATAGGAAATTCTAGCAATTTGAAAATTCTGAAATATATTTATTTCGATCGATACTACACGAAATTGAACTGAACGTGTAATATTTGGTTTTGAGCAATATCCACTATTGAACTATTAACTGTTAGCTTTCAAATTTTACCGCTATTAACCTCTTAGGCGCGGTTGAATTTCGCGCGGCGCTGTGTCTCTGTACTGCAGAGTCTGACACGAATTATGTGTAAACGATACAGCACTCCAACGAATCTCTACGTAAGTAGATATAAAGTTTTTTAAATTAAATTAGCATTTTCCTTAAAGATACGATAAACATACTTTAATTTCCATTCAAATGGTGAGTGAGTAAGCCACTATAAGTAATGTTGCGTTGTTCAAAAGGATGACATCCGCGAAAGCTACTACAGCGGCGCTCGTGCTTAAGAGGTTAGGTTCAAATTCGTTTAGAAACTTACTAGCAAGTAAAGAGTTTAAAATTCATAAAAAAAGCAGACAATTAACTAAACATTAAATACCGCATCCCCTATGCGCAAAAATACCGTAAGAAACTGTAAAAAATCCCCTCGATTACATTGTTCACTATAAAAAGCGACATTTTCCCCAAAGCAGAAGAAAAACTCCAGCAAAAGGTTTGAACTGGAAAGCCGCGGAGAGAATAAAGGAAACGTTCAATGACGAAGAGGTTTCCATTTTTATCCGTGTGCAGAGAATCGAGCAAAGAGGAAGAAAAGGATTCAGAGAGGAGAGAAGTTACGGCGGGCAGCATCGATGAAAGGAGAATCGTGCAGCGCCGATTCTATTCACGCGATGAACGTGCAGATACAAGGTTAGGTGAGATAGCATCGTCGGATTAATTATGCGTAATGCGTCGGACGTAGATACACGCGTGTATGCGATACTGCATAGGTTTGGCGTATGAGCATCGAAACGTAGGTAGCCGTAAGTACGACGGTACCGGCTAACGCATTCAATTATCATTGTTGCTTCGGGAGTTTACAGATGTTTCTGCGATAATCACGTTGGTACGCGATTACACGTTTATCCTGCCGGCTTGCATTAGCCGCCATTCAATGGCAATAGTAACGACAAAGGAGAGGGAGAGAGGGTAAGAGAGAGGAGGTTAGAAACTACCCTTGAACGTTTGAAAAGGGTAGAAAGAAAGAGAGCGAGCAGAAAGAAGGGAAGAGATAGAAATGCGACCACACGACTTAATTAGAGTCGTTGGAAAAATTCACGCGATTCAGGTTGCACATACACCGTTGCATCGGATGGACCAGAGTCACTGGCGTTGCTCCAGATCTCGGTCGTTAGTCTCTTTGAATATTTTTCGACGATCATACAGAGGGAAAGAGAGAGGTGGATAAAAAGGCAAAGAGACATAATGTGGTGTACGTACTGGAACGTAAATTGCGGTGTATCGTGGCTTCTTGCAGGTGGCAAGCGGCTCTGTAATTTAAAGGAATGCGCTTTTCGGAATCTCCGGGTGCATCGACGAAGGCGCTTTCGTGGAAAATAAAAATGCATCTCGCACGCGTCCTTCGGTGGAGATAGACAGTTCTCTCGCAAAATTCTGCTCTTCGGGAAGTCCAGAGAGGAAACCTGTGGGTACTCCCGTTCAAACCGCTACATTTCAGTACCTCCCTTCTCTCTCTTTCTCTCTGTTTTTCGAAACCCTTTTTCTCTCCATTCGCTTCTGTCTTTTTCTCTTTTCTTCTCTCGTTCTCTACGCTCCTCATCGAGTAGAATGTTTTCATTCGACTGCATCCCATTGTGTGGCAGTCGGTAAATGCCGAAACGCTGATGCGAAAACTGTTTTCCTTTTTTGCCTTCGTTAACCCACATTCACGTGTGCATTCGGTTCGCATATCCGCCCCTCTGCCCCTCGCTCTCTCTCTCCGACTACCTTTTTTCCACTCGTTTATTTCGCTCGGTCTCTGAATTAAGCTGATTTATAGTGTTTACTGACAATATACCCCACAATTCTCTCTTTTGCGGTGTTAAATATTACTATATCGATTCAGGATTTATTTGGTGTCCTCCATCAACAGCACCTTTCTTAACAAGACCGTAGTTGCACGTATTAGGGGGACCGGAAAGTAATCTAATTTTTTTACCTAAAATTCAAATAAATTTGAGACAAGTTTTTATTATTAACACTAGAACTACCAAACCAGTCAAAATGAGTGGTACACAATTTTTTCAAAAAATTCTCCAAGTTCACATAAGAGTGACAGAATAAATATTCTACGTCTATATCAATAAACACAAAACACCCAATCGATCAAATTTTCCGTCGCTTGATTCCCCCTTTTTCCAAGTATTTAGTTAATTTATTATAATATGATAGATTTGAGGCCGGTAGTTCTAGTGTTAATGAATTATATAATCACCCTAGTTATCGACAACTTCTTGTCATCTAGTATAAAAATTATCAAAGATCAATTAAAATCACTTGCTTTGTGAGGAAAGATTCTGGACAAACGACGCTACTTGCCGGTCCCCCTAATACTTCTTATAATTTTGCTTCGTGATTGTAGTTTCAGCTAGTCCATAATAGTATATAATAGACTATAATAGTCTAATTGTACAACGCGAGTTGAGTTTTAGACAGTAAAGGTGTAAAAACGATAAAATAGCTTATGCATCCCCCATGCGGTTCTCCGCCGTCTTTTGGCCCAGCGAAGAATTCGTTTCCGAAGAAGGCAACAAACGTTGTGCCTATCGAAATTTTGTTTCGCGAGAGGTGATTTGAAAAACATGCGTGCACAACGAATAGGTCGGGGAATGGCCTCGAAATCCTCGGCGAGACAGAGTCATTGCGTACCACGGTGACGACGGGAGAGCAGGTGTGCCAGCCGGATTAGGCGTGAAATCGCACGGATAACATGTTTTCCTTCGGTAATACCGCGCGACAAAGGGATTTCGCGAGGACGCGAGTGACGTCGAGTTTAAATCTGGGGGAAAAAATACATACCGAGAGGCGGATACGCGTAAACAACCCCGAGAGAAAGTGCGCGATGATCCAATAGGATATGGGAAATTTAGAAAGGGCTTTGGAAGATTATTGTGGTTTCTGCGGGAAATTTATTTAACTGTTCTACCAGATGGTCAGATGAATACCTCTCCTTCAGGTATCTTGGGTTTTGTGCGTTTATGAAATACGAGATTGTTTTTAGATATTTTAATGTGTTATGCTTTTAGAAGCATTATTTTGTCCTTGTGTAAATACGGAACGAGGAAGGAGATTTAAAAAATTCTATCTTGATGTCCAAGGCTTTCAGTATGTTGATAAAGTTATGGATAGTCACAGTTGAGTTTGATGTTAAGTATAGGAGAAACTTATTTTAGACAAATGTTCTATACAGTTTCATTTCATTCTTATAAAGTGTCTTATTAAATTATTGTCTTTTGTTTTGCAACAAGAAGAGGATACATGATAGCCCCTGAAAAAATAATTTCATCAAAATGTATCTCCAATTTGCGTCTATATTTCTTCATTTTCTCTTGAAATAATTGCAAACTAACTTTTTCTTAGCAACGACTAATATATTTAAATATACTATATAAATAATTCAAAGAGAAATCAAGAGGTAAAAATTGTATAAGATCGACGTAGAATATTTGCGTCATGGTACCACTATCAATTTTCAAAATTTTTAGCAACAAATAGGAACCGGTTCTTTTCACCACCTTGATACTTTCAACATTAATAAATTGGTCGAAAAAAAACACACCATTATTGTATACTCACTGTCATCATCTTAATAAACTATTAAAAACTCTTAAAAATCGGAGCACGACCCCTTCTTGCAAACATTTCAAAAATACTGCAAATTCCTTTCAACCATTGTTCTCATACAACGTAGCAGCAAACGCTTTCCCCACGATTCTAGACATAATACGATCGATTATAAAAATATATTCGCAATCTTTCTAACCACGTAACCATTTTATTTTCAGGCGTAGTCGGAGCTCGGAACTTCACGATGGAGTGTCGCAAGGGTCGACGGAAAGGTCTGCTTGGTGGCCTGGTCCTTGCATGGCTCCTTACCAGCGGTTGTACCGTCGCCGGGCGAAATATAGGTAAGTGCGAAAGTATTTACGATTTCAGCATGCCGATTCCTGCGAGCAACTACGGACTCTCGAGTCTGTCCTTGCGCCAATTAAGCGTTCCCGCGACAACGTGCAAGTACGAATATTTACGTGTTGCCCGACGTACAGCGTTTGAGAGCGAACGTTGGGAGAGAAATTACTTCTTCGGTGTTCGATGCTAATTCACCGAGGTGGGAGAGCACTTTCGACACGTTTGCGGGCTTTTAATGTACTCGTTTTTTACGGATGAATTTAGTGCCTCAAAGATATGTGGTACTTACGTCAATGTTTCGCGGAAATGGATGTGGAGAGAAATTTCAACGCTGAGATTAAAGTATTAAAAACTATGGAGTATCGCTTGAGAGAAATTACAGGGGATGAAATTCCTCGTTTGTATTTATGGATATTTTAATTTTAATTATATATCATTTTCTTTTGTGCTTGCTTTTGGTATCGTTATTGTTGTACATCTTTATATATTTTTCGACCATGTCCTTTGGTCGAATTATTAACTACGTATTATTTCAAATTTGAATTAACATCGAACAATACTACCAACGCTGACTAAGAGTTTAATTATTTTCAAAACTACTTGTCATCAAATATTTCACAAAAAATCGCAAACACTGTCAACCCCCTCTTTGAAACTCGACCCAACTATCACGTCATTCGAAAAACACATTTCGAATCCAACAAAAACTGAGTTCCCCAGTCATTCTGCAATGTCGTTAAGCGAGACGAAGCTAAAATCACAGAGCACGGTCAATTAAAAAAAAAAGCCTGTTACAGTACAATCAATCGTATAATAAAACCTCCCAATCCGTGTTTTCACCACGGCCGTTAAACCTGGCGCGAACGGTACGCATATCTTTGACCATTTAGCGCGTACAAACGACGATATCTATTTCCGTCAATTAACTCGTTTCAACGACGATCCGGGTGGGCGTAATTTATCGCGAGCGGTCGGCGCAAAAATGTTGACACCTGCTGCCGATACTCGAACGTTTCCCGGCCGTCATAATGATTCGCGCGGGATGAAGAGTAGGGATTTAAAAGAGGGGGGTGGACGAGGAGGAGGAGGTGGAGGCATCGCGTAATAGCACGCCGGAGGGTGGGTTTTGAAATGGTGGTTTGCCCGGCAGCGGAGGGTGGACGACGGAGATCGACGCACTGCATATCCGGTCGGCCAAAACCGCAGCTCGGCGGGTGCGCTTACGGGTCGACCGTTGAAACATTTATCGGAAAGCAAACATAGTGTGTTTAATAACGAGGATGGAAGTAGCCGTGGCATGTGTACACTGCGCCGGCTGTAGTAGCTTGTACCCTGACGGTGAAGATCGTCCCTTTAACCCCTCGAAAGACCCTTACGAAATGGACGAGGACGAATGCCTGACCGAGTTGAAGCACATGGACCTGTTCTCTGCACAGAGCTAGACTGAAAATTACCTCACTCTCATAATTGACTTGAGAAAGCCCGCGTAAATGGTAGCAACGTCTTTGGACTTTGACGCGCTCCTTAGGGTGCGCAGGGAGCGTTCTTGGGTGCTCGTGCGTTATCCGTTTTACTAGCAAGTAGAGCGATTAGGATGTTGTGCGCATATGTTGTATTTCATGGATGAAAATAGCAGAGTTTTATGGCGATAATAGTCTTGGTCGATTGATACAAATTTTAGAAATTCGATGGTTATTCTATCTAACAAATAATGGTACCAAACGTTGTTGAGGGTTCGTGTGTTAACGGTTTAATGGAAAGTAGTGTGATTAGGATTTTTCTTACTATGAATTTTGGAGTGACAACGTTTAAGGAGTGTGTCTACAAATAAGTATATCTGTAGGTAGTTATGAAGAGAGAAAAAAGGGACCTCGGAAAACATGTATGGAGCGTCTACTAAGGATCAACCCCTTTTATAAGGAATAAAAACGCTGAGTCGTTTGACTTGAAAAATGATACTCTGACAATTCGAGAGAATTTTTTCGAAGAGGCAACGTATTCAAATTTAAAGTAACATTAAAAACTGCAATTCCGTTGAAATTTTTCAACTTACTATTTTTTAAGTTTGATATTATCCACAATAAGGTTCTCAAGTACGAAGCAATTTATTAATTGCTTTTCCCTTAACACCGTAACTAAATAGAAACCAGCTTCGGTAAGACTCTCAAGGATTTCTTGAAACAATACCCGTACCATTAAACGAATTTGATCGTTGAAAGAGACGCTTCAAGACGTCGCGTTTGCTAAGAATTTTCTTCCGATTTTTCTCAGAATAATCCTTCCAGCATATTTGTACTCCACGAAAGACAAACATCTCAAAGAGCCATCGACCGAATTTCCCCCAATGAGGTTGTTCTTCTCTCGTTTTCTCCAGCGTGAAAATAAAATCGTACAAAAGGTCCTCGAGAAACTGCGAAAGAATTCCCAAGCACCGAGGGTTCGTCCGCTTAAAAAAAAAAAGAAGGGTTGTGCAACCAGGGCGAAGTTTCGGAACGCATTACACACACGCCGAGGCAGAAGGAACATTAACGAGCGGCAGTCTCGAGAGTGATTTCGCTGAGTTCAGAAGGGTCAAGTAAGGAGACCGACGTCCTCCAGGGGTGAAGAAGGGTTTCTCTCTCCTCCTTCGCGATTATCACACACCCCGGTGCGCCTAATCCACGCAGCCGGCGTCCTCGGTGGTGCATTTCCAGTATTCTGCCTTTCGTCTCGCTTCAATCCCGCAACCACACCGGGGGAAGGTGGACTGTAGGTGTATTTGGAACGGTTCGTCTGTCTATGTACGCTTCACCGACACACCGTGGAAATATCAGGAGTACTCGAACGATGGATAAATCAAAATCGCCTGGCATTGTGCGCGGTTTGCGATCGACGGCTCAGACGGCTTTAGCCGTCTTTGATTTCGCTCAGAGAAGGGAAGGGGAGTAAGAAAAATGAGCGGAGGCAGATAAACCTCGAGAGGGAACGTGACGTGACAATTTTAAGAGCTCCGATACCCCGTCGTTTTATCTTCGCTTTCATGATATTATTCATCGTGATTTCGGTGGCTGAGAAATTAATTCTTTTCTCGAAATCGAATGTCTGGAAATTGGTCGAAGCTTCTTTCGACTCTTATTATTCTTCTCTCTGCAATTGTAACTCGTATCGATGTTATCGATGGATAGAAAGTAACGATGAATTCAATTATATCTCTGTTCGATCTTCCAAATAGAGTTACTTCCTTCACGACTTATTTCAAGCTGTTCGAACGAATTTTAATCTGCCGTAGATATCGCATCGGGGGAGACATTTATTCTCGACAGATCGTGCCGTATGTCTTACTCGGGTAGAAATACTCTTTGCAGCTGTGGACCACCTTGGACACCGGTCACGAACTTTCTCTCTCTTATTCTAGCTTTTGTTCTTGACATATCTCTTCCTTCTTCCCTCTTTCTCTCTCTTCAATTCTTCTCTCTGTTTCTTTCCTATTCTCTGCCTTCCATCGAGGAAGATTTATAAACGCGGGAAAGGGGAGGTGCCAGCGTGCGATTTACGGCCGCCACTTACGTCGCTGTGGTGCATTCTGTGCAATTAATATTTATGTAGGATAGATCGGTAATCCTATTATACACTCGGCACAATATCACGATAATAAGCATCGTGGACAGTGCGTGATTATAGGCTGCACGCAGCGTCCCCGAGGCGAGTCGAAACCGGCGGCGTGCGCCGTGTCCTTGGAAGGGTATAAAGATTTGGAAAAAAATTTCTCACGGCGGAATTAAAAATCCTTCGAATACCATTCTGTTATTTACTCGCGGTTGTAATCCGCCTTTAATTATTTCTCCGAGCGTATCGAGGTAATCCTCGATCGCTGCTGCGTCGTTAGATAGGCAGATAATAAACGAGTTACAATCCTCGCTGAATTTCTCCCAGTCGAATGTTCATGGTAGATGAAAAATGTCTTCGTTCGAGATAAGTTTCGCTTTTAAATTTCTACACGTTCGTATCTTGAATCCTTGAATGTCCAGACATCGTTCTGATAAAGGGAAATAATTCTTACGATTCACAGTACCAAGAAACGTTCTCCGATTCGAATCGAAACGGTCTGCCGGCTTAAAACGTCCTTCCTGTTGGCGAACCGTTAAACAAACTTGCCTAAACCGACGTCTTTTTCTTCTTCGGTTCGAAGCAACTCGAAAGCCGTAGCTACTCGTTCCTCGGACTTTCGGTGTCGAAGATTTGTGGCACATCGGTAACACACGGTGGTCCCAATTTACCGAGCATTACCTCACTTTTCCCAGTTATTTCTCTGCCATTGCAGTTTCCTCTTTGCCTCTTGCCTTCGTCTTTTACTCTCCTTTCCGCTTGTACGTTTTTCTACATTTCCCCTTCAACGTTTTTCGCTCGACGTTCGTTTCTTTTCTCAACTTCATTTACTTCGTTTTACCTTCGTCTTTCTATCTGCTCTGTGGCTTTTTCCTGTCAGGTGATTTTTCCTGACGTTCGTTATATTTGAAGTTTGCAGGTCTTTCAATTTATAGAATCCTATTTCGTGCTTTATTTCCGAGATCTCGATTAATGATATCTCGAGATAATACACATTATTTACTTCTTTTTATTTACTCATTACTCTGTACTTCATATCTTTTTCTTTTTCGTTGGAAAATGTACAATCAACGATAGAATTTTAAAAACTTATTATGTCGTCTTTATACCCTTTTATAGAATGTCCTATATCAGAGTCTTTTTTAACTCGTACGATCATCTTCCATATTTTTCACCTTTAAAACCTATCGGTCAATAATATCCGGAGTATCGTCGAATAAAGACGATCGGTCTCTCGCATTATTCCTTGTCCGTAACCGCCAACGTCGCTAATCTGATTTCCAATCGTGCACGAGTGGCTGCTACTACTAGCACGGCTCGCTGATCATCCCTTCTTTCTCCCTCTTTCTAAGCCCCGACGCGCTTTCGCCGCGTTCAATGAGTTTTCTGCGATCGGTCATCCGGCCGGGAATAACGCGTCTGAAGATTCAATTTAATTTGACCGGCGGAATCCGGCTTGCAGACATAGCCAGACTCTCCTATTAATGTCCAAAGGATAAATTAATATCGGATAAACTTGGAATCGTCTGGCAATCTCGACGTCTAAATTTAATCGGCTGGTTTTTATGTCCTTCCATCTTTCTTCTTTGCATCTATCGACCATGTACAGAGTGCTTCAAAAGTAGTTGTCATGGCTTTTAGGGGTCGTTCTGCACCCTTGTTCTTCATTTTCTAATTTGTAACACTAGTAAGGATATCTCGTGCGTTTCTCGCCGAAAGGCCGGAGAGCTGGAAGCCTGATTTACTCAGCTAAAATTTAGTCACGAAGATACAATGAGAAATTAATTTATACGAGAACGGTTCGTTTCTGAATCATTGTTCTTCTCTGACATTTTACCTGCGTAACAAGACGAATGATATGAGCCAGTAAAAAAAATTGATACACTTTTGCGAATTTTGTTGCAAGTTTTTTCGCATTTCTCTATCGATTTGAGTGATAGAACGACCTCTGAAAGGGATAATAACTACTTATGAAACACCCTGTATCAATCCAACGACTGAAAGATGGCTAGAAAGCATCGGACCATCTCATTTTCAACTGCCTATTCCCGCAATTTCATTTTTGGAATCCCCAAACTCACCAGGCTGAAGTAAACGACTATGTGGAGTATTCAATTTAGAAAACTAAGCTTACAAACCCCTAACAACATGCCGAAATTACAAAATCGAGATTTCTCTTCCCTTTACAATTCGATTTATCCCTCATCCTTTTTTTTTACCCCATTATCGGTATAACGACATCGCCATTGTCAGGTGTACGAGGTGATTTTCATTTGCAGAAGAACGTCTGGCAATGCGATGGAATGCGGCCAAACAAAATCCCCAAAGTAACCTCGACTTGGACCATCTTGGGCCGCCCGTTCACTTCTTTTCTTCTTTTTGGGGGTGGAACTTGGTTCTCTTGCTGCTCGCGTTTTCCAATTCGCGCCGAATGGATCGGTCGCGCGGAAAATAAGAGATTGCCGCGATCTCCTCCGCGCCTCTCGTGGTTGCACAACCTCCCCCGAGAAAGGAAGGCAAGAATGGGATGAGGGTAGAATGAACGAAGATAGTAGAAGTAGAGGGTTAAAGTCCTTCGAATTCCTCGACACGGAGCCGTTCGACGGTGAAGCTAGAGAAGGAGGACTTTTAATTCCCGTGACGTTTACTTCCGGCGTACGTGACCCAGTTCTTCCTTCGCAAAAATTGCTTCCAACCCGTTCGCGCTACGTCCTTCTTCAGCCTGTTTTCTATTCGCGCCGGATCCTCCATGGTTTTTGACCGTAATTGAAAATCTTCCCTCTCGTCGTTGTCGTTCTTTCTTTTCCTTCTTTCTCTGCATTTGCATAGAGAACTCGAGCGAACCAGGAGGGAAAGCCCCGCGACGACGGTGGATTATCGTTTCCTTTTTATCGGGGTCGTGGCATACTTTGTGCCACGTTAGTGCGCCTAGTCGGAGAAATAGTTTCCTGCTAGCGTTCCGAATGCCTGACTGTGCGGATTGTGCGTTTCTACTCGAGCCGAGCGATACCCGGGCGCATGATAATGACGTTGGGTCAGAGGGTCGCCGGAAAGTGATGGAACAATTCGCGATATCGCGAATATCGCGATAAGTCCCACTCATTCGCAAGGAATTTCTACCGACTGTTTCCTTCCGAGGTATAAATAGTTCGATTCAAGATAAGCAGAATCGATACTTCGTGGAACTGTGAAACGAAGAATTCCAATTTTTTTGCAAACTATATCTGCTAGGATCTATTGCTGTTGACTCGAATAAATTTATTTGATTGTTGTAGCATATCTGGAGAAATTTCTATGATTGATGGAATTTCATTTTGTTTAATTGCATATTTCATAATTTTTTTAATTGGTTAGAAAAGATTGTCATTGGGAGAAATGGGATAAAGCAATGTTTCTCTGCTTTCTGGGTAATCACATTTGTTGAGTGTAAGCTGCTTTGAAATTATGCATTTTTAACTTTGCATTTTTAAACGTTCATCTATAATTTTCTGTTCTCCCCACCGTAAAATGCAAGTGTGAATACAGCTTATAGCAGAATTAATTGATTAATAGATATAGTGTTCGCGAATCTAAAAACAAATATTTTTCAAGAATTATAGCTCGTCAACTATTACCAAAGCGGACGGAGAAAAGGGTACATAAATACTCTCTATAAATTATTGCAAAAATTGATAGGAGCTGCAAGCAGAACGGCAGGGTCAATATAAGAAGCGAATGTTTCGTTAAATTGATAAGAGCGTCCCATAAAAAGTTCATAGAATTTAATAACCTCTTTTTACGGCTATCTATCGGCAATCGACTCTACGCGCGACAAAAGATCGATCTCTCACCCCCGTGAAACGGAGATACCAGTGTCTTTGGAGCGGAGCACCCATCAGTTTCTCTCCTTATAGCACCGTCACCCCCTTACGGATTCTTCGACGTAATCGATTTCCGATTTCGGAGTGGCGGCAATTTCTCAACGCTCCGTGAAAAATAACTCTGGAATAAGCCGTGCTTTCCACCACCACGGGATACCGCGTTTACCCTCCCTTCCTCCGTGTCCCTCTCTCCTTTCGCATCCCTTGAAAAACCTACCACCATCCAGACTCACGTTCCGCTTTCGTTTTCTTCTTTCACGGCCTCCCCTCTGACTTCGTTCTTTAACCCTATCCCTCGATTGCATTTCATGTTATGGGTGCAACCCTCAAGAATAGGAAAACAGAGAAAAAGAGAAGGAAACGAAGAGGGTTAAGAAGCCAGCGATGCAAAAAGAAAAGAGAAAAGGAGAATGGAAGCGTTATCTGTTTAATAGATTACTTTCGGCTTTACTTTTTGGCTCGTGTTAACTGCTTCCGACGGCGAATCGGCCGGGCTAGGAGAAAAAGGGGATAATAGGGAGCTTAAGAGAAAGGAGGGGGTGTAGAAAGGCCTCGATGGTAGAAGGCAAGCAGCTTTTCAGTAAAAAGCCACGAACAGAGTGGAGGCAGGGAGGAGGTGGAAGAAACGGTGCTTTATTAAGACGCACGAAACGCGAGGGTGGAGTCGTTCGTGATAATAAAACGATCTTTCTCTCTTCTCTTCTTTTCTCTTCTCTCTTCCACCGCCATCGACATCTCCCGTTTTCTCTTTCTCATCGGTGAAACTCACGAAATCGTTCCATTGTTCATCGTTAATGCACATCCCCGATCGTTCGATTCGTTTTTCCTCCGTTCGTCGAGCCTCTTCTCTCTTCTCTTCCACACACTTGACCTGCTTCCTGGTTCTCCGGCAGCCGATGGAAAGTAGTAGCCGACACTCTCAAAATCGTCTCCCATTTCGTTTTGCCGAAGGCGGCCCTCGTCTTTTTACCTTTCCTTCGTTTCTTCCACTCGTCTTCTATCCTCCTCGTCCCTTACCTTTTTTCCGATCACGCTCTTGTTAACATTCATACGAGCGAGCCTCGGTCCTTTTTGCTAAGTCGACTCCCTCAAAGAGAGAAAAGAGGTTCTACGGTCTCTGGGGTAACCGACATCCCTCACGGATTTCTCCCTGTTGGTTCGTTCGTGTACCAGCACAGTTCTGCCTTCCTGTAACGGCAGCAACTTCTTTCTCGACGAGGTTAAATCCGCGTAAAAGCGTTTCGACGACTACGCGAAGTTTGCTGGTTGCGTAATTCTGCGTGGACGTCGGGGAATTCGATTTATCGATAGTGCATGGTGCACTGCTGGGATAGTATTTGTTGCGTCGCCAACTCAAAATATGCTTCCATATGAGACTCGATTGTGGATGTTCAATCGGTATTTTAAAAGTCCAAATGGGATTGAAATAAATTATATTTACTTAATGTTAGTGTACAAGGTGTAGAATTACTAGCGTAAACTGATGCAATAACGTTGTGTGCCTGAATTTGTGTGGTGAAAGAGAGGCTGAGTCGATGCGCTGGGCATTTTTTTGTAGATATTTTTGAGGGGAGGTGTAGGGACTTGATAGAGTTAGATGGCAATATTTCCAGAAAGTCAAGGATGAACTATAGGGGGATAAAGTGCGCATAAAAGGGGTTGGATTATACACCCTGCATGAACAACTAGTATTCTGTGCGATGAATTACAATTTTCTATTGAAAAGAAGAACAAGAAAAAGTGATTTAATACTTTGTACTGTAGTATGTGAACGTTTTAATGTTCACCTGGAGTCTGCAGTGAGCTACTCGTACTTTTTACACTCTATCGTGTTGTTGAGAAAATTGTCTTTCCGTATTCCATCGACATAAGGCTGAAAGTTTACAATTAATCTCCGAACTTTTGTGGCACAACATCATCGAAAGACCTACATGTCGAAAGTCTTTGTGCCAAATTTGTCCTAAAAAGTTTTTCCAAAAGTCCGCCTCAAAAATCCTTACATCTTCCACCATGATTTTCGCCATTGAATTGCAAACAGGCAGTCGCGAAACATGCAAATTTTCCAGTTGAAATTCGCAGTTCTAAAAAATTGAAATCGACCAAACAATTTTGGTCCCTTTTTTTTCTCTCTAAAATTCAGCAAGTTCTATGGAGCAAAACCATTAAAAGCGGCTTGTCCACGTAACGATTCCGCCCTTCTGTACGCGAATCTGTTTTCTAATAAGCGTTACCATTTTTTTTTTCACCGATCAACGAGGGAGAAAGAAAGTAGAGATGGAAAGAAAAGAAAGAAGGGTGGGTCTTCGTAGGAGCAGAACTTTCAGCCGGAGTTTCCCCAAGCGCATTAATGTGCGCCAAATTAAACGGAAGTTTCTTCTTCGACTGAAACTTTGTTAAACCGCCTTGTAAATTCCTGTCTGCCCTCGTTGCTCGCGGAAGTGCAAAGCGCTTCGGCAAAATATTGCAGCTTGTTAGACGGCTGCTGATACCGGCCGCTATATCGATGTATCAGCGGTACACTGATACCGGACTGCTTGCGTGAAACTTGAATTTTGTATAAACTCCGACCGAAGGTATGCCTGTTCATCCGAGAAAGAGAACAAAGTGCGCTTGGAAAGCGATGCAGCATAAAAAAAAACCCGCTTATTTTACAACGGTTAAACGTGGCTCCTTTGTTCGGTGGAAAATTGCTGTCGGCCGCGTAATATCTTGGTTAACTTTCGAGAAAAATGCCTCGACGATTGCAAACTTTACTATGAGAATTTTATCCTATCACATCATGGGTCATTTTATATTTTATCGTATTACGAAGGTGTAAGAAGCTGTTACATCCTTTCGCTTGGGTCTTTTCCATTTTTTTTCACCTTTTTTTTCGCGTCGCCTCGATATTAATGGCGTTAACATTGTTAAATGCATCACCGTGCATTAATTCTCGGGCTTACCATTCTGCGAGACACTGATGTTTTCTCGGTATTTTATCTTACGTTCCGTGCTGCCAGGGTCGATTAACAATTTTATCGTGACACGATGTTTTACCTTGCATGCCCTCGGAATGCACGGACGTGATTTCCTTGAGTCGTTCAAATTATTTCCATTTTACGGCGGAAGACAGAGGGGACTTGTATTAATGAAAAAAAGATAAAAACAGCGAGGATTTCTTTCTTAATGAGAGCTTGAAGTAAGTGTTATGAGAGCAAGATGTTTCCGGTTTATAAAGTGTATTATAAAGTTACATTGAGAATGCAATTGAACAGTATTGCTTGTTTATAAATATACTTCCCTGTTTAATAAGCAATAAATATATTTATAAAACATAATATTAGCCCGCGTGAAACGGTTGCGCTGAGAATCTCTAGCGGTAGATTGTGTCTCTCCACCGCCATCTCGACGCACCCTTAAAATATCAAACTCTCTCGAAACAACCAGACACAATAAATTTGCACTAATTCCGTGTCTTTTTATCGATCAATACGTAAGTAGTACTGTAGATATCGTAAAACATTTAATTACGAGTATCGTGTTATTTTAATTCCATAAAGAGCAATCGAGCGAGAGTAGTGGCACATAACAGTGAAAATACGAGGCTCGTACGTGCGATTATAGAGACGTAGCGCAATCCTATAGGTCGTACTGCGATCCAACAAATAATCCTTATCAGTCGAGCCGTTTCTACCCGAGTTCAAAATGCGTACAAAAAAGTCCGGTGCTACTGGCGCAGCGGCGCTCGGTATCAGATTATAAGCCCGTTGCGAGCGTTACATTAATTTAGCGCGCAAGCTACGACTCCTGCATGGCAGGTTGTTTCTACATTCATTTTCTCCGTTGCACGGCGGTATGTATGGATTACAAGAACCCAAGCGCGTACACTTCCTACGGCTACTACGCGTTCACCTTCCTTTTACGTTGGGAATTTTTTTGCATTGCAAATTATTTGCGACGGTGAAATAAATATCGAACCGCGTAGACTTCAAAAAGAATCGCGGGTGTCGTCCTTTTATATTCGGCCGCGATGTGAGTTTAAAGCGCATAAATTTCTTTTATGCACGGTAGAAGAGAGTAACGTCGCGCGATTATGAGTTGTGCGAGTCTCCGATTGTGCGGTTGGTGTTTTTCTCTCCTTTCTTGTTTTCTCTTTATCTCCTTTTTTTTTTAATATAATAAATTTTAATGCCGGCCATGAGATAATCTGACGGTCGAGGAGTGATTTAATATGCAACAATTTAAGCGCATAATAATCAGCCGAGAGCTGTAAATCGTGCGGTTATCTCGATCGACTCTCCTGCGATGGTCGTTTTCTTTTTTTTTCTCTCTTTACTTTTTCTTCTCTCCCTCCTGGACTGTTTAAATCTATCTTCCGATGGTTAAAACGTTTCATCGACTTAATCTAAAGTGCTGCCGGCATGCCCAGTGTGTGTCTCTTTAATTTCGCCGATGCGCTATCTTATGGGGAGAGATCTTTTCACGTTAGCCCTACCTTTTGCCAATTATATACGTAGTCTCGTTAAATTGTAGCGGCACAGAATGATTTTCAGATTGAGAAGTTTATTTCGAGCTTAAAATACTACGCTCGCTTCCGTTTTATTCTCTGTAAAACCTGTTATAGCTCTTGAAACTCTTCGTCCTTACGTTTCAAAGGTACGACTTACGGTTTTACCGGCATGTTGCGAGTTTTCTACGTTTAAATTTGAAAAGCGTATCAAGACGGCATTTCAACGTGCCAATTACCTTTTAATATAATGCACTTTTCTTCTTCTCAGTCGTCTAAATCGAATACATTAACGTTCTTGCTACGAGAGTAAAGTTCTTTTTAATTTCAGCAGTCAGATTCACATACTAGAACTTCGAATTTGTGTTTCATAGTGAATTATTAAATTAGAACATGTGATTGTAAGTTATCAAAGATAATTGTACCGAAACTTCAAACGTTTCTGCATGAAGTTAACTCTCTTAACCTTCCAGTTTGTTGTAATTACGGTTTCAAGGGGATAGTATTAAAACTACCCTCCCTTAATTTGTTATAGGCTAATGAAATGTGAAACTGATGGGTCGAGGAGAATGAGAACGGTATATTTTGGTCTGGTGTTGCACATTAGGCTAATAAATTGTCTAAATTAATATATTTGACAGTAAAATATAATAACTAAATACAGTTTAGTTATATATTCATGTTGATTCACCCCCTGATTCTAGTCACTGTCGGCTCTCTCTGTGTTCACGCTAAGTCCATATTGTGCCTGTATAGTCTGTGAATCCACATTTAGCTTCCTCTCAGTTCTCGCTAATTCCACGCTTTGCCCATATAGTCGACGGATTCGCCCTGGTTCTTATGTGTCCACGCTAACTCTGCTCTGCCTTACTAGCTCCTTTGCTAGGAAATGAGCTTGATCTTCCCTTTATTCGCGCTAATTCCATACTCTTAATCTATAGTCTCTCAATCGGCAAGATTCCATCAATTAATTTACATTCATGGTCGCAGTAAACATCACTTTCTTACTTACACAGAATTAATTGTTGAACGAGTCGTTCATTTTTATGGATTTTTCCATTTTACCATCTCTGCTTAGTACCACAGGCAATAAAACAAGAAGGGCGCGGAAAGAATGTAGGTCTGATTGGTCAGACATCAAGGACACATCCTTCTGTTCTAACACTCTAATTGCCAAAAGAGCCACACATTTAGTACGAACTGTGTGACCAAGATAGTACGTGACTTTTATCAAAGCAAGTGAGAGAACGCGGAAGTGCCGATGCACCCTACTTCGAATTTGTCTGGCAACTGTTTAAATGTAGTAAGATTGTGCCCACGGTTTAACCATGGGAAATGTTACTACCATGCGAAGTATTTTGTTTATAAGCCGAGATTGTAGATTTCAAAAAGCATAAGGCGGTGCAAGAGACCCTCATACCTGTGCATCACCACCCACCAACTCGTCTGTTGCATACACTAACAGAAACCCAGTATCGTCCAAGTCCTAAAATAATCCAAAAACATGAACTCCTCGTTACAAATATCATACTCTTTATAAAAGTATCTGGATTGAACACTAGCCGAAAAAAAGGAAAAACAACCGAAGACAGATCGGCCGAAAGAAATCCTCAAACGCAGTTTAATTTCACGTTTGATTCGATGCCATCGCAATATAATAAAACCGTTCGATCAGGGGGCGGACTTTACGATGAAATTGCTTCGCGTCTCATTTACGCCATCGACGGTAATAGGGAGGCAGTGGAATTCATTCAGTAACTGCGGTAACGATCGCGTCATAACGACCGTGGCTTTATTACGTTGGCAAGTATGCCCATACACTTTCGCACGTACACATCACCTGTCCTCGTTTGCTCGTTACACGCACACACATGCGTTCGGCATCGTCAAACGATATTTTACCCGTCAAAGTAGTCGGATTCCCTCCTCGCGGAATTGATTCGCGATTGAACGCCGCACTCGATCAACAGTAACTGCATTTTCACGAGACGATGCGATGCGTGCGGAGACACGCATTTCCGATCGTAAAATCGTACTACGAGCGTCGTCCTTGGAATTCTCGTAAAGGACGTGAAGAGGGATCGGTATCGGGCGCAACAAATTGCTCCTTAGCCTCAACAGAAAGGAAGATAGAGGCTGATTGAAGTGCATTGTAACGCCGCGTTTCATCGTGGATTGCTATCGTAAAATACGTATTTGTCATAAAAGGAGAAACAAGTGTATTCGTAGTTTCCGTTTGGGCGACTCGTTGGAAGAATTGTTAGCGTTATTGATGGAATTTTCTTATAGAGTTTCAAGAGTGTCGCTGTAGTGACTTGTCTGATAGAATTGATGCTTGTTGTATGAGTGAGGTAATTTTTGAGAGGAAGATTAAAATACGTATTTGTCATAAATGGAGACGCAAGTGTATTCGTAGTTTCCGTTTGGGCGACTAGTTGGAAGAATTGTTAGCGTTATTGATGGAATTTTCTTTTCGAGTTACAAGAGTGTCACTGTAGTGGCTTGTCTGATAGAATTGATGCTTGTTGTATGAGTGAGGTAATTTTTGAGAGGAAGATTGAAAACTGTTTCGTGTTTATCAGTAGAAAAGTTGTGTGGATGTACAATTTTCAACTTTGTATGCTGACCTTTGCTGTAATTCGGTAGCCTTTGGAACCTGGACCTTGGCTTATTTTCAGACTTTTATCCTAGTTAGAACGAATTCAGTAATGTTCATTTCTTTTTCCTTCTCATAAATAATAAAATAATAAATATGCGGGAAAATTTAAAAACACAAGCTTACTGGAAGACATGCTTCCGTGCCCACAAAATGATCGCGATTCTCACTTAATCAAATTTAATTACACATCCCTCGCGCATCCTAACATCAATCCTATCTGCCATCAATTCAGTTCCTCTCCACTTCAACGATAATTTCATTCCCGTTAAACATTCATCTATCATGCCATCATTGTAATTACAATTAACACAAAAAACACACGGCGAAACACATAGCGCGACATTTCCGGTCAGTGCCATCCACCGCAATAACACAACATTCGCAATTATCGATCAAGCAATGGCACGTATTTCTGAGGAACGAATCGATCGCTATTTCAATCCATATTTAGTATGTAATTAGGATAAGTAAGAAAACCAGACGATACACCGAATAATCGCATGGAAACCTCGTAATGGCTATGTATCTATAATTAAGCCGATAATTGAATTACAGTTAGCCACTTATCGTTCTTCGGTAATTTCACGAGTAAGATAGGAACTTCGGTGTGAGGGAAAACGCATCGATTCTATGGTGTTGGCGGTTAGCCATGGCCAGAAGTACGGAAGAGGATCGTGCGGATTCCTCGGTGTCGACAGCATGCAAAAGGTAGCCGGCTGGAGTATAATTAAAGTCTGTTACATTGTTCTTAAGAAGAATAATCCATG
This sequence comes from Cerceris rybyensis, assembly GCA_910591515.1. Lineage (NCBI taxonomy): Eukaryota > Metazoa > Arthropoda > Insecta > Hymenoptera > Crabronidae > Cerceris > Cerceris rybyensis. The sequence continues at coordinate 15,019,391 of OU342799.1, forward strand.
GTGGGAAGGCAACAAGGAATAAATGACTTTGCGTTTTACCCCCTTGAAATGGAATACCGCGGGCGACCAAATTGGGCGCATCTTCGATTACCAAATTGAAATTGGTTGCCAGTTGTCTTCTTCCTGGCGCATAATAAATTGCAATTAAACATTTGCCGTTTAACAGCGGCTTTTGAGAATTTCGCGGTACACGCGTCGTTGTTGGACCACACACAGTGGCCGATTAAATCTGGGTGGCGATTACTTCGTGAATGAGCTCTTCATTAAAGCGATTAAAATTGGTTACATTCTTTGGGAAGGAACTGTAAGGCGACATAATTTGCGTAATTGTGGGCATGAAGTTTTTGGTACATGACTCCAACTGGTTACATCTTTTTCAGGGTCTTCTTCTGGTGTTTTTTTTTCTTGGGATTTGTTGTATTATTTAACATATTTAAATGTAATATACTTGGCGTTACTTCGTATTGGAAAACGTACCATACCAAGTTAATTTAATGATAATTATTTAATGATAAAAGAGATGTAGGAAGATAAAAGAAACGTGTCACAAATACCACTTTTTTTGTTTCTATAATAAAGGTCACCACATAAAAATTATCTTGGTTGATTTAGCTAGGGTAACAAAGATATTTCTGTCGATGACATGGTTATAGACATGATATTTCGCACTTGTAAATTGATTTGTTCAGAAATAAGTGAACGGATGGACATTTTTAAAAAAATGTTTCTATTTTTAAAAATAAATACATGTAATTTGTATGATATAGAAATCCAAGTCCGTTTTAATCATTCGATGCATTTGAACTGTATACCCGAAGATTTAATTAAAAGTTATTTTTAATGTTCATAAAACAAACAGCATACAACAATGCTCGCTCACAAAGAATATTTCTCGTTCGACATGTTCCTTTTTTCTATGTCGCTATATCAACGTAGCAAATTGGTTGCAACTTCGACAACCCTTTTATCGTGACAATTAAAATCACTGAAGTCGAGGACCAGAACTCGTTTTCGTAGCTCCTTGGAATTCCACGTGTACGTTCTTATGCCGTGCACAAATGTTATAACAATTTCAAAGCATTTTGTCGATAAAAATCGACTTTGAAGAATAGAAGCTCAGATGTGCCTTGCATTACCTCAAAGTCACAGGAGCCCATAGAGAGTTACATATACTGAATTAATAGTTGGTACTTCTAATGTTAATCCTTTCAATACGACTTTTGTGTAATGAATGTTTTAAATATAAATTAATAACGATTTTTAAAATATATATTTAAGATTTCAAAATTTTAGAAATTTCAGTTTTCCAAGCAAAGGGTTAGGATACATATGTCCCTGCAGTACAGAATAATTGGGACCAATCTTCCATAGAGTTTTAAAAATATTGTTAAGGATCTATATCCCCGCAGTATTAAAAGGATTAAGTAGGAAGCATTGTAAGAAATGAAATAATATTTCCTGAAATTGAGAAAACCAATATGTCCCGATAGATTTCAAATTTTTGCAATCCCTATTACAAGTATAGTTTCAACTCCTTCAGAGTGACGCCCGGTGCAGCAAAATCGCGCGCACCTTCGATACCTTTTCGGGAGACCTCTTCATTATGCGCTCCTGATATTTCCGTGCAATTAAGTCGGCGTACATGCAGGTAGGCCCGTTAGTCGGCGCATGTTACGACCGCGTAATAAACGTCCCGCGGAAAAGTTATCGCGTCGCTTCGTTTAAATTTGTGATCTTTTTCAGAATCCTCACCCTCTCTACTCTCTCTCTCTTTCTCTTTCTCGTTCATTCGCCTCTCTCTTCCTGTCTTTAACCCTTCTCTCGTTCTATGTCTCCGCTGCGATGTTCGATAATAAAAAAAAAAAGAGCGAAATCGCGCCCGGGTTAACGACTCGGACCCGCAAGAAGCACTCGCTGTAAAAGCCTTTAAGAATCTTGGCTCATTCCGAGCGGAAGATCGCGCTCGTAAGTACGTTTCGGCTGTAAGTAAAAGGATATGCGCTATTTTCGGAATTTAACAAGTCATCTCCGCTGCCAGTTACGCGGGCCTGTGCACCTTGCCGAACATGGAACTGGTGGGTTTTGACGATGCGAATAAATGTAAAATGTGCTACAGTTTTTCCTACTTTTTTGTCGCACCGCGGTGAGAAAGAATGAAAGGCTGGCTGTTTGACCACTTTTGTATGTGTTATTGAGAGCTAAAAAGCTGGTGGTCGACGTTATTGGGTGGTAAAAAGGAATTCAATTTGTTACTGTTATCACAAGTTACCTATTTGGTTTTAGATCAAGTTTCATCACCATTTGGCCGGTGACTGAAATACATGTATTTTCTTTTTACTTGTATTTTATACAAATCTATTCTGTAGATTTGTTCTAATGAGCTACAGCTGATCAGAACTGCCGTCCATTTTCTGACCTCTTTACAGTATCATAAAGTTAGGTATTTCACTTGCAAGAATTTTGAGAAGTTGGGGTATATTTATTATTTTTTACTATCGTTTGATGTGACAGGTTAAAGAAGAAACTATTTTATTTAATAGTTTAATTGATGTGCAATGCATCCTATTGATGGTTATAGAAACCACCATAGTACGTTTAGCATGTGTTTAAAAATGAAACTTAAATGGAAAAGAGTTTCATTAAGCGATATCCCTTTATATATGTATAATAATTTTGGGTAATCTTTTAATCTCATTATTTATATTTTAAATACTTTTTAATATGTACTGCCCGATGATTGCTAAATTATTTTAACGCTCTGTAGAGTATTAAGTACGTTAATCGTGTAGTTTATTGCAATAAGCATTTAAATATTCAATGTAAATGGTCTATGCTCCGGTTAACGTTAATTGCTGGAATAAATTTCCATTTGGAACCGCAATCGCATTTCGATTAACCTCAACGATTATATGCGTAGAAAGGGAATCGAAGAATTGGGTCAAACTGTATTTCTTGTTTCTTTCGTTTTTCCAAAGTAGAGAATTAAGGGAATGGGAGAAGAAAAAGTTAATGACATAGCCGCCTCTAATTTCGTGCAAATTCTGTTTTGCCTTCTTTCTACGAAAGCTTTTTTGTTTAAGCAACTGTGCAGCTGGAAAATTCAATTGCACTTTTTTAAATTGAATTCTGTATTTTCCCAGCGTATGAAACTTCTTTATTTAAAAATAAAGTATTACGCCAAAGAAATTGTTCTTTACTCCCTACTTTCAACCGGTAAATTACATCGAGTTCAAGTTCGTTCTTTGTATCATTCGAGAACTTTCTTGCTAGTAATAATCTCAGCAACTTTGAGTCAAAGCTAATAACGAATTGTTCCATCGAAAGTACAATCTCAGACATCCCCATAGTCTCCATTAAAAACAAAGTTAACATACCAGCATATAAATCAACACGAAATCAACCATAGCGAAAATTATACAACCAAAAATATTTTATCTACGAAATTAGAATTCACGTGTTTAAAAATTCCTATAAATCGTAAGTCCTGCATAACCCATTTATATCAATTAAGTCCAAAATGGTAAAAAGCGTATTCCACGATCAATATTACCATTTCATACACTCAACAACCACAACCACAAATAATTCAAAATTTCTAACTCCCTAATTCATGCCCAAACCCATCTGCACATTTTCTTTTCTAAAAAATCCTCCCTATGCAACATGCACATCATAATCCTCCCTGAAACACTCCAAACACCTATACGTTCTCCATAAAATGGCAAAAGAATAGAAAATCGAAAGTTCAAAAACAGCTTGCCATCGTTTCTTTTAACCAACAACCACGACAAAGAAAGAATTCAAAATTTCAACCTCTCCAATGTATGTCCAAACCCACCTACACTTCTTCACCCCCAAAAAATCTTTCCCACTCCATATCCGTATCATGATCCTCCCTGAGATGCATCAAAAAGCCATAAGTTCTCGAGAAAATGGTGAAAGTATTGGAAATTGAAAGCGCAAAAACAGCTTGCCATCATTTCTTTTAGCCAGCAACGAGACTTGTGTGTGTATTGTGCGCTCACATGTGCACAGAACCGAGACAATCGGTGGAATGAAGGTAAGAGAAAAGACCAGCGACGAGTGCATTCCGAGACCCGCGAGAATGAGGCGCGAGCATCGAGCAGGTGGTAAAGGGGCGGCAAAGGGAGGGCAAAGGGAGGGCAAAGGACGAGCGGAAGACGGAGGACAGAAGCTGCTTCTCGAGGAAGGAAGGTCGGCAACCGGCGTTACCGCTTACAAAGACACCAGACGAAGGAGGACAGAAACAAGGGAGAAAAGGAGGAATGCCGAGGGGACGAAAGGGTCCAGGGCTGCTGCTTCGTGCGTAGTGTTTTGCGCTTTTCAAGCCAGAGTCGCGCGTCAACCTGTTCCTCGTCGTCCAGTTTCTGCCTCCTTTTCTTCTTTTCGTCGCGTTTCTTTCGCCATTTATCCATCTTCGAAGAAAAAAAAAGAAGATCAAGGATCCTGAGGCAACTGATAGCTGGAGGGAAACTCAGTGCTGGCAATTACACGATAGGGATTATCCTTTCGCACTGTTGCATTCGTCGGTGAACGGTGACGACGAAAGAAAAGTTTTATGAAGTCGGATTCCCGTTAACGTAAAGAACTCACGGGATGGCAGGGATTTTTCAATGGCGGACTCTTTCGGTAGATCTGGAGTAATTTGAAAGCATGGGAAAAAAAAAGCGGGAAGTGGATCGATCCGGAGAGAAATTAGGTCAGCTTAGACCATCGGATAGAGAGGAAAATTCAGCCGATAGTGGAGAAACTCCCAATAGAATGCCGTGTATGCGCATACGTGAACATTCGGGACGGACAATTAATTACCGAGTGAAGTTTCCGTTAACTTCCTCCTATGGAATTATTAAGCCAGCTATTATGATGAGATCGTATATAAGCAAACCTGCCAGTATCATAGCATGCAGTTTATTGAATTCTACGTTCGATGTGATTCAATTGGAATTTACATTATTATTCTTCCATGGCATCGTATTCGTGATTATAACAATTTTTAATTCTCATAAAATCTTAAATTAAACGAAGAAAGGATATATCAAGATGTGACCTAAATCGATCAGTCATTAAAAGAATTTCAATTTTTGAAACGAGCCAACTGACAGAAATGTGATCAAACAAGTATAACTCGCCAACCTTATTAATCAACTTTGCTTTAGGCATGGGGAAAGGTAGACTTACGATGTTCCCTCAGGTTGGAAATCAGAGTGCAAAGTTTTAATTTCTGAAATAAAAAATTATCACTGATTTCTGGTAAATACAACGTACAACTTAATGAAATACTACTAGTATAAAAATAAATTAATCGTTTCGTAATCGTTTAATATTAATAGTTTTCCACAAAATTCTAAATTTCCTATTCCCTTCACCGTGTCACGAGTGTCACACGTCACTGTAGGGCAAGGGGAAAAGAAATTTTCGGCCAGTCACGCATTACAATGGAAAATACGTGAGGACGAGGGATGTCTCTATCCATCGTGCAAATCAGAGGAAACCACTTATCAAGTGACTTCATTCGATGGCCCAATACTACTTGCCTCTACAATCCAGATCGTATCAAGAATTCTCTCATTCAACGAAGTGCCAATAAAATCATTGTTCTCCACTTCAATTTCAACTACTACGACCATTTCGCCAAGGATCTCAAGTTACAGTCAGCTTTCAAATCATTGCCATAGCATCTTGACGCGATCGCAAGCACTCTATTGCTTCACCGAAAGGATGGAACTCGCAACACTAATTTTTTCATTCCATCGATCGTCCAACACACAATGGGTATCCGCAAAACCAAAACAGTTCCATGGGCATGATAATGCGAGGCGAATTTTCGCCAATCAGCTTTGTGCGGTCTCGGACGGCAGGTTGTACAGTAAACGAGGCGCGAACGGAATCCCGCGGTCCTCTCTTTTTTTTTTCCCCCAACCGTTTTATTTGTCCTCCTTCTTTTTGTACTTCAAACGCAATTAGTGCAGTCAACGTTGGTTGTGCGCCGACGGGGGATTATAATGGCAGCGCGTGCACTCGCGCGGCTAATGAGATCCGGAAAAATCGGGCCTTCGGTTTGCGCGCGCCCAACCGACGGTTGTTAAATGGCGCTCGTTTGAAGCTGGTTTCCGTGTTTTCGGCCACGACCGCTTCCCTCTTTTGCATATGCGCTGGAATATAAACGCGGCTAATGCTTACCTCCCTCTGTGCGTCTGATTTCTTGTTGCGAGTTTTGGGCCGTTCGCGCGCTATTTCCGTATGAAAGGTTCTCGTGAACATGCTTGACGGGTACGAAAGGTTTCAGAGACTGTGCGGATGATTGGACGATCGAGCGAATTCGGTCGAGTTGTCCTCAAAATAGAGGAGATTTTGAAATATTTGTTGGTATCCATTTTGGATCTTAGACAGCTGATCAATTGGCAATACCAGAAGATTACTTTTCTTCTCGTTGTAGTCTCCAGAATTTGTAGTTGATTCTTTAGTAATAGTTAACGTTCCCTGCGTTGCTGAGGAACATAGAACTTCTCTGAATGAGGAAGTGCTTATCAGAGATTTATTTAAACTCAAAGGGGTCTATGAAACTGTTTCGACATGTTATCGTGATTAGTAAAGCTATTTTTATATTTGTATCACTCGTTAAGTCCTTAAACTTTTTTTTGTCCTGCGAATTTCGTGAATTTTTGTACCGTCTGCAAATATTCCTCACAGTTTACATAAATCTTGACAGAACCTCAGCGGCCACAAATCCGCGGTGTCTCGCAGATTTTATATTTTAAATTTCAGCAGATCTGGTGGATATAATATTTTATGTGTATAAATGGAGGATTTAAATTCTATCTTTCCCGTTATTTTTCCACATCTTCCACGTGCGATATAATACATTATTTACTGTACACCCAAAAGTGCATGTATGCCTATCGTGATTCCGTATACCGACAAATATATGCAAAATTTAAGTGAATCGCCCTATCTACCGTAGCAATAAAATATTGCATAATTCAATACTCGAGATTCGCAAACTATTATAAGTTTATTTAATAAACTATTTATTCGTTGTGAACGCGGTTAGTAGCTTATTCCTCTCATTAGGTTCGGAATTATAACAATTTCTTTCAAAATTTCTCTTTAACTTGTGTAAAAAAATTATTGCAACAACTGCGTTGAACAAATAGAAAGAATAATTCCATTTTGCACGGTGAATGCTTCTCCTTCTTCACGTGTACACAGAGTCAAACGATTGTGCACTCATGTAACCCTTTATAATGCATCATTTAGTCGCACTCACGCCATAGGTGCATATTCTCATACAGCTGGGAGGACGTTCATGCAGCTAAATGAGCAGATCCTGCTGCAGGCTGTAGTTTCCACGCAGTGGGGAACGAAGAAGGGGGGAAGTTAACGCCGTTAGAACGACGATGATTCGCAGCTGCGAGAAGCGTCAAAAAGTCTTTCCAAGCCAAACGTGCGCGTAATAGCTCCTGTAAACCAATCAGGATTAGCGAACTGGTCAAAGGATGAGTTTGCAGGATCCTGTAGAAAGGATTTTAGGGAAAATATCTCTCTACTCGGCCGTTTCTTTGCCTTTTTGGCATTCCGTGAATTTTATTCTCTTCGTATATCTAGTTTTCAGTTGTATGTCCTTCGAATCGTGAAATTTTTTAATCTACATTATTTATTAATTTTTTAACGATATGATATTGCTCTTTCGTCGATAAAATTTGTATAAAATTCTTTTATTGAATTCTCATTCACCTCAGTTGAAAAGTTCATCAAATTTTCACAAACTGTCGTGACTCCAACAAAGTCAAGAAAATTCGTTTCAAAGAAGTTCTTCACGATGTTCACCAACGAAACAAAATTCGTAGTCATCGAGCGTCGAATTGGCCTAACGGCAAGTAACGCGAAATGCAGAGTAAATCCAAAAGCGAGAAAATGGTAAGGGTGTAGACCGAATGCCGAATGTCCGCGGATAATTGAACCCGAAGAGAGAGAGAGAGAGAGAGTGAGAGAGGAAAAGAGAGTGGTAGCGAGAGGGTAAAAGAGAGGGTGAGTCCGGGGAGGTTCGGGTACGACGTGGCTTTTACTAACGAACGCCATTTGGTCCTCGGCGTGGCCCTCGAGTGCGCACTCGTCGCGCATTCGGTTATTTGTTCGCCTCGTTCGAGGGAAAAGAGAACGAAAAACAATCGGCGGACCCCGGTTGAATTGAACAGATACTGGTCGCGAAAAAAGAATCAGCTGGAGAGGGAGATAAATAGTTCGTTTCGTTGCGCGGAAACAATGAAACTTTAATTCTTTATAGCTTATAGAAATGTGGAAGGTAGAGGGGTGCATGGTTCAATACTCAGCTGTCGAGAAGTGTTATGGGGGGAAGAGTGATTGTTTCCTATATTGATGGCTTGTGAAGAAGGAATTTTTAATGTCTATAAAATAAACAGGTGAACCCGGTGCGTTAAAAGCATGAAAGAGGAAGTCCATAAATTATACGTCCATGAAGCTCAAATTACTACGTAGTCAAATATTAAATTATTGAGTCACAATAATAGTTACTAATTAACATGTATCTGCCTAATTTCATCTAATCACCTTAACATTATTACGATCAATCTTGAATTTTATAAAAACATTCAGAACCTTCGAACGCAAGTGGTTAGAAACAACGAAGACGTAACTGAAGCAAAAAAGGGGGAACTTGAAATAAATAGAACAATGGCACGCCTAGGGGGCAAAAAAAAATTTGGAGAATAAAGTACGAACTATAAACAGGGCAGAGGTAATAGAATAAAGGTAACCTGGTAGAGAGAAAAAAAAATAAATTTGCGAATTCGGATGGAGTAACGAAGGTAGGAGCAAAACGAGAAACAGACCGAATGAATGGGGAGCATGCGTCTACTTCAAAAGAATTGAGGGGGAGGAACAAGGATCGGTGCTATTCACGCAGGTGCTCGCAGGACGACTGACGGAGATCCTTCGCGTCACGCTTCGCGTAGCTCGCGGTTTCCGTGATTTTTAGCGCCGAAGAAAAGGAAAAAGGGGCAGCTGTTCCATGGTAACAATACTAATAATGCTGATGAATTCAATCTTTTTTAATTAGTTCACCCGCGCTTGTTTGTCGGGCATCTTCCGTTTTACGCAGCGAGAGATTTTTAATTAAAAGGCTCGTCGCCGTTCTGGCAAATTAATTGTGCACGCGTATTGTTTACCATTTGCTTGCGCTCTTAGAGGGAGAGATTAATAATTTGTCGCTGTACTGTGTACGCGAATAGGAACTACGGTGTTGTATGCTTGCAGAGTTTCATCAAAAGCGGTATCGAATATATCCTTTTACGATTAAGAGTTCCTCTTTTCCAAGTTCATTATTTAACTCGATGCAGTGAATTTTTTAATTGTATCAAACAAATATTATCAATTCATGAATTTATATATCTTGGAATTTTAATGTTAAGAGAAATTATCAATGATTCAATATCTCATTTAAGTCTTTGAGGCACAGTGGGATTCAAAATGTCCCACGTCTTTAATGAGTGAAGATGCATGCTGGGACATTTTTCGTCCCACTCCGAAAATTAATATCTTATTATTTCTTAACTTTATTTACTTAAAAACAAAAGAAAATGTATGTGCAACATGGGTCATTCTATTTTGTGAATTCCTGTGCCTCAAAGTGTTAAGGTCTATGCTTTGTAAAATATTGTCTTAAATGATTGTTAATTATATTGTAACACAAAGTTGAAATTTTACTTGATTTGCTATTTTCATCGATGATGGAACAACGACTAACTTACAATTGGTACACGAAAGAAGCGAGGTACTCCTTCAGAGGTACATCCGAATAGCCCGTACGCGCAAAGACGTACCTTAAGCCCCAGCTACTTTTCGAACAATTGACCTCGTTTAAGGGCGCTCGTCTCGCGACAAAGGGCGCTCGATGCTTAAGAAAGGGTGCGCAAAGCACTCGCGGAGGGTTGCACGGGTCAAGTTGAAGTGGCGGCTGTTCCGTCGTCGCAAAAAAGGCGTCGCATATAGCGAGGTTTTATTTTGCTCTGGTTTCTCACTACCTCCGCCACCCTTCAACCGGGACGAAAGACGGTGGGCCTTCCGTCTTCATTCGTAAGCCTACCCTACAAATTCTTTTTCTCTTTTTCTTCCCTCAACTGGGAGGCCTGTAGTGGCGCGTCGCATTGTGACACGAAATGGCGGCGACGTCTCGCGTGAACGAAGAATAAACGGCACTCGAGGACTAGGCAGGATGCAATTAACTCGGAAGGAGGAGGCTTAATCCGCGAAACTCGTCGAGCGTCACGCTTCACGATGAAATCGTGAGCCGATATTCAACCCTGTCGGGGGTCCTTAGAAATTCCCGCAAAGAGAATTCAAGCCTGACACTGAAATTAGACCGACCTCTTCTTCTTCTTCCCAGTACTTTTTATTATCTCGAACTCGATGATTTATGAAAGATCCAGCTCGATTATCCCGTTGATTAATTGACTACCGGGGACGATCGATTTCCAATTTATCATAAACGCCCTTCCGTTGAACGGCAATCTACGAAGATCACTTGGGAAGCTGCGCCACTTAGACGACGGCCGATGATACGCTCAGGTGCAAATTGACTTTAATAGTTAATCAGAGTGGCGTGTCAGGCTGCCAAATTTTTCGGCGATAACGAACCTCCCCGACGCTTCTGGCCGAGCCAATACCTTCATCGACCTACGACCCACGATGTATATATCAGCTGGAAGGGCATTCATCACTCCGGGAGACCGGCTGCGCGAGCTGGAGGGTTGAAATATAACCGGGCGACCAGGACGAATATTTTTTATTCCTATCGGCGTTTAATTAAAACTTGGCCACAGCGCGCGTGAGAGAGAAATCATGGGGCTGCCAGAGCGACCGTTGTTTCGAATGAGGCAAAAATGGCGTGCCAACCTCCAAGATACCCTCTCGTCGCTCGGACTTCGCTCTGATTTTCATCTCGATTTCCCCTCTCATTTTTTTCCACCCCTCTTTCATCCTCTCTTTCTTTCTCTGGACTGTGAAAAATTCTCCTGTCGGGATATTTTTCTACCGGACAGTACCGAATGGCGAAGCCACATTCGCGCGTCCGTCTGATAATGAGACACGGGCAACCCTCCCTTATCGGTCCCTTCCACCCAATTAAAAACGAGCAGCTCTTCCGGGAACCGCACGAACGATCGGGCAATGGGCTGGAAAGCGATTTCGAATGATCTTGACGAGGATGTTTCGAACATCGTTAGATCCCGAGGACCCGTCCGTGCGATTCCTCTCCCCTCTTTTCCGCCACTTTGCTCGATGAAAATCGTTATCTCGAATCTTCCCGCGACGGTAGATTAGTTCCTGCATCGGAGATAGTAACGAGAATGTTACGCACCACATCATGCACAAATAAAGGAGATGGGAAAGAAAGGAAGGATGAGAAGAAAGAGAGAGAAGAAGACTCGTAACACGATGGACGATGTATGGCTGATGAGTCTTGCATTCTTTCCTCGCACGGCGCAGTCATGCTCGTAAGCTATGGCATTGGTGTGTTATTTCATCCTGGAAGGCAGACCTTTAGGCAACTTGCGTTACGGCATGCAGCACAGGCTTCGTCGATAATTTCGATGGCTTCTTCGCTTTTTACGTTACGATTACATCGGCGTAGTAAACTAGCAAGACACTTCAAGTCGAATATTCAATTTCTCTCTATTTCACCTTTCTCCATCGCTCTCCAATTACCATTAAAAAAGGATAACATTATCACGTGAAAATTTCGTAGTGAAATGAAATATTTCACAAAGTTTCAACAAGAATTACAATAAAAAGCCGACGAAACCCAACGGGAGTGATGATAGTAATGATGTAAAGGGACACAAACCCCAATTTCGTCCCCATAAATTCATCTCTCCGTTTCATCAGCCTTCGTCAGTCCCAATACTCCGAATGATTAACTCCCGCCACGAATAAACCGTGATAAAGTGCGCTACCGCTGATTATAATTCAGAGCAGACGTCGAGGAAATTCATGAAAACAGAGGACCAGGGTAGTCGAGCAATTTCGGCTCTCCACCTTGAAAACGGTCTCGCGAGGCCTCTCGACCTCTCATTCTCCTCCGTTTTCCGTGCTCTTATTCCCGCCGCTTGATAGAGGGTGACAAAAGAGTCAGCCTCCTTGGAACGCCTTTACGGTAGTGTTGAGTCGTTCTCGTTGTCGTGATCGCTCGGTAGAAAAGGAAGGAAGCATCGATGTGGGAGACACCGATGATGGACCTAGGGTTGCCCGGAGTTTATTACGAGAATACGGGGGGGGCCTTAGGATCTGCTGACTCGTGGCTAGCTAGAAGATGAATAAGAAGAGGATAGGAATGATACTATGAGAGCCAGTGGATCGAGTGGATAGCAGGATAGGGGAAACGAGAGACATCGAACCTACGGTATTTCCGATAGGCTTCGCACACGGGGCCACTTAACAGGCGCATCTCGTACAGGGTGTCGTGAGAGAAAGGAAGTTAACCACCGGACCTTTTTTTTTGCGCTCTTCTTCTCTTCCTGTCGAGACTCGAGTCTTCTCCGTCCTCTGCCTCTTTCCTCTTCTTCTTCTCTTGCTTCCATCTTACCTGCACCCTCTTTAGAGCTCTTCTTGCAAACCTCTCTCTCCCTCTCCGTATCTCTATGTAGTTATATAGATATATATATTCGAGCACATATATACGCATCACCTCAGCTGGTTGCGTCTTATAGAAAAGGGTAATCCCGCCATCCACTTTTCGTCCCTCCAGGGATTTGGAGAACGCTTTTCCGGCCGGTCTACCATCACCGCCACCGTTGCCGCGAACGCCACCGGCACCCCCGTACCGCCGAGGGTATGAATAAATATTAGAATTTTGCGGATAAGCCCCGTTTTACGAGGCGATACTTGTTTCCTCCAGGGCGACGCCGGTAGATCGATCGAACGATCCTCTTTGCTTCTCCTTTTTCTTCCTCTTCCCTCGGCTTGTTCCATCGGCAACGGCACGTTCCTCTTATCGACGTGTTATTATATTTCAGTTCACTGACTGGAATTGTAGTCGGTAGTTTTATAGCTAGGTTCTTTCCTCGTTAAATGAATACAGAAATATCAATCGTGTCCTCTTTCTTTTTTTTTCATCTTTCTTTTTTCTCCTTTTTTTAAAAGGAGCATCTCCTTTGACGTTGCTCGCTCTTATACGACGATACGAATTTACCGAACGTACGCCCGAGCAATTTCCCGTCTCGCTTATTGCGCTATCGGGGAAATTGAATGTGTTTTCGCGCATTCGAATGCAGCGTTTTCCAATGTTTCTTCATCGATACACCGATAACGTCGATTTAAGCTTCCCGCTTCGAGATACCATACGTTCCACGTGAGAAAACGCAACGGTATAAACGCGAACTGTCGTAGCGTGTAAAAGGGAAAATCAGAAGGAACGGGGAGAGTCAAGGAGGAACGAGTGTAGGCGGATAACCGACGGGTACGTAGGGTCAGCGGAAAAAAGGAGGATAGGAAAAAAGGTATAAAAAGCCGCCACTGACACGGCTGCACTTGACGTATGGTGCAAGAGATAAGCGTGCAGATTGCGCAAGACTAGGTTCCAGTTGTGACCGCGGATCGAAGTCGTTTCTCTTGCTTTAAACGAGGAGAATATGGTTGAGGTCAAGGCATCAGCACTTCTATCTTGCTAATAACGTTACGTATATTGTTGCTGCACGGAATAATAAAACAACTTATGGTTTGTAAAACTAAGGATTCTATTTAACAAGTCCAGCCAAGCTCGCAAACGATTCTCTTACATATTAAAAACAGTCGCTATTCGCTGCTATCGCTTTAGCAACTCGTAATATATAGTGCGACAATTGGAAGATGGCTAGGGAGCGGCGGTTCCTTTCGTTTCCAAACGACTATTCGTGCCTCTTCATTTTTGGAAACCCAAAACCCTTTCTAAAGTAAACACTCCATGCTGTCATAGCAATCTCATATGTATCCTTGATTAGCTCCATAAATGTGACATGGCTACCCCCTCTACAAATCAGGCCCACATTCTATTGAAGAGCCATCTTCAAGTTGTTGGACTGTACAAATGGAACACAATTTCATCATTCATAATAATTCCTAACAATATCCGTTATTTACGAGTAAAAATGATCCCCTTCTTCGAGTAAAACAAATCAGAAATATTCTAACAAATTGAACCCTCTAGCAATAAAAAGAAATGACCAGATCTCATAGCTTTCAATCAGCAACAAGTTTACATTTTCAAAAGAAACGACAGATGAAATTAAATTGGAGGGTAGAGAAACCAGGAAATCGTGGCACTTAATCAGACGAATCTTCAAGTCATCGGGGAGATTCGGTTGCAGTGGCAAGCTCAACGAGACGAGGGAGAGAAAGTCCGAAAGACGTCAGTCCAGGAAGATAGATAAGGACGAAAATTGAAGAAGCTGGGGAGAGAAAACGGACAGGAAAGAAGGTGTCGGTGGAAAAGGGGCGGAAAAAGGATCACGGATCTGGTAGCAGGGGAGAAGACACGGCTGGCATTGCAGAGGGAGTTGTTGGAAGACTAACACGTGCTTCGCCACAAACTGAGGCGAAAGTATTGCGTACACATCTAGGGACGTGGCACGGCCACCAAGGGTCCCAGATGCGAGCAACGAGAATACATAATTACAATGTCCTCGCGCCTGCTTGGGGAGATTCTCTCGGAGGTTAGCTGACTCCACTCGGTAATCTAGACGATGTTACCCCTGGGAATGGCACACCGAGCAAACGTATCTGTGGAAAAGCTGAAAGGAGATTCTACAATACGTACGGGAACGCGTAGACGATCCCGTTAAAATGGCGCGGAAGTATTCGACGAGTTTTAGATGTAATACACTTCCTATGAATCGGGAGAAGATTCACATAACTGTCCTACGGCGTTAATTTTATAATTTGTTTGCTGTTTGATGTTGCACAGAGATCTTATGAATTACTTGACCCTTTAATAGTATGCGGCTCACTCATGAGCAGACTGCGGATTTTTATGCATTTATGACAAATTAAATACGGCTAAAATATACAAAAAGGACATAATATAAAAATATATCTAAAATATCCAAAGTATAGTATTTCTTGTAATATTTATTGAGTGCAATAAATCCCTAGATAGGTTTTCCTGTCTCACCTGCATTTGTGAAACTTGAAAATTGCATAAACATCCGCAGTCTACTCATGAGTCAACATCTTTGGGTTACATCGCCAACTTAAAAATTAAAAAATTAAGAAGTACGGACAGCTGTTGCGTTAATATTTTTCAGATATATTCTTTAGAGCTGACCAACCCACACCGACTTCCTTAAGAGTTACTGTTATACCTTAATATAATGCAAACTATATTAAAACAACATGCACAGAGTTATGGACACGTGTACTGACTCTAGTTAAGGGGTTGAAGAACCAATTTAGCAAGATGTTTGAACGTATCGATCAGTTAAGTTTCAGAATAGATTCGGAATTTTCTAAGTTATCGTCGGAAGTATATTTAAATGTTTTACGGAGTTCGTGAAGATCGTTCGATTCTAAGGGTGTTTTACCAAGATAAGGATATAACGTTGAAGTGGCGTTGCTAATCTGCGAGGAATCGGCGAGCGTTAAAATATGGGTGGAAAAGAAATTCCGAGCTGATTCAGGGAATCGAAAAGAGAGTTACGTTCGGGCCATTCGAAGATATCTCTTATCGTCGACTTTTTGCCGCGAAGAGTCGTTCGAAGGGATTCGAGAGTGGCGGATTCTAACCCAGATCATTCGAGCTCGTCGAAATCGAAGGCATTCTTGATTCCATCTTCGTACACGATTTTCCATCTACTCCTCTCACCAATGCAAACTCTCCTCATTCTTCTCGAGGTGGTACCATTGCATCCCCCCAAGAATTCACCTCGCTGCCATTAACCTTAAATTGCGCGGACGAACGTGAAGACTTAGCTCCAGCTACAATTGCGAGGAGGAAAGCTCTGTCAGAGTGAAAGGGTGTGGTTTTATCTCGTACCCTCCTCTGCCTCTTCTCTTTGTGCATGTGCACAACCAGCGTGGGACGGAGGGGTACCAAAATCGTTTCTATTCTTTCCGAAAGGCCGCCAATGGTCGCCAGCCCGCAGGAAGAGAGCAGAAGCGGTTTTTCCCCCTCGTCGAGTATAAACGACTTACCGAAACTCTCTAACGTACGACTCGTGGCCGCCCTCGTGAATAGGGAACCCCGTCGTCGACGAGAGCACCGAAAGTACCCCTGAAAATTGTAGCCTCCTCAAACTTCCACGACCATCCCACGAGAGAACAAACGACCCTTACGATTTATTCCGCCGGTTGAGTTATACTGTATCGTTCGTCGATAATGATTCCCCGAAGCTTGCCCGGAGATACGTCAATTGTTCTCGCAAAGATTGCGCCATTGTGTTTTCTATTACAACGAGGAGAATCTTGTTCATTCACCCTTGCTCTGTGTCGAAACGTCCTAACGCGTTATACCTTCCGTCAATCTGAAGTTAATTCAAACCTGACACGATCAACGTAAAGAGCCTTCGATTTTCTGATTTCTTGTAATCAGACATTTCTTGTAACCGGGTATTGTCGTCTGCAGTTTCATTTCAACAATAAGAAAATGGAGCTTAATTCTTGGCACTCCTATGACGAGTGTGTCTCAACGTTAGATTTCTTACGTCAACCTAGACTTGACTTTATACAACGAAATTTCTAAAATAATAGTAATAATAATAATAATAATTTCGATTGCGATGCAACTCTCTATTGAGATTTCTTTTTGATTGACTTTGTAAATTAATTGAGGAGTTGTTGGTACGTGAGAGAAAAATAAGGAATGCAAATGATTAAGGGTAGTTTTATTTTATTAAATATTGCAACGGATGACTTTAGATATTTTGTAAGCTGTTCGATATTGTAGGTATGTAGTTTCATATTTCGTGCGGTTTTGCACTGTTTCATTTTTCTTTAATATAGACTATCTCGTAGTGTACTAAGAATATTTATGAGCACACGGATGTCTCAAGCCAATCTAAACGTGTTCAACATCCGTGCTAAGAACGGTCTTCTCTCTAATGCGAATTGTTTTAACACCAAGTTAGAACGCATTCAGGTAACAAACACCCGCCGTTCCTCCATCTCGGTGCCCAAGATTCCCTAAACGACACGGAAGTATGAGCGAAATACGTGCACGTACACACGGTAACATGGCAGACCCTGAATTTCCGCAGCGGTAACCGCCACCGAGCGAAGTAGTCGTTTCTGACCGAGGAAATTCGAATTCCCGGAGGGACAATTAACAAGCTCAGTAACGCTCGCGGTAATCATATATTTGCCGTAAGCCCCGGTAACTGTGCTACCGTAGGTACCGGTGCAACTACGTTGCCCATTTACCGAGGTGCTGTACGAGACCTCGGAGAACCCAATACTTCCGTCTGTTCTCTTCGACCATAAACACCGATGTGCTCGCATATCTCGTACGCAGTCACACTTATGCGAGTGAATACACGTTTCAAGAGAATAATGCATGTTTGTTATAAATTTTTAACCAATTAACAATTTACCTCGAGCGTCGCTTGAGTAGTGCATCTGCTTACGTACTATGTCACTAGGATACATATTCCCTTTAATTGCTTGATTCTTGCTTCTATGAAATATCTTTGTGCGATGTGATAGCCTCAATATGCCTGTGTTTATTTATCTGTGGACACCAAAAATAAAAATGTAACTTTTCGGTGTCCTAACATCCAAAACCCTATTACACTTCCCCTCCTTTTCCCTCACCTGCATAAAACACAATTTATCACACTTCATTCCTATTTAAACCCCTTGCCTTATGATTTCTTTTGTAACCGAAGGCGCAATAACTCAGAATTAATTGTTGAAGTAATAATCTATCACTAATTTCCAACATACCGGTATAAATTAACGCAATATTAATATTATAGAACTAATTTCAATGTCTCATGATCTACTGATATTTTGAACTTATCAGTTTTTGAAAAACTTAAAAATTTTCTATCCACTTATCGCGTCACGTTTGCCAAAGGTCATTATAAGTCAAGGGGTTAACCCTTTGCACTCCGAATTAATTTACTAACTTTTCGTCAGATAAGCAGATATACTTATGGAAAATTCTCTACTGTTTATTATTAATTTCTACTTAATACTACGAAGAATCACAGATACCGTGGGATATTTATGTGGAGACACAAAACTATTATTAATTTTGAAAAGGTGATAATTAATAGATGACATCTTAAATATTTTAGAAAGCTGCGTCGAGTGTAGCTCGACACAGGAGTGCAAAGGGTTATTGTATCCATTCTCAATTAAAATTCTACCAAAGTCCTTCAACTCCGATTCGTTCTAGTACACTTTTACTTACGTTTAACGGTACAAACAATTTTCCAACTAATTTGTCATGCATACGTGCACTGCAGGGAAGTATGAATAGGCAAATACTTATGAGTGGTAGTGTACACAACCGTTATCGTACAATGCTACACATGTAGCTACTAAGCTCGTGTAGCACTTGCGCCTGCGTGTGCTGCTATGTCTACATCCTTAAGTCATGTTGTGCGTCACTCAAGACCACACTCCACCCTCGCACTGACCATCGGCCCTTGCGCACTTCCTGTTCGTATATATGTACCTCCCTAGGCAGTGAATATACGTGCAGAGAAGCGAGAAAAAGAGAGAAACAGAACACGAGAGAAGGATGAAGAGGACGGTCAAAGGAAAAGGGACATGGAATGTGCGGGTATTAAAGCTTGCCATCTGGCCTTCCCTGACCCGATTCTCGACTTACCGAGTTTTCGTCGTTAAGCCCGAAGTGAACACGCGACAATCGATATCGAAATAGCCCAAGGGGGTTGGAAAAATCCTGACTGGACGTGTATGTACGTCGGTTGTTTCATCGGTCAGCTCGTGGCTCACAGTTTCCTATTGGGATTGCCGATTGGGATTAATTCCTTGGATCTGAAGATAATTAACTTTTTATTTGACTTTTGGCCAGTCAGGCTGAAATTTCTTCGGGGAAATTGTTACGTTTTTACGTCATTACTTGGATGGTTTCACTTGGGTGGATTGTATTTGAGAGAATGGTGAAGAAATTGTGGGACTGCGACTTAAGAGATGTCTGAAACTTGCATTGTTATCCAAAGACGTAGTCTTTTGGCGGGATAGTTGCTCTGAAATGTCGATTTCGATTTTAAAATGGAGCTTGTGGAGGAATTCATTTTCTTTTTGTTTATTTCGGAATTAAATGTTACTTTGGGAAATCTAAGCTTATATTAACAATCTCTATTGATATACTTAGACTAAAATGATTAATTTACTAGAGCAGTGCAGCAACAATAGATTTTGAAAGTCATGCAGCAATTATTTCCATAGCATTTAACACTCGCATCGATGAAAAACAAGTCAAATTTCCTTTCTCATGCTCAAGATGTCAGACAGAAAAAGGTATTATTAAATTGCATAAAGAATGTTATTAACCTATTATTGTCCTAGTACAATTTCACAGTTAAAAATAATCTGATGCTCCCGGAAGTACGATCAGTAGAACTCAAATTCCAAGCGGAAATCCTCGTTAAAGAAATTCCTGCTCTTCACAACTGAAGTGCTGATACCTCAGCGAAAATGTTAAGACGTTGAAACCTACAGAGATAAAATCTATCAGAGATTAAAGCTATCACCAGTTAGTTGATAGCACTTTCCAGCCAAATGAAACGAGCGCTGGGAGATCGAGGTTTTACGAGTTTAACTCGTCTCGTATCGCATTTCCGCAAGTTCGTCGACAATACGATCTATCCTTAGGATAAGATTCATTCGTCTTGGAAAATCATAGCTCCGTATCAAACGTAGATATTTCTCTGCTCGTAATCCGACGTTCCTTTTATAAGCGTCAAGAATTGCTCCCACGGTACGTCTTCGAGATTTGGAAGCTTTCGAGGTCGAAGTATGACGTGCGTGCATAAATCGTTGCATACGCTTATCGTACATAGAATATTGTTAGTTGTAAAACATTCATGCGACAGTGCTTAGGAGAAGAAGTTAGTCGATTCTATCGACTTTGGAGCGTGATATGTAAAAAAGATGAGGTCGAACGTGCTGCGGCGAAAGTTATGTAGACCACAGGATGTATTTGAATGATGTCGATCGATGCTGTTGTTTTTGCTTTCTGTACTTTTTACCTCTTTGCAAATGTGTATGTTAAAAATCGGTGTTAATCGTATTGCTAACAATGTTTCTTTTCTTTTATTTTTACATATATAATGAGTCACTTTCTTTGAACGTGACACTAGTCTTTTTCTTCTGTTGTTAAGATTTTTGGAATTCGTACAACAAATTTCGTTCTGCAACTTGTAGTAGTTGAATCTTTATAGAAGAAATCATGAGGATATTCCAGTCTTTTTATTTAACACTAGATTTAACAAGCCAGTAAAAATGACTGGTACACAAATTTTTCCAAAAATTCTACAGGTTTATGAGAGAGCCGTAGAATAAATATTCTTCGTCCATCGTATGAAATATAAATTACCAAATTTATTATCTTTTCCACGTCTGAATTTTCCTTGCTTTAAGATACATATTAAACATATTTAAATAAAATAGAATTCACGTCGGTAAATCTAGTGTTAAAATGACTGATTCGTGAAGGAATAACCAACCCATAAAGAAGTGTATTTAAAATCAATTTTTAATGTTGTGTTATATTATAAATACTCATGCCAGTTTCAAAAATAAGAGAGCAATTAATACACTCAATTGGTCACCGTTGTTTTATGACATTAATTAGGTTCGTTAATAATTCTGTAAAAGATGAACGATACGATGAAGATATACGTTAGATGAATATTGGGTTTAGAATATATCGTATTCCAGTTAATAACCGTTACGGTTAATGTTTTAATTCTAGTGATGTAACTTCAGCAATATCTCTTATCAGAATAGAGGAGCATGGTCAGATGTAGACTTTACAAATACGCAGCAATTGTATCGGTTTTTGACTATCTATAATCGGAGCAATCTGAGTCTCTATTATTAGGGCAATCCGAAGAGATATTCCGAGTATACAATTGCGATTATCAACTGAGTATGTGACTGGTTCTTGGGTACAATTTCCATGCTACTGTTCACTGATTTCAATGTGAAGTCGCGATTCTATCTACGATAACATAATTACATTCGTGCTAGTTTTGAACTAACCGCGCAACGGAGAACATTGTTATCGGAATCAAAAAATCAATTGCAGCATTTCTACGGTACACTCTATTAAGTAAATTATTTACAACTTATTCTATTATCGAACGTAACAATTATCAAAGCATTTCAGAATTTTTCTAAATTTCAATTTCGTGAAATACTCCCATATTTTCATCTGTTCTATATTGATTTATAATTATGAAATTGCAACGATATCTTCCTCTGTTATTTTCATTATTTCTGACTAATTTGTTCTGCTTTAATTCAAAATTAATTTAAACATATTAAATCGTAGATTAAACACTTCGAAAACATACTCAAGTATTCCGCCATGTGACCAAACCTTGAAAGAATACAAATATAACGAAAACTCATTTATTGACCGTTCAGTGACCCATGGAATATAGAAAACCACTTGTCAGATTGTTGAAACCAATACTAGCTATTTTTGGCGCCTATTGTTTCGACAATAACCACGTCTTTCCACGTACCATCGACACCGCTCCGGATGAAAGGATTTCTGAATAAAGCGGTAGCAACATCCCCGAGAGAATAACCTTCCGGTTATTAAACAACGAACGCCCATTATTAAAATGATCCGAAATAACAATGACACGAGCAATGAGAGAAACGTCAATCTGATCCAAAGGGTTCGTGGTTCACGTGCTAGTATAACTCTACAACGCTTCGCAGGATCTCCTCCTCGTTGTATTCGCAAGCAAAGTGAGTTATGGAGTAACGACCCAGCCAGACGAGTATTCCCGCACTATCCAGTAACAAACTCATATATGCGAAAAGAAACATTGCATACAGATAAACGTACTCAGGTGTACGTGCCAAATACTCCTGGTTTGGTTGGAGTGTATCGATATATACACATTTGTCGAGTGTATAAAGGGTGTCTCTGATGAAAGGACGAGTCGATGGGAAGCGTAGTTGTGTCAGATCCTTTAAATTCATCTTTTATTTTGAAATTGGCAAAAGTAACTTTTTTCTTAAATTAAGGTGTTTGAGGCTTGTAATTTACGTGTTTAAAACTAAAACCACCGGTGTTAAATCGACGGTATTTAATTACATTAAATAAGTTTATTGGATAAAGAGATATCCAGAGAGGAAAAAGATTGTCAATGCAGTGGATTTTCTATTTTACAATTTCGCTGTAAATTTAGAAAATTAAGAACCAATCGTTTTTTATTGTCTTAGTATTTCTAGTGTTAAAACATTGATACCAATTGTATGGACTTAGAAAATGCACGCACCCCCTGTACCATAACAAAAGCAGTGTCAAACGATCTCCACATCAAAATTACATTTCACAGCAGATCCTCCATCGAATATCCTTTCATTCGGAGGCCACCCTGTACACATTCCTTTGCACACGCTCATACTCGTGCTTTCTTCCCCCTACACGTGGCTGTTTACACGTACAAGATAGGTCGAGGTTGCCCCCTACTGCCATGGTGCGCGCAAGAACTTATCTCTGGAAGCGGGAAACGCAATAGAAGTAATAACATCCCTTATTACGACGTTACACGCGATACGGGATCGCGCGAGTTCGTGTTTCACGAGCGTACCGCGTCGATCGTGCACCCGTTCCCTGTACTTAGCTCTTGCCTACCTGCCTCTTCGATATCTGTGCACGTACCTACTCCACAAACACATCCAAACACATACATCCCCTTCTATATGTATATTGGTAGATGAATTTGCATGTATTGCCCGAATAACGTACGGGTCCGTGTGGGTAGTTATCTATCCATAAATAAGTACGCGTGACAACGGCAAGTAGGTGTGCGTATTTAATTCGCGTAGCTTCCTTACCCGCGGCAAGGAATATCTTGCTAATGCTGCGCCCCAACGCGGAGGAATAATATTTGCGTGTGCTCGTACCCTAGGTAATTTATCCACGAACTTAAACCTGTATGCATCGCACATATACAATCGTATACTTGTACGAGTATATACGTCCGCGTGGCTTTCTAGCACGGGACGGTTTTAGGGTATTAGTGGAGTAACGCCGGCATTGCCTGAGCTCACTTAGCTCGTTCGCCTATGACAGGTATATAGGTGCGATATAAACGGACGCAGGGATAACATACTCGTATCTGCGTGTAATTAGGTGTCCATGGAACTGTAACGCTCGTGTGCGTAAATCTCGTGGGCGAAAATATTGGACAAATCGCCCCATACGTGAGCGGTGACTTGGAATAAGGTAAAGTAACGTTTCACGTATGAACGTGTATGTATAGTACCGTAACTCTAACTTGGCTCGCCAGCAGCGGAACTTCTCGTTTTCAAAAAATCTAAAAAAATGGAGTCTCTTAAAGTGAACACTCTTTATAGTTATTTACTTTAGGAGACTGGGATTATTTGGATTCAAAAATCGAAATGATGGAAATAAGCTGTTGAAAACAAAAGTCTTCTCCACTTACTAGCCAAATTAGAGTTCTAGAAAAGTATAGCTGGAGAAAAAAAATTCCAGTCTTCTAAAGTGAATACTCTTCTCAGTCACTTACTTTAGGAGATTGAGACTTTTGGGTTTTTTAAAAATAAACGGTTGGAACCTAGAGATTCTTTTACTCGCTAGCCAAAGAGTTTTAGAAAAGACAACTTTGAGAACAAAAATCTAGAAAACCCAGTTTTCTAAAGCGAACACTCTTCACAGTCATTTACTTTGGGAAACTAGGTATTTTTGGATTTTTGAAAAATCAGCGATTGAAACCTAAAGCTTCCGCCACTCGCTAGCCAAGTTAGAGTTGTCGGATAATACCGTACCCGGAGATATCCGATTAGGTGTATATAGAATTACTCCCGCATGCTTGTACATTTTCGCGCATCCTCGTAAATACGACAAAGACTAGCACCTCGTACAAGAGCATTGCTACGTGAGAACACTCGGGCAAGTAGAAATGGCAGAAATATGCGAATTATAATCAGGAGAAAGATACGCGAAAGAATTGCACTTGTACCTGTTACATATTCATGAGGTATACAATAACCGCGTGTATTTATCCGTAGCGAGGTATGTAACACTTATACAAGCACAGGAATTAATAATGTAGCATAAAGCAGGCCGCAAATGTGTATATAAGTGCACATACATATAGAAGGTAGGTTCTCATAAAATATTTGCTCGGCGCCGGTGCGTGCATACCAGTCGCGACGCTCGCAATCGCCGCTCAAGAGGGTTAATGAATTTGTCGAGAATGGAGGGGGTTGTAGAGAAGGGGGGTGTGCGTTCTTCCACACCGGGAGGTCGAGATTTCACTGCTGGGAAAACGAAGGACCCCAGTATATCCGAGCACCCGTGAGGAAAGGGTGGATCAGACCCTTCAAAGGGCTCTCCGACGTTTCTGATAAAATCCACCCCAGTAGCGAGGGTAGTTTCTGGTGGCTTATGGCGAACAAAATTCTTGCTTGCGCGGTTACGCCGGAACAACTGTATCGACGTGTGTAATTACTGTGGGGGAGTACTAATTAGTTTCGCCCTTTTCCTCCTGATCGAAAAGCATCAGGAATTTCGGTGGCAGCAGGGAAAATGTTCGCTTTAATTTGCCCCTAGATCGAGCCTGCTTTACGAGAGTCACGTTTTATTTCTACTTGCTGACGATAATTTCAAGAGAACTTGGATTTAAGCGCAATTTGACGACCGAGGGATTTTCCTGAAGTAACAATTTCTTCCTTCGAATCGTATCGAGACAATGAGAGATATTGAAAATCTCTAGTTTGCCTCCGATCGTTTTTATCTCATCGGAGAAATTTTATCTCGGTCGTTATCTTTATTTCTGATCATAAAAAGCACGAGTTTTCCTTACGCTTCCTCTGAAGTTACTGAAATGTTCACGATCCTTAGAATTTCTTCTTGGTTTGTTCACGACAAAAGGGTGCACCACTACGCCTTCACCCTTCGATCCATAGAAATTAGAAGGGCCTGTTGGAGAGACGATAAATCAGTCGGCACAGTGGTTATCCCCTTAACGGTGATATCGCGATATTTAGGAAGCTCTGACTATGACAGTTTTATTGTCTAGCGCAAGATCGAGGAAGAATATTCATCTACGTCGTAAATCAAGAGCAAACGCTCCTTTAACCGCTCGCAAAATGATATATAAGATCTCCCTTAACGTCTTCGTGACGCCCGCGTCTCTGTACCACTATAGAACATTTCATTCGCAGACTCAATGTCCTTCTCGTGCTACTTACTCGATACCGTAACGCAGGATTCTCCTTCAAACCAAAGATTTATAAAGCGGAACGTGTCGAAGAGATAGCCAAGGCTACGATCGCGAGAGGAGAGAATAAGAAGAAATCGCTGGGGAGGACGGAAACGAGGGAGAGGGTGGAAAAGAGAGTGGATAAATCAGTCGAAAAGCGCTTCGTTTAGCCGTGATATCGTGGTATCCTGGAGGATCCTGTTGGCGAAAGGGATTCTATTGCGTTCCAACGGCATCGAGCCGAGTAGCGTCAGCAAAGGCGCGCCTCGAATCTCGATCTACTTATTCTATCGAGGGGCGGAGAACACCCCCATCCCTTACTGGTAGTTCTCCCTGCGTCGCGTTGGAATTTAGAGGCAAATTTCTTTTCCACCCTCTCTCTCTCTCCATCACAACCTTCTTTTCCTCGTTCGTTCCTCGTCCCACCTTCGTAAACCTAGCATTCACTCGTTCTATCTTAACGGCGCTCCTCGTCGCTTTTTATTGCATCGCCGCCTCCCTCGCGATCATCGATATCCGACGCAAACAGCTGTAAACTTCCATCAAGCTTCCTCACCCTCCGATGCACTCGCGTTCCTTCCTCGGCTCCCATCACACACGCTCCTGAACCTGATCCTCTTTCGGGGTCCTCTTCTTCGCGACGATTCGGGAAAGACGATGGTACCGGTTGAAATTATTTCGAGCACGCTAGATTAGAGTTATTCGTCGGGAGTGATTGGGTGTCGGTTCGAACGTGACGCGATGGTAATCGATGGAAACGGAATGCTTGATTGCTTCCAAACTTTTTTTTTTATCTTTTATTAGAAGGGAAATATGGGGAATGGGATGGTCGTAGCGTATCGCGCTTTACAGGCGTGCTGTGAAAGCGATGAAATATTTTTTGTATGTCGACGAAGGGTGGAAGGATCGATGGAGCAAGACAAATTGCTGTAAATTTGTATCTAAAAATATTTTGGAGTTATAATGAATTGAGATACTATGATATGTAAGAAAATATAGTTTTTTGAGAGTAGCCAGTTTAACGCAAAATGACTGGTTTCTAACTTTTTAGAAACATTTTCCGAATCTATAGGGTACATAGTATAGGAGAAGTTCAACAACTATCTCATATTTATATAAAATATGACGAGTTTAACATCGGTAGTTCTACTGTTATTACAAAAATGGTACAAGTTTGACATACTATTTTTTATGGTCATCTTAACACTAGAACTACCGGCGTCAAATCCAACATATTTTAATAAATTAAATAAGTACTTTGAAAAAGGGGGAATCAAGCGGCGGAAAATTTGATCGATTGGATGATTTATGTTTATTGATATAGACGTAGAATATTTATTCTATGACTCTTATATAAACTGGGAGAATTTTTTCAAAAAATTGTGCACCGGTCATTTAGACTGGTTTGGTAGTTCTAGTGTTAACAATGATTACCTTTCCCTAAAATTGACGCTGTGTATACCCATAAAATACACCTGAAATTTTAATTGAAATACCAGGCTATCAAGTGTTTAAATTAATAATCCAACAATTATTTCCTCGTCTTCCATAAGCGAAGCTTAACCGCAAAGTCGCTTAACATAATACGTTACATTCTCCAGATCATCCATCCACAGTAGTATCGCAATCAGTTTGTTTTCGCGACGGCTTTAAGTTAACCGAAAGTCGAGCTGCACATTGGTTTCCCGGGAGGAAGATGGAAAGTGAGCTATTTATTGCGACCGTTGCCTCTTTTCTCCGGGACCAAGCAAGTAAAATCCTCTGACGGAAGAAAAATACAGAAATGTTTTCTAAGATGGCTACGCTTTTAATCTTGTCGCAACGGCGTTGTGTGTCGTCTTTTTAAAATCCTTCCCCACGGGGAAGATGCATTAATAAAAATCATCCTTCCGACGATCGTGCCGCTACTTACTGGACTGGTGCTGGTTGAAAATTGTTTTATTCCGAACGCCTAAGAAACGGCCACGTAATTAATTAAACCAGTTGCGGCTACCGAGGAAAGAAGTAGCGTCATCGCCTTGCGACTGTTGTCTCGGTCGACGACGTCCATGGCGAACACGTTTTATTATTAATGTCAATGAACTTTCCAGACGCGTAATTCCACACCGGGAATCCTACGGTCAAAGTGAAAATTAGAACGAGACGAGACTCCGACTCCTTTTTCCTCGCCAGCTGTCTCCGAATGCTACGTCTTTTGACGCGAACGATATTCTGCCGTTTCATGAACGACGTTGAGCAAAAGGAGGTATATTTTTAACAAGAAACTCGCCTTGGCCAGATGTTTCTGAATTTTCGTCTGCATTTGCTAGTCGCGGTCGGAAAAGTCACTCGTCGTGAACTATTGATTCTCACAGTTGCACGGCTTAATTGGCTCATCGTGTAACTTGAACGTGGTGAAACGTTTCTTTTTGTCATTAATTTGATTGACTGATAATCTTAGAAGTCTGTTGTGCCTGGACTATTTTTTAGACTCCGTTTTTGGCAAATTATAGGTAGAGTTTTAGATTATTACATAGGCTTACGTTTAGATTATTCCTTTATAATTTGTTTGCAAATATCAAAGTGTTAGGTTTGATTGAATTAGAAATAGAATAAATATTCGTTAAACAATTGGGACATTGCGATGTAGAGAATTGCGCTGTTACGCCAGTAAACGGGGATTCAGAGAATCTTTAACATTAATTTTAAGGTCAACAATAGTAATTTCACGCCATTAATTGCTGAAAAAAAGAAATTCCAGACGCTTTGTAGCCCTCAGTTCTCAGTAATAAACGGCTTAAGATGCCTCTCGCAGGGTACAATTTGACGGCAATAACAATTTACCCAGCTTAAAACCCCGGAGCGGCTAAATAGATTTTACACTGCAATTCACTCGAGTTTTATATAACACCGTAATATTAAATTTGCATGGAAAATTAACCGACAGCGTGACTATTGATAAAAGTTGCGTTGGCCATTCTTTATCCATCGACTTTGAAAGTTTTCAGTAACCAACGTGCTAAGAAGCTTCTCGCAGGCTGCAATTTTACGCGAAGAGTCAGCTAGACGCGAGAGGAGGGAGAAAGCCCGGGAGTGAAATAACTGCCCCGTTAAATGTTTCCTGCCGCTGGTTATCAATTATGGATGGTAAAATACCGCCGCTCATTTCGTGTTGAGCGAGAGAAATAATAGAGCGCTGGTAGCGCTTCAATGCGGAAATAAGAGGTCCTTAATCGTCGGTAGACGGGGCACACGGATGCATCGAAAATGGCGGTGTGTCGCCATGGAACTTATAAGTCACGACAATATATTAGAATCTCTCCCGATAGAACACGGTTTCACGATGGACTCTCCAGAGAGCGAAGCTGGAAAGGAGCCTAGAGGTGAGAGATCCCTTAACGACCTTTCTGCGGCAAAAGTGCTTCTGCGGATCGTGGAATCTTTAAATAAAACACTTTTAGCGAGTCACGCGTTTGGCATCGATGGCCCTTTGGTGTACTTTAAGGGCTGTTTCTCGGGCTTAAAGAGAAATGAGCCCCATAAAGAACTTCCTCGCCTTCTTTTCTCGATGGTTTACCTTCTATCTGGGATACCTAAATCCCTGTCTTCGGTACAGTTCTAAGTGGAAAATGAATTCCGATTGAAAAGCACTCTCTTACTTGGACCGGTTGTGCCCTTCTTAATTAATTCGCAACCGTCTGTGCTCTCGAGTTTGTCGCTACGAAGTTTCTTCGCTTCTCCAACGTTCTCCGAGGTGTCGTAAATTTTTCGAAGCCTCGGAAGAACTTAACGAAGAAACGATCCATTAACCCTTTCGTTTCGGGCCTCGACGAAAAAGATTCGCTACGGGGAATTATGATGATAAATCGCTTTCTGTTTAACACGGACGCGTCCAACTTCTGACGAGCGAATCTAACTTGAACAGTTTTAAATTATCTGCGTTTACACGCGCATCTTGCGCGTCGAGATGGTAATTCGATGTTACGCGCAGTTTTCAAATACTTCTTTCAGCTTAAGGTATGTCGGTGTGGATTCTGAAGTGTAAGGAGGCGTTACTTCTCCATAATTATTCTGTGGTAGAATTTGAAAATTTAAAAAATTACGTTTCAAGCAAAAGTCGTTAAATAAGAATTACTAATTTTAATTTTTACATTAACTGTTTTACTTTAAATATAATCCCTTAATTTGCAAATACTTGTTTCAACTTAGGAAATTTCGGTGTAGATTTTCGGATTACTTGAATTATATTTCAAGTAAATCTCTTAACGCAAGATTAGTATTTTTAATTTCTATGTTAAATGTTGTACTTGAAATATAATTCTTTTAATTTGCAAATACTTGTTTCAGTTTAGGGTATGTCGGTGAAGATTCAAGCGTATAAGGAGACGTTGCTTCTTTACGGTTATTCTGCGGTAGTATTTGCAAATTGAAGGAATTATATTTCAAGTAAAACTCTTAAAGTACTAATTAAAATAGTCAATTCTTGCAATACCTGTCGCGAGAAAAATGTTGCAAACGATACAGTATATCATTATAGCCGACATTAACGCTAAACCTGCCAAGCCGGTCGAAATGACCGGTTTCCGATTAATTCTAAAAATTATTTCAATTGATAAGGAAACCATGTAGTAATTATTCCACATCTACCTCATAAAACCTAAATATTAGTTAATCAATCTTCAGTTTCAACCCCTGATTTCTCTTTCTCAAAGATACTTAATCAGTATGTCTAAATTTTAGTAAATATAACGTCGATACTTTTAACCTTAAGATTCGAATACCCTCATTAGAACCCAAGTCAAAGCCCCATGCAATCCAGCGTTGAAACTCTCCCTGAAATTACATGCTTGAAAGTTTCCAACTAAATCGACCGCTTCTCGAAGTCAGATCGCAGAATCTCCCTTGGGCAGCCAGTTGCACGCGGGGAATTTAAAAAATCAATTTCCTCGGCCAAGTACAGGGCATAATTTCAGATATACCGATAGCGTGTTATCTCGGCCAAATTTAACCTTTATCGGACGGACATCTAATCCATAAGCAGCGAGGCGTAACGAAGTTGGGGCGCGATAATAACCGGCGACGTGGCAATTAAATTCCGTAGAATCGTTTAGTGGCCCATAAATCTTCCTTCCGGTGTATAAGTGAAAGAACCTCCGAGGGATGAGGGAGGACGGTGAAGACGAGGAGAGAAAAGAGAAATATATAAGTACCGCGGGAGACCGCCTTAAATCCGTTAATGGGTTTACAAACGCGTGAAGTCCATGCAGCTCAGGCAACATAACATCGCGGAACGGCCAGCAGACCGTCGAAACATATTTTCTTGGGCGCCGAATGATTTGTGGCGGCGAAAATAGGCGGGCACGGAAAAGTAGCGTCGAGTAAACCAGTCGAGACACGGCTCCTTTGCGTTCGCGAGAAACAGAGACCGTTGTATTGGCCTCGTGGATATCGTCGGTGATTTGTCAGAGAACGAATCTCGTGGAATTTGAAATCGTTCGGTATACGGAGCCGTTCGTGCTATTGAAATAATTCAGATCCCCTTGGGCGATATAAATCTGACTGTTTGTCCGTTATCGGCCGGATATCCGCGCTGGGAAACTTGAGCTTCGAATGATATTTCCTTTATGATGATAACTGAAAAGTTTATCGGAATGAATAGACGATTCGTAGGGGAATACATACGGAAGCAGGGAAGAGGGAACGAACGATTGGGTGTACATTTTTAGTTGTCTGAGGTGGAACTTCTTAACACTAGAACTACCGGCGTTAAATCTATTAAATTTCAATATATTTCAATAAATTCAATAAATTTCAATAAGTACTTTGAAAACAGAGAAATCGAGAGACCGAGAAGAAAATGGATACGGTGGTTTATGTTTTTCTAGATTGACGTAGAATATTTATTCCATGACTCTTCTGCGGACTTGATGAATTTTTGGAAAAAACTGTGTACCAGTCATTTTGACTGGCTTGGTAAATCTAGTGTTAAACTATAGACACTTGTCCTCTTCACGAGAGAGAGCTTTATCCTAACTTTTATTCAATGTGTCATAGTAGTATCTATTACAGGTGATAAATTTTAGTGATCATTTTCTCCAATTATTTTAATTATAATTTTAAAAAAACGTACCTAAGTGAAAATATTCTACGATTCTTCATTCCAAAAACAACGTGTTAAGACATAAAAGAGACTCGTCATTTTGGACTATGATTTCTTTTGTTCGCTCGAAAGAACACCGCCATAATAATGGTATATCCCAAAGAATCAGCAGCGACTCACCATAGCGTACCATTGAAAGGGCTACGCATCGATTATTGCAATTCTATTTTCTGTTTCCTTCTTCAATAAATATTCGTATTTTTCCTCAGCTTCAACTGTCACTGCAATTGAGACGAAAAGACCAATACAACCATACATAAAGGTAGTCATTAAAAAGTTTATCACGCCGCGCGAACTCTAACGAATTGTATCATCGACGTTAACAGTCGCGATTCTCATTCGTATTCATACGTTCTGTACGCGCAATAGCCGCAACGAATCGCTTGTCGAGTGGCAATGCCTGTGTCAATTACCACCATGACTCCATTAGACCAATGCCATCGATCGTCCGACGAGGGGAAATACGATTCTCCGGCTGTCTCGAAATGGAAGAAAATTACAGTTGTCTCGCGGAAGGCCCAGTGGAAGCGATCGTGAGACTTTATCTCCATTTTGCATCGACAAACCACGTGGAATTTATAGGGTTGACCAATTGCATTGGTCGCGAGGCGAATGGTAAATGAAAAGGGGGAAGAGGAACGAGGGGGATGAAAAAGAACGAAAGAAACCGTTCCACCCTGGCAATTTCGTAATTTCCTTTTTCTTTATTTCACTGGAAAAGCCATTATCTGCCGGTGGTGTACGTGATCCTCCGTATGAAGGGAGTCGAGGAAACGCGTACCGATAACAACGATAATATTTTTTCTTATCGCAAGTGTCCTATAACGAGGTGTAATCTGAAAGCGGGGCGCGGCCGATACCGATTCCAGTGGAGACTGGAAATTGCACTTTCCACTTCGTCTTCCAACAGTCGTACTTAATTCTTCTAATCCCGTTAATACCGATCGTCCATAGATCACTGGAAATCACGATTAAAATCCTACCGCGAAATCCCTCCAGTTCTTTATCGTTCCTCGCGCTCGCTGCTCGTACTATGGTGTATTAATGAACAATATTTTTCTTTTTCTCTTTTTCTTTTTTTTTTTTTGGTTTGCGAAACATTCCGTCGGCTTGGCTACGTGCAAAGGAATATATGGATCTATAAATTTCCACTTTGTTTAAACTACGAGCGATAAGTGCTCCACCAGCGATCCGGGAAATTGCTTCGTTATATAGGCCGGTGATTATGAGAGTGGCCTAAATTGTGCGCTTTCCGGTTGGAGATACGTTTCCAGTTTCACGTTTCTACCTGCGGTGAAATTTATCGTTTTATCGTGTAACTAATCAGTTTTTCGAGAACTTAGTGGTATAATAGAAATTTGGTCCGCCTTCTGAGGATTTAATTCTTTGAATGTCATTGAGATCACCAGTGACTGGCGCTATTGAATACGATTAATTATCATATAACTTTTAAATTGCAATATTTATGAATTTTTTAATGCATTAAGTATATATTTATAGATGTATTATTTTGCAACTAATTAGTTTTTCGAGTACTTTGTGATATAATAGAAAATTAGTTTGCCTTCTGAGGCTTTAACTCTTTGAATGTCATTAAGGTCACCGATGAATTGTGCCATTGAATACAATTCATTTTCATATGACATTTAAATTGCAATATTTATGAATTTTTTAATTCATTAAGCATTTGAATATCGACGTTCAAATGTTAAAGGCAAGACTGACTATATATTGTATGTATTTGCATCTTTAAAATTTCCGCTTTATAAAGAGGTGATTTTAATTGAAAAAGTTTCATTTCGGCGGAACAGATGAAACTAGCAAAATATCGTGGCGTTCAACGTGTTAAAAGTAGCTTATTAAAAATGTAATTTAGTAGTATTAATTATTTAAAATGTCATCAAAATTAATTATAAATTCTACCTTTGTCTCGCGAAGCACAAAATACTCAATATTATTTTTAAAAAATTTCAATAGATGTTTTACTATTTTGCACTTACAATTAGTTCAATTAATTAGTTTTTTCATTGGCAAGTAAAAGTTCCCGCATAAAGTTCCTCGTAAATATCCAAGTGTTTAAAAATATTCCAAAAATTCGTTCCTCCCCCATCGCAAGAAACAAAGAGGTGCGATCGAAACGGACAAGAGACGCGAGAAAAATAGCTGTACGCGTGTCATTTAAAATCCGCGGACGATTGAAATAAAAGGGAAGTGTATATTGCAAAATTCCTTTTCAGTAGCTCGCTCAGATTCTCCCGTTTGGCTCTCTTTCTTCGACCTTCCTCCCGCGCTCTGGTCTCGCGCATTGTTGATGTTTCAAGATAAATACCAGATACAGACTACAATGCGACCCTCTCTGTACTTTGTAGGTAATTAATTACCAGCCATTGTCCGTCACCGGCAGTAACGTATACGTTATATCAGTAAGCCGTCAACGGTCGTCGCCGGTGCTATCACGCTACGAGATTCCATTGTCCTTAACTATTATTCCTGCCGGTGGCAATACCGTACATGGGCCCGATGATAATGCGCGGCCGGATCGAAATCACCGGGAGCAACATTCCTACGTTCCGTCTACTTTCGTCCCTCGTCGGATCGCGACGCCTACCGCGAGCTTCAATAAAATAACTCGCACGATTCTGCCGGCTATTCCGTTGGATTTCGCGTTGATATGCGGTCAGCTGGTCGTTGCTGTCTCTTCGGATTTTGCCTTTGATGGCTATGACCATTTTACCTAGGACTTACAATTTTTGATGGTATCCGAAACCGCACGGTCGGATGATTCTGAATGTTTCTCCGGAAATTCATTGCGTGCCTTGTCTGCTTCAGATGGCACGAAGATATTTGGAAATATTGGTATTTCTTAATTTTTGGGAATTTTGGAATTCTTTGATGGTCGTTATCGCTGCCATTTCGGGTTCAGTGGTTATGGTTTCTCTGGAAATTCGTTACGGGCCGGATTTGTTTTAGAAGACTGATAGGAGATATTTGGAATTATTGTTTGGAAAATGGAGAATTTTACTGTGGTAATTTGATGTGTGGTAATCGTGCATGTCATCGTTCGTACAACAATCGACTAACAAGTCATTTCGTGAAGACGAGTTACGATCGATGGAGCTCGTGATGAGAAGTTGATTTTATTGCTGCGAAAACAGGAAATGCACCGAGGAAGGCAAGAATCTTCGAGGTAGAAATACTTTCTGGGAAAGGAAGTGTCCTGGGAGATTACAAATTTAATGAATCATTTAAATTCTTGGCTGATTCATCATTGAGAAAGGAATGAAATGAGGCAGCGAAATTCTGATGCTTGCCGAACTTGGGGAAAGGATGGATGGAAGTTATCATGCGTCAGATTAAAGAATTACCAACAAACACCAAACATATTTGTTCCTCTTGAAATTCTTAATTTTATGTTCAACTTTATATTACAAACTCCAAGTATTGATTTTTCAGATTAATATCGATATATGACTCAATTTCTTTAGCAAGTTTTATTGAATCGGACTTCGTTAATCATCGAATAAAACATTGACTATTACCGAAATTTTGCATAAGTAGTGACAAACTTACTTGACATATACTCTACTAAATGGACAGAAAATATTAACACGTTATTTGTCACGAGACTTCCGAGAAACTTATTCTAAAAAATATTTAATGAAAAGTAATAGCACCAACTTTAATTATAGCGACATGACCTATTTCTTAACACTTTAACATTGCCTTAATTCTCTTCACTAGTAACTCGATATAAAATACCGAGAGACTGATACTCTTAATTAAATATATTATAAGAATTTAATTTACAAATATTAATCTAAAATATGATTTCCACGGTTTGATATAATCCTTGCACATCGATCTGGCAAAATTTTAAAACCTCGCTCATAAAACTCACTGAGTTTTGATTAAAAATATTCATTGACTCCTTTTTCACGTGATCGAAAAAAAGACATTCCTTTCCGATACCTCTAATATAAATCGAAATACAGCAACCACTGAAGAACCCTCCTATACTGCTAAAAAATTGCTACATAAAACATCCTCGCATGATATTTCACCATTTCTTCTACCCCCTTTTAATTAATGTTACTTTTAATCTATTATACTATATTTCACTGAAAGTAAATCAAGTTCCCACAATTAAAATCGAATCAAACACAATCTAACATCTAGAAACGAATAAATTCGCTGGAATTTCATCCAATGACCATACGAGGGTTAAAAACCCTCAGAAAATCCTTCACAAAATCTCCCCACACTTCGAATACTTTCAAGCAACGAGTTCCAATATCTTTGACTACCTGCGGAACTCATCGCTCGACATACCATTTCCTCTATGTCGGTGAATTACGAAAGTGCAGTTGGAATTTCATAAACGCGGGGGCAATCGTTCGCCGATAAGAAAGGACCGGAAACATTACTAGAAATGCGCCGGTGGAAGAGCGGAGTGTCCCGGAAGTGTTCGGTAAGAGGAACATCTGTAACCGCGGCTAAAGGTCGGAAATTCCTCGCGCATTACCGGCCAATCGTGTGTGCAGCGTAGAAACTCGTCGCCTAATGTGCACCAGTCTACCGTAATGCAGTCGTGTTTCGTGCGAGGCAAGTGTGGCTGGCACCCTCTGTGCTACCGTCGCCTTTTCCACCGTCTCCTTCGTCTCCTTCAAGTCCTTCCTTCGCTCTCCGTTTTCTCTCAACCACCACTTAGTGTTTCAGCCCCGTGTTACCGCAAGCTCGAAACACGAACGGTCAGATTGAAATCAGAATCTGCGAGAGGCCATTGGGAAGTACAAGGATGACAGAAACGCGCTGCTACCAGCTCTTGTAACGCTTTACCGTTGAACTTTCATTAACGAATTAGCGGTGGAGTGGATGGTACCTATATGCTTTTTTTTAGTGAAGAATTTAATTTGACGATTTTATTTTATATATTTGAGATTGGTGACGTAAATTCACGTCGTTTTAGAATTTGTTTCTGAATTATGGTGATGTGTATTTGCTATGGTCTGGAAGTTACTTAGGTAACAGTTTCGTGACAGGTTGGAAGGTGCGTAAGGGTTGCAACTATTTTTTTTACTTCAGAGAATGATTTCTGACAAGTCTGATATTTTGTGGTTTTTGTAAATTTTATTTTAGTGATAACAGGAGTTTGGGGTATCTACATTGGTGTTTGGTTTATTTGTTTTATAGTTTGATATGTTTTATTATTACCGTAGGGCTGCAAAATCAGTTGAAGTAATTGGCTCTGAATTTTTTCTAAAAGTTCTCCAGTTTATAGTAGAGTCATGTTGCAAATATTTTCCGTCTATCTCATTGCAAAGTACTTATTTAATATATCGCAATATAAGAGAATTAACGACGGTAGTTTTAGTCGTAATGAACATCCAATTTGTAAAGAACAAGAATACGAATTTTAATATTCACAGTAAGGAGTATAATCATAGGTACAAATGATTACAAGAAGAGCAGAGGATGCTTGTACAAGAGATAAGAATTTTTTAAATACCATCCCTCCTCCAACAAAACAGTCTTATCATTCGAAACATCGTCTTTGAATTCTCCTCCATCCATGCAATAAAACATAAATAATCATTAAACCACGATAGTCCCGCTATGATATAAAAGCCTATTTCCTACGCCATAAACATCGTTTTAAACCTTTTTCACAAAGTACCATAAACAGGTACCCACCATCATTCCCAAGGCCCAAAGCCTTCGGCACAGGTATAAATCGAAGATTCCTTCGATAACCAGGAATTCTTAATATTCCATTGAAATCGATAACGCATTAAGAATTAACACGCGATAGTTCTGAAATTAATTCCAAAGTAAATAAAAGGAAGAACAGATCTCTCGGATTCCCGGCAGGTCTCTCTTTCTCCCTCTCTCTTTCTTTCTCCCGCGTACTTTCGTGACCGTTCGTGACTGCACCCGGGCTCTGCATAGCCCTTGCACTCGGCGACAACGGTAAGAGCAGCAAAGGAGAGGAGACGTTACCGGCAGCCCTGTTTTACATGGCCGATTGCATCTCCTTTCTATGCGCCACGGCGACACGCGTCCCACTCTTAGTCGTACGTGTACACATTTACAGAACGAAACGATTTTCTAACAGCCGGCCGCGTGCTCTTGAAGGGTCGCCGATCGCATCCCCGATCTTGCGCAGCACAATTAGGATGCCCTTAAAGGGAGACCCGCGGAAGAGCATCGGTGCATTATACCGTTTTCCGGCATACGTTTCAAACGGAATGTACTTGAAACGTGCTTTGCAGAGCTCCTGTCGTGAATTTGAACCCTGTTTGATTTTATCTCAAAATATGAAACGTTTCGCGATTGAACTCATGCGTTGATCGTAACTTAACAACCCTTTGCGTGATCGTTTGTTGAAGTCCGTTTGAGTGCCTTCCCGTGTAGCTGGAAATTGATATACTATCGCGATACTAGCGTAATATCGGTTCGTGGTTTGCACAAACGAGAAGAAGAATGATAGGACAATATAAAGGGAAGGGGTGTCTTCTGTTTTGGATTCGATGGAGGACACTCCGTTTGCTCAGAGGAGTACAAGTTTATAAAAGTAGCGAAAATGTTTGGAAATCATGATCTTATCCTCCTTGTTGTTACTCCTACCGATAGTTTTTGTTGAAGGCAAATTCATGTTGAAAAGGGGTCAATTGACCCCTCTGTGGTAGCTTTAGTGTTCACCCTTTCGAATTATTTTCTCAATTTTCTAGTGAGCTAAATAAAACTAATTTCACAATATTTTCTATCATTAGTTATTCATTTTTTTTATTGATATCAATATATATAGGCACTGATAAATAATTAGGCGATATTACAAAATCATTAGGAAATTTAAAAGTCGATATTAAAGTGTCAGGAAATGAATCAATTGAAAAACTATGTCGAGCAGTACTCGTCAAAGGGTTAAACAACCGTATCGCCGACCACCAACAGAACTCGAATACCTTTCCCCCAACTTCTTTTCATCCCCACGGTAATTCGAATTCTATTAAAAATTGTATTAGACACATCTCGGAAAATTTGTCATTCCAGAATCATTCATTCTGCACTAACCCTACCAGAGTTATAATCTGTTTCTAGCAGAAGTGCGACAATTTCGAAATTGATTCGTCCCTTTCGAAGGTCCTACGCGAGAGTTCTCTTTGTACGTCGACGGCTATCGACCTGGTAGCGCGAACGAGCCCCGACGGAGATTCATTAACGCTTCGTCCGTGTCCCGCTTAAGTACTCCAATCGCGAAACCACTCAGGAACGATTCCGCGCGCGAGATAGAGGAAGACGGGGGGTGGAAAGGGTCGGACCACTTGGAGGTCCGTGGATCGAGTACTCGAAGTTTGCCTGGAAACTCGAGCTCTCGAGGCGAGACTATCCCGAACTACCCCGACGAGGATGAGAAGGATGAGAAGGGGCGAACGGTATCGAAGGGGGGACCAGACCGTTGGATGTACGCCGGGAGTCATGGTAATTGTGACACTCTCGCGTCTCGATGACTCCGCGTCTTATTAAGCAGTCCTCGACGAACGTAGCCATCGATTTCGTGGCACGTCAGTGGTAAGGTTCGTCTTCGAGCCCACTGGGAATCGAAACGAGCTGCCTAGCCTCCTATCACAAATCATTTCTGCACGACGCGCGTCTTACCCTCTTTTACCTCCTCGACATCGACGAGGATCGTGTACAAAGAACCCACCAACGTCTTATTTTCCTCCCCCTTTTATCATTCTCTTCTTTGTCCTTCCCTTTTCCAATGTTACCCAGCGAGGACGTTGACAACGGCGAAGAAAAAGTAGCTTCGACTGAAATGTTTTGCTCGTGAATCATAATTCCATGCCGCGGTCTCCTCGCACCCGGACAACGCACGTAACGACGCGAAGGGGAGCTTCTGACAGGCGGGGATCAGTTTCCAACCCGCTCGTTTGGAAGGTACGTCGAGCGGGTTAGGAGACTGTCACTCCGTCCAATGGCGTTTAACTTGGTTTAAGTAAGCGGATCAGGAAGAGCTCGCGACACCGATGAATGACAGTTACTCCCGATTTTCCATTGCTGTAACATTTATCAAGTAAGTCGGCTCCGAAGGAATGGG
Organism: Cerceris rybyensis; assembly: GCA_910591515.1. NCBI lineage: Eukaryota > Metazoa > Arthropoda > Insecta > Hymenoptera > Crabronidae > Cerceris > Cerceris rybyensis. The sequence continues at coordinate 15,059,082 of OU342799.1, forward strand.
ATGGAATTGAAATATTTAAATGCTCCATCAATGTCTTTGATACCCCTTGCCGTTATCAAGAAGACGTAGTCCGTTACGCAAAGTCGTGAAATTATTTTCATCGGATTCGGTAAAGTGTAACGTCGAGAGGTATAATATACGTGCTCGTGAGATAAGGTTATTCTGAAAATAAGACCTCTCTCGTCCATACGTTTATTCGCGGAAAAGGGACTCGATGACGTGCACGAACAACTTTCATCCCTCAGCAGGAGCCATAAATATATAGCGGTATGTTGCCGGCGTCATGAGAGCGACGTAGTATCTCGTAAATTGACCGTGCACGAGACAGGGACAGGAACTATTATAGGTGAACCGGTAGAAAGGAGAGGGAAATAGATACTGGTACGTTTCTATATTACATTTGCCTCGTTCTCCTGTTTCCTCCTCTGTCCCTTCCTTCCTCCACCTACCAAACTCACCGACTCTCATTTTACAATCGGTACCCAGTGCAGGCCGATACTGCATTTTATTCCACGAGGGTGGCCCGACCCGAGGGGTGAGCAGGCAATTTTATTGGATGTGACACTAACGCTCTTCCCTCTGTGAGACCCCTCGATTCTTCGTTTGGGCACCTCTCACCTTCCTCCTCTCTTTTCTTCCACCTCTCTCACTCTCTCTCCTCCCCTCTCTCTCTCGTTTGCTCTCATTCGGACAGAAAGGGGCTTCAAATGGCTGCAATATCCGCGTGTATTGACTTCTGGAATTGGGAAGACCTTCTCGTGTCCGGGGTTGTCCCAAACTCGTCTCCCGTCCCGTCTACCGGTAACCAAAAGCTACCCTCTTCATCCTCGTCTTCCAAACTTCTTTTTTTAACCTCTATTCTACTCGTTCCAGTCGAATTCCTCCTGAACGTGGTTTCTTTTACTTCACTGGTCATAGATAAGCTCGCGCGTCATTAACTCGCATTTTGCAAAGGGTCAGGATAACTTCTACCCTCTGTCTTCCTGAGATTTTGTGCTTCACGAGCCGTCAACCTGTAGGAAAAGCGATATTCTTCTCTTTGCACCTTGACATTCGTGAACGAAAAATCGTCTAGAGTATACAGGGAGAGAACGCGAAAAGAAATTACGTTTCACCCCTTGTTTACTTTGGTTCGGGGTGGTCGGTGCGCTTTCGCGCGTCGAAATAACGTCTTTCCCTTGGTCGACGTTCTCCACCTTGGATGAAAGACGTCGAAATCGTCCCGAGTGTTGTGTCAAGTTCTCCTTGTGTCTGAACGAGAATCGTAAATTCAGGAGAAAATTCGAGTTAGAGATTTCGTAATCCTCGAAAATTGCGCTCTCCTTTCTTTGTTTCTTTTTTTTTTGGTTTCTTCGTATTCTAAGTCAGCGACGAAATTATTACCTTGAGAACACGAAATTCAGGAGTGTAGTTCACTTAAGAAGCTCGCTTTGCGATCGTAAAGCTTGAGAATTTCGGAACGGAAGTAATAACTATCCTGTTATTCAGTTGGAACGCAAGCAGCCGGTCTGGAAAGTAGCTTTTTGGCTGTCCTTTCTCTTGCTTTGAAAGCCTTCGACAGTTTTACGGTTACATTAGAAAATAAAAAAGAAGGAGAAGAAACATTTTAGCGGGAATGTTACGTGTTGGACTATAGCCAGATATCTAATAACGTACGTCGAAGAAACCGTGATAAATCAAATTGAGAACGCGACGACATCGGTACAGAAATAATTGGATGAATTTCGTGTCCATGTTTTTGCCATTATAAATCAGATTTTTTTTTTAATTCGCCCAAGAAGCAAGAAATTTATTCTTGCAAGTCCACAGAAGAGATTGCGACTCTACTTAATTGTTTTTTCGGTTAAATAGAATTTCTTTGCTCCTTCAGGGTGTTTGTAAATATTCCTTTCCCTATTTTAATTTTATATTGTTTGATATTGCCCAATATTAATCTTTATTTGAACTTTTAACAATCTATGGCACAAAATGGCTCGAACAAAATTTTATCATGCTGCTTTCTACAGTCATAATGTAAATTACAAATACAAAAATTTCCTTAAACAGTACTAACACCTTCTACCATCCCCCACACCTTTGAATTATAAGATCGACTACCAAAACGCCAAAAAAACGTCTTTACATCTCCAAAATGATACGTCCAAATATTCCTTCAAACTTTCTACATTTCACTCCCTAAATATAATCAACCTCCCAATATCAGAAATCAAAATATATCCATCTTCCACAAAAGCAGAACATTTAGCCTCCATTCACCAACATCTCGCCCCAAGAAACACCTCGAAATCCAATACCAATGGGTTGCAAGCAAAAGTAACGTAAAATCTGCAGAAAATGCGTCGCTCGAGGACCAGTCTCGCGAAACACTCAATATGGAACAGGTTCTATCGTCTGTAAAAGCCGATGCTCCAAAGATCGGTACAACTGTCATGTATCCTCCGGAAGCAGACGTCTGTGTCTCCGATCGGTTATCACCGGCGTGATTTACAGGCTCCCTTTACGCGCCTCTCGGAGAGGATACGATGCCGTTCCCGAAGCACCAAAAGTCAAAGGAGCACTTACCCGTCATTGCGAGACGATAAATCAAAGAGAAGACGTTCGGTGGCTCCATGGTGCATACTTATACGCGTTCGCGGGCCGTAAGACGGAATGGAATTAGCGTTCCGTGTATCCGCACACGCGGCTAAAGGGATACACACGGGGGCTGTAGCACACGTTGAATCGTTTGGAGGGAGGAGAGAATGTCTTCTTGACTGACTGCGCGGTGCTCTTGGCAAAAATACGAACAAGAACGGGGCCTCGGCAGTCATCGTTTAAAGTATTGCCTGCGATTTATCATTGGTCACATTAATGGCCCCGGAATTCCGTGTATTTCATTTGTATCTGTCCCCCTTTCGCTCGGCCGAGAGGAGGAACCTCTAACCTCGTGCCAAAAGAAACGGACCTCTTCGATCACCCTCCTCGTGGTAAAAGCTACGAGACCCGCGACAGTCAGCGGGGTTATTAATTCGAGGAAGCGAACAGGACGACTGCCATGACGAGGAGGATACTCTCAATGATATCTTTCGTCGATTTACGAGAAATACGCTCGTTCGGATTTCACTTCTTGCCACGATGCCGATTATTCATGTAGAATGGAAATTCTCGACGGATGTTAACGTCCTTTTCTAAATAGTGCTCGTTGTTTAATTCACGTAGTTTCTGTTTACGTGGATGCCAAATCGGTGTATTGAATTTTCTGCCGAATTTTCCCACTGGAGACATCGACCTCAAAGTATGTTAATCGTTACTCGTGGAAAGTGAAGAATGTTTTGTACAATGCGACATTTTTCTACCTAACTTTAAAATAATAGTACCTACAGATAGAATATTACTAGGATTAAATTTCTGCACATATTAGTCAGAATATTTAAATCAGAGAAAATAATTTTGTCGGCATTTCTTAATTGAATCACTTCTACTTGCTACTTTGATATTTGAATACTTCAAGTTCACTTCTGACACCTGTCTACCTTTTCACAGCAATTTTACGACACAGTTGCAAGCATTAATTCGATTTCCACTTCAGTTAATTATTTATACTATAGTTCATTGACAAATTCGAACCATTCTAGAATTTCGTTAAAATCGTCAACCAAAACTGAAGGCAAGCGCCTATTTCGCGCTCGATGGATGCATGAAAAAGGTTAAAAATGTCATAAATGCCCGCGTGTACTTGAAAGAGGTCTCTGAAGTCCATCTGGATGCTTTTCAGCGTTGCGACAAGTTTCTTTTTAAATTGCATTTGGCAGCTACGACGGGACAGTGTCACATCGAGGCAAAGGTAAAGCTGTCCTGCCTGGATTTTCTATCGGCCGATTCGTGGCGTATTCGGACACACGAGGGAACGGACGTGCTGGTATACACACGACGGGATTCTGATTCTGCTCGAGGTGGAATCGAGCAGCTTTCAGACCATCTGTCCATTTCCTCGGAGAGTGCTCCCGTTCGCCTCAGGGAGTCCAGTGCCGGCTACCGCTCCAAATCGAAGCCAGGTCAAAATCGTCCTTTCTTTCTCCGTTTCGCTTTCTACTCCTCTGTCTGTCTCTTTTCTCCTCATTCTTCTTCTACTTCTCGTTCTTCGCCAGTGTGAAGCAACTTCGCGAAGAAAGATCGAGAGGGAAATTTGCCGATCATTCCACTTGGACCATTTTCCTGGCAGGTTTAGGTGCCGTCATTTTTCTTTGAGACTTACGAGGTATGAATTTTCCCTCTGGTTGTGATTCTGTTTCGAAGGCAGTCATGAAAGTAATAGTACAGCAAGGTAAACACGTCGACTGCCATGGGAGTCACTGGTGACCGGCACTATTGAAATCAATGAAATTTCATGCTTACGTAACTTTAAATATTTCTGAACTTTCAAACATATTGAATATTTAAATATTGGCGTTGAGAAAATAAAGATAAATATGTGATATTAATAGAAAAAGGTTCACTTCTGTAGAAATGACAGAAGAAGCAAAATACTGGGGGCGTTCAACGAGTTAATGTCTTAGTTTTGATAGGCAATTAGAAGAATTTAAGTGGCGTTTATATTTTTCGTTACGAGTTCAATATAGAAATCATTTTCTTTTTAATAGCTATTTTTTTTACCTCTGAATAAGTCCCAATATTTTTTCTAATTGCACGTATAAATAGTCATCAATTCGTTAAGTTTCTTTTCCAAACACAAATAAAATTATTGCATTTATTTCCTATACTATTAAATATTCCATGTGTAGTAAATAATTTTCCGTCATTATCCTGGAGCAGTAGAAACTGTTTGAAGCAGAGTACACGGGAATTTAACGATCAAAGGGTTGAGATAACATTGGGACTGTAATCGATAGCTCAGGAGCTTAGATTGCGCTATCCTTTAAAATTTCATCCTACCTTGGTAATCCGCGGCGAACAGCTCATTCCGTAGGATGAAAGTGTTCGCCGGAAGAGGATCTCTATTTCGTCGAGGTTCAAAGCGACGGGAGCACTCGAGACCGAATGAACTTAAACGATGGTCAAACCGTGATTCAAATGGGAATCGAAATTGAGCTTGGAAAGAAAATTAACGAATCCGGAATTCATTCGTTACGGGAGTTAACGAACGGAATGCAAATTTTCGATTTCTATTTAAAGCTGCTGCCTGAGTGTACGATAGTTACGCAATTAATTGCTGTAACTCAAAGGAAGAAAGTCATCCTTCACGAAAAAAAACCAGGGATTCCTTTGAAAAAAATTGAAACAATTTTTCACACAAGCTACCTTTGTTTTAAAAACCTCTGTTGAAAATTACAGCCTGCAATGTTTCCTCGAAAATTATAACGCATAGATAAATCTGTCCGAACATATAAAAATGATGAAATCCCAAATCTATTAATACTTTCTTTCCGAAACTACTCAAATGCTCACCATGCTCGTATACCTTAGCAAGAAATTCTATCACCGTGCTAAATATTTTCTCTTTTCCAGTACCTATCTCGCTTATCTCTAATTTCCATATTACGCAACTTCAAGACCCCCCCAAAAAGTAGCCAGAAATCCAGAAACCCGAAGAGCCAACAATTTTCCTTTTAACAAATACCAGAGCACCACGTCAAAAAGAAACCAAGTCGAATTCCAGGCTGCAGAATAATTGCAAAACTCAACCACACATTCGTTCAACGATGCGTTTCGATCTCTTAACGGATAATCCAAATGACCAAAGCTCGAAAGTGCCTCTCCTCCAATCGTAAGGCTCTTCGTCGTCGTCATCCACGTTCACAATGATCCCTCGTTTTCTTCTCGTACACGGGGCTTTATCCCATGGCGTTCCAGCCGCTGCTGCTTAACGGCCAAATAAAGTAGAAAGCCGCAAAAAAATAGCGTTGGTCGGCTCTTTTACGGTATACCCAAGTTTCTGATCCAACCTCCTCGCAATATGGCCGAGCTCTCGGTGTTCCCTCGCTACTACATCTCATCTACGTCGAACGACATCAGGTGGCTGACGGGTATTCGTACATATATATATGTATATAAAACACGCACACCCACGCATCCATCCATAGAGACATGGTTACACTCACGCACATTTATATACCAACACGTGAGGTTTACCGACAATCGACTTTACCTGCCGTTTTTTCGAGCCGCGCGAGACTCACGGGCAGCGACGTGGCAAGCTTAATTTATGTCATTTAAAAATGCAAATACCGTCGATTTGTCTTCGTTGACGTGTCCCCTCGATCGTACTGGTTTCGGGCGTGCGGAAAGAGCAGGATGCATGGGACAGGAGGAGGACGAGGAAAGTGTATCAACGTGATCGAGAGAGCTCGATTCTCTGGAACAAAAGGGGAATTTCTTTAATTAATCCTGTGCCGCTTGTCTCTGGATTTCTTGCCGGCAAGAAGTTCTCTCGATACCTTTCTAAGTGAGTCGCCATGCCTCTGAGAAGAGTGAGCTTTCTTGGACGAACGCTTCGGATACGAGTATGTACCTGTTCTCGTGTAGGTACGTTCCCTCTGCTACCTAGGTGGTCCAGACGTGTACTCGGGAGATCATTTTTTAAAAGTGTTTTCAGTTCAGCGCTACGCGCACGCGGCATTCGCGCGAGCTTTATTCTTCATTATGTCCGGTTATCCATCTTCGAAACTTGCTGCTCCTTTTTACCGCTCGCGCGCTTCGGGGAACAAGGGATAGGGAGAGAATGGTAGGAAGTAACTGCCTTCGCCGTGTTTCAACGGTACGTGGTCTATTCTCTGCTTTGGTGTTTTATTGTCAGGTGATTGTAAGTAATGATGGCAGTCGGGTGACGGACTAATATAGTTGATGGAAGATTCAGTTTAGTCTGGACCGATGTTTCAATGATTTTAATCAGGGTTTGTTGAATTTGGAGATGGTATTTGTTGTATAATTGAGTTTGGTGAATTTGTTGAATGTATATTCTTTTTATTGGTACTTTGTACATCATAATCTTGGAAATTTGCAAAAATGGTATCTTAGGGATGAAATTGTTATAGTTGTAGCTGAACGTTTGAAGAGATTCTCATGTTAAGTTACTAAATCCCGAATTAAATATTTCAATGACTGTTCTTTGGTTTTTTGAATAATTCCGAGTTCATCGGTTAAGTGATACACCTTTTGAGTCAGTGGATTGCAAAAAAACGCCAGTAAACTCGCGAAAAGGGTTGAGAGTTGAAGTAACATTTTTTGTTGTCATCCAACGTTCACAGTGTCGATGAAAAAACGGATCAATGTGACAGTTCTATTGAATTAATAACATGTTCGAGTGAACGTGCAGAAATGAGACCATTCGAGGGTAGCGCAACCCTTTACCATTTATAATAGATAATATTCCATGACGGATAGAAACAAGCAATTTTCTCCTAAAATAATTAGGAACCTAGGTTCTAAATATCTATAAAAAGTGTTGAATAAACATCTCTTAAACATATGGAAGATAATGTCGCAAAATTAATTTCGATAAACTGACAGATTGAAAAAACACTTCGAGTCGCAAAAGGATTAAATCAGAAGCCAATCCTCTGTAAATAAAAAATGTATTCCTCTCCGATGAATCTCTGACATTAATCGCAGCATTTACACATTTAAATCGTGATAAACAGAGAACGAAGAAAACAAGATCAGCGCTACTGTGGCTTGAGAACACGAATCATGGACATTTCCATTTATCCTGACGTTAGGTAACCCTTTACACGAATTTAAACCAAAGATGAATGATAAAGATAAACCGAGAAACGAGCTCCTGTGCGTTTTTTTTACGACCATGAAACCGACACCTCGAAGATCGTTACGTCTCAACCTTTTCGTACATTGTAGCACATTTGCATACGTACGTCCAATCCAAGTTTAGTTGGCTGTGACATCACACATAGCTATTATCCTTGATCACTGAAGAACGTTGTTCCTCACGATTTATAAATCTTTTAAATTACTTCTATCTTTTCCTAACGAGTTCTGCTCAAATTTTCGTAAATTTGTGCTACATCTATCTGTTTGATATTTCTTTTTCCTTTCGATGAAAAATCATTTTTAACATTAATTTGAAATTTCGAAAAATATCTCCGGTAAATGAAATTTCTTTTTCCATTTTTACTCGCCTTTGACAAAATTAATCCAACAGAGAATTCGTATGGCCATTAAATCGAACCTTTTGCAATTTTATCCCTCCACAAAGGATATTTCTCGTTAATGTATGACTTTTAACAAATATTTTCAGAAAATAAAATTTGCTGTTGACCATCCGATCGATACTTTGGAAATTTTTCTTTTGATTTGACAAAAAGGAGTTCGCCACGTTGATGCAAAATATTCAACATTATGATTCAAATTAAAAATCAATTTTTCAAACTACAAATTCAGAAAGAGAGAAGCTCGGATGAGAGAAGGATTGTTGGTCTTTTTTTCGAACTTGATGTATTTTCGTTTGTTTCATCTCGCATAAGAAATTTATGTAATATGGTAAAAGGTTATCGGGGTGAATTTTCAAGGCACGATCAGGTGAGGTGGAATAAGGAAAAAAAGAGGAAGGTAGCAGGGAAATATCGGTAGAAACAGAATTTTGAGCCCTTCGTCGCGACGGTAACTGTTTAATTATGTAATCGCGAATTTACATAATTGGCCTCGTCGCGTAGTTGCCCCACCGTGGAACTAACCGCTCGGAGACGAAATATTAAAACAGAATTTTCATTCTCTTCGATGTTGGGTTCACCTCTACTCCTTATTTCCGTATAATCTCTACCCCTCTATAGTTTCCACCTATAAATTTCACTAACATCCAACCATCTCAAAAGAACCTAACAATTATACTTTGAAAATTCCTCCATTTTCTCATTATTCACTTCCACTTTTAACTTTTCGTCGCACCGTAAATAATTACTCGGCTAATATTAATGAATTTGTTATTTATACGTTTGCCGGATTTATATAAACATATTATAACAGAACGTATATAACGAACTGTTAATATTAATGCATACCGGTGATGTTGATCATGTTGCAACGTTTCTGGCATGCAAATTTCCTGAAACAAGCGATGAAAATTAACACGCGTTATTACCACCCGCGTATGCACGAAACAATCTACTTGCATTACGCATTTATTACTTTCTGGCACGATCAAAAGCCCCGGCTGTGACCCTTTGACAGTGCTGAAAATAATCTTCGCGAATGTGCACGCGGACTACAGCACGATACGCGAACCAACCCTCGCGAGCGAACGAAATTCTAGATAATTTATAGGTGCTAATGACGAAAAGCAAAGGCAGGGAAACAGGAAGCGAATGAGACTGGGGTTATGGCGAGAAAAGGGAGGGAAAAAAGACAAGCAGTTGTTTTTCGAATGAACGAATGAATTTACAAAAGTGTAACCCTTGCAGTACGAACTCAATAGCCATCGAATTTATACGTCGCTCTCATAACCGCGCACCCCGTCTTGGCCTTTTCATTAACTCCCATTGTGCTCTAATCCCGTCTGCGGCCTCCTGCAACTGTCTACGTGATCCTGTTAATTATTCAAGAAAGGGAGAAAGACACTGGCGCGTATAAAAATTCAATAAGGCTGAGTTAATTAAAATTCGCTTACCGAGAAGGAATTGGGGATAAACAGAGAATGGAGTATATTGTGGTTGCTGTTTATTCGATTATATAATAGCGTGTAATAAGGAAATTTTGCATTAGATCTACCAAATAGTAGTACAATCTATTTTATAATAACACTGCATAATTCAAAAGAAAAGAATGGATGCCAAGATGAAAATTGATCGCTTGAATCGTCTACATTTTGCACAATATTATAAATTAAATACAGTATAATTTGGAAAAATAGGAATCAGTTATTAAACCACCTTGATAGACTTTTACTTAATTAAGTTTATGGTTTGCTTCGACAAAATCGAAGTGACTGACAATGAATACTAACCCCCTTTCACCCTTCTGGTTTATTGTTAACACTACATCTACCCAGGTGGTCAATATAACTTACTTTGAATTTTTAAAAATATTCAAAAAATATTTTACACTGTATCCTATTTAATTTTCTACATCTATTTTGAGAAATAAAAAACATTAAGTAACGTTACATCTCTAAATCCTACTCTCTTCACGCAAGAGTGACGAAACGTCAAGTCTTAAGAAACGACAGGACCAAAGATCTCAAATAAATTCCACAATTTCTCTCGATATTTCTCAACGTATCGCTAATATCCTTCAACTACCGATCAGCGGATATTCCAGTGCTCCGGAAGAGACACCGAAGGCAGAGGCTTTATCCATGGCCCGGAGTCGTGCTCTTCTCTTGTATACTTTGAGTTCGGTCGCCTCGTCCGTTTGAAAAGCAATACAGTCGCCTCAGGCTGAGACGTATTCCTTTTCCTACACGATTCGGCGAGACTGGGGCAAACGATGAGGACGAAAGACGAGGCGAAGCGAGGAAGAAAATCGAAAGAAACGGATAGAAAGGTGGATAGAAGTAGATCGTGCACCGACGGCCTCATAAAGTGCCGCAATTTCCGGCGGCTATAGCAACCGAGAGGACACGAAGTCAATGTTTCGAGTCAGGGTAGCTGGCGCGTATTTTAAATTGCGATGCGACCACTTGGACGATGCTTCAACGGTGAAGTGGAAGAAACTTTCCCTCTTTGAGCCCTCTCTGACTCCGCTTCCGAGTGCCACTGGCCAGACCTGTCTGGTCAATGAAGTACCTCTTTTCCTTCCGTTCGACTCAGCCTTCGATACAGGTCAACGCCGTTTCTTCTTCGTGTATTTATTTTCTTGCTTTCCTGACAACCCTTGGAATTGATTTCCATTTCCTGTGGTATTGCACTTAACTAGTTTCTTCAACTGATTTATTTATAAAGTGCATTTGTTGCTGCAAGCTTAATTGGACAGTTTTTGTGATTTACAAAGATTGTCGTTTTGTTTTTTTATTTTTCGTATAACTTGGTAGGTTCTGAAAGTTATTTAAAGGTGTGTATTTTTTTATTCATAATTGTTTTATTTGAGTTTCTTTGTATGATGCCATTGAAGTTTACTTTAGACTTTGCAGAAAATTTACTTAACACGTTAAGCGCCACGCTCGTTCTTAAAGCACTTTCCGTTTAGGCCCTTTATTAGAAAAGATATCTTTCTATTTGTTTTAACATACTACATTCATTTTTGATAAAATGTTCTATTTTATACTTAACTCCGCTAATTGTGGTTCGGTTAGGCGCAACAACGTAGCTTAGATAAAAAACGTCCGGTCCCTAGGGACCGGTGTGGCGCTTAACGTGTTAAGGGAAATTCGTACGACGTATTTATATTTCATCTTGGTATGAAGTTTACCATTTATAGTTGCGTACTGTCACAGCTTTTGACCTCTTGCCCTACAATAATAACTTACCCTCCTGCCAATGGTGAAAGGAATAGGAAATTTTGAATTTTTTAAAAAATCCGTTATATATCCCTGAGTCACGATATATCCGAAATTAGCAAGAAATTCATATGTTGTGAACGAATTTCAAGTTAGTGCATCCACAGTCACAAAAGTTACAGTACCCCAAAAAATAGCTTTTTACCTAATTTCTGATTCTCTTCTCCCATTCTCATTCCAATACACCTTTTTAATTTCCATCTCAAAAGCCATGTCATCAATACAGAAAAAGATGTAGATTTATCAACAAACTCTAAATCTAAAAATGCACATTTGACCACTCCAGCAAGCGATTCACCGTTCTCTTCCCTCGTGCCAACGACGCACAGTGGGGCCGTTGCACGTTAAAAGCGGCAAAAAGTCGTTTTATACGAATATACCCACAATGAAATAATATTTCGCTAATAGTTAATGGCACACATTGGCCACAATTTAGCGTGATTTTTTTTAACATTTGTCGATTTTTAACACGACTACATGGTTTTGAAATAGGCAACCTCTAAATCGTCCAAAATTAAAGTCGTTGTTTATTATTGCCTTGGTTCTTCAAATTAAATGATGAGTAATTGAACTAAGTGTACCTGGTATGTATTTAAATTCCACCAAAGTACATTTTTATATCTTTAACATTTTTTAAGTTATAACTAATTGAACATGTTCAATTTTCATTCTATTTTTTAATCATGAATGCAGTGTGATGCCGTGTTCATTTTAATTGCTTTCTTTAGAGTGAAGCCTTACCTTTTTTTTAAAAAAAAAATTAGCTGCTACTATCTGCGTATTTACAAAATACAGAGATAAACATTTGTTGGCGCACCATGTGTCACAGTGGTCCGGAGCGTGAATTTAGCTGGTCACGCACCTTGCGCAGTTTTCAATCTTTTTCAACTCGTCACCACGGGCTCAAAATACATCGGATTTAGTTACAAATTTGTATTTTATTATTTTTTGGGTCGCTGATTACGAATCTGAACTCAAAAATTTTAAAAACAAAATGGCGGTTGATATATAGAGGGTAGCTATGTCAAGTACGCATTTACAACATGGGATTAACTTTTTGCCTTTTTCTAATTTAATCAGTTTGTACTAAAAGCCCTTGAAAAATTGACAACGTTTACCTGAACTTTTCGTTCATATTCTTTCCTAAAGCGTATATAACGATCAGGTACGCAGATGTGTCCAAGGGTGGACACATTGCTCGCAAACGTTCTAACATTTTGGCGAAACTATGCAATACTTTTTAATAATTATTGTTTCTATTTGAAGAGCATTCTTCGACGATAAAAATTCTCGTGTCAAACATAAAATTATTGTGTATAGTTTATTCAAAAATTAATATTGAAAAAATGAAAGAAAATCGTCGAAGTTTTTTATCTTTTGCAGACAAAAACTAAAAAGTCCCACTAGATCCCACTCTCTGATTAACGACACTGTTTTCTGTGATCCTTCCCCTAAACGATCTTGTAAAAAATTAATCCGACCGGATCCGCCTCGGACGCATTTTTATTGTTTAAAGAGTCGCGCGCACCTCGGCAAGGCGCTGCCGCGGGACAGTCTCATAAACTTTTGGTAGATATAACAATGAAGAACGCAGGTAGACGCACGAACTTTTTGCAGAAATAACTTCTATATAGTATGAGGAATATATGTGGAAAGTTTTAGCCGAATACCTTTCGATACTTTTAAGTTAATTAATTTTTAAGTGAACCCTGCACCGCTAAGTATAGGATTCTCCTTCAATCAATTAACCTAGCTTATTCCTCTCTGCTCGCAACCTGGCAATAAAAGCGACGAAGTAATAAAAGTGACGCTTTAGAATTCTTCGTCCTTGTTAATGCTAAAGAGGTTTACTTTTTATTGCGCTGTATCTGGAAGAAATCTAGGAATGATTTGACCGCGTGACCCATTGGGTCTCTACACCTGGTCTCCGTTATATACGCTTTAGGAAAGAATATGAACGAAAAGTTCAGGTAAACGTTGTCAATTTTTCAAGGGCTTTTAGTACAAACTGATTAAATTAGAAAAAGGCAAAAAGTTAATCCCATGTTGTAAATGCGTACTTGACATAGCTACCCTCTATATATCAACCGCCATTTTGTTTTTAAAATTTTTGAGTTCAGATTCGTAATCAGCGACCCAAAAAATAATAAAATACAAATTTGTAACTAAATCCGATGTATTTTGAGCCCGTGGTGACGAGTTGAAAAAGATTGAAAACTGCGCAAGGTGCGTGACCAGCTAAATTCACGCTCCGGACCACTGTGACACATGGTGCGCCAACAAATGTTTATCTCTGTATTTTGTAAATACGCAGATAGTAGCAGCTAATTTTTTTTAAAAAAAAAGGTAAGGCTTCACTCTAAAGAAAGCAATTAAAATGAACACGGCATCACACTGCATTCATGATTAAAAAATAGAATGAAAATTGAACATGTTCAATTAGTTATAACTTAAAAAATGTTAAAGATATAAAAATGTACTTTGGTGGAATTTAAATACATACCAGGTACACTTAGTTCAATTACTCATCATTTAATTTGAAGAACCAAGGCAATAATAAACAACGACTTTAATTTTGGACGATTTAGAGGTTGCCTATTTCAAAACCATGTAGTCGTGTTAAAAATCGACAAATGTTAAAAAAAATCACGCTAAATTGTGGCCAATGTGTGCCATTAACTATTAGCGAAATATTATTTCATTGTGGGTATATTCGTATAAAACGACTTTTTGCCGCTTTTAACGTGCAACGGCCCCACTGTGCGACGTCGATAGAAAACGAAAGGAGCGAGCCCTTTTTTCCTTTTATCCAACGATACCCAGTCGTTTATCCGTCCGTTTTGCCATTTAGCCCCTCTCCGTATCCACGTTCTTGTCTCTTTACCCGTGGACTTTGCGTCTCATTCTCCGTTGGACTGGCATGCCGCGACTCGAAACGAGCCCAGGACTTAATGTCGTAATTAAAATGCACATGGTAAGCTGCCGCCACGCCGTTGTCCCGCGGCAACGGCTAAACGAGACGGCCGTTCGCGGCGTGCTCGAAGAAGGATAGAGGGCACACGAGAGTGTTCAACGAGAGGGGGACCCGGAGGCAGCGAGCCCTTTCGACCATTTAATACTACCATCGTGGGTCCACCCTACGAGAAATATCATAATACCGGGGATATTTGTCTCTCTGCGCGACGTTGCTTTTTAGTCGAATGAAAGGGATCAAACGCGCGAAAGCGTTCGTTTCGCGGAGGATAAAACGCTTTCAAAGGATCCGATCTTACGGCGGGTAACACCGGTGTAGGAAGAATGTCTTTTATGCGGGAGAAAGATTACTCTTTTTAGATCTACTGTGACGTAATTAAATGATTTCTCGGGGAATCAAACGAGAACGCTTTCGCGACTCGGCAGCCAAGCAATAAAACGGGGTAAGAGTGTGTAACTTCGTGCGGTTTTACCTTTGCAGGGACTTTCCGACGAATATTGCAGTGGCTCTGTCGTTCTAGTGAGATGGAAGCGTTAAATATTGCGATATCGCTTGGGACAGTTAAAGGTATTGACAGTGGAGGACGACGGTTGCAATGAATTTTCTTTAGAGTTTCTTTAGCCGATGTTTTCCGCGAGAAATTAGGAAATAGTGTTGTAGGTTGAATGGAGGGATTGTAAGATGTTGGAGATTGAGACTGACCGGTCTTTCTCGCATCTTTGGCAGAGTAATATTAATTGAATCGTTTAGAGACCCTACTGAAAGTATTTGGTACCTGAGGTGGCAGGAAAATATTGTTTTACCGGCATAAAGATTAAATTGATCGGCTTATATTTTATTAGCTTATTTTTTGTTAGCTAGAGCAACGATTTGTTACGGTATAGCAAATGGCTTTGGAGTTACTATTTTGGGATTGTGGTTAATATTTCATCGAAAAAATTTCAACTTTGAACTTTCGTTTTTAATCTACTCGCCTGTTCCCCAAGTAGAAATTAATACCCACATATTTGCACCCCTTCTACTCAGTGAGTAGAAGTACGCTTTGACACACATTAATTTAATATTTCTTGGAGAAAATTTAACTTTGAATTTTTATTTTCGAGTCTACTCATTTGTTTCTAAAATAGAAATTAATACCCACATATTTGCGATCCTTCTACTCTATCAGCAGAAGTACTCTTTGATACACTTTAATTTAATATTTCATCGCGAAAATGTCGACATGGTACTTTGATATTATTTTTTAATTCTGCTCGCCTGTTCCTCAAATAGAAATTAATACCCAGTTTGAATTTAATCAAGATGTAGATAAAGAATTTTCATCGTAATAACACGAACCAACACCATGTCATTCCTTCTCGCTCCATCGTTTCGTCTTTGCCACGTAAACCGCACAAAGTTCCAAAGCGAAGGCTGCCCGTCGCGAGTAACTTGCCACGAATAACAATCTGCATTTCCGTGATGAATTTTGTCGAGGATTAAGTTGCGTGACACCATTTCTGATGTCACAGCACCGACGAAGCTGCGTTTCGACAGATCGCCATGTAGATACTGACACTTTCCAGGGGCTAATGCCGACCGTTCGAAACCTATTACGCGCACGTAATATTCATTCCATCGTACACGCTCGGCCAAATCGAGGAAGAAAGTGGCGGAAAAGCCGCAAGCGCGGAACACGAACAAAGGACAATCGTGTTTCGATCGTGACCCTTGTCCTTGTTCAACCATTTGAATATTATCGGGCTATATGGTGTTTTATTCCACGCTTTATTGCATAATTTTACAAATGATGGTAGCAGTTTCTTTGTCGACGTTAAATCAAATGTCTCCTCGTTTTCGTTTTCCCCCTTTTTTTACGTTTTCGAGGCGTCCGGCGAAATCGCGTATGGGAGAGTATTTTTCTGGTTATTTCATGTTCCCTATACGACAGTGCTTTCTGGATGGATAATAAAAAAAATTCGTAAACCTGAAGTTTATTCTTTATGACTGGCCTAAAATGGGTTGAACTGCGTATCTTTGTGGTAAAAATATGGTTATAAACTGTTTTATACTACCTCAAAAGTACTTTGATAATATAACAATAGTATTATTAAAGTGTATATGAAAAAAGTAAAATTAACCCTCTCTTGTTCTCAACCTTTGTGCCAATATTATACAAATTGTTATAAAACACCCAAATCATATAAAATTCCATAAAATTGTATATTTCCATCTTTACTTTCAATATTTTAAGCAAGAAAAATTTGTGTACACTTCGAAAGAAAACTATCGTCGGAAAAATGCGAATATTTTAATATCCATATTTTATTTACCTAATCAACACAAAACTCTTTGACTACGGTACGTCGCGTTAATATTCCAGAGTCAATTAACCGTCGAGTGAAAGAGGGATACGGCGCAACGAAGCGCAAAATGGAAAATCACCCCCTTCGATCGTCCATCGATACCCTCATAAAACAGTGCAACGTTTCCCGGCCCGCGTGTAACGTGTTAATTATCATTTTTGCCGTAACTGTATCGCCATTGGTAACCCCTCGTTTCCGTGTTCGCACTTCCTGCGTTGCAAGGTGCTCGTACGTTCTCTACACCCACACCATCACGAATACCCAGCACGATGGTGTTCACCGGGTGGCTAGCCGGTGAAAATTGATACTCAATTTGAGCTCCTTACATAACAGGATGCACGTACTCGTGCCCACCTATCCCATGGGTACCAGTCACGTACGTATATGAAGGCGAAAGGAGACCGTGATAGACGAACAGGAAGAGAATGTAAAAAGGGAGAAAGAGAGTAGAGAAAAGCGCGGGTCTAGTAGAAGTAAGATAGATACTGGATGTAGATGGAGAGGATGAAAACGCAATCGATCTCTCATCTATTGTATTACCCGATCACGTTTTACGCGCGCTCATCTCCATCGATCTCTTATCTCCCTCTCCATTCGTCCCTCTTCGACGTTTTCCCTCCATCCTTCTATCTCCTCCCTCGTTTCATGGTTCTACGTGGACAGGCAAACGCGGAAGGAAGAAGAGACAGAAGGGCCAGGACGAGGGATGACAAGAATGGACACTTGGTGAGACAGCGTGGCGGGTCGAATGGTCTTTCGATACGTGACTGGAAATCTTGTTCAATTTACGATTACACATTACGTGACAACGGCTACAAATCTGACGACCACCACCGATGGAAAGATGACGATTATGTCACCGAACGATGCCTCGTATTTTTGCCAACGTGTCTTTCGCAAAGAAAATTCCTACGGGTTTTTCCAACCCCCTTGAGAAAAAGTTCCATTTTTCTTCTTTTCTCAAACACGTTTCTTCTCTGCTTCTCTTCGATTCTCGCGAAATAGTTGACGGTTTCCACCGGCGTGCTTTCACCCTTCGAAATCTCATGGAGGAGGGAAGAACGAGGTATAACCCTTCGTGAAACAGCGCGGTCGTTCGAATGGACTTTCTGTATGTACGTGACTGGAAATCTTGCCTAGTTTACGATTACCCATTACACGATACGACGAGACCCTCCCAGAGTACGCGCGTCGACGTCAAGAGGAAAATACTGGTCGGAGGGTTGATCGGTGGACCAGTGTGCTAGCTGTTGAGAAACTGGCGGTGAATTCGCGGTTAACCCTTGTTCGATGGAAACTGGAACGTTTCTATAGTTGTTTTAAAAGCATACGTATGTGTAGAGTGCGTGGAAAAAAGAGAGATATTGTGTCTTGTTCTCTTTGTGAATTCGGGTCGCTTGTTCGATAGAGATTGTGTTTTTTATTCTGTCGAATTTATTTTTTCTATATTTCTCCTTTTTCCTAGGTATTCCAATATTAACTATTTAATACTTATATTTAACTCATATTAAATTTATCTAGAATCTACAAATTATTTACTTTCCAAATTATTATATGTTCTTTCACTTTTTCATTTTAAATTTCAATAAGAAAATTTTTTAGGCTTTCTATATTTTAAGGGAAGGAAGCTAGGGGTGCCATCGATTACCGGCACTTCAATTTAATCAAATCTCTTACGACTTTCGAACGATAATATTCACGAATTCGATACTATATTTGTTATTTAAATGTTACTATTAAAAAAGTAAATTATTACTTAATATATAAACATTTTTGCTCCTTAGAAACACAATTCTAATAGTCTTGCTTCAGGAGAAATAGTGAAACGGATGAAACACGTACAGTATACATGTTAACACTAGGGGGTTACCGATGGGGTCAATGTCTACCAAGGGGGTCAACATACCTTGTACTGAATTTTTAAAAATGTTGCTGAACTTCTTAAACCTTTACTTAATTTTGTCTACCTACATTGTAGAACGTGAGAGATTAAATCAATTTAATTTTTTGCGCAATTCATTCTCTTTCTTCCAAAGTATTTATCTAGTATATTTAAATATACGAAATCAATAGTCAGAAGTTCCAGTGTTAATATTCAAAAATGTATAACAAAGACGACTGAATCTGCTAATCAGAG
The DNA here is from genome assembly GCA_910591515.1 of Cerceris rybyensis. Lineage (NCBI taxonomy): Eukaryota > Metazoa > Arthropoda > Insecta > Hymenoptera > Crabronidae > Cerceris > Cerceris rybyensis. The sequence goes on from OU342799.1 coordinate 15,077,960, forward strand.
ACAAAGCATAGACGACGCCGAGATGTTCAAGGGCTATTTCCACGTCAACGGGACGAAGTCCGGTGATTTCAATGCCGGAAGTTGCCTTTCGTGCCCTTCGGTCTTGACGCGACATCCTCGAGTCAGAGTCTTTGAATACCTGAATTTCGGCTGAATTGTGGGAAAGCCGTGAGGCGCATTAAGCGCGACGACAAGCATATTTATCGTACCCACGACGACAGTTTCACAGAATTTGATAGTTGGACACTTTTTACTCTCTCCCGCGGGAAAGAGGCTTCTTCTCTCTCTCTGCCTCTATCCTTTGTCCAATGTGAGATTCTCTGTTTCCGAGCATCATGGGGAAAAGTTACAGTTTGTTATTTCATGTTATTGTGTCAAACTGACACACGCGAGTTTCGTGCTTGTCGTGGCAAGTCAAATCAACAAAATTAATATTACAAATGTCGTTAAAATATTTGAGAATATTCGTGGAATAACTGAATATTAATTCTAGGATTTTTAAGTTTGATTTGAGAACAACTACCTTGTCGAAAGAACTTTCTGTTACTTGGAAATTGGTACATGTGTTGTTTTCTGAGAGAAGATATTGATTTCTGATATAGCATATAACTGAACTCAATATTAATAGCATAAAAATAATGTGGTCGTATCGTACCCAACTGATATTTTTGAAATAACAATTTCTGAGAAACTTCAAAGTTTTCTATTCAATTTATCACGTCACCGATCATTGTACGTCAAGGGGTTAATATATTTATATATAACAGACTTAGCGTCAACAGTTCTAGCATTAAAATAGCCCACAATAGGTAATATGTTTTGCTGATTTAAGATACCTAGACGCCATTTCACAGTTTCTAAAATACCCTGCCATTTAAGGTTACCATAAATATGATTTTTTTCTTACCGACAATAAGATTGTCACAGCTTGCACATACGTCTTTCGCAATCAAACAGTTAACAATAGAAATAGCAAGCACTTCAACTTTTTACAAAAATTAAACTACTCAGGTTATTATTTTCTATACAAATGCCACTAAACAATTGTATATTTCAAGGCATGCAAAAATCACGTAGAAGCATTCCGTGACGATATTCCACAAAGATTGTCGGCGTACCAGCTGGAATCTATATGTTCGACATAAAGTGCATCCAAATCCGATATGTAGTAAAAGGGTACGAGAGAAAAAAAATGGCACGCTTTGACGACGACATCGAGTTACAGCAAGCGCTCGAATATTTCACAATTCTACGGTCGGTTTCGGAGCACCTATAAATTCGCCGGTCCAGGCCATTTTTTTTGCACATTTCACGAAATTTCGCAATCTGCCGGTAGTTGATACCGGTCGTGCAATAACTTTTTAGCGAGTACGCTGAAAAGTCGCCACGCGGATGGCATCTTTTTCAGCATGGAAATTGAAGACCGAATTTTCCTGTTCTGTTTATCGTGTCACTTTTACGCGTGTGGAAAAAAAGATGGACATGTGTCGTTGTGCGTCTCGTTGATTGTTAATCGTGGGATTCTTTTATCGCGTAGATAAAGGTCTCTCGATGCATTTGATGCAATCAACAGCAAACTACGATTTTCCATAACACAGTGATCGATGTAGAGTCCCTCTGACTGCTGTTAAATTGTATTTTAATTTGCGTTTCCGAGGATTTCCAGGATATTCGGAAACAAGGTTTTGCCGCGTAAATTCGGAGTTACTCTTCTCCTTCTCGTTTTATAACCAAGTATTGCCATGAAAAAATGTGCAGCACCCAGAAATTGTTTTTATACACTTACGCATTTGATTAAAGGGAGACTGAAGACTTTGGTGCTGTTACTGCAAATTTTTTGTCATGTTTATGCACACTCTTTTAAATGCGCTTCATTGAAATCGTGTTGTTCGTTATTCATATTATGTTTGACTTACAATTCTCTAAATAATTTGAATATTTCGTTATTAGATTTGTATGTATTTAATCCCTCGATTTCTTTTTGAATAGAATACACAATAATTCCAATAATTTTTAATTAACGAAATACGGCTTGCATAGAAATAATTTGATCGTGTCATGATCAAGTAATATTATTAATTAAGTAAATTTTGGTGAACTTAAAAATTTGTATTTCCTTCAGTTCCTATTATAGTAACTTTCCTGCTACTATAATTTCTACTCTTACTTCATTTCATCGCAAGTATACTAATTATTTTCAACACATCGACTGTCGTCAAACTGTACCCGAAACAAATGTAGTTTAGATAACACCAAATGGAAGAATTTCCATCGAAATTCCACGCAAACCTCGCAAACCCTTACCTTGATTAGAACACCGACTCAAATCGAAGTTCCGTTATTCCCGAAGCGCCTTATCCACAGCACCAGCAGCGAACATGTTAATCAATTACTCCTCTTCCACGCTCAAATTAAACTTTCCAACATACCATACCCACCAACGAATAATTATACGTCAGATTAACTTTCAATCCTCTAAAAACACGTTTTCCATTCGATTCACCAGAAACCAACGTAAGACCACCTCACCTCTCTCTCTCTCTCTCCTGTTTTCAAAAGTGAAACACGTAACAGTATAGAGTTAAATTCAATACCGGTGTACGCGTGTCGTTGAGAGAAACATCGCAAGGGGGTTAATATTATACTTCGAAATGTCTGAATATATCCCATAGCTGGAAGTTAAGCTTGTGTACGTAACGTTACAAGATGCCACGAAAAGTTAGACGGTACGACGTATAAAAGGTGCGGGCAGCCATGGCGGAAGGGAAGGAAAACGGAACAAAATGGGGCCCTTTAGTACGATGTGTTTAACTGCTGCCCGAAATCTACCTGCGCTCTTACCAACGAGACGGCCCGGTGCAACGCGGAAAAATACATTTTCCAGCGGCTAGGAAATTTATGGCGTTCGTACAGGGTGTTTCAAAAATATTTGTCATGGCTTTCAGGGGTTGTTCTACACCTCTGGATCGATGGAGATTTGCGGAAAAAACTTGCCGCAAAATTCGGGAAAGGGTAGCAAATTTTTTTTATTGGCTCATCGTATTCGTCTTGTTACGTAGGCAAAATGTCTGAGAGGAACCATGGGTCAGAAACGAACCGTTCTCTCACAAATTAACTTTTAATTGGGCCTTACGATTAAAATTTCGCCGATAGTTAAAGCAGAGGCGACGTAAACGAAGCTAGAAAATAGGGCACTGTGTCACCGAACCAGAAGAGAAGTGTAAGTGTTTATACTCTTCTTCCCGGGTGGGCCCTTGAGCGAACCCGACACCGAACGCAGGTCATTGACATTTTCTAGTTTTTTTCTCTCTCTTCAATTATGTTGCCTCTGTTTCAACTATTGGAGCTAGCAAGGATATCTCATGTGTTTCCTTTCGAAAGGTCGGCGACTCGAAGGCTGTCGTATGGGCGAAATTTTAATCGTAAGGCCCGATTAAAAGTTAATTTGTGAGAGAACGGTTCGTTTCTGACCCATGGTTCCTCTCGGACATTTTGCCTACGTAACAAGACGAATACGATGAGCCCAATAAAAAAAATTTGCTACCCTTTCCCGAATTTTGCGGCAGGTTTTTTTCGCAAATCTCCATCGATCCAGAGGTGTAGAACAACCCCTGAAAGCCATGACAAATATTTTTGAAACACCCTGTACAATGGGAAGACCGATGCGCTCGTTCTCCGACAAAGGCGCGCGCGTTTATCCTCTCCTTTTTGGGTATCTACCTTCCCCTGCCTTATGACGTTCTCCCTTTGCCGCTTTCATCGGCGCACCCTGTGTCGATAATTTCTATTCTACGTTTCTGTAAGCACTCGGCACAATGCACGAGCCGGATGTCTCAATTTTTGATCGTTTTTTGGGGATTGTTGGGGATGATGGTATCTCTTTATGGGAATAGCGGTTGCGTTGGAATGGTATCGTATACTGGTAATTATGAAGTGTCGGAGATAATAGGGTTTGTTGGAAAGTTTGCTCGTGTATTTATATTGTGTTAATGAAAATAGGAATGGAGGGAATTTGGTAAGTTTGTATTCAGGTCACTTTCGTAATTGTAGGGCTAACTTTAGGGGGTTGTAGGACTTTGGAATTCTTGGATTGTTGTTTGGATTGCGTTTATTTTTTTATTATTAAATTTGTACTATTATTAACGAAGATTATATTGCGATAGTAGGCCGAATTAGTATATTGGTATTGTTTTAACTGTCACGCCAATTGTGCGGTGCATTTTCGTTACGTTTTTAGAATGTGTGAAATTACCGATTTCGAAGCAATCTTGTGATCATACTGATTATTTTCCAGATGCTCCAGTGTAAGAATTTAGTACATTTATTAACACTATTTTATTGCAAAATTGTTCCTGAAATTTCTAACGCTGCCCCTTTCTCAATTTTCTACGAATTGAACACTGTACGCGATTGAATCGACCAAGTTTTTTACCCCCTTCATTAATTTAACTCGAACAGATTTATTCGACAATTTGAAATACTTTGGATTCTGGATTTTAATACATTAATAGAATACAAATTTAATATATTACAATCACGAAACAAATTAATATCACTATAATCCTAACTTTCATCACGTTATTCAAAACGTACATAAGAAAACCTTTTTCCAATCTCCACATTCCATATTCTTCTTCCCTCCTTAATTGTGCCTCTTCCATTCTCTATTTCTCTCAGTTTCGTCTTCTTTCTTTTCCATCTTCCTCTCTGATCGTTCTGTTCGAACATCTCTAGCGGTTGGCCGTGTCGTAAAAGATCATCGACCGACGATTAAATGTCGTGTAATCGCGATACAGCGGCGGTTATTACAGGAGAATTCAAAATTACTAAAGTAGATCCTTACGGCTGTCTGGAGGAGCCTCCGAACGATCGTCGACGCGGCTCTTAGGTCCGTATGTGCGTGCAGGGTGACTCGAGGCCTCGAAACCAGTTCGATTTGGCAGCATCGAACGAACGGATTACCGATGTCCGGTTCCTTAAGCCACCGCCGCGATTTTAAAGTCCTTTTCTTCGTTCCTGATACGTTCTCAAAATAAGACTAAGCCCCTATCTCGAGCTCTTGCCTCTCTTTCCATCTTTCCCTCTCTTTCTCTCTTCTACACGTTGGAAGAATGAAAGCCAGTCGGATTTTATTCCGGATCTCTCGAATGATCGTAAAATCGGCGGGAGTAATACCGAAGTAAATTTTATTGCACTTTAAAGGATCAGGTTCCATCCGGCAATGCGGCGAAACGAGGCATTTTTTTCCCTTTCTACCTTTTGTCCTTTTATACCATCGATTCGTTGTCGTATGAAAGGTGCCGAACGACAGGTGATGTTAACTGCATTTAATAAAGTGCGAAAAAATCTGAACGAGAGAGACAGAATAATATACTTATTTATAAAGATGGAATTTCTTCCATCTACCTATTTCGGATTTGTACTTGCGGCTATTTGTAATTGCATACCATGACTCTCTTAGAAGGATTAATCGGCCGGCTTAACGGCGCACGATTTTAATTACGTAGAACTACGTGGGAATGTAATTAGAAAGCTGCGCGGGATTGCTAATTGAGATTTTGCACCGGCTTCTGTTAGTACCCTCTTCTATCGGTCCTCGATCGCTGGCGTATTTTTCGCAAAGCTAATTTCTTCCTCCGCCCTTTTTTTTTCTTTTCTTTTTTTTTGCCTCTCTGTTTGTTCGTACGACGACGTTCGCCGGATCGTGCGGCCTTTATCGTCGGGTTTCCGCGAGCATTTTTGCACGTTAATCGTCCATCGCGAGGAGCACTAATCTGTTTTTAATTGTACCGTGTACCGGCACACACTCGCATAGCCGATAAGCGGTAGCCGATAATGTTTCTGCAGCTACGTGGAATTCGCTGCACGATTCTAATTTATCTCCCACGATTATTGTCACTCGGATTACTGAAATTTTTCGCGATAAACGATTGCCTTCGATTCCATTCTGGTCTGTTCTATCTTCGATCAAGTTTGTAATTAAAGTATCAGTCCGATCCGTTATATTGTACTTGGTGAGGATGGCAAGTGAATTAAATACTGCATGGTACTGTTAAAGAAGAATTTGGGAACGATCTTTGTGCAAATTTTCCTTGTATTCTGTATCTTTTTGGTAATTTTGCTTAAAAGTTAAATCATAGTAAAAAATCTTCGATTTCAGTGCTCTGAAGAAATCATGTTCTTGAATTTTATAACCAATTATATTGGCGCGCCAAAAATTTTCCTTTTTTTTTGGCCTACTATTAAAAAGGTCCACCACAGTGTCAAAGCATAAGATTTCAGACAATCCCAATTTAAATTTTAATGTACTCCAAGCAATTCTGTCACATTACTTAGCCTATATTAACTAACTATTTGTTGCTAATTCTTTTGTCCCTCATTCTTTCACACTCTTTTCTTTACCCAATTCCAAAATTCTAATTTGTAGTTCACGTCTAAATCTCTGACACGTTACAACACACGAAATTCTCCTTCTAAAAAGAGAACGTATGTCGCTCTTAATTAAAACAACTGTCCAGGCTCTTACATTTTCGAGTGACCTCTTCCGCTCCAACATCCGAACAAACCGTGAACGTCTATCCGATTTGGTTGCCAAGTAACAATTAGAGTTCCGCAGTTTCTGTACACAGTTATTGCACTTAACGAGACGACGGAATAAGGGGTTGCCACCACGAAACGATATCCTGACCCTTTCTTGCAGAAATACGGAATGGAAGGCGGAGAACCACGAGGGGCAAGAGGCGCTCGTAAAGTTCCTTCTCGAAGAGCACCCTCGAGTAAATGGAACAAACACGGTGTATACTCGTCCGCGGTTGGTTTAGGGATTATGATTCGAATCCAGCTGGGTAAATAGCGGTCATTATATTATCTGAGAGCGAATATATGTAAAACGATATTTGTATGTATATATTTAAGCAAAACGAAATAAAATTTGAGAAGATTCTTTGAAGGTCATTAAAAAGTACCGGTCATACAGTGACACGGTATGGCGCACTGTAACATGAAGGAATTGAAGGTATTATTCTCGAGGTTGTATAAACTGATGCAGTTAATGAAATAATAGTTCAAGAATATTCTTTTCTTTCTCTCTTGATAGAATTCTTTGATTTTATGAGGCCTGTCAATCGAGAAGAAAATCAGGATATGTTGTGGAAGATTGGATTTGTGTATGGGAGATTTAATTGTTAGTGTAATATTTCCTATTTTTCAATGAGAAGTAATTTTACTGATTGTCATTATTTATTTCTCTGTTTCGGTGCTGATGTTTTTAAGAAAGGTAAAAGGCTGCAGACAGGATATTTTACTTCCTTCGTTATGTGCTAACCATTTGATATAATGAGTTACAATTATTTCCATATATGCAATAACATGATAAATCCCATTTGAGATATTTTTCTGTCTGACAATGAGTTCAATTGAAATAGCTCGACTATTGCATGATTTATCATCTCACTTGACCCATGCGATAATTCCATTAAACCTTTGTGGTCCAGTATCGAGTTATACTCAGCATAATTTTCAAACGTTGCAAATTTTCGCTTGAATTAATTCCAACCCTCGAAATTGACAATAATTCTGCGAATTTCTCCTAAGTACTTCTATTACTACGACTAATACCAACTATGTTGCCTCGGAATATTCAATTAAAGTGTTAAAAAAAACGCACAAAGTTCCAATCACCCAATATACTACGTCAAGCAGCTTCGAGAGAGGAAAAAAATATAGTTCCAACCGAACTTGACCGCCATTTTGGTTCTCCAAAAGCGGAGGGAATTCGCACGGAGTACTTCTTATCCGGTCACTAACGCCACTTCGTTACCTCTCCCCTGTCTTTGCATTTTTCCTCCGGCGATTCGTTTTCGTCTTCCTTCTGCCTCGCCCCGTAACCCCATCGTCTTTACAGCCGTTAAGCCGGGAGCCGGGAAGTCGAGTCCGGGATTATTGTAGACCCGATCTCGGAAGTAGTTAAAACTTGGAGCTCGCTGCAGCAGCAGCGTCTGCTACCGGCGGTGCCTTAATATTCTATATCCGACGATGTCCGTAAGGTAATTGACTTGTTGGTGAGGAGGGCCAGGAAGGGAGGGAGACAGGGAAAATGGAGGATCGATGATAAAAGAAAGCAGGGAGGAAAAGGGAGAAAGTTCCAACTTTAGAGGTACAGGTAGAATAATTCGTAATGGATCCTAGATATTCGGGTTTGCTTGCAACGAAAGATCTACAGTGGGTTGCCAAATTATTAGGGACAGTCACGAAAAAATTGTATTCGTAAAGTATTAGTCTTAAATTTATTAGTAGACTGCGGATTTTGATGCATTTATGACAAATTAACTACGGCTAAAATATACAAAAAGAACATAATGTAAAAATGTATCTATAATATCCAAAGTATGGTATTTGTTGTAATATTTATCAAGTGCAATAAATCCCTAGATAGGTTTTCCTGTCTCACCTGCATTTGTGAAACTCGAAATTTGCATAAACATCCACAGTCTAATTATTATTAATGAAAATTATATTACGATACTAGATACAATGTTTAGTACATTATTATTATTTTAATTGACACGCCAGGTGAGTGGTTGATTTTCGTTAGATTTTTAGGATGCGTGAAATTATCGATTTCTAATTAATCTTGTAATTACACCGATTATTTTCTTGGCATTATAACCCAACGAGAGACCATCTTCGTTGAATCGACGACGAGAAAGAGAGAAACTATATTTGCATACCGGTCAATGAATAAGTTAAGTAACCGATATCGCTAATGCAGAACGGTGCAGAAAATTATAATAAATCTCTCGTTTTATGTAAAATTCAGTTTCATCCCGATCGGAATTTGATTACGTTATCATTCTATCAGTGCCGTTACATTTGAAAAAGATCCGTGAAATAATCTGAAACGTTGCAACGCGTAACTACGGATAATCAGTGGTTTTAATCAACGGAATTACCATGGACTTTTTCTCCTGTAATAAAAAGTTTCTCAATTTCGCATCACTAAAGTATTCTAATAAAATGAGACCTACGTAGGGAAACATTGTCTGGTTGTTTCTCCGGGCAAGTAAGTAGTACTTGAAATTTAACTACGAATTCCATGCACTGGAATCCGCGTCCTCGACGTAATGATCATTAAACAATTGCATTTTTTGCCCACACCCAACCGCAGTCACCCTCAATGGACGAATAACGAAAAGGGCGCGAACCCGGGGAAAAATTCGAAAAGAGACGAAAGAAAAAAAAAAGGGACTTTAATTTCCCCGGCGAAACAGAATCGTTATTCGTCGCGAGAATTGGAGCGTGAACTCGAAAAAGGGACGTGGAGAAAATTGATGAATTTGTCGACAACAATTACAGGATGTGACAGGAAAGTAAAATTGTCAACCTAGTCAACGTCATCGGGGATCTGACTCCAGATAAGCGAGAATATTACCGACTCGCGTTCGAAATTCCCTCGTAAGGAAATGGCGCCGTTAATTGTAATAGACAAAGGGCCAGCAGAGGGCGAACATCTTTCGGGTTCGATCGCCGATCGAGCATGCGACACTCTGTCCCGGGGGACCGTCGAATAAGGTTCAAGAGTAATCTCCGGTCTCATAAGCTATAGAAAGATATTATAAAGGATATATTTCGCAATAAGAAATTGTTACGGCTACGGCTTGAATACATTTGTCAATAACTAGTGTTAAGCAACAACAATTGTCAAGTAAGTGAGAACTATTTATCTGAAGTAAATAATTTTGTCTTTATATTTGGCATTCCATTTCTTGTACTTTACCTTTCGGGTCGTCCGACCTACCCTCCCCTGAGAGGGCCTCACCTACCGCTGGCTCAACTAGCCTTATTTTGTTAAATAAAACTTGTGTTGGTTAATAGAACCAACTGGCGCCCAACAAATATGATTTCATATAAATTTCCAATAGTTTGCCCAAAATTACGTTAGAGCCCCGGCAGCAATTGACCCAGGCCGCGCCGGGTGACGCCTTTCGGTTGAAATAAATATAAATTTTCAGATTTTTAAATAAACAAGAAAGGTGGTTGTCTCATTTGGCGCCCAACGTGGGGCCAGGTTGGAAAATTTTGCTATAAAATTTAGTATTTCATTTAATATTGTTGTCTGGGCAAATTTTGGAATTATATTATTGATATTAAATGCTTAAAATTCGAAGTAAATGTAAAGTTCTGGTAAATTCATTGAATTACGGTTAAAATATTTTCGTAGAGCGAACGACCGTTTCATATAAGAAACGCCCGGTCGCAGCGACCTTGTTTGGGCTTAGTCGAGTTGTTTACGTTGAGCGTTATCTTCACAAGGGCTTTCTTCCTCTTACTTTCATTTGCTAAATACGTTTCAAATTCCTTGGAATCTTGGTCTGTTGGTAACAGTTATAAAAAAAATTTTTCCTTGAAATCTTGGTCTACTGGTAACCGTTATAAAATTGTTTGAATACCATGCAAATTACTATTGATGAATATTATTAATCATGAATATTATTTGTGAACATTGAATATCATGCAAATTATTATTGATGAATATTGCTTATTATGAATATTATTTGTGAATGTTGAATATTATGCAAATTATTATTGATGAATATTACTTATTATGAAAATTATTTGTGAACACTGAATAATTATGCAAAATGTTATTGATGAATATTGATTGAAATATTATTTGTGAATATTGAATATTATGGATGTTATTGATGAATATTGATTGAAATATTATTTGTGAATATTGAATATTATGGATGTTATTGATGAATATTGATTGAGATATTATTTGTGAATATTGAATACTATGGATGTTATTATTGATGAACATTAATTGAAATATTACTTGAGTGTACTAATAGTAAGTACTAGAACATTTATCTTGGCAATTCGTTCTCCGAAATATTATATAATGACTTCATTATTTCTTTCTCCCCCGCGGAAGTCGAAAGGAACGGCGCCGCGGAATACAAGGGGTAATACGAAAAAGGGCAAAGAATCGACCTCGCTTGAAATGCCGAATACAGCTTCGCTAGGAGGAGATATATCGGGAGAGGAATCTGTCGCAAGTAGCGTTCAAAGTCAAACCGATAAGAATCCGCGAAATGCTAAGGCAACGGTCGACATTGAAACTGTTCAGAATATAGAAACAGGTATGTTAAATGATAATACTATCGGGCCACCTTCCGCGTCTGTTCGGATAGGGACCCCGGTACAAGTTGAAGGGGAAAGGGGAAGGAATACCCCCACACCCCACGAGACGTTAGTAACGTGCGTCGAAGATGCTCAGTTGACAGGTCTACGGGCTGAGCTAGACGCTAAATTAAATGAATTTCAGAATAGAATAATAAATGCAATGCAAGGCTTAATGGGACAGAGTCAGGGACATAACTTGGAAAATTATGTCAGTATATTAGGCAATAATAGTTCGTCGCGTTATAACCACCGGTCTGAGGGGGGAGACGCGTCAGGGTTGCCATCACGAGAAGAGGAGGGGTCGAATTCCCCCTCACTCAGTGAATATAGTGACGAAGGGAGGGATCCGGGAACCTCGCGTCGTAGGAATCGGCGAAGGGGGGCCTCTGCTTCGGAACGTGAAAATAATAGAACTCGGGGTAAACCGTCTGTCGTCGAACCCGGGCGTAGAGCAAATAGAAATAATTTTTCAAAGAGAAATATGGCAATTAGAGAAGGATCGTCTATGGTCCGTAGCGATAATTCGCAATTGATTAATGAGAGTCAGGGAGAACCGTCTGTAGTTCGAACTGATAACTTTGTTTATGAAAATCGGAGAATTGTAAATCCGTGTCTTAGTCAGGGAAGTCAAAGATTATTGTCAAATAATAACCCTGTCAGTGATAGGATTCGAGCAGGCAGTCTTGAATCTTATCCCCAAAATTTTATAAATCAAGATATTAATGATCCTACGTTTCGTGGAAGGGCCGAAGAATCGGTCGAAAGGGAATTTCGAAGAGTGCACTTCGATAACCCCATTTTTATAGCACAAGATGGTCAGAGGCGAACCATATCGGAACGAAGTTCTCTTAACGAACCACAAAAAATTAAAACGGTTTATTATCTACCGAACGGAAAAAGGGTGTTCGAAGAAAATTTCGTAACGGCCGATGAATATCGCCGAATATCCCGATTAGACGAATTAATCGATAATAACTACAATTCCTCGCTTCACAGATCAAGCCAGAGAAATTCACGGTTAGAAACGCGTCGTTTTAGTAACGAAAGTTCTGATAGTACCAATGACCTACCACCTTCGCGAAATTTTCTAGATCGTCGTAGAGGATCGACTAGAAGGGGCGCGTTCTACTGGCGAACCAGTGAATCCGGCAACAGCGACGGGATAAACAGCTCGGATAGAGACTTTTACAACAATAGAATTAGACAATCCTCGTTATTTTCGTCCGTACGCGGTAGACGAACGAGTAATTCACCTACTAGTACAAGCACTTCGGATTCTAACTTAGCTCTCAAAATAGGTAGAATAGTAGCCGGATGGAAAATTAATTTCCCACGCACGGAAAAGGATCCGGACCATTTCCTATTAATTTTGAAAGATCTTCTTAATACAAGCGGAGTCAATAAAGATCTATTTGTTCCGTGTTTGTCAAATATATTCGAAGGTGCTTATAGAAGTTGGTACCTGATTAACAAAAGACACTGGCGTACTTGGAGAGAATTCACAAGAGCCTTCCGATACCAATGGGGAGTTAGGAAAGCTGACGGTGATCTTTTTGCTGAAATCCGAGATTTAAAAGTAGAAAGGGGCGAGAGTCTCGCGTTGTTCACTTGTAGAGCTCGCTTCATATTCGAAAAAATGAAACGTCCACCATCGTTTAAAGATCAATTAAAACAGATCCTGGTAAAATTCAATCCGCGGCTAACTTTAGAAATTTTAAATTTGCCGATTACTAATTATGAAGATTTCTTACATTATGTAAATGAAAGATATTACATCTATAATCGTTCGATCGAAAGCAATAGAGAAACGCGGACCAGGAAAGAAAGGGTGGATATGCGACAACTACAAAGGGAAATTTCAAGCGAAGATAATTCGGAAATCTCCCAAAATAGCGCAAACCAAAATTACAATACCGCCGCGAACTTAGAAGCTTTTCAGCCGAAAATTCACTGGTCGAATAGAACTAATAAACGAACCACATTTAATTCCAAGTCGTTAACACACCAACGGTTAGAACAAAACCTATCTAATTTAGACGAAAAAATCAAGCGGAGTAATGTTTCGTCCAAGTCGAACGATACTTCACAGAAAGTATGGCCTAATACACCGCGAGATTGGAGTAAAGTATTTTGCTATAATTGCGGTGAATGGGGACACCTAGCGCGTTCGTGCTCCGCGGAAAGACAAGAAGTGTGTTTTATTTGCAAGAAAAAGGGACACACTAATAAAGATTGTTCAGCATTTCAGGGAAACCTGAAAGGCCCTCAGTAGCTTCTCCTTCAGTTACTAGACGACAGGGCGTGACCGAGGGAAATAATCGTATTAATAAGGATAATATAAATACGGAAATAAAAATTGACCAGATAAAAGATCTTGACCGAAAGTCTAGCAACCCCGTGGTACATACTTTGCACTATGTAGGGGATAACCCGCAAGTAATTCAAAATAACGTTACAAACTTTCTATGGGAAATAGAGGACGGAACGGAGGACGAGTTAGATCTTACGGATAATGAATTACACGCAACAATTTCTAGTAAACTCGTAGACTACTCGTTCGAAGAAAGGTAACTCCCATATAATTGTCATTCAAGACCTTTCGACAAAATGCATCGAATTGTTCGCGACTCGCGGTAAGAAGGGTAAAACGGTAGTTAAAGCATTGGACGCTATTTTCGATAGATGGGGTACACCTCAATCGATTATCTCCGACAACGGTAAGGAGTATCTTAACAGGGATGTCAGCAATTTCTTAGCCGCGAGAGGAGTAAAACATATTACCACTCCGTTAGTGCATCCACAAGGAAATCCGGTAGAGCGCGTTAACCAGACAATAAAACCAATGATAGCTGCATTCGTCAAAGACAAGCATAGCGAGTGGGATCAATATTTGTCCAAACTTCAGTTCGCGTATAACACGGTACCACCTGCAGGAACGCGAATATCGCCATTCTTCCTAAACCACGGGCGAGAAGCAATTTTTCGACATGTCAGTAGCTCAGAAAATGCATCTCGTGTTTCAAATGACGCAGTAAACCATTAGGTAGAGAGAATGAATAACATCGATGAGTTACGGCATAAAATCGAAATGCAATTAAAGAAATATTCGGACGAACGTCTCGCCAAGTTCAATAAAGACAGGGTAACACAAATTAAGGTAAAGGAAGGGATGGAAGTCTATCATCCTAAAAAAAAAAAAACTTAGTAATAAAGCAGAGGGTTACAATGCTAAGCTGGCACACAAATATCTTGGAGCAGCCAAAATAAGAAAGGTATTAGGACCTATGACTGTGGAGCTAGTAGACCAGAATAACAAACTCATTGGTAAATACTATCTAACAGGCTTAAAGATTCCACGTCGTAGTCTTAGGAACCCTAACACTCCTCTGTAGATGTCCTTTTCGTCACCTTTATGTTTGTCTTATCCCCGCGTTAAACATAAACTGTATTGTCAAAATGGACGCATCAACCCCTAATTTGGCAAGAACAGAAGACGTCGAGAAGAAGAAGCAGGCGATTCGACAACTCGCCGACTTGACAAAGGAGCCCATAAACCTGCAAGCTCCGATAGGCAGCGACAGCTCTTCCGGTGCCACATCGGACGATGAGGATATCACCCTGGCGTCGTTATTCGATGAACAATTAACCGTCACAAAGGACAAACCCGCTCCCACAGGGCAGGGAGCCATACCAAAGTTCAGCAAGCGTTGGCCAGTGACAACCATCAAGGCAGGAGCACCCGAGGAAGCCCGCACTTTGTTGCAAAAGATACGCAACAAACTGCCTTCCAGGCTACAGACTTAGACAACTGTCATCACAGAAGCAGACCTCCACCAGGAGAACCTGCTACGAAAACGGGCAGACATTACATGAAGACACCCCGATCGACGGACAACCCGTCTGCACAAGTCGCACCGTCAGTAGTCGAACCAGCGTCACTACCGCGGGAACCAACCTTCAACCAAATAATGAAGGAGCGCCCAGAGCTGAGCGGAGACGAGAAGATCAAGGTCGTGGTCCCAACAAAATTTAAGAAAACTTTCGACAAGACCCAGCAGGGATCCCGTTCAACTATCAACGACTCCTCAACTGGACAATGTCAGCGTGCGAGGATAATCTGTTAATCATTAGAGACTTTCTTTATTGTGTTTGTCCTTGCCTACCTACTACTCCTTAACAAATGTCTCATAGTAACATGTCGTGACTGCGTGTGTTTCCGATAATCCCTTCCTTCCACAGGAAATGGAGTGAGGAAATTATGGAGACAAGATTTTTCAATTTGTATCGTGGAATACTTCAGGTAAGACTCTAGTTCTCAACTTGCTAAAGCCTATTTTAAAATTTATAAGATTGTTAACTAGCCCTTATTGTAGAGAGACCGTTTCGCAGCTTCGCTGAGATCATCCCTCTCCGACGTTGAGGTTTGAGGGGGGAGAATGTGACAGGAAAGTAAAATTGTCAACCTAGTCAACGTCATCGGGGATCTGACTCCAGATAAGCGAGAATATTACCGACTCGCGTTCGAAATTCCCTCGTAAGGAAATGGCGCCGTTAATTGTAATAGACAAAGGGCCAGCAGAGGGCGAACATCTTTCGGGTTCGATCGCCGATCGAGCATGCGACACTCTGTCCCGGGGGACCGTCGAATAAGGTTCAAGAGTAATCTCCGGTCTCATAAGCTATAGAAAGATATTATAAAGGATATATTTCGCAATAAGAAATTGTTACGGCTACGGCTTGAATACATTTGTCAATAACTAGTGTTAAGCAACAACAATTGTCAAGTAAGTGAGAACTATTTATCTGAAGTAAATAATTTTGTCTTTATATTTGGCATTCCATTTCTTGTACTTTACCTTTCGGGTCGTCCGACCTACCCTCCCCTGAGAGGGCCTCACCTACCGCTGGCTCAACTAGCCTTATTTTGTTAAATAAAACTTGTGTTGGTTAATAGAACCAACTGGCGCCCAACAAATATGATTTCATATAAATTTCCAATAGTTTGCCCAAAATTACGTTAGAGCCCCGGCAGCAATTGACCCAGGCCGCGCCGGGTGACGCCTTTCGGTTGAAATAAATATAAATTTTCAGATTTTTAAATAAACAAGAAAGGTGGTTGTCTCAAGGAAAATGTCAAGAATGATTGCTTCGTTACCAACGTCGTTAGGCGTCTGCAGTAAGGGTGGTGAAAATCGGCGCACACGGTACTTTGATTAATTTTGACACGTTTTTACTATTTGCTGTACGTTCTTGTCAACGTTACTTGACGTTTCTTGCGGTGTCCAACGTGAAGCAAACGTCTGCACCAAAATCTGAAATTGCAATTGTTGCAACGGCATTGAATTGTAATAGAGTATTTTGTTCTTTCTTATGGATTTGTACGGAAACAAATGAGATCGGATAAAGAGGTCGAGATAAAATATTTTCCTTTTAAAGGGCTTTCTTTACATATTTTCCGAGACGAAATATCGTTGAAATGTTACAGCCTGTCTTCCTTAACGAGATATCGTTAGATATTACAGTATTCAACGAATGCAGGAGAATGAAAGAGTATCCTTTCATGAATGTGGGTTACTAATTTTTTTTCTCGCGTTTCAACCGTTTTTTTCCGATTTATAAGCACTTCTTAAATATTCTGAAATTCTTTCATTCCGTTCTGAAATATCTTCTTTCTTTTCCTGTCTATCGTTAACGGGACGATTAAGAGATCCGTTTATGGGAAACTTCTGAAACTTGTAATTTCCTAAATGAAGTTTTTTGGATGGTACTCCGCGAACTAATTTTTAAAGGGCAATCTACTAAATGAGGTCTTTCAAATAACAGCCTGGAAGGTGAATTTATTATGGCCGACTTGCGTAGTCGCTGTGCAATAGCAATTTCCCGCATTACGAAAAATAGTACGGAATTTGCGAAATGTGTATTTCGATTCGAGGATTAAATTCGGCGATTCTGTGGAATTACTGGGAAATACAACGGTTGAAATCAATTTTAACGATCTTTTTTTTAAAAAAAAGGAAAAAAAAACATTTTCCAACGCGATATTCATGATTCACTTTATGCCGCGTATGCATCGGCGAAAAATTGCAATATTTCGTATTATGAAATAAACGGCAAATCCCGTTACACGTCGCTGAGAGGCTGCCGAAAATTTCGTTATTTGCGTTATATTGAAAATTGTATTTCGTTCTCCTTTTTCCTGCTTAAAAATCAAATCTATTTTTAAATAAATCGTTACGCACGCTCGCTTCATGTATAGAACTATTTCATTATTCCTGTAATCCACGTCACGCCAGGTAAATCTACTTAAAAGGCCACACATTTTTGTTCGTATTTGCAGAGGGAAATAGAAATTGCAGCTCAGTCTGAACTTCATGCATTATAAATCGCAACGAAACCGTTTTGTACTATGTCGACCCATTCCTTGACCTTACTCAACGGTTCTTTACGACGACAGACGGCCAACTCTGCGGAAATTAACTTTTTATCGTGACGTATCTTCAAGAATACCATGACACGTGCCCCGAAAAGAAGATTATCGTGCAACTCGATGTTAGTACATTTAACGAAGTAAGAGTGCATCCGTATGCAACAACGTGCAGCAAAGCAATACACTCGATACCTGTGAAACGTGCAATGGTGCAAAAAGAATTAAAGAACAAAAGTGAATGGTGCATTTATAACAGGAGGTGGAGTACAACTTCGAACGGCGTGACAGGAGGCGGAGGGATGATAACGCGCCGTGCAAAATGTTTTGAGAAGTATCTCTTTCTTTTTTAAGCTCGCGTGTTAAAAGTAACGCCTCTTGTCACGATTGATCGTTAACCTTTGTGTAAATTGTGCGCTGGTATTGCTTGAAATTATATGAGGCATGGAAAGTATCTTGTTAGATTTTTAAATAGTGGTTCTTGGTGAAAAAAAGAACACTCTCGGTATTATTTTATGGAACTTGCATTTTGTCGAATCATTGCGGCATTGGTTACTTACAAGGAGAATGCAAGGTCTTTGGGTCGCCGATTTTATGGAAATTTTTCAAGTCGTCCTAATTAACAATATATTCTATTATAGTGGCTGATGATCAATTATTTTTAAGATATTTATCGTAATAATTGTCACTGTGGCACAACAGCTCTTAAAGTTGCGTTTTAGAGTTCTTTATGAGAAGATGAAGGAAACTTTAATTATAAATGTCTTAAAAACAATTGACAGTCTATCCCTATAATAGAGTATATTCTTAATCAGCACAACTTTACTCCAAGAGAGTGTAAAATTTCAATAAAATGACCCAAAGTCCTTGCCTCCTCCTTGTTAGATAACTAAATTGTTCCTTTCTAGAATCCGGCCAGTTCTCATAGAAAACCTTAAGGGCCTGAGAACGAAATTTGTTTTCGTAACAAATAAAATAACTATTTACCGTAAAAGATTTCTATATCTTCGTACAAACTATCGAATTAAAAGCGTACAATCCAAGCGCACGGAGAGTCTCCACTTAATAAAAAAATTCTAAAAACTGTCTACGTAAAAAAACTATATTTATAAAATAAGCGTCACGACATTAAAAATAATAAATGTCGAGTATTCGACAAGCGAGATAAATTGTAGATACGAGTCAAAACACGCCTACGGTACTCGAGCAACGTCGAATTCATTTCCAACGTGTCTCATGACATCGACATCAACGATTTCCTTTCGCGTCCCCCCGACGCCTTCGCAAAACGAGCATACTAAAAGAGTAACAAAAGGATCCTTCGAGCTTCGTCATTATCGCACGTCCAAATGCAACTCCGGAATACATCAAGAATCTTCGCAAGCCATTGCAGCAGCTTGGAAGATCGCCGCAACTTGCAAACTGTAGCGAAACTCCGTTTCGCGGTGAGGATTAAAGGATAGAAATTAATACCGGAGGTACGATGTAAACGTTGCCGCTTTCCGGCGATTGCGAAGATGAGAACGATGCTAATAGGAGTGGGTCGGAGGGCAAAGGGTTGCAGAGGGCATATTAGTAGATCCTCATGGGCCGGCGTCTCTCTGTGTACAATGGTCCGTAACCGCGTGGACGCGACGCTTCGTGGCTGAGAACACAGAACCCTCTGTGTCCCCTCGATCTTTCCGACGATCCTACGTCTTCCTCCACACACCCCCTCTTCTTTTCTCTCCTTGACGAACCATGCCCGGCCCTTTAGCTCCGTTGGTTCCAGCCCGCCGAGAAACAAGAGCGCAGCCACTCTCCGCAACTCGTAGAGAAAGGGTGAAAGATAAAAGAGAGGATCTCTCTTCCACCGTCCTTTTCTCCTGGCAGAACGCGCGACCCAACTCCCTACCTCGTTTCCTTCTTTCGAAGGGGTTGACGAGACGCTTTGACGATCGGCGAACGGCGACATGGTTCCCCCTTTGACACAGTACTATACCGGGTTATTGCGTTTAGTCGCGCTCTCGCTGCTGCCTTTTGTCGGTTTTTAGACGCGCCGTTCACATAATTTTCTGCCACACGGCGCGGCCAGAGGGATACGTGTATCGTACTGATCAGGGAGTAAATGAAGCATCGTGAACGGGTTGGAGAGGGTTAGAAAAGAGTTTATAAATGGAGAGACCGGGTCGTCGAACTTCGGTTGTATTTATATTTTATTATAGTCGAGGAATTATCAGGAAGAAAGAGAGAATACGGTTGAACACGATGCTGGGTAGGATTGTCACGCCAAATGAGGTAGCCGAGGGTAATATTGAAAGAATGGCCTGTCCTTATTTGCGGGTTTAACAGTGCCGGATGCCGTAGTAATCTTCCAACATGAGCACGTTACCGGCGAGCTGTCGATCAGGACTTAAACGAAGCGTTGTAAACGGTGCGAGAGAGGCTGCAAAGGTTCCGCGGAGGATGAAAGGTCGGCGAACTCCACTGGATTCTTCTTAGTTTGCATGAACTCTGCTAATCTCGAAGAAGCAAATATACCGTTCCTGATGAAATTACAAGTTTCACCGACTATTCCTCCTAACGCAATAATCTTCTTAAACTCTGCGCCTTTTAAAACAAGACACGTTTCTCTATCCGCCATTTTGCGGATGTTGAAAACAATTCACCAATAAACTTCTTTCTTTTATCGAATTCTAATTTCTCATTCGTAAGATTGAAATTTAACTGAGAAATCATTATTGAATCTCTAGTAGGACATTTAATGATCTTTAATCACGATACCGATATAATCCTTTAATTACAGAGACGATAATGACTCCTCCCTGATGAAAGCTCTTCCAGATACCATAGAACAAAGGACACGTTCCTACTGAGCGCCAGATGAAATTACAAGCTTCACTGACAATTCCTATCAACCCCACAATTACCTACCCCTTCAAACAAAACACTTTAACATAAACTTCTTCATATTTCGTGTCAAATTATTCTAACCCATCATAGTTTAGTCTCATTTCCAACAAAATACAACACTTTCCCTCGCAAGAAGGAAACCCAGTGAAATTGATTCGATGAATCCTCGTCGGTTCACATCTAGGTCATCTAATGATCCCCAATCTCGGAGGTCGTTCAATTAGAGACTCGACAATGGTCGGCTCCCGGCGAAAACAAGTCTAGATCGTCGAGAACAGAGGACACCAGAGGGGAGGTAACGGGGTAGAATTTCCACGGAAAACGGAAGGAAATCCAATGGTCGACGTTGGCGGCGGTAGCGGCGCGAAATGTATGGGCGTAGCCCTCGGTAATATCGTGCGCGAACCACACCGAGAGCGGACTCTCTCTCCCCGGCTATTTGTCATCGGTGTGTATATCATGGACGGCCCTTTCTATCTGCACCGGCTAACTCCCCCGAACCTACCCCCTCGAACCACCCCCGTTTCGACCTCCGCGAAGATTTGCATTACAAATATGCGCCGACCGGAATGCATGTACGTCAATATGACGGCTCTCTCTTTCTCTCTCCGTTGCTGCCACGACTCCTCCCTGATATTCTCTCCCTGTTTTCCTCCCTTTGCTTCCCTTCCTGCCGATCGCTCTTCGTTACGGTAATAGTACCGATATCCCGGAAACTGGCCAGACAATCGCCGCCGATATCAAATGCGCGTACGGTGGAAGTGTGAGACTTGCATTCACCAAGTGGTAAACTCGCGAGGGTGACGATGGTTTTCTTCGAAAGTGACAAGCATATGCGAGATGTATATTCAGGATGTTTCACTTGGATGTGCTTGTTATCTTTGATGGCAATGCTAGATGGAATAATCAAGGATAATGGGGTTTGTTCACTTTTTATGCGCTGCTTTTTTTGTACTTTTAAGTTTTATCTGATTTCTTGTTATAGCTGTGTACGTTGTATTATATTTTTTATGGTTATATTGTAGGAATTATTTTGGTGTTAATTATTGAGGTGGGTGGAAAGAGAGAGACGAGGTTGAGGAATTGTATGGGTTATTTGAGATATGTGGTGTACGTTTAGTTACTTGAATGTTAAAAGATTGGACAGTGTAATTTGATTAGAAAAAATTGCAGAGGTTTGAAAGATATGAAACTTCTTACGATTCTGTCGTTCTTTTCACTGAGAAGTCTCATTAGTTTGATAAAAAGTATAGAATTGGCGTAACAAATAGAAGATCGTAGTTGTCGATGGATCCTGAAGATTTTTACAATAATAATGGGACGGATCACAATTAATTTCGTACTATCTGCTGATTGTTATAAATAATGTCGAGCTACTTGTGAGCAATTTTTTGAGATTCTGAGCATTGCCTTTGAACATTTTAAAGTCGCCTTCATCTTCTTGTCGAACCTCTCAATATGGAACTCAAGAATATTGGCATCTTTCATTAAATATAATTTGATATCAGAAAATAGGTGCAAACTAGTAAAAGTAACTGCTAAAATGAGATAGTCGATGAGACGATAAGAAATTGTCATATTGGACAGTTTTCATGTGACAATTTTCAACGAACTCGACGTATGTACCTTGGGTTGGAATATCGGGTATTTTTCGGGCGAATTGGGTCAACGAATGTAAATTGTACGAGGAGCCATTGAATTTGATTTTTATACAACTTCAACGATTTGACATCCGCTTAAAAATATCGATATCATCTTTATTTCTCTAATGATATCGCGATTTTGTAGAAATGTTCATTCGTTTTTCTCCTAGCTTTGAAATCTTCTATATTTCCCTACAATTTATTCTCTAACATCGAGAATAACTTTTAATACTTAACGCAACTCGTTGATATTAAATTGTAGATATTTATAGTTCTCAGGACACAACGGAATTCATGCAAATATTAATTCTGTATTTTTTTTGTTTCTCCTCTTTTATTGTTAATCATTACAAATCTGTTATCGTAAAGAAACTTGAAAATCTAAGAAGGCAATAAATTCTTCTATCCAGTCGTCCATCTTTCTTTTCTTTTCTGCACATCCGCACACACTTTCTTCTTCTTACCTACGTCTCTCGGGATTCTTATCGAATTTGGACGGGTGCCACACGGTCGTTTCTCCAGCCGCGAAGAGTACACACCTTGCAAATCGCTTTACCGGAAGTCTGTCGACGTCTAAATATCTATACGATTAAATACGCTGACTATGTTTCCTCTGGTATGTCGAGATTTCTTGCCAACGATCTCCAAAAGTCTCGTCACCCCTTTACGGAATACGACATTAAATATACCTAGGCCAAATCGATTAACTTTAGTTTTCGAATTTTAAAAATTTTAAGACTCAAATAACTTTAATGAATTATAACTTTTTATATTTATAGTAGTTTTCCATAATAATATCGATTAACTCCATTAAATGACGATATTAGTTTGATAATAGAATAATAAATAATTGAATTCAGAAATCATTTAGTATTCAATACCAAGGCTATTCTATTTTATTTTCTACTTCGTTAGAGGGAAACTATATGCGATTGTACATCCTCCAATATTTATTTGTGTTTCTATTCTTGAAGTGGATTTTGAAAAAGAGTAGTTACTATTTCATCACATTTCACTATTTTAGATTTTATAGAGTCGATCCTTTTGGCAACAGAGAAGAACTTATTAGCTATTCTTAAACTTATTTACTATTACACTATTTTCAGTTCTTCATCGAATAGCATAAAATATTAACGATCCAGACGAAATTTTGGAATCGACAGCTAAAGATACATCGTTCAATATTTTAATTATAAAATGAAAATCTAATTATAATATTCTACCACATATTCCCAACGTTCTTCGGTGAAGCATAGCATAATATTACACCTGACTAATTAGAATCAATAACCATGGTTCACAATAACGACGGAAGTTTCTATGAAACGTTAATGTCATCGGTCAGACACTGCTAAAAGTTGAATATTCATATACAACATAAAAATATAAGCTTTCATATCCAAATGAAATAGAACCGTAGATACACATCTTCCTAATTGACATCCCGATGAATCTTACCTGAAATAACACTGTTAGTCTTTCGTTTATCACAATATCGTATTCCCGATCGAAGCGAATCCTATTTCACCGGTATATTACGTACTCCTCACGAAAGGGCAAGAAAACGTGCGAGCATACTGTTACACGATCTGCTCCGTAGATCGGTATCCCCCAACATACAAACGTTACCGGTAACTCTCTCATCTGCTGCTCGATAAAGTCCGTTCCTTACGAGAGTCTCGCTTAGTCGCACATGCGAGGAAAGGACAGAATGCATTCCATTACCGTTATCGAGAGACGTTGCTCCACCGGCATTGCTAAAACCACGCGTTCGCGAGCTTTGAACTTGCGCGATTCGACCGGCATATCCTTGCGGTGCACGAAAATATATTGCTCGCTGGTACGACAGCGCGATAAGTTACTTTATTCGTGACTTCACGAATGACTCCGTACAAACTGGTTTCCGTCTGCGGTACTCGGAGGCAGAATTAAGGCAAACGTTTAATGTGATTCGCGGTTTGATAGTCGCCCGCTGAAATGGTCGTTATGTCGACGAAAATCCAGTGAATTCGTAAAATAACGATTGTATAACGTACGAAATAAATCGACGATAGACGCCGATGAGTCTACTAGCTCACATACATATCCTGGCCTGCCAAGACAGCAGAGATAACTATCCGGATGACAATTGCTGCTGGCGCAGCATCAATTGCCGTCCACGTAACAAGCCGCGGAGCTCTCTCTGGCAGCATCAATTCTTGTCACGTGAACGCCGATTGTTGTCCTCCAAACAGCTCGTACTGGCTATTGTTCTTCTTGCAGCGATTTTCTTCCATTCGTATACGCCGACAAAAGGGTAGCCGGTATCAAAACCGACTGATGAAACGGCGAATGTAATTTTGACAGTTGCCCACCGCAGAGTGTCGGTTCGATTCCTCTGGAAATTAGCGACACCGCGTTAATGCCAAATGGAAATGCGAAATAGACGAGTTCGATCGGTGGCTTTGATCAGTTGGACTATCAAGTAACTGTGCAACCCTTTCGTGGAAATTCGATGATGGAACTTCGGAACGGTTGGTTCGTGTGATAGGGATGTTTAATGTTGCCTTTACGAGGTGTTCGTGGGAAGACTGTCACATTGTTTGGTGAACGTCGAAATAAACTCGTGGTTTGTTGCATTTGAAAGTTATGTTCGTTTATATGGGGAGAAAATATTATTATCAAAATTAATTATAATTTTCATCGCAATATGATCTGACTTTTTTAATCATTAGTAGATACATTTATTGTTTGCAAACATTAATAAATACATTGTACATTAATTATATGATTCTTAAGTTTCAAAAGAACCGCGCTATCTTTCCGTACAAAGAGTTATTCACCTCGACCTAGACCTTCTTTATTCTCATTTTCCTGAGAAACTTCAACGTAAAACGTTACGTTTGTTACCATCACGGCAAAGAGTTCTTCCTACCTTTTCTCCAACGACCTATTTCCGGCTGATCCACGTCACAATTGAAATTTATCTTCAGAATTATTCTCAATCATCACGCCGTCAAAATAATCGCTAAAACTGTTCAACAATAAAGCATAGACACGTCTACAATGAAAATGGAAATTAATAAGCCGAAAATAATTGAATCATTTCTACATCGCTATCAAAAGTGAAGACTTGAACGGAAGGATCGTCAAGATAACGTAATCAATCTTCCAACCCGCAAATTACGCGTCACTGTAATTATTCTCACAAAAGCCTATTCACTTCCGTCCTCCCGCTCATGCTTTTCCACCCGCGAATCCCTCCTCTCATTACAGGACTCTTCTTCGTCGGTCCCGTTGTACTTTTCTCCCATTAGTTTCGGCCCGTCTGCACGGCTCCCGTTTCCCGCCACGCGTCGTGTGCATTCGAAAAGGGTGGTTCAGGAAGCAGGATTAAAGAGACAGGTGGCCTAGACGTATTTATAAGAGAGCACGCATAAACGTTCTCGAATATCTCCCTCTCCTACCGTCGACGTGGACGTCGAGAGAAAGAGCACGTCTAGGGAATTCGCGCGTGTGCCAAAGAGCGCATTTCTGGAGTCTAGCGGCGTTCATTCATTCCGTCTCTCGGACCTACCTATGAATAGACGCTATTTAAAGGACACAGCCGGGGCCAGCCGGAGTGCAATGGCTCGTACATAGTCGCACGAAAACGGCACAGAGTTTCCGACTACGTGGATCCTTTTTTGAATTCGTTGCCTGGCCATTCGCCGTCGTGCTTGTCGCCTCTGCGATGCACGAAGAGAAATCGTTCTTCCAGTTGTTTTCCTCATGTTCGTCGTAGGAATATCGTCGCGTGACTACGCGCCAGTGTGCGGCATTCAAGAATAACGGGTATTCATCGTATCTGGATGACAGTTAGGAATCATTTTTTCATTCAATACCTGGGCGAACGGTTTTTGCAATGATGCTGGTAAACGGTGATGGTGAAAGTTTTTTAGGAGGGGGAGAGATGGAAAATAATTTGAAGATTTTAAATTTGTAGACACTTTAAATACAATATAATGTTGGTGGATTGATTTAATCCTTTTTGCGCAGGATGACGATGTATCGTTGGCAATAGTCTTAACCCTGGATGGTCGGATTTTTATTTAATTTCCAATGGGATATTAGTAACTTTGTAACAGATAATTGGAAATTCATAATTTATGGTCTTTAGGGTGTGCTCTGTATGAAATTAGTGCCAAATGTTAATTTTTTTATTCATAACTATATTTCTACTATTATTTAGTACCTATTAACTAGCTGAAAGTTCCTGTGCTTCTCTACGGTTTAATCGAAACTAAACAAAACCTTAAAATTTCGAATTTTGAAAAATCTTTTCTTAGTGGGTGCTTATACCCTAGAAGGAACGCTCATGCAAAATTTCAAGTTTCTAGGTCAAGTAGTTTCGGCTCTGCGTTGATGAGTTTGGCCCATACTTTAACCCCCCAAAACCCCCCCTAAAATTTCGAATTTTTCAAATCCCTTTCTTAGTGAGCACATAAGACCCAAGGGAAAGGTATGTTCCAAATTTGATTGCAATCCGTTCTGTGGGTTTTGAGATTTCGTGATGAGTGAGTGAGTCAGTCAGTGGTATTTGAGCTTTATATAGGGGAGGGTGGGGCAAAGTGGGCCCCTTAAAATTTTGGAGCCCAAAAAAATAAAGATATGACTATTTTTTGCTGAAGGGCCCACTTTGCCCCCCCCCCCCTCCCCTATAACGAATAAAAAAAAATAAAGATATGACTATTTTTTGCTGAAGGGGCCCACTTTGCCCCACCCTCCCCTATATAGATTCGATCAATCTTTTCGGTCAGCAGTAAAAGGGTTAATGTTGTAAACTTTCAGTGGCAGTAAAAACACTTTCCGATTTTGCATCAGCATAACTTCCTTTCTACTTGATTCTGAAATTTAATAAATATTTTTCACATTCAACTAAAAAACTGTTTCTGCAACTATCAAAGCAACATAAATATTTTCCACTACAGAATATCATCAAATTACATTTAATTAACTTTCAGAGATTGAAGAAACTCTTCGAACCGTGAAAAGAATCAAGTTTTCCTCCCATTCATGCGTCGATCCATGTCCTCCTGTAAATACGAAAAAGAACGAAAAATCTATTCTACCCCCGTTGATCGATTTATCGCACAGCTACGTCTCCCGTTAGCTCTGTCCGCCTTGTTTTCTGTTATTTCGCGACAGCTGATTCCGGATGTTCCTTTTATCCTTCTATTCTTGAATGGCGCGTTCGCGCCGTCCGCGGCACTACATCTTGGCGCGAGTTTCGACTCCTCTTCCATCTCCTCCTCCTCTCTCTCCATCGCGCTTTGAGCTACCGCGGCGCGAGAAGTAGGTGGTCGTTCGGCTTGATTCCGCGTTTCAAAACTTTTGCAAACAAAGGCCATTGTGCCGGGAACGAGATAATACATCGCGTCGTCGGTGCTCGCGCGTAGCACTTCCCTCGTTCCTCCTTTCAGCCGGTAAATTATACCTTTCGCGAATCTCCCGATTCGCGCGAGAGAGAAGTGCACTCGTCGTATGTACATACGAGGGCAAAGTCTGGACGTGTGTCTCGCGCCGTTGCAATTAGGAGAGAGACACGATAACTCCCAATCCCTGCTAGTCAGTGTGCCTGCGTGATTCTGAAAGAATGTTTAACCCCCCCTTTTCTCTCTCCTCTCTTTCTCAATTTCAAGTGTTCCATCGCCTCGTAAACTTAATTGGCGGCAGGGTTGTATAATTACGAGTTGAGAATAATTATTCCGATAACTTTACTCATTTTCATTCGATTCTTAACGCTAATTACACGCGTCGGCGTGAAGTACCATCACTGAACGAGTTTAGGTTTAACGTACTTACAATTATACCTGATGACATTCAGACGATCTAATTAATCTCGACTACAAAGAGAGAGGAGGAGAATACGATAGGATGTAATTCCAGCCGCAAGATCGATCCGCGAAAACCACCGTCGCGTTTGGTTATCGGAAAAAGAATGGACATTGTGGTGCACCTGCATACCGTTAAGCATTATCCCCCTGCATACCGAGAGAAGTCGCGGTGAACGAGAGAATCGTTGCAATGTTCGATGTACTTGACCGCACGAACGGGATCACGGTCCAAGTCCTTGGAGACGAAG
Organism: Cerceris rybyensis; assembly: GCA_910591515.1. Lineage (NCBI taxonomy): Eukaryota > Metazoa > Arthropoda > Insecta > Hymenoptera > Crabronidae > Cerceris > Cerceris rybyensis. Next base: position 15,106,209 of record OU342799.1, read on the forward strand.
GTTGGCCGAAGGTAGCGGTTATTCAAAAGGAGAACGGTTATTGGGTGGCCAGAGAGGAGTAGTACAATGAGTGTCGCGGATCGTCACGCTGCAAAGTCGGTGGTGCTGCATTATCGTGCTGCACGCTGTATAAAATATGGCGCCAGTCGGGCACGTTTCATTGACCGGCATGAGAATAATTCCATTTATCGTTGCTCCGTGCGGATCGAAACGGTAGCGTTCCTCTCGTCTCGCCACATTAGCCCTCGTTATCGATGCGATACGTGACACGACCCGCCCGAATCATCGTACAAGCCGATGTTTCTCGGTGCGTGAACACGCGTATGCGTAATATCGAAGCGATTGGAACAACATCGATATCCACGTTGGTAGAATCCGTTGGTCTACGAGTCGATAAATCGAAAGCCCGTAAATCTTTTGGTTTCCGTCGTCGTGCCTCGACTGTGCGCGATCGATCGCGAGGAGTCACTCGGCTGTATCCTCTATCGACAGAGCTATCAAGGATTAAAGCCCCGACGACAGCTACAACCGACGCTAGTTACCTTCTATTTAACGTGATTTAAGGCGCTCCCGCTTACGTGAGCCGGTACTCGCTCGTAGATAGGAGACTATGGGGAACGGGAACACAAATGTTCACGGTGTATCTTGCGTTGTCGCTGATCACACCGAATCAGAGGGAAATTGTATCGTTACGGTTTATCCGTTTATCGCGACGGGGTTGGTTGACTCGGTGAAGGAGAATGATTTGATTCTTCGAGGCTCCCGCTGCTATCGGTGATTAAAGATGTAGAGCTTTCAAATGAAACTTTTAGGTTTTCTATTATGTACAATTAGTAATTTAGGATTATCGAATGGTCGAATAGTAAAATGTTTTTTAAATTGTGTTATTCATAGTTTAAAAAGAATTTTATAGGTATAGTTTTAACCCCTTCCGAGTGTCGAATGTATCTCTTTGCAACTCTTAATTTTTGGTTGCCTACCAACAGCTCCTTAAATAATTTTCAAAATACATCAAAGGAGGAGGTCTCAGTAAAAAGGTGTATTGCAACCGAAAATTTGCAAGCTAGGAGGAAAAAGAATATTGATAACGAGAGTGGATACATAATTCATAAAAAATAAGTACTTCTTACAACTTTATTTGCTTGAACTTAATGTAAAAATATGACATTACTTTCCGGCCCCCTTAATACTTCAAATTCTTTCTCGCCCACAGTGCAAACAAGATCAACAACGAACGTTTCATTCGTCCCATCCATTTCCGCTCACCTTTCGAAGGTAAACCTCTAAAATACCCCACCGAGACTCGCGACACCATTTCAGAGACACTCTCTAGCCGCTAATTAACGGCTGACCATTTGCAATCACTCTGACGCAGGATTTCAAGGTAAAATCAAAAGGTCCATGAAAAGAAAGTAGCAAGCTCACGTACGTGATAAATACACGGCCAACTGAATGCAGATAGGTCGGTCTCGGGCGTAGAGTAGGAATGGAGGTCTGCAATCATCGTTTTAAAAGACAAGCCATTGATTCGCTACAGCATTGTTCCCTCGAATGTGCACGCTCGCATTGCCACGTATCAACGAGGTAGCGCGCATACGCGTTTTCTGATGCACCAACACGCGCGACCAGTCGTCACCCACACGTCCGTCTTACCGGGGATGCTGAAGATCGCTAATTAACGATGACTGTGCCCCGTTGCAGTATTGTCTCGCGGTGTTCCCGCAACCCACCTGCCTGGGCCCGCAGACGCGTGCTGCAGCTGCGTACCTTCGCACAATGTCCCCACTCGAGCACTGTAAATGCGTGTGCGTGTGCTTGATTGTTTCATTGACTCCGCGAGTGATGCAGGTAATAATGCTAATGCGCGCGACTGTATACAAACGACCGTGTTCGATCCTCCTCGTTGGTGGTGAATTTTTCTGACTACCTCTTCGAGGTTCTCGTGTACGAAGTTTATTATTTTCTATCGATCACTAACGTAGATGTTTTCTTTTTCTGTTGCAGGTATGTTTAAAAAATGCATTTCTGGATACTAGCGAAGACTACGAGATATCTTTGGGGGCTCGGTATGTGTTTTTTGGTTTTAAATTTAAGTGACTTACGCGCGCTATGGAATAGTATTGTGCGCATGCACGAAATTTGAAATTAAACGGGGCGCGTAATGGCGAGATGCGGAAGGAGGATGAAATGGAATTGCAGATGTAGTTTGAGATCGGAAGATGAGTGGGTGATGTTCTCTGTGAGTTCATATCGGTTAATTATATGTATGGTGATTAGATGGGAGGAAATTGTTTACCATAGATCATTAATTTCGATTCGACTTTGATGAACGGTTTCCGAATGTTCGAGATTTAGTCGGTCAGTGGTAATTCGAAGCAATTGCGTATCATAGATTGCTTTTATTCTTGCATATACTTTGATTTTTATATTTTAATGAAATTACAGTTGTTGTTAACCCTTTGCCGTACGATTTGTTTTGTGACTGTCTCCGCTACAGTTTAGAAATTAATAGCTAAAAGAAAAATTGATCACTGATTCTTAATATTTGGTATAATTTAACATAATATTAATATTATAGAAATAATGTTATCGCGTCGCGTTTCATTAACATTTTCAATTTGATAGAATTTGCAGTATTTGAAAATATCCTATCCCATTTACTTCATCACGAGTGTCTCGTCATTGTAGGGGAAGGGTTTAATACTTCTGTCTGTATTTATAATCGTTAGACTCTTCTGACTATTTCGAAACCGAGTCACGAGTATCGATCTTCGATAACTTATCACCGTCTTTGAGACACTTCACGAAATACCGAAAATTCCAACGATACCTCCGCGTTTGCTTCACATTGGCCGGCAGATCAGAAAATTAGATACAGTTACGCAGCACATTACGAAACAAATTGGCTCGATTTTAATGAGCTCGCTAAGACGAACGGTGCCCCGTCGAAAATAATAGAGGAATGCACACGTACGATCATTCGCATCGCGATTCTCAGAATAATAAACCATCTCCCTCGGCGCGAAGAATCCACCGCCACTCCCTCGAGCTGCTCGTCTGCGCGGATTCACGTATATTCATCGAACGAACCTTTCACCTGGCCCGAGAGATAGAGACGTGTCGGCGCGATCTTCGGAATTAAAGGTCTCCGTGCCGCCGACGATCGTTAAATCCTAGCCACGATTAAGCTAGCCTACATCTCCTCACATTCACAAATCGAGCGTGTGTGTCTGCGAGCACGTATCGTCATGCATATCCCACCTTTTTCCTTCAACGGTATTATCGACGAACGATGTCTTCTCTGATGAAAAAAGAAAAGAGAAAAAAAATAGAAATAGGTGAGACTCGACGAACGTGAAAGAAGGAGAGATCCATTGCTCTTCCCGTTTCAACCGGCTGGCACGAAGCGCAGGTGTCAGCTGAAATTGGAGCGTCTAGTACGTGTCTTATTTGAAAGCTTTGGAGGTCTTTTCGAGGGATATACGAACGGTACGTTGTATATCGTTGTTGGGATGGAAGATGCGGGATCAGGAACACGAGCATCGCCTGGGAAACATTTGCAATCGTGTTCGGTTAAGTTGCCGCGTTGCGCTTAGTTTCGCCGTTGCTAATGAACGAATCTGCTACTACTAGATGCTTGTCCGTCTGTCTGACTCGCACGGCAAATGTCCGTTTCTACTTGCTTCGATATCGTGCGTTGATAGTTTTAGCTGCACAAAGATACCTCATGTGATTTCCGTATGGAAGGAATGGAATGACTATGGGAATGTTTTCGATGAGATTGGATAATTATTATTTGTTATGAATAAAACTCAAAACCATCGGTCTTTCATTCAACTGTGGAAGTGTAGATCGTTGCATTTCAATGTGAATAATTTATGAAATTGTTGCCAGATCGGGGTTAAATTTATCAAGTGTGTAGTTGCTACTGAACAGTTGAGGTGGATATAGAATAAAATCAGCGAAGGAATGTGCCACAAGGAATGTGCATCGTCAAGGAAATATTTCGTTATTCCATCGATCGATAAAAGTGGGAAATATAATTTACGTTCGAGTCTGTAGTACCTACCTAAGCTATCGATTTCTCTAATCATTTCTATTTCTTCTCATGGAATTTGTAGTTGGCTCGCAAGGACTCCTGCCGCGACAGCAGGGGAACGTCGAAGAACCCGGCAAAAAGTCGTCCCGAGACTTCCGCGTTCGAACGATCCCAGTCGGAATATAACCTGGTAGTCTTACCGGTATCAACGGCAGCATGGAAACGAGCGATTACACCTGCTCCTTCTCGACTTAATCCCGTAGGATCGCGAATTGTACTTTGAGAAATCGTCGAACTATCGTCGTCGAAACGTACAGGGAGGGCCAAAAGACCACGTGAATGCCGGTCACGTGCGGCATGCTCGAATTAGCACGATTCGATTCCTGCGACACCGTTGGTGCACTTCTGCTGAATCTGCCGATCTCAGACAGTTGGACATTTTTTTTCCTATTGTCGGTCAAAAGCAATTTTTCCAAGATTTTTGTTCACTTTCTTGACACTGTTCTCCTGAATTGCTATTGGAGACGGTGAAATTTTGGAGCTCAATGGCCGATTATAAATTTATCGTTACATCGTGGAGTTTTTCAATTATTCTGCTGGTAGATTTCTTTTGGAAACGGTGAAATTTTCGAAGTCAAGGGTATATGAAAAATGTATTTCAATTAATTCGGTAACACTGAGTTGAATTGGTTTTGAAACATTTAAGTTTCAAGGTTTTAAGAACGATGATGAAGCTTTTAAATTATTAAAAAATTCTAATATAAGGGATGTAAAGAATGTAATTCTAATGAAAATTCATTGATTCTAAAAATCTCTTCGATTTTATTGGCACTAGCAAAAAAATAAGAAATATCTAAGATAAAATAAGAAATTTTATTTGCGATATACTCACTAAAATGCTAACATTAAACTATAATTCCATCATTCCAAAATGCACATTCGTAAATAGCGAGTTGGATAACATTTGGAAACGTTCAAAGTTCAAAGTTCAAACTTGCAGGAACGGTGACGAATTAAGCATTGCATTGCAATGCTAATTAAATTTCTAAATAATATATTATCCTGAAAGATAGTAATCTCCACACAAAGCAAAATATATCCATTTCCAACCCAAATTCTTTAACATCTAAATGGAATTAACTTTCCGCGATTTCCCTACTTCCTACCTCATTAATTTCAACTTTGAACTTTCGTACATATTCAGTCAATATATTCTCCTGCACACATATTTAAGGTAAAGTGACAAAAACAAGTATCCAATAAAGAATGCCATAAAATTAATTTCACCTAATTGACAATACACGAGGGAAATTATTTAGACAGTAAAAAGCTCCCGAAGAAAGTACTTTATCCTGCGAACAAAAAACTCCCGAACGATGAAGTGAATTGGAAACTCTACTCTCTACATAAGACAATTTCATTTCTACCGTAACGACACAGTAATAGCAGAAAAACCACGAGGAAAAACAGCCATTTTTATCGCGTCAAAAAGCATTCTGAATAGACGAGCATTACGACGGCTTATTTGACCGAGAAACGAAATTCAAATCGGCGTAATGTATCAGGGATATCGGCAAAAAACGGCATGGAAAAAAGTAACGCTCTTAACGAAATTCTACGAGTAGTAGGACGAGACGGAATCGCGTTAGGTGAAAATACGATTGCGAATCGAGTGGAGTCGGTGGAAGTTGGCGGGGTACGAGAAAGTACGGAGGTCGGAGACATTGTAGGGGTTTCTCCTAGTGTCGCCGGGAAATGTCGTCTTTAATCGAATCCCATTAAGATTTAAGGGCAAGCCGTGCAATAAATTACGTTACCTCCCACTGTGAAAGGCTATCGCCTCGATAGGCAAAGGACCATTCGAATGGCTTACGAGTCGTGGGGAGCCAGAATTATTCGACCACCTCGATTACGGGATTGTCGTAGGTCGTTGTTACATCTCACGAATCGGCACTGGAAAATGGAAATACCGTAATCCCGAAGAAAATCGATACGGACGCTTATCTACGTGGAAAACGAGCAACGTTACTTTGTTCACGAAATGTACGATGTGAACATTGAAACTTGAGAAGATAAATTTATCATCTAGGAATAATGATATTCCATTGTTCGTGATAATATTTGATTATTAAAATATGAGGTTGTTAATTTATATTAACACTTAGTCAACCGAATGGTGAGATCTCTCATTATTATCATATCAGTCGCGTTACTGCTGTAAAATTCGCGGTTTGTAGCGTATAATTTGTTTTTATTAATGACTAAAAATTACAAATGACTACATACATAATCATATTTCATCCGTTGTATTTCAATTTTTATTTCGTGCATACATGCGACGATTGAAAAGGGTTAACACGTTGAATGCCACCGGTATTTCTACTGAAGTATAACATTTTCTATTAAAATCACTTCTTCATAAAGCAGAAACTTTAAAGACACTGATAAATAGATATTCAGCAGACTTTTATCTTTTTAACGCCAATATGTAAATATTCAATATTATAGAAAATTCATAATTATTCCAATTTGAAAGTTACATGAAATTTCATTGATTTCAATACTCATATTCATCGAATCAATGAAAATGTAATCTGTGTTCTGAGGGTACAAACGGTGAAGCTCTAAATTCATCAACGATGAATTCAGAATCTATGCTCTTTATTGTGTCTCCAACGATTCTAATAACAAATTTTTCGTATCATTAAATAAAAAAACTTGCAGAGACACGTTCCATGTAACTTCCTACAAAAACATTTTCTCGAATACTAACAAATTGATTCGCAAGTATAAGATACAATGTGGAAGACGAAAATCAAAACACTCACAGTAACTTCAGTATCTTCAACTACTACTTAATGTCAACAATAATCGAAGAATGGAAGGAAAAACTATAAAAACAAAATCAATAAAACCACAAAGCCTCACGGTCTGAGAATAGTCACAGGTAAACGATCATTCCTGACAGGACTATAAAGATACACAGAAGATAAACTGTCCTGCTTCGATCGCCGCACCAAATTAAGCCGCGCCTCAAAGTACTTCCTGCGAGGCGGATTTGTACATCGGTGAATTCAATGCGGAAAATCTCACGCGAAGTCGCTCCACCGCATCGGAATTCATCGAGCGGCACTGAATCCTCGATCGCGAAACGATCGACGGAACATGGCGATGGAAGAGGAGAAGTCTCTTTCGAGGACCCCGTCACGGCGAGTCGTCGTATGCCTTATCCATCGTGTTCTCCAAGTAAGGACATTCAAGGCCTCGGAATTGGTTATCGATGCAAGACGCGCGCCAGCAGCGCCAAAGAGAAAAACTCGATTGCTCTGGTAGCCGACGGTGTCGCGCGTGCACCGGAAATCCCGTGGATCCAGGTGACACGGACGATGGTTAGTCGATAGTCGAACGTCGACGGATGAAGGAAAGGTATGAAGGAATTTCATTCCCTTCGGACTCAGCTGGAGTCGATTGAGTATTTGTTTTTTTCTTTGCTTTTCGCGATGTAAGGATATGTAAATTTTAATCCGTTCGAAATGTCAGAACGCTTCGTGCAAAACATCCGGCAATATAGCGCGGGCAAGTTTCTTTTTGCTGGAGCAAAAACATGGAGAATAACATTAATGCGGTAATGGTCGATAAATGTTGAAATATATTTTCAACTTGGAAAATCGAATGAAACATTGTTGGATACCGATCTAACTCTTTGAGATAGTATATTCAAATATTATTAACCCTTTGCGAGTAGTACTCGACATAGATTTTCACTTGATTTTATTCTCTGACAATTTAATATCAAGCTTCTAATTTTAGAATGAGTTTGTAATACCACCTAAATGTCCGTCAATACCTATAGTTATTGATATCATTTTAAAAAATGGATAACCAACGATAGAAAATATTGCAAAATTTTATTAATCAAAATTAAATAAATATTGTTAATCGTAATTCAGGGTGCAAACCGCTGACATTTTTTAACGCATTTCACATATTTACATAAACATTCACGCATCGCTCAAACAATTGTCATCTTTGTTACTAAATTCTTTTAAATCCTCTCACGTAGTACGTTCACTTCAAAAATTCATGCATCCCACCTTATCATTAGTATCCCCAAAATCATGCATCTCCTTATTTTTAAACATTGCCAATGCCGTAATTTGACAGGAAAATTTCAATCAAAAAGCATTAACATTTCAAAACAAATTCACATTCTACTTAAAAGACTATGACACATTTATTATCTAATCACTGTAAAAATCTGTTCCTTCGCACCAGCAGTAATCGCGAACAAACAACCCCTCAATTTGCTTACCTCAGACTTCTACTCGACGTACGAGCAAGATTCGTCGGACAGAAGAAGCAAATCGAGTTAAGGTCGCCATTAGCACGTAACACGGGTTGGAACTATCGGAAACTGAAATTTCGCAGTCGCCTCGCACCTGCTGCGGCCGCGACGAAATTATGCGCGTTGCAAATCGCAGCCTCGCGTGTATCCCCGAGAAGCGCATCGTGGCGAGGATCAATAGTCGATCTCTCGCAGTGTCCCGTGTGCATACCAACGAACCTGGGAGGAAAATAAGCTCTCCTCCTGTACGACCATCTTCCCTGCCGCCTTGGAGGACAAAGTTCCCCGCGATGCGCGTTTACGCGACGGAAATGGCCTTCCACTTAAACGTGCATTCTCGGCCGATCGAAGTAATTGATAGTTGATCGATGCGACGCATCGGTGAACACGGGAAACTGGAAAGAAGGCGGTGGATGTCGAACCGCAGGAGAAACGGGAGAAAAACTCGTTCCAGTAAACGTTGACACTTGAAAGTATCGATGATGCAGACAGAGAAGAATGTGTATGTGGAATTGAATGTATCGGCAGTTAGTAGGTATTTATATATCGGTACAAAATCCTACGCATTTGATAAACGAGGTTGAGAGTGAAACTTTTTGTGTTTGTGCATATTGTGCTGATGGAAAAGGGCAATTTATGTTGTTTTTATTTTTGTAATTGAATACTTATTCAGTACGCTTCTCTATTGTATGGGTGACACGGGAAATATTAATTAAAAGTTACATCGACGTTTGCATGGTGTCCGGTTGGATAAAGAGAGTCGAACAAGAGGGAGGTCTTTCCATGGGAAGACTGTGATTGACTATTAATTTGCAATGAAATGAGGGCGGATTATGTTTCATTTTGTTTGAATTTTTTTGGTTTTACTTGGAAATATATTTTGAGCTGGTGTGTTGTTTGTTGGAAGCATGAATTGAAGTGTAGAAATTCAATTTTGTAATTATAGTAAATTTTTGTTCGTGAATTTTGTTCAAAAGTGAAGATAGCGGTGTATGTTTTTTAGGGAATATTCATGTATTATGTTTTATAAAATTTTCACGATATTACTTGAGTTATTTCTTTTTTCGTAAAGATGAAATAATTAACGGAAGTAATATTGATTAAAAAGTTTTACACTATTTAAACTGATCACATGCTTCAGAGAAAAACTGGAAGGAAAAGAAGACGACGAAGACGATCATCCACAACTTTCAACAAATTTGATAATGCTTCTTACAAACTTAACCAACTTTCGTAGTGATGAAACAGTTTCTTAAGTGCCACCATAAAATAATTTCAAAACTGAAATCCCTCTCATTTCTCATTTCGCCAACAATTTATACTTGACCGTGACGATGCAGAAAGAAATTTGAAATTCAGATCTGCGTGAAATTTCGCTAAAATGTTAAATGAATAACTTTAAAATACGCATTTAAATGCAGATAAATTTTGTAATTCTTTTCAGAACAGAAAGCTTTTACATTATCAACAATTTTTAATTAATATAAGTGATTTAAAGAAAGTCATTCTAATAGGAATTCATACATTCTAAATATCTCTTCGCTTTTATTTGCAATAATAAAAAAAATATAGCAATCCCTTATCTTTCATAAACAAATTAATTTTATTTGTAATACACTCATTACACTAGAGGCATTAAACTAAAATTCCATCATTCTAAACTTCCGGGTTCTCTGCACCCCATAGTGGTCCAGCTGAAAGATCAACCCCTCATTTTTCAATTTTTAAATCTTTACACATTTCAGAAATTGCAAAATTACTGAAATTTGCTAAAAATTATAATTACAACAAACGTTTAAAATTGCAACTTTTCCTTAAGATCATCTTTTACGAAAGAAAAAGCACGTTATCTTCCTTCTAACGTTCAGACGAATCCATCTTATATTTTCCACCAGTCTTTCTCCTAAATGAACATCACCCCTCTACAATGAAAATTTACATACTGAATATAAAACTAGTGTTCATAATTTATTAAAAAATGAACGTTCAATCTATGAAAAAAAATTATCAAAATTTTCCACCATTGACAACGAATATCATTTAAGTTTCCCTCTTCTTTTTCCGAAGACAATCTTCGGACGCATCCATCAGAAAAATGATATTCATAACCGATGTTTCGAACCTGTCCAAGAACTGCCTCGTCGCGTCAGGACGACAGAAATCCTCCTGGCCTTAAAAGCGCATTCCGGGCAGGTCGTGTACGCAGCAGCAACCGGTGCACCGACCCAAGTAATTGATAGTTGATCGGTGTGCAACGTGTCGGCAAACGGGAAAGGGGAAGAGGATGAGGAAGGGAGGGAAAAAAAAGGAGGAAGCAGGGAGGAAAAAAGCGAAAGGAAAGAAGCAGTTTCGCAGCTGTAGTTAGCAATAAGGCAGATCGCGGTAGCGATATAAGCTCCGTGGTAGCTGCGGTGGATCCACAGCCGCCGAGGTATATTTTCTCTCTTCTTCTTTCTCTTGCTCTTTACAGGTCCCATCGTTCTTTTCTCTCTTTCTCTCTCCTCTGTACCTCTTTTCCCTTCTTCCTGTCCCTCTTTCACCCTTGGAGAGCTGCGAGAACGCAAGATTGCCGCACGTGAATGATAGCGAACGAAGAGTGGCGCTTCGCGTTAAATATGCATCGTTCGGGAGATAAATTGCGCCTTAACCAAGAGCCAGTCGGCCGGGTATTATAATAACCTAATAAAAGTGATTAATACCGGACTGCTGCGATATATTACCTTGCGGCTCCGCCGTGGAGGAGAGGAAAGGAAACGGGCTGCCGCAGGAAGCATCGAGACGCCTCGGTGTCTTCTCCGACGTCGGCTAGCCGCGACGACGACGTCGCTTTGGCGTCTCGACGATGGGACACCGAGTGCTCCATTTACTGGCAAGTGCATCTATGTAACTTGAAATGAACTCTCTGTGGATGTCGAAAAGATTTTACAATGTGAGCGGTGAGATCTGATAAGAGAGCTCTTTACAAATTGACATTCTAAGGAGGCGACTGTTTGATCGTGGAAAGTCGACGAACTCTTGGAACTTGAAATTTCTTGTAATATTCCTTTTCAATTGTTAAACTTGAAGTTATCCGCATTTTAGAAGAAAATTGTATTTCAAACGGGCAGTCTACACCTTAAATGTACGATTTCTTTTCTGATGGGGTATGCAAAGACTCAAAATTAACTCCTGAAATCAAAAGGTTTCACTGATTTCTGATATTTCGTATAACTGAGCGTGATATTAAAAGTACAGAAATGATGAGACCGTTTCGTAATCGGTTGATACTGTTAATTTAATAGTTTTTGGAAGACTTCAAAATTTCCTATTATACACACACGTTGTTGTAGACTAATTGTAAGGGGTTAATATTGAAAAATTTCATTTTTCAACGTAGAAATATCATTTCCATTTCCTGACAAACAATTCTACTGCAAACAGAAACTTAGAAAATTGTAAAGTCAAAGCAAGTCCACAGGACACTCCACTAATCCTACATTTTCCGCTATACCATTACTCTTGCAATACTAAAAGTTTCAAAAAGCACATCCCCCTTTCAAATTGACTTCTCACAAACTTCTCGCAATCAGATAGAATCTAATTACAATTAAATTAAAGGAACCAGTTAAAACCAAGCAATTCAATCACTGTCGACTAAAAATCTTCAAACCACCCTGCAAAATTTCTCTCAAAAGTATCTCTTGCCGGTTCGACCTTCCACAGTGTCCTCCGTATTTTTCTGCAACCCATTCGTTTCAAATTTAATGTTATTCATAGCTGTTGCAAAGGTGTCCAAAGCGTGCACACCGAAACCCGTGCGTCGCATCGAGCACTCCGGAAGATGCACCCTGTGAGCGGCTCCTGACCTCGTTTCCGGGTGCACTCCGCGAAGTGGGCTTTGCAGATCGAGCGGTAAACGTTGGTCCGGACGGGCATAATTGAGCCGTTGATTGCAAAAGTGGCATAGAGAACGAGAGAGCGCCGTTTTACGAGCGTCGTTTCGGCGCCTTTCGCGCGAGCTAACGCGCGTTCGCCGGCGCTCGAAGCGTATCGCATCTTCTTCTTCGTTTAGAGCTTACCTACCCTCCCTCCAGTTGCTTCATCGAGCGATGCAGCTTTTATTTTCACCCGACGAAGCGTCGCTTCCAGAGGAACGACGTACGAGAAAAGTAATTCGCTGAAAAGGCAGATTCTTATTGCAGCACGAATCGCTGTAATTTCAGTTAAGCACCAGGGTTTACGGCTCTTCTCCCTCGCGCTTTTTTTTTACCCTCCCCAGTCCTCTAACGTTCGGACGATTCTTATAGGAGAATTAGCCAAAGTTTTTTTTTCCTGGGGAAAAAAGAATTACCTCCTAGGGGAGGTCTGGATAATCGGAGCACGCATACGAGACGCTTCGTGAAGGATACGTTGACCGTGCTGTATCGTTGATCGGTATTGGTGGTATAGAAAGAAATGAGGAACGATAAGTCCGACGTATTTCGAAGCATCGAAGACGAGAAGGTTGGAGACGTCGGAGGGTGAAGCTGGCTGGGTTAAAAAGGATACGAGCGGCAATAACGCCGTTCCTTCTACCCTCCGTTCTTCTCTTCACCCTTGAAGAAAACTTTGGCTGAGCACTCGTATACGTTGTAACGAAGCGGACCGTCTGTAAGCTCCGCGAAAGCAATAACAATACCGCGTACTTGCCCTCTACGACGCTCTAGAAGCCGCATATGTAAACTACGGCAAAAGGTAAAATAAAGGAAAGATAAGAGAGAACTCCTCTTGCTCGTGGCGCGCATATAAGCGTACGCGCTCCGAGACAGGGGTGGAAAGGGTGGAACTTGCCGAGAGTCGGTACTCCAGAATATTTCTAGGTCGTCGTCTGTGCGGATATTCGTATTCTACTTGTCCTCTGCTCCTCCCCCGCGCTTTCTCGGTTCTTTTGGTTTTTTTTTAAACTCGTTGTACTCTTCGAGGATATTTTTTTTTTCTTTCTTTTGCACCTCGGTCGTTTATCCATCTTCACCACCCTTGGACCATTCTTCTCTCATCGTTCTTGTAGAGAGAGCCGCTAGCGTGTTCGAGGCCGCGTGACCTCTGGTCCTGATTTATAGTTTTTAATTTGAGTCTCATTTCAGCCCCTCCATGGTGGAGAATGGAGAAGCGTGGAAGATGGTAGGCGGCGAAGGGCCCTCGTGGAAAAATTTCTGGCCAATCTTTTCGATCTTAAGTAGCGTCGCTTTTCTCAGTGGCCCCTGTCGTTACGCTTCCTTCGACTGCGAAGATGGGGGGATGGCGATCGTGGAAATTCACTTTGGCAGGATCGAGCCATTTCTACGGTCGATTAAGCTTCCCCCTTCTCCTGATCATCCTCTTTTTGCTGACTACCTCTTCGTGTTTTAATTCTTCCTGCTACTGGATGGCCCTTTTTAACGTCGACTTTCTCTAACGACTGATACGAGATGGTGAATTCTTTGAAGACAGAGCAATCCGATCGGTAGTGGTGACAAAAGAGATGGGAGTAATTTGTTTTTTAATTGAACTGATGATTGTGATATTTTTTGTTGAATGGTACTCGTTGATTAATTACGGATTCATGTTTGTTGAATTATTTTTTTAATTCCGTGGGTATTAGATTTGAAGTTATTTGCAAATTGTCTTAAGGCACTTTGACGAGGTTGTTCAAACTCCATTTTATTGCGTTCAAAGAAATACAACTCATGTTTTGACACAACCGTTTAGACACAGCATTTAATGAGAAAAAAGCTTTCAAAGTTTTCATTATACTATCTTATTTCGTACAATTATACAACTGTCCAATTATTAATTAATAGTAAATACACTTCAGACATTTTCAATAACAACATTTAACAAGAAATACGGTAGCAACGGATTTGTACACAGATTCTCAATCAAGGAGTTTAAATCTGAATCCTCGTCTCTCATTAATTTGTTCTTCGTGATCTCAATTTAAGCATTTCCACGGAAATCTGAAACGCACAACCAAATATCATAAATTCTCAATTTCCAAAAACTCTTTAATGCACTCGTCATACCTGTTACGAAATCTGAATTTGAGTCGCCAATAATCCCTCATTAATTTCTACCACATAAATCCTAACTTAAACGTTTCACCCCCCATCTGAAGCCCTCAACCAAATTATAATTCCAGTAATTCCCAAAAACTTTACAATGCACCCATCATAACAACTACCAATTCTAAGTTTTCATCCCCCGCCGTCTGAAAGCCTCAGCCAAAGAACATTAATTCTAGCTATTCCCAAAATATTTGCAACGTTTCTGTCATACCAACTATCTCAACCAAATATCATTAATTCCACCAATTCCCAAAAACTTTGCGATGCACCCATCACAACAACTACCAATTCTAAACTTTCATCCCCATCATCCCTTATTAATTTTTCCTACGAAAATGCTAGCTTAAATATTTGAAACCAGCCAAACAAGATTAATTCTAGCTATTTCCAAAATATTTGCTATACTTCTGTAATATCTACTATCTCTGGCCAACTGTTCACATCATCCCCTTTCAACGTGTCCATACCTAAGCGACGTCGTCTTCCTAGAACCATCCACAGGATCGAGCGTGTCTGTAATCGTCGTTCCTCGATGATTGCCCCACGATCATCCGTCCAAGGCGGTGCAGGTGTCGCGAGATTCGCACGTTCCAACCGGATATGGTCTGGTATTATCCCAGTAGGGAAGGAATGAGAGTTCCAGCCATCGTTGCTCCTCCAACGGCGTTGTCGCGTTCAGACTACTATCCTTGTACGTTTTTCCCGTCATTCCAACGTTGACCGCGCGAAGACGCTGGGAAATGGGGACGATAATTCGCGCCCGGTGTCAGTGCAAAAAGTCTTTATTAGATTCCTCTTCGTGGAACACGTGGACACATTTTATGCAAGTTTTAAGAGAAGGGCAGAGGAGCAAAACACACTTTAATTAACTCTCACGAAGCGACGCGCGTCAGTAAAAATATTCTGTGACCATTAATCGAAGATAATGTTTTTCTCCATCACATAATGTTAAAATTCTTTTGTTTCACCCCGTACAACACGAACCATGAATTTAATTGCACAACGTATCGTATTTTTATCACGGACAGATAATACAATCAAATTGAAATAAACTTCTTCCCAATTATAATTCATGATTTCGACAAAGCCCGAACTTTTCCAGAACTCGAGCTTTATAACGGACCGATAATTACGAACGGTAATTAACCGTCTCGTTATTCATTACTGTACTCTTTTATGAATATATCTCGTATTAATAATAACGTAAAATAGTATGGATCCCACGATCATTTCTACCGTAGTAAAATAATTCCAAAATTTCCTGCTCGCTTCAGACTAACGAATAATTAATAACCAAATGAAATATATGATGGTGACGTAGAAATATTTTCATCCCGACATTTCGACCGGATGGAAATAAATTTCAGTGGAGAAGGTGGAAGCGAAAGGGGGAAGAAAAAAAATCTCTCCTCTTCATCCATCGGGCACGGTAGACAGCTCTGAAACGTTATTCTCGAATAAATTGGCCGATATCACGGAGCGGCGGTCTTCGATATTCCTCTGTCTCTCGACAGCACTGGCGACCCCGGGCATTGGGAAACCGTCTCGGGGATAATACTTTAAACGCTTCTCTCTAGTTCGAACGTTCGAGACGTCAGAAACTTCCGACGGAGAATTAATCCTCCGTTTCCGCGGGATATTCCGGGAATGAAGCGGGGCAAAGTTTCGCCGGAGACTGACGTCGAGCCGTATATATTTCTCTTTCCACCTTCGCAAAACCGCCCGCCGCCACCTTTTCATTCTTTCTCACCCCCCTGCTTTTCTCTCTCCTTTCACGAGAACCTCGTGAGCTTTTTCAACGATGGAAAAACCAAACTGTGAACGGCGACTATGGCGATGCTGCGGGAGGTCGGTTCTTGCCTTTCGATTCAGGATGTTCTTTTGGACGAATGGCGGAAACGAATCGACGAAGACCGTGTTGGAGTGGAAGCTCGAAATTGTCTTCTTTTATGATGTGAAGAAGGGATTTGTATAGGAAAAGGTATGGAAGAGTCTTTGGACGGAATGGTGGGCTTTCATAAGTTGAAAATTTTTCCTTCTATTTGCCTTGTATTGACATCGTTCTTGTAATTTGTTGATAGGTGGTTGAAAATTTAGAAAACTAAGGAATATTATATTCCCTTGATACCTTTATAAACTAGTAAAACAGTGTTATTTCAGGAAGATTTCATGCTATCGATGTTACCTGCAAATTATTTTCAAACTTATCGCTAAAAATAGTAATTTCAATCTGACACCAAGTACCCCGATTTAAATACAGTTTTCTGAAAATACATACGGATACATAGAATCTAACTCCGTAGCGATTAATAATTAGTAGACTCCGGATGTTTATGCAAATTTCGAGTTTCACAAATGCAGGTGAGACAGGAAAACCTATCTTGGGATTTATTGCACTCAATAAATATTACAACAAATACCATACTTTGGATATCTTAAATATATTTTTATATTATGTCCTTTTTGTATATTTTAGCCGTATTTAATTTGTCATAAATGTATAAAAATCCGAAGTCTGATAATTAGTAAGATCTATCGATTCGATGATTACTGTTCTTCCGTTCAATAACATCGCGCGATCCCGTGACCCCTTTAACCCCCGAAAGCCGTTGAACCGTCGAGCCTGAACGCTGAAGGAGCCAAAGTAAACCCTGGCTTTAGAATTCTCCGCTCGTTTAAAGGCATCGTCGATACGAGAACGGCAGCGCGAAGATGGATCTCTTCACGACACCTTTCAGACACCCCTCTTGGGCGTCTTCCCTCTTAGTAGAAAATAAAGAAAACGACCAAGAATCGATAAAGAGGGCAAAGTAAAGTGGAAGCAAGGGAAGTAACCTGCCCTTACGAATTCCACCGGTGAGCGTCTCTTTTACGGCTACTTAAGACAGTAGAGACTCTAGTCTGGCCGAAGAGGAAGCACACGGTGGTGGCGATCGAACGGCAGAAGAGGTAGCCAAGGGAGATGAAAAAAAAAGAGCTAGAAGAATGGGTAGAGAAGTGGCAGGTAGGACGGTAGAGAAGAGAAAAAGAGAGAGGGCGAGAGAATGAAGCCAATCTTGGCCCAGGGCACGCGCGTAAAATATCGGCGTACGGGGAAATTACTCCCTGACGTGAAATTTCGCCCCGGGCGAATTTCGACCTGCCTGTGGAAATACGTTACGGCGTGATTAGTATATTAAAAGTAACGGCGGTGCATTAAAACGAGGCTCGCGTATGGCCAGGATTTATTTCATACGTACAAATTATTGTATATGTCCCGTTGGCTTGTGCGCTACGATTCCCTGCCTACACTATAGTCCATTCTGAAGAGAACTTATCGCGTGTAACTTGTTATGTTTTAACATTCTCGATAAGGCTTCGCAGGTACAGATTAATGGCTACAGATTGGATTAAATATGACGTTTTCATATTGCACGGAAGCTTTTGAGAATGTTTTCTCGTTTTACTGTACTTTTGGAACGATGCAATGAACTTTTGAGAGGGTACGATGTAGGGGTGAGAAAGAATTGGTTGGAAATTTGATATGGTGGTAAATTGTACTTTGCAATACGATAAAGGGATGTGGTAGAATATTTTTATTCCGTTGTTAGGAAATTTCGATACTTGGGAAGTACAACTGACTGGTTTATCTTTCGATGGGGTGCCTCCTGAGACGCCATCATCCCTGCTCCGGATATATATCTTTCGGTTCTACTACGACTGCCAGCTTTCTTCCATGGATACTATAATTCAAGGGAAATTCATTTTTACACGGTGCTTTAGTACACGTACATTGTTTCGCCTTTTTGAAATTTTTGAAATTCACTTTGTTGGTAATAGGATTCTTAACCCTTTGAGGACGACGGGCGTATATATTCGCCCTGAGAAAAAAGTTGATTATAGTTTGTCGGTGCATATATAAACGGTTAGAGTTGAAAAATTAAAGTATAATCGTTGAAATATTATTTTATAAAGAGTCAATTTCAACTTGTATACATTAACAGACTGTCATTCCGATGAAAAAGTGTTTTCTGCATCGATAAATAATTGATTGTTTCTCGATATTCAAAAATGCCTTCGTCCGCAAAGGGTTAATACATTATTTTGCACAGTTTAGATGCCAATAGTCGGATGGAGAAGATAACATTGTAATGTAAAATTAGAAATATTGTAATAATGTTTCACCTCCACACGGCCTTAGGAGGACGTAAAACTGCAGAGTCTGTGAAAGTCTGTAGCGCGGAGACAATTTTGCAAGATCACGAACCTTCGAGCAAACCCACACGGTAGGGTTGTTAGTCATCTCGATCCCTTGCGCGTACAAGGAAGTACTTTTTTTCCTCGTGGAAACATGTCCGAGGTCAGAGAGAAGAGTGCACAAGGCGAGATAGTCCGCGGAAGATTCAGACTGAGCTGGCGCACGTCTCGCGCGATAATACTGAGAAAAATTTCATCCACAGATCACGGGAAACGAAAAAATGAATACAAGAAAGGGACGATTTGTCTCGTTTTGGGATTTCGGGACATGCTAGTTTACTGGCACATTTCTCAAACGCCGCCAACCCCCTTTGTACTACTCTCGACCGACTTTCACGGTATTTGTAAAACGTAACGATTTTTGTTTCTAGATTCGTATCGGTGGAATGTAGGAGGAAGACTTTGAAGTGAGATAGACTTTGTACAATTCTCTAATCAGATTTTGTTACTATTCTGCTGCAAACTTTTTTACACAAAACTTCAAAAGAGACTTGAAATTAAGGATAATTTCTAAATATACATATATAAACAGATAGGGCTATTTTATTGACTAAAAATACTTCTAGTTGTATGCAAACATTAATTTTTGCTCTAGACAGCTAGCGCAATTGCCAAATTTGAAATTTCTCAAGTCCAAAATGTCGCTGTTACTGCAGTATTTTCTCATATTCAACATTTACAACGCAATTGTAAGCATTTTTATAACCATTCAAGTTAATATTTCTCTACGATTGATTATCCTAACCATTCTTTATCAAAGACAATTGGTACCACGACATACAACACAATCAATGCAAATGATCCTAATAGCTCCATCCTCGAACAACTAATTACACGAACAAAGAAGAACGGAAAACGCTTTTTCCTGATCCAACTTAAGGAGAGAAAGACAGAGAAAATTCTCACCCAAGTCGTCGACGGCACAGGCCGAGGTCCCATCCGCAAGTGCCGAGGGCACACGAGAGTATAAAGGCATAGAACGTAAATATCAGCTCGTTTGATCTTGGGGGCCCCATGAAAATGACTTGTAATGGCGGGGCCCCATGTACTTTACAAGCCGCATTCGAAATAAATATTTCGACTTTATAGTCCCGCGAGTGGACGCCACAGTCCCGGTGTCCTGGGCTAAAGGTGGGGAGAGATCAACGTTGGACATTAAAACAGAGGACTCCGTGAAAGCCGCCGGTATAACGAGCATCCGTTGCATCCTTCTCGTTCGAGTAAGCCACGTGTCATTAGACTAATTTTTTATACAATCTTCAACCTTGGTCTCACGACTCCCAACTGCAAGCTTCGCGTGGGTGAAATTTAAGTACTGGTAATGTTCTCCGAGTATCTGCCAATGCTCGTTTTTATTACACGAAGAATACTCAACCCTCGAAGAAGCCGACACTTGCCAAACTGTTACACCATTTTTCATCGAATTTTACCTTCGATTCCGAGAGGATATCTCTTCTTTCACCCATCGTACCCTGTCTCTTAGAAGATCTAGCATTCTCCGATATCCAATCCCAACTATCCCTTACACGGCACGACGCGACACGATTCACGAACCGCGCCCCAGGGGTGGTTTACTCGACACCCCCGCGTCAAAGTCTCACGAGCGGTCATCGTATCTGTCAGACTCGTGGCAGGGCTTATCGAGGACTCGATTATATACGTCTTTCTCTGTCTCCGTTGCCCCCCCTTTCATGGTACCATCCCCCGTAGCGAAGCGCCGAGAAGGGACTCCTCGTAAGACCCTTATCGGCTCGGCCCATGCCGTCGACTGTCGGCGTTAATAATAATCTTTTTCGACGGCTGCCTACCCCCGCGCGTGCCACGGGGAGCTTAAGATGCATATAAATATTTCTCAGAGCGACCAGCCAGCGTGAAACGGGGATTACCAGAGAAGAAAGTGCGCGCAAGGAGCGCCGCGCTCTTGGCGAATAATGCTCCTTCCTCATGGATGGATAAAAGAGCACGCGTGTATGTATGCCTCCTTTGCCGACTCGTTTATTTCGCGGTATGCGTCACGACTTATTGCGTGGAAGTAATAGGGCGAAAAGTGCCGGTCGATCGTCGTGATGCACGGATTTAGCTTCTTTTGTTAACAACTTCTCATTTATTCGTCTTTCACTGATGAAACTTTCTGTACCTCTGTGCCGTTGTAATAGTTTCTCTTGAATTTTCTGAAGGGTGGGTCGTCGATGTATGTGAATTTCGTATTTTTTAAAAATATTTTCTTAGATTTTGTTGTAGTTTTTTTAAAAGAAAATTTACTTTAAAATCGTACATTCATTTTGTCCCTTAGCTTATTGTTTATCGAAAAAAATTCTTTGCATTTCTTAACACTAGAACTACCGGCGTAAAATCCAATATATTTTAATAAATTAAATAAGTAATTTGAAAAAGGGGGAATCAAACGGCGGAAAATTTGATCGATTGGGTGACTTATGTTTATTGATATAGACGTTGAATATTTATTCTATGACTCTTACGTAAACTTGGAGAATTTTTTGAAAAAATTGTGTACCAGTCATTTTGACTGGTTTGGTAGTTCTAGTGTTAAGTATCACGAGTAATATTGAGTGAATTATTATCGAGTGAGACGTTTTTTTATTATGTGTGACAGTATATTGATCTTCACAGTTTACTACAGGTTGAAGAAATATAGGAAACAACGATTTATTTTATCCAATATTATTCAAGCTTATTCAAAGAAATATATTAACGATGTTTAAAAGTCACAATTCTTCCGATCGTAATCCGAGTTGCGAAACAAACACTTTTCCAGATGAATGCACAAAGGCATACCAAACTATATTCGTAATTCTTTGAATAATGCTCGTGTAGAGATAGAAAAATTCATGTAGAATTTCCACGTTTATTCGCCCTTTGTCAACTCGTTTATCCCATGGCGCGCCGTAGCATCGCCGTATTGTATGTGAGTAATAAGGTGAGAACGAGCATAGCAAGAGGCCGCGATTCACCATGAATGTATCACGCGAGCATTTGTTATCGTCTAAGTATCGCAACATCTACGGCTCTCGAATATAAATCTAAACCTTATTCCTATCTATTTCTATGTGATTTCACATTTGCAAATCCTTTTCTCGGAGTCACCTGCAACGTCTACCGATAATTATCCCCGTGTCGTTTTCTATCTTTGCGCGAAAGAGTCCTCAGAAATTTATGACCATTGGACAAAGAGAAAATGCGATTGCTCGCGGTTCTTACGAAGTATCAAGCCATACTTGGCTCGTGATACTCGTAATAAAAGTTACGATGCGTGTATCTAAAGTTCATCGAGTTTTCAAATGTAAATTTCATTTTTCTCATTTGCAAGCTAAGGCGAACGAGCAAGAGCCATTTTTAATAATTTCGCGGTGTTAGAAAGTCGTTCACGATTGATAAAAATGGAAAATTTCAATACAAGTATAGTCAAAGAAAATGGTATGTCAATCGTTTTCTCTCTTTTTGCACTCTACCTGCTAGTGGTTATTTTTTTTTTTCATTTTCTCGAATCATACCTCGTGTTAATTATTCCCCCTTCGTGACGCTGCGCTTCGCTTGGCCACATCCAGCCCCGTTGTTTTCGGTATATATAAATGTACATTTTTACGAGGACATTAAATATGATTATGCCGCTTTTTCTTCGTGTCCGCAAACACGTCTCGTCCCCGGCTCATTTTTTTTTCTTTCATTTTAGTCTTGCAAGAAGCACGCTTCGCTGACTTCGTGCTAGCACCGAATTCCACGGTGCTGGTGGGATTTAAATGGGAAATCGAAATACTTCGCGCGACTCTGGGGTTAGAGATTGACCTTTCTTCTACTCTTCGTAGTTGTTTATCCAATTTTCTCTTAAGATAATTACGACTTTGGAAATTCACTATGATGTTGCAAGTTTGAGGAATCGAGAAAATACTTGATTTAATATTTTGAATATCAGGAGGGTCACTGGTGACCGCCATTGAATTCAAGGAAATTTCGTGTGAGCTTTAAATTGTAGAACGAATTTGCTAATTTATTCAATATCTACACGTTGTTGATCTCAAAAAGGTAAAGTCGTGTTTTATATTTCTTTGTGTCTTTAAAATTTATGCTTTGTAAAGATGCGATTTTAATAAAAACAATTCTATGTTAGTAGAAATGAACAACCAATGACACTCCTGAGACGATAAATGGAATAGTCAATTTAGAAGTAGTCCTAAAATTATTAAATTAAAAATCCCAGTGGCTTGTGATAAAATAAAATTAATTCAATGCTATTTAATATTACATTAAGTCATATACTATGTCCGAAATTAGATATAGATTGTTATTTCAGCAATTAATTCGCAATTATTGCATAAGAAATGGTACCCCTCTTTCCCCCATAAAACTATTTTGTATCCAACGATCCAAAATGAATTACATCATTTCCATGCTGCACAACATAAAAGACTAGGAATTACACGTATTTTCTTCCCCAATTTTTACAACAAACAGGCTGCTAATATGGTTATTAAAATGGTAGACTATCGCATATATTCATATGAAACTTTATTACAGAGAAACACAGTTGATTTTCATACGACACACTCGTTACACCACCATCCCATACAATGTGGCGCGATGTAACGTAAGAATTCTGAAAAAGAAATAACCAAATCAGTTTAATATTCCCTTCACGAGCGACCGGTTCGAACATCGAAGCATTCTTCGTCTCTCGGCCCATACGTTTCTCTCTTTCACGAAGAGAGTCACCCCGATGTGGCTCGTAACGACGAGAATCCTCCAAGTACTTTTACGATCGTCGAGCATATTCCCATGTAACTTTCTCTCTCCGTCTTATTCGTCCTTCTCATCTTCTTCTCTCCGGATTCCTAGCAGCCCCGGCAGTCCATGGTTGCAGCCAGCATGGTTCCCTCCATAGGAACCAAGGCGCTCGGTTTACTTACGGGTTCCTCCCTATCGAGACGAGTGTTTCTCGGATTAACGTGGACTTTTGTCGTCTTAATTAGCTTACGGAACACACGGTGGATGGTTGGTGCTCATACGGCCGGTGGTAAAAGAACACGACGACTCCACCGTCTCGAGGTCATCTTCTCGGTAATCTGCGTGCACTCCTAATGAGCCAGGCTATAGGAAAACAGCGCTTATATTAAACTCGGCTCTGGCACGCCGCACACTCTCCCTTTTCTTCTTTTTCTTTCTCTTTCTTCACCGTCTTCGGGCGATCCCCCTTGCCCATCTCCCTCGCTCCCACCTGGTCCCGGGTTCGTAACGCTGCCGCGACGGATAATCGATTTAAATTGAAGAAACGTATATAAAGATCGAGGTAATTCATGCCGGCATGGCGTTTCCATGGCGTGGACGATAAATCGAGCAACACACGCCGCAGGACGCAACCTTGGCTCTCTGGATCCGTAATCGAGGGGACTGGTAAAGCGGGAGAAAGTATTGGCCATCGATGCGTGGCCAAATGGATAGATAATCGTGCAGGGTTTAATTAATATCGGCGCGTTCCGGAATCCGACGTGCTTGGAAAATGTGTGCCGGAGATCTTTGATGTCGCCACGTTAGTTGTATCGATAGAAAGAGAGAGAACGAGACTCTGTGAGATAACACTTTTAATCGGCTGCTATTTTAATTCTCTTTTTATCTAGCTCTGTTATAATAACGTAAGCCGATTATACGATATTTACAGTCGAGGCTGTCCCGTAAAGCAGCATCGCATCACGGACTATTCACTTTCAAAAGGCTAGTTTCGCTTAATCTACAGGGAATTGAAAAAAAAAATTTCAACGACCGCCAGTCGATTTATGGTGCGCAATGCCAAAAGGACAGTGAACGTATATACACTGCCGCTCAAAAGTATGTGGACACTTACCACTTTTATGAAATTTCTGATAGATAAGGTATATTTTTGTTGTTAATCAATTTTTGTTGCCAAATTCTGTTACGAATATGTATGTAATGTATTCCAATAGTACTAAAGTACAAATATTGTCAATTCTTTTAAATAAAAAAATCAATCCGGTGGGAGGAAAACTGCAATTATATTGCATGCGTAGAGTTTTTGAGATTTTTCTCTAGCAGTTTCCAGGGACTGCATTGCTTAAGTGAGGTCTCTTACCTTCTCTAGAGTAACATAAACATCTATAAACATGATTGGCAGCGAAATAATTAAACGATTAATATCCAGGATGCCACGATTAGTAAACGCGGTCATAAAATCACGCGATGGAGACGTAGACGAAAAGAAGATATAAATATCTCTTATCATTATCGGTGAAATATCTAATAAATTATTATTAAAATATGTTCTCCAATACTGTACAAACAGAAATGCCTACAAGATAATCAATTTTGCCAAAGATATAGAAACTTTATTCCGGTAGTTATGAGAGTGAAAGAAGTGTCCACATACTTTTGAGCGGCAGTGTAAGTATATTTTCCATGGCAACCGTGAATGTCGCCGAGGAAAGGTTTTATTCCCTAGCAGCGAGTTGTCGGTGCAAGCAATAATAGTATAACACCACCGCGACCGGATCTCATTTCGCGCGACGCATTTCCCGACTGCCTCTGGAAACCAAAGTTAGACCTCGGAACAGCCGAAACCGAGGGCAAAGGGTGGCTAGAACCTCGCACGGAGCACGCCAAGCAGCCTTTAGGGTGGAGGGTGCAACCGACGGAGGCGACGAGGAGAGGCTATATCGTCGGTCATAAATAACGAAAGTAGCAACGGCAGCCTCCCCCCATTCTGGCCCGGTAGCGACGTTACTCTACGGCAACTGGTTCCCACCCCCAACGCCATCTCCACCGGCAGCAGTACCGTGGAAACGGGTGAAAAACGGCTCTAGGCCGAACCGGGGTTGGACGCCGTTTGCCGGAAATGCCCACGGCCGAAACATCGTAAGCACACGATGCTCGCGAGTGCTACCAACGGGTGTCACTTCCGGCTGTGGAGTTTCAACGTTCGCGTGATTGATTTTCTGGATTTTTCTCGCTATTTTTTTGGGGGTGATATCGCATCGATCGGGATGGTTTCACGTTTGGATGCACGGTCGGATTCGATGATTGAGGAATTGGATGAAAGTGGTGGTGGGAAAGGGGATGAAATTATTTTTGTTTTTGGAATGTAATTTAATGTTTTCGTGTAGTTATTTTATGTATTTAATTAGCGTTGTTTCGCTCGTACGCTCGTTTGTCTCGGTTTAAAGCATTCCCGCGTCTCTGCTCCTTGTAAGCCTCTTTCCGCTATCTCCGCCTCCGTCGACCCCTTATTTAACCTTCTTTCCCGCCCTTCTGAACGAACTTTAATGTAATTAATTATAATCACCTGGAACAGGCCTGGCAATATAAATTACGCAATTTAAAGTACAAGCTAGTAAATTTACCGAGTGCCCGGTACGAGTTGCTTCCTCCCTTACCGCTGAAACGGCCAATCGTGGGGGCCCTTGGAATTTCGAGGAGTTACGATCCCTTTGTCTAAATGTTACTTTTACTCCGATAAAATTCAAAGACTCATCTGCGATATTATTTCAAATGCCACGTACAATTCATTTGAAAAATAGTGGGATAATAATTCTAATTAATTGGTTCCCCATTCAACACCTTTTTTGCAACTTTGCTAGATCTCAAACTAAAAGCAAAACGAAGATATCTAGAACTCCAAAGCGTACATCGACTCTAAATACGTTGTTCACGAATTTTACAGAGTTTCAAAATTCTTCCTTTCATTTATCATCCAAATGTTAGATTGGTACCACGAGTATCATACCTAATTTCGCTCCAAATTAATTAATTACGGCCATGTAACATACGAATCTCAATTAATAATCAACAGTCGTTGTCAAATCACATTCTAAATGGTCTTTGAACAACAAGGGGATAATTGCTTCCTTTATTAACCGTATCAGGTAATATCGTTAAAACGACGAAATTTCCAAACCGCGTTTAACAATACAATCAAAGTTAATTAGCCGTCCATGGTGCACGGTCCACCTATCTTCGAATCGACGACGACGGCCCATACATATACATACAAACGTCGGAGGGCGCATACCAATCGCACCTCCTTACGAGTAAATTTACCCCACGCTCGTTTCCGCATCCAACAGGGAATCCTCCTTTTTCTTCGGCTCGTTTCTCGGTAAAAAGCTCCGGCCGATCGTATAGCAGGTTAATTTCACGTGGACCCTTCCCGTGTGACGTTTCGCGCTAATGGATTTTCACCTCTTCACCCCTGCCACTCGCACGGGCCGACTCATCCTGCGTTAATTACACGGAGAATGGGTACGAAACGCTCGGAATGCCCGGATACGAGATAGAATTTATAACGCCCATGGCAACCCGATACGACTACGAGGCCTCGAAGCGATCCTTCCTCATACAGATGACACAAGAGTTGGCCGATGATTCTTGTAAAATCGGCGCAATTAAACCGAGAATCCTTCTCCGTTAACGGTCGTACAATTAATACACTTGTACCGATGAATCCGTTCTGATTTCCTGGATTATAGTCGATGCTGTGACTCGAGCTTCCCTTTGGTTTTACCTTCGTGTATTTTAAATCTTCTATTTTGCAAGTAGTTTCTACCTGGAATTGATATTAACGCGATGCTACCCTGTGAATGTTAACACTTTACCGACCGGTAGTCGATTAATCGACTTTTCGGGCCCAACACTTTTGGGCTTTTAACTTATTAATTGATCGCTATAGAAATTAATAAATTACTATTTATCATTGCGGTTAACTGTGCCATGGACTCAGTGAAGAAACTTTGCAATTTTCGAAGAGATATCAGTATCAGGGAAATATTTGCGTGCAACTGACCGATCTGAAGTGGGTAGGTTGTTAAAAAGTACCGGTCGGTACTTCGAGGATGGTAAATTAACATTAATAATAAAACAATAATAAATAATTAATTCTTTCAATTGATATAATAAAAAATAAAATAGCATTTGCTAAGTTTAAGTAAACGTATTAAGTTCCAATATAATACATGGAAAATAAAAACGTACGGTACTTAAAAGACATCCAATTACAAAATCTCATCTAATAATTAATTCTTCATTTAAAATTTAGAAAAATAACTAAAATCACTGATATCATCCATTCACTGTCAAACAGCGGGATATCTATAGCCATAGCTAATCTCAAAAGTGTTAATAATACTCCAGCACCGCCCGATCCCCATTTCTAAACGTACATATTTCACTCAGACAAATCGCAGATAAAATTACCCACATATCCATTGGACGTGCAATAATTCAAAATCAATTTCAAAACGTCTGCAGTCCAACATCCATGGCCCCCCATTAGAAACATTAGGCACAGTGTACACAGTGCTCTAGCGAATGCACAAAGCAATGAATTAAGCTGCGGAAAGCGTCGGTCATTTTAGTCGCACTTTGATAGTCGCAGGCGCGAGCCGAGAGTATTAATTCGCTTCGACCTTGATGCAAGATGCACCTAGAATGGACGATTATGGGCATGGTCCATGGCGTCGCGAAGAGCTCGGGTCGCGGCTCGGCGCTTTGCAGAAAGCACACGATGTCGGTTATATTACATGTCGGTATAACGTGCACGTGATTTATGCCACATGGCGGTGCGGGGTATTAAATGGATCATCCGACGTCCGACTATGGTATACGTGCGGCCAACAGTCACCTACGTAGAAATCCGCGATTTATAACGCAACGGAGCGGAGGGCAACGCGTATAATTCGCTTCTCTCTATTTCTATCTGACTTTCTCTTTCTCCATGTCCTCCTCCTCGCTTCAACTGTCCTTCTGTCTCGTCTTTTGTGTTTCAGCCCTATAATCATTGCTGTGCTATAGATTCACTGGTATTTCCTGTAAAACAAACGATGACGATAAAGGTATTTCGGCCTGTATTCTGTCTGATGGAGAAATCGGAATGATTTGATGTATTGGTGCAATTTCCATTTAACCCTTTCAATACGGCGAAAAATCCAGTCCGCGTGTGCCCCATTACCGGGATCAGTTATTTCTCCTCCAAGCGATTATGAGATAAAATAATTTTTATACCGAAAACTGAGGAACCTTAACAGTTGTCGCTTGTTTGATTAGATCGGGGACGATCGAGATGAGAAATTTATGGACTCATTGTCAGAACGATTGAGAATCAGTTTGGAGGCCCAACGTGGCGTTATTTTCTGCCCTAGATGTTTTTCAGTAACTGGGACATATGGTGTCCCAGCCGTAATATCAAACATTTTTCAGACTGGGACAGCACATGTCCCGTCCGGTGCGAAAGGGTTAATTGTGCTTTACGAAATAACTTGGAAAATGTTGAAGGTATTAGTAGCCCGGAAAAAGAAGTCACTTCGTAAGTGGTGTGCTCCGATTTGATCAATAGATGGAGACATGCGTCATTTTGAAGTCATTTTCGATTCTAATGTGCAACAGACTCAAAAAGAGACTCTAGATTTACAGAAGGCACCGAATTGATGGATTTCTACCTTTTTAGGAATGTTTTCCAAACTTATAGAGACGTGGTACAGTGGATATTTTACATGGATCTTATAATATACAAATTACTGAATTGATTATCTTCTTTGCTGCTTGATCCATCTATTTGCAAAGTTCATATTTAATTTTTTTAGTAACAAATTTCACGTCCGTAAATCTAGTGTTAACGATGAAATAAATATTTAGTTTTCTCTTGTCATTCGGCAAGCTTAGGTTTGAAGAAGAAATATCATGGGAATAGATGGCGAGACGACATTCTTCCCATATCCTGTACCACAAGCCAAGTGACTTCACTGGTTTGGTGCAGAATACATGCTGGTTGTGCACACTTGGAGCGAGTTGTGAAGTTAGTTTGGAGCAGCAATGGAAACATGTTTTTATTTTAATATCTGAAAGGGTTTGATGAACAATATTTGTTTCCGATAGACTTTTGCTGGATCAGTTGGCAAGTTTAGAGTTAAATTACCGTGTCCATTCTAATTCGTGATTATATAGTAAAGTAATGGTCCTGTATGTGCAATAGCACCAGCTTCACTGTACACAAATACTCCGAGGATGCACGATTAGGATAAATCTTTCAACTGCAGATGTTGTCCTGACAGGAAGCAACACCTAGGTTTCTCTCTGTTCCTACCATACAGCTCTCGAATAGACTCAGGAATAATCCTCTTTCTAGCAGATGGGAGGAAGGTCCATTAGCCGAGGCATCGAACACCGATGTCTTCACTAACATCAAGGCAAAAAGAGTACCTTCAACCGGTCCTCCTCATACATATTTCCTCCATAAGTACTCGTTCCACTTCCTCTTTTAAATAAACATTAACAGCAATAGTCAACGCTAATCGTCGCCACTTCCATCCGAACCATTCAACTGAACCATAGAATCTACTATTCAATTCTTCAAGAATTCTTCGAATTCTTTCTAAATTTTCTTGCAAGTAGCAAGTACTTAAAGACGAAATTCCTAGATTTATAATGAGACCTCGGAATAAGTAGAACACCTATGTCGACCTACTTCAGTATCACCCTATATACATTCGAAACAAGTGGGAATACGTGTCTGCATACTGGTTACATTAATATCTGTTCTGCAACGTTTCAACGCACCGTTCGCGGTTGCTAACATGCGAGTATAATTTTATCGATGACTCAGGCACGAAGGAAATTGACACTAAAATTATGTACCCAATTAACAACACGCCTGATCGTAGGTATATCAAGTGACAATCTTATTGATTTAACATCGAGAAGCACTTGTAACAAAAATGACAAATTTCTACGGTTACACGAATAGCGGATTACGTTCACATGGAGGACGACCTTAACCCTTAAACGCGCACGTTGTTACGGCTCACGGAAAACTTGAAACGCGAAGAACAGGTTTACCATGTAAGAGTTTCGCACTGGTCGCTGTCAAGGCACCGAATAGAGGCGAGTCTACGAGTCTCCTGGAAGGCCGAGGACTATCACGATTACTTAGTCCCAGGATGGCCTGTGAATGAGATCTAGCATTTCACGTTGCGGTGAATCTAACGGCACGACGATATTACGTTTCTGGAAAACGTTCTCGAAGAGACACGCGATGAAACGTAAGTGGCATGATGCGGTGATAAAGCATAACTGTAATTGTTCGTGGAATTACTGCTTTTGTGTAACTCGATTTTACGTGAACGTTAGAGCTGAATATTCCTGTACGAGTAAATATGGAAATTGTTAGGAGCGTGTATCGTGGAAAAATTAAGTAGTCTGACGAATCGATTGAATTATTCTCTTCCCTGTGATGCACCGTGGTAATTTCAGTGAAGTTGAAAGGTTTTTGAGGAAGGAACGAAGGTATCGTATTTTACTTGCAAATAATGGATCGATGTATTTATTGCTTCTGTTGCTTTTGAAAGAATATGGATATTTAAATTAATCTTGGTGCTTGAAGTTAGTATATTGTTGAGCGGGAATGAAATTCTTGCTGATTTCCAGCGATGTGGCTTCTTGTTTTACTTACATTTATATCGGTGAATGAGAAATATTAATTGCACGGAGACAAGTTTATTTGCATTCTTGTTTTAATAATTTTTCTTTACTGCTCAAGGAGAGGTTCGAATTACGGAAACACAGGGCACCTTGTTGTAACATTAATAATGCAAAATTGAAGCAATACAGTTAAGAAACAGTGCCTATATCTCCCAGATGCAATCATTAACTTTCAAAATAAAATATCCTAGATATCAAACACTTAACTCGAAAGGCATTCCTGAACCATACAAGTACCAGACAAAAATATGGTGAGAAACCATCGACATTAAAACAAATACGTAACAAAACATTGATTTTTAAAACAACTCTCCCCATTACAGAATAATTCCAGCGAGAAAACAGGTCGTACTTTTCCAATCGTCCAGATAAAACACGTTTCCTACCACTCTCCCGTTAAGTTACAAAAAACTACCTCGTCATCGAAGACTAACGAACTAATACATCCCATATTTTACTTCCAACTAAATATTTCCACCTCACGGTATCCAGTTTCTCCGTACTACCCAAAACAGCTACAAGTTCCGATTCCTCGTAAACCCCGTATGCTTACACGAGCCGCATCATAGAGCCGGTTGACGGCAAGGCGATTTAAAGCGAAGTGCAAAGTCCGATCGCACTGAAAGTCCAGCGGATCTCCGAGAGCAGAGTCCTCGGATGACTCTAAGTGCCATGTCTCAGAGGTAGAGCAGAGAAGGGCAGCCGGCAGTCGTAGCAGGCTGCACAGATAGAACCGGTTCCTTCGGTAAGAAGGTTCTCCGTTCGTCTTTTCCTCCTTCGTTCCACCGATCTCCTTTCCTCTCTTGAACCACAGCCGATTCGACTCGGCTCGAACGGCGAGGTTACTACAGGCCATCGCCTAAACCAAAGTAAACCCTCTCTCTTTCGATCTTACCTCAGTCTCTCTTTTCCTTTTCCTCCCACTTCGAACGCACCCTCGATGTTATATACCTGTCGGTTGATCCTCTACCTCTCCCTCTTCGTACTCTCACGATCTTCTCTTTTGTATCGCTTTTCTATTCCATTCTTCGGCTGGACTTTCATTCTTCTTTTTTTTTCTACAATTTTTATTAATTTACCAACCCTCTCTGACGTTCATCGCCATATTTTTATCCACCTCGCTTCCACGCCCGTGGTGGGTGTAAATTACACAACCCACCCTTCCGTCCTTTCTCGCCGGTGCATTTTCATGCGTCCATGCAGCGCTTAAGAGTGCAGCATGGAATCATGGAACGATCGATCGATCCAGGATCGAATCGATTTATCGGGCGATCGTGCGTCAACCTGACTTCCATCAAGTGGGTGGCGTGTTGCAGAGAGGCGAGAGATGACCGGATATATTCCTTCGTAGGGGTATGTCGTATGGATTTTGATGGCTCGTAAAGCTTCTGGATGCTTGGAAATATTATTAAACATTGCAAGCTATGTTAAACATATCGATTGTGTCGATGATGAACGTTGGATAATTTTGTTGATTTGTTGAGAGTAAATATCTATTCGATTTTCATCATTCTATTGGGGATGAATTTAAACGTATGTTTGTAGAGGGATGGTTTCGAATTTGTAATTTTATGATTTATTTGATTTGTTCGTTGCATTTATTTGATGTTAGAAAAATTCAAGCATGATTTATCCTGTGATGAAGTGTGGTGAAAGGGAATATTGGAGCTTGTTGGAATTATATATCAATTAGTTGAAAGTATAATTTTAATATTTATAATGGAACTTATATATTTTTTAACAAGGGTTGTTCACCCTTGGTCTACTCATTTGAAACTTGCAATGGAAACTATATTTCGTAGTCGGCACTCGCGATGCATACCTTCATTTCAGCAATCTCGCAGTTGGAACTGTACGAGTTAAATTTCTGAAATTCTTCGGAATACTTTCCACTAAAATTTAGATAATCCGTAACATGAAATTGATCACATTCCATCATTGTTATACATCGAAAATACCATAAATACCCGTGAATCGATATAAAAAGGTGCTCCAATCGTGCGTTTTTTTCACTAAAAATATTCTCAAAAAGCCTAGGCAACGTTGAAAAACCGGGCTACGTTCCAATACGTCTAAGGAAGCGGTAAATCGTCGCCGTTCTTTCTTCGTATCCTCGTCGACCCCTTTGGTGGGTCTTCTCTCCAGTTTTTCTTCTTCACCGCTCCCGGGCTTTCTTCTCATCCTAAAAAGGCCAAAGGCACCAAACGAGCCTCTCTATTCCCCCCCTTTCTCCCCATCCTCACCTCGGTACTCTCTATTTTTCACCCTTTCCTCGTCCACTCACCCCCGTAACGCCCGAAGAAAAACGGATCGAGGCGAAAGTACTCGAGAATCTTGGCTGAATCTTAAGCGGCCCGTAAAATTCATCTCGAATCGCTTAATTCTCTTTCGACGGTCCCCGCCGAACTTTTCCTTCGTCCTCGAGTTTTCGTCGGGTCACAATTAACGCCGTATCGTTCGTTCTCAGGGTCCAACGTCGTTTCACGACTTCTGCAGAATTTTTTGGATCATGGAGCTCCTGTTAAGAGGTGGCGCGCTACAAAAGCTCTCGACCGAATCGTATTGTCTCGCTGTGCACCCCCATTCCCCTTTTCTTTCGCTTTTCTCCCTTGCCTTCGTTCTCGAGCGAGACGAAGCTTGCTATACGCTCTAAACGCCTCTTTACGCGAGGGTATAAATCGTTGAATCGTTAACCGGTTCGAGAGGGGATCCGAGCGTAAGAAATGCCGAAATCCTTTGCTTTTTTCGCCCCCTTTCTTACGCCCTACAATGCGTTAGGTTCTGGCGAGAAAGAAGCGGAGAGAAGACTCTTGGCAGGATTTTATCTCGGGGAATTATTTTATTGCTCGATTTTTTTTTTTTTTGGTAATCGGCAATTGTGCGCGGTGATTAATTAACTTTTGGTACACCATTTCTTTTGCGAAATATTAGGTAGAGTGGAAAGAAAGTACAGCTTTATTTATGTAGTTTGGTAAAATAATTCGAGGGTGATTCATTATCAATTATTTAAAGCTAGACAGATTACAGTTGAGGTTTTCTTTACGCAATTAGAAGGAATAAGCATTGCTTATTGTTTTTTTTTTTGTGAAGAAGTTTATTCACAGTGTAGAACAAATACGACATTTTTTTGGCTAATAGAAGTTTGTCATTTGGATGGTTTATACGTTCTGAATAAAAGTGGCGATATGGAAATAGTTTGGTACCGTTATATTTATCTGGATTGCTCTATTTGTTCATTTTTAGTAACTTGAAACATATTATTATATTTGTTATTGTGAGTATGGGTCAAGTTGTTTTAGGAATGGGGATAATTAAATGAAAGCCAGATAGAAAATGCTTGACAAGATTTGATTGACATCTGAATAAATTTGGTGCTGTATAATACTGTTACGAATGAATGTTTAGAACGTTTAGATGAATGTCTGAATTTTTAGTTGCGATACGTCGGCATAAATAAAGTTAAGAATACACTCAAAACTATTTGTAATTGTCGATACATCTGTCTTATTAATTGGTTCCACCATAGAATATAAAATATACCTAATTAGTTTTTAATACCATTCGTCAGAAGTTTCATAACAGTCTAAATTACCTCATAAATATAATCTCTCCAAGATGACGCTTGAAATTTTCAAATATTTCCATTTCAAAAAATCCCGTTTACAAAGGGTTGCCGAAGTTTCGCCGAAATTACGTATTCCCCTCATCGAGCATGAATTTTATCGTATAATTTATTATAATACGATCTGCGCTAAATTTACATTCGTTAAACATTCGAGGAAAAAGAAGCGCATGAACGGGCTCGGAATAATTTACGTTGAATCTAATTCAATATTCAACGCATAATTCATTAATGCAGTAAGCCCGAGCTCATAGAAGTTGCGTCAGATCTGAAAGTCCACCCAAAAACCAGAATGTTTCGTCGTTGCAAAACCATAAATCACTGTAGATTCACCTACTTCGACGTTCCTAAACCGCGTCCGGCATTTCCACGGTAACGTTTTCTCCCGCCATTTCACTATTTTCTCACGTTGAAAATTTCCATCGTAGACGGGAACATATAACACACACACACACAATACGTCCATAAATCTCCATGACTGCGCTCCGTCCGATATCATCGCCAGGAAAAGAGCCCCACCTCGAATTTCGTCCCGGCAATCGATTTTTACCACCCGATCGAGAATTTTTCCGATCCAACGCGGCCGCGCAAATTACGACGCGAATCTCCTTTACGGGAACGAAACGCGATAGAGCACACAATCCGGCAACGAAGGGCCACAGCATCTACACCGGTAGGACGTAATATCGATCACTGGCGACGATTTCGCTTCCGTTATCGTTGGCCATTTCCATCGTTTTCCACGTACGGCACACGTGCGCCTGCAAGATCAAGCCTCGCTTTTTACTTCGCGCGTGCTGCCTCTTCTTCAATCTTATACCGAGAACGGAGCAGGAAAGAGTCTCTTCACCCCCACGATTCCTTAACTGCAACCGAAAACAGTGAAGCGACGATGTAACGGTAACAACGTTGAGGAAGAGAAAGAGGGAAAAATAGAGTGGAGGGAACGAGAGAGCGACGTCGATGGTGCTGCCTTGGCAACCCATCCACCCCGGTGGATGGTCGACCATTCAATATTTTCAAAAACCAATTTCGCGTTAGACTGTTTGCCCTGGCGTGCTGTTCGCGGAATGAGGTGGAAGAGAGAAAGGAAGAGATGGGGTAGGGGTGTGGAGAATGAGGAGAAGGGTGGAGAGAATATCGCGAGCACGTGTGCTTAACCACGTAGAACATATACGGATGTATATGGGGTGAGTTTGGGTAAACGCATCGCATGACAGGGTGCTAGGCTATTGATGGGACACTATGATTTTCGTAGGATCTTGATAAGGTGGATATTACCGTGTGGTGACGTTTTGTACCGGAAGGAGAGGGATGGGGTTGTGAAAGATATTTTTTTTCCCTTGTCAATTTAGTGTTTTGAGTATTACATTTTGTATATATTTGAGCTTTTAATGAAAATGGATATACATAATTATATGATGTCCAAGTATTGATAGCTGTTGAACAGAAAACAAGTGTTAATATTCGTATACGATGCCAAAAAAGATTTATTATCAATTACCATCAAAATATACTCATAATATTTAGTTTCGTTTGCAATACCTCCTTCAATTCATAATTTTTCTAACAGAAAGGTCCCATAAGACGTCTTAATATCGTCAAGTATGACAACACCTTCGTATCATTACAAACCACAGCAATCCGTGCCTTCACCCCAAAGGACACTCACGCTTTTACACATCTCTTAAACCATAGGTATTCCGTACACTCCGAATTTCTCACAACAGACTCCATAAACGTACACCATAAAAGCGTAAAAGAGAGAAACCGAGGAGACAGAAAAGCGAAGGTCCATGCGGAGTGTGCCAATAAACGATAATCCAGCGAGCGCGATGACTCGTTATTCCTCCCTGCCGGAGCCTGGACCACCATCGATAGTACCACCATCCATAGTACCACCATCCATGGTAACCCCCAGGCATTTAAAACGGACCCGCTGTAAGTACATACGTGGGGTCGTTGTTCCTCGTAAGGGCCGTCGTTGCCGTTAGTGCCTGGGGACCGTTGCGGGTGCCCCGTTTCCCTTACCTCACCCCCTCGAATATTCAATCGGATGCATTACTGGGGTGGGTTACGGTGTAATCCTCTGGCGCCATGGGTTTCACCTCTATACCAGCCAGAGATGCACCATGGGTGAGCTCGCATTTCTGTGTGTTGGATTTTACTCCTCCACTGGCGAATAGTCCTTTTGTTGCTCACGGTGACTGTAGTTATTCAACGTTGAGCAAAGTAAGCTGCATAGGGGAGGAAAGATTATGGTTACACGTGGAAATATTTTCGCGATGGAGTTACATTGCCACTGGGAGAAATGTGGTTTTTAGTAAAGAAGATTGCGGTATTAATTTTGTAATTTTAGAGATTATTAATCATAGTATTGCTGGTTATAAGTGATAAAATTGTGAAACAGTGAAAACGGCTGGTTTTTAGTTTTTTTGTTAGATTTTTCAAGTT
Organism: Cerceris rybyensis; assembly: GCA_910591515.1. NCBI lineage: Eukaryota > Metazoa > Arthropoda > Insecta > Hymenoptera > Crabronidae > Cerceris > Cerceris rybyensis. The sequence goes on from OU342799.1 coordinate 15,143,459, forward strand.
AATTGGAGAGGGATGCTGTAAACATTCCACTTTTGCTTTATAAATCCTAAATTACTTAATTGATCGTCTTTTTCATTTGATAATTTATCTTTTTCTAAACTACTGTTCTTATTTGGTATATTTAACAGTAAAACTATCAAGCCGATAAAAATGACCGGCACCCAATTTTTTCTAAAATTATTGTTTAGTTAAATAGTATTAGTTTTTCTAAATTGGTAGAAAGAACTTATTCAGTACAGCTAAATTTTAGTAGATATAACGTCGGTAGTTTTAGTATTAAATAAATAGTAGATATTTGTCTTTGGAGAAAGGTATAAAGGGAGATCGTAACATTGCAAAGAATACACCGTTGTAAATTAGCTGAAAATTAAAGAAACTCCGTTTTGATGGCCACATTACCGACACTATAAGCTAGAGAATCCGCAATTACTAGGAACACCTGCCGGCGTAATCTTTCCGCCGATTAAAATAGCGACTTAAGCATTTCGCAATTATTTTATTTTTTACTTTACACCGTCGGAGGTAAATGTGCAACACGTTCAAGGCAGACTTCTTGGTGTCTTCACTCCATTATTGTAGTTTCAGAATGTGCGTTAAATAGTTACTTCAGCTATTTTATTAGACAATTAGAATAGGTGTAATATAGTATTTATGACGTAATTCTACATAGCAGCTTTCTCCCTGGTACTTAGAGGTACTTCCGAGCAACATTTTCCCAACTATATATGAGAACGGGAGTGCATCCTGCATCCATCGAACAGCTGCTTTTAGTGCACCGTGTAATCAGACCGCCGAGCTATGAACAGTTACGAAATTATTGTTGGTAATTATGATAAGGAGGACGCACACATCTTTCCATGGTAATTTTCGAGACATTGACAAAGACACGGGGGGAAGTCTTTTAAGCTCTTCGCTCGAAACGTCGTTTGATTTTAATGATTCTAACGAGGCACATGCTAGCGGTTCACGCAAGAAATTTAGGCAATTTAATTTAACATTTTTCCACGCATGCGAGCAGCCTCAAAGAAGAAACCAACAGTGTACTTTCTTTATTCAACCATGTCATTTAGTTTTGCAATACTTGAAACCGTTTTTAATCATTAATTAGAAAGTTCTATTTCTTTGTAGAGTCTGTGACGCCAGTTGAAAATTGCTGGAAAATAAATTAGTGTAAAATAACCATATATTTTGATACGTTAACAACATACACACAAAAATTCATTAACAAGAATTACAATTTTAGATAATTACCATCGTATTTCAGATACAAATTACTAGAGATACAATTAAAGGTATCAATTTACAAAAAAAAATATCGGAAGCTTACAAATTAAAATTTTAAAAGCCCCTTTAAGATGGAAAAAATCTTTAGACGTCCTCAGTATTCCCAACGAATAAGAATTGCCGTGTGTTAAGTGAAAAGATCAAAAAGGCCTTGATACAGTAATTATAATGTAGTTCCTTGTAACAATCTCGTAGGTACTTGGAGGGTACATTTTGCAGATTACGAACGAGAATGGTTGCGCATCCTGCAACCATCGAATAGCCCCCTTTTAGTGTTTCACGGAACGACTATGTTGCAGATAGAAAGCGTATGCGCTTCGGCCCGAAATTATCTCCCATAATTACAGTAAGGAAGCACGATATGCGCTTTCCGTTATCATCGCCCGACAAAGGCAATGTGACGCCCCGTTTATTCGTATTTAACGTTTATAGGTAACTATCGTTGGCTATTCGTGCACTTCACTCTAAATGCATGGATTATCTAACCATGGAATAATTCCCATAGAAAATGCGTGAACGTCGACGTATCGATCCGATGATTTTTACAACGTTTTATCGGCAAAAACGAAACGGATATTCGTGTAATAAGAATCGTTGGATTAAGTATATGTAATCACTGTCAGAACTGTCGATTACATTCTTGTAATTGTGTAATGCACCCGGAAGATTGTCGTTAGAGGGATAAATGATAGGTGTTGGATGGAAAGGCCATAAGAAGCTGCTCCGATGAGTAGAATGAGGATTAGCAGGAGATCAACATCTTTAAATGAGTAATTGGCTATACTTGTTACATTAAAGACGTTGACAAGCAGTTGAAATAAAATTATCTCATTTTACACAGCGCTGAGGATTTTGCTAATTATGGAAATATAATTGAAGAGGAGAGAAATTGTGCCTCTAATTGTAAAACAATTAAATCCTGTTGTAACGGTTAAAGAAATTAAATTGCAACAACTCGAATTTGTATCGAGGTATACTTAATTTACAAAAGAAGTGATTAACACAATAATCTTTTCCATCACACCTGAACTAATAAGAAAAACAACAAACTAATAAGCAAAAGTATCACAACACCATATCTTTCCTATATCGTTCACCAAATTTTTAAACAAAACAATCAACATTCGTATCACGACAAAACAATAATAACAATTTCCCTCCAGCAATATTACTCGATTTTCCAATTGTCACTGTTCCCTCAAAAAGTTCTTCATAACAAGCATAATACTCGAAAATCACTCCACGATTGCCGTTAGTACTCTTCGTGTATCATCCCTTAAAAGAAAACCCTCTTACCCGACGATTTTTCCTCGAAGATTCTTTCAACCCCGGCGCAAGGACCAAAGATCTCGTAGTTGTGTTGACGGTAAACTTGGTCAGAAATAAATGTACTAGTGGCACGGTACATTTCCAGAAGATCCTTGCCGTCATAATTCCCGAGACGGGTGGGAATCCAGCCAGCGAAAAAATCGTAAACTGTATCACTTACTCCGCTGCAAGAGACGCGAAACGCTCACTTGCGAGGATTAGGAAGCGTTTTTCTCTCAGCAGGCTCCCAGCCATGCTGAGGGCTTCCGTCTGTTTTCCACGGATAGTGTTTTATGGCCGTGAGTTCAAGCATGTGAGGACAGAGTAAAACATCGCGCCTCAGTGTACACGTGTACTTTGTCGTGAAATAGAGAGAGAAAATGGAAAAAGAGAAAGGACAATTGAGAAAAAGAAAGAAAGAGGGATGTAGAAAAAACGGACTTAAGCCATCGAAATACACGTGCTTGGGCTACCTCTGGGTCCAAAGAGGAATCCGAAAGCATTAGCTGTTCGTAAGTATACACGCGCACTTATCCGACACGGTTGGATATATCTACGTCTATTCGTTCCGCTCCCATTTACATGGAACCCCGTGGTACATGTAGAATATCGAGGTACTGTTCTTTGGCGAGAAGCGGAGAAACGATTCGCATGGAATTTGACTTTCAAAAGCGGATCTCCGCTTCGAAAGAATGGGGAGACTTTTCCGTTCCATTTTCCCGACCTTCGGCGAAAGTGTAGCCTTTATTTCTCTGCGGAGGTTTTTGCGATGAAGGAATGAACGGTAGGAGCGAGACAGACCTTTGTAATTCAAAGTGCTTTGTCTTAAAATAGTCAATTGGTAAGTGATAAATGTTTTGGAAGGCATAGAAATTGCCGGGAAAATTTCATTTAACGAAGTTGATGCAATTTTAGGATTAATTTGAGGTAATGATATGAGCTTCTTTTATATTTCACGGAATGAGTTAGTGGAATAATTAATTATGTGATATTATCAATTTGTAAATGGCTTTGGCAACGTTATGAGGGTTCATTTCTAGAATGGTCAGAGGCTTTGTAGGAAAATTTACGATTCGAACGGTTTCGATTAAGTATAAGTTAACACTTCGCGGAGGGAGAGTTTCTGAATATTGAGAAATAATCATTTATTTGGCCATGAAGAACCACTTTTTTATCGGAAAGTCAAAGTGTTAATGTATAGAAGTTATAAATTACTGTCCGCGTGATCATATTTCAACAATTACTAGATTTTTTCTCAGACCACATATATCCCTCCATCGTCTTCAAAGGGTTGACATCTCAAAACAGCGTCAATTGCTGATAAACACCATAACTCTCAAACCGAGCATCTCTGAATATCTTCCCAAGCACAATGAGTTACAAAGCGTTAACGAACTCTCAAAAAAGTCATTAAATCCCCAAGAATTTCACACTCGGTATCAATACATACACAATTCCATACTCGTTCGTGTATGAAGACATCTCCCTATAAAATTAGACTTTCAAACGACGATCGAAACGTCGAAAAGCACTCCGCTCTGACAGCGATTCCTTTCGTCTTCGATATCTCTCACAGTACACTTCCAAACGACCTGCATCGTTGTCCAAGAAAAGCCTAACATGTGACTCGATATCATGAAATCACAAAACTAATCCAAAAAAATACAATTCTCAACGAACATAAGATTGAACTTCGATCATATCCAGCAATTCTGTATCGAAATGAAGAATAATTTTCATAACTGGCTCTCGTCCCTCGCCACGCGCTAACCGCGATAAAATTACACAAATTGCAGTTGCTCGGGCTTTCGTGGAGCATATTAAAAAGCTATAAAAGCACCGTGATCCCCAACTGCAGTCGAGATGCACGCGAAAGGAGGGAAGAGAAATTCAAAGACGAAAGAACGAGATACTTCTCCTGGCACGGCATATTGCCCTTTGCCTGCCGAAGATTTATGTTTTAATAATTATTGTGACATTGGCGCTCGCGTGCGTAAGGCCAATCAATGCAGGTGTGCACGGGCTTGCACACGGACGGATGGACGGACGGACAGGCAGGCCGACACATCGACGGACAGGGAGCCACGGGTTCCGAGGTGGGCAGAGAATACGTGAAAGAGGGAGAAGAGGCCCCGTGGTTGCGAGAAGGCTCCTCGGGGCCTCTTTAGAAGGGGGGATGCCCCCCTTTACCAAGATGGCCTCCTCGCATTCCTCCACCACCGGTCTCAACGACGACCGTCTCTCGGTTCCTCTGCTCCTACCTCTCGTTCCTCTTACGCTCCTAGCCACTCGATCGGCCGCTCTTCCTCGAGGATTCACTCTCTGCACTTTGATCAAGTTCGCGGTTAGATCGTGCGAGAGCTTTGAAGACACTTGCTGCGCGTATAGACGGGGAAAAGAGAAAGCTTTTGGCGCGTGATGATGTAAAGAGTTGTATTGATCGATCGTTATTAGGATTCGTGTTAAATAGTTTTATTTCACTTGTTATTGATGTTCTTGGAATTTTTCAGAACGTATGAATCTTCTATTGGATTTTGGTCCTGTTGTGAAGCTGAGTTGTAGTTGTTTTGAGGGTAGTTAAGTTTTTCGATGGATAACAAGTGATAGTGTTTTTAATTGTATTTATGGATGAGGTACATAATACAATTATACAAAAGTTTCGGAAGTGATAATGAAACCTTATACTGTCTTGGGAGCCTTACAGAGTATCTTTGAGTCACAGTTTACTCATCATGGTTTTATTGGATACCATAGAATAGTAACTTAATATCCGTACTTTCTTTCTTCCAATATTTATTTCATTGCCCAAGTCACAAATTCAATGATGTTCGAAAATTCTCAAATTTCCAAGTTCTCCAGAGATACTACATTTTCTACTTGAACAGCCAAGTTTTCAGTAATGCGCACATCGTTGCATTGTTCATCCCCGTTCCAAGAAGTAACCGTTAATAATTCTAAATTTTCGTAATACATACAGGACCAGTCGGGAAAAAAGTCACCCTCGGTCAGCCAAGCCGAGAACGCGAGTCAGGTATTTCACGGCTTAACTAAGCTGAAACTATCGCTTATCTCAACAGCATCGCCGATTACACGTCGCGTCGATCATCGAACTTTTCACGCGCAAACGAAACAGACACCTCGCCGTCACGAGGGAAAGGGGTTAGGCCTAATAAAAATGTACATTAACGTCAAGAGTCGAGTTCGGTTACCCGGGGCGGCTAGCCGCAGGTAACCGTAGGGCAAGGTGAAACGACTTGGTTTCTATTGTAACTCATACCGGCTCGCGCGTAGGCACGCCTCTTAATTAGCAAGAACACGTCGCACCAGGGGGCAATCCTCGATGAGTTAGGTGAAACGCGGGAAAAACAAGGCAAGCGTGAGAAGGAAGTTTATCGTTGAGCTTGGCCAGCTTGAAAAGCTCGTAGAAATCCGGCATGGTATAGTATACTACGTTGCGGTAGCCTTCTCGTATCCAACGTACCTGTATAACGCCTATTATCTCCCTTTACATCGTGGATGTCAGGTAAATTGAGATAGCCGTAGTCGAACGATTTGTCCGTGAGGCACGTTATATGTTCCTCCGGCTCATTTTTTTCTTTACGTTCTTCGCATTCTTCTTTCCGTCGTTTTACTCCCGAAGTGAAATAATGCCGCGGAGAGATCGTTTTCTCCCGTATTCGGTCTACCGATCGTTTCTTCACCGGTGTGCATGCGCGATCGGTGTAATATAGGCAGTTTAATATCTCCTTTTACCTTTTTGTACGCGTTATGCATCACGCGCTTCTGCATACGTAGAGATGGTTACCATGATCGTGAATCCTGCGAAACGATAGGAACACGTTCGGCCATGGCTGTTACAAATTTCAATTATGAAACTCAGCCCGATGGAATTTTCGAGTGGAATTAGACTTTCAGGGTAGAGAGGGCCGACGAAAGTTTTATCCCGTGTGATTGAGCTTAACAGATAGCCGGACGAGAATGAGCGCTCGATTCGAGCAGCTGCATCGAATCCGTGGCTTCTCAAAACTTTCACGTTCGTGCTGATAAAAAGTTCGCCTGTGTAAAGTGGCGTCGATGGAACGCAGTAAAATTTTCTATGAAATTTGATTCCTCCAGATTGTCTCGGCTATTACCGCAAATTCGTCGAATGGAAGAGCCTTGCAGGTACGCGTCGTGTACCTATTACGTTTAACGGCTCCCTTGATTCTTTGTAACGTCGGCTCGTATACCACGTAGCCGAGAACATAAATGGCCAATATTGCTACTTTTATTACTGTCAAAGTAAATTACGTCTTTATGTTTCTGCTACCTTCGGGATTTCGATCAATCAACGCGATTGAAGTTACTTTGTTCACGTTCCTCCAGACTGCTGAGTTAATTTTGAGAATTTTTATCATTTTTTTTATAACGTCGTTTGTTGCATTTTCAAATAGTATTTTTTTATGAGTACTGTTACAGATGCACGCCTTATGGGTCGATATCTGCTCGTACGTTTCAGGTAGTTTCTCTATTGATTATTTCATTATATTTAAAATACTAAATAAATTATATTGCTCGCAGTCTTCGAGAAATTTTATGAACATTTTTAAGGGCCAGTCATTTTGACCACTTTGGTAGATCTAGTGTTAAAACGGGCTTATCCGAATTAATCCACGCACGAAGATCTCGTGTTTCAAGACGACGTTAAAAGGTCATATTTTCCTTATCCTAAGTGACTTATTTACACATTGTATAATCTTAAAAACTACTAATACATGTCCCTCTTGTTCTCACAAACAGAGAATATAATGAGTACTCCTGTTGCTGTTATTCCATGTTTCTAAAATACTAAACTTTTAAGGACGTGAAAACGCATGGATAAAAAGATCCCCTCCCAATTCCTTTCGCCGAACAAAACTATCTTGAAAGAGGTACCGACGATAATAAGCCCATAAAGCGCATTGATTTTGACGTCACAACTAAATTACAAAGCGCGGTTCCTATTTTTTCTAACGAACACATGAATGATGAAGAGAACGAGTTTGAAACTACATCTGTGAATTTGAATAGTGTCATTTTTCTCCGCAACAAGTACAATGAGCAAAGAATTTCGAGATCACCATCAGACATAACAACGTGCAGATTCGTCCGCACAGAAATTTCCGCTGCTCAAAGAGGGCAGCTTAGGATGCGACGATTGCGCGACTGGATGCGTTTCACGCATTCTCGCGTGTACCCTTCGTCACGATGGCTGCCGCTGCAAGTTGCCGTGTTTCTCCTCCTTTGTACACCACGGACGGAGGCGCTAATGGCGAACGTCTCGCGTTCTTGCCGGTTGGCCGGTTTCTGCCGACTAACGCCTTCGCCATTTCCCTCCCTCTCCTTTCCATTTCCTCCCTTCGAATACCCTCCCCTTCTGTTCTACTTGCATAGTAGACGGAAAGCGAGAAGGGTGTTCCATTCTAAGGACTCTCCGGTCGTTATCTCGAGGAAAACTCCCTTTTTCTCACCCAAGACCGAAGAAATTCTGGCGTGTACTTCGATCGCCGTCGAAACGGGGAAAGGAAGAACGATGAGGACGAAGAGGAAGAGAGGAAAACCGAAGAGGATGGTGGAAGGAAGTACGTGGAAAACAGAGGGATAAAGTGTGAGGGAGTGAGGGAGAGGGAGAGTTGGAGCAACGTGGCTGGAAGAGAAATTGCTTCGTTTCCGAACCCACTGTGTGTGTTCTGGCTTGATTGGCCTCCGCTGCTGGCCCTTCCTCCCTCCGGCTACATCAGCCACCCCGTGCGGCCACGGCGCGCCAACACGCCTCGTGCAACCCCCTCATACACCCTTCCACCTTTGGCACTTCGCTTCAACCGGTCCGAGGGGCGAGCAAAAAAAAAAAATACGCGCCCATTTTCAAGAACGCGTCCTCTCTTTTCCGATTAGACCTCCGGGCACGAGCTGCGGAGTAAGACCGGAAGTTCCGCGAGCAAAGAGGGAGGGTGAGAGTTTAAGAGACCGGAAACGAAGGTAACGATATTTCCGGGAAATTTCGATTGCGCCGCTCTCGTTGGACTTCCTACCTGAGCTTTCGTTTTGTGTCGATCAGACAGAAAAAGAGAGAGAGAAAGAGAGAGACAGGAAAGGGGGTTGTTCCTGTGAATTCTGCTACGTTTCTATCGATTATCCGCTACGCGTTTTATTCGAATTTTCATTCATAAAAGTAACGAGGGTGAAGAAATTTTGTTCCTTCGACCTTTTAATCCTCCGTTGCTCTTCTCGTAGCAGGAGCTTTTTTCGCGCCACTCGAGGATTATGAATTTCTTTCTTGCAACGGGCAGGCGTAATTATACGAGCAATCTTGGACGACGATAAACGTAGTAACATCAATTACGAGACTTTATCTACGCAATTACGGGGAACGCAGGTACACGTATGCCCCTCTGAGCGTGCACGTACGCCGCTCACGTTAATTGCGTCAGTTAAATCACGTACAGAGCGATTCTTTGGATTTGCATGGTTTAACATCGCTGAAATACTCACCGACGTCGACGGACATTAATTTCATTTCGAACGGTGCTTTCGTGCCAATTACATCGATTGATCGCTCAGCTGTTTGTAGACACCGCGAGCTGTCTAATAACGTGACTGCCAGCCTTCCCGAATCCTTTGACCGTAGATACACGCGGGACAATTAGAGATTAACCAAATTTATTCTCCGCGACCTAATTATCCTGGGCTCGTTTAATTAATGGCCCGCCGCGAATCACGATTCACATTGTTGCTCGGTACGTCCGACAAATCGTGCCTCTGAATATTTGTTGCTGCATTCATTCTCCTGCGGATGTAAACTTTGGTTTTTTTCTCGTTGAAATAGAAAACTCTTCCGACATTCATATATTCAATGCTATATGTATCTAGAAACGTGTTATTGTGACGTGTTTATTTCTAAGACTATAAATTATTTATTTAACAAATGCTGCTCTGATTGTCCTGTGGCTGACTTACAATTAGTTGTTCCGCGCCTATAGTGTCCTGTTTGAACTAATAACAATTCACACGAATTTTTTGCTTTTTTCTGACTTATCACCGACTCGTACTACTTGTTAGCTTGTAAAATTTTGCTAAAAAAATTCAGTCAAGCAAGTAGTATAAACAAAAATGTCTCAGGCAATTTTTTTCGCTGTGTCTGGCTTATCACCGACCTATACTACTTCTTAACTTACGAAATTTTACCGGAAAATGTTCAGTCGAGCAAGTTGTATAAACCAAAATATCTCAGACAGACTTTTAGCTCTGTCTGACTTATCATCGACTCGTATTACTTGATAATTTGAAAAATGTTTCCAGAATTAAGCTCGCAAATGTAACAAACCGATAATAACTCTGATGAATTATTGATCTCTCTGACTTGCAATTGTCTCATAATATGTAAATACTTATTTAATTATACGCCGGAGTAATAGCGATCGGTTTTTGCAAAAAATTAATATTACAATATTCTCTCCGCGGTGCCATGAAAGTTACATATATTTAATTTATCTCTTAAACGAATATTTCCCGAGTTATTATTCACAAGCTGTATCCAGCCACGTATTGCTGTGGCTCAGTCTGGTTAAAGCATGTTTTTACCTGTCACACGTGTTACATCTACATAATAGGTATATAAAAACACACACCTATTCCAATGCAGCGTTGTGTCAAAATTTCCAAGCAATCGGTCAAGAACTTTCAGAGATTTAAGTTTTTGAGCAAAGGAACATTTACATTTTTATTTATATAGATGGTACATACATTTATGAAGAGCTACAACGGGCATGATTTAATAGACAGAATGATTGACATGTCCTGTCATTTGCATCTTTAATTTTTCAACGCTTCGAAGGAAAGATTAATCATCGAGTTTTCTGATAGACGCCGAGCCGATATTAGTACGAAATACAAACTTATTTGCAAATGTATGATTGTAATTAAGAGATACATTCTTCGTTGCATTCATCCATACCGTTATAACACGTTATGGTTACAGGAATATCCTGGTATTTCAACGTTTCTTCTAATATCCCCTTTTCATGGCCTTTTTGCTGCGAGAATAATTTAACACTTATCGAAACTCGCACGCGTGTAGGAATTCATCCGCAATAGTAGCAAAAAACGGAGTATCTTTCGATCATTATCGCATATCTAAAGCAAATAAATCAATCTAGTAATTCCACGAATTACAACCGCATTGTTACGTGCCATCTAACAAATCATATCTGTATGCGTCTGACACTAGCTGGTGCAATTACTGATATCACGTCACGACTAGATGGAGCCGCTTTCAACTGTCACGGTGGTCGTTCCGGTAGCAATCAATTTGCCACCATCACTCTCGATCGTTGATCTACCATGGGCCGATGAATAATACATCGAACGTTGAAAAACATCGTGTGATGGTGTTTTTTTACGATTACGAAATAACATATGAACTCGAATATACTTTTATTTAACTTTCGTCGTAGTAGCTACCAATTTTCAAGTATATGATGGTGTTGACAGTCGAAACGCGTTAGATCGATCGGTATATTACTCCAAAATTAATTTGTTACGGTCGACTCGCATTTACTCTGCAAATAGAACGTAACGGATTCGCCATTTTATTGGATCGAAGTAATATTTTGCACATTCGAAGAATTTAACAGTATATTCGGTATAGAGGATGAATATTTCGCAAGAAAAGGGATGAACAATGCTTCCAGTGGAATTCAAGATCTCTCTTTGATATTCTCTTCAGCTGTAATTAATTTTCTTCCGACTTAATTTCTAATTTCACCCACTATACCAACAAATAAAACCCCATAACAGAAGACGAGATATTTTTCAAAATTACGAAAATCTGTCTTAAGAAAAATTAAAAATACAATCATTTCTACCATAAACGATAAATTATACAACTCGCGCTGAAAGGCATGGCAAATAAAAATGTCATAGAAATAGGTTTAAATTAAAAAGACGTAAATCCTCGTAAAACTTTCATCGTGCGAATAATAATCGCAGACACGATGTTTCAATGCTCTAAATGCTATTTTCGCCCATTTCGATTTTAATCTCCATAAAATCCTCAATTTTCTATCGCTCATCGGCCTCCTCTGCTATGCCATTAACCGCGATCCGCCATGCCGCGCACCATGATCCACACATAGATTCCGATGACAGGGTGGGAGATGGTAGGTAGATCTACCGGTTTGATTAACCAGCAGGAGGGAGAGGAAAATGGCGAACGATGGGGCAAACATGGGGGGAAGGAAAAAGAGTAAATCGAGTTCTACGAAAAGCACCACGAGAGGGGCATATAAGCAAAGGGAGACTGTGTCGATGAGGAGGCGAAGGTGAAACAGCAATGGAAACGATACACTCGAGGAGTAACAAACAAAGAATATATAGGAAAGCTACGTCAAACAGAGGAGGAATGAAGGGGGAGGATAGAGTCAGCTATACGGGAAATATAAAAGACACGATATGACGATGGGATAGGAGGAGAAAGGTCACGATGACAGGCAGGAAGAACCTCGAGTTGTTGGCAGAGGCAAAGAGACCAAAGAAAGGACCAACGACAGACGTCTGACAATAATGAATGTTTTAGTACGGGGAAAAACGAAATTCTCTTTTCGCTTTCCCTTTCTAATACTTTATCTTCTTCCCGCGTAGAAACCTGAAATGCTTGGAGAACGCCGCGAGTGCTGGATGTTCGGTTGATGCACTCGCAGCCTCTTCCCTTTCTCTTATGCTGTCATCCACCCCCTTTGGGTCATTAGTCCAGCCACGTGCCAGTTTTCTAGCGAACCAGCATCGAGGATAGAAGGGATCCTTTGACCGATTAAAGCTTCCGAGAGGCGTTCGAGGGAAACGTTAACGTTGTCACGTTTCATTTAACCCTCTATCGATTCGTATCTGTGATTTACGAGAGGGTTGTTGGAATGATGTTAAATGGTATTTTGAATGAAGCAATTAAGTAATTGGCATTGTTTGGGTAGAAGTCGATGTCGCAACGGATAAATTAACTCTTCTATTAAACTTTCTGGGATTATTGTCACTGTAGGTGTGTTAATTTTTATTAAATTATTCTTCTCTCAATGGCTGACAGAGAGGTGTGAGAAATGAACCTAGTAATCCAGGCAAGAAACAGATTGTCAATTTTTTTTAAATAGTTCCTAAATTGCTGGGGGAGTTTTGCATTAAATATTTCACTTCTAGTTCCTGAAACTCTTTTTCCAAAGTTCTTATTCGGTATACCTAAATATAACGGACAAAACGTAGGTAGTTTTAGTGTTAAATTGAAACGAGCACCGTGGTAAAGTATAAAAATAACGAGAAATGTGTAACATTGGAAAAAGACAATTGAGAAGTCCGAAAGAAAATTATTTATTTGCTGAGACGACTGATTTAAGGTGCAGACAAGAGTCGTGTTGCTGCACGTCACTTTAAATAATTAAGGGAACGACGAAGTCGTGTAACGTTTCAATGGATACGGCGAGAATGTAACGAAGCTTGATAAATAGCAAATTAAAGCAGAACGTGCAAATACGACAAGGTTACGTTTCGTGAAATGTATGTGCCACTAGTGGTCAGATTTTTGCATTTTGTTTTATACCAGATACAAAAGTACAAAAACAAAAGCTTTAGATACGAAATAATAACATGAAATAAGTAGTTGTTCTTTTTTGAACTATTTAGAGTTCATGTAAAGCCCGTAAAAAATTTTCGGCTGATATTTTGCCGGGAAACATTCCAGGATTAACCAAATCCCATTTGGATTCCTCGTGTAAAATGCATTACTACCCTTACTTCGAGCTTCTATTTTCGTAACCTGTGGGCATTATAGAAACGAGTGAATCAGGAATTTTATAAACTGCAATTGCGAACCGTTCTGACAACTCAATAAAAAAGTACAATTATCGCTATTAATTTCAGCTCCAATTTCAAAAAGTAAATGTACAACATGAAATACATTTTAAGAATTGATATGAACTGATGAAAACTGACTAGATAAAAAAATACCTAATCCAGATAGAAATTTTAGATTCACTAATTTCCGTCTTCTTATCGCAGGATGCCGGAAGAAAAGCTTTTCTCTTATAAATTCCCAATTAGTTCTGCCCGTTACGATTCCTACAGGCTACTTAACGATATCATTTCGCGTATCGCTTTCGCATGCTTCCGCTTCTGTTAAAACTTCGATTATCTCAATTTACTTCCTTATCGATCCATTCACAAATATTCCACCATGTAAGAAACCAATTAACTTAAACCCTCGTCCACACATCATTCTCCATGCAAGCAGCACCCCATCATAAAATTCAAATTATCACACAAAGCACGTTCAATTCCAAAGCTCTCCTCCCAAGTCCGATAAACACATCTCATTACACAATAAAACCTCGTTTTTCCTTCTCTCACGGCGTTTCGTACAATGCATAACAACGAGGCTGCATGTATTCTCGATACTTTACAAGAGAGCACTCAGACACTATCGGCTCTCAATGTTCGGGCGATCTCGTCGATCGTGGCCCGTGGCCACCGCTGTTTATTTACCGCCGACACCGGCGAGCGAGAGGTTATTAATTATCGTTTGACGCACGTCAATGAGGGAGAAACATCGTCCGGATATATCCGCCGGGAGGTACGTTTGTGTACGTAGCTCCAATTAGTCGGCGGTGAAGTGCATCCGCGAGCGAATCGCGCACAAACACAAGTGCGAAAGGCTTTGCCCTTATAGTCCGCAAATGGCCGCGGTTTTCGACTGTTTGAATGACCACGGAATAATCCATTGCCGGCATTACACTGTTGACGCGCGCTGATTCTCCACGTGGGAATGCCGATCCATGAATATAAATGTGGGCCAGTGCCGAAATCGGAGTGGAATTCGAAATAATTGTATCGTGGCAGAGTCAAGTGGGCGGTCGATGTTAAATAAAATTCCAAGTGATTTTATTTATCGAGGACTCGAGTGGTAGGTCCGTTGGTCGACCGATTAAATATTAGGATTTATAGCAATTAATTGATAACTGTTGGAAGAAATGGAGTGATTTAATTTTTATTTGATAGCGTTTTGTGATGTAGGAAGTGGAAATGATTGGAAAATAATTTGGTAGGATTTTCTGTTATTAAAATATGAAATTAAGTTTTTTTTTATCGAACCATTAACCGTCAGGTATATACCATTACGACATTAGTAATTAACCATAGACTTCAGCATCTACGAAGAAAACAGTACATTTTTCAACAGTTCCTTTACTTTTGCGCAAAAGAACAATCCATAAAATATGTACGACTACGGAAAACGCATTTCGAGGATAAAGGAGACGAAATTTATGGACTCGGCGTTTCCTACAATCAAGAATCTTTGACTACAAAGACCACCCGTGAAAGAGCTTTATCGAAAATACTAGAGACGCGAAATCGGCAAACAAATCGCTGAAGCAGCTCTTTAAAATCGGTTTCCGGCCAACCGTGACACGATTCAAAGTGGCAACACTCGGACATCCACTGCGGTTGGTCTCTCCCCGAATTAGAACCAATGGCAAATTACAACGTCCATTTTCAAGTTTTTCGAGCGTCGAAAATTCAATTTCCACATTCTACCGTCCCCTTTCCTAACTTCTCGTTCCTCCACCTAGCAGCACCAACCTACACCTTTTTCCTTTACTTCTAACGGGTTACACGTTTTTCCTGCACTCGATGAAATAGTTCTATTCGAAATCTTCCTTCCGATCTCCTACTTGAGTACTACTCTCGCGATATCCACGTTACCGTTAGAAATCGTTAACATCCAATAGATAGAAGATTTTTCTCCCCGCCTTGGTTTTCCCTACGTATACACCCTTCAATTACCGTGTCAGTGAACTCGACTTCCCTGTAATTTCATCTCGAAAACTAGGAACGCAACTCCCCGTCGAGAGATCACCGAGTTATCGGATTTGAAGTTCGTTACTTTGTTTTATGTACACTCTCTGCGAGCTACATTCGCAGGGAAACGGTGCTTCGGGCGATGTAATGAAGTCTCTATATCTTACCATGAAGTCCGAAGAAATATCGACGGTTCGTAATACACGGTAGGGTTCCTAACAAAACATGACTTCGGTAAACAAGTGTCCACTTCCTCGTGGCCGAGGGATGAGAATCGACAAGACGGAGTGGCCCTTTTTCCGTGTAATTAAGAGTTCCTCCAAGTGGGAGCTGCTTTTCGTCACTCGTCCGACTGCCACTCGAGAGTCCTCTTCTCCCTTGAGTCCTTCAGTCCTTCCACTCGAAGACTCGAGGGGCCAAGAGGGGATGGTCCTTCCTACGAAGGATCTTCGAGGAAGGTCCGACCGGCGTTCGCCAAGTCGAGATGATTTTAACCAGAGATCCTTTGTGCGTCTCTCGTAGAGCTGCACCCTCGGTCGAGAAACGTTTAATAGACAAAAGGGAGCTCGGTTTTCCGCCGCTACCTGTTCTACGTAGTCGTAACACGTGAAGATACCTTCTTGGAGAATGTAGGGATGAAGGAGAGCAGGATGAAGGGTAGGAGGAGATGTTGGAAGGGAAGATAGAAGACGAAAAGGAGAAAGAAAGGTAGAACGGTATGCGAGATGGAAGGAGTAAGGCGGAAGGGCTTAAATCAATAAATTGCAAAAGCCAAAGCCGCCGCCTTACCGTTATAACTCTCGAAGCTGGGTACCTTTGCCTTGGCGTATACGCCATCAGAGGAGACAAAGAGACTTGCACTCGAGCAGTCAATGCTGTAGGGACGACGATGGTGCAAAGGAAGGAGGATGAGGAAAGAAAGAACGAAGGAGGAAGGGCCCCGAGGCACACCGAACGCCGCAAAAGAGATTGATGTTATTCGATTTTCGGATTCGAGATAAGTTAAGGAAGAGACCCGTGGTATTCGCTGCTTCTCTCCTATAGATCATGAAATCGTTTTGTCTCGACACCTTTATTCGACGTCCTTCTCTTTCCCCAGTTTCAACATTTCTCGTGACTTTTTCAACATCTGTAAATACTCTCCTACGCGTGAAGGTATTTTTCATTTCTTTCCTTCTCTCTCTCTGTCTCTCTCTCTCTCTCTCTCTGGCGTTGATATAAATTGTAAATTATCGACTGGACCGTCGGGAAAACGAGAGAGCTTAACGCTCCTTTTTTCCTCTTCTTTGTCCTCTGACACGCTTCGCCGGTGGGTATGCGCGTATTTTACTCCTGGCAACCTATTCGTAATTAGAAACCCATTCAGAAGTACGCGCATCCACTCTACGCTGATGGATACTGACCATATCTCATGGATGATGATGGTACCTTTCATCTCTCCAAGTGCAGTCGAAGAGCACTAAAAGTGAAACCTCTCTCAAGTTGATCTCTGATTGTAATTGTGAAGGGGATCTAGAAAAAACCTCACCTCGTCTCTGCATTCGGCTTTAATTAATGCTTTGTAGCAAATAAAGCTAATATTTCAGCGGGGATGAAAAGAGGGAAAAATTTCGTAATAATATTTAACAGCGAAATTACGATGATTGCAATAGGATCGTTATGAAATAATAATTTGGTAGATTAATTTCATTAGAAAATTTTCACAGTATCGTCATTGGATTAATTTACAGTTCGATAAATTTTGCCCTAACGGACGTGTAAAATAGAAGGCTTATGAAAATCTCTAATTAAGGTTAGACGATAAGAGCAGCAAAAGAAGCACGTGGAACGCCTTTAATAAACGCTGACCGCAGAAAAGCAAGCGAGGGCCCGAACTCGAAATGCTTTTACGAGCACGCTACGTGAGTCACTTTCACGCCTCGGGGAATTGCCGCTCCCAATTAATTCGCTATTCGATGGAATGTTTCATTAAGGCGTTTATTAATCCCGTCTTATTTCTATTAACACCGATGACCTTCGCCACGAGAACTGTCTTGATCCCTGAGAAACTGGGGAGCCTGCGAAAGTTGGTCGCTTAAAAATTATGAAATCCACTAGAGCCGGTTTTGGTAGGCATCAAGATTGCCACGGTATTACGTACAAATTTAGCGGAACGATCGTATGAATTATGTTTCTTTATTCGCCCCAAAAAAAAAAAACACATTTTAATTCCATCTTTACGATACACTATTTCCCAATGGTATTTCTCTCGAAATACGAAATCGCCTTGGACTATCGTAAACGGCGGAAATATCCTCTCGTAAATAATCGACATTACCGAAAATGCAGCTATTCCAAGAGCAGTTCCATTTTCCCGAACGATATCAATTTTCGCGAAGCCGGCCGATTTTTAAAACCCAACTCGAAAATCGTCTCGCGTTCGTTCCACTTACATTTGCGTCCTTTCATTCGCTCGAAACGTGAAAGAAATGGGAAGCCAACGAGGAGAAGCCGAAATGGTGACGTCGTGACCACCTCGAACACCTTCGCATACTCAAGATTTCGTTATTCATGCTGGTACTTCTATCCATTCTTCCGTTCGCTGATCATATATTTTTCAAAAGTTCCCTTCTCCCCTACCCGGCCTTCCCTAGGACGCTGTTGGATATCGTCGTTAAATAATCAAAGAAACGACCTAAACGTCTCTCTCTCTATCCACCTTCTTCGATTTTTCTCTCCCTCCTTCGTCTTTTCCCTTGGTAGAACAAATTGACAGAACCGCCTGGGAATTTAACGACCGTACTAAAACCCGAATGATAATACACGGCCGCGTGTGAATACACATTACACACGACGCAAAGCCTCGCACGCATATTCTAATGTGTATGCGCATGTAGACGCGTGTACATAGTGTCGACATGGCGGACCCACCGCGGAAATCGGCAGGTGGGTGGATAAGTAGGTACGTTATGCGTTATGCAGACGTGGCTAGGCACCTACCGCACCTACGAAATCCGACGAGGATGTACTCATAGGGTGGTCACGAGAAATCTGTATCGGAACATCGTAACTGTGCGATAGAATCGCGACAGATTAAATTTTTTTGGATCTTTGGACTTGAATTTGATTTGAGTGAGTGGGACTTATGGCTTTGAATATATTGGAATGGATGAGTGACATTTGTAATAGAGTTGTTCGTGAGGGTGGATTTAGGTTTTGATTTTAGCTCTTTGCGGTTAAATGTGTAAGGGAGTGAGATAAATTTGCGGTGTAAGGGAATTGTGAAAGTTGAAATTTGGTTTTGTTCTGGATTTTAATGGGTGATGTCGTTTTAGGGTGGATTTTTAATGACGTAGATGTGGTGGAATTAAAATGTAGGGTGACCACGAGAAATTTGTAACAAAATTAATTATTTGGCAGAATTATTGTTTTGAAAAATTTAGAACTTTGTTTTTAATTCTGAAGATAGCGGACTAGATTTTCTAGAATCTATGGCTTTCACTATAATTATTTTTTTTAATAAGAATAGCCATCGGTACGACGAACTTTAGGGTGGAAACTTGACCCAGGTGCGATTTCTCACCATCGATTATTTTTTCTGTGTCTACACAGAACCATGTTCAATAAAAAATAACAATTACTCGAAGCGATTTCTAATTCACAATTATTAAAACTTTCTTCTGATCGAAGAAACACACCCCTAAATTTCCCTGTAACCTTTCTCTTCTGCCCTATGGATAACGAAAGTCAGAATTGTTGGAACCGGGATAATTTATCCGTCGGAATTTTCATAGAATGCTTGTTAATTTCACCGCATTATATCGAGTATATTCTGGCTTTGATAAAATTTGAATTCCGCACACAGTCGATGCTCGCTGTACACCAACAATTTCGCGCGAAGTATGTAAATCGACGTGCAGTTAAAATTATGATACTGCTCCACTAATTTGCATTAATGATGAACGATACAGTATGCAAAAATATTGGCACCGTGAAGTGGTGAAGCAAATTTCAAAGAATATCCAGCCGTCTCACTTGCCAATAATACTCATCAGTTATTCGCAGAAAAATCACGAGAAACCGACGTCTCCCGTTGAAAAGGATTGAGATTTTTCAAGTTTAATCGAATCCTTCTGAAAACAGACAACGATGATCATCAATAGAATAAATGATTCCGTTTGTGTTTAGTTCGTTACACGTCATTATCCCCGAGCGTGTTTATACCTAATGCATTAATCATTATCGAGATGGAGAGAGAAAGAGAGAGCAGCGAGATATCGATTGCGTTTCTCTTTGACAGCAACGAGAATATTTGGAGCGTGCAAATATTAGTTATGCACGCAACATTGCTCATAATTTGATCCTGCCATTTCGATCAACAGGCAGGCATATCTTTCATTTATAACTGACTGTGGGATGAACGATACCCGAATTAGATCTCCTTTATTATTCAAGGCGCGCGTCGATGGCTTTCCTCCCGACAGGATAATCAATCAAATAATAACAATTATTCCAATAATTGTGATTATTTGCCAGCAGTGCACTGCGATGTTTACGCAGAAGTGCTCAAAGGATCCGTTTGCCCGTTTACGTTTATGGAGATTAGTTTCACTATTATTTGCCGATAACTTACGTTTCGATTGCGATCCTTGCATTGCATTAACACGCTAAAGTTACATGAAGTGTATTATAATCCTTCTAAAGAGGAGAAACAAAATTACATTATTTGTTACTTCTGTTTCGAATACTTCTTGAAAATTTCTTAACGAAGGCTACTTTCAGAACGTCTCGTGGTGGTTAAGATTTATGGGACCCATTACGATCCTTAAGCCTGTGCGTTCCTGCGTCGAGAAATACTCGATATAGCTTTAAACTTGATTTTATTTTCTGACAATTTAACATCAACTTTCCGATTTCATAATAATGTTGTAATATTACCTAAATATCCATCAGTACCCATAGATATTGATGTCATTAAAAAAAAAATAATAATCAGTGGTAGAAAATATTTTGGAATTAACTTTATTTAGGTCACTACAGAATTAACAAAATAATTCAGTAAAGATATAATTTTAATAGAAACAGTTTCACTTGAGCTAAAATGACGAAACTAGCAAAATACCGGTGTCGTTCAACGTGTTAATATTAAAGCTATCCGACGATATTAATACAGTACAATTCACCGCAATTACCGCGAACCTCATCTCTGAGAAACGTCGCTACATTTTCACATTAAATTACATTTAACCAAAAAGCTACTCCAATTTTTCCACCATACTCCGCAGGGTTTATAAAATTTCAGGAAAAGTAATAATCTCTCATAATTAAATATTACTACATCATTCTCATTAAAACTACCTGCCCCTAAAGTTCTACAAAATTCAAATAACCATTGATCACCTACCACACTGTCCACATACCCCATAAACATAGTCCATTCCCCTACATAAGAATTCCAAAGACTCCCACCGTTATAAATTCAAATAATTTTCTAACAAATCACAAACCAATTCCATTCGTCCCAATATACCCACCATTAACTTAACCATAAAAAAAACTCTCATTGTATTCAATATGTTTCTAAGAGGAGTACTTTGTTAAATCAGATTGTTCCCTTCAGAGTGCATCGTGTTGAAAACAAGACCGATTACGTCGATAACAGACGCATTACGCTTAAGCGACTCGCCGATTTCACCTCGCGAAGGACAATTTGAACGTTGTTTGCCGGTCACCCCGTATACAGAGAATGCCAGCCGATAGATGCGCTGGTATGCACTTAGGGTACAATACGCGCGGGTACATTGTGTCTCTCACGTAAGCGTTAATACCGACACAGAGAGTCGGAGGGGGCGGTCGAAGGAGACAGGGCAGAACAGTGGTACCAGGAAGGACAGAAGGACCAAGGAGAGAAACCATGAACAGGACAGAGTGAGCGAAAGAAGGATAGAGAGAGAGAGAGAAGGAGAGAGGAACTTACCCAAGCTGATACAGCTCCGTTGCTTGCAGAGGATCGCAATGCTGCGACATTGTTCCCGTTTGCGGTGGCTTCGCCGAACGTGTCCTGGGTACGAGCTGTGGTAGCCTGTACGTAGAGGGAGGATGGGGGAAAAGGGCGACACAGGAAGAACAGAGGGTACTGAGAGGTGGTTATACGTAGAATGGATAAAACGTAGGAGAAAAAGTGGAAAGATTCAGTAGATACTACAAATCTGAATGAAAATTGTGAATCTTTTTTGGTCAGGTAATGAGAAGACACTTGTGGCCTTTGAAATTCGGTTTAACTTGTTTGCTGGGAATTGATGAACGACAGATTAACCCATTCACTGCCAGAGAAACTAAGCAAATATTAGCTTACGTGATAAAATTTGAGAAGATGACAGTAAGTTTTTAAAACAGTAATTTAATTATTCAAAAATATAATCTCAACACTTGTAGTGATACTAAGAAAATTTTTGTTCCAAAAATGCTACCCACGTTCGGCTGTTAATGCCAACTTATTAATTCCAACTTATAGTGCAAAGACGAGATATCTCGTAGTTGGCAGTGAATGGGTTAAAAGGTATTCGAGATATTTTCTATCGATGGTGTTGATAGTATGGGAAGTTTTTGGTGGAAATATTAGAGATGTCTTTGATAGGGAAGAAATGGACGAAGAGGAAGTAGGAATTTTATTTTGTAGCGGAGAACCGGTAATTCAGGATAATGGAGATTGGAAATAAGATATCGTTTGGAGTGATTGACTGGGGAGAGATATTAAAATTTGTGGGAGGAGAATTGTGTGCGTGTACGTCCGGGATTAAATTTCTGTCGATGCTATGGCGTACTGGGAACGTGGATTTTCCATATTTTCAGATATATTTTCCGTATGTACCCTCCTCCAACGTCGTACGTCTAGGTGCGCAGGTATTACCTGCAGTTTTCAAATCAGCCAAGACCTGACACTTTGCGTCAGCTTTCGTCAGCTTCTTTCTCTCTCTCTCGTTTGTTAGAAAAAGAGATTATGTGTGGGTGAGAGAAAGAGAGAAGATTGGCACGAGATACGAAAGTTGGAAATAAAAATCGACGTGTCTGGTGGAGGTGAGGATAGAGAGGAGAGATTGGAGAGGGGCCTCGGATTTGCGGGAGAGCTTCGACGAGGCTCTTTCTATCCATTACGATCGGATGGGGAAAGGCCGACGGTGAAAAGTGTTTTAAAGGGAAACGCCGAACGCCTGGATCGTGCTTCATATATGCTTTTTATGTCCATGAGATTTTTATGGTTTTAATGACGCTCTCGCGTCGGGAGGATTTAAACTGCTTTTAAATTCCAAGCGCCGCGGCTTAAACGGGAAATCCATTTTTTTTTTGAGGTAATGTAACTGCTGTAATAGAAAGAGACAGCGACTCTCTTTTATACCTTTCAACGAAAATATGAGCATCCGGATAAAAGGTTTCTTTTACCTCTGTATTTTTGATTCACCAAACGAACGAATTAATGTTTCATCAGTTATGTTTCAAATGTTTCTCGCGACTCTCAATCTGTTGCGTGAAACAAACTTGGCTATTACGAGGCATGTTTATGTGAATTTTCCAAAGAAATTCTTGGATATGACGCGAATTATGAAAATATAGAATGACAGGGTTGAGATAAGCAGAGACAATGTATATTTTCGCCCTGAATTTTAAAGCTCTGACTGCACCATAATTTCTTTTCTAAATCTCTTCCTCGATGCTCTTTTAGTTTATGCTGACACTCATATATACAGAGACATTTATTTACCTTTTGGATCAATGAATTTAATTCCATCCATGTGCCAATTTCATATCGGTCTAAAGTTTTTCTCTTTAGGAATGAAATATTATCGTATTTTTGATATTCGTCAAATGAAGCGAAACCACTTTATTTATCACTGTTGTGCACGTTTTCAAACATGCTAAATTTATTTCCTCTTTGATAAATTTCGAAACACCTCGACAAATGAAGCTAGCAAGTTCGCCAATTCAGCTGATATTCACATTCGTTCGTGAAACGGAAGGTCTCTTCTCTCGTTCCAGGAGTAGTTTCTCACGGCCCGATTACTCTTCCAGCGCCTACAATCGCTAATCCATACATCCATCAATCATAATCCAACAATACCCTCAAACATTAGCAACTATTCAAATAAATCACTATTTACCGATATTCTCACATCCTCGTCTAACCCCAGTACCATAAATCTCAATAAATTATTCTCACATTCACACATCTTCACGTTTTTCTAAAATTACACGTCACAATTAACAAAGAAACATACAAAATGAATCGAAACATCGTTCATCCCTCAAAAGTAACTTTAAGAAAGAAAAAAAGAGTAAAGAAAATTCCAAGATACTCTTTGAATTCCTATCGAAAGCAAGGATAAGAAAGAGTAAGAGGAAGAAGAGAAAGAGTGAAAGAGTCACGAGAGAAACCGATCGTGTCCATCATCCACGTTGTCCCGAAAACGAAGCGGCCGAGTTCTCCGCTCAGGCTGGATCAGCCTTTATTCTTTATTATACCGGCCAGCGCGTTTTTTCTCGCGAGAATTATAGCTCCGGAATACCAGTTTGCCGCGATGGAGGGTGAGATCACGAAGGCGAGCGCGACTGATGGAAGAGGACGATGGACGGTCAGACGAAGGAAACCTCGAAGATGAGAGGACGCGGGCGAACGAAAAGAAGTGAATGAACATAATGTATCTGCTGACGATCGGGGGCCATGGTTACATGAGGTTCGAGGCGCAATTATGCAGCGAACTTCATCCTCGCCTTGTGGTTCGCCGCACACCATTTCGAGCCCGAGGGCCGAGACACCTACCTCGATAGACCCGCAGCTAAATCACCTATAGCTACATGTGCACATCTGTATTTCCGTTAATCCTTGTGTTCGCATTCTATCCGTCTGCTGTATCGTGTCTTATCGAGTGTACGAGATCAACCGATTATTCGGTGTTACTTGGATCTGCTGAGTTTATGCGTTAGATGAAGAAACAACTTGTAGAAGAAGAATAGGAGATTTGGTAAAAATTAAAATAAGTGTATTTTCTTATGCGTGCACTTATGGTTGCTAGTGCTAAAATGCATTAATGCATTTGCATTGTGAGTGAACAGGGGTATATACAAACAGCGTCAATTATTTGTACGAAATTCGTCGATTAAGGGGGTCATCCCATGCGACAGCAATTTTTCTTCGCTTCGTTTTGGAATTTCTTTTGTTGAAGTATTAAAATGTATAATCTTGGAATTTTTACTACTCGTTTGTTGATACTTTTGTGATCTATTGGAATTTTTGCAAGCAAAAATAACTATTTTGATTGACTTTACATCGTTCCAAAGACACTCATGTATTTTTGACGGCTGCCATGAGATCAAAAGTTTCGCTCGTTTGAAAATGAAAAAATCAAACTAGTCTTCTATTTTGAAATACCGTTATACTTAGGAATATGATGGGGAGATTGGAAGTCTTGAAATTTTAACGCAGTTTGACCGAATTTCAAGACAGTTGTGTGAAAAGAAAAATATTATTTTTTAGACAACTGTCCATCTTGTTATCCCCGATATTTATCTCAAAGTTCTTCAGACAAAATACTTTCCGATATGAAATTTTCTTTTGAAAGGTTTCGATTCGAACCAGAGACTATGCATTTTATGTAAATTCTCTACAATCTTCGTACACGTCCACATTATTCCACGTAATACCAGGAAACTTTACTGTGGCTGTAATAAGAAGATTCCACACGATAAAAAGATAAGAGAGTCATAGAAGATCGAAAAGAGGACACGGATCGACGATGTGGAGCTGAAAATTGTTCGTAGCGGCACTCACGAGTCAGCAGGAACGTATTTCTTTTGAGTGTAAAGGGATCAAAGTTCCTTCGGCTCTATGCGAATCCGATTAACCTTATTTTCAGAGCAAGTCGGTGAAATCGTGAACATTGATGCCATTCGTTTATCCACCAAACTGTCTATCACTGTATGCATGGCTTTCATGCCCGTTTATTCACGCAGCCGAGTATACTCTACGACGATCAAAGTCGTCCACGAGAATCTTTCGAGAGGTCGGCCTGTTACTATTGAAATTCAATGATGCATTTCCTGATAGGAGTGGTACCGTGTACTTGACGTTGTGATAACCTACTGGAGAATGTATTTGCACTGTCACCCTTTGTTCTACTTTGGCATAGGGTCAACGAGTTTCTAATTGCAGCTTGGAAACAGAGAAATGTGTGTGATTAAAAAAGTACTTTGAATTACAAGCCACTACCCCAACGACGTGGGTAATTCGTTCTATATTGTGTGGAAGATGTGTTATTAAAACTTTAAGACTTGATGGAATATGATGTCTGTCAAAATTCACTAAGTGCAGCTTCGTAGAAATTGATTTGAGAGGGGTGGTTGAAATTCTTACACCCTGTCATACCGAAATTGAGATCTGGAAAATCTGTGCGACGGAAATACTTAAGCTTTTAAAGATAATTGACTGTTAAACATTTTGTTTATAGATTAGGTAATATTTCACAGATATTAGGAACCTCCTTCGTCTCGAAAAATGTCTTACTACTCCAACGTCAAAGAAATTGATCACTCGTCTACAACGAATAATTTAGTATTTGCCAACGAATCGAATTCCTGTTGTGGAACAAATTAATTAAAATTTTATGCCGCGAAACTAGCTTCCAAGCTCGGTTAAATGAACCTTCATTAGTGCTCAAGTTTCTTTAAAAAGACAATAGCAAGATGCAAAGTGCAGCTATAATTGGTTCGCAGAGTGATCTAGACGTCGACAGAGTTTAACACAAAAACGTCCATTGCATTGGAGGGTGATGATCGAAAATCAATAAAGACGATAAAGAGCACAACCAAATCGACTCGCTAACATACGCGAACTACTTCTTGCATAATAAATCTCCTCTGTGAGATCGCGCGAGCAAGCGATGGTACACGTACAAGGAGAAGAGGAAGGCGCGAAAACGAATCCATTCGATCGGCGAAACGTGTGTATCGATTGCACGACTACAAGCGAAAACGTGTCACTCTGGCGCGATAGCGGCTATCTCGACACGATATACCTTGTTGTTTTGCTCAGCAAAAGTTTCGACGTGCTACTGAATCCGGATCCGCGAAGTTACGAAGCTCCGACTTAACGATTTGAATTCGAAATCGGTCGTAATTTTCATCCTGGTAGACCAGCTGCAGAATCTTTAATTGTATTCATTTTACACACACGGAAACGGATAACTGAAAGTGGCAGAGTTTTCAGTTTCTTCACTCTTTAATAGCCTCTCCTGACTTTAACCCGTTAGTCTACAATAACTTGTAACATTCGTGACGCGGTAAATGATGTAGAAAATTTTGAAATCTTTCAAAAACTATTAAATGGAAAATATCAGTTGATCACGTAACGGTCAAATTATTTCTATACTTTTTTAATCGCAATAAAATGATTCGAAATGAAGTATTTATAATAATTTGCATAAGTCGTCATCTAGTGTAACAGAAATTTCAAGATATTAAAAATGAATATATACAGTAACTCTAAAATTTATAAATACACAAAAAACATTATTGTTCAATTGCATTTAAAATATTAAGATTAACTACAGTCGAATCTCTCAAATTTAGCGGTCAAAGTTATCAGAAAAACTAGTTTATATTTAACCAAGCAAGATAAATAAATAATTTTTTTTTAAATTAAAACGTTTGCTTACAATAAACATTAAGTAAAATCTTATCGATGAAGAATTTGAAAGTACTAAACGACAATACAATTAATTACTTGTATGTCTGAACAATTCATTTTTTACATCATAAGTATAGTTGTTAATTAACGTTAATTAAAGTTAGTAATTAAGTATATTGTATTAATGCATTTTTATATTAAATATATTTAACCTTTTAATGACAAAGTCCAGAATGCAGTATTGAGAAAACATTGTCACGACAAAAATATGCTGACAAGTTGTGAATGGTTGGTTTAATTAATAATATATTTAACAAAATGATTATTATAAATTACTCGTCATGTAACACCATATCAACGTTGTTAAGACAACACAATAAATATATATTTATTTTTTTATCTATTATCATATTCATTCATGTTAATAAACTAGTTTATATTTAACCAAGCAAGATAGATAAATAATTTTTTTTTTAAATTAAAACGTTTGCTTACAATAAACATTAAAAATAATTAATTATCTGCTTACTTCACTGTCAAGGTTATGTCACATACCTTTAAAGCTTTCAACAATGATGTTTGCCGAAGATTCAACATTTTTTCTCTTCTATCCGCTTTACACCCACTTAAACAATTTTTGATACAACACACTTTCACCATTTTTTAAATTTATTAAATTTGACGCATTAAAAACAAATTCAGAGCAACTCGAATAAACAATAAACGGATGACTTTGTTTATCTATCTTATGACGTCAAGGGGATCGCTGCGATATTAACGCTACCCTGGTGGTGAGGATAGGTATTATTAACTTGCCGTATTTTCGATAGACACAAATTTGTTTAAAACGCCTATGTCGATCGTTCTTGGCCGTGACTTGACCGATCAGTTCTGCGCCATATTGCGAGAATACGAAGCGCAGGTGACACGTTCGATTATCGAAATCGCAACTACCCGATTCGAGAATCGCAAGAGTAACTGTCATGGCGGCCGGGGCGCGTTGTCGTTCGAAGTACGTCGCGTCGCGAAGCATTTTTACTCTGTGCATCGAGTTTATTTCTAAAAAGTGCATTTATTTGTTAATAATCGGTTTGCCTGTCGTCCCGTGATCGTGCTCAAAGATTTTCCTGGCCAATTCCGATGCATGGCGACGAAATTGAAGACATGGATCTAAAACGCCTATGTCGATAGTTCTCCTTCCATCTAAGCTCCGTAATATAGTCTATCTTTCTCATATAGTACCTATCTTCGTCGGCGCAAAGAAATGCGCAGAAGTAAAAAGTGAACATAACCTTTCCATACAAACAAAATAAAAAAATTTGATTGGTTAGTAGCATTTAACTGGTGGGCATAGGAGAAGTTTCATTATGAGAGATGACCATGTTACATTTTGAGAGAGGTTTCACTTTGAGAGGTTACATTATGAGAGATTCGACTGTATATGAAAATCGAACGAAATTATTTGAACTTTACTTAACCGACGAGGACGTTGATCGCAAAGTGTTATCAAAACAAACTCGGCAGTCCTCGGCATTGGCACCCTGCTGTTCCTTTCGTTGATCCTGTAACAATAACAGGTCGCTTCGACGTTCACCTTGCTATCAGTTTGCCGTAGGCCGCCGACGAGTAATCACTGCTCCGCGATCGGGTTTAACTATTTTCACCTGTTAGTGCGTGTGTAATAATTTCGAAGACGAGATTTTGTGTCACCGAATACCTCTCTTCTTGTGGGCTACTCGGTAATTCTCATGGTGCCTTCACTCTTGCCATCGTAAGTCTACTCTTAGCCACCTACGCAACGAATCACCATATTTCTGAGGTAAAACCAATTCGTACTACTATTTCTATAAGTTAATTTTAACTGCCATTACACATTTTGTTCTTAATTAAATACGACCACAAAGGGTTAATGTAAGAGTATTAAAATACAAACGGAGTATCTCGTTTGATACAAAAGCTTAAATATGTAATACTAATATGGTTTTATCCACTATATGTATCTGAATCTGGGTTAACCAGGATTCAGATGTGTGATCCGTTTTTTTCGCAATTATATATTCAATTTTGTGGACCAGAGCAATTTACGTAATAATAAATGATCCAAACTTTATTGATCCCTCAATTTTTTAATTTGGAGGGTATTGATTGAACTATATTTAATGGAAAATGTATAAATGAAATTTGAATAACGTAACGAAATTATTTAAATGAACACTGTTTACAAAATCTGCACATATTTTTACACGACCGTAATTAACACTAGATTTACGGATGTTGATATACCTATTTTTCTGAAGCGAGCCAATTTAACTCGCACAAGAAAATTAAAGTTCTTTGCAAAGAAAATAGTTCCAAATCAATTTAAATGAAACATTAACCAACCAATATATTATATATAATAGTCGAATTTTGAATGAGCCAAATTGGCTCCGTAAATCTAGTGTTAATGCGATCCACTTTTCAAATTTGATAATAACTCCTGCAATTCAACAGTATTGAAATTCTATTGAACTCTTTATTTCAAAATTTCGAGAAAATTGAACGAACTTTATACAGAGTAAATTGCGGAAATTTATTTAAAAGGTTGTAATAAAATTTCAATAATAAAGTATTGTTGAAGCGAACGTATCATTCGACGTCGTTGGTTCACATTTCACGCGATACAAATATTCGCAGAACACGTAGCGCAATCTCCCTCGCAATTTTCATTTTATTTATTCCCATTATGAATGAATTCTAAACCAGAATTCTCTCCTTGTCGACGAATTATTCGATATGCCTTTGACGAGAGACGAAAGCCATCTCGCATATTTGGTACTCGAGTCCCATATACGTATCGTGTCCATGTATATGCATATATGCAACAATACAGCACGAATACATACATCGTCCTGCATCAGAGGCCTTTGCCATTAATACGTCGTTATCTCGGCGCCGGTGGACAGGTATATCGGTAAGGTATATAAACGTGGTCGAGTAATAATCCGTTTCATCTTCCAGCGCGATCAAACGATCGCTCGCCGCGGTACATAATATGCGGAAAGCCGTGCGATTCTTGCCGCGCGTGTGCAACTCTTCACCCCGTTCACTTACCTACTTCCCGTATCTTCCGTGAGCCGAGTCGATATTCCGTGATATTCCGGGGTAATCGATCTTTTACCCTTTTCCAAGTGACATGGAGAACCTCACGGATCCACGATCGAGGATCATCGTGCGCATGATTGTGAAAGAGTCTATCTTTATGGAGAATATTTGTTTCGAAACCGCCGCTACTGTCGTTGAGACCAAATATAATATTTTTTTCTAAAGGGACAAGAGAGTGAAGGATGATTGAACGATAGATATTATTTTGACAGTCATCGGTTGAATCTTCTGCCGGTCTTTAGTTAACCCTTTTAATGCCGACCGAAGAAATTGATTGAATTAATAACAAATGTAGTTGCGAATAAAAAGAATGTTCATTTGGCAATAGTGTCATATAGAATACGCAATATGGAGCATAAATAGTGTATTTACAATTATATGTCATAAAATTACTGATATCGTATTGGAAACTGAATATTAACAATTCGATGTCTAGTGTTAGCAATTTTGCTAACGACGATATATCGTCGTCCAGCACTAAAAGGGTTAATATCGTATCTTTAGTTAGAATGAGTTGGTGAATGAAAGAGGTAATCTTTGCTCTACATTTATCACTGTATTAGGTACATTTCATTGTACCAGATATACAGTGTATGGATTCGATACAGTGGAGGGCTGATAGATCCTACAATAAGTTATATAATCTCTCTGATTTAATTTGATAGGATTATTAGTTTGTAATCGTGTCATAATTACTCAATGTTGAGTTGTGATATTGGAAAATTAGAATGTTCTACGGTGAAATCTAAAAATGTGATTTCATCGCGAACTTCCGGTACTATTTATGGTACAATACGCGAAGCTGGTGTCCCTCGATATTCAAACGCAATCAATTTTTCTTCGACGCAAAGGGAGAGAGACGACAAGGGTAGGGAGTCGATAGTACTCTGGGAGATAATGAAAAAAATAGAGGTTCGGGGGTTGTGACTTAATGTACCCGAAGAAATAAACGAGACCGCAGTATATATCAAAGCGCGGACAGCCGCTTTGGGTGTAAATGATATAAATAAAATCAACTTGGGAATACCGCGTGCTATTTATCATCCAGCTAAAATGCCTCGGCTTCTTGCCCCCTCTTGGCCCCATTAATAACACGAGGAAAACTCATTTTCGTTTGGTGAGCGAACGCTTCCTCGAATACGGGGCCCCGCACGCTCGCCTTAAACTGTCTCGTGCGAATGAGCTTTCGTTTGTAGGAAAAAGCACTTTTTCAAGAAAGTTACCTCGAATTCCATGAAACTTTGTCCGACGATTTCACGAATCTCCGCAGAATATGAGTAACTTAATTATCTCCTTTAAGTGTTAATCGTACGCAACACATTTCTGATTGTGAGTTGAACATTACCTCGGACGTGTTTTTATTCTACAACTTTCTTTTCATTCTTCTCCCTAGTCTACCTTCAGTGATTTCAGTAGAAAAAATTAGTAAACGATGATAATCTAATTTTTTTTTAATTCTCTTCCAAGTGAATGAAATTTTATTATCTTATTAAACTCTTGTAGTTTACTATTTATCACCATACAACAGATACTCAAATTGTTTAATGTCTCTACCATAATCCGAAAAATGTCGTATTAAACAAGTTAATAATACTTTTGCACACATTTTTTCATTTTGCACGTATAGCATGCTTCTCAAAAACTTCAAATTCATGTATTAAATGAAAGATTTTGAAATGAGTAAAAGTCCCCATCCTTGAAACTCTTCACCCCTTCTACGACACTATTATCACATAGAAACTTTAACATTCAATAATAATTTACTTAACATTTTGCATTGCAAGTGTAAATGTATTCCAAACTGTACAAACTAAACGATAACATTCTTCAGCCACAGAATTCTAGCCACAATCTGCGGTACGATTTAAAATTTTCCATCTCAATTTGATCTTCAATGCAACGAGTAGAACAAAAGTTCAGAGTCACAGGATTAAAAATTCTTCGAGCAGTCATGCTGCTCGGAAACAGAGCGAAGTATTGTCTCTAGGAAACGTGGTCGCTCGAATGATCTTCTCGTAATATTTCTGCCGGATAAATATATCCAGCCTGGGACACGACAAATCGTAAATCACAGCGTATGTCGTGGATCGTATGCGATCGATCTTGCTGGAAGATCTCGCTTCCGTGGCTGCCGAGGGTTGCATAGCGGTCGGTGTCAATTGAGAGCCACTGACGCACACCGCTGGATCTCGTACGTTTATACTACGGCTATCGAGGCAAAAGATCCGAGCGTGATTGAAGACCGATGGCATAGACGATGGACGAACCTCTAGACTGCTCGAGCTAAGAAGAATAACGTTGAGAGATAGCCAAATGATCTGGCTATCTTGATCGGGAGCGTAGAAATCATTGGAATCTATTTTACTACTAGCTATACTTTTGAATATCGTCTTATGCAGTTGCATCTCGTATAGATCAAGCTGTAGTATTCGTATATTCATTCTACCAGTTTGTACCTGCGTCAACGACTTTCGAAATTTGTATTTTATAAAGATAACTGTGATAGAAGTCTTTGTTTGGATTTATTTTTGTAATTAATTTAATTGGAAGCTATTTAACTATTAGGTCTACTTTTGAGTATCGTCTTGTGCAGTTGCATTTTATATGGAACGATGATGCACTGTTCGTATATTCATTCTACCAGTTTGTGCCTGCGTCAAGGACTTTCGAAATTTGTATTTTACGAATATAACAGTGATAGAAGTCTTTGTTTGGATTTATTTTTGTAATTATTTTAATTGGAAGCTATTTAACTATTAGGTCTACTTTTGAGTATCATCTTGTGCAGTTGCATTTTATATGGAACGATGATGCTGGTTCGTATATTTATTCTACCGGTTCGTAGCTGCAACAAGGACTTTCGAAATTTGTATAACAGTGGAAGTATTCTTTGTTTGTCCAGCGTGGTTATTTTTGTAGAATCTGTAACTTTGATAAATATTTGTTCAAGTTAAAGATACCAAGAGATTTGAATTTCAAAATTGAAAATGATAGATCTGAAACAAACAATGCGGTTAAATTGTATTTGAGGCAACGGGTCATAGACTATAATTGTTCTAGCTGGAGATATGAAAATTTGAAATTTATCGTGTTCCAAGCGAGAAGCATTTAGAACAGATCTGTACGATTATACAAAGCTAAAAAGGGAAAAACATCTGCATTAAAGAGAACAAATCATTTAGCTGGACAAACAGCCAACACACGAAAGCAGCTGGCCGATACGTCCAGCATATTGATCTCTTTGGCGAAATGGCAAACATCAAAGATAACATCCATTAACAAAACATATTCAACTTCCTCTCCCATACTCTTCATCCACCACCGAACCAGACTTCGTCTAACCCTCAAAACCTTTATCCAGATTCACTGAATTTAATACAATAACTCCCATCACCCTTTTCCTACCCCTTGTAAAAGAAACAAAAATATGCCCCGCATTTCAAAAGAAAAAATATCCGTACAAACACGAAGCGTAGTTCGGAAGTTTTTCCTCTCCCTCTGCAAATCAACTACTCAAAGAAGTGGCTACGTATCCACCTACCGAATACCTATAATTATTCAGACAACGCGGACATTCGAGCATACGGTCGGCGATACAAAGATAATGGGACCGTGATTGACTGCATCTAACAATGTACGAAAAATATTCAGCTTATTATTAGCTTTGAGCCAGCGATCGTGATTGCTCGGACGGAAAAAAAGTATATGTGGGTCTCGTACACTTATGCTCGCGCTATCGAGACGGAAGATCCGAGCGTGATTGAAGACCGATGGCCCGGCCATAGGTGCTGCCTTGTACCACAGAGGGGTAGTTCAGGTAAGAAGACGAAGGAGGAGACGAAGCAGTAGAAGAAGAAAAGAAAAGAAGTGGAGAAGAAGGATGAGAAAGAGGAGGAGGTCGAAGACGATGAAAAAAGAAAAGGAAGGTAGAACGACGGGTAGAGCGGACGAGAATGCGACCGGTAAATCGTATCGTGATACAGCGAATCCTCGGTACGAAACGTGGGCGACTCTCGTTCATTTGCGTGCGCACTTGCCCCTGTGCGTGTATTCGTAATCCTGACTGCAGTCCTGTGTTAGGTATTAGTCCTGTAATGGCACGACTGGTGACGTCGCGCCAGGAATCGCAGAAGTGCAAGGACGAGAGGAGAAATTTTACCTACGATTTATTGAGACGATTTAATAATGTTGGCTTCAACAATGTAATAAAGAATAATTCGTTTCCTATCGATTATAGTAATTATAAAAATTGAGAAGTGTATAATGACGAATAAGATTATTCGGGCTTCTGGATTCAGCCAGATAAGGGAACTTTCTGTTTAACACTTTACACTCCGAATTATATTTCTATTTTGTTACCAGTAGTTCCTAACACTTTTCAGTGTTTTGTTTGAAATTGACTTGAATCGAAAGATAAGACAATTTAAATCAATAAAGGGAGAAACGAATTCAATTAAATATCTGCTTTGCACTATTATTGTATCTTGTAAGTTGCAAGTGCAGGATAGCTCTTGAAAAAATTTCTGGGTTGCAATTATAGTTTTCTTTCGCATGTTAAGATCTATTGGTTTGGATTTGAGAAAATGTGGAGTTACACTCTACGTAGGAGCGCAAAGAGTTAAATGAGTTATGTTTAAATGTCGTGTCCTTCGAACAGAGATATGATATACGATGATAATGAAATGAAGGGGACTGAGATTATGTATTGAAAAATATGCGTTAAAATGAATATTGAAGTTATAAGCGAGAGGCACAGGATTTTTTAAAATTTTGGAAATTCAGTGGGAATAGGGTAGCGGTGTTTGGGAGTCGAAAAATCAAAGTAAGAAAATAAAGATTTCTGAGCTTGAAACGGCAATTTAGGGATGGCTCGGTACATAATAAATGTGAAATTTATTGAATTATCTACGTCTTCTTGTCTACATCTTTCTTCTGTGATGTTTATGTAATATGAGCATATTGCATATTGACATTAGATATTTATTCAGTATGGCCGTACTGAATATTTAGACTCGATATTTGTCCAGTGCAAATATAAATATAAATAGTCGTTTAGTAAATAGAACAGTAAAACCTAGATTTCCCATCGGTAGTTTTACAATTAGTGGTAAATGTTGCAATTGGTACTGCAAAACTGTCCCTGCATATACTTCATATTTAACTGTACAGATTTAAAAATTAGAATTGCGTGGAATGAAAATTTCTATGGAATTAATGAAACGAGAAAATAATAGGTGGACAAAATAGCTCCTGACAATGAGAATGAGTAGTATGACCTATTATAGAGTCGTACGTGTTGATTCATGATGAATGTACACAAAATTAGAACGACTGATACATCTTACGGGTTTCAAAACAAGGTTAAAAAATATGAAATGTTAGAAAGGACAAGTACATTGTACTGTTAGAGCTTCCGCGCAGAAAATGACTATCATATGTAGTTGTATACTTGTATACAAACGTAACCGAGCCCCCGGGAAAACGGCGAGATGACATCTGGCTAAATATTTAGATATTGGAGTAAGACATGTTTATGCTTCATTGCCTCGCGTAGTTTCTCTCCTCGTTTCCATTGCTGTCTTCTCTTTGATTCATTAACTCACTGTGATTGTTTGTTTTCTTTTGCAGGTAAGTTGTCATGTGGAGTTATTTGCGCTACTGAGCAACGAGGAAATTGATGGAAGAAGGCTGTAAGGTAGGAGGGAATAGTAAATTAATCTAAAATGCCTGATGATACCATGAAATTTTATCATGGAAATTTAGGCTATATTTAAAGTTTTGTTCATTATTATTTTTTTATGGTAAAACACCAAATAAAATCCGTAGAAATTCTTTATCGGTGTGAAATTCGATGGATACCCTACTATTCATTAGAGAACACTTGCTATTTTTAACGAATTGTTCTACTTTTATGAGAAGTAGATTCAACATTAACTTTGTTACCGTAAACATTCAATGTTACGTGAGCTTCAAAATAAGTAACAGGTTTCCCGCTTTTAAACCGTCAAAAACTTACGTGCAGCTTTGAAAATGTTTACAGCTATAATCATTGCGCCTCAAATTCACCTCTATTATTTTAAACAACGACAGATCCATGTCTTATTTTATCAAAATTAGAATAATATTTAAAATGTTTTTATAAGTATTTACAAAAAAGTTTGTCACTGCAATTGACTTTACAAAATATAAATCAATTATCGAATACTTATTCCAAGGGTAGTTAATTGGATAAGACGTTGAGATATTTTAACAGTTCTAGTCATACTTCCAAGTATGCATGATATTTCAACAAGTGTCCTATGACTTTTAACCGGAAACGTATATCATTACTGAATTTATATCATCCATGACAATAAGTCCTACGTTGGTTCTACATTATCTAGTTTCATTTCCTCCAAACTTTGCAACGATCATACAGATAGTTTCACATAGAGCACGATTTACTCGAATATCGAACAAAGTTTATGAATAACTTCGAGCAGAACGTTATACTGCACTTTAAAGTCAGAGAAAAATTCGTTTCGGACGTCTCATTGATTTGCAACTGCAGTTCGTACATCCGTGGAGTTCACGGAGTAATATCTTACTTTTTGTCGCTCCAAATGAAACATGATACTAGAATCCGACCTTGCGCACTATAGAAATTTCGTTCGTTGTTTCATATCGGCCCAGTCGCGTGATTTATACTTTTAGTTTCTGTTTTATGGTCGTCCAAGTTTGTTACGCGCGAAAAATAAAATCTATGATATATACGCCCGTCGGAGTTGAAACGTCATCGATATCAAACATCCGACATGCAACTTGTCGATTTTACTCCTCTACATTGATACATTATTCGTGTACACATAGATAAGAAGACACCTTGTCATAGTCTCTTCTATGATTTATTACTTGCTAGTATTAAGTTTTTCTTCAAATTCTCAAACTTAACACTAAACCTACCGACGTTATATCTACTAAAATCTAAATATATTCAATAACGACGTTACACAAAGAGAAGTGGCGAGATAAAGAAGATAATTAATTAACTCATTTTGCTTTTGTAAGATAGAAGTGGAATATTTACTGCATGGCTACTCTATGAATTTAGATAATTTTTAGAAAATATTTTGGAATCGGTCTTTTGACCGCCTTGGTAGGTTTAGTGTTAACAACACATTTCCTATTAGAAAATACTTTGGTATCTTATAATATGTGCATAAAATGCGTGCTCCATATGGAACAGCAATTTTTAGAATGAATAGGAAACGTAGGAGCAGTAGAAAAAATTTGGTATTCATATTTGCTCTCTTTTTACCGTGTTTTTAACTTAGTCATTCTTGCGCTTCAACAATCGACAATTGCTTGCATTTCTAAAAAGTACACGAAAGTTACACAAAAGTTTATTTTTGACCTGTATAAAAGTTTGCAGTGGTCGTGTTCAACCTAACATGCCAGGAATTATTTAGAATACACGAAAGATCGTTTTTCATCGATTGTTTTGCGTTATTCTGTTTCACTTGTTTATTTAGCTCTTATAGATGTCCAAAAGCACTCAACTTTTTCAATTCTGTATTTTATTCATGACCAAGGAACGTTTCAAGAGAAATGAAATTATTCATTTCATTTAGGAGCACGTGGTTTGAGGATATACAATTGTAAATTATTGAAATACAAAAATGACTATGTGTGTAAACCAGATTAAAATTAATAAATATTTATAAAAATCGCTACTTATTCTCAGAGTCAGACATATACGCATTATGCATATCTATTGTCTCTTCTGTGTAACGGAAATATTCATTTTGTTAGCAATTATTCAGTGTATCCTATTTGAAACATTTATCTCTAATGGCTTATCTCGAATCTGATATGAATCGATTAAATAATTAATCAACTGAATGATTACGCTGTGTATTAACCTCAGAATGATTCAAAATGTAACATTATAACAACTTAACAACTTATCATTACCGTAAAATTATTGCACAATGCTAACAAACATCGGTATAACGGACGTGACCAATAGCGACATTGTTTTCCAAGAGAGAAAATTAATTATAATTAATTAAAAGTGTTAACTCCTCTTCCCTTGCATGAATTCTGCAAAGTAGGATTGCGTAAAATTCCCCTGAGAATTTCTATCACGATGTTCAGTTTATCAGTAACTTCCTGGCAAAGTGTAGAAAAAAATAATGGACATTTTTTTCGAGCGAAAGCCGGATAATGAATTATCTCTCGTAAACTGTCTAGTCAGAGTAAACACTGTAACCATCGTAAAATTGCAGGTAATAAATGGTTCCATAAATGCGAAAACTAAATGGACAATATGATTCAATCAACCATGATTAGCCAGAACCATCGATAATTACGATTACTCGTGAAACGTCACTTATTCTCCATCGTCATTGGTGCGCGGTTTATTACAACGACATGCTTCCACGTATTATAAATTTGCCGTGTATTTTGTGTAAGCATGTGGCGCTTACACTGAGTTAATGTAGGTCATATAGTTAATGCCACAATGTTCAATAATAGCTCGGGAAATGATATCACGTAATAGTGGATAGTGGTAGATTGTCAGGAAAATTAATTACGTCCTACACGCTTCAGTCTGAGTAATGAACACCGTCGAAGTGCTTCGAATGTGATTTCATAGTCGCAACATGGACACAGGTGATTTTGAGTATGAGAGAATATTAATTCGTACTGGTTACGATGGCAATAGACTACTGAGCTGCGAAAAACGTTCTTTTTGTTATATTCGAGTATTTCAATTTCACTGTTGTCACCATTTTGTCTGAAACTTGTAATTGTAGGTGTTTCAACCCCTTGTCCTATCATTTATCCAGCAAAATCCAGAATAGAAATGTAGCGGTCAATGATCGCCACCAATTTTTCCAAAAATTGGTCTTAAAATTTTGCTATATTAAAAAAAATTAAAAAAGCTGTCATACTATTAAAGATATATAGACTGGAAATTTTTAATCACGTATATGACTCGTGACATTCGTCTTCAGCTCGGAATTTTTCATGAAAAAGATCTCTCAAAAAATCATAATATAATACAAAATTATCTAAAATTGTTAACCTGTTCACCGGGCGTGACGTATAATTACGTCATATCTGAAAGAAAACTCCAGTAAGCTAGTCGATTTTTTCTTCCTTAAAATTTTTAAACGTAATATGTTGAACGCATTACATTTTATGTCGTTTGTATCCGTTTAATCCTGACGTAGTACTTTAAATGTAATGATATTACTTCTCACTGTAAAAAAAAATATTCCAATTTGAAACAAGTTGAACAAAAATTAGTTCCCCGGTTAACAGGTTAATTGGTATAATCACGTTTATTTTTCTCCGTCAATAACACAATACAAAATGCTAAACAGTTGAGAAACTCTTTACCGAGAATTTTCTTGAGAAACACTTTTATATGATTCATAGCCACAGCAGTGAACGAGTTAACAAAGACAGTAGGTCCCATTGTATTGCACAAATCTCCCACTACGGTAATAGGTACCTCGTTACTACAATCATTCCCTCGTCATTTGTGCAACCATTAACCAATGAACATAATAAGATCCCCAATAAGGTATTTCTCGTGCCATGATATTTTCAAGTACAAAGTACAACTGAAGTAGATCGTTTTTCCGGCTAAGAAAACTAATACCAGCGTAGCCGCGACAATCGTAGCTCTCGCCTCGTTTCTCATAGAGGAAAAGCGGCCGGGCGTAATGTAAAGCCGTGCGCCTTAAGTGGCCGATAAAGCACGAAAACCGACAGCGGTGAATGGTCTCTCGTATACACCGATACACTTCTTACCTTCATGGGCATACCTTTTCCTTAAATACGAGCACACGCGAAACTCACACAACCCGAGGTAGCCGCTCGTCTCTCGAGAGGATCCGGCAGACACCACCCTCCGCCGCATTAGCACAATTTCGCCGTCCTTTCTGGGGCTAAAGTTCGCTGCAGATCGGTCCCCCTCTGGCTCGCAGAAAAGTATATCGTGGAAAGTTTTGAGCGAGCTAGAAGAGAGAGAAATGAGAGGAAGAGAGTTAGAAGAGAAAGAATGAAGAGGAGAGGGGTGGATAAGAAGACCAAGAGGGAGGTAAGGGTGAGAGGAAAAAGGTGCGAGGATGAACGACTCGCTCCTAGGGGGCAAAGTAATTATTCACATAGTTCAAGGGAGGAGGAAAAAGCGGTAGGAAAGTAGAGACGGAGGAAACGGGAAAGAGAGAGAGACGATAAGTAGAAAGGTGAATGTGAGCGCACCGAGACGCGTAGAAAAGAAAGAAAATGACGGTAGAGTTAGGGAATAAAGGACTGTACGGGCGGTGCGAGACTTGTCGAGCAAAGGGTGGGTGGATGAAGGAGAGAGGGATGAAGGAAGTTAGCGGTAGAAAGGAAGGTAAAGGAGAACGAGGAATACAGGGATGATAACGGCATCGGTGGAGAGGAATGTCGGCTTGAGAGAGATCAGGATGTTACTGAGCAGAGGGCTGGACCGGGAGGAAAGTCGGAGGAAAAGGAAGAAAACCTCGCGGGACTCGTATCCGTGGAAGAGCCACGGCCACTCAGGGAAGAGCCCTTCGGTCTTTTTGCGAGAAATTTACTGTGCTAAACGGCCGTCCTACGCTCTTGCGCTGACAGTGACGCTGGTGTCGTGGGAGATACATTTTAACCATGATTTTTCAACGGCCTTCTCTTTCTCTTGATTTTCAAATCTCGTGATTCTTCCCGCGTTGTTTACTTTTTGGGAGGTACTTTGAAGCTGGACACACTCCATGACTAAATTCTCTTTTAACTGTCGATATTTTCTTTCTCTTTAGTTTTCAATTTTATATTTGAACTACCGCAATTCATGCTATCAATGATACATAAATTTAATTGAATTTCAAAATATGAAGACAGAAGTGTTGCGAGAGACTGAAGAATTTGATTTTAAACGACAGCAATGTAGCCTTTTGGCCCCTTTTGCCAAAATCAAATTCTTATTTTCCCTTCTAATTTTTATTTTTATTCGAATCGTAGTGGAAACTATTACATAAAATATTTTAATAGTTTCTGCTTACTCATCTGTCAGCGCAAGATCCTGAGGATTCATTAATAGCGAAAAAAACTGAAATTTATGTCTAATATAACATCCGAAGCGATAGTAAAAACATTCTCCACGTGTAGACCGTTATTTAACATTAATTAGGATCATTATTATCGACAATCCACTGTTTCAACGCTCAGCACAATTTTTCATTGCTCCACGTCTCACCTACGGCGATAAATACGAGAAATCAACGTTTGCAAGAGCGAACTTAACCGCGGCTCTTAAACTTTCCATTTACGGTGGCGCTATAAATTGACGATCGATCGGATTATACGAACGTGTAATTAACGTTTCCTTTACGAGCATACGCGATGGCCTTTTTGTCGCGAATTAGTGCGCCAAGTATAAAAGTCGCGCTCAAAAGAAAATAGATCCCAGATAGAACGATTACATATGGAATTAGTTAATCCCTCGTAAAAGCCTTTCGTTTCTTTCCATGCGCAGAATTTGTCTAAAAATACTCGTTAAATCTTCAAACCCTTGGGAGAATAAAAGGAATGGAACTAAATAATAAACAGGAATCAAGTATTAGTTCGCGTTACAACCCCATATTTTGAGCACTCTGCATTACACAAAGCCGATTCCCCGGTAATTAGTAATTCATGCACGACACGACCGCGACTAGCCAGTAGGAATAATCTTACGGAAAACAACAGGATTAAGATCGGATCATGGTAAACCCTGTAAAGTATGCCGTCGTAAATTAGAGGGGAACATGAAAATTACATTATTTCCGTAGAAAAGGTCGCGACGTCGAGGTAGACGTTCAAGGGTGCCATGGGGAGGGTAATAGAGGGTGGTTGCAGTCTGCACGATCGGAGAGAAATAAATCGTGCAAAATTTCGACGCGTGTCGCAGCAGTTGGAGGTGTTTCGCACGCGCGTAAGCAAATATTTGAAATTCGTCGCGCGTCCGGCGACGAAACGTGTGTCTCGTCGATCGGCAACCATAAGCGAGCCGTTCTTGCGCGATTTCGTGCATAGAGAATTGTTTCTTTTTGTCGTATTTGACGACATCACGAATAAATTCCGCTTGAGTCACGAGGAACTCGAGAGATTTCATTTTTGTCAAATAACGGAAGTTCGATTGAGTGAAATAACACGAGGGGGTGGAAGTTGTTTGCTGTTTTTATGACGCTTCGATTGTTGCGACGTAAGTGATTGAAGCGGATGCGTTGCGAAAGGGTGAGGCTGTTTACCATCTTGTCAGGAAATGCTAGAAATATAGATTAAGTCTGAACAATGAGGACTATGATCATTATTTAACACTAGAACTACCGGCGTTAAATCTATCATATTTCAATTTATTAAATAAGCACTTTAAAAAAGAAGAAATCGAGTAGCAGAAAGGATGATCAATTCAGTGATTTATGTCTTTTGTGATGGACCCAGAATTTTTATTCTATGGCTCTTCTATGAACTTGGAAAATTTTCGGAAAAAGTTGTGTACCAGTCATTTTGACTGGTTTGGTAGTTCTAGTGTTAACAATGAAGTCACCAAGGCCGTCAAAGTGACCGATTTCCGATCCTTTTTTAAATTCCCAAACTTGATAGTGAAATCATACAATACATATTCCTCTCCTATCTACGAAAACTTAACTTACTTTTCTATTGTTAAAAATCTGACCATTCCACTAGTCTTTTTAACTTGAAAATATCTTGAACAGCGCTTATATCTGTATCATTCTAAACCCAGTGTTCTACTCCGTTCCTAAAATATGTGTAAAACTTTTCATTCAAAACTTTTACTTCGATCCAAGTAAAAAAGAAGAAGAGGAGGGATACGAATGAAAGTACTTTTATATCTCGCAACGATTAAAGTTTCTATCTAAGCAATGCATTATTATGATCTATCATACGAGCACCGAGGTTGAACGAAGTGCTGTGCAACTTGGAAAATAACAATTCTGTATAACGAGAAGATAGAATGAAAAGCTGCTGATACCGGAGAAAAGCAGAAGGTGGTCGGTT
Organism: Cerceris rybyensis; assembly: GCA_910591515.1. Lineage (NCBI taxonomy): Eukaryota > Metazoa > Arthropoda > Insecta > Hymenoptera > Crabronidae > Cerceris > Cerceris rybyensis. The sequence goes on from OU342799.1 coordinate 15,186,762, forward strand.
TTGCAATTTGAACGCATTGCGACATTTCGACCGAAAGGCAAACCTACTCTGTCTCGTTCCAGTCTCTTTTTCCCTGGCTGAGCCTCGAAGCCGTTTCCCCACCTCCTTTTCCCCGTTCCATCGCAACAACCCGGATGCACCTCCTGCGTCTACCCGCCGGAATGCGCCGGAATTCCGCGGAGGCTGCGTTGGACGAGATAAATTTTATTTAACTCTCTTCGTGCTGGCTGATGGGCGCACCGTTGGAAGCTCTCCTGGAAAAAAGTAGAAACGGGATGGCAACGAAAAGAGAGAAAGACAAAGAGAAAGACAGGGGGGAAGACGGAATAAAAAGGAATAGGAGAGGGAAAAGGGGAAAAGAAGGAGAAAGAGAGGAAATCGCCATGTTTTCCACTTTTCTCCGCGGAGATTCGCCGGCACTGTCGATATGAATTGCGGAAAAGAGGAAGTACGGCCCTCAGCTTCGTCGTTGCTTTCAACTCTCCTCCCTGGTTGTACTCTTAGGTCGGAGGTCTCTCACGACACTACCTCTTCCAACCTTCTGTCCTTTCGTTTTCTCTGGTATTCGGAAATTAAAGTGACGCCGCACTTCGTCGACACTGTGCAGAACAAGTTTTCAATTGTTGCTTCGTAAACGACACCGGATAGTGATCAGTAATTTCAATGGTTTCCTTAATAGTTTGTCGTAATTTGCAGATCGAACGACATTGGGATGCAAATTGATTCTGAGATTGAGATCTCAATTGATTTTGTAGCTCGTGAATTAAAGAATTGTCTCTTATTGTGTTTAATGAGATAGCAAGTATTTTTTAACGTTTACTACCTTCATTTTTTTTCTTTATTATCAGCAAAAAGAGAAAAAATGTGTTTCTAATTTTGGAAATTATTTTTCCGACATCATTGTGGTCTTTAGTAATTCATAATTTGAACGAAGAACATTGTAAACACCTTGCAGTGTTTGATTATCAATTAATTCATTTATCAAGTAATATTAAATTAGATATTAATATTAGAGATCTTGCAAGAGCCTACAAGCTAAACTATTATTTTATAAAATTTTCGACCGATATTATCGTATTCTCCCCAAATTCCTTAGCTGCCATAAATTGCAACTTTCATCAGACGACATTCACATCACACCCCCGACAAGGCAATCCTTTCCTTTTAAGGATACCAATCATCATGAATATTTTGCGAAACAAAATCAAAACAAATCGCTTCATATTACGATGATATTACGCCAGTCTTTATCATACAAATTCTCAACGTCTGGTATTTCGGGGGATAATTTACGAAGAGCAAATCAAGGAGAAAAATTCATTCAACGATATCTACGCAGATACCACGGTGCTAAAATACTGCACTCGAGCGCACCTCGTGTGCAGAGGTGAGGCATTATTTGTAATCGTCGCCAACGGTGGCCACGCAACCGATTCGGAATATAATTCGCCCGTAAATAGTCTCGTGGCATTCCAACCCTCTTACCATCCTCTCTACTCTGACCAACTCTATAAACAAAGCGCCGGTCTGTTTCTTCTCTTTTCTTCCCTTTTTGCGCGCACTCGGAGAAGAACCGTATGCACTGCACCGGCGATATCTGCGACTGCACCTAACCGAATGCAGCAAAACGAGCCAGGACACCAAGTGGACGCATATATAATATCTATGCGCCTCTCTATCTCCGGCTCTCTGCGTGTACGTTTAAATGGAAGCCGTAACGCCAGCTCGAAAGTGCGATTCTAAGGGTGATAATCGACTACGGAGATACGCATAAACGCTTCCTTTCCACTTCGTTCCTCCGTGTTTCGTCTTTCTCGCGATCTACTTAAGTTCACTTGTGTTTGTTAATCGTAGTTGGTACGAAGACGACTGGGTGGTGGTATTGACACTTTGTCGAACGAGATATTTATCAATATTGAGTGATAATTATTTATTTGGCAATGCAAAACGACCTTTTTGTCTGAGAGTTAGACTGTTAATGAATACGAGTTATAAATTACTATTTGTGTAATTATATTTCAACTTTTCAATTCTAACGGTGTAAACATGCGGTGATAGGCTATAATTAAAGTTTATCTTAGGCCATATATATGCGTCGCTGTTAAAGGGTTAATGAAGAAGTGATGTTGAATATAGTTGTGTGCATAGTTCCCTATGAGTTGGAATTATATAGTCCGACAACTGAAAGATGGCTAAGCAGGGGCGGAACCTCTTGTTTTCAAACGTCTATTTCATTTTTGGAATCCTCAAATCCACCCTCTGGAAGTAAACATTCCGTGTAATCGTTGTCACTCCGTATTTCTATTCGTTTCGTTGAGTAAATGCGACATGGCTATACCTTCCACAAATTGGACTTGCATTCTTTTGCCTAGCCATCTTTATGTTGTGAGACTATATAATATTTGGTGTAGTAATTATATTTCAATTTGGAGAGGTATGTATCTCTAAGAGAATTAATGTTGAATGGTTAATTTGGAATATTAACTTCAAGACATTATACATTTTGTAATAATTTCAATATTTATAAGTTTATAGCAATATAACATAAGAAATGTGGCAGCAAGACGCCTTGCATCTAAACATAACGAACTCCACCGCATAAAAAAAATTTGTTTTTAGTCCCTATCATCTTCTTTACGTACTTATAAATGATAAAACTTTTTTTTTAATCCGGAGCAAAAATAATTCAACTTCTGTCCTCCGGTTTTCGTTAATACTCATTATTTGCTCAATTACCTGAGCTTTTACTTCCTCAAAAGTAACTTTTGCAATACAGAAAATCACTATATTGACTCGATCAATACAATTTAGTAGCAGAATACATCGACCACCATCAACGACTAACGTCGCAGTCGCTAAACTATCATTTTCGACACAATCGACCGACCGCACGAATTTCAACGTACGATGAATCGAATTCCCCTCGAGACTTACATAGAAATTGTATGCTACACTTAAAGGACTTTCGTTAAAAGCAACCGAAATTCCAAACGATCACCAAATACGACGAACCAGATTCCAATGCGCAAACCACTTGCAACGAACTGCACCTAAGCGTAATCCCTTCTCGTGCGAGAGCTTCCGCAAGAACAGAGGGGGGTTCGTCTCTAAGGTCTGTCGACCGCGAAAATAGATAGCAGAAATTGAAGCTTGCAAGTCGAGTCAAGGTAAACGGGCTCTAAGAAAAGCTCGGACCATGTAATACCCGGGAGGGAGGTTCGAGTTAGGCGAGAGAAGAGGGGGTGTGTTTTCTCTCAAGAAACGAGGTTATTCGCCGTGTTAAATGCTCGGCTAAAATTGAGTAGCTCTTCCTCCTGCAACAGCAACGAAAGAGTAGGATGGGGTTAAGCGGCGAGCAACAAGAAGAGGTAAACTCGAGGGAAAATACAAGAAGGTTAGGATACTGAAACGACGGAGGTTCATCTTTACCAAGGGCTGGTTGGTAAAGCGAGTAGATCATAAGGGTGAGCTTTAAAGGACGGTCATTTCTTAAACTGCGCTCATAGTGAGAAGAGTTTTGGTCGAATGAGCTATCTTACCTTTTTTTTTCAACCTTCGTTCCTCTCTTCGACGACCGTCGTGGAGAGATGCGATACAACTCCGACGAGGGAGTAAACTACGAGAGTTTACCCGTGACTATAAAAGTTGGTAGACGCTGCTAATGTTTCATTTACATAAATGACAGTCCTGAATCGGGGCTTAACGTGATTTTCGCACGTTCACGAAAATACGGCGCTCGGGGAAAGGAAGTTGCGAAAACGAGGGATTCTCGCGGGGGCGAGGGATGAATGTTTTCGTTGTCTTTCCGGAGAGAGATTTGCTATGTTTCATCACTCAAGTTTCCATTAACATATTGTATGCCATAAAGAACACAGACATTTACTTAATAATGACATTTATTTAACTCAAGTTACAAAAATACAAATAAAAAAAAAATAAGTAAAATGTGAAAATTTTAATTGAGTCATTTGTCCGCATTGGTCATTTAATTAACTAAAGAATGCTGACAGAAATGCAAGTATATTTTAAAAATAGGAAAAGTCGAAGGATAGGAGAAATCGAAGAGAGAGAATTAATTGGTATAAATTTATAGTGGATTTTTAATTTGATTTGATATATTATAAATCGATATTATATGGTGGGCACACACGATAAGTCGATCCTTTCGGTGGTAGGCTCGAGCAGCATGTGCTCGATTCGCCATGGTACGTCTTTGCCGAAGGATCAGAAACCCGAACCTGTCTGGAACACCGGCGGCCACCTGCCACCTGCACGTCCTTACTCGCCCGTGGCTCGCCGCTTGGGAAAATACTTCAAAACTTTCTGGAGAAATTCGGTCGTCGGGTAATTTAAACACTGCCCTACCGCCTCCCTCCTACCCCGTCGCTTCTTAATTCCTCGTCATTTTTCACATTGCACCGTTCGTTCTACGACTCGATCTTAAAGTCTCAATATTTTACCCGAAGAATTTCCATTCGGAACAGGATTCGCCGTCGCATTCCGCCGGCTCTTCGCCATACGCTCGTAAATTCAATATATTCCCGTGCTTTCGTACATATAAATTTCAAAGTCACCGATCGTTGAAAGCTCGTGTCATGACATTATTTATTGTTATATTCGACGATCGTTTGACGCACGATCCCTCGGGGCAATTCCCACTGATTCGAGGAACGATAAATCCGAAAAATCCCTCCCCCGTTTTCTCTCCTTCCCGTTTAATATATTCATTTGGACGATTAGGCATACCTGTCCTCGTAAGTCGGACATTCTCAGGATACCGGATATTCGCTCGAAGCAATTATTTACCCCCGGCGCAACTACCAGTTGGCGAACGCTGCACGAGCCCCCGGTATGCGCAGGTATTACGTGTACCATCGTTTCGTGTTTAAACTCACCGCGGAGACGCAGGTTAAACGCGTCGGGGCCTCCGGAAAGCCTCTGCCTGGCATTTTGGCTTGAGATAATAACTCGTCCAGCAGGATGACTAGGCGCCACCCGGTATCCAAGAATGCCGCCTGTCTTCTCCACTGTTCTGTCCTTTCTACCTGTAATGTAAGCGAGATAAGTATGATTATTGCCACCAAAAAAGGTTGTCCCATCGACCTCAAAAGCTGTAATTTCCATGGCCGATTAACGGTGACATCGACTTACGTGAGATTGTCCTCTGTTGCTCTACAGAAATCTATGTTCTGCTTTAAGATGGAAATATTGAATATTTTAACACGTTGGATGCAATGGATATTTCGGTAGTTTCAACATTTTTACTGGGGTGAAAGTTTCTCTATTAACCCCTTGCTGTGCCATTTACTTTGTGATTGCCCCACAATAATTCAGAATTAAATTAGTAAAATAAACATTGATATATCGTATAATTTAACGTAATATTAATATTATAGAAATAAGTTTTGTAAGACTTGAAAATTTCCTTTCCAATTTATCGCATCACGAGTATTACTCGTTATAGTACGGCAAGGGGGAAAATTTTAAGATACAAATAGATGTAAAGTTGTCAGGACTTTATTTTTTTTATTATTTTTCTATATTCTATATTCTATATTTTATTTTTATTATTTTTCATGGTGTTGAACGTGTTAAGAGATTGTTTCTGCAAGTATTTATTAGTTATACATATATATTATTTTATGCAGCTGCTCTATTAGAAAATTTCACTATTCTTAATTGCTTTAATAGTAAGCTTTTAATGAGAATGTAATTGTATTTCAGTAAGACTAATTTAAAATCCAAAATAATTTCGTATAATGCCGCAAATTTCGAATGCCTCTTTGATGAAGTAATTACTTGGTGCTTGGAACTTCATAGTAATTAAACATCCAAAATCTCTAACTTTAAATATTAATTTTCCCTCGTCCCTCTCAACGAAACGCAGATAAAGATTAGAAATTTTTTCCCCAAACGATTTGCCACTACAAAATAATCATACATGTATTCCTACGATCGATTTACACGACAAGCAAGCACGACAATCCCTTTGATAAAAAAAACGAGCAAAAAGTAGCGAAGAAAGGTCGAGGAAAGTAACGTCAAATAACACTCCACCCCATTGACAGTTATAAGACGATATATCTTCGTCCTCCATACGACCCTGAAAACGAAGGGATTCCTCCCTCTCTCCTCGTCTCTCCTAAAGCCACGAAGGTAAAGCTGCGAGGTCTATATTGCAGTTAATCTATGTTCCGATTGTATCTGTTCATTGGGTTACGAAGTACCCGGGCACGGGCCCTCGGACATTAACTGCCGTTGTTACTGCCTGCAACGATCGCAGATACCAGCAGTTTCACCGCATTCGCCCCCGTGTCGTGTGTGTTTGCATGGGAGTAGCCTGCGAAGTAGCTTGATCGATAGAATGGAATAGAATACACCACTAGGGGTAAGGATTGGGCTGGTAGACGATAGTGTAAGGAAACGAAAGAGTAAGAAGAAGCAAAGTGAAAAAGAGAGAGAGAGAGTAGAGTTTACTTCGATAACGATGAATTTAACGCGGAAAATCTCTGCACGAGCTTCTCAGATGGACGATCTTTTTATTGCGGAATTTACTCTCCGTTAGTCGGAGTCGCATTAATATGCAAATTGGCTGTCCGTTCTTGCCGGCTATATTTTTAACCCGATTTATGCTCCCAGAGACGTATATAAATCTAACGTGTCCAACTTACCGTCTATTTGGTCGAGGTTTTTCATTCTTCGCCGATCGAGGTATCTCCTTTTCTGGTAGGACTACTTTAAAGTTTCATTACGTGGATATACGCGAAGTATCGAATGTTCCAGTTTGATCGAAGGAAGTGCCACCGGGGATATACGTATGACTTTCGAATCCGGACATGCATCTCGAGTTGCAATTCCTTGGACGTTTGGGATTCCCCTCCGACTCGGGTGTGTCATGTTAGACGGAGACGTAGGATTAATTACTATGTGGCTCTCTCGGATGTGCTACCGGAGGAAATAGCTCGACGGTGTTAGCGGCGGGTCATTGGTACTGACTGTGAGCTAGTTTCCTAACTTGGAACTACTCTCTCTCTCTTGAAACGTTGTTCCGTGAATTCATCTTGACTAAGTGGCGCATCACATATGCACGTGCTGCTGCAGGTTCACTTCTAGGATTGGTAACGTATTATCGGTTGATGTTGCGATACGTAAAGTTTATCCTCGGATGACTTCTCAAGTCCTGGATGAAGATTTGGACTTGTAGATTAGGTATGATTTATTCTGCTTTCTTTGATAGATGCTTTTGCTTCTTGTCAGTTAAGTGTGTAGATAAAGTTTTAAATATTGTCCATTTTATGGTGTTGCTTCGTTGATAATTGAGCGTAATTAAAACCTTGTAATAATTAACTACAAATATATTAGGGTTTGTGCACCATCCCTTGTCCTAGGATTTGATTTGTGACTGCCTTTGCTATTGCTCAGAATTTAATTGCTAAAATAAAAATTGATCGGCGATTTTTCAAAACTCGTATTTGGGGTAATATTAATATTGTCGCATTCCATTAACATTTTCAATTTAACAGGTTTTGCAACATTGAAAGATTTTCTTTTTCGTTCACGAGTGTCGCTCGTCATTGTGTAGTAAGGGGTTAATCAAATTCGGAACTTATTTTCGCATAGCGTTTTAATTTATCTCGTATCTTACAATAACAATTGTCACGTTGATTTTCAATACAAAATATTGTTTCCACGTACATAAAACAGTATTGTTTCAATTTCCACCCCTTCGTACCTCAACGCTACCGCATTTTCCAAATGCACTAAAAACATTTTAAATATCCAAATCCTATCTAACGCTTCGCAAAGAAGGATCACAGAACAAGATACGCTATCCTATAATTCAATCCGAACAATTCTCGAATCTCAGCAATTCAATTTGAACATCGTCTCATCGAGGCGATATCATACAAGCAAATGCCAGTTCGTGAAAGTGCAGAAGCGCTCTCGAGTATCCAATCGAAAAGTTAATTGTCCCATAATTACGATATCGCTCTTCCGAAAAGGTCATCGAAGTCCTCGAAAACACACGGAATCCTTGGAACCAGAGAGCCCCTTTTTACCATTCCTAACCCCCGCGACAGCAAGTACATACACGACTCAGCCTCGAAATGTGAAACGATCGCGATGTTCGATCGTAATGGAGGAACAGAGGGGGTGAAATTAGCGGTAAACTCGAATCGGTGCTTTCCGGCCGTCGAAGGAGAAGCTCTCATACGGTGGATAAGGAGCCGAACGGTTAATTAGAAATTCTCGGTGGTAATCGGTGGCTCTCGGTGGACCACCGATCGATGGTGGTCAACGCGGCTCATTGTCGAGGTCTACCAGACACTCCCTCGTCGTTGTCTCTCTCTCTACGTTGGTGTACACACAATCACACGAATTCTCTTGCTCTGTTCCTCTCTCTTTCTTCCTCTCTCTTCCCTTGTCTTCCTCTATCTCTCTCTAGTTGTATCTTTCTGCCTCTCGTTGTCTCTTTCTCTCTTCTCTTCCCACCTGGTAGCTCCTCTTGCTGCAACGATTCGCCGTCCCCGTTTCTGCTTTATCGAAAAGCGACCTGATACCTGCCTCTATTATTCGCTCCCTTCGTGTTTCTGCGTCTCCTCGATTAATGAGAACGGCCGATAAAGCGATAGACAGCGGCGGGTATTACGGCTCTCTTCGATGCACATAGCCACTGTGCCGATGCGCATTGAAGACACGAAGAACTCGTGACAGTAATAAGAAGAGAGATCGAGCAGCGGTGTTATTCAAGGCAAGCGAGTAAATATAACTGGGGAAGAGGAAACAGCAAAAAATAGTGGAATGTACTTTCTTTTGTGTAACTAAACGACCATCTTCGAGGGTATTGGAGAAACTGGAATTCTCACGGATTAACCCCTTGATATACAAATAAATCGGAATTTGAGGCGTTTGAAAAATAGTATTTAACAGTAAACCTACCAAGCCGGTCAAAATGACCGGTTCTCAATCTATTATAAAAATTGCCTAAATTAACACTTTGAACGCCACCGGTATTTCGTTAGATTCATCATTTTTACTGAAATGGAACTTTTTCTATTAAATTCGTATTTTTGCAAAGCAGAAACTTTAAAGATACAGATAGATAGATATTCGGCAGACCTTTATCTTTTTAATGTCGATATTTAAATATTTAATATATCTGAGAATTCATAAATATTACAATTTCCAAGTTACACGGAAATTTAATGAATTCAATAGCGCCGGTCACCGGTGACCTCCATGGCAGTCAAAGTGTTAATAGGAGAATTATGAAGAAAAAATTCCATTTTTATCTTATGAAACGTAAATTAGTTAATTAACAATCGCTTCTGCTCTTGATTCCTCTTTTCCCAAAACACTTATTCGGTGTTTCTAAATATGAGTAGATATAACGCCGGTAGTTTTAGTGTTAAATTGGCCCAATTGAACTGTTACGTGGAAGCTTAGAAACAAAATAATTATTTTTTTTTTAAATCTGCATTGTAGAGAATAATTAAGTAACATTATAAAATAATAAATTAGTACCTAGTTATTTTGATATAGGAATGAAATGATTGAATTCCTGACGTTTCGGAGACTGCAATAGGTAACAAATTGAATGACGGTCTACCAGGCGTCATTGTATGTCAAGGTGTTCTTTCTTATTGGATGTGACTTCCTACTATTAAATGATTTTTTTTCAAATTAATATTTAAATCTTAGTAGAAAATTCTGGGTCGATGTAATTAGAAGATTTGATGTGATGAATTATGATTATATGTAGGCAGTAAATAATGTGGTAATTTGATCTGTGCGAAAAGAAGTTTTACGGGCACTTATTTAAAAAGTTGTGGAAGCTAATTTCTGGATGCTGATGTATTCCGATGGTAGGCTGATAATAGAGGTATTCTTGTAATGATCTTTATCAGACTTCACCCTCCTTCGGGAAGCATATTTTTCGCACCTTCCACGGCCAACCTGGATGGTTTATGTCCATGACTAATCTTTCTTGCTGTCCCCGTTCTTGAAAAAGGAAGCAAATTTTTAGAATTCTTATTAAACTCACAACATCAACATGTCATAATCAGTTGAACAAAATGTCTAAAATGTTCATTAGTGAAAATAAAAATTTCACAAAAAGAAATTCATAACTATAATCTCAAGCATGCAGGCTATTTAAACACATTTAAAGGACCAATGCACCTCTTTTTAAATATTTAACCCTTTGACAATTACAGTGAAAAAAATATGATTATAATTTATCGCCATATGCACAATACTTTACAGTAATTTACAATTTTTAAACAATAAGACTCCGATTTTCTGATGAAAAGTACTTTTCGATCGCCAAATAAATAATGATCTTTCAAAATTCACAAAAATCTCCATCTGAAAATGCTGAATGGAATCTCTCCACTCATTATTACTCTACATTACATAATTGAAGACAGAAATCTTGGTATACCCTTCAAAAGTATACTTCCCAGTGTTCATCACGTTAAACGTTTTTCACTATCCAAACAAGAATCCCGTAACCACACGGAACGAATCACACGCTTCGACCGAACATCAAAGCAGCGAGAAACTCGAACAACGCAAGGCTACCCATCAGTTTCGATTTCTTCGAAAGAAAGCAAAATCCACCGAAAAGTACGATCCGCTCGAACGAGCAAGAAAGAAATCCTGTAAAAAAAGCATGAGGTCCACGTAGACCGTATTTGAAGAGCATCACGGTTATCGGCGTTTGTTTAAACCGGACAAAAGCGCCAGCCCCCTGTACGTAATTGCAATATCATTAATTAGCTATAGGCCCCCGCGTGGCAGGTTTCAGGACACTTTTTATCAGACCTCTCACGGATGGTCAAGCCAGAAACGAGTCTTCCACCAGGAGGGGCCTCCTTCTCTGCTCCCTTTCTTTCTTCCTTCTCTCTTTTTCCTTCCACCCTCGTCTCACCGGTGGTGGACTGGCCGGCTTATCTCTTCCGAAGATTCTTCGGCTTTAATTGCGCTAGTCAGTCCCTTAGTTTCATCGGTGATGGTGGTAGCGACGGTGGTGGTTGGTGGTGGTGCTGTCGTTGTTGGCCTTTCACCTATCTCCTATCGTGCTTCGTGTCCCCTTCTTCATTCTACCAAACGCTGCCTTTGGTTTAATGGTATATTTAGACGTTCCGTTGGATTCTCGTTGTCGTCGGTGTCTCTCAAAAGAATTTAAGATCCCTACAGCTTGGCCAATGAAACTACCAAACTGTTTGCCACGATGAGACCAAGGAAAGGCACAAATAAAGAATATATTCATTTATTGAGGAATTAAAAATGAGTATTTGGTTGGGTGGAGAAACGAATGCTTTTACTGTTGGAGAAGTGAATGAAATCTGGCTGGAGGCAGGAAAATTCGATATCGTCGAAATAAAATCCCAGTGGAATATCGAGTTTAATGTTGGAGACGGCTTTTGGGTTATGATAATCGGGGAAAAAGGGAGTTCTGTGTTTTATACGATTCGAGGATAATCTTTGCTTTTTAGCGAGAATCTTTTAATAGCGGGAGAGATTTTTCATAAAATGAAAATACTCGGGAAGGTATGTAGGGGAGGAGATGAATTTATATGGTGAACTGGGAGAGCTTCTGCTCGGAATTTTATTTTACTCGGTGCTTTAAAATACCTGTGTGATTAATATTTAAGCTAATGAGGAAACGGTGAATTCACTTTTGATGATATTAGAGAAGAAAGGAATAATAAATTCACATTGTTTCTCGTTGGATTAGAATCTAATGCAATATGTAAGAGCAATACATCCGTTGTGACTTTTTGTATAGAGAAATTTATTTTTAGTGATTGAATGCACTCTGAAAATTGGTGCATCGTTTAAAGTAATTCTTTGCTCTACGGTGCACATTTTTTGCTAAGATTTTTTACCCGTCACCGGAATCACTTCGGGCATTTTTCATATTTTTAGCTAACCGTGGCACTCTTAAAATTAAACTTTGCATAGCTTTTACCGTCGGAACGTTTCGTTTCGCAACATGCCTCCCAGATGCTGTTTCTGCTGGAGAGAAATTTTCGCGAAATTTTCTTTCGGGTTCGTCTAATGATGCACTCTGCGAACTTTAAATTGAATGATTACACTGTCTACGCCACACGCACCAAAATCCTTTTAGCTGTCTATATGTCGTCGAAGCAATTTAGAATTGTATTTAATTAGCTGCCAATCTTTTCCTATTAAAGGGAAAATTGGAAAACGAAAACTTCGAAATCCCCGATTTAGAGACACACGTTCTATTTACGAAACATTCTCTCTCGAATTTATAATTATGACGTGATCAAAATTGCACGTAAATCGCTGTTTTACACACATTCTAATACTATTCCAAACACTGATCTGACACTTTTTATAGTGTGATTATTTTTTAATATTTTTTAACATCACCATTACTGGCCCTTTTAAAAATAATGCTCGCAAACATCAAACCCTAATATCTTCAATTTACAAAATTGAACGAATAAAGTACTAATTCAGACCCGCATTATATCTCAAAAAGACGCAAATTGCAGGCTCAACAGCCACCGAACGAATTGCCACAAGAAACATGTTGCATTTAATCATGACAGCTCGTGGACAGAATTGAAAACGCGGAATGAAACTCATTCTCGTGCACACGAGCAAAGGGCCAAAGGGTCCGCGAACGTACATATGTACGAATCATTGAATTTCAGGGCATTCTCCCATAATTGATATTGTCCACACGAAGAGCTGCGACAAAGGGAGGAAAAAGTATCTCGCATAATTCAGTCGCATCCTTCCCCATGGCATCGAATCGTCTCTTTCTATCTCGAAGGATTCACGGACGGCCCTTTTTTCTTCCCTGTCCCCACGTGCACCGAGACGAACCGTAGATCGGGACGTCCGAGCTTAATCCACGCTAATTAAATCGCGGACGTAAAAGAGAGGCGCTTTGCCTTGGCGCGTTCGTGACTCGCGAAAATAAAAACAAGGGAAGGAGGTAGAAAAAGGGGGAGTCGAACGCGCCGAACCCGTCCGAAAGAGGACGATGCATGCATAAATTATTTCCGAAACTGCACGACGATCGAGCGAAAACGAGACTCGATATGAATCGCGTTAATCGTGTTAATGGAAATTGATTTGCGGCGACTCCTTCGTACATGCATCGCGTTTTGTCCTGGCTCACGATTTTTTTTTAGTCCTCGAAAACTCGTCCGATTGAAAAAGTTTCAGGTATAAAGGGTATAGGGGACGATGAAAACAGCTAATGGTTATATAGAAATGATATCTCATTGTTGTCGAGTGAAACTTTGTTTTAACGAAATTCTCATGGAGATGGGAGATTTTTTTTGCATTTTTCAGAACATGTATTTCAGTGTTTTTAATGTAGGAAGAATAATTGTGGAGTTATTTGGTTATAGTTTACGTTTTGGCGTTGAGAATAATCAGAGTGGGTCCTGAAATATTATTGGCAGGACTGCAGAATTTCCGGTGACTGCTTACGGTTTAATCAGGGAAAATCGTTATTGTCTCATTAGTCGTAATTGATTGACTTTATGTCTGGTTTATGCAATGACAATTGATTAATTGTAACACGAATGAATTACATACGTATTACTTTACAACCAATGGATTGTTAACAAATTTTGTCTATCGTACAAATATTTGAAATTAGAACGTACATATTGCACAAACATTCTGCACATTTTGCAAAGCAGAATTTACAATAACACAAACAACTATAATCGATACAAATACCAATCATTCTATCAAGAATCATTCATCTTCAAATAATTCTATCAAGAATCCATCAATACAGACTCAAATTCAACTTACTCCGTGATAACAAGAAATTTGAAAAATGAAGCAACGAAAGATGCCATACTCCAAACTGTTGTCATGTAGCTACGAAACAAAGGGCGCAGTAAAAGAAAATAATCGCAGGGAAGATCGACGATTCAATCTAATCGATGAAGCGAGTCGTTCGCAAGTCACCTTTTTCAAATCGATTTGCAGATATCACTAATAACATGCGCCTCGTAGATGGCACGATTGGTCGTTGATGCAAGAAGACAGAGAGAGAGACGATTCAGGGTGACCGTGGCGTGATTTTCCGAATCGTCAGAAGGGTGTGAAGCATACATAATGCATCAGAGGCATTATGCGAAGGCGTGTACGACTCTGGCAGGCGGGCCTGCTATTACAGATGTACCTACGTATGTAAATGAAAAGGCCGTTCCCTCGCGTCTCAGGTGACCCAAATATGGAATTTTGATCGTCTCAGCTTAACGAGGGCCCTGGCAATCTGATTTTATGCGGTTTCTCTAAATCGAACTCCCGAGATTGCTTCTGCCGACGTTGTTATACCGCTTCCCGGAGTAATTGCGCCACGTTGGACCAGTTTCTGAAGTTATCCGGCGATAAAGTTATTTAATGATTCCGTTTTTAATGATGGGATCGGAAGTAATATTGAATAGGTATTCCCGGATATCGAATATTGATAACGACAGAAAGACAAGTTTCAATTGTAGAATGAAAATTTCGATTCTTTTATCTTCGCTTTTGACGTAAGTAAATGCTTAACAGATTGTACGCCGTCTAAATATCTGCTATCAAATTTATTATATTTGATAATGTTACTATTTAAATCAATATAAATTTAAACACATTAAATAATGCACAATTTAAAGGGAATAATATTACCTTCTTTGTCCACTTTACCGTTTTCCTCAATATAAAATAATGTGACTGATATTGATCGGTAAAATCCTAAAATCATATATTTGAATGTGTTAATTATTGTTTTACGCTTTTGTGGAGAGATTAAAAGGATTTTAATGATGTCTCGGTGATGCATTAACAAATATCGGTAGTATGTAGTTTTGACAGTGTTTTATATTTTGTTTTAGTGTAATCAAAATTTTTATTGTCATTATTCTTTTGGATTCGATTTGATGAAAATTCGTGTATGAGAAGAATGACACTTTTTGAGGCGAAATAACCAAGTGCTTGTTGAAATGTAATGAAAATCGGTGCAGCTACAATGGTATGGGTGAATTTTTAACAGAATAGTCCTTTCCATCGATCGCAAATATCAGCGTTTTTGAACTCGGCGATTTAGCTATTTGAATGATAAACGGAAACACGTTTCGTCGTATTCCATAATAATCTGTAATGATGGAATCGCAGCCACCTAAATAGAAGTCGATTGCAAGCTGTATCGATGAAATTTTCAAAGCAAAACCGTACTATTTCTACAGATATCCTTCACTTTCATAGTGTTCATTCCTATTTTCACCCTGTTTCCATAGACTCCGAAACTGTGGCTTGCAAATCTAAAGTAAATCGTGCTAGATTGCCATAAATCGCTTAGAGAAAAATGACTACGGAAAGCTAAATTTGTTAAATTTTCCTCGCCTAGCTGATACATCAGAAAAGTCTGCCGACCGCAAAGGCGTAAAAGAATCTAAAAAATCATTATCAAATATCAAAGTAGCGAATAAATTAAACAAAACCACCAAACAGCATCAGCTCGTCATACCTCTAACTAAAATACATCAATTTAATTTTTACAAAATCCCATACATCCCATCACCTTCTTCCAATATATTAGGGGTACCGAAAAGTAATCAAAATTGCAGAAGTGAAAACGTAATTGGAAACGTTTTTCAACAAAAAATCGAAGGACTTTTTTAAAAAGGGAATGGAACAACTACCTTTATGCTTGCAAAAAGTGTTAGAAAATTATGGAAATTATTTTGTTGATTATTACTTAAGATTTCTTTAATAAATAAATGTTTTTCGCAAGCAAAAAAAAAAAATTTTGATTACTTTTCGGTACCCCTAATATCTAACAATAAACCATTTCCAATCATTATTGTATCACCGTTAAAAATTCCAATATCTTCCATCATTCAAACTCGATTTCTCATCTTTCGATTCCCGCCCCAAACTGTACTTCCGGTACAAGCCGGAAAAGACCACAGGAGGTGTCGCGATTTTGCAAGGATAATACCGCTTTACGTAATACCAAGGGAATGCGCGTGTAGGTGCATCGCGGAGGATGCACGTCGGCATGGGGTTACACGCAGAAACTCACGTATGGCGACGTGTTGTATAAGGCGATCCCAAAAGTGCTGCATTCGCGTCGCAGTGTCGCCGTTGAAACCGAGACAGGAGGAATAATACAAACGAAGGTGGAGCCCGTCTCCTTCGCGGCGGCTCTTGCACGTAGAACAAGCAGGAGGCAACCGACACGGAAGGCCTTGTCCACCAGGACTACCTAACTGCATCCTGCCCACGCTTTGGTCGCAGGACGAGCGGTTGAGAAAAAACGAACATCCGACAACTCGTGCCAAGGTCCCTGCACCAGGCGAGACAGGGTAAAGTGCATCTCATGGGGATCCAATCGTTCCGATTCTTTTCTTAAGTTTTCGAACGATTGAGAAAGTTTGCTGACTGTCTTTCGAGTTCGTTAATTGGATTGCTCCGCCAATTTAAAGACGGATGGAATTACTTGGGGTGGAAACACGTGGGGGTAGTGTTTTGATGAAGTTTTTACGACGTTGTTTTTTAGACGGAGATGAGGTTTGTTGCATCGAAACTACATTGGATATGATTTAAAATGTCAAAAGGTTAAGGCAATTGTTAGATTAGTTTTGCATTAGGTAATGAATTTTAAGTTCATTAGATTGAATGGAACGTTTTGCAATTCGTTGAACATGTTGAGGATGGAATGGATCTGCAAGAATATTGTTTTTATGAATTTTTAATATCGGTGATTCTAATGTTCTGCATTTTAGAATATCTCTGGAGTTAATACAACAAAACGTGAGCAAAAATGCGTACAGAAAAATAAACACATGAAAGCAAGTGTGTACACAATTTTTAGCAACGTTTGAATACCGATCATCTCCAAAGAACACTTTCATTGATCGTTTAAACGTGTGACACAATTCCCTAAAAACCAGCGAGCAAAAATAACGTCACGTTCAACATCATCCCCTCCTTCCGATTATCTGCCATCGAGCGATTATATTAAACCACCATAACAGCTTTTTCTCCAACGAGCAAAACATCCATGCACATGCCTGCAATCGTGCATTCGACCGTAAAAAGAGACACAAACACCTTGCAAAAGGGAAAAGCAAAGTTCGCAAAAAAAGGCACACCACAGAATGCCATAATTGTGACTTTTAAAGCCGTGTCGTTGCAAGATAGAACACCTTCTATCTTCGTCTCTAAACCTTTTCCTTTTTCTTTGAAATTTCCCACACATTTCAACACCCCTTCAATCCAGAATTCCATGCTCCTCCAGAGCAAAGCACAATTGTGTCCTTCCACGAGCGGATTAAATGTCCCGGTAACATACAATGAGCGATAATGGCTGTCTCGAAAGGCGAACGATATATTCCCATGGTGGACCAGCGCAATAATAAATCGCAATGACGGCGGAGTACGCGTGTACGTCAATAATTTATCGGCCCAACGCCGACGCGACCTCCCGTTCTCCATGAGCTGACTCCTGAATGGTACACCTCATCCTCGGGAGCTCTGGTGTCCAGAATCTTGCGATGACACGTTGCTACTTCTCCATGATTGTACTTCTATTCCATGAGACACACTGATCGTCAGTCGTTAGGCCGAGAGGCAATCGAGGAAAGAGGAGGATGAACGTAGGATAATAATGACAGTGGCGCGTAGAGAGCGTTGTTAAGAGAGATGATTGCTGCGGGATGTAATTAACCTTTTCGACTCGGAGGACGCGCACGGTCGATGGTAACGGCATGGAATCGATAAGACGCGTATCCCTGCAATTGCGTCACCCGCGATTATCTTTGGATGTGAATTTAATGGCGGAATTTGAATGTCTCGTTAAACGGAGGGCATAACGTCTGACTCGTGATTGAGATAACTCCATGAAACTGAGAAAGGAGATATTGACAGGGAGAGGTTGATAGAGTAATGGAGGTTTTCGGGTGGATCGAGATGGTTGTGAAAATTTAACCCTTTGAGGAATGCGTATTTTGTGAGGTAGAGTGGTGGCAGGGCTGTCTGATTTTGGGATAACGCTGTTCAGGGTGAAAAGTGATTGGAGGAAGGAGGATAATGTCATGGTGATTTAAGGGAATGGATTTTATTCTGATTCTGAATTCAGTTTTTGCCGTGGTAGGATTTAAGTGTGGAGCATTAGGTTTTTTTGGCTGAGGATAATAAATCGTGTGAGTTATATGTTTCTATGTTATACAAATAAGTGTGCGTATTAACAAAATTATAAATGGCGGTCAGCAACGCGACAGTTTTATTTCGTCGGAAAGAAATGCGTGTGCTATATTGATGATATAAAAAAGAACAAATAAAATGGCACAGTCAGTGAGTAACATCAACCTAAATTGCAAGTCACTTGAAACTCCTGAATGCATCACTGCACCAAATATCCGATATGTCTGAGAATGACAGTGAAATAGTGAAAAGTTTCGACGGAACTAATCAATCGTAGAATTTTTGTGCAGTGAATTCGTAATAGGCGCTCAACTTCTGATACTTATATGATCACTTGACCATCCGTTAATTCACCTACTAACGATCCACCGCACTGTTCACCGATCCGAACTACGACCCACGGTATTGGAAACAATTGGATCAGTTTTCCTCTCCTTTTTTTTTTAACGAATACTTCGAAATGCAATGTACCAGGTTTTCGGCCAATTTTCTTCCTCGTTATCGACTCAAATTGAAAACCGTAGACTCTGAAATATTAGAACGATCCGCGATCGCGTGCAGGCCACGTGAAATCATAAAACTTACACGGCGGAAACTATCAAGAGCTCTCGACGTGTTTGACGACAGTCTCGAATTTCCGATAGAGGCTAACGAGAAAAGGGATAGAACCATCGGTCAATAACTTCCAGAATAAACGAACACGCAAGGAACGGTCATAAAAATCTAAACTAGCAAAGTATTTCCTCAGTGAGAAACGTAAGAAATCTCAGAAGAGAAGGATGGAGTTAGACGATAAAAGAAATATGTCGAACGTTTAGATAAGGCAACAATTAAGAAGAAGAAATACCATTGATATATTTTATTTTGGAGGATTTTTTCCTCGTGGTGAGCAATTGACGGCGACAGTTCGATATGATTAGGGTTGGAAAAGGGAGAACTGCGGAGAATTGATTGTGTGAGGGTGTTTCTGTGGATTACACTTGGGAAAGCACGTAGAAGAGACCTTATGGGAGTCGTACATGCACGCTGATTCGATCTGGCGCCGCGCCTTCGCACGAACTAATAATTAGACACCTTTATGTGATTCTTAGACTACGACGTGTACCAACCACCCGTCGTTGAATCTGCTCTCTTATATTCGTGTTATAAACTCCATATTGAACTGTTACCATCGTACAACCTATGTAAGATCGTTGATTAATTGAGAACAAGAGACTTTTATCGTGTTTTCTTTCTGTTAGGGTTTGCAAAGTCTTATCGACTGTATGGAAATTACACCATTAATACATTAAACTTACGACGAGCTTAATTTTAACACTAAACCTGCCAAGGCGGTCAAAAGACCGATTCCAAAATATTTTCTAAAAATTATCTAAATTCATAGAGTAGCCATGAAGTAAATACTCCACTACTATCTTACAAAAGCAAAATGAGTTAATTAATTATCTTCTTTATCTCGCCACTTCTCTTTGTGTAAAGTCGTTATTGAGTATATTTAGATTTTAGTAGATATAACGTCGGTAGGTTTAGTGTTAAATATAAAAATATTCTTGGGGAAATACTTAGAGTTTAACGTGAAAAATTGTAAGAAATTCGTGATATCTTAAATTCTAGATATTTCTCTAACAATTTTATATATTTGAAATTAAAATCAAAGTATATTTAACATATTAATCCCGTGTCTTACGATTTCTTTTTTGATCGAACGTACAGTAACTGAGAATTAATTGTTGGAGTAATACTCTATCATTGATTTTCGATATACTTTTATAAGTTAACGCGATATTAATAACATAGAACTAATTTCAATGTATCCTCAAAATTGATATTTTCATTTGAACAGTTTTGGGAACATTTAAAAATTTTCTATTCTGTTTTCCACGTCACATGTGCCACACTTCATTGCAAGGCAAGGGGTTAATAGTGAAATTTACATATAGTCGATAAGACTTCATCACTTGTATTTTTTCGATTGGATCAGAATGAAGTAATTTCGATTTCGTACGTAAAGGAAACCAGCAGTTTGTTACAACCACGTAATTTCGTAGCGAGTGTACAGCCTAAAGGCTATCGACACCTCCTCTCTTTTTTCCCGCCCTATTTTTATTACACGGCACCTACTCCCGTGAGATTCTATCGGTTCTTTAAAGTCATGTTAAGTAAATTTGATTACACGATGTCGAGGTCAATTGATCTGCCCTCGAAGTATTTCATTATCTAATATAAACGTTAATTCATGCCGAGCATCGACAATGTGTGGCGGTGGGATAAATATAGAGACTTTTTGTATTTTTTTGTCAATTCCACTTAAACACCGGCTCGCCCACGTCGTGCATCAATAATTCGTAGGGGGATCGGTTTGTAAAAGTGTTTCATTATCGAAAGTAACGGCTAATTTAACCAGAACCTTGCAATTTCTTAGGAGCGCTCCACATCGTACACAATAATTAGAGAGACGCGTTTACGTTTTTCCTCCCTTTCCGGTATCGCTGTATTAAGAAGTTTCGGAAGGTTAACACCGTTCTCTTTCATTATCTAGTAGTACAACCCATTTAAACGGGACCGTGCAATTTTGTTACGGCAGCCAAATGTTTTTTATGCAACGAGAAACCTGCCCTTACCACGTACTTCTACTCCTCGTTGCATCTGCCTACCCCTACTTAGCGCCAGATACGATTAAGAACTCCTGATATCGGCCCATTGGGATTATAAAGGCGCGCGTTGCGTTAAGAATACTCCATTACACGGCATAACGGCTAATTTAAACTGGCCTCCTTTGCAATCTTAAGAGTATCCTTAATTCTGGACATTACGACGTTCGAGGAACACGGAGACTCCGAGGGTTGGAACTCGGAGGTGGACGGCTTCAGTAATTAAGATGTTTTATGTTCTTGGCTGTCAATTTATTGAAAGTTTCTTGATAAATAATTTGAAGAATTATAAAGTGATGAATGCGCGTGAAGGGGCTTGAATTTTTAATACTTGAATACGTTGGATTTAATGTATTTTGATATTAAATTAATTAACATTAGAAATGCGGCAGTCGTTAAATTGACGGACTCTTAGTTTTTGATAAATATTTCCCTTTGTAGAAAAGCAGTACAGTAGATATTTCACGTGTGTAAATTACACAAATTATTTAACTGATCGTATTTTTTACCGCTCGTTTCAAAGTACTTATTTAAATATGCCAGATTTAACGGCCGTAGATTAAGTGATAAGCAGGTGTCGATATTTCAGTCGTTTGAATGCTTGAATTTGGCGAATTTTTCATTATGATCTGTATCTCTTACTATAAAATTCTTTAGAAGTCGCGTGACAATTGATGTATTAAACTTTTAGAGATGCTTTATCGTACTTCATTTTCAAACTGTGTTATTTCGACGAACGACGACCTTTATTAAATGATCCGGTGATTCCATCATCTAGAATCGACGATCCATCACTGATTCCATTGTGTCTACGTCCTATCGACATCTATTTACGTCTACCGTGCTACTATCGATTGTTACCTAAGAATCTTATTAATTCGAAATCAATATCCGGTACTCGGTGCTCCAATGTCGCACTAATAAAAGCGCCAGGAAGTTGTCAGGCAAATTGCCCCAGACCATTGTCGAGAATATTGGTAAACGCAAACGAACGAAGAATGGAAAGCTCCCATCGCAGAGTAAAAATAGTTTTTTCACCGTGATCGACTCGATCGTGAGACAATTTCACAGCAGCCAACGAAATCCTATCCAGACAAGATGAGAAACTAATGGTATCGACAGTTACAGAATCAAAAATTCATCGGACGTAGAACTCGATAATTTCAATAAAACCTTTCTACCTGAAGTTCCATTGAAAAATTCAAAACTATAATCCCATTCTCGCTATTCTGAGCGATATATATATCAACAAAGAAATTTTATTTTCACCGGATAACAATTATGTAGTAACTTTCATTTTTCATCCCCCTAAAAATTACAAGACAACTTGTAACAGAGTACTAACAGTTAGAGAGGAATCGTTGCAACACCCTCCTTGAAATTAAATCACTCCGTACAAAATTTCTCCGAGTCTACCGCACCTACAACTGCATCATTAACCGAGCACACCTCGAGGGAGCGATTCGACTAGATAACGACTCCAGAAACACGCCTCTCCCTATTTCCACCCCAAGCTGACTTCACACACGAGCACGTCTAAGAGGACGCTTTGAAAATCAGTTTCTACATCTCGGGCGACGTGCCCCGACGTATAGGAAAACGCTTTTCGAGGATGACGCAGAGGAACTCGTGGAGTGCCACACGGGAGACTAACCCTCGGGGATGGAGGAGTACAGAGGGTTGCGTCGAGGCCTTCGTTTGATCACTGGAACGACGTTTAAACGTTCTGTTGCGACGGCCGCTCGGTGTTTGACACGAGGCCATGGACTGGTAACTTCCCTGATTATCGTGTGTCGTTCGTTAATTATCAAGCGTAGTTGTTTAATCGCGACCACAAGCCTCTCTGCAAGTCCCTCTTCCTCGCCGATGGAACGGAGACGTTGATGCGTTTCAGTAACCTCAAGAGGAAAATCACGTTGGTGCTATTGGTTTAATGTTTTATTTGCTTTTCTACGATGAAACATTCGTTAGGTGTTGTTAATTGCAATTAAGTTAATTGATCACGCTGATATGCTGGGTGGAGCACTAATTCTATCTTGAATATTTCCGTTATTTGTAATAACGTGCAGAAATGTTATTTACAAAAGTTGCACGGTATGGAGAAGGATGTATTGTGGTAGAAATATTTTTGCGTGGGTGGTCCATTTCTTAAAATGGAGTGGTATCATTTTTTTATCGCACTGTGACGGCTAATGTTGAGACGAGCAATCGTCGGAGGTCATGAGAGGTCGAGGTGATAATAAGATAAAGTTTCTTATATTACTACCAATTTAGATCAATGATAAAGTGGTTTGTTTTTATAAAATTATAGATGCAGGTAGATTTTTTTCGGAAACAATGAATGTACGTACTGATTCGCAAGGAAACGGTTTATTTCTAAACCCCTTCTCGGAATTTGCAGCTGTTTTTTATAAAAAATGCCCACCGATCCGAAGATCTATAACTCCTGGTAGAGTCTCGATACATCATTTTGAAACACCCTGCACAAATAATCCTTACTTAAATTTTGAGAAAAGTGTCGAAAACACATGCATCATCCACCAACACAATCTTAGAATTGAATATTTTAACAATACTTCCCGTTCGACATATCTGGCAGAAAAAAGGTTCCAAAATAGAATATCATCTTCTCGAACTGTACGTCTTTTCTTACATCGGTGATTAATTATAGACGACAACCTTCCATCAGTGATATCACAATTAATTTCTTACATCATTCTATTCATGGAGCCTTTAAAAATCGATGTTTACACGTGACGCAAGAGTAACAGCATTACAGTGACCGCTAAAAATACTTAAGACGTCGATGGAACGATTGAATTATTACAGAATTAAATATCAAAGTTCGTACTAGAAATAGATATTACGTCGGTACTTCGCAATTACCAAGTTTCGAGAGAGCATCGAGGAAAAGTGTGCTCCACGCGGAAAATGGCCGCTCGTGCCTCAAGACGTATTGTCTAGCTCTGAAGGATCACGCAGCCTCTTTGTATTCTAGCGAGAAACCCCCTTGCCGGAACTATAACTTTCCTTGGAAAGACTTTATACTATAACATCGACCTCGAGGCGATGCCTTCCGGGTAAAGAACTTTTCTCAAGCGAGATTTTCAAAGCCGTAACATCTGTTAAATAGAATCCCATTTAATACACTCGTACGTGATTAATTATCGAAGGAAGGTCCGATCGGGCACGGCGGATTGAACGTGATAATGTGCAAGAAATTGTATCTTTCGTATCGTACTAATTAGAATACGGATTAAATTAACCGACAATACGTTACTAGATCCTCGCTGCGAGGAAATTACGGCCGTGAAATTAACGCTAGCCGATATTTTAGCACGGTTCAAACTATGGGAGGCTGTTGAAATGGAAACGTTTCTCAACTATGATGATTACGATCGAAATAGTTATGATGAAATGATTTTTTTTAATGTGATTAATTTTAATTTGCACAGTCTGCGTCAAAATTCTTTCAAACGAGTTGGCATATTATTTATTCACCTCACGGACTTATAGCAGGAAAAGAAAGAGAATAAATGTAATTTTTATGACTTCTATTGTTTGGTGTTTCTAGCTGAAGCAATTTCGTTGTTAAAAAAGGAATAGACTTTAATTGAACAAGTAAATATTCATTTTGTTAATTAATTGAGAATATTTATTGAGTTTAATACTTAATAATAAGTGATTTATTATTATAACTAATTTTCTTTATGGCGAATACTGCCTCGTTTATAATTTTACTTAGGAAAAAAATTATTTCATTCAGATTTGAGCACTGCTGCAAACAATTTTAAATTTCATGTCGATCATGCGCGAGAAAACTTAATTTCCGATAATCAAATGGAAAACCAATATCTAAATTATCTGAGCATTCAATCACTGCATTTTATTTCATGCCCAACAGATATTTTTGTTAATTCCGCGTTATGCAAATCCTACATATTTCCTAGACTTTAAATGTTCTTAAATTCTTCAAATCTCAAAATAATTTAGCCCTAAGAAATGAAAGAGCAACTCAGAATTTCGTCCAGAAGCAACGATCTCGTAGCCCTCCCATTTTCAAAGTTGCACAATAGAAAAGGCAAATGAGACAGCATTGAAAGAAAAAATAAGGACGTAGGTAAGATCGAGAAGTACAGAGGACGAAGGTACACTTTAAGGACGAAGTAGACAACACGAAAGGAGATAGAGAAAGCTGTGGAGGCGTGGCGATGTGCAAAGTCTACCAAGAGAAGACTCCTATAGCGTGGGCTAGGTGAACGAGCAGCCTTTGCCGCATAATGGATGACTTCCTAACGACACTTTAAGATAGTTCTCGTTCCTCGCTAGCTAGTGTTTTTCTTCTCTAACGAAATATCCGTTCGTACGGGCAGCTAGTATCTTTTCCACGAGAGAAGGATGAAGGAAGTGAAAAATAATAGATTTTTTTTTACCCCGTCACCCCTTTATCTTGCCCAAGTTCGCCCAGTTAGTAGTCACTTAAATGCACGTCTAGAATCTCCACTTTCGCCGGATAAAGGGTGCTTTCATTTGGATACCTTTGATCGATGTTGCTTCTAAAAATAATTGCCACAAAATCCACCAAAGGATACCTTATATTGATTATTACATGGAGAATGGGGGTATCAAACGGCTTGTCGAAACGTGTACCCTTGACGGAGTACAGTCTTTGTAGTTAAAAAATAACAGGGGGATGACTTTTAACTTTTTTGCAACTCTTAGCGAGCAAGAATCGATGAGGCTGTTTATTCAAAACCCTGGCTATATTTATTGCGAGCTTTTTTTTACGTTCCTTCTTAACATCTTTAGGTGGTGGATGTGCAAGTAAATTAGTTAGAGCCAAGTATTATCAATGATTAGCCCTCTGTACCCCTCGAGGCAATGAGTAGATATTTTTTTATCGGTTATGCAAAATTTATATACATATGTATTGCAATTAATTTCTACCCTCTTTGCATCCTTCTCGTATTAGCTATTAGGTACATGGTGAACGCACGAATAAATTTGTTGGCTCCAGGCATCACCGATGATTAGCCCATCAAACTAATGAGTACAGGTATTTTTAACTTTTACGGGAAAATTACATGTATATTTCAATTAATTTTCCATCTTTTTCATATCATATTATGTTCGTGTCACTTGTTAGGTACGAGTCAGTAGAACAAAATTTTAATCCACAGATGCGATTATAAATAAAAAAAACTGGCCGCATAATTGCAAAAACGATAAATTCGTCTACACTAATTTCACCTCGACACATGTAAAAGGCTAATTCTGAATGGAGATGAACATCGAATATTGCTTCCACCGAGTCACGTTCCAAAATGTTAATCGAATTTTCGATGGACTGTAAATTTCGTAATATGATAAATCGCTTGGCAATCTATAGATTAATTGTAAGAAGAGCTCTCCCGGGTACAGGAAATTTCTAGAGCTAACTGTATAAACTGCGAGACAACATTCTCTTTCGACTTTCCTCACGTAGATGTTTTCTACTTCGCGCCCTCTACTCCCGCGAGTAATGGCTAAGCTAAGAAATTGCGAGCCCAACAAGCTTCGTGAATACGACCATCGGCTTCCCGTGGGACATTAAGAACTTTCTTTCCAATTTCACAATTCCTCTTCGTTTTTCCTTTTTTTCCCCCCGTAGTCAACAGGGACGAATAACATTGTTTATTACAAGAGTACTGTTGTTCGTTACGATGCTCACGTTCGCATGGTGTCTTCTCTAGAGGAATTCTAGGATTTTAGCGAGGAATTGTTTCCTGAGGATTATTTTGAATTACTTTGTCGTCGAGAATTAGTGAAGCATCTGTCTTATTAGGACAAATAAAAATGTGATAGGTTACTATCTTAAAATATGACAAATCGTAGAAAAGAAAATTGGACCTAAGTGACACATTTTCTGAAACTTGCAACGAATAACTTTGTAAGCTGTATACTTCATTGACCTATAATTTATTCTAAGAGGATATTAAAACATGTGCAGTGTACGCGTAATTGCATAAAGGCACTAAATTCAATTGAATATATTAAAATATTGCCGTTATTAAAATGTTAGTGGTATACGTTATTTTCCAATGAATTCGTCACTTAGTGGATGTTAATTAAACTCTCCATTGTTAAATATTCATTATTGTCTACGATATCAATCACTCTGTGTATGGAAGGTTTCGCTTAAGAGTACAAAATGGTTATACAATTTCAAAGTCGAAATTAAATCGGGAGAGAAATATCTATGACCCAAATTTAAACTGCCATCTGACGTGCACTGCCAAGAATTCAAAATATGAAATATGAAATTGGAATATCTCTAATGGGGATCTGCTTCGAATATAGAACCGCAATGGTTTAAACCAAATTATTATTATTCTCTTCAATTCCAGCCATTTCAAGTCCTTGCATCGAGAACAATACCCGGTACAACTCTTCATTGTAATTGATCTTTTGTCGACTCTTAGTTTCCATTTTGAAATGGAACGATTTTATACATATACTAGCTGAAAGTACCCGTGCTTCGCTACGGTTTGATATCATTAGGATTAAGGACTACTTAAATTAGTAAAAGTTAAGTTTAACGTTGCTAATCCATATTCGAAAATATATATTTAATCATTTAAAACCTGCAATATTTTTACGTGCTTCGAAACTAAGAAAAAAACCTTAAAATTACGAATTTTGAAAAATCCTTTCTTAGTGGGTGCTTTTACCCTAGAAGGAACGCTCATGCAAAATTTCAAGTTTCTAGTTCAAGTAGTTTCGGCTCAGCGTTGATGAGTTTGGCCCATACTTTAACCCCCCCAAAACCCCCCTAAAATTTCGAATTTTTCAAAACCCTTTCTTAGTGAGCACCTAAGACCCAAAGGGAAGGTATGTTCCAAATTTCATTGCAATCCGTTCTGTGGTTTTTGAGATTTCGTGATGATTGAGTGAGTGAATGACTCAGTCAGTCAGTGGTATTTGAGCTTTATATATAGAAGATTCTACATATTAGAATATTTATTTCATATTTAATACCTAGCTCATCTATCAATTTGAACAATTTTTCGAAATAGTAAACCCGTCATTTTGTTCACTACTTTGATGATGACCTCTACCCCATAATGTTTCCAAAGAGCGCTTCTACCCCGCCAAACATCGGCGATGCATTTTGTCATCTAGGTGTACCCATAGTTCGATCCATAGTGCGCATACCAGACCCCATGCATCACGTACTTTTCTTTCGTAACGACACAACGAATCGCGTTGACCATGGTGAATATCGTGTGATATTTGCGAGGCCGGTGCATTCTGTTTTGCAGCTGTGCTCGGCTCTGCCTCGCGATCTCTTTATGACCTCTGTCGCACGGAATCGGGTATGATCTATTGCACCGTGGAAATGCTAGAATGTACAGAAAGTGTTTCTCCGGGGGATATAACTTACGTAATGCGATACCTTTTCCTTTCGGGAAAGACGGAGAATTCATTATACCTGAGATATGGATGGCTTTGTTATTGTTAAAGGGTTGAATGCCAAGGGGAAATTTCTAAAATTCGAACAACACTGAACGTAAAATGTATTGAACGTGAAAGAGACGAGAAGAATAACTGTCGTGTGAAAAAAGGGTTGTTTTATTCGTGATAGATATAACGAACTAGACGAGGAACAAGTAATGGAGTTACAGTGGCAGAAAAATATTTTGTAACATCCGCAACGTTATGGCAATTTCCAAGTTTCAAGCGATTTGTAAATATCACGTGCAATGCTTGTAAAAAACAGCGTTTGGTACGTTTTGTAATTTAATATCAAAATGTTCCGCGTGTAGGAAGTCTAGTTTAGATCACTAACCGCGAAGGTTTGAATCAAATTCATCGACAAAACTACCATCAATGAAATCACCCCAGTTTTCAGAACTCTAAATCCGTTTAACCCTTTGGCCTATTTCTTTTCTGACTGAGTGTGCAATGACACAAAATTAATTCTTAAAATCAAAAGTTCTCACTGATATTTCTGCTATTTCGTATAACTGAATATTAATAGTACATAAATAATGAGGCTGATATTTTAAGTTTAATAGTTTTTCAAAAGATTTCAAAATTTCTGAAGGCTAAGGAGTCAATTAGGTCATATAGGGGAGGGTGGGGCAAAGTGGGCCCCTTAAAATGTTGGAGTCCAAAAGAATAAAGATATGACTATTTTTTGCTGAAGGGGCCCACTTTGCCCCACCCTCCTATATAATAATCCATGTTAAATTATTCTCAGTATCAAACAGAAATGGAAAATCCATTAGGCAGAAAAATACCAGGAATATCCTGTTTCTGTCATTATTTCATCCCTCCAAGATTTGTGAACATTTCGTGACCTGAAATCTTTCTGACCGCTCCGTGAACGAGGAAACCAATCGACGTCGTGGCGCATATTCCACGAAGGTATCGTATCGTTGAAGCTTTAAATTCTCGTAATCCATCCAGGACACGGGGCACTAGGACATTGATACCGATAGCGCAAGCGTACCGCACTACGTCAACGAGATACGCCCTGTATGTCGGCACACAAGCTCGTACAAACGCGTACGTACGTTTCGAAACACGTTCGAATAGGTTGCACATATATGCGCTCATACCAAGGACCAAAGGTACGTAGAGGTTTCGCGCACACGTGAATCCTCTCTCAGTGCGAATGTCCTGCGAGAGGCATTGTCCGGGAGGAATAACGTGCACAGGGCTATCGAGATTTGATTCCGATGCTGGGAACATGCCTACGATATCGAGGATCGATGAAAAATAATCGCAGTGATTTGTGACGAGTCGTAGGAAGCGTGAGATAAAGATACACCCGATGATGATGATAAAAAAAATGGTGAGATAGGAATATTTATTGGTTTGTGAAATGTTTCATGTTTACTTATATTTTTCTTCCTTTGAAATTCGTTTTGCATTGTTTGTTATTTTAATTTTAGCGAATAAGGGGTAGGAAGAGTTGCAGGAGTTAGAGAGATATTTATTAAATGTCAGTCTTGTTGGTGATGGTGAAATATTTACGAGACAAATAAAGTTCAGGTGCAAGGAGGAAACTAAACTGCATAACTCCGTTCGCAGCCTTGAAAACTTAGGAACAACTTATCCTCTTAGTTTACATTCTCCTCGATGCCGGTAGTAGCTCTTCTCTCTGTGTATTTCCCAAGGACTCGTATCGAAGTAGGATTTTAAATCGTTTAGAAGCGTTTGCGACCGGTAGCTTTCCATTGCCGTCGTTCGATTCGTGTTCTCACGATCAATTCCGGTAGAAATTCTCTGTCAAGGCTGTCATCGAGAGAAATAGACGAGCTGGGGATCGATGATGATGTACTTTCGGAACGCGATGACATCGGCGATAACGATATCCTCGCGTGTGTATTTTTCGCATGGTTTTTTTGGAATCGCACGAAACATTCGATGGAAGACCAATAAAAATAGGATTAGTCGATCTACGTTCACTAATACTTGGACGAATTTCAGTCCGTTATTGATGGCACTTGCGTTAATTCTTTTGATGATAGGAACGTACATGATTGAATAGAATTGGCTTAAAGACAAATGAAAAGTCAGTTTAATCGATTAAATATTTAAAACCGTGAGCGACTTTCGTTATTTTAAAATATGTAATATTTCACCGGATAAATAACTTTCTTCGACAAAGGATCGCATATCATGTATTTCTCTAACTTCCAGCATTCACAAAATAATATTATTAACCTGTTTACACAGAAATGTAATTATGGAAAATTATCAATTTTAAATGTAGCTGTAAGTCCGCGTGAATTTCTCTTTGCGCACAATTTCATCTCGGTAGATAATCGAATATTACAGAAGTTTCCATTTTCTATAATTTTCAAAGCAATATTATTAGGTTGTTTCATCAAGGAGATTTGATTACTGCTAAATCGTCAATTTTATAGATATCTTAAAGACCATCTGTATTTCTCTTTGTCAGCAATTTAATCTAAAGTACTGGATTATCGACAGTCCATTAAATGAAACACGTCAGAATGGAAGGATTGACGTAATTGAAATGAAATGAAGACACTCCGTATCGATAGACGTCTAAGAATAAGGTAAACATCAATCGCGAGGGGTTTCAAGGAGTTCTTCTTCCACATCTATCTCCTTTCTTACTCTCTGTCTTTCTCTTTTCCGCGATTTCTCCATTCCTCTGATCCTGGCGGTTCGTATGGATTATGGTGAGAACTATTGGCAAGCTTAACTCGTGGTCGGCTGCCTTTACGAGTTACCAAGCATTTGCGTATTTCACAGCAGACCGTTATGACTGCGACCGCAAAAGTGCAGACGCTTATCCGCCAAGAAATCGACCGATTCACGACAGGGACTTTGGATCTTCTCTTGAATGCCGAAACATCTTTTAAAAACTCGCGCGTATAATCCTCTAATTTCGTACATATGCTTAGATCCAAACCTTTTTTGATGGTTTTATGGAAGAGTGCCAAAAGTTCTGCTGGAGTACCACAAATTACATTTTTACTCGTCATGGCGTATACTTTCTTAACAAAAAATAATACGACTATATAATTGTCATTGAAGTGGGGCAAAATATTTACCGAAGCACAGGTTCAATTCATTTTTTAATTCGCAATTCAAATCAGCGTTTTACCTGCCGGGACAGCTGTAATTCGAAACTGCTCTGTATTATTTTATCTGTAAATTTAAGAAATTAACCTGTTTATTGCAGGGATGTGAAATTTTTAGAGCGAGATATTTTTTGCACAAAATTTATTTTATTTTCTTTTTAAAAATGCATACTTGTGTATACTCTGAGGCACGGGAGGATTAAAAGTGTCCCACTTTTTTAATGCGTGAATTTGCAAGTTGTGATATTTTTGGCTCCTCTCGAAAATTTATATATTTTTATATCTCTGTTAATGAAAGAAAAATAATGTCTGTGCAACATGAGACATTTCATCTTCTGAATTCTCGTCCCTCAAAGGGTTCAAACTTTTAACAAAGTAACCACACATTGAAATTCTCAGTAGCGTAAAAAAAAGATGCACTGAAGAACAGTCAAGAATCCATTCGGTACCATCGAACGTAGATATTTCAAATTCAAATCACACCAATTAAAAACAACCATATTTCATTCCCCATGCACGTTATCTCTGACAACTACATCTACGATGTACATCACGGAATCGAGACAAGTGTCTCGATCTTGAACTTCGTTCTTCGTAGCCCTCGTCAAGTTTTACTTCTACAAGTCAGAAGTTTTACCTTCGTCCAGAAGCTCCATAAGGACAAGTGGGCTACCATCGTTGGAATCCATTGTGTTTTTATCATCGGACGAGAATTAATGAGAGGTCGATGTCTCGCGCGAATTCCAACGTATACGTACCTCCTTGATTCTTCGAGGGGATGATGGGGGTGAAAAAGAAATGAAACATCGCGTTTTATCGAGCTGATGCGTCTAAATGCTTCAAATAAACCTAATGTCAGACGAAGGGACCTTCTACTCATCGTATGCAAATCACAGGCTGCCTCTGGGCACACTCGTTTAATCAATGGCCCAACGATCGATACCGATACGCCCTACTCACGTATTTTCCAAACGTATTCTAATTTGACGCTCTCTAATTTTCTTGACGATT
The DNA here is from genome assembly GCA_910591515.1 of Cerceris rybyensis. NCBI lineage: Eukaryota > Metazoa > Arthropoda > Insecta > Hymenoptera > Crabronidae > Cerceris > Cerceris rybyensis. The sequence continues at coordinate 15,219,229 of OU342799.1, forward strand.
TTCGTACGTGCTTTTTCCAGCTGGAGGAGAATAAAAGGAGAGGAACGTAATAGCAACGGTTCCTCGGAGGGTGGTTACCCGGAATCGTGACGAGCCATAAAGGTTATTGTCTCGTTTGATTTCTACCCTACCTTTTTCCTTCTCACTCTCCTCTCTGTCTTTTTTTAAAGATACATTTTAATGTTCATTTAACGTTGAAATTGTTCGTCACGGTAATACCGGTCGTCTTTCAAATGGCGGTGGGAAATTTATAGGGTACATTTTAAGGCTCAAACGTGGCAGGAGAGATTTCATAAACATGGGCCAACAAATTTATTGCTTTCGAAATATGGTCGTATTTATCCTCTATCACCCATTGTGACTTTAACGTGTGGTATGTGCGTGCTTTTATTTTCTGATCTTATTTTTCCATTATTGTGTATTACTGGCACCTGTTCTTATACCAGCCATTTTTCACGTTTGCTATTTTTCGTGCGCGCAACGGACTTATTTAATTTTCTGAACAAAAACGCATCCCGAATTTTGCTCCATATGTATTCACTCGTAGGAAATATTCAGTTGTAAGAAGAAAAATCTAAAATTACTGTTCTTGTTATAATTAATACTGCAAAATACTCTCGTAGATCTCATTATTTAAATTTAAAAGCCCTCGATATTTGCAATACACTCACAAATCCGAGAGTTTTACGAGACCTCAACTCGACTGGCGTTCGTTTAATTTGGTTCGAAATTAATTTGTTTACGATCCGACTAAACGTATTCGTTCGAACAATGATGAAATGACCGGTCCAGTAGAATGAGATACTATCGGTGTCGGGTTATCCGTGTTTCTTAATTAGAATTTCAATGTTACCGTTGTACCGCCTGTCCGTTTTAACTTTTTTAATTATGTTATTCACTCCTCGAGGCGTCGATACGATTTCATTTCCATTCGAGGCCTCTCAATCCATGGTGTTCCTTTGTTACGGCGTTCGGTGAACTATTAGCATAATCGCGTGATTCTCCCGCGAAACTCTTTTCCTCCGTGCGAATACACTCGACGTCGTAAAGTCTCCTGAGGATACAACGTCGCGACGTGTGTGGGATATCTGCGAATTCTACAAGCCGTATACTTCCGTTAAAAAAATCGAAACCTCGAGGAGGCGCGCGTAGATACGTGATTACCAAGAACACGATTTTTTTTTCCACCGCCACGATGATTCACCCTCGCGCGAATTATCTCTCTTAAATGCAAGACCATCTTTAATCTTAAATTCACTTTACAAACGATCACGTGCCGATTATAAGGTACCTTCTGCCACCTTCCTTCCCAGTAATTCCATCGTGACATGGAAAAGAATGAAAATTCACGGGAATATGATAATCTTGATGGAACGATGAGAATAGTCCAACTATTTTATTCATTCGGATGAAACATCAATCCGGTACAATGGATCAAACGGAGCGTAAGCAATAAATGTGTAACCATTTTTCATGTTTGAAATTTTAACGATCCTTCCCATTTAAGCTATCCTGATAAACGTGAGAGGGGTGAACGGTGACGAGGAAATTTCCGGTGGAATTTTTGGCGCAACCGTAAGGCTAAGATAAGTCCGTTGGACATATCGATCAGACAGGAGAAAATGGAGAGGTGGCAGAACGAAAGGCATCCAGATTCGAGAGACTTTACGGTCCATCGCGCCTCTTACAAAGCGTAGATTCCAGCTTCTTTCAACGAGCTAACGAGCCGAAAGGCGCAAGGGAAAAAGGAGCAATTACGAGCGTACCACCCGGGGAAATGGCACGCTTTAGCGATGCACGACAATGGGGACCATAGTGCGAAGATGATTTTATTTTCGTGTGTACGATAATTGGATCTTCGGCGGTCGGCCACCCGGTAATTTCACGTCTTCTGGGACGTTCATCTTTTCGTCTTCGCGACCTAAATTTCGGGCGTGGGGATTGTTAAAAAAGATGCTTGAAATTGGGACGCGAATTATCTTTTGTAATTTGCTGTAATGCGATGGTAATTGAAGGAAAATTTGTCGTGTGGGACATTCTTTTTATGACTATTGAATAGATAATTAGAAATTTAAAGTTTGGGTTATTTTTTTCTAATTCGCGGAGATTCAATTATTGCGATAAGTTTGCTTTCTTAATTTCTTTGGTGTCTGCGATTGATGAACGATTCCTACGTAATAAGTTAGCGGTATAATTAATATTGAAACTAGGAAGGTAGTGAAATGGCTGGTTTACAACTTTTTATAAAAGTTTTCCAAATTAATACCAAAGTAATAGGAAAGGATCTTTTATCGCCTTTTTCACCTATTGATATCTTGTTTTCCAAAGTGCTTATTTAGTTCATTCATCAGAGATCAAATAAATGTTTTTATTTGACAACGAAAGTATCGTAATTAACGAGATAGAAACAATTTTCTCTTATCATTTTCTAATACTACCACTATTTTTTATTGGATCTGCAGATTGAATTAAGCTCAAGTACTAGTAACGAGATAAAAATAATTTTGTTTTATTACTTTAATGCATACAATTTTAACGTAATAATACTTTTTCTAGTGCTCAAAATGATTTAACTAAATTCTTTTCTTTTCATGCACTTATATGTACATTCTGTTATTATCTATATCTGGATAATAGATAACATTGCTTGATTTGAAAATTACGTGATATTTTAAATATAAGCCGTTCATACAAATTCTCATATCCGTTGCCCTTTTGTACATTTATTTCATATATAGGGCAGTGAAATTAATTTCGCTCTGAAAGAATATATAATGAACACGACGGATTTATAATTTTAATTAAAACTCAACTGCACGACGAAAAGACGTGTCTCTTTGAAAATTTTGCTCTGCAAATCTACACCATCAATGTTTCGTTGTATGTGCATTTTTTAAGAGGAAATAAACCACTGTCATAAATTAAAAATGGGAATAATAGCGACAAATTCACAGTCCTGAATCGAGACACTCTTAGAATTTCGATTTTCAGGATGCAATTAGCAGTTAAATTGGATCGATGGGAACGTCGAAAAAAAAATGGTGCATCGACGAATTGTTTGCGCTCGAAATTGATTTGATTTTGGCCCAGCCGAACGAACATTCGATTATTAACCGAACGGTATTCGGTGATGGTATTCGCGCGAATTCCGTTTGCTAATTACCCGCGAAACAACGTTCGGCTCTAATTTGGCGAGCGCTATTAAAATTCGCTAACGAACCTCGCTAGAGTTGCCTTCTTATACATGCAACTCGTGCAGAGTTAAATTTGCGTATGCTAATTTATTATCAGCTTGGTTGGTTTTAACAGCAATAAGCAGCACATTTGATCAATACCAATCTAATAACCAGCCCGATTAGAAAATGCTACATAGAGTTGCGTATTTCGATAGAAAATCATAGGAGATTCTCGAAGAGACTTTACCACGAAAGCCGTAGTAATCACCGACGGACAGATTATCTCTATTTCTCCGCTAAAACATGATAAAAAAAAAAGTAAAAGAGAGGGATGCTTCTCGAAGGAAGAATTTTAATTAAAACCCACGGTTATCAGGCTGGAATTGCTGAATAGACGGAGCGCAGAAAGAACATCGAAAAATACCTCGAATGACGAACTCTCTCATCCATGGCTCGTCCCTCCCCCGAATAAAGACACCCCCATCCCTCTTTTGTAGATCGTCACGCGTATTATTTATTCACGTCACGGCTCACGGGATCGAAGAATGCCCGAACGTCCCTGGTAGCTAAAAGGTAAAGGAAGGGCTCGTGGAGGGAGTGAAGGGAAAGGACAGGGAAGACGCGAGGAGAGGAGTAATAAGTCGAGATAACGAGCTTTTCGATGCTCCTCCTCTCCTCCACCGTTGAAACGGAAAATTAATTAAGTGACTCCCAAGGTTCGCCGGGTATTCTTAACCTTCGAAGACACAATGAACGAGAAATTGTGCGAGGGAGAAACGGAGAGGCGAATAGGCTGGTGAAATGGGAGCGAAAGGGAGAGAAGAGAGGAGGAAGATAGTCGGCTATCAGGGTCATTAGTTACGGATGTCCCGTCCAAACCGGGACCACTCTCGTCTCGATAAACAGGAGGCCCCGGCGAGACAGCGAAAGAGAAAAGAAGCTGGCGCAGCGGGTGAAGTTTTAAAGATAGGAAAAAAAGGGACACCGGAGGAGGCACAAATAATAATTATGGGCCCGGGTAATATAACGGTCAGAGTGCCCGTTATCTGGGACTCTTAAAGTGCACTACGCTGTTTGGAAGATAGGAACCAACGACGATCTCGACTCTGGTCATCGCCCTGCTTTCTTGTGTCTTTCAACCCTTCTTCAATGTTGAACGTTTCGTCTACAACGAACAAATTTCTGTAATTGTGACCATGCGTTTTTACTTATGTCACGGTGATTATACAAGCGTAATTTGGGAGTAGAAGTGTGACTGTGACTTTGGTGTTTGATTTTCAACGTCTCTTCGAAGCCTGCTTTAAGAGGAGAGAATAAAAGATCCTTCATATTCGTTGGAAATCTCTTGTAGCTGTTTTTTTTAAATGTTGTCAATCAAGGCCGACTAGAGCAATAGTCATACACTCATTTTTTAAAAATAGTATTTTCTTTTTAGAAATCCATATTTTGCCTAACCACCCTGTTTTCACGCGCAATTTTCTGCGTCTTTCTATACGTCACTTCGAAGCCTACGAGAATTATGCATCGAGAAAAGTTTAAGCTTGTCCTTTCCCTTTCAACGTCTTAAAGTGAGAAGAAATGATTGTTTATTTCCCTCTAAGTATATTTCGAAACCCCTTCCAGCGAGCCACGGTTCCCTTCGAGCGATCTCGCGATCGCTTCGGAAGACCGATCAGGAAGTTCCTTTTTTTCTCTCTCTCTCTCACTTCCATCCTCTGTTCCACCCCCGTTTTCCTCGGGGGATGGTAGAAAAGGTTTCGTGTCGTCGCGAATCACAAAAGCATCTCGATTCCGCCCCTTTTCTCAAGATTGAATGGACATGCAAGTGGGCAGAATAAAACCTGGGGGCAATAGCAGCAACAAGTGCATAACTTTCGAGACTCGATGTCGCTTCACTTAAGGGAGGAACTGCTTCCAATTGCGTGGAAAGCAGCTGCGGCTACTTCCTACGATTTTCTCGAGCTCTCCCGTTTCATTTTTCTCGGTCTTTTTCTCCCTCTACATCTTCCCTTCTCTTTCTACCATCTGCCATTCGTATTCTCTTACCTCTCGCTACTGAATTCTTATTTTACCATCGTTGTCCTTTTTGGCCACTTCGGCTTCCTGTATGTCTTCCGACAGAAAAACCGTACCATGCACGCCCCACGAAATTGCATCCGCTCGAGAACGAACCTGCGGCAGTGGAACGGGAGGAACACTGCCAAAACGAGTCGCGACGTTACACGGGATCAGGAAACTGCACGTCGTTTCATCTTGGCGGGTCACCGCGGAAATTGTCGCCAAGATGATCCTACTCTATGCCAAAGGCCGTTATTTTTATAAATCAGTCGCCGTAGTAGTTTCGTTTTCAAACTGGGACGCAGAATGATTTCTCTCGAGACAGAATCTTCGCCGTCGGGCGAAAAAGTCCCCGTTGGATTTTTCCAACTTTTCTACGGAGTTCCATCGGAACTTGATTCGAGTTGGGCAATTGTTTTAGTATCATCCTTTAAGCCACGCTTCATCGGTTTAATACAAATCGTTGCAACTATGGAACTTCCGTCGAAGTTAAATTATATACTGTAACTGAAACGAGTTTCGAGTACTATCGTTGGGAATATCGATATTTCACTTCGAATTTCATTGAAGTACGATTGTTTCCGTGGGACAGACGGAGAAAAAAAAAGAGGACGCGGATATCGGCTGTGGATGTTGATGTTATTATATATAGAATTCATTCGACGCGTTGCGCGTCAAATTCATCCCCCGTACACATTGACAGTTCGCACGACATGGGGAATGAAGACCATTGTTGTTTGATTTGACAAGAAAAAAATTGAACCTCTAGCGATTTATTTCCTTCGATATAGCGTATTACAGGAATTTGTATGGAACAAGGTTTCGTATCAATGGCTTCTAGATAGCCAATCTCGTAGTGTCAATTGTTTGACTGTCACTTTGCTGGGAAAAAATCCATTAAAGTGTCTGATTATTCTGTATTTAATTCTGCTCCGTCATCTCGAAGGTATCGTTGCACGCAAAATCTTGCGCAACTAGTTCGGCAACTGTTGGAAAATACGACACGCCATGATTGATGCTGATGTTACTTGACTTCTAAGTAATTACTAGTTGACTTGTGATACGATTACTGGCACATTTTGCGACGTCTGTAATATGGCTATTAATGATGTCCATCGCATCCTGAACTTCTCTTGCCGATGAAAAATTGTTTGAAAAGAAATCCATCTTTCCTAATGTTGCTGAAGAAAAGTAATTTCTGCCCAAAGTAGACTCTAAACGAAATAACCATAAATATTAAAACCAAAATGCATCAAAAAGTAAAAATCCTTTACCCATCACAGCATATCCCTCTAATATTGCTTTCACTGTCCAATAAACAATTAAACCCTATCACCCCCAATAAAATTCTCTTCAGCCGTTCAAACGCAGACTCCACGACGGTATTATTTCCCAGAATTTCGCGAGTCAGAAGCAGCAGTCGAAATTCTTCTCAGTCTCCGTATCGACCATAAACTGTTTCATTCTCGAGTGTGGCTGGATGTAGTTTTCGAAGCAACGTGTAAAAATATTGAAGTCACGAGCCAGAAACACGCTCGTCGGCGAAGTCGACAAACCGTTGCACAGAAAAGGGTGGTCGAGGAGGAGGAGTAGATGAGGAAAATCCGTCTACTAGAAAAAAAAGTAGCAAGGCAGGGAAGTAATCCGGACAACGGTCGACCTCGTGGATTTTCGAGGGTCGTGTCTTGTATCAGGTACTTCTCTTCGTCTCTGTCTGAAGTTGTTGCCCCTGCCTCTCCCTTACTTACCAAGAACAGAGGGTGCGGGCTTCGAATGGGTGTAACACGGGCTGCCACGAACCCATGGAGGGGTAGTGGATAATATTTTAAAACGAACGCGAGTTCTGTTGCAAGCAGAGGCTCTTACCGAGTGCACACGATGCTGAAGAGCTAGCCGACTTGTAGAAAGAGGAGAAAGCACGAGGAAAAGAAATGAATAGATAGAGAAAGGAAGTGAGAAAGGAAAAGAGAAAAGGAGAAAGGCAACGAGGGAGGGCGTACCTGCTGTTATCTTGCTTGTTCCCCGGATGAAATATCGACTAGCAGTTTCAGGCCTTCTTCCACCTCTCCTACCCCAGCTTCTTCTTCTTCTTCTCCTTCATCATCTTCATCTTATTCTTCCTGCCTTCGTCGCTTCTCCGTTATTCTTCTCGAAGACTCTTGTCCCGACTCCTGAAAGTCAAAATCCTCTTCGACGTCCGTCATCGCTGGGTACCTAGTCGTGGCGATCTTTTTCCTACCTTGCTGTACAGTAATGCTACGCCTCGTTCTGGCGACGTATCATTACCATACATTGCCGGAGGCCTCATCGATCACCCCCGGCTATCGTCGAGTAAGCTTCTTCTTTAAGCGATCGGCTGGAAAAACTTTGGCGGGCGCAGACCTAGAGAGAAAAGACAGGTGGAAAATGCAAGGGAAGAGAAAAACGATTGGAAGGAAAACTTTGAAACAGTCGGAGATAACGTGCGGTATTTTCTTTTTTTTCTGGGTTTCTACTTCCTTCTCCCTATTTTTTTTTCATTGTTCTATGGGGTGGATATTTGCAATTATTGGAAACATGCTTTTTGTTGTGACTACTGAACCTTCAATCTTTGATATATCGATCCGTCAATACTTCCTCGAAGGAATATTTATAACAATAGGTTTATGAACGAAATATGAATGCCACTGAAAAAAAGTTTTCTATTTATATGCTCTTGCAAGAAAAACTTATCACGTTGAACGTAACGGTGGTATTGAATGTAATAAAATCTCACATGATTTTGAAATTGTCATATTTATAAATACGGACATTAAAAATATATAATTCTGATGACTATCTATTTGTATCTTTAAGATTTCTACTTTGTAAAGGTCTGGTGTTAATTTAACCCCTTATGTAAACACCGTAGTCGAAGAGACGAAGGTTAGTGTTAAGCGTCGAAAAATAAGGTTAGTGATCTAGGGTTAAACTAGAAAAATGCAATACTTGCTAACAAAAACACTGATCAATTATACTCACCCGAAAAAAACTACCCTCCGCATCTAATCCAAGTGAGAAATGCTGTTAAACTATTCTAATTAAAATGTATGAAACCTCGAAACACAACAAGGCTCTACAACAAGTCTTTAAAGCATGCACAGCCACTGAATAGACTAACGCAAGCCGAAACTTTGGCCAAATTAAGTTGCAATTGCTGGACAATCCATGTGCAATTTTCTCAGAATGGCAAATCAATCCAATCCGGCAGCATTATTGTAAAAAAACAGTGAAAAGAAGAAGAAGCGCCAGAAGGGGTGGGCGGGATAGGGTTAAGGGTAGGGGGAAAAAGAGAGAAAGTTTATCGCGATTCGGTTATTCACGCGACGTTGGCACATTACTCCTCGCGTGGTGACGTATGCACGAGCTACTCGTATAACACCCTGCGATATAAAGGGTATAATTCCACGATTTACGATGAAAGCAAACTCGCAAACGCTTCTTTCTCTCTGGCGCTTAAAAAAAAAGGGAACGTGTAGGACCGTAAATGCGATTTCGTATATTTTCATTTTAATATTTGTTCCATTTAGTCGTGATGTTCTCATATGTATTTACTAATACGACATTTTTCATTCCTTGTCGCTGTTTATCTTTGTGGATGGAGCATAGTTATTTATATCGGAGTCGAGCGAAAGAAAGAAAGATTTCATGTAATTATAATGATTCTAATTATTGAAACTATGAAATATCGATCCCTCTGACTTAAAGCATACCATTATTCATTTTTGAAAAAAAAACAAATTTGAAAATGTTGAAAAGTGTAGTTATTAACACTTTATCGACCGGTATTTTTTTTACATCCTACTCACTTCTGACCGGTCACTTGGCCGCAAATACTTTCCTGATACCGATATCTCTTCGAAAATTATAAATTCTCGTCACAGAATCCTTGGCACAGTTAACCGAAATGATAAACAATAATTTATTAATCGCTATGGTAACTGATTAATTAGTTAAAACTCCAAAAGCGTTGGGCCTGAAAAGCCTATTAATAGGCTACCGGTCAATAAAGTGTTAAGAACATTTAGGAAAAAAAGGACAAAAGAAAATTAAGATTTAAAATTCTTAAAATCTCCTAGTAACAGAATTTTGACAAATGTATTGCAATCAATAGTGATAAATAGAGATCAATACATGAATTCTAAATAGTTTTAAAATCGCAGTTACTTCAAGCCAATATCTAAAACAATAAATTCTCCATCAAACAGGAAAAATAAGTATCAAGACATTTTCCCTAATAATACCTACACAATATCTATACAAGTGACAAAAATTTGTATTCTCCTGCAGCAAAATTCTGCGAGATACTAAAATCGCTCGTAAAGAAATACCAAGACGCAACGAAAAAAGCCATATCTCCCTCGAAGGTGCGGAGGGAAGGGCATCGATTCGCAAAATATTTCACGGCGTATCGCGCGCCATTGTGCTAGATTGGATTTAATGTCGGTACCGCAGGGATGTCAGAGAGGTCCTCGGGAATATGTGGAGAAATACGAGGAAGGTAGGCATCCCTGAAGAAGGAAGGCGAAGCGAAGAAAAGAGTCGCTACGTGAAAGAAGATGGTGACAATGCGATCTCGCCTCCGATACGGAATTGTCGGCGACTCTCCGGGTAGCGGGTTCTCTTTCTCTCTGACTCGCGAAATGAGCATAAGATTCTTCGGTTATTTCGCCGTCGAGCGAAAACCGAGGGATCGTCCTCTTCTCGCGGCGATATCTTCGCTTCCTATGTCTCGAATTGTGCATTCAGAGCGTTCCAAATATCTTTGCCCGAGGCCCTTTACCCTTCTTCCCTTTTCCCCTTTCATTCTCTCTTTCTCCCCTTCGGTCAGCGCGTTGCACCTTTTGACCCTGGGCCACGGCTCCTCCTCGTATTTCTCACGTTACTTTTCGGCCCGTTCTTCTCTTCTTCTCTCACACTTTTTCTCTTCCTCTTCCTCCTCCTCTGCGCGATTCTTTTCTCCTTTCTCCCGCACGTTCCGCGGCTACGAAATCGCGTAAGTTATTTGGCTTTTCGTTGTTGTCCACGCACGATCGCGCACGCGAGCCTCCTTTTCGGCGAGAATTTATCGAATGAGATATTTGGCCTGGTCGTAGGGTGTGAGGCTCCCTCGCCATGCTTGGGATATTTCTTCATTTGGGGAGAATTAAATTGGATACCATTCGTTGAGAAGAACGTGTAGCATTCTTGTCCTACACGTGGCGGAGACTTTGTGAAAGGTACGTCGTTGCGTAATGCGATCGAGTATTGTTGCAACGATGCCTGCAGGTTGTGTTCCATGCTTGAGTATGTTCGACTGGTTAGAGTTGCAGGTATTTTTTCCCCTTGTCTCTGTTAATTGAAATTAATCCTTTCAAGTACAACGCTGTTCTTGAGTTATCTATCGTTGGAGCGATTTAATGGATGTGAAGTCTAATAGGTGTAATTTAATAGGGCGTCGAATGGAAATTAATATTTGAAGCGGTTACTTGTTATCCTAGATATGTCATCGGGATTTTAAATGAGAATAGTGGAGTATGAAATATGGAATGCAATTGTAGTGTCATGGAAAACTCATTGGTGCCAGTTGTACTTATTTTTGAGTAATATAAGTGTTTCTTGAAGATATCCTTTGGAAGTTAATAGAAACGTTTAACAAACCACCGTTTCATTTAAGGTAACCTCGAGGATGGGTATGTTATTTAATGCTAGGTTTACCCAACATGTCATTCTGACCTGTTTTCAACTTCGTGAAGGAAATTGCACAAATCATTTACATATTTTTCTTCCGCTTGTACTCACATTTATCTATTCAACGAGACGGGCATATATCACAATTAATTTTCTTCAAATCGTTATAGTTTTGAAGTCCTCTAGGTATACCTACCACTAAAAGTATCAAGATCCGGTTATTATTTTTCAATAAAAAATTATCGACAAAAATATTCAAATACTATTAATCCTTCGTACTCCAAGTAATTTTTACCATGAGCTACCAGCTATTTCATGGCTATTTGCACAGCAGGGGTGCACATCCGTGAAAAATTGGAAATCATACTTTTTTAAAATCAGGTTTTACAATATAAAAAAATGTGAAAATATATCGGATTTACCCAACAACGGAATTAACAGTTACTATCACAATGTCGCCGTTGCAGCGACGACGGAGTGCAAAGGGTTAAAACTCGGTAAAGCTAGATCTTAATCTGTTTAAATCTCTGAACTCTGCAATGAAGCTTAAAAAAGTAGCACGCTCGATCAACATAATCCATCTCAGTAACTCGGAATTACAACGAACGCCGAAGGTGCAAGGCTAATTCCATAATAAATAAACGCGACAAAAAAAAATCTTTCTACAAAGAGGTGCTGTTAGTAAAAAAAAAAATCACTGTCGCTGGAAGAGCGTGATATCCGACGTTAAAGGAATCGGGGTCAACGCGATATTTGCATCGGATTGTAATGTTCCAGGGTAAAATACATAGGGGAAGGAAAAAAAAAAGGAAGGAAGAAAAACAGGAAATACAATCCCCGCTTATATGTACAAATAAAAATCAATAGCAATTACGGGAACGACGCGGCAAACTCGGTAATACGAGGCTACAAAACGTTTTTGGAGCAGAAAAAGCCGGCTCGCTCTGGTAGGCTTATATCGGCTTCATCTCGCCCGAATTTTTCTATTTTCATTGCAAACCGCGAATGCATTTTATCGGCCCAAAAACTGTCGCGCCGCATTGTTTTCGCCGCGTGTACTCGAACACGGCGCCAGGGGGTTGGGGAAGCGCGATAATCGAAGCGAGAACGGCAATTGGAGCGAGTATAAAGCAGACCAAATTAAACGTTAATGCAACTACCTCGGCCAAACTCGTCGCCAGAACTTTGGCAAACGTGGGAAAGCCGAACGAAGTATCCGCCCGACTGCATTGTTCGAGAGATCCCATCGTTTCTACGACGCTCACGCGGTCTATTTTCCTATGGGGCACCATTTGCATCGGATGTAACAGCGATGGAGAAAAGTACGCAACGACGAGGGGAGAATTTTGGGTTATCGAACGATTCTAAAACGTCGAATTATTTGAAGGATTATTATTATTCAGACGACATTATAAATTGGCCTTTGAAGGCTGAGCTCAGCGAATGACAACCGAAAACTGAACACTTAATTCGTCATTAGGTGTTCTTTCGGTATATCCGGAATTAGAAGCGAAAGTACGTGAAGATGGGGACGTCTATCCATTGGGCGAATCGGAGCAAAACACTTATCAAGTGACTTCTTTCGGTGCATGAACGATACCAAGGTGGTCAATATTATTTGCACTGATTTTTTTAAAAATTTTCTTGAATTTTTTAACGCCGTATTCTGTTTAATCTTCTACATCTATTTTGCAAAATGAAATAGATTAAATTGATCAAGTTTGTTGCCCCCATCATTCCTTTTTTTTTGGAATAATTTATCTAGCATTTGTACTTATAGTGTTAAGGAGCAATTCTCATTTTGAATTCAAAAACTCACGAGAAATGTTTCTAATGTGACTGCATTTGCAATATCAGCGTATCGGTGCTAAACATTGACAAATGTAATAATATGAGGGAGAGATCGATAACTCATAACAGTATGTAATGGGAAATAAATGAAACTGGACTATTACTCTTCCGTCATACGGCAAATTGAAGAATATGAGATGAAACTTTGGGAAACGAAATAGTTGTTGAATTTTGTTAAGTAATTTTGAAACGACATACTTTGTCCCGTGATATATGATTACAGAATGAAGTATTTCTGTATGAAGTGGTTAATTTTCAAACGAGAAATATTCTGATACGAGGAAAAGAGCTGGATTTTATTATGTAACAGGAGATATTTGAGAACCTTATTCTATATTTACATGCTACCAGCTACAATAATCTATAATACACCCCGGATATTCCATAATTACACTTTACCACCCTTAAAATATCTGAAAGGAGAATGTTTCAAATCTACACATATACAATTTCTCTTAAAAATCAATACACACGTTAAATATACATAAGAAGCGCATTATGAATAATTAAGCGAGACTTCTCACAAAAGCACTCGTCAAAAATAAACTTAACAAAGTTCCAATCTCGCACGAAATTCATGTATCTTAAATTTCATTCATGTCTATGTGACATATAATTACTCATTTAACCCTTAAATGCGCGATTTTATTTTTTTAATCAGAAAAAAATGTTTTTAATATCCATATATAGTTTAGATTATAGGAAAAATATTTAAAAAATTCTTTTGAAAGAATTCAGCTTGTAAATTACCTGAAAATCCTTTGTTGCATTTATGCAACACTGTGCGTTCCTAGGTAAGCAGATGTATGGGGAATTATTGACTCATGTAAATAGAATCAAAAATACTTTAGTACTTAATTATAGTTCTATTTATTATGATAGTTATAAAAACAGTTATTTTCTCTATTATAACAAAGACCGAGGAAATTTATTCCAATATCACTTTTTTCCGCGCCGATGAAAACGCGCTAAAACTGACAAATAATTAAAACATTTGAAAGTTGGTGCCACTGCAAGTGTCAAAAATTTACAAAGTACACTATAGTCTATGACAAAGTTCGTTCAGATTTTTTTTTTATTCTCATAGAATTAGTATGTTGCAGAAATGCAACCCCGCGAATTTAAGGGTTAATTTATCCACCGCTCCAAAACATTGTCTCAAAATTCAATAAATCCCGGATGAAAAATATCATCCCCGATATCATCAATTTAATACAATATTCATTCTCAAAACAGGCACGCTTTAGTAGCCGATTCACGCGTATCAGTCAACGATTCGCAAAAAATTCGCTGGGTAATCACCAGTTTCGTAGCCTTTCGCATCGAATACCTATGCATCCCGACAAAAAGTGCTCTCACGGGGTATCGAACTCGACGAGCCATTCGAAAACTATTTCCACGGGCAGGCGCATAGAAACGGGCGAATCGCTCGGGAGAAATTCTGGATTCAAGTGGAACACCCGATTCCGTGAAAACGACCGCGTATCCTAATTTCTGCGAGTGGAAGCTGCCTAGGTAGAGGTCGGAAGGTTACAAGTACGTTGGGGAAGTAGTCTGGTAGCTAGAGGTAATTCCAATTTCGTTGGTTAACGCCTTCCTTGCACTCGTCGGATCACAATTGCGCGAAATATACGCTGGAGGTTCGAATTAAACCTTTCCTTTAATAATTTCATCTTTCAAATCTGTATCGTGTATTTTCGAGATTTTCAGGACGGTTGATAATTTCGTAAGGTGGCTGGAACATTTCAAAAGTAATAGTTTTATTATATTTTTAACAATTTGTAATCCGGGTAATGTTTACTGTAAGCTACAAATTAACTCGTAATTATTTACACTGTGGGAGTGCTCATTTGTTCAAAATTAAAAATCTTGCTTTGTCGTAAAATCACGAGTGACATTTGTGATAATCCAATAGGAGATTTTCAAGTTTAGCAAAATCTATAAAATTGAAAGTATTTGTAAGTAATGACAAAATTATTTCTATCATATTGATATTAAGTGAAAATCTACGGTGCATGAATAATCAAATTATGAGTCATCGTGGAGGCAGCTACAAGAGAAGTTGTACGGTCAAAGGGTTGGAAAAGAAGCATACACGTTTGAAAATTATATTTCACCCTATAAAAGATTTAAGAATACACCAGATTCATTTCACGATAGAGTTACTTATTACAATGTCGCCACTGTATAGACAATGGAGTGGAAGAATGTAATATGTTCCCTAATTTCGTGATTTGTAACGGAAAGTTTACAAGGGCTTAATTTACGGCCGATCATTGACAATATAAATAGCAGTTATATGATGAAAGGAATAACTAATGATAAGGAATATAAATGTATTTTACCTGCTTCGAAATATCGTACTGAAATGAGAATAAGTCTACATTGTACGAGTCGTATTCAAATTATCGTCGTAGAAAACAATTTAAAGAATTCCTCGTTAGTAGCAGCCTCTAATTTGAATACAAACAGCACAAAATGAGAGGTCGATGAAGCAAGAAAATACACGCAAAGAATCAACGAGGAAAAATACATCCGACTTAATCCAATTATAAATAAAACTCAATCCTGCATCCCCGTTGATCATAAAAGATAGAGAAGCAGCCGAGAATTAAAGCAACACAAACAACCTCCCGTGAATTCAGAATTATTCATCCTATTAAATTACCTTACTCCAAGAGTAGCCGGGAAACATCGCTGTGACATCGTTAACGAGCATTAATAATGAATCAAAGAAGGTGTCGAACCGAGTCGTCTGAGAAAACAGCTTCCCTCCGCGGGTTCCCTCTACAATGGCGCACGATCGTTAAGAAGAAAAACCTTTAAACCAATCGTGTAATTAAATCTCTCGTTCGACTCTCCTCTCCGTTTCTTCTTTTTCGTCGTTTCATCAAACCTCTTCCTTCTTCTTCTCTCTTTTTTTTTTTCTTTTCTTTTCACGTTCGTCGCCATTCATCCGCCTCCGTCTCTGGCCATTCCCGAAGGGTGAGACGCGGAGAACCGGCTTCTTGAAATAATGTAAAGCACCTCTTTCAAGCTCGCCACCCTCTCGTTGGCAACACTCAACCCCCGTCCCTTTTCTACGGGCTTCCGCTCTCGCCCTCTTTTCTACGTTCACACACCTCGAGATCTCGGAATCTCTTTCGAGGCTCCCACTGTCGTTTTGGGATCCTTCTTATGCCACCTTCCACGATGCCGGTTCTTCTGGTCTGTTTGTCACCCCCAACGATTACACCGACGACGAGCCGACCGCTAAATGGTATCTCTCGCGAGATTAGGCTACGCGGTGTTCGTCTTTGGGGGTCCTCGAGTTTCGGCCTCGGAGCAGCCTTTTTCTCTTTAGGGCTTCCTGGTAAACGAGACGAAGATAAGACCGTGCGGGAATTAAATTGTAAGATCCGCGATAGCGCGAAACATTCTGGTGGAAAATTGAAATATAAGGACCTCGCTGGGAAATTTGTTTTATACGATTACTTAACGTGGGCTACTGTTGCCGTTGGAAATGTTGCGGGAGAATTCTGTGTAAAAATGTGACAAGTATTGTAATTTATGATTTTTATGGTGGGGGAGAGATGTATTTTTTGCGTTATAAGGACGCTTGAAATTGTAACGTTGCTTGTTGTGAGAAGTTATTTGCTGATGTATTAGTAAGGGAGGGTGTATTTTGGAAATTTGAGAATGTATGGGTCGTATTTTACAATTTGATAGGAGATTTTTAAGAAGTTTTTTATTTATTAACTTGTAGAGATCGATATCCTATTAATCGGTTGTTACGAGTGATGAAAAAGTAAAATTACACTGCCAGATCGACGTATTACATCGCATTTTTATATAAAAATTATAAAGCTACAAAAATAGATGCATACATATCCACACGATACTATTATAAAAACAGGGTGCCGATAAAGCATAGGTTCGCAACATTTCTAGGTCTACCGCCCCCATGTCAGAAATAATCTCACCGACTCTCATTTTTGAAATCCATAATTAAACTCGTTGTTTTTCCAATTTTTTGGGTCATAATCCACTTTTTCAAGCAGTGAACAACGACAAATTTTCAAATTTGTATTAGTGAGTGATTTAGTTATTAGTCCTCAATACTCCTAAATTTGCCTTGGACCAAAAACCACCCTTAGGTCTCTTCAACTCACCCCAATGAACAATAGCACCCCACTAAGAACTTACGAGCCAAAATATAATTCATTACAAAAGTTCATTAAAAAAAATTCATTCACTAAAAAAAACCTATCATTGCTAACATTTACAAACCGATCCAAAAAGCAACCCTATGATATCCTAACAAGATTATAATCTCCAAAAAGATAAACGAGTCCAATAAAAAGACGCATCATCAAACACTCCATCTTTCATCATCGAAATCTTCTCGACTCTGGAAACCTTCCCACTTTTTCTACCCTCACCTCTCTAAATCTATCACTTAATGCTTCCAAAAGGATAATGATTATAAAAAGAATGCCAACCAAGGTTACAATATATCCTGGTCGAAAGTTTCTTCTGCGTTGATCCTCAAACGCCTGGGGCAAGTTTGACACGTTTCCCTTAAGGTGATCAGCTACCGTCTCGATGGCCCAGCAGACGGATTCGGCGTCCCTAGCCTAATTACAGGGCCGAGTAGCCGTGAGCTCGGCAGCACCTGCGTCTTCTCCTGTTTCGTATTCGTGCCTTCGTAACAGACACCCGTGGCTGGTTCCGAAGTGGATATGAGAAACGAAGGCACGTAACGCGATCTCGCCACTTTTGCGCTACGAGCTACAACGTGCTTCTGCAGAAATTGAATCGGATTTCTTTCCTCGTAATTCGACCATTGGTGGTCAGAAAATCTTCGTGAGGGTGTTTCTTTCTATCTTTACGATTTCACCAGTAGATAGAGGTTTAATCGTTTTGAAGGGAATAGATTGTTGCTCTTCTTTCGTGGGACAGTATTGTTTCGATTGAAGTGCCGTTATTGGGAATTCTTTAGAATTTCTCAACGTACTTGAAATTAATATAGACGAGAGATAGTTATCAGGGTAGTATGTGAGATTTATGATTTTCAATTGATTTAAATTTTGAAAGGTATCGATAAAGTGGGAGGGGAAAAGATAGATTTATTGAATTTTCTGGTAGGGGAATTGTGCATGTAAATTTATTTATTTTTGTTGCAGTATTTTTAGTACAGTTTAAGTAACTTTATAGTGGTACAAGTAATTAAATTAATAAAGAGTGGGAACATTATGGAGTCCTGATTTTGAAGGGTATTTATAAAGTAAAAGAAGTCGATGAAGAAGTAGACTTGGTAAATCTTCTGGGAGAAAAATCGTAAAAATGGAAATATTTATGATTGTTGTAATATTTTTAGTATAGCTGAAGGAATTTGATAGTGGTGCAAGTAATTATATGAACGATAACCCTTAGGGTCTGGAAACTGTAATTGTATTTCACCCTTTGATACTTCTTCTTCCAAAATATCTGGTTAACACACCAAAAATTGAATAGACTCAATGTCGCCAGCTCTAATGTTAATATATTTAACACTAAACCTACCAAGCCGGTCAAAATGACCGTTTCTCAATTCTTTCAAAAAAGTACCTACATTGATAGGCGAGCGGTGAAGTAAAAATTCTACTTCTACCATATAAAGTCTAAATTAATTAATTTACTAATCCCTTCACTCCTTGATTTATCTTTTTCCAAAGTATTTGTTCAATAAATCTAAATTTTAGTAGATATAACGTCGGTAGTTTTAGTGTTAAATATAACACCCTCGCCAGTAGTTTTAGAGTTAAAAAGAAGTATATAATCGACATCCGTAAATTGATCGTTAACAAACAATGGCCATAAAGAAGACAAGGATCGAAACGAAGGAGATCACCGCCTCCCACGAATTGCTCGCCATGGAAGGCGTCAAGGTATTCCTCCGCGTTCCACCCTCCTCGAAATACCGCAGGAATGCAGCCATACCACGGAGCGGCCTCTTTCGTGCTGTTGCGTGCACCGTTGCGGCACCGAACGTTTCTATCCCGATAACACCCTGCTTCCTTTGTGGAATCTCGATGCCGACGAAGGTACCATACAGAGGAACGAGCACGTTGCACGGAGCTTCTGTGATTTCGACGATTCGACCGCGGCTCCTACGCGAACACCGAAAACTTCGCTGCGAATTTCGAGATAGTTCTATTCGCGGATTTATCGACGTTACCGTATTTGCAGGCCATGTAAAGGGAAATAGGACGTTTTAAGGTCATTGGGAATAATTGAACAAGCAATCTTCTATTCTGTTACGTGAACTTTCATATTATTCAATTAATGGTGATGCAATTAATGCTGTTTAATTTTGGAGCGAAAAATGACATCGGATTTTGGGAATTAATATTAATTTGTGGGGTACTTGACACGATAATTAGTTGCGATGTAATTGCGGTAGGTTGGAATTGATCGTTGCATTGTCGTTTAAACTGTTGATAGCGTTGGGGACGTTATTTGTATTGGCATTTGGAGATTGGAGTTGTAATCGATTTTCTAGAGAGTACTCCGGTTATAGGGTGGTGGGGGAGAATCCATTTTTGTGGTACTATTATTTGTATAAGAAAGTTCATTATTTGGACGGTTTTTAATAGCGCAAGAAGCGGAATGTTAGTTATCGAAGTGTTTTATATTTGCGCGTATGTGATATAATCGTTATTGTAGAGTTTTGTACTTTTCTCTCAATCTACTGATGTTTCAACCCCTTGCGCTCCAAATTATTTTATTAACTTTTTGTCAGATAAGCAAATATAATCTCGGAAAATTGTCTACTGTTGATTATTCGTTTTTATTTAATACTAGAAACAATTGTAGATACTGCGGTGTATTCCTGTTAAAATGCAAAATTATTGTTGATTTCGAAAAGTCGATAATTAGTATGTGAAACATTAAGTGTCACAGAAAGCTGTGTCGAGTGTAGCTCGACATAGGAGTGCAAAGGGTTAATTGTATTCTTTCTACTTGCAATTTTTTTAAAAGAAATTCATATTTAAATATTTCTCCAAGTTGTATAAAGTGAAACAGTACTTGTTACCCTCATCAAATACAACCAATTAATTGATAATACTGAAATAAATAGAGTTATTTCTGAATTAAATTAAAATCTTCACATATTTTAAGTTTCTCCACAATCGGTAATTCGATAAATCGATAGATAATTCAGAAGCGCGGTGGACAAATGAGACAAATCATGGTAAAAGACGCGAACCGTCGAAATGGATAAAAGTTTATCGCCGATACGTGATTTAACCAGGTAGAAGAGTTTCGCGTATGTGCTTTCATTCGCGCAAGAAAGCAGAGGGGCTCTATCTGTCGCATCTATCGAATTCGCGATACTTTCGCGATCATTACCTTCCACCTCTATGATCCGCACACTCCGCGAGTCCACTTTAGCTTTAACGCTCCATGAAGGACTTCTATACGGCTTTAACGATGAAATACATTCGCCTGATAAGATGTAATGGCAGCACTTACTGTCGCGACTTATAATCGTAAATACGACGATCCATCGGCATTATTTGCACCATTTCTGACGCTTCTGACTGAAATTTATTGGGCCATTTGAAGTAGCTTGAACGTAAATTTTGGATTAGTGCAAGTGCGGTTTGTTGCCCTTTTTAACCTGGCATACCGATATTATCGTTTAATCCACGATCCCAATGATTTTACTTTTGCCAGAGAAAAATTACGACCGGTATTGATCGTGGAATTATCAAGAGATGTATTGTACAGAGTGTTTCAAAAGTTGTTGTCATGGCTTTCAAGGGTAGTTCTACCTGGATCAATAGAGATTTGTGAAAATACCCCCCGTAAAATTGGCGAAAGGGTCACCTTGAGATTGCAAAGTGGTGCTGCACTTTCAGAGAGCAATTGACCCTAGGAAATAGAATATTAACACTAGAACTACCAAACCAGTCAAGATGACTGGTACACAATTTCTTCAAAAAATTCTCCAAGTTTACATAAGAGTCATAAAATAAATATTCTACGTCTATATCAATAAACATAAAACACCCAATCGATCAAATTTTCCGTTGCTTGATTCCCCCTTTTTCAAAGTACTTATTTAATTTATTAAAATATGATAGATTTGAGGCCGGTAGTTCTAGTGTTAAAAATATTAATTTCGGAATATTGTTAATATCTAATAAACATCTGGTAACAGAGTCTTTGAGAAGTTGTGTAGGAATTGTTTTAAAAAATTAAATTCATACTGTGTAACATCTCATATTTTATAAATTTTTAGACGATCTAGAGTCTAAAATGAAAATTGAATATATAAATGTCGAGAATTGAATCACAAACTTGATAAACTATTTAAAATTCCTGTAGTAAGTATTGTTAATGATCAGAGAGCCGATTAAGTAGTCTTCCAAAATCGTTTCCATGTAGGGTAATCCAAAATTCTAAACTCATATTCCGTTAAAATTCTCCTTAATTGCTATCAGAAATATTTGAAACAACCACTAATTAAATTATAATTCTCTGGAACTTCGGTCGACCGACGCTGCGAAAATGAAAACGCATTTACCTTTTCCATCTAGCAAGCCAAAACTTTCCACTTTGGCCCGATGGTCTGGCGTGTTGATCTTCCACGATCATTTCGCCGTCCCATTCGTGTGTGTACACTGCTAACCGTGTGCATACAGGCGCGTTTACATCGCACCCTCGCGGTCCGTTTATTATTTATGCCACTGTATTAACGCAGTTCGGTCACGAACGGACGGATAATCGATCGGTACCGGTATGTTGCTACCGGATGAATTTTCGGCTGGCTTTCATTCCTCCCCAACCCTTCAAATTTTCGTACGGTTTACTTTAATCGGATAGCGACGGCGTTGCTGGGCAAATAAAGCTTGTCCATTGTTTCGGAATCGAACACTCTTCGGAGTTAACTCGATGGAGAAATCTTTGTTAGCTAAATAGACTGGTGGTAAGAATAATCAGATTCCAATTTTTTCTAAAAATTCTCTGAATTGATAGAGGCGCCATGCAGTGATTAAACACAAAAAAATTCAGACTTTAAAGGGTAAATAAATTGTAAGGGTATCAAGAATTTATTATTCTTCTCGTCGTCTACTTTGCGCTTGAGTTGATTCCAAAATGAGGAATAAAAAGTGTCTAACTGTGAATAAAATTAATACGCGATATATTGCATTTTATTTTTTAGTTTGGGTTTAATATTTTATTTTGGAGTTTCGCAAACGGTCTTCAGGCATAAAGTTTCCATGAACTTTTGAGGATCATCGAGATTCTCTCGAAGAGCATCTATATGAAATTTTGGACTCTCGTTCTTTCGCAAGTGTGTATGGGAGATTTGCAACGGATTTGAATTTCTGATATTTGATTTGCATCAATGAAAATTCTTTTCGGGATATTCTTATGTATTCTAAATTCAATGAATCTCGATGTTATTACAATGCGACATAGCCTCCTCGAAATGTAATACATTGATTAACAAGTGCAAATATATTTTAACAACGTCATTTATATGGATTAAAAATATATTGGCTTTCAATTAAAACTCACTCATATATGCACTAAAAGAGGAAATTTTGCCACAGCTTGTGGACGCATATATGTATAGTCCGACAACTCTAACTTGGCTTGCACGCGGTGTCTCTTATTTTCATCTGCCTATTCCTGCAAATTTCGTTTTTTAAATTCGCAAACCCAGCCTCCCAAAGTAGACGACTATGCGGAGTGTTACCTTCGAAAGATTTGAATTTGACGATATCAAAAACAAATGGCGGAAATAAACACTTGAAGAAACGAAATTCCGCCACTCGTTAGCCATCCTCCAATTGTCGGACTATACCCTAAGAAGCCATTTTTTCATACCTTGTCGATATATATTTCCCCAATTAGAGTCGAACTAATAAAATATACTTAATTGTTGAAATTTGTATGGCCCAAATACTAATTTCTAGCTTCTATAATTCAACCATTTGATTTCTCACAGAAAGAGAAGTTTTGATCGCCAAACAAATTATTATTTTCCAAAGTAAAAAAAATTCTCCGCCCACAAAGCACCAGTAATGCAGCCGTTAACACTAGATTTACCAAGCCAGTCAAAATGACTGGTACACAATTATTTCCAAAAATTCTACGGTTTTATGAGAGAGCTGTAGAATAAATATTTATCGTCCATCGTATAAAACATAAATTACCGAATCTGTCGTCTTTTCCACGTCTTAATTTTCCTTGCTTTAAGGTACATATTTAACATATTTAAATATATTAGATTTCACGCTGATAAATCTAGTGTTAATATCACATTTATCATATATCGTAAAAATGCACTTGAACTGATTAATTCCACTCTCATATCTCATAACTAAACAAAAATTCCAAATACAACTCACAATTTAGATAATTCCTTTTTCCTTGTATTTCTATTCTTAAAAACGGCAATGATAATACTCCTCGAGAATAAAGCACTTTCTGAAATCCACCAGAACCTCTTGGCAAAGTAAACCCGAAGGAAAAGCATGTGCTCGTACAAACGTAAGAGAGGCGCATCAGTTCTCATCGCGAAGGATGCACTTTTCAGAAATTCCTCCGTGAATGGCGAACCGGCTAAAATGGCCGTTTTATTCGAGTTGTAGTTAAGGGCCGCGAAATGACCCTTCTTTCGGCCGAGAGCCAACGCGTTCATTAGTCCTCTTTCATCGTTGCCCGACGTTGCTTTCTCACTCGTCGAGCGTAGTCGTACGACTTATTAAGTCACTTTCGAAATGTTATAAAGCACGATGCGGTCTTTATCTAGAGTGTCTTTTCCCTCATCTTTTTTTGCTCCACAACGGGCAGGTTTAAAGAGAAACCTCCTTTTTCGTGGTTCATACGTCGTCCTTTCCTTTGCGGCTTCACTCAGAATTTTCGTTTGAGAATTTACGGCAACGAGGATCCGTTTACTTTGGGATATCTGTAACGCGAAAGAATAATTTTATCGGCCTTGGAGTTTCTCGAATCGCCAACAATTCATAGTTAGATTGAAACACGAGACGAACGTAAAACACGAGAAAGTAATAATACTTCATGAATAATGTAATTGTGAGGTCTTTAATTAACTCGTGCGTTCTGCTGGCTATTCTGTTACTTCAATTACAACTTGAACAAAAGTGTGCTGCATGAAAAATTGTCGGGGCTTATTAATCACGATTACAGAACGGTATTTAATTATTTTAATTTATTCTTTGACTATAGTCCAATGCAGCATTATAGAACCAGCCAAAGGAACAAGATGGGAAGAGAAGAAGAAATATTAAATAAAATTACAATAGAGTCAGTTGAAAGCAATTTATAAATTGTTCTTTTTTTAAATATAAAGGATAAGGAAAAGATATGCTTCTTATTTTCCTTGCGGTTTGCATTGAAAGTACCAACGTACTTTGGCGTTTGTTCTCTTTGAAACATTCAATTCTTTTGTATTACCATTTGTTTTAATACGAGGCTGGTTAAGTACTTGGTTATTTCTTAACGTCTTTACCCTGATTTTGCCATTTTTCTTTCAATTAAGACTTATAATTAATTCTTTAATTAAGACAATTAATTGAGTCCTTGGACAGAGATCATTAGAGGCACCTTAGAGACGGTTATTTTAATCTTTAGATATTTTAGTTGATTTTAATTAAACCATATTTTTAGTGTACCCTATTCTTTTATTCTTATCTATTTATCCTATTTATTTATATTTACACCCTTAGTGTTCTGTGCGTTCTTTATTTTATTTATCCAGACATTTATCCTTTTATTTTATCCGGGCCTACACATTAGTCATTCAAAGTCTATTTTTTTCGTCCACAGTCTAATTTAATTGAATCTTACTACAATATTATTATTTTTATATTTTCCTTTATCACAATAACGACTACCAGTATTGAAAATATTTTAAATACCCCATTTTCAAATAGAAAAAAGTCTTTTTTGAAACCCACCCTATGGTGTCCAACGATACCATTTTCTCCAAAACATGTTGCCCTTCAATTCCCAGTAAACGCAGATAGAATTATATCAATCAAATAGCTTAATCCAATTGAATTAATTATTCTTCCATCCACAAATACTTGCAACTCTCAAAAAGCATCGTGAATGGTCTTTGACCCTTTCCGAGTGGAGGCGTACAATTCCCCCTTCCTTTGCATAGCCGCATCTTCGTAAAGACATCGTTCTATCGTCGTTTCTTGTCGCATGCCGACGTGGGGAACGATACACGTCGATCCACCTGGAAACTCGATACGAGTAGTATCTCAGGAAGACGTACGACCGATCAGAAAAGGCCCTTGGAAACTAGCCCCGAAGACGCATCTCGCGCTTCCTCTGCGTATAATTATCTCTTGCTTTGCTTTCATCTCCGGCTTCATCCTTCGTCCTTCCTGCCTTCTCGTCCGATCTCCCGTTGTAATTGTCCTTCCTATCCGTTTCTGCGCCTTCGTGGGCATCCCGAGGATCAATACTAGACACCATTCTCACGTTTATGTTTAAGACACTATGAAAATTGATACCCAAGACCCTCTGATGACTCTTTCCCGACGTCAAGGACCGTAGGATAGAACTTAATAGAGACGCGGAAGGCGGGGAGTAATTTGAAAAATGATCTTTATTACAGAGAGGCACGATATTACTAATGAACGGCTAATGGTGGTGGGGAGGACTTTTTTTTCCTGCTGAATCTCTTCTACGGGGGGTCTGACCTCTCGAAAATGTTTCTTCGACCATTTGTAATGGCGGATTGAGGGATCCGCACTTAAGGTCCGCCAAATAAGAGAACTTATAAACTTTGGATTTTTGTGTATTAAAATAACTTGACTCGTTCAGACTGCGTTCGGACAGCGATTTTGCGCATAATAGAGTTAGTGAAAAGAATGATATGAATGATGTGTGTGAACTGAATGAACTGCTAAAAATGAACTTCTAAAATTGAGAATACGGGGTTTTTAAGGGACTTTTGGAGAAGGAGTGGGAGTAGTGGTAATGATAGATGCAAGGCGAAGGTTAAAGTAAGAAGTAGGATTTCGGACTTAGAACGGTGATTTCGGAGATGAGTAAGGAGCGGTGACGATGCTAGGGAGTTGAAAGGTCGGGATGGAAAACTAGGAGGTTTGGATTTGGAGTAGTGAGTCAGAGGTGATGACGGAAGTTAGTTTAACTGCGTATGAAATATTTGTGCTTATAAAATATTCTTATAGTTATCTTATATACTAACTAAGCGGAGGGTCGGTACATTACACATTAATATCAAAATATATAGAGACTCCACGCAACTCTTCCTTCATTTTTGTAAATGTTTCGTATCAAATCCGTCGTATGCTCTTATCTCTCAATGTCTTTTTGTACTCTTTCAATTTGTACAGCTTTCTTCCTTCGTCCTTCATTCGTTCCCTTTCGTTCCCTCTTCATTCATATTTCTCCATTTCGTCAATTTCCCTTCCTCTTCAATCCTCACCGAGACAAATTTTCGTGCGTATCACTCTTCATAGAGGTACACAAAAGTTCGTTTCACCAGACAGGCCCGGTAATAATCTCGAACCTCCCTCTCTCGCATCGTCGCTCAAATTTTCCGTCTGGCCCGTTCTCCCGTCCGCGTTGGACGAAGAAGAATATCCGATAAATCCGTCCTCCGGTGTACTTGCCGACGTCTCCGATGTCAAAGCTTTCGAGTGGAGTGCGCTCGACGCGGAAAGAGTCGGTCCGTGTGTGTGAACCGGGAAGCACGGTGGCAAAAAAGGACAGGATGAGGGAGAAAGTATGAGAAATAGAATAGGCCAGAGGTAGAAAGGGTGATACGGGGGTGACAGGAAGGAAGAGAGAATGAGAAAGAGACAGGAAGAGAGGAAAAGGAGGATGCAAGTTGTTCAAAGTAGACAGGTGTAGGTGCATACCGTCGCACACGTTTCTAGACACCATGATAGGGGGTTGAGAATCAACGTAACGAGACACGTCACATACGGCCGAGAACTCAGACGATCTCATTTAATGAAGTATACCTCGCAATTATGTCGCTGCTGATAGCCGTAGATGTGCATTAGACGTCTCTCTTTCCGGTCGCCTTTGCCCCCCTTTCTTTGTTTGACTTCTAGAGTCACTCGTAAGCTTGTCTTTGTCTACGTTCTGGAAATCCCCTGCCTCGAGAATCCCCATGCTTCGAGTATCTGAATTAATCAAGATATACGCATGGTAGGACGATTTTTTTTTCCTTGCCAATTCAGCGTACAATCGTCCTTTTGTTTCGCGGCTATGGAAAATTTATGGGAGTTGGTCTTTACATGAGCCTTCTTTTTGCGACGGTTTCCTTTGTCCGAGAAAATTAATCGATGTGAATGTTAACGGGGAAGGATTCTTTAGGTATATAATAAACGATTGTTATATGTTATAAAATACGTTAACGATTGTTTTACTTTATAAATGGGGAGGTTCGGTGCAATCGTTGTTGTGAAATTGTTATATTTAATTGGTGATTATTATGAAAGTTTCAAAATTATCGGATACAATTCTTTACATTTGGTTTATAATATGGAATTTTTGGGATTGTTTTCGTGCTTTGTGATTGAGCATATTTTTTGTTTTTTAACAATGCAACAGGAGAGGTAGTGGTAACAATACTGCAGTCGTACCATTCGTGACTGGAATGAATTTATTCCAGTAAATTCTGTAATGAAAATATTATGGGACACCATCGATGCTGATGCACGGTATATGGTCTCTATTGCACATGGGGTATGCTCCGGATTTCAATATTTACTGGTTGAAATATTCATAAACTCACATAGGAGAGATGAATCTGTTGTTTGTCGTTCCGTCAATTCATATGGCACGTTTCAACAAATTCGAGAATGTACAAATGAAAATTCACGTTGCAAATTCTTCGCGTCGTGGTATATGCTTACACATCGCTATGTTAACTATCGTCCATTGTAACTTTAAACAGAGTAATTTTGTTGAACAAATTGCAATTGTATACCCGCGATATTACAAAATATGTGTTATATTATTTTCATTATCAGTTTTTCCAATTATTTTCCATGATCATTTTAATTACAATGAATAATTGGTATTTCGATATTCAAAATTCGAAATTAGACCTCAATAAATCAACTGCTGAACATACAATGCATCGTTAAAACAATATTTAAACTATTTTAAACGAAACAAGTAAAAAACAAACAATTGACAAATAATAAAATACATTATAATGATAACTCCTTCCAGACCTCATTCATCCAGAGAAATAGGCTGCAACCCCATAACCGTGCTAACTTTATCCCGTACAAATTTATTTCTCCAAGCAGAAACTTATAACCCTAAAACCCTTAAACTTACAATTCTAAAAACCCCAAAGTTCTCCATTTAAGGAAGCTTAACTTTCGCCATTTTGAATATCACTGCACAAACTTCAAAAGCAAACACTATCATTATGCACGAAAGAAAAACTCATTTTAAAAACCAAAAATCTTTCACAAATTTCCATCGTTCACCTCAAACTCCAACAACACCATTTTCCTCCCCACCAGAAGAACCTCCGCCCCTCAAAAAAAAAAGAACACGTAAAACTTTCCATTTGAAAAAAAAATATTCCCAAAGCATGGTATCCAGATAGAGACTTAATTTTCGCAATACACAATATCTGCGTTTCCATAACAAAAAAGATCGAGGAGAAAAAATCGGTTTGGCCCGGGCATAGCTCGCCCTCACTTGCCGCCCCGTTTTGCATACAAAAGATATTTCACGCGGTCACATCGTGCTCTCTCGACGGTCGTCCATTACAGGATTGCGATCAAAGGCGGCCAATTACGGCATCGAAACATCGATCGACCATTTGTTGGAAGGGGGTAGCGGGTTTCGCGATTTCGCAGCTCGCTCCCGGCGACGTAAAATTGCCTGGGATCGGTCTCGTTTGACGCACGGCACTACCCCCGTGTATCGGGACGGAAACGAAAATGGAGCACGCGCCGAAGAGCTGGAGAACCGGAGAAAGAGAAACGAATGAGAGAGAAAAAGAAGGTACGGTGACGACAACGACATTCCGCGGAATGTCATTTCCATCGCGTCGGTCATCGATCAAGCGATGCACAGGGAGAGTAGGGTAACTGATATCGACAGGGTTGGACGACGGTGCCGACGTCCAGGAATGAGTGACGTCTACGCGAGCAAGTTCGTCCTCTATCTGAAAAAAAAAAGTTTTTTGTTTCTTTCTTTTTTCTTTGAACAAGAGTAACGATTTTTTTCCCGATCTTTCTCTGTCGATCGTTCTTTCTCTGTCTTGTCCTTTCTCTGTTGGGGCGCGAGAAGGTATCTATCCGTGGCGGTCTCTTCTTCTCACCCAGGAACCATTTACACGCGGTCGCTCGTGTCATCCATCGTGTAACATCAATTGGATTTGACGTTGTAAAATACAGGCCGCGACGAGTTTAGCGAAATGGGAGCCGCGTGAAAGACTCATGATCGGGAACGAATTTGTTCGGACAATGTGAAATAATTGATTGAGAAGACGAAAGAAATTGATGTTGCGTTAACTGTACTAATAGCCGGTCGAAATTTATGGGATCTTTTTCTGTAAGCTTTTAGAGGGTGGTATCATATCGTCTTTTTTTTACTTGGGCAAGAAAACTGTTAGAGTTGGTACTTATATGGAATTGTTTCAGGGTAAGGTAGAGCAATTAGAATTTTAATCGTTAGTATTAAAACTACTGACGTTGCATTTACTAAAATTGAGATGTATTGAAAAAGTACTTTGGAAAAAGAGAAACGAAGACGTGAAACAGGTGATTGAATTAATTTAGGTTTGAAAAGTAGAAGGGGAATATTTATTTCATGGCTCCCCTATCGATTTATGTAATTTGTAGGAAAAATTGGAAACCGGTCGTTTCAACTCGCTTGGTAGGTTTAGTGTTAATGACAACTGAATTTTATGTATATACAGATAAAGAATTGTATTTAAACGCTGTCAATTGCAAGCACGACATTGCTAAATTATATCATCGATATTTAAAATTTGTAAAAATATCTATAAAATTTTATTACTGTTGCTGATCCCTGTATAATTTATTTCTATGGAGTCTAATTCACCATAGTTAAAAAATGTATAAATTAAGAACTTTTCATCTTGTAAAAGTGTAGAACACACAAGAATACCATCCCGTATAACAAACCATTGTAATTCCTCCGGGATATATCGTATTACGAGTATTCAGAGAGTTAATGATACTCAATACCGTAATAACGAGGGTACTGATACGTCTGCCGTTGCAGTACATTTGAAAAACTGTAATAACGAACGAACTTGTTCCTACATCGACAGAAGCACATGGAATTTTCATTTTCCAAAAAAAAAAAGAATTACAGAAGATAATCCAATCGCAAAACATTATATTCCTCTCTTCGACACCGCCGGGTATTGTTGGGTTCCATTAAAACAACAAGAGCCAATAGTTTCATCGGTGTAATTGGATCGTCGTATCGCACAGACCGCGCTATGAAAATATTATGAATGAGAGATGTATGAAACACGATCGCTAAATAAGCCAGACAAGAATACTTCTCCGATTACTCGCCTCTCTATCTTATATGACGTCATGGTGAACCGTGAAAAGCACGCGATAGAATATATATATGATACGGCTTCTTATTTCTAACTGCATCTGCCATCTTCAGCAAACGATTCGTGTATCTAAGTAAAAACAGTGCAATCGAAACTATGTCGACGTGACCGTTAAGGGAGTATCGTGTCCGTTGTTTGTTCGATCGGGAGAATTAACCGTTCTCCACGGCTCGTATGCCATAAATTGCGTCTACGTGGATTCCTAAGCGCGAAATTACGGCCAGATCGCATTATACCGACAGAAGGCGCGGTTTCCACGGCGAATTAACGAAGACTTCATAAATACATTCTATTACAACCGGGAATGTAATTGCGATTCGCGTTTAATCGCGCATCTTCGCAGGCATTAGACCGTGATTACGTGCATAGAAACGCTCCTCGGTAAGAAATCAAATCGTACGTCAGTTTTAAAGTACGCCTGCGAGCGAATCGCGAAGCTAATTAAGGTCGAATGATGAGTCGTTAGGAGGAAAGATGGGAATTTCAATTCTACTTCGATGTCACGATGACATTTGATTGAACGGAATCGACTCAGCGAATTCTATGTTATCATTCTTCACAGGTGGAAATTAGTATGATATTGTTGGTGCTATAATATTCGATCGAGATACGAATGTGATTCAGTAGTTTCTATCAATGGGTCAATATCTCTGGAACATCTTCCGAGTTGTGTTATCGGTGTCGTCTTTTTTTGTTAGTTTTTTTCTACATTCTTGAAATAACTAACTGGTTTCTATAGTGCACTATATGGCACTCGCAATCAGTCCGTTAAGATCATTATTTCTTCGGTTGATTAGACGAATCTTATTATCACGCTTGAAGAATTCTGTACGCCTTAGTCTCAACATCTGATACGTCCTTTATAACGAAACTATTACATAATTCCGATAGACTTTCACTAATATCCACACATATCTCTATCAAAATATTCCACTTCTAACAATACTTCTTACCCAACAATAAAATCATATTAAACAATATCAAAAATGACAAAACTTTCCACTTGAACTCATCAATAGCTAATTTTTTCTTCCGTCGAAAACAACACGAAGAATGCAATTCCAATGGCAAAAGTGAAAAACATCCCCAAAAAATGCAACCTTGCAACGGAGGCAGCAAGGTATTTCCATCTGGTCCGATAATCGATCGCGCCACGAACGAAGGGTACAGCAGATAATAGCTGACACGATGGTCGCAACCCGATCGACCCTTTTCTATCTGACTTCTTATAATTTATTCGTCCGCCATAAATCAGTCGAGCGCGACGAGGCCGCGACGTGCAACAGGCCGAGCATGTAAATGTCCGATGCACCTCTGCATCCCCCTCGACCGGCGTGCGTGTGCATACAGAGACGTATGCACTCCGAGTAGCAGGTCCGTCCGGTGAATTGATAATGTAATTAGAGCAACGAAAAAGGATTAGCTTGAATTAGAAATACCGCCGACACGCTTCGTCGTGGAAGAAACGAAGGAGAGAAAAGGGTATTTCGTTGGAGAAAGACGAAGCCAGAGGAGATGCAGGAGGGTGAAGGCGGGGGATGAACGAGGGAGAGGAACGAACGAAGAACGTAACCGAGGCGAGTCTCCATGGAGGACTTTGATTTATGCGTCCCGGGAGCGTTTCACGGAGTGCAGCAGCCATGCAGCTCGAACCCAAAGATGCATGGGCATCCGGACGAACGGCGGAACGACGCCCAACTCGCGTCTCTATAATGTTACGTTCGATCGATACTCGCGAGAACGGAGCGACTTCTTCCCGTTTCTATTTGCTGGACTATGTGCCTTCAACGGTGGAGGAGAGATCTTTCGGAGGATTTCGAGGTGGAACGGTTTCCAACGTGCTAGGAATCCATGCGTTTCTAATAGCTGCGGATATGGACTTTGCGATTAGGCTGGGAGAAACGCGCTGGAAGGTTTTGAATGGCAGCGATTTATGCGAACTGATGTTACTGGTGGATAGCGACCTAATTCTTTAAGATAGCTACACACTACTGAACGTGATTCAGGGTACAAAAGAGAACTGTTATTCGTCTCTGATTCTGTCATCGCTTTCCCTTCAAAATATGTTTCTTCCTTTATTCTTCACCGGAAAAGCGATCGCCATTTTGGAATCTTACTCACGAGAAGTCGGGGTCATTCGAACCTCCTGCCACACTGTCGAAAAACCTTAAAATGGCAGTATTCTTTCCAAATCAGAAAATTGTCTAGAATCGCTGACAGTCCGCATCTCAAACACCAAAAGCAAAAATAGTATCTTCGAAAGAAGATAAAGAAAGTAAAACAGCAAAATGTACTATGAATAATTCAAATCTCGGAATAAAATTGTTCTACATTGCAGTACGGGAAAGTTTTTCAGCACGAAACAGACACTTACCCAATAGAGGTCAGGAGTTTAAAGATTACAATACGAACAATATTCTACCACCAGTCAAAGTAAATCCTCACAGAGAATCCGAGCAATTTCGCTCCTTACATCGGCGGTTCTCCAAAATCGAAAGCTCCATTCGACGATAAAGAAATAAATCTTTCAAAGACAAAGTCACCTATCCCCTCGTTCCACACAAATGCCACCCGCTGCCCGTGAGAGCATTCATCTCGTTTTCATCGATCTTTTAAATCACACGACACGATGTACAGGTAGCATCGCCTTTATTCGTTTCTCGAATCCGTTGAAATCGTTTCTCTCGACATGGCGGTTCGAGAGGGTGCCCGTGACGAGTCAGCGAGAGGACAAGGAAGGATAGAAAGAAAGAAGGGGAGAAAAGCGTGTTCGTGAGCAACAATACCCCGCACAGTGTTTCAACAAGGCATCACCCACGGTGAGTGTATATACCGTAGTAAAGGTTTCGAGGTCTAAGACCGCATCGGGCTGACGACATCCCGCTGTTAGGTCGGCTCTTTCAAGTCGACCGCCGCGGCAGCGGGAGGCACGGCTCGCCGGACCTCCGATATATTATTACCCCAAGTCATTAATGGTAAACTGCAATTCTCCTCTTTTCCCTCCACGCGCCGAGGGAATGCCCGCCGTGGAGGTATACGTTCTCGACTGTGCCGTGTCTTGAGTTCAGAGAGGGCCTGACGGATCTCGAATTAATCGAGAAATATCGAATGGTTTATTGGCGATACGTTGTCCGCGCTCGCATCGTGTACCGCTTTGGGTAATTGATTATCGTTGCACTTAGCGTATCGATATTAAATACTCTCTCTTTCTCCCTCGGGTGGTTCTTGGTACGTTGGCTTGGACTTTAACGAGTAGCTTTTAACGGATTGCGTAGGGAAAGTATGAGAGATCTTGCATTTTATTAGGATCGTACGACGATGGAATGTTGAGACATTGTACAGTGGGTTTGCGTTGATGTGGAAAGTGGTTGGAGAGTTTGACGATGCTGCCATCAAGTTTTAAGGTTTGCTTGGTTGTAATGTTGGGTCGAGAAAGAAATACTGGTATGTATGAGGATCTTGGATGATAATTTATTTTAAATAGTTTTGTAAAGATTGTAAAGTGTGTTTAATCCTAGGCAGGATGAATTGATTAATTGACTCAAGTGAACCTATTATTTTTTCAACCCCTTGCAGTAGTATAACGAGTGATACTCGGGATGCGATAAATTGGAAAGGAAATTTTCAAGTCTTACAGAACCTATTAAATTGAAAATTTCAGTGAGATGCGACACGATAAAATTATTTCTATAATATTACCACATGAAGGTCAGAGTTCCCCAATCTCTCAATACTCATCAGTCTATGATACAGTCCAATCACTCGAAGATGGCTAGGCAAAAAAATACGAGTCTGATTAGTAGAATGAGCAGCCATATTGCATTAATTCAGCCAGCAAGTAAAAATACGAGAATGCTACGACCACACGAAGTGTTTACTTTGAACTTGTGGATTCCAGAAACAAAAAGGCACGAATAGACGTTTGAAAGCGAGAGGTTCCATGGCTCTCTAGCCATCTTTCAATTGTCGGACTGTAGCTTTCCGCTCGAACGCTAGTAGCTACGCTATCAATTCACAAACTATATTCTCTAAACCAACACTCTCATACCTCAGCGAATTTTCGTCTTTATAGAACAACAATCCTCAAACGTTCTCGGTATGCAAGAATCGTAAAAGCAAAGCTAAAAATTCCCGACGACAATCTCGCAACGTGGAGAATCAGAAGATAGAAAGACTCAGGAGGATAGTACACGTACATTTGCTCGAACACCACCATCCCTCTACTTTCGAGGTTCGTCGGTCGAACTTGACGGAATACACACATCCCCAAGACGATTGAATGACTTGGAACAGAGACAGCTATAGCGGATGCTTCGAAACTTCCTCCCTGAGGAATGGTCTTCCTCGCATTCAAGACTCAACTCCTACAGAAGCGTTCAGAGACACGCGTGCAGGTAAACCGATATACCTTGGCATTTACACGGCGATGAACAGAGAGACTGACGCACCAAGAGGGACATGAGAGAAGGAGGACGAGCTTTCTAGGAAGCTGGAATTCCTTGCTGGAGAATCTGAGCTTCGAATCCACGAGGAGAGTTCGCCTTGCGCATTGACCGCACGAAATCCTGTGGAGTTCTCACCTTCCACGGCCGAATCGTTCCTATCGCGAAGGTACTACGACGCGAATAGCTTTGAGGTAACGAACTTTGAAGAAGTTGGACGCAAATGCGATGCAAATTTGTTTCGCTCGAGCATTTTCGAAAGGCGTTATCATTGGAATGGGATTTACGTGATGAAAGCAAGCGTTCATTTCTGAGAATTGCCCTTTCTTTCGAGTGTCGACGAGAAGTTCTTGAATTTTGATGTTTTTGGAGACTTTATTTTTTGTTTTGGCAAAGTGGATAAGGTGTATGTATATATTAGGAGGACAAGGAAGTAACATCGTGTTTTACATTAGACTCAAAGAATTTAATTTGTACGAAGATTTTATTTTTAATAAATAATGTAAGTATCCTCGATATTAACACTAGATTTACGGCCGCTAAATCTGGCATATTTCAATATACTAAATAAGTACTTTGAAAAAAGATGGATCAAACTGCAAAAAATATGGTCAACTAAGTAACTTGTATATTATAATACACACGCGAAATATTTACTGTACTGCTTCTGTATCGGTTTAAAAAAAAAATTGTAAAAAGTAGGAACCCGTCAATTTGACGGCTGCCATAGATCTAGTGTTAACACTAGAACTACCGCCGTTAAATCTATTATATTTGAATACATGAAATAAATACTTTAAAAAGCAAGGAATCGAAAGATGGAGAAGATGATTAATTCTGTAATTCATATTTTATAAAATGGACGTACAATATTTAATATATGGCTCTCCTATAAACTTGAAAAGATTTTAGAAAAAATGAGGGACAAGTCATTTTGACCACCTTGGTTGTTCTAGTGTTAACAATCTTTTCTCGATGTCCCACAGAAAAGCCGCGGGATTTTTGAAATTCACACATTTATCACAATTCTTCGTGTCTGTTCTCATATTTATATCTCGAGTGACAGAAACTTTGGCGATTGTTCGAACCAGAGAATTTTCCTCTGTACATCTTCCTTCGAAAGATCCTACTGTGTCTTCTGTGATATAGACGTCATCGTCGTATCTCCCATCAGATGCACTCGGCAGTGCAACCGGGGAGAGTACTCTCGTTACGGTATACTTTCGTGAGGCAAACTTTTCACGGTATTCATTTGAATATACTCCGTCAACGTGTGATGTGAAAGTCAAATGAAAGTCCGCCGTATTATGCCGAGAAGGTAAAAAGATGGAAGAAGATCCCTTTGCATTCGGCGTTGGACATCATCATTATCCTCCCTCTTTGCGCGCCATTGTAACACAAAATAAATGCACCCGTGTGTTTCTAGCCTGAAAATGTTCGCGAAAAGAGAGGAAAGACGGAAAAAGGAAAGCAAATTCTTCGCCGACAAAGTATCCAAAGGGCTCGTAATTGTAAAACTCGCATGGATACAAAACTATGGTGCATAGTACCAAAGTAATCTTGAAATTTTATACCTTGAAATTATAATCCACCCTTTTTTTAATATCAAGCATCTCTTTCATACTTCTCTCAAAAGAACGAGCTTGTGCTCAACGCAGCTGTGACTGACGCGTGAACACCGTGTCCTTACTATTTATACTATAAATCCCATATAACTTTAACAATTCGACTTTCAAAGATGTAAGTCTGTTTAAAATAAACACAAGTCGAATGGCAAATAGCAATAAGTAGGGGGAACAAAATAAAAGTCGTGTAGGCATAGGTACACAGACAGAGAAATAGTCTCTCGTTTTGAACGAGGAAAATGGTAACGTTTCCACGCGTCACCCTTGACGTAACCTTTTTCACGGCACCTAAAGCTGCACCGAGAGAATGCACCGACTCTTTCTCGGTGCAACAGCTGCAGCTGACACGTAAGCGCGGTTAGGGCGGACTCGTTTCGCACGAGTAAAGTGGGCTCATTCGTTGGCCGTTTGTAGTAGCAGTTCTTTCTATCGAAAACAGGCAGGTCGTATGAACGGAATACCTGGCCTCACCCTCGGTCAATTGAGGCGCGATGACGCCGTATATCGATTACCTGCCGCTTACCGTGTTATCGAGACACACTTAATTAACGGCCGACAAACTGCAGCCGAGGATAACCGGTAGACTTCGACCGTCTGTCTTGATGAGCTAAAGAGAGTATCGAGAAATTACCTTGATCTTAGAAAACGAACTATTTCTTCTCACTTTGCTGGCTTTCTTTTGTGGCTTTTTTTCGTTGAGTAAATCGGTCTTCCGGTACGCTTTGTTCGGCTCGTACTTGGAAGAATAGTTTTTTTAGGAGAAAAATAAATGAAAGATTGCAAATAGATATGGAAATATTGTGGTTAAAAGGAGTTAAAAAATGAGTGTGGGAAAATTATTAATTGAAATTATTAGTGGCGGCTGGAATTCACATTCAGTTGGCAATTCCATTTCAATGATAATTAAGAAGTATTCGAAATCTTATTTTGCAAAAGATCTATTCTCTTTGCTTGAATTTCTAATTTCATTGTCATGAGCAATTTTTTTCATCAAACATTTTTATAACTGATCGTTGAATTAAAATAACAGGAAATTGAAGATTACGTATCGCTTTTTACAATAGAAGCTTCTAACGTGTTCCACGAAATATAGTAAATAAATTCCTTTATTGTGCATTTTACACTTACATCGTCTAAAAAAAACATCACTAGCACCGTAAGCCATATATTTTTTCAAATTCTTTGTACAAAATTGTAGAAACAAATTAGTTGGTTATAAAACGTGGAATTTCCATGAAACATAAAAAGGGACGCCGGAAATCGGTATCGATTTAAGTTATTCTTTGAAGGAAATTTCTCGTGCAAATTGTGGCACGCCGAGAACTGCAAAAATTATACTGTCAGTGCGGAAAGTCCTAACAACGGTCTAAAGTGGCATTGTGGCGCGTTGGTATGGAACTAATGAACTCACGACGGGGCTTTCACGGACAGAGTTATTACAGTCCCCCTCCCTGACAGTAAAACCCTTCTTGTCCTTGCCCCCATGACGGTCTTCGTCGTTCCCTGGGGTACTTCTCACCGCCTTCTTCCGTCTTCGAGTCATCCCTCCTGTGCCCTTCGTCTGCTACTTGCTCGTCATAGTTGGCCGCCATTATGGTTGCTCCATAGTTTCTTCGTTTGAATAAATCTGCTGCCTGTTTTTCAACCCCACTGTACTTATTATTTTCCCTCATTCTTATAATCACGGTACTTCCTCTGTTATACTTTTTATACATTTGTTCGATAGTTTATCAATTTTCAGAAATGCTCGTAAATCTACGACAGCCATCAGATTGATAGATTTTTAATTTTTTTTTAAATATTTCTCAAATTTGTAGAGAAACAGTGCAGTCGATATTTCAGGGGTATTTTGTAATACATTAATTACTTAACTGCTTGTATTTCTTGCTCCTTGATGTATCTTGATTATTGATCACTGATTGATTACTACTCTACTTATTTCTCGAGTTGAAATAAATTAAAATCGCTGACAAGAAATTCAAATTTTTTGAAATTCTACAGTACTACAGTTTTTTGATAGACTGGAACCCAGCATCTAAAGCCCGTGGTACATTTCTGGTCCACGGTCCAAACAATTTAGGAGGCTTCTGGAATTATACAGACTAAACATTTTTTATTTTTTCTTTACGTTGACTACAATCACTAACGAATTATCTTATTGAAATTTCAGAGAGGTACGACACCGCATACGCCTGCGAGGGCAAGACACTTTGGATAGAGTGCGGCGAAGGCAAGCTGATCCACCTCATAAGAGCGAACTACGGGAGGTTCTCGATAACGATATGCAACGAACACGGGAACACCGATTGGAGCGTCAACTGCATGTCGCCTAAGTCCTACCGTGTGCTCAACAGCGAGTAAGTTTTTCAATCAACGTCCTTCCCCTTCGCACACGACTATCCCGCGCACACTATTTCCACCTTCCTCTTCCGCATTCCACGCCGTCGGGGAATCACCAGCAGCGCCATCGAATCTCTGCAAAATGTTTCCGCATTTTATTTGTCAAATTTTTCAAAGTCTTCGATCGAACGCACCCGTAACACTGTCTACGGTCTTTCTCACATTAATGAATCGTCTAGAACCAATTAAAGGAGACATCCTTTCTCGGCAAACACCAGATCTCGGGGTTGTGTCATTTCGTCCTCTTATCGGTACGATCATCCGGACTTTCCACGTGGATTCGTATCTCATCCAAAGAGGCTTTTACGGTCGCGTTCCTTCGGGATATTCCACGTGACACCTGAAGGTGGCTCGTTCGAGGCACGGTAACGAGAAACGCTTCCTGTACTTCACTGTATATGTATCGATCATAGTCTCTCGACTGTGACCTTGGCTGGACCCGGTGCTCGATCTATACGATCTATCGCGAAGATCTCGATGCAATCGCAGCACCCTCCACCTATCTCTCTCTCTTTCTTAACTGCTGAAGATTTCAACGCGATTGGAAGGTTAGATCGACCGAGGTTCGAGTTACGCTGCTAAAAAATCTTGAGCTGTCGAGTATGCGGAAATTCGACGTCTGCTTACGGCACTTCTTCCGAGGACTCGTCGATGGAAATTATTTGATGGATAATTTCTCTAAAGGGAAGAGAGAGAAATAGAGATTGATCGAGATCTTTAAAAAAAAAAAAAAAATTCATTCTTTGATACCAAGCTGCAATATCTTCGTACGGTGAAAGATTTTAATCAAGTTTCCTCGAACGGAATATCCTGCCGGTTTCGCGAGGCAATAAAAGCCGAAGAATGTTTAATTAAGGACTCTCGTCCGTAAATAATTCACCATGAGATGCGTTTGTTAGTCGTGAAATTACCGAATTATTGTTGCAAGCGTGAATTGCGGCACCACGCCGCCGGAAGAATTCTGGCCGATTGTTTACGGGTGTTGTTGAGCGAATGCACAAAGGAAACAGAGAGATTCGAGCTTAGCAGGATTCCTCGACGTGTACCTTTCACGAAATGGAGCAAAGAGCACGGAGTAGTCGAGATCGCGGGGAAATGAGGGTGGAAAAATGGGAGGGGAGGAGAAAAGGATACATCCAGGAAGGAAAATGAGGAAGGAGTGGACGACTTCATATGGTCCGGCGAACTGGCCAATTGCTTGACCATTGAAGGGCGTATTTCGCGGGGGATCAGGACGATAGGAAGAGTCGCAAACTCAGCGATCGCTTCTCTATCTCGATCCCAGTGAACATCCACTCTGTTCCATTCGATCTCCGTATCTGTGTCCCCGTCGAATTCGTACGCGCTGTCGATACTAAAATGCGCGTGTCTCCGCACGATTCAAATCCCCATAAAGTCCCTCGATCCTCAAACACATCCATAGAGATATCCCTTGAATTCCCCTATTTCTTTCTTTTTTTTCTTTTACTAAGTAATCTCGCGGAGAACGCTGCAATAGCGAGAGAAACGACTTGGCGGTTTTGATTTCTGAAAAATTCGAAAGTAAAAGAGAAAGAGACGTATTGAAGATTGTAGTAGGAAAGTTTGCTAATATTCATGATATATATTCGTGTTTCGTCATGCTGTGTAATTAGCTTGTGGAAATTATATCGAATTGAAAGGATAATTAGCGACTATGGTAACGGGAAAAGTAATAGTAACGAGTCATCGGTTATTATCGAGTTGATATTCTTGTGCAAGAAAATCAAGACGATTCTTTTGATATTGATGGAATAAAGAGACAGCAAAATATCGGGACAAACGTCATTTTTACTGGTCGGTTATCCTCGATGGGGAGAGAGTTAAAAAGTTCTGGGAGTTAAGGTAACCGCGTAAAAAGCACCGAGGTTGCATTAAACTAGCGCCGTCGTCCAAGTACGTTTTTAGAAAAACGCGTTTAAACTTGGAGCACTGTCTCGAAAGGAGTCTGAGAGTTCGGACGGGGTAATAACTTTTGGATTAACTTTAAGCGCACAACTTTTCTCCCGCCGTTCCTATTCGATCGTGGAAGCGTATTACGCGCACATATGCACCGTGTGCTTGCATATCTGCGAATGCATTTTGCAATGCTTTGCATCGCTCGACCTCGAATTGACTCCTTTCGCGGTATCGATGGAGAAGATCGTCAGTATTACAAATTGATATTGCTGCTGTTTTCCATGTGTCTCTCTTTCTCTTTTTGTCGATATTTTTTTAGGAATCAAATCGTTATGGCGATTCTTTTTCTTTTAAGAATATGGTATCGTGGAATGATGCTTCGAGAATTGCGCGTACAGTTTAAAAATGTAAATTACAATGAATATTCTTCCGGTTTTTCGTTTTGTTTTTGCTGTAATGTTAATTAAAATCTTGAAGAAAATTGAGGATTTATGTTCAAAATGTCGGTTTAATT
Source organism: Cerceris rybyensis (assembly GCA_910591515.1). Taxonomy (NCBI): domain Eukaryota; kingdom Metazoa; phylum Arthropoda; class Insecta; order Hymenoptera; family Crabronidae; genus Cerceris; species Cerceris rybyensis. Next base: position 15,260,520 of record OU342799.1, read on the forward strand.
CTTCTTTCGGCTCGGTGAAGATTTCTGTCGGCATTTTAGTGATCGGCAAAAGATTCCTTTCAGAATGTACTTTAACCCATTCGAAATCGAGCTCTTATATTAAAAATAGTCCTTACATTTCGATTATTTTTCTAAAATTCGTGTCTTGTATTTTTCGTTTCAATCAAACGATTTCGCCCTGTCAAAGATATTATCAATATGAAGAACATTTTTTACGATATTTATAATATCAGTATATTTAAAAGATTTACATATTTGCACATTTTAACCGTCGGTTTAACGTGATGTTACAAAACACAGACGGTCGATTTCAAATGGGTTAATCGAAATCTGCAAGAAAATTTGCAATCACTTCTCTTGCGAAATTGTATTGAGAATCGATCTAAAAAGATGCTATGCAAATTTTCAAACATTTTCTCGCGAACGTACGAGCAACTCAAATAAATAACACAGCTGTCGGTTTTACGTTTAATCCGTTAAAAGATTTATTTGTAAATTACTCTTCCACTCGCTTCCTCTACCCGTATCCAATCCACTGCGATACTCCGTTCTAATATTTAACTCGGAGCGGTTTCCTTTAAGAGGTGGTATTTTATGGGAGCTTGCATTTGCCCCCATTAAAATTCACATGCATGCACTCGCTTAAATGCTCACCGCAACGTTTGTAGGATTACTTTCTCTGGAGTTTATACAAAATGTTCTTATCGCTAGTCCGAGTGCCCTATCCATGATTAACAAGACCTTAACTCTGTCATTATGAATTCTCATTCTTCCCTTTAACAGCAACTATCCTTTCGAGGATTCACCGCTAAATTCAAAATGGAGCAAAGACTATCCGCTAAAATTTCGCACCTACCAAAGTTGAGCATAGTTTACTCAAAATCTGCTAATATTTATTTCTCTTTTAATGCACATATATTTGCTACACTTCTACTTCAATAACGTGGTGTTATCTTACAGAAATACTATGGAATTCTCTCTCTCTTTTACTGCTTGCCCTAATTTCTCTCTTCAACCTTCTATACACTTTATCTTCAGCAATTGTAACGATCTCTACAGTTTCTCCCTTTGATTCCATGACTGTCATTATTTATGATAGATTCACTAAAAAAATGCTCCAATAGTCTTTTTCAACACGTTCCGTGGCTGACTGGTTTTTGTCGAGCTTTTTGTTTGCGTGGATATTAACTGTCGGTGTGTTGTGTTGACAGTGATGTAAAATTGTAATTATTTCACATACATCAATAATCACTGATCACTTTTCACTTTATCTGCACAATTCTAAATTATTACGGATACAATCACAAAAGAAATCGTACAACAAGGGGTTCAAATATTTCTAAATACATAAAAAGAAAAATACTTGTAAAACTTTCAAATATAATGTCTCATAAATTAGTAAACTGTCTTTACTCTTTGTACAATAGGTATTACCGATTCTACAAGCCGGTCAGCTTGGCACTTTTAAATCGTGAAGAGAACAAGCTCGATTACGCTACTTGCCACTCAAACGGTTAATGTTTATTATTCATCCGTCTCTTCAATCCGTCATCGTCGAGCCACTATTTTTTTTATCGCACATCAAGCAAACCACTCGCCACGGAATGTGTCGACTCGTCGTTACCTTGATGAAATTCTCGACAGTCAAAACTAAAATCACTCCGGAAATTCCGTTTAATTGTACACCACGAACGAATCCAATCGTAGATTAACAGTCTGTCGGCCGCGAAACGCAGACAAAGCAGCAAGTACTGTTTGAAAGGGTGGTCGGACACACGTAGAAAATCGTCTAGGGGTAGATTCATGAAGGAGCAAGAGGGATGTACGTATTTCGAGATTACGATTTCAGTGAAACTGAACGGACTCGAATGGACGGCTTTGCCGGAACGATTAATGAAATTGAATACGGAATTAATAAGGGGTTGAATACGTAAGGATGAAAATGTTAAACGAAACATCGATTTGGTAGCTAGATCGTCCACTCTTAATCTGCCGTGTTAGGAGAGATAAGATACGTCGAGTACCTTCGTGGTATGAATTTTGAATTATGATTAAGTTAATCTCCATGTGAAATTATTCAACGCGTTTCCCGAGCGATAAATTTTCTGGCGTTGAAAAGGTTGAGTGAAATGTTCGAGCAATTTATTTTGTAAATATTTCTTTAACGTGTGGAACACTGCTTTAGTTAAAGTTTTTCTTTAAGAAAATCGCTTCGTTAGAAAGTAGGAATGTTTAAATCAAAAGTATTTGTGCATTCAGTAATATGGCAATTTTTTTGCAATAGCGTTTTGATGACGAAGTAGTCGAAAATGTTAATATTATTGTTGTAACTTATTAAATAGTTGTCACTTCCAATTTCTTGCAAAATTATGTGGATGATAGCAGTAATAACTCGAACGCTATTAGTAAATTTTAATTTTATAACTAACGACAAAGAATTCAGTATTCAGTGCGTCGAAAGAGAAACAATAGCTGTCAAATCCCTACAAAAAATTGAATGTAGAAATAACAATCAAATTATAACAAGTATTGCCATTACAGAGTAAAATTGTCAAAGTGAATTCTCTGAAAGCCAGGAAACGAAACAGGTCTTCTGTTGTAATATTAAAAAAGTAAAAAAGCAAAGTCTGGGAAAGGTAGTTGCCATTGAATACCATCTGGGAAAGAATTTCTATCTGTGTTGCGTAATCGGTACCGTAATTATATTGCGTTAATAACAGATCGATGATTCGACTCTGATCGTTAACTCGCTTGAACAACCGGTTCGAAAACTTTGTCGTACAATATTCCTTTCTTACGGACATCTTTTAACGAAATCTCCATTGAAACGAAAACGAGAATTTGCATCCGGAAAATATTTACTCTCGACATCTTTTACGACTATTAAAATCAACTTCTAACGGGAGCCGTTGCTATATTTAACACTAGAGCTACCGGCGTTAAATCTATCATATTTCAATATATTAAATTATTACTTTGAAAAAGGAGAAACCGAGTGGCGGAAAGAATGATCAATTTAGTGATTTATGTCTTTCGCGATGGACGTAGAATTTTTGTTCCATGGCTGTTCTATGAACTTGGAGAATTTTTGGAAAATACTATGTACCAGTCATTTTGACTGGTTTGGTAGTTCTAGTGTTAATGCAATAAATGCAACAATATGTCCGCGTATACGTTTTCTTAATATTTGCACATTTCCTTCCGCTAACAATACAGTGATTCCCGTTATTTGTAAATTGAATTCGACATTTCTGAATTCACCTCGCTGGTTCGCCAATTAACAACGAACAGTAGAAAAAAAAGGGAAGGAAAAAGAAGGAGGAAAAATCGAGTTCAACGATGTACGAATACGTTACGGCATAATCGATCCGTCATGGGTATATTAAACAATTTTACGACTCGTCATTGTACTCGCTGAGGATAATTAACCGTGGCGAAGAAATTCGAGAAGAATGTAATTTCATATAGCAATTAATCGAGGCGTACCAGCGACGATAAACAATTACGGTGCGGTATCTCTGAAAACAGTTACCGAATCTGCTACCGTTTATCGAAACACAAAGATCTCTCGTTTATATGCGTAGATAAAAAAAAAAACCTTTCCGTTTCGTTTCGTCCCATTTCGTCGATAAATAACTTTTTATCCTGCGAGGCGGAGAAATGAAAACATCTAACTGCTAATGAAACGAGCAACGTTCTTTTTTTTCCCCTCTTGCTGATGAAAACTTGGAGAAGCATATCCTCCCTCTGTGCTTCTTCCTGTTTATCCTAAATTTTCCTTGCCAGAGGACCTCTCCCTCGGTTTCTTCGTGGTTCTATTCGGAAGGATTTTTTCATTCGCTCGAATATATCGCTCCTCTTTTCAAGAGGGGAGGTAAACGTTTCATGGGTTATAAATGGTGACTCAAACGAGCGGGAATAATTTAACGTCGATAATATAATTTGTCAAGACTTGATTGACGTTGAAGAGACGTTTATAGAGTATCGGTATGGAAATATAATATTTTGAGTAGATTGTTTCCATTGTTTCCGTAATATTCATTAACTACGATTAAATAGAATTGTTGTCGTGAATTTATTGTGTCGCGAAATGTTGCGGAGAAATTAAGGGGTCGGTAGAATTGATATTTGCACGTTTTCGGCAATCTAATGTCCCCTAAAATAGCGTGGACGAGTAAAGTGATTACTGGGACTGAAAATTTCTAAATTAATGTCAAAGTAAAGTTTCATGACTATTTGAAAAATATATTTGTTGGCAATTACATAGGGTGGTTTATAGGTTGTTTTTGTAGAATAATTTTAAATGTTTTTGTACCACCAAAAATTAGATTTTTCTTTCAAACTCAGTCGACAATTTATTTTTCACAGACCACCGTTTAACTTGTTCTAGTTGCAGTCTCATGAATTCTATGGTCTTTTATTTATATATTTTCGGCATTACAATAATTCCACTTAAAATTTCAAGAATCGCGAATGAGTTGTACATCAGGGACATTATAATTTAAAATTTCACTCAGAAAAAATTTCCCGGAGGTAATGGCAATTAAAATTAAGTTCTACCGCAGTGACATTCACTTGAATTTCACCCAAAAATTCATGATTCCTTTTTCGTTTCTGAATTAATATTAGATTTCCAGGTAGTCCTAGAGAATGCGAAGAATAAACAAAAAAATTCTCTTTATTGTCAATACTTTTTGTGATTGTAAAGGTGCAACTATATAATAATACTTTATGTATTATTTTTAACCTTGATAATTTTATGGGTTAAATTCTGTACAATAGTACCCTCCTTCTAGAACTCAACTCCAGCATAGACAAAGTGAAAGAAAAGATATAACATTATATTTATCCTCTCTCCTTCTCTTTAACACTAAAACTACCGAACCAGTCAAAATGACTGGTGCACAGTTTTTTCCAATAATTCTTTAAGTCTACAGGAGAGTTGTGGAATAAATACTCTACGTCAATCTAGAAAATCATAAATCACCGTATTCATTTTCTTTTCGGCCTCTTGATTCCACTGTTTTCAAAGTACTTATTCAATATATTGAAATTTAATAGATTTAACTCCGGTAGTTCTAGTGTTAAAGATCATTCTAATAAACTCGATGCACTGATTCATATCACAATATCAACAGAAATCAATTATTAGAATCTTTTAAAATAATCCTCGTACAGCAGTGAAATAACGATACTTGCCGCGATCACTGCAGCGATTCTTTTGACTAATTAATGTTGGAAATTTCAACATACACATACCGCGAATACGCGTGCACGGTTACGTGTATAGGTGTTCAAGTTTTCCCGACAAAACTCGTTTAATCCCCCGGCAGATTAAGAGGAAGAGACTTCGGGAGAGAGAACTCCCAGTTAGGTACTTAAAAGTATTCCAATCACGAGTACACGAAGGAAGTCCAACGAATATTTCTCGTTGCCTTGCTAGAATTGGATCGGTGGATGCTTCGACGGGGTATGTACAAGATAACATTGAAAAGAGAAGGGAGGAGAAAGAAAATCAAACCAGAGTGGAAATATAGTTATGCGAAGAGTGAAAAAAATGATTATTAAAATCCATCGAGTCTATCTCGGATTACTATTATTCGATTATTGAATCGATGTACATATTTATATGTATAAAAAACACTATCCGTGATATCCTTGCTCCATCTTGACACACAAGCGACCAATTGCATGCTTCGATCACATGATATGTTTGACGAGAAGATAAATGGATGTTTCGCACTCGTCGCAGCCACGATCGTGCTACCCTTTTTCGTCATTGTAACGATTTCCGCTGGCCATTTAGTGGATTCGTTACAATGCGTGTCGTAGAGATGTACAGACAGAAATTGAGAGGACATTTTGCAAGTCTTTGATTCACGATCGTGACGGTAAAGCGAGTATTTGCAATGAGAGATCTCAAAGGGCGATTTTTCTCAAAGATATCGTCATGCGGATGATTTTATTCATTATCAAATCACAAATTAGCTTCTTTAATTTACATTAGTCGTATTAATTATAAATCATTTAATGGATGAAATTTTTTGTCGATGAATTTATCAAATTGTTTTGCTATTTTTGGTTTAAAGTTTGAAATTTTGTGTTCGAATGATTGTTGGTAAAAAACTCCAACGATTTGGTATTGTTTCGTTAGTATCGCACGTTTGAGATCTCTCCTTGTACAGCTATTATTACAGGTACACGTATATATAGCTTTCATGAGAAAAATAATAAAACAACGTCACGTGTGCTGCCATGGATCTTTCCCTTTTTCTCTTGTCATCGTCCGGAATGTAATGAGGAGGTGCTTCTGTGTGTTGTGTCCTTTCTTATACTTTGGCTTCATCATCGAGTATAAGATTGTATGGTATTTCATTTGAGAAATTATCTTGGAGAAAATTTACGACGGCGAATAGACTCTTTCTGCGATGTTCTCGTCAAATTGCACTTGGGACTGTACAGTGTCGTGGATTAATGTGGAGATGTCATTTTTTCTGTTGTAGTGACTATGTAAATATTTGTAAAACTGTGAAATAATTTTTCAAATTGACTTAATACTTCTTACCGTTCACTGAGTGAACATCATATAGGATTCTTCTGTTATCGTGCTAATTATCGTGGGAACTCTCAAAGTTTCGGGTACTCAAATCTTGGTATTTTTAAGATCGCTTTAATTATCTTTGATTAAACATAATTTATCATGGGAAAACATTATTATCGATGACCAAGATGATAGTCAAGGCACAAATCGTACTTTATCTATACTAAATTAAATAATGTATAATTTGTATTACTTCAACTATGACTGGAAATTCAAGACACTAATTAATTACAGTATTTCTGTAAGTAAAATGTATTTTTGAAACTGGAACCGTAAGTCACTTTTATTTAACATAAATTGCAAAACATAGAATGCAAAAAAATACGATTTATGTATTCCTTTGTTATTTTTTCTTTTACGAACGACATTATATAGTTATTTTATCCAAAGTTAGAAAGTCAAATAAACAGAACAACGAAACTATTCTGAAAATGTTAAAATTGAGCGAAACAGACGCAAAATATTTGTCGTAAAGTACAAAGTCAGTTGGCACAAACACTTTGAGAAGAGTTTGTCGTCCCTCTATGCACGGCTGCACCGAAATTTCAAAAATGTTAAAACTAAGCGTCGAGGTATGAAATTGCACGATAGAACACGGATTCACCGAAGCGTGGATAAACGGATTCACACGTATTCGCGGCGTTTGTTCGCAAAACATACGGATCGAACAGCGTAGCGTATCCGCGACAGAGAAGATTCGCGAACAATGCAAAACCGATTAATTTCCAATTTCGAAGCAGCGTGTATCGCCGATGGTATTTATGCTTGGACTCGTTCACTGTTGCTCTTCTTCGTTCGTATTTTTTTCTTCAATTTCCTTTTCTGCTGTTGTTTTTATCATCTTGCCCATCGTCCGATACGTTAAAGCGACTTTGTCGTCAAAGAGATTATAACGCAGCAAAATAAAAAGCTCTTCTTCCTGTTTCGCGTATGAGCCTTTCGCAAATATCTGCTAAGCTTCCATTTACGGATTTTAATCCTCAAAAGAGTACATGACATGGGAATCATGTAGACTTAAAAATACCTTGCAAATTTGTATTTTGGAACGTCGTGTTAAATAACGGAATGATGTCAAGATATCTGTCTTGGAAATCTTTTTGTATGCTGATAAACGTCTGACAAATTTTTGCAAATATAGGCAATCGCAAAAAAGAATATAAACGTGTACTTTCTCTAAACACTTTTTTGCAAAATTCGAATCACTTTGAATTCTTTTCGATAGGCTTTGAATACTTTATGTCGAAAGTTGATACTTGTACTTTATATCAAACTGATTTCATTCTTGCAGATCGCTTTATTAGCATTGACATTTTTACTTACATTATCACGTTAAGTTTATTATAAAAATCTCTACTTTTCTGTTTTTAGGGAAAAATTAATTTTCCAAGTGAAGTTAATAAATTCATTTTCCTTTTCTTAAAGAAGAATTACTATAGTATCCATGTAAATTACGTTTGAAAATATTGAGGTAAAAATCATAATGTATTTCATATATTGCAGAAATTAAGTGAAAGAACGAATTATTTTATAAATTTCATCTCGCCCCAATATATTACTTCTTCATAGAAGGATTAACGCAGAGGTCACAGTCTATTATCGAATATTTTACGAGTCACTAAACATTAATTAAATTTGCCGTTATCAGCGAACTGTCGTACGCAGGTAAAGTTCTAAAAAAGAATTGGCACACAGACTAGAGAGTTGACACGTTTGAAATTACAAATATTTGAGAGGCCAGAATTTATTCCATCGAATATTTTCCACCAAAAAAAAAGCCTCACGATATAACCTGCACCGGAACGGTATTAAAAATGTTAATATCCGAGACGAATTTAACGAAGAGTTCGCTTCATTTTTCCAAGGTACACTGTAATTTTTTGTTTACCCTCACCTCCCACGAATACAACGATACCGCGTATGCAAACTGTTACGAACGTGAAAGTATATCGTGAGGTAATATTTTTTCTCTGTTTTTCGGTATAACGTTCGTCAAGTTTCCACGTAACCAGGTACAAAGTTCATTCCCTACGAAGGCTCGTACGTGAACCTGGTGGTTTCGCTTGCACAAAGAAATTCCTATGACGATTAAAAAGTCACACGACTCTCTTCGATACAACGTTGAAACGGGAAACGCCTCGGTTTCTTGCTTTTCTTTTTCTCCATATTCCCATTGAATCCTTTCTCTTCTGTTTCTCTCTTTTATTTCACTCTTTCATTAGCCCTTTTCCCTGTACGTCGGTCCACTTCTCTCTTTCTCTTTACTTCTTTCTTCCTCTATCGAAGCCGTAGGCGTTACTGGTCTCGCGTTACAACTTTGCGATTGAATTCAGATACGGTTAAAAGAATACGCTTCAGGCGATTTTTCATAATTTTTTACAAAATTGACCAGGCCTTATGGTGTAATTAATTTTATAGTAATCTACCTCTCGATAATTATTATCCTAAGGACCTGGGTATTTCATTGGGTCATTGAGTTCTATTTGTTTTGTATCGATAAGCTCTTGGATTTTTCAGATTTTAAGTTGAATTGTACAAGGTACAGGTTTCTATCGGAGATAATTTATAATGAAATTAAAAAATTTCATACTTTATTGTGAACTTTTATTTGGATTAGGGAAGTATCTTTTGCATCAGTTGAAACTTATGAATTTTAAAATTGTTAGGTTTAATAAAGTTGTTGTTCATGTAGAATTAATTTCCTATAATGAAGAAAGATTGACAAATTTTTGAAATATGCCCAAAAAAATTATTTCAAAAAGACTATGTAAAGATATATCTGAATATTTAATTAGACATCAATTTTTAATTAATTTTAGAAACGCACAAATTTCCATTGTTAAAAATTCAATACAAAGGATTTTAATACTCGGATTATTAATAAAATAGAATTTAATATCATTTAAAGTCTTTGAATCTTCGATTTTGCCGAAATAATACTAACGATTTAATTATTGTTGTCATACATAGTTAAAAATATGGCTATAATCCAGCGCAACTCCTTTAAAATACGAAGAGGATAGGTCGTAAAAAAGCAGCCTCGTTTCGAGCTCGAATGCATTAATTTTTAAACAGCAATTCGTTTTATAATTCGGGGTCGGAAGGTTTTCACCATGACGAGATATAAATCACTTGTTAATCGGAACGTTCCAGTGCAGAAAATTAACATCGCCATTGTACGCGGATCTATAAAAATGCGAATGAAAAATAAATATAACGACGAACCAGCGTGTAGAAAACACGATGGATTATAAAAGGCTCGTAGTAAATTTTCACATATATGCGACACTTACGCAGACCTCATTTCACGTTTCCAATTTCCTAGCGAATGGCGCTTTCGTGTCACGCACCTAATCGAGAGAGGTCGGGCATCGATCGACCCGAAAGCTCGCTTCCTCGAAAGAAATTTCGGTAAACCGTCACGTTTTTGCACGGTTGAGAACACGACAGGTACGCATAATGCTCGTGTTTTCCCCGTAGTTTAGAATCGCGGATGATATGTAGTCACGATTAAAGCTGCAGAGGTTCAACCGTAACGTTTCCCTATTTTACTTGTCCTTCCAAGTTTCCAAGTTTCTTGTCGCGAGCACGAAGAGATCCGATGCAAGATTCGAATAAAGCTCCCCGGACACTGTTTCTCTCTTGTATTGCGTTTTGCGAGGAAAAACGGAGATAGGAATGGTTGAAACGGAGAGATGGAAAAGTCAGGAAGATTATGACTGTTATTATAACTATGCTTATGACGTTCAAAGTATTATAATTTTGTCATTTTAGATAAGTGTGATTTTTGATAATATTTTTTTTTATATTTTCTCGTGAATATTAAATTTACCTTGGTTTTTTAATAGAAGTTAGTTAGTATTAAAAGTGTGATGAAATAAGGTATGCAACATGCAAAGAAATAATTAGATGCATTTGGAATTGGAACAATTAATACGATAACTGTAATAGATATGCAACATTTTTATTCGGAATGTAATAAAGGAACACACGTTTATACGTTTCATCGTCGATTGTGTTAGTCTATATATTTTTAGATGCATTTGATCTCCCAGTAGAATTAATGTTACTAACTTACGAGACATGTTAACACATCGACCGGTAGCCGATTAATTGGCTTTTCGGGCCCAACACTTTTGGACATTTAACTTATTAATTTGTTGCTACGGTAATTGATAAATTATTCTTTTTCATTGCGGTTAACTGTGCCAAGGACTCAGTTCAGAAACTTTGCAATTTTCGAGGAGATAACAGTATCAGGAAAATATTTGCGTGCAAGTAACCGAACAGAAGTGAGTAGGACGTTAAAAAATACCGGTCCGTAAAGTGTTAATTTACCATAAATATGAGAACCTGAAATTTTATGTCCTAACGTCCACGGATTCGGACATGTAGTATCTCCTCAGAGTAAAAGTTATATATTTTTCTATCAGAATCCGAAACATTATATATTAAAATACTTCACATGCCTGTAAGATTCATAATTTGCACAAAATGCAAATACAAATTCACCAAGATAAATCTTGCGGTATCCTTACATTCAGTGTAATGAATTATTACAAATGTAATACCACCACGTTCTAGATTCAGTAAGATATACCCGGAATATCTGCCGTTTCATCGAGAACTTTGCGGCTTAAAAAATCTATAGCGGCACGAAATAATGCATTTAACGCGACGACTTTACCAGAAGGAAATGTTTTCTATTCTCCGAGCAGCGATTACAAGAAACAAATGACTCTCATAAAACACGGCAAAGCCGTCAGTTGACTCGCGAATATAAAATACGTAGAACTCTACCCTTGCAAAATCTCGTCTGAATCATCGTCGAAAACGATGGTTAAACCACCCACCGACGACGTTTGTCGATACGCGTTTCAAACGCGAAGAAAAAGCTCGAACGAACGGGGTGAGGTCGAACCGAAGGCTTTAATAACCAACAGCGCAACATCCGCGAAATGGCGATTTTTCGTGTTCACTCGTAGTTTACCCGTCTGAAATTACGTTTACCCTCGTTATATTCTGCCGGGTTGGGCGCGTGCAACTCAGAACCATCCCTCGTGAAAGGGGGAGCGACGTCCCCGTGTACGAACTTAAGAATGAGTCGATAAAAATAAAATATAGTATCGTTTCGAAGAAGAAGAAGAGACTTCTATACAAACTAAACGATTGTTTATGGATATTATTGTTTTGAGAAGTTGTAGAAGTTATGTTAAGGGGTAGCTTTGAAATTTATTCAATTCTTTACTTGTAACGATGAAGATGATGCGAGGTAATATAAAATTTATGTTAATTACGGGGGTAGTTTTCAAGTTTTGTCAATTCTTTACTTGTAACGATGAAGATGATGCGAGTTAATATAAAATTTATGTTAATTACGGGGGTAGTTTTCAAGTTTTGTCAATCCTTTACTTGTAACGATGAAGATAATGCGAGTTAATATAAAAGTTATGTTAATTACGGGGGTAGTTTTCAAGTTTTGTCAATTCTTTACTTGTAACGATGAAGATGATGCGAGTAAATATAAAAGTTATGTTAATTACGGGGGTAGTTTTCAAGTTTTGTCAATTCTTTACTTGTAACGATGAAGATGATGAGAATAAATATAATTGCAGCGTAGAGTGATACAGTTTGGGGTTTGTAGTAATTAATTGAGAGGTTGGTAATCTGGAAATGGGGAACAATGCAATGGGAATGTGTATTTTACTCGAAGAAATAGTAATCGAGAGTATTAAATTGTAGAAAATTATTCCTTCTATGCTGAAATTTGCAATTACTGTTAGCGGTATACCAGGGACCGAGTAGTTTATTTTATGCGCGTAATATCTACAGAAACCGTAAAACAAAGAGTGTGTATTGTTATTTATTGTTGAGGACACTCTTCAAATTGGAAATACTGGGTTATAAAAAATGACATGAATGTTATGCGCGACGAACAAAAATTTGGAAAGCTATGGCTTTCATTATCAAATTCTGTCATGAATTTATTTATCAGAGGTCGGTCACTAAAAATTAAACGTTGAAAGACTCCTTTATCTTCGCGTTGCAATATGAAACTTTCATTTTCATCCGTTGAAATATTCTAAAAATTAATTCTCTCATAACGGACAGGTTGGCACTTTCATCACACATATTTTACGGCTTCTGCAATTTCAATTTCGCCATATTCGTGATAAAATATTAACAAGGCAGATGATAAAGATGGAACGCTACAAAATCGAACACAAATCGTATAAAGATAACGAGTATATTGAATAATAAAACCGAGGACTACCAAAAGCAACAACAAGAAGTGGTATTTACCACTAGAACAACCCTCATTAACCCCTTACATGTGACACTCCTAATTTAAATAGTAAAAAAAATTTTGAACTCTTTCAAAAACAATTAAATTGAAAATATTAATCAGTCACGAAAAGGTCTCACTTTTTCTATATCTCAATATTGCTATTACTTTCAATTATACGAAATATCAGGAACCAGTAAGAATACTTTATTTCAGAAATTTATTTTAGTTATTGCAAGTCTAGTCAGAAAAGAAATCGTCAGGCAATGGTTTAAGTCTACTACATTTAAATATAACTGCTTCGAAAAAAAGAAATCACAACGTGAAAAAGATAATAATTTTTGTAATTTATGTTTCGCAAAATAAACATAAAATATCTTCTATACAGCCCCTCCATAAATTTGCATAATGTTTATAAAAAAATTATAGATCAGTCATTTAGTTCCCTTAGGTGGTCCTACCTTTAAGTACTTTCTCCCCGAAGCATAAACCCCGCGTATCGATCCGTTAAAAAACCACAAGCAACAGACTCGCCCGGAAAACTTGCAAGAACAACCAATAACAGGCCCATTACGTTTCTTCCCCCGTAACGGAGTAATCTACGGTGGGACCAATTACGCAGAGCAACCAGAAGTTTCGGGCTTGTCGATACACGCCACTCGAATCACGACAAATTGACGGTGGCCCTCGGAAAGTCAACGAGAATCCCGTTGTTAACCGGCCTTTCGATACTCGTGAGATCGATTTATACGTTCGCACGGATCAATCCTTTCCATTCGAGGAACACTTTTGTTTCTAGTTCTCTTTTTTTCTCGTGTTATTCCAACCCCGCTCTTTTCATTGGCCACGGGGCATACTAACGGTCGAAAAGTTGTAGGAAAAATAGGAAAGGGAGGGTACTCAGGCAGGATTCGGGCCGCAAAATTTCCACGTGCAAAACCAGCGAGAGACGTAGCCGCTTAATCCTCCAAAATAGTGGCTGCCATGGCGAGCGATAACAGGCCGTGTGTGGACTTTGCACCTGCAGTTCACTCGGCCTGCCCAACAATGGCCCGTGTACTCGCTTTAATGGCTCACTTCCAATCGAGATTAAACCCTGCACGCGTGCACGCCTTCTCGATTCTAAGGCACCGTATTCGTAGATTATTCAGAAAGAGGAAGATTTAAGGATTAAAGTAACGACTTTACGACCGATGGAGAAACGTGGAATTCCGTTCGCGGGCACTGCCTCGGAAGGGTGTTTTATGGGAAACGAAGTAAGGGAGGGTCACGGTTAATGGCTATCAATCGGATGCATTGTTTTTTGTCGATTTTTTTTTAAATTTAGATCACCTAAGTTAAATTAGTGTTACTCTGCGGTTAATGGCTATCAATCGGATGTAATGTTTTTTGTCGATTTTTTTTTAAATTTAGATCACCTAAGTTAAATTAGTGTTACTCTGCGGTTAATGGCTATCAATCGGATGCATTGTTTTTTGTCGATTTTTTTTTAAATTTAGATCACTTAAGTTAAATTAGTGTTACTCTGTCATTAAATATTTGACTGATTGACTAAAAATTAACCACTTTTATTTGGCGATTTCTTCAGGCGGGCGAAGTAGCATTAATTTGTAGAATTAATATGCATTCTGTTTACCAATTTATTTTTAATGGAAAGATTTTCGTACACAAGACAAAAAGCGCTTTTGCCGATAAGGCGATTACCGTTCATCTTAAATCAAAGAAGGAGTGATCTCCATGAAGTAAGGTTCGGCGATTAGGAGAGAAGAAAAACATCTTTTACGCTAACTGGAGATTTGAAGACGAGTAAAGTCTCTTTTAGGGGAGTGGAGGGGAGTTAAGGGTTTATAGACCCATGAAAAAATACACTTTTATGTTCCTTTGTATTTTGTAAGAAGCAAAGCCCTAAAAGTCTTTCTTCAGATTCAAAAATGAGGATGTCTCTAACGAAGTGTCCCTAAAATACTTTGAAGTTGAAGGAGTGAAGCGCGAAGTTCTTGTATTTTCTGGCTGTTTTCATTCGTTAGTTACACTCACAGTCAACAATCCCACGGAATAGTTCTAGACTTTAATAGAAATAACATTTAAATTAGTTTCTCAATAGCTACTTTAACGTGAACGGTAACAATTTCAACGAACAAGAGTTTTAATAACCAATAGATTCATTTTATAACGAATCTAATAAAGAAAAATCAATCTATGCACGATCTATAAATCTATGTACATACATCACCTGGCTTATTTCTATGGGGGAAATTGTATCTTAGCGTGGTGACGCACAATCTACACCTATATGCATATACAGAAATATGCAGATCCCTGTTTACTGAAATTTGAGAGTGAATCCTCTTTCGTCTTAACGTCTTCTGTGCTTCTATCTAAAACTCTTGCAATTTCTGTTACTACTAACCCAGTGTCCTGTTACTACTAACTTGACTATCTTATTTGTTCGCAACATCGAGCAAAAACCTGCCTCGCATCAATTAAATCCCCGCATTGTCCGTATCAAATAATAGTCTTTCATTGTTTCGTTAAATTCGTCGAATGCAGACGATCGTCGTTGTAAAAGATCATCACAAAGTCCTTAAAAATATTCGTTAAAGTTCGAATTTATTATTCGAGATTAGAGTCGAGAATATGATCTTATGATCATTTAGATGTTTCTCGTCCGAGCATCTTTGATTCTCAGTTAATGATTTCGTCGGAGGACTTCGAATCTTGGTGATTCTCTTATTGTTGTCCCATGGGGTGACGTTTTCTTGCTCACGTGACGATTGCAGGTGCAATCATCGTAATTCCTGCTCGGTGGAGGTCCGCAGCGACATTTTCAAGGAGGACCCGTGCCCAGGCACCGGAAAATACATCGAGGCCCAGTACCATTGCTTAGGTTGGTTTATATTTTTCTTTTTCATCGCCGTGACAAGCTTTCCCGACCGAAATCCCCGACGAATGATGTAGGATTACTGAGGAACGAGTTTTCCAAGATTACGCGATGATCGTTTGGAGAAAGTGCACTTACTTTGTGCGAATATTGTTCGATCAGTCAAACGTGAGATAAAAAGTTTCTAGCTTCTCATTTCGTGAAGCACTAATAAGGATATCTCGTGTTTCTTTCAAAAGTCTGTCTGACTCAGCTAAAATTAAATCGCAGAGACTCAATTAAAAGTAAATTGGGGTGAGAAAGGTTTGTTTTGTGACCCATGGTTCCTCTCCGACATTTTATCTATGTAACGAGAGGAATGCAATGAACCAATAAACAAATTTCTACCTAATGGGTGCAGAACAACCCCCGAAAACTATAACTACTTTTGAAATACCCTATATATTTTAAAGAGTGACGAGAACGAAGGAAGATGAGTTGCCCCTTTCAAATATTGAGAAATTTTCATTTTCATTGCACCACGCTATCAAGGAAATTTGATTACCAGGATTTTTTTGGGAGAGATTCAAACTCAATTAGACAATCTTAAATTCAAGTTCGTAAATAAGTGGTATAAAGAAAGATCAATAATGATCGATCAGAAACTGCAGCCAAAACACTGTACAATCCTGTTTTTATATTGTACATTAATTTCTCGAGTTTCAACGAGTAATAAAGGGTTACAGTACTGATGAAACATATCGCAAATGAAGTAGGTGAAACCAAGTATTTTCATAACGTTCGTCGCAAGTCTTGGAAATTGAGAAAGCTAAAGAGAACTCAGGGTGTGAACTTCGTCGAAACAGTCTCTCGCCGGTAAAATCTCGATAACAAGGACAATAAACGATGTTGAGAAAGAACAAGGATCCATGGCTGTACACTTGGTAAGGGTGTACGTTTGTCATTTCGTTAAACGCGAGTCTCGATATATCCCGTCCAGGTGCAACGAGCAGCAAAACTGCAGTATCGTTGCCTCCACGTTGCAGTTCGGCGATCCGTGTCCCAACACGCATAAGTATCTCGAGGCTCACTATCGTTGCGTGTCCGGTAAGTAAAGTTCTTCCACTTTTATACGCACCCTTTATTTTGCAATATTTCTACACTTTATTTCGTTTATTTTACAACCAGACTTTCCAGGGGTACTCTTTAGATACTCTGCGGCAATCCCATAGGCGCCGGCTTCGACTTTATGGATTTTGACGTTGGAAAAAAAATACTTTCACTATTTAATTCCACCCTTATTTTCGATATCTTAAAAATACGAATTTTTGGCAACTGTACTGAGAGTTTTCATGTTTCTCACATATCTAATATTAATTCTTGAAACAGCAATAATCCTCTTAGTATTTCTGGTCCAATATACTCATTTTCAATCATCTTTTCTTAAGTACTGTCAGTAAATAGAAATTTACAATGATAAAGTATAAATAATTGTCTAACAGTTTAAAAAATGTCAGTAAGAATGTACAATTGGTTGCCAAATCCGTGATAATTTTGATATTATCAGAGATACGCTTCTGTTGCAAGAGTTAAAGAAAATTACTCTGAAGTATTTTTGCAAGGTGGTGGTATTTATGAATTTTAAGGTATTAAGAGGGTTGAGAAGCGTCATTTTTTCAGCTTTCACCTGCCAAAATACTTTGAACAGAGTGATGCGCATTAAATGGCACTTCTCTTGCCGGAGGGAGCTATTTGATGCGTCAGAATCGATTAAAATTTTCCAAAGCCGGCGCTTATGATTTGCGTTGCCCACGTAACTGCGAGTCCGTGTCTCGATAAAGATCTCCAGCGGCTTGCACCGGCTATGCACTCCAGACAGACGGCGTATAAAATAGAGAAAAGGAGAAAAAAGTATGGAGAAAGATAGACAGAGAGAAAGAAGGAGAGATAGAGTGAGAGAAAGGAGAGAGAAAGGGAGGAAGAGTTCGCGAAGACGTGATCTTTGCAATCGAG
Organism: Cerceris rybyensis; assembly: GCA_910591515.1. Classification (NCBI taxonomy): domain Eukaryota; kingdom Metazoa; phylum Arthropoda; class Insecta; order Hymenoptera; family Crabronidae; genus Cerceris; species Cerceris rybyensis. The sequence continues at coordinate 15,278,277 of OU342799.1, forward strand.
AAATCGATCGTAAGGATCGGTAACACGCGGGCACGTTGCACATGTCGAAGTTTTCTGACGTGTTTCGTATCGTAATGAAACTCCTCCGCGGCCCAATAAGAATAGAAAGACTCGAAGAGAGATTGCTATTAGCATCAGTCGTTACCTTCGATGATATTGCAAGTTAAGTGTGGCGAAATGGTGTATCGGTAAATATAATTGTAAATTCCATTCGTGATTCGTCCTTTTCTTCGTTATTCTTTGTATAAATGCACTCGCTAGCAAATAACTTACGTTTCGTCAATTTTCCACGCACTTATCAAACCTGAATAACATACGGTTTCTTTCTTTTTCACGAATTTCATGTTTCTCTAAAAAGAATTCTTGTTACGAACCCAGTAGAATGAAGATAATAGACGTTCAAAAGTCAGACACTTCAATTAGAATATGAACCGTTGGTTATAAAAGTCGCATACGTCACTCAACCGTAAAATAGTGATTCTAAAAGTTACACAAAATTATTTATACTGACAAAAATATCATTATTCAAGACAAGTTTAACTAGATTATTTTTAAATTAGACAACAATATTTGAAATATTTCTATTTAAAAAGAAAGCGACTTAAATTTTAAACAGCACACTTAATAGAATCTGAAATTCGTTAGCTAAAGTCACTTACCCATTTCTCTCCACAAAATCAAATCTATTTTAACAGGTTGAGTGCCATGGGGGTCATCGGTGACCGGCGCTATTGAATTTAATGAAATTTTATGTTACGTTTGGATTGCAATATTTATGAATTTTCTAACATATTGAATATTTAAATTTTGGCGTTAAGAAGATGAAGATCTGCTAAACACCGATCAATCAGTGTCCTTAAAATTTCTGTTTTATGAATATGTGATTTTCGTAAAAAAAGTTTCACTTCAGTAGAAATGACGAAATAAGGGAAACATCGGTGACATTTAACCTGTTAATTATAGTATAAAATATGCTATAAATCCATCGCCAACAAATATAGTATCAAACATAAAGCAATCTCTCATTTCAATTAGTAATTTCTGTACATTGCTTCCCCTCCAATTATCATGGCACGAGGAAACCGTAGCTTCCTCACCGTCTTCGAGCTTTCGTCTCCTTCGTCTCTCTGTTTACCTTTACCGCTGCTTTCAGCATTCGTCCAGGCAGTGATCGATCTCCTGGCGACTCGATAGATCGGTTTCGAGACACGGGTACCGACGTATATTCACCAAGAGTCGGATCTCTTGGTAGCCCCAATACGACCATACGAGAGAAACAAAGAAACCTCTTCCATCTCTCCCTCTCCCTCACTCCTCTCTCTCCCTCTTCTTCTATGCATACACCTTTCTTCCTCTCGTCCAAGGCGACTATCGTAACGGACATCGGCGACGTCCGGTATTTTACCTTATCGCCAACCCCTTCGGCCAATAAAGATGACCCCTATAGAGATAGTACCGCGAAATACGCGGGCCATCCCGTTCTGGGATTAACTGCCGTCGCCATCTTGGGTTAAAGATCGTTTTCTCTTCTTAGGCCAGATATAGTCGCGATATCGAGACACTAGGTAGCCTAATCTCCTTCTTCGACTTGCTTCGTGCCGGAGTACTTATTTCGGGAAATATTTCTGTTGCGAATGTAGCAACACGATTTTCTCCGCTATACGTTGAAACATTGGAAATATAAAAGCAGTCCGTCATTTGTGTTTGTTCCTTTGGACGTATATATTCGCTCAAGTGTAAGAAAGGAATACGCAGGAATGGTTCAGTGGAATTTATCCGATTCGTATTCTTGAAAATTTCTTTCTCGTTGGATAAGTTGAGTAGGAAAAAATCGAAAGTGGAATCAGACCGAGATTTAGCAGCTTCACGTGCAATTTCTATATGCTTCTATCGGCATTTTGAAATAGAAAAAATGACGGTCTGTTTATAAATCTTTCGTCTAAGACGATTATCAATCACCGGTTCTTGTATAAGAAGATATAGGTATTTATTTGGTCGATTGAAATCTCCGGCGGATCAATTAGATTTAGATTAAACGCGTATTAAGGAGGGATCTCGGGATTAAAGAGAATTCGCACGGCAACGCGGCAATTTCGTGAGAATTCGTGAGAAACAAGGACCGTCTGGTAAATTCTGGCTCTAAGAGGAGAAGCATTCCGGTGGAAATCGGCGGAAAGGGACATCTTTTCGTTCCTTAAAAGGGGGTTTAAAATATCCTCCTTACCAAGAAATTCAATCCGTACCGTGCCCTCTCAAATCACTTTCCTTCTTAATTATACTCGGCCTTCGAATCCGATAAGCTCGTAGACGAGCTCCCAGAATCCTCGATCCCTTTACAATCTTCCACTTCTCCTCGTGTCTTCGTTCTCTCCTGCGTTCCATCTCCTCCTGTCTTACACCCTCGTTAAAACGACCTCGACGAAACATTTGCAGCAGCCACAACCACGACGACGTCTCGTCCGAGTCCTCCGTGGTTCATAACTTCTCAGCCGAGCGTTTGGAGCACGGCTAAGCCGACTGTCAGGCCTCCCTCTAGGATTACGACACCCCCGGCTCAACAGCCGCCACAACCGCCGGTACCTTCAACCCCGGCTCTACCAATAACTACTACTTCAAGGTCAGTTTTTGTTCGCCAGTACTTCACGGTTTTTTACTTTCTACTTGACGCTAGTGAATGTTTCCTGTGTTTAGGGAAATAAGACAAATTATGGATGATTTTTAACCCTTTGCACTCCTATGTCGAGCTACACTCGACACAGCTTCCTGTGCTACTTAACGTGTTATCTATTAACACTATGACGGCCGGTGACACTAGAGTGGTGTCATGCGCAAAATATAAATAAAGAAATATATAAAACAAAAAAATTGTACATGTATTTACATATATATATATCTTCGAAATTTCATGAAAATAGAGGCACAGGATTAAAAACTCAAGAGAATTGACGATGAGATTAATAAAACATGACGCTTTATGACAATAAGAATGATCTGAAACAGTCCTACCAGCGCCAAGCAAACAAATTTTGATGAGACGTGCGGCCGCCAAAGTGTTAATTATTGACTTTTCAAAATCAACAATAATTTTGCATCTTAACATAAATATCTCGAGGTAATTACAAATCTTTTTGGTATAATGTAAAAATTAATAATTATCAGGAGACAATTTTCAGAGACTATGTTTGCTTATCTGACGGATAGTTAGTAAAATAATTCGGAGCGCAAAGGGTTAATACATTGTTGACGGAGCACGTGAATTTCGCGTTGTCTTTGATTTGTGGAATGGTGTAGAAAAGATTCAAATTATAGATATCACTTTAAGCTACAGGAATGTCTTGTATTTGTGACGTGTTGTGTGATATAGGAAATTTCGAAGTTACTGAAAAATTATTGAATTTGGAGTATCGGATTTGTTATGCGGAGGGTTAGAAATGTGAGAGAAATTTTCTTATTGTGAAATCATTGTTAAGTACTGTACTTCTTAAAATTCAGTTAGTTTTTTGGATTCGTTGATAATTGATGACCGACTCTTGTGAAAGTATAAAATTACAATTAACTTGGGATAAAATTTAACGTGAGAGAAGTTATTATTTTACGAAAAAAACTTGATTACTTTAAATGATAAATGACAGAGAACGTAATTTTGTAAATTTTACAAAAAAAAATTAGTATTACTAAAAAAAAATCGATAGATTAATTCCTCAAAGATCAATACAACGTTCCATAATATAATTAGAGGAAGTAAGGATAAAAACAAAGAATCGTTGAAAAGTTTCAAGAAATTAAATTATATCCAGGTCTATCGACGACAAATATTTTCTTTGCATCGTTACTTCATACCTTGAACCGCCTTTATGGTCCTCGTAAAGTTTGATACATGAGAACTGCCGGAGATAACAATCCTCTTCCGTTTTCAGTCCCACGTCGACGAGGTCCTCCGTGGATATCGAACCTCTTGACGGGGACGAAGACTTAATACCTCCTGCAAACGTTCCCCCGGCGAATGGACCGGCAATACCACCGATTATTCCTGAAACCACTCAACCTACGACAACATCAACCTTCACTCCGTGGAGAACGAGCCGAAAAACTACAGGTAAGATCTTCCATATTTGAAAAAATCTTCAATAAAACGGTAAAATGTAAATTCTCTCCAGTATCAATATTAGAACTACCGGAGTTTCATCTATTATGTTTAAATTTACTTACAAAATAACAGATTTTTCAATATTGCATATAAATTTTTCTATATGCAGCGTGTGAAAAAAATTCTTTTTTATTATAATTTTAAGATAGTTGTAGCTGGATTCAGTACTAAAAGTTTCTTTTTTAATTAGAAATGAAGAAAATTACGTAAGAATTAATGCAGGGGCTAAGTTCATAGAGGTCATTTCATTCACTTTTTAGACATTAACACTAAACCTACCAAGGCGGTCAAAAGACCGATTCCAAAATATTTTCTAAAAATTATCTAAATTCATAGAGTAGCCATGAAGTAAATATTCCACTTCTATCTTACAAAAGCAAAATGAGTTAATTAATTGTCTTCTTTATCTCGCCACTTCTCTTTGTGTAAGGTCGTTATTGAGTATATTTAGATTTTAGTAGATATAACGTCGGTATGTTTAGTGTTAACAAACATCTTTCTCTATAACTATGACGTAAAAAATTATGAAAAAATTCAATAATATTCCAAAAGCATAAAATAATACATTGCGAATTTTTTATTAGAATCCATCGACTCGTTTTTCCATTAGAAAAATAAAAAAAGATTTTACGGACACAGCAAGAATTTTTTTCCATAAGGCCCATGTTAAATATGTTATTTTTAAACACGATTTATTCATAAACCGTGTGGATGAACTCGTTGAGATTCCGGTTATAATTATAAAATATCGTGAAGAATATATTTTCAAAATTTGAAGGAAATCTATCGAAAAATGATAAGTGCCTAGAACTCCCTTAATTCAGACCATAAAGTCACAAATACTAAAGTTGTATGGTACATTTACGGTCATTCTATTATCTGTCGTAAACTGCATACTTAAAAATAACTTCATCAATTTTGTAAATTCCAAAAACCTTTCCACATTTTGACTTCCACAAATGTCTATTTTCAAAAAAATGCAATAGAAAAGACTGAATTTTTTGTAAGAATCAAACTAGAATATCCCCTCAACAACCTTAATCCGTTTGCTCAAAGTATAAACTACAATACGTACCACTACACCGTAAGTCATACCGAAACAGACATCAAGTTCGTAAACTCGAGTACTCGTTACAATCACCGCAAAAGATTAAGACACCCTTGGGTATCTAAAATTCCATTTGGCAAACCCGATACGATGTCGTACGTTAATCCCAGTCTTCGGGGAGCCAGACGGTACAATCGCATTAAAGCCACGCCATTAACTAAAACCGAGTAAGAGGCCAACTAAGGTTCCCAACTAACTCAAATATTCCAGTGCCCAGTACGCTCTATCCAGAGTCCAGCTCGAATGGCCAGTGGTACGACTACGGTAGACAAGTGTGTCCCCCGGTGATAGCCAGAAATCTCTCGTGGAACACTACGAGGGCTGGAGATGTTGCCGTGCAAAGTTGTCCAGGTGGTGCCAATGGTTTGGCACGATGGAGATGCCTGGCCAGAGGAGATTCAGCTTTCTGGCATCGTGATAGTCCTGACTTGAGCGAGTGTCGCTCGGTTTGGCTGACCACACTTGAAAACAGAGTGACGGAAGGCGATGTCATTCTTGGTATTAGCCGAGAACTTTCTCAAGTGACGAACAACAGTCGTGGATTATATGGCGGTGATATGATGATTACGACGAAAATCATCAAGAATATGGCCGAGAAAATGGCACAGGATATAAGAACGTATCAGGATGCAAATCAGAGGGAGGTCAGCGTAACTGAATTGCTACAGGGTGTCGTGAGAACTGGTAGCAATCTACTCGATAAGGCACAAATGGCATCCTGGAAGGATCTCAGTCATCAGGAGCAAATGAGAGTGGCGACGTCTTTGTTGATCGGTCTGGAGGAGAATGCATTTTTATTGGCTGATACTCTGATGCATGAGAAGACTATCACTCACGAGGGTAGAAACATATGTAAGTCCTTTTTCTTATTTTATGTAATTAGTATATGGGTGATACGTAACATGGTCTCTCGTTATCTTTGAGATTAATGTCGCGACGAGTTACCAGGTTTTGCATCGACACTGTTTTTCTCAGAGATTTTACGCTGGACAGATCAACGAGGATGAAACTGGTTTCCGTTGGAAATAGAAATAATTGTCGTCCGAGTTGCATTATCTTTTCTTTGCTTTCGTTACGTGCAATTTTGACCTGTCAGTTTAAGTTTACCTGTCAACGTATTAATGCGTGTTTGCAATACCAGGTCTTAGAAGGGGGGAAAAAAATGTAGATGAAATATCTCAAGAGTGAGATAGAAATTGTTACTATCTCGCATTAAATTAGACGAATCGAGTAACCTTGACGTGTAATTTTGATGTCAGTGATGTCCATGTAAGTCACGTTGAAACTCGTACTTGTCTGAAACCTTCTTGGATGATGTTATAATCGAAATCTCGCTCGTCCTTTTTGCCATAATCGACAACAAAACTGGCACAAAATCGCGAGCAACTTGATTTACTTCCCGGAAGTACGTTGCACCGTGATTGAGTCTGGAAGCGTATTATGTGCTCGCTCAAACGGAGTAGCAGTAACATTAGATCCGCGCGTGATAAATAGCGTAACAGTAAAGAGCAAAAAGGAGTATGCTTTGATGAGCGACAGCCGGCCGGATGGCACGTAACGTAATATTCCTCATTGGCAATGCCTCTTTTTAGCATCGTTTAAAAATTTACAGACGGCATCGCATGCTCCAAATTTTTCTAAACGCTTTTATCGCTCTCACGATTAATCACGGCGGATATCGTAGCGTAAAAACTCTGCACGACTATTTCGATCGTTTATTTTTCATGATGTATCATAGTATTTACCTGTCAGAATGTCATGTAATAGTACGCCTTGTGAATTCTCCTGCCTTCAGCTATTTGCACAATGTGATTTCTTGTATCTCTTAATACGACTAACGCTTATGTTGTATTTCTCATTATTCAATTTAGATACATATTAGTGTCGTGAAATAGCTGTGCTATTTAAATTATTGTACCGATATTTAATACAATTTTCTTCTATTTTTATGACTATTTACGCGATCGGGTTATTTGCAGCGTATTTTTCTGTATTTTGTTGCTTGGAAAAAATTTGATAATTTAATTTACCAGGTAACGCGTTAATTGCGATGCAAGCTTTTGGAAAAGCCTTTGATCACTTTGGCACGGTTTATATTTATCGTTCGTGCCATAATAAAATGCTTTCGTATTAACAAATCTAAAATTAACAAAACAAATCTGTCATGCAGTAGACGAACAATTTTTCACTACTTGTTTACTTTGCATCAGATTTATTTTATGAATCCAATTCAAGCTGTCGACATAATCCTTCCACTGTATTCAAATATCAACAATAAAGTTTCCAGTGTCATTCGACGTCCTAAAATATCTAAAGCGAATAACTCAAAGTAATAAAAAAACCCCCTTAACCCCTCAACCAACAATAACGCGTACCCCTCGTAATAGAAAATTTTCAAACATCGTGAAATCTATAAAATTGAAAGTATCGAGACACGACACTCATATACTTATTTTTACAATGTCAACGTTGCATTAAATTATACAATATATCAAGAACCACCGATCGATTTTTAAAATTTAATTCTGAGCCATTGCGAAGGCAGTCACCAAAGGAATCGTAGAGTAGAGCGGTTAAGTGGGTAAAGATAATGTACAAAAAATAACATTAATTTCGTAATTAATGAAACAGTAATGGAGGTGCGCGTACTGGATGCACGGAACATCGGCGACGATCTGGAAATCTTCCCCACGGAGGCGGCTCAACAGAGGTGGACAGCATCAAACGACAGGGTAGAGCTGACCAGAGGAGCTTTACTGGAGAACAGCGAGGGTGGCATCGTCCGGTTGGTCTTCATGGCCTTTGACAGACTCGAGGAGATCCTGCAGCCGCAAGCCGAGGTGCCGTCCGTTGTCATGAATGACGACCCGCAACCACTGCCAAAGAGGAACACCACGAGGCTGCTCAATAGCAAAGTGATCTCTGCCTCTTTAGGCAAAGGAAGGCATATACAGCTTTCTGAACCCGTTAGGGTGTATTTCAAGCATCTGTCTATTGAGAATGTCACCAATCCTACTTGCGTCTTTTGGGACTACATCTTAAGGTACGGTATTAAAATCTAAATCCTTCGTCTTGAGTAACTTCGAGCGATTAATTCAGAGAATTTCGAAAATTGGTTTATAGATGAAGTGATTAAATGTTCTTTTATATGGAGACATAATTCTGAATTAAACATACGTGTTGACGTAGCTTGAATTGTTTAATTATAATTTAAATTGAGATTGAATTTTTTTTAATTGAATTTTTTCATTGTCGTATCCGATGAAGTTTAGGTGATAGGTATATTTTAGCTTTCGTTGTTTGATAGTCTAATTGTAGATCTTTGACATCAGTAATTAAAAATTGGAGATTTAAAATAAACTAGTGATGATACGTTTAGTATTTGTGAATCTATGCAATTTTTTTTTAATAGAATACGTTCTTGATATTCATTTTGCTCGAAATAGACTGTATCGTATAAATGCATTTTATTAATTCATTGTGTGATTCTCCATAAACTTCAATTTGCATTTTCTCGTTTACATTTCCGTTTCTACCAGTGTGGTGCCCGTAAATAAAGGATTTTTCAACATGAATAAATAAACGAATAAAGAACTTCTTGCACGATAAAATTACTTAATTAAATCAAACATGTATGAATGTAAATCTTCGACTTTTATTTATCGTTGACCATATAATTTTACAGTGCTTGGTCAGAGGAAGGTTGCCAAATACGCAAAACTAATGAGACTCACACCGTTTGCGAATGCAATCACCTTACGAACTTCGCCGTTCTGATGGATGTTCACGCTGTGAGGCTGGACATTGCTCATCAAGTTGCTCTGCAAATTATCACCTACATCGGGTGCATTATTAGCGTGGTGTGCCTCGTTCTCGCCATTTTGACATTCCAATTGTTCCGTGGATTGAAGGTACAAATTGCTTATTACCATTCACATAGTCTCAGAATTATTAACATTTTTCTATTGTCTCAATGACGATAATAGAATCTGATATTAAACTGAAATAGAAGTTACTATTTCAGCATTAAGTGTTGTAATTAAATTGAAATTCAAATTAAATGGAATAAAATTTCTTTTACAGTCCGACAGAACGACCATTCACAAAAATCTCTGCGTGTGTCTCCTGATCGCTGAAGTTTTATTCGTTTGCGGAATCGGTCAAACGAATCAAAGAATCGTCTGCGGCATCGTCGCTGGTCTGCTGCACTTCTTTTTTCTATGCGCTTTTGCCTGGATGTTTCTCGAAGGTATCATCAATATATTTTTTTAATTCTTATTTCCATCCATATTTATTATTTTCTATCCAGTTTAATAAATCTCAAAATATCTATTTTAATTGAATCGAAATAAAATTTGCTAGATTAGAGTTTTTATTTTTTTTATTTTTTTTTTATAACTTATGTATTGTGAAGAATATTACAGGAATTTGTTATTCATCTTGAATTTAAATTAGATTCCAATATTTTATTTCATTCTTTGGCATTCATCCTTTTAGGATTCCAACTGTACGTGATGCTGATAGAAGTCTTCGAGGCAGAAAAATCGCGTCTACGGTGGTACTACCTCGTAGCTTATGGTGCTCCATTGCTCGTTGTTGCTATATCTTGTATAATCGATCCATTAAGTTATGGCACTGATCGGTATTGCTGGCTTCGGGCAGACAACTATTTCATCTTCAGCTTCGTCGGTCCTGTGATACTCGTCATATTGGTAAGAATACTTTATCGTCATTTTTATACACGTCTTATCAGATAATATAAAATTCTAAAGTGAGAAAAATGTTTTGTTAATCGCGATAAAAATGTACTTATTAAATATATGAAACATCGATGACCTATACTGAATTGTATTTAAATAAAAAATTACGTTATACAGAATTACTATCCATTTCAATTTTATATTCAGCTATTATTAATCGAAATTCATTTCTATTTGGACCAAGTTTAAAAATTTCATTGTACAGGATTGCTATCTAGTTAAATTTTCTATTCAGCTATATTCAATTCCAATGAATTTCTATTTTGATCAAATTAACAAATGTTACATGAAAGTGCCATTAGTCTGCTTCATCTATTCACCTATAATAAATACCAATTAATTTCTATTCAAATGAAATTAAAAATTGTTGTTATACAGAATTTCTATCTAGTTCAATTTTCTATTCGCTTACAATTAATTAAAATTCACTTCTATTTAGGCAAAATTAAAAATCGTGTAGGATTTTTACCATTATACTCAATTTTCTCAATAAAAAATCAAACTTTCCAAAACAGAAGTATATTATAAAAATGATTCAGATTTCGAGTTCAAAGTATTCGATAAATGTACCCGATTTAAAGTGAAGTAACGTTCGTACAACTCGTCCGCGGTATCGACGTGGTACTCGTAAGTTTCTCCAATTTTTCTTTGTATTTGTTACAGGCGAATTTGGTATTCCTATCGATGGCAATTTACATGATGTGCCGGCACGCGAACACAACGGTAGCCATGAAGAGCAAAGAGCATTCACGATTGGCCAGCGCAAGGTAAGCCTAGAAAACTCTAGGGTTTGCAGTAAATGTCGAGCGTAAAAGTGAATTTGTATATATATATTATATATATCAAGTAATCGATCGAGTCCGTCCGTAATCACGTTCGAGATATGATCCTATGGTCGAGTAGAATCGAAATGTTTGTTTGGTGCTTTCGGTTCACGTTCGCAAGCTTTACTTGCTTAAAGAGATCTCCCGAAAGTGGATCTTATTGTCACGCATCTTTTTGGCGGCCATGCTGCGTTTTTTGATTTTCATTTAAGTTTCTATGTTTGGAATGACCGCAGATTTCGTTCGACACACCACTGTAATGCTGTGAATCTTAAGTAATACGTACAATTAAATATGAATACGTAAATATCTGAGTAATGAAATATAAATATGTGTGTATGTATCATTTCAATTACTATCGTAATTATGTGATTAAACGCTGTTAACAATCGAGTTATACTGACGCGTCGATTGAACGTAGGAGTGATGAATAGTAATGCACTTTTTATATTATTTTTAATACAATGGAACAAAGAAAAATCCTTGAGAAGTAACAATAATATCGTTGTTAATATTAATTTGAGAAGAAAGTAAAGAATCTCTTACGAAGATGTTGGTGATGGTAGTTCAAGTTTTTGGCAAGCTCGATTCGAATTATTATCGAGGCTGCACTTTCCATGCACTCTCAAAGCGTGATATCTTGATCGTTTTATTTCTTTCTTTAATTTTACGTTACGTCAGTTCCACGTACCAACGCAAGGAAGAACAGCGTATAGTAATACGAATCGGGTATTGCGATAGTGAGAGATAAGCTATTGTAATCAATTAATTAATGGTGCCGGAACAATCACCTAACTGCTGTCTTGTTTCATTTTTGTATTAAATCTTCTACCCACTTCTGTCTACACTGTTCTACATTCTTCTGCATGGCGTGGTTGGTTGGTAGTGGAAAGGAAGAGAATGCTCTTCCCAACAAATTGCAAGCGCACTTGTAAGATATTTACCATTTTTATTATTACTCACCTAACCATGATTCTTAACATCGTCGACTAATACATCCTCAACTTGTTTTTTTTTTTTTAATTATCCTCAGTTATTCATTTTTCTTTTTTGTTTTGAGCTATCGATCAGTATTAAATGGTCTCTCTCTCTATATATATATATGATACAGTAGCTGTAGATAGCCTCTCATCAGAACACACACATCATCGTTATTTATGATCGTGCAACTCATTGGAATCGCAACATTCGCGTTTGAAACGAGCACGAGTAAGTTTGCGACGATTGTACGAGCTTTCAAGTAGACCAGAATGTCAGTCATAATTGCTTGACGAAAAACGGAAGCACAGATGCCGATGATTGGTATTTTTTTTACGGTAAAACCCTGGAAAATTATTGCAATATATTTGAATTTAGAACAAGATTTAAGGGAGAAATGATACAATGATTTTCATCGTTTCGTTGCGATAGACTGCAGAGCAAAGTTTGTGGGATGAAGATTGAAACGAACTACTTCATTTTACTTTTTAAATATTTTTTTTTACACTTTGGTTCACTAAAAACGAACATAATCGATTTGTCTGGAAATGTAACTTATTGTAAAAAATTATATTTCTTTACCATAGAATTTTCTTTTTAATTGGAGAAGATCGTTATAAAAAACGCTGTCTTTCACTCGTTGAACGTTCATCCGTTTGTGGAATGTTTCATTTTTATAAAAATATAATTCAGATCTAATATAGAAGTTAGCTTCCATACACAGGGTGAGGTAATATCTAGCTCGTGTTGAATATAAAAAAGTTTATTTCACTTCCACATCTGACCTTGCATGACCTTCTATAATAGCCTGTTGAAGTCATCTTAATATTAGCTGTCATATAGCGATAAAATAAATGTAGCATTTCATTTAAGGAAATAGAAATCTCCTCTGTGCCTTGACCCACACAAAAAATGTATGTATCATAATATGTCCCCCTTTATATGTGGAAGTTCGTTTATAACATTTTTTCATGTTATCACAAATAATGGAAATATTAAGAAATGGACAAAGATGTTGTCCCACCCTGCATATTTTATGCGAATGGAGTTCTCGAATGAAAGACAGCAGAAAAAATATCGATAAGAAATTCTATCTAGAATTCAGTGATAGTGAAATAATTAAAATTCGTTGGAGAATTAAGTTGTCTGACGTGAAAAAACATGGCTTAAGACCTTTGTAATTTTCAGTTAAATGAGACCATTGAGAAAACAATTTAACAGTGTCAATGAATTGCTAACAATTTCTGCCTATGTTGCTTAAATCCATAAAATGTCATTAACGATTACCAAACTTGTAAGAGAATACTCCTAAGCAGAAAATTCCGATTTTAATGGAACTGTGAGAACGTTGAACAAAAAGACCGTTTTTTTTGGTAAAAATTCTCTGAAAAAGATTGAAATCGATCCTCAAAGTTCGCTGAATTTTTTGTCTATCCAATAAATCCAGTCACCCGTGACCGACAGAGAAGAACTTTTTTTTCACAAAAATTACATTATATCAAAAGAGTTATTAAAGTACCACAGAAAGAAAATTATTGACTTTCAAAACTATGCCACGAATCCAGAACAAACCTTCATCGAAGACATAGCAAAAATTAAAAAGTGGCTTCAACCCCCAAAACTAAATTTAATCAAACAAATAAATCCTTTTCATCACAAAAATATTGTCATTAAATTTCAAATAAATTTTTATTCATCATTAATATAATATAAATAAATTTTTCCCACTGCTCATTGCAATGAAACGATTCAAATTTCAGACGCAGCAGTATCATATTTAACTAACGATACTGCAACACAAAATATAACTCATGTACGCAGAAAATTCGCAAAATTGGAATTTTTAATCAACATCCCATTGTAAAATCATTACCCAGGGTTTTACACACTTAGTTCACATCACGCCGTTTGCCTTTCCTCTGAGTACACACGACAGTTCACCGTGCATGTTGTATTATCCTTTAGTAACGGGCCTTAAGTGCTCGACTGAGAAGTAGTTAAACGTAAGATTAGAAGTAACGTAATGACACCCACCTAATCGCCTACTTGTGTAGTTGTACCACATAGTCGTGATCGTTTAGAATACACGGTCATTGCGATGCTTAGAGGGGCTCTTTTACCCGTCTCCTTAAATCTAAATAAAAAAATGAATATCGGGGTCGAACTTTTATTCGAACGTGTCTCGTGTCCGAACGAATAGAGGAATGAAATAACGTTAGTACATTTTAACGGTAACTTACGCCAAGTGTTGCGTGCACTTCGGTTTACAAGCCCGACTGATAATCTTCGTGTTTTTGCCGCTCCATTTCGATAAGAACGTGACAAATGCGGCGGTTGGAATTATTAGAATTAAAATTACACCGTCATCGATCATGTAGCACGTTCGCTTGGATTCCTCCGACTGTGGGGGGGAATGAAGAGAGAATGGGAAAAAAAAGGGAATGTAAAAAAAGAAATTTATTATTCTACCCTGTCCGTTCCTGTAAGCATTGCCGGTCTCTTTTTTTCCTTGATCTGATCGATGATGCGAAACAAATGTAATATTTATCGTCTCTTGTCGTCCAATCAGGGCATGGCTGAGAGGCGCTATCGTCCTGGTCTTTCTTCTGGGACTCACCTGGACGTTCGGACTTCTATACTTGAATCAAGAATCCGTCGTGATGGCATACATCTTCACCGTATTGAATAGTCTGCAGGGGCTCTTTATCTTTGTGTTCCATTGCGTTCAGAACGAAAAGGTAAGGGAATACGTCGGGATACAGACGTCTACTTTACTTTAATTACTTAAAGTGCTACGGTTTTATGGGGAGATGCGTTTTAACACATTGCGTTTGGCGATTTTTATGCTTTCGTTTTACCAGGATTTGTACCTTTTTATACTCAAGGATAAACGTATTTATATGGATAATTAGAATTTTTTAATGTTAAGTGAATTACGTTTTAAATGATTTTAATTTAGGTGTAATATGTATCTTTATTGTAGCTGTCGAAAATGGGAAGATATATAATTATCTTTTAGTTAATAAATAAAGTAGCCGAAAAGTCGATTGTTAAATTTGATAGGACAGATTTGAAGGCTGTCTTAAATTCTAGGATATTGTGAAATATTAGATAGAAATGTGACGTTAAGAATCGTACGCAATGTGTTAATATCGACATTTTCGAGAGGAATCTTGAATTAATTTTTTTCTATTTCACAATTTGTTAATCGTTGAGTACCTAAGTGAATCATCGAGTTTTAATTAAATCTGACTTTTTAAATCGTTCGGAAAATATTGGAATGTTATTATTGAGTGAGATAAATTATGTCGTTTAGGAACCTTTTTTTTTTGTTAATGCAAAAAGTTTATTATTCACGACGAATCATTTATTGTCATAGCGCACGACGTTGATTATTCATCGATGAATTCCTCAATCCTGTATTCGTATCCCAATTTTGTCATTAAGTCGTTGTCACATTTGTTGCTTCGCGCTATGTATGAGGCGAATAAATCGACGGAATGTTAGAACTTTTCATCGAAGCCGGCATTTTATATAAAAACTGTAAAACAGTTATTTGTATCATAAGTATATTATCGCGTATGATCTATTCAACCTGTAATATAAGAATTCAATATATTGTGCATTAATGCGGACACGTATTATAAATTAACAGTAATTATTAAGGAACAATATTAATCGAAAGAGACACGTGTCATCGAACGATTGAACTGTTTAAATCTCGCATATCGCGGAAAAGAATGATAAGAAAAAATGGTATGAATAAAGTGTTAACGCAATCCAAATCACCGATATTTATTATGCGGATTCTCCGCAGAACCGGGTTCCCGTCACTTAATTTGCAGTTTGATATTTTCGTTAAAAAATTTCTCAATTTTCGTTGCCGAGGATGCACCGTATTTTTTCTGATTTATCATTAACTTCTGCACCAATGCTTCATTCATCTAAAGAGGTATCAATTGGAAGGCACAGAGTTGTTAAACTCTTCATTTCCAATTACTTTTGGTTTTATGATAGAACGCAGTCAAAGCGGGTCAGTTTTCGTTAGAAACTTTCGTAATTAAAGATATTTTTAATTTCATTGATTAATGTTAATTTGAATCTGAAGGCCGAAGAGCAGAGGAAAGAGTAATTGTCCCCCGCAATAATCAGCTATAGTCCGACAACTAAAAGATGGCTAAGGAGTAGCGAAGCCTTTCATTTTTAATCGCCTATCATATACTGTGTCAACCCTTTGCCATACAATTGACACGGTAAATTAAAAATTTCCAAAACCTATCAAATTAAAAATATTCATGCATCGCGAGCCGATAAATTGTTTCTCTAATATTAATATTACGTTAAATTATACAATACAATAGAACTGATCAATTCTCATTTTACCAATTTAATTCTGAATTATCACAAAAGAAATCACACAAAAGGGCAAAGGGCATCCAAAACAAAATGTAGTTTTCAACGCCGACACCCAAAAAGTCTGAGTTCCACCATAAAACCAAACACCTTTATTGGAAATACTATCATGCCTTTCCAACAACATAAAAATACGAAAGATTCAAGTACTTGCACCGACCTTTGTTTTTCGTGCACCGTTAAAAACCTTTCGTTCGGGGGGTGGGTCTGCTTCGCCATTCCAGGTGAGAAAGGAGTACAGGAAGTTCGTACGCCGTCATTCCTGGTTACCGAAGTGCTTGAGGTGCTCGAAGACGGTGACCGGAAGCTCAGGTGGTTCCTCCGGTACCAGCGGTGCAACCGGTGGCGCAAATGGCGGCAAGGACTTCGCCTCTCACAATACATCCTCGAATCCATCCGCGCCGACGACCGACAGCTCCGGATTGTCGCCTCATGCCGCCTCCAATGTGGGTACACCTACGACCACGTCACCGCCGAACAATCACAACAACCTGACCGCTGCCTGTAACAATACGAATCTTTCGATTAACGTGAACCTGAACAATTTGTCGCTGAGGTCGCCGGTCGGGGCACACCAGATGCACATGATGGCACCTAGCAACCACAATAGGCATCCCGCTCAGCAAGGTATCCGATAGCCGCTTATACACCAAACCGAGAAACGGATGTTCTGACAATTTTGAGAATCTAAAACATAGAGACGTCGATAGGGGAGGACGTAATACTCAAAAGGGGAATGTCGTAGGAGGAAAAGTACTAGGTTTTTCTCTCTCACTCTCATTATCTTTCTCTCATGGCCTTGTTCCTCTTCTTCTTCTTCTCTCTTTTTTTTCTTCACTCTCTAACCCTTGCTGGCTCTCTGTTTTCCTTCTATGGACTATCGCTTAATTCTGCTCGCAGGTATGATTAATGGTACTGGAATTAATAACGCTCCTACTGCCTCTCACTCTGTCGCTCACTTTGAGAACGATTATGCCAGCTCTACCTTCGAGCCGATCGTTGCAGAGGTTTTTGCACCTTTGCCATGCGAATTCTTTTCGCGAACTTTGAACACTGTCACGAACGCTGCTCACTTCATTCGTTGCACGAGAGTTCGCGCGAGGAAGAAGAATTGTTTCCGGCTGTTTTTTGAAGTATTCCTAACTCGACGACAATGTCTACTTGTTTCTTCACATTCAGCATGATCGTACGATTTTTTGGGAACAACGTCGCTCTATCTTCTCTCGAGCTTTCCATATTGATAGTGAAAATGCATTCTTTTGCAGTAATTATACAATTCACTCCATAAAATGTTTTGATTGCCAAATCAGTACTTTCTCTGTAAAGTACAATTTCCAACTCACTTCACGTCATCTTCGAATCTACTATTGCTTCCACTTTCTTTAGAATTCTCTAAAACATCTATAACAATTTCGAAAACAAAAATTAACAATTTTACCCTCCCTTTCAATTGTAATAATCAACTGTGATCACAGTATCAAAGTATAGATTGTGTCGCTCAACAAACAAGCAGCCTAGAACTCGTAAACAAGACTGTTTAAAAAATCTTTGACATCTTCCATCGTAGAATTTGATATACCCATTTCTCTATCTACTAAAAGATCCCATCAGATGACAAATGGATTTATTAAACGGCTACTTTTAACGCGCCCCACGTCCTTAGTTAACAATTTAATCACCGTATTCCTGTCGTTTTCGGCTCTCTTCTTTCTCGTGTACGCTAATCCAACCGCATCGCCCTTCGAAGATCGTCTTCGAGCTCCACGGAGCTTTGCTTTCTCCTTTCTCTCGTTTTTTTTTAATGTGTTACCCCAAGTCTGTTGCAGGATAAATTGTCAAGTGGGTGTCCTCGACCCTCCTAGTCGAGGGATTCGTTTCGAATCGCCGTGCGTAACGCTTGAAAGTGGCGCGTACCAGAAACACTTTTTTAACGTCACCGAATCGCTCTGCCACCTCGAAAACTGCCTCTGGAGCGAGACGAGCTAAAAAGGCATTTAACGAACCGTTCGACTCTTTCGACCCTGTCGCGTTCGCAGAGGAGAGAATTTTTGAGAGAGAAAGGGAAGTGAGAGAGAGAGAGAGAAGAAAATAAAAGGGGAACGGGTGATATTGAATGGGGTTGGATAAAAAAATAGGGGAAGAGAGAAGGGAGGAGAGAGAGAGAAGGAAAGAGGGGAAAGAGAGAAAGGGATGTAACTATTGAACGTGCTCATATTACTGATTTTTATGATAAAAGGGCAATATATGGTTGCAGATAACCGCGATAGCTACATCCGTACGATCGTGTATTGTTGCTCCTCTGGACAAAATTTATTGACAATTGTCAAGCGAATTTATTGGATTTAGGGAAGATTATTAAACGTGAATCGCGCTTACCAGTTGGACAGGACACATGACGTTAATTGACAATTGTATAATTGTAGAGTATCGTTGTTGTTTTTTTTTCTTCGAATTTATCGCCCGCCTGTTTGGAGTAACTTTACTGAATTTCAACCGAGAATGTAAATCGCGTTTTTTTTTTCTCCCGAAACGATAAAATTGTACGGTTGTTAACAAAAATTTAGTAAACTCGACAGATATAATTTTCTATTTTCGTTTGATTAAAATAAATAGTCTTACGAAATGAAATCCAATCGATTCGTCAAGTTCGAGTTTTTTCACTCAATTAAAACAAGCTCCTTTTATTTCTAATTTTTCTCATAACTATATTTTTATTTTTTTATTCGAAGTTCACAGTCTCTTTACAGTAGACTCTGGCCGTTCTATTAGCATCGTTTTCTCTCTGAATTATTCTCCCATGAAATTTCAAAAATCGCTGAAAATAAATATCGCAAATTGGGCAGGTACAGCGTTCTCTTCCGTTTACTTAAATGGAGCACGATTAATTTCTAAAATCAATAAGAGTAAAAATTTACGAATTTTAACGCGAATGTACATTATACTCGCTCTCTAATTTCAAATCGCAAAATCTGATTGTAGTAGACACACTGTTCTAGACAGCAGAGTCAGGCACGTTCTCTCGCTCAATTTTGCACACCTGTAAACACGCGAACTATTTGCAAGGCCTCCTACTAACAGTGGTGATTTTCGTGCTTCTTATCTGGCTCGGGGTTTGGTGTAACGCGGTTGCTGGCTACTTTGTATCCTTCTCCATTCCACTGTACCCTCTCACCGTGATACTTTTATTGCGATGTCACAGCAAACCGCGCATCTGTGTATGTATGCGCGATTTGCCATTTATTTCAGATGTTCCGGATCGTTAATGAAACGCTTCTCTACGCCGGCCTGCACGAGAGACGTAACGAATTAGTAACGCTAATGGTTCACGATTAGCCTCGCAGCTGTGACTCCAACTGACTTCTATCTTTATCACTTTCGCTCTTTTAATTGTTTTGAAATTCCTCTCGAACGCGATGCTTACGATTATTCGCAATTAGTATGAGCTGGTTTGATGGTCAGCTGTTTAACGTAAATCGAGGATATCTTGAATTTTGTTTGTCGCGTAAGGCTGTAATTAGACTGGGTGTGCATTCGGAAGATTAGCTTATTAACCCTAATTGGACTGTGTAAGATCGAATGATCGGTTCATTGAAATGAAAATATATAATTTCTTTGTAATATAAATATTACTTTTTGCATTGTTTTCTATATTAACACTAGATCTACTGATGATTCATTCAATATATTTAAAAGTGAAAATTTCCAAAACCTATCAAATTGAAAATATTAATGCAACGTGAGCCGATAAATTGTTTCTGTAATATTAATATTGTGTTACATTATACGATACATCAATGTATCAATTACCAATTAAATTAAATCAATATATTTGAAATTATCAAATAAATATGTCCCAATAAAATAAATTAAGGGGACAAAAGACTTAATCGACTCAATCTCCTAAAGTCTTTAAGATAGACGTAGAAAATTAAAAAGAAACAGCGTCCAGAATTTCAGGAACATTTTGAAAAAATTCAAGCCAAGTCATTTTGATCACTTTAGTAGATCTAGTGTTAAGTTGACAGTCTGTCGTATTTCTTTTGAAAAAATATAATCGTTATTTCATGATGGGTCCAATGACAATACGGTCAGAATAGATGCACATAAAGGAAATGAAAATTAATTTAAATTCATAATTATTCTGTCCATTCCGTGTAATTACAGCCTAAGCCGTACTGACATATCTTTTTTCAAAGAAATCAAGAGACATATTTTTAATTTAAAATCAACGTTTACTCTCCGCGTCTATACACAGTGCAAAACAATTGCACAATTAATTAGTACAATTAGTCTCATAGAACAATCACTCGTCTCTCAGTAATTTAATCTCATAATCTCCTTCACTGTCGAAGTCACAAAACGAAAGACATCGCAATGAACGAAAGAACAAAGTTAAAACAGTGTTCCCTCAAATATAACGTACCCTCGAAAAATGTGTCTTTCGTACACATTCTTTCTACTCGAAAGATTCGTAATGTACGAGCGGATTTCTATGTAACCAGCCATGCACAGTGGGCAGATTACGAAAAACATCCCCCGAATTCATGATTCTCCCCAGTTGACAATTATTCTGAAATCATTTTTTCCAGACTACATCGAAATTACTTCGAACTCTGCCCACGCATGCTTTAAATATTTAAGCCGCTTATAATCGAGAAAACGTTCGCCTGGAAGACAAAAGCGAGAATCTTTCGGCATTTCTCTTCCGTTTTCTACTTACACTCGCTGTGTTTTCCAGGTGAATATCTCGATTCGTTTCACAGCTCGGGAGACGCACATTTTTACACGCATTCAAAAAGTGTTCTCTCAACCACGCACTTATACACGATCGGCCACTTAACAGAGAAGATATTGACGTGGGGGGAAAAAAGCAGGAGCGAGGAAAATCCGCGAGAACCAATCTATCACATTTCTCACACCTCCTCCGCAGCACACACGCTCGCTCGCTCCACACTTTGCTCTCTACCTTTTTTTTTTCCTTTTTTTTCGCTCGATGCGTTTTGCTAATTAACACCAGATGCATATTTACACGTCGAGGTAAATTGGAATGATACTGATCATCGAGACTACGTATGATCTCGTTCTATTGACGAGACTGCCTTTGATGATGCGTCGTCTGTAGAGATCATGCTGAGGAATTATTACAGTGGAAGGATTGATCAGATGGTTCTGTGATAAATTTTTACAGTATGGTATTTTTTCATTGTAATTTCAGATTTTTTTATGTGAGTAGTTGTGTTGAAATTGATAATTAAATATTAAATTTAATAAATAACAATGAAATGACAGAGTTGCGAATGCAATTTCATGTGATTTGGTATGAAATTAATGTAATTATTTGTTATACAATTGAGAAAAAAATTACAACTTGGTTTGGGAATTGAAAATATGATCAGTATCGTGCCATTTTCTCTCAAAAGGACGACAAATGGTCTTGGCACGGTTGTACGTCAGCTGCGCAGACGAGGAGTCTCTTTTGCCAATCATACAAGACAACCAGAGAAAGAACACTCGTTCCCTCACATATCAATCGGATATATTTCAACCCTATCTTGCTCCATTGCATCAGTTATCAAACTCCACTGTCTCAGACTTAATATTCAAACTAGCCTCACTGTTAATAAACAACAATCGAAATATTATCATTCGACGTTTCGAACATTTTCAAATCAGTCTAAAACTTTCACTGCACATCTGCAAAATTCGTCTATCACACTTTATCTATAAGCATATCTATCGTACGAGTACAGTTTAAACAAATATCATCAAAGCAAGATTAGTCTACAAAAATTTTAACATTTTAATACAATAAACATGCAAACATTATTTGCGGAAATATCTTCGACAACAAACACATCAATATTTCTTGATATCAGAATGCAGATTAAATTCGAAACTTCTTTTTTATCAACACAGAAATGTAAGTTCCCCGAGTCGAAAAGTCCAGCCTAAAAAGAATCTTCAAATCCTAGATTCTTTTGATTTCTCATTTGCCGCTTAATTATGTATACCATTTTGAATCTCAAAATCCTCAACTAGTGTGTCTACGCGCTTCAAAGTCCTGTAAATATGATTTTTAGGAGTTATAAGGACCGATCAGGTAAAATTTTTATTCCAATTTAATCTGACATCCCCTAAAAATATTTCAGAAGTTCCAAGTCTGTCGACTCATATTCTAAAAATAGAGCTTTCAGGAGCAAAGAGGAAATAAATTATCATTTTATTCCATATAAATTCTAAATCTCCTAAAATCAAATTAATTTTTAGTATATTGAGAATTTTTTTAGACCTAGAATTCTAAAACTCCTCATTACAGAATGCTGAGGATTATTTTGGGCTGTATGAAGCCTAAATTGATCCTAAACTAGGCAAAAATTAACAAGTTTAGGACGATTGTGGAATCAAAATTTGCATTCTTTTATATGTAACATATTTTCCCCTATTCAGCCTAAATATCCTAAGTTATTTGGTAATTTAGGAGGATATTGGGTTTAAAATTTTCGACTCGGGTCTCCGATGAACCTCCATCTGCAGAGGATCCCTCAACTTTTGACGTCCGCAGAGAAAGAAATTTTCGTTAATGTTTCGAGACATATGGAAAAACTTTGATACGTTTCGTGCAAACCGGAAGTTTGTTAGTAGTCCTCGCGTGACCCGTCCATATAGACCCGGAAAACAGGTGCAATCACGTATCGTCCGGCAGGACAAACACGCGTCCAAACTAGGAGCACGGTGTGCCAGAGGTGTGCGTGCCGACGTCGCGTATCTCAGGGCGTTACGTCGTAGATTTACCCGTGTACGAGTTAAATCCGTTACGCTTCCGGCGAGCATCGCTGTCGGGACACTCCTCGTGGCACGAGATACGCTTGGATTTCCCGTCTTCGCGTATCTTTCCTACTTTCCTGTCCCTTTGAGCAGGACTAACGTAAAGGTCAAGACCTTTTTAATCCTTGCCCTCTGACACCATTTTACCAGGAGATTTTGTAAGCGCGGATAGTCCAGAGAGGAAAATAGAATTCGATATTTACGAAACTTTGGTGATATTTGTAATATTTCATTTGCAGAGAATTGCAGAGAGTCTTTGATATCGATTATGGACTGTAAAAAATTAGAATCAGAACGACGTAATGAGCAAATAAATAAATTCGCCCGCGGGTGGCCACAGGGTTGCAAGGTGTGATGTGAAAGGTCAATCGATTTTGTTTAATTCTGATGGTATAGGAACACGTTTACGAGAAAATACTACTTTCGGTGAAGAGTCTGTGGTTATTGTTGGATTACATGTTGATTTGAAAGAAAGTAGTCAAAAGACAGTGGGGTTGAATGGTTTTATATACGTAGTTTATGGTGGAGGGATGCTCTTTGAGCAGTTGTTTCTTTAGATGTATTATACAAGAGAATTATGATGAAATTAATAGAATGAATTATATGGGATAGTAAAAAATACTAACAAATTTTAATTAGCAATGGAGCAAGGTATTTGTCAGTTTCACGAAATTTGAGAAAACCCTTGTTTACTGATACGAATAGCGCTACTAATTACGCAGTTACCATCGTGAACAAATTCTAAATATTACTTTCATCGTCCAAATTCATTCAAATATTTGACACGAACACTTAACAATTCTGCATAAACATTTAACGTAACATCGCCTCAATTATCATTGGTTTCTCCTAACAAGGAAACGTAGCGCAGTCAGGCTGTCTAACTTTTATAGAACTTTGTAGAATTCTGCCGGAATCCATCACGCGAAAAATTGTGAACTTTGTTTCTACCTACACACTCCATAAAATTTAAAAATATCCTTCTATCATCACTATTTCGTACACAATTTTCAACAGACATAGCAAACTGTTTAAAACAATAATTTAATAATAGAATAAGAGCAATGAAATCCTCACCAAAATATTTCTGAAGATGAAATAATTTTCATAAGAAAGAGATTTAAAAAACACCCTTCCTGAAATTTTGTAATCTTTTTTATACAATCGAGCTATTATTTTAACTACATACTCTAATCCCCATTCTTTAAAAATATCATTAAAGAAAACAAAAGTCTACCTATCGACACAGACCTAAATTTCAATCCACAAAAAACCTTGCATCTACACGTAAAAATATTCCACTACCTCGACTTCAACATTAACAATACCAACACTTTATAGATACTATCCTCACCGTACCAAACTTTTAATCATGGAATAACGATATTACCATTCTCAAAGAAACACAGAAAATTGTCAACAGAATGCACGAAACAATATACGCAGTCTTTATTCAATAGTACAAAAAATAACTCAATTACACTACTCCTCAATAGTACAAATCTTCTTATATATAAAGCTCAAATACCACTGAGTGACTGACTCACTCATTCACTCACTCACTCACTCATCACGAAATCTCAAAAACCACAGAACGGATTGCAATGAAATTTGGAACATACCTTCTCCTTGGGTCTTAGGTGCTCACTAAGAAAGGGTTTTGAAAAATTCGAAATTTTAGGGGGGTTTTGGGGGGTTAAAGTATGGGCCAAACTCATCAACGCAGAGCCGAAACTACTTGACCTAGAAACTTGAAATGTTGCATGAGCGTTCCTTCTAGGGTATAAGCACCCACTAAGAAAGAATTTTTCAAAATTCCAAATTTTAAGGTTTTTTTTTTAGTTTCGATTAAACCATAACGAAGCACGGGAGCCTTCAGCTAGTAATACATAAAATAATATTTCATTTCATTCAACCGCTCATATGTTCGTGCACAGTACGATTAGTGTTAATAGTGTTAGTGTTACAATTCCAATTCCTTAAACTTACAAAACCTCTGTATCCGGGTTCGCCAGGATTCCCCGTAACAATACATTCACCCCATTGGGAAGCGTATATCATCGATTCGCGTAAAAATTCCGCAAACAGGAATCAGTAAACGAAGGGTTATAAAGAGGGAACGGCGAATGGTTCGCTTTTTGCAGTATTTGGCGTCCGGTCGAAGCTGGGCGATAGTCGATAGGCAACCGGCAGTAACAGTGCCAAGTGAATCCTCTCCGACAGAGGCTCACATCGTGGCGACCTTGCCG
The DNA here is from genome assembly GCA_910591515.1 of Cerceris rybyensis. Classification (NCBI taxonomy): domain Eukaryota; kingdom Metazoa; phylum Arthropoda; class Insecta; order Hymenoptera; family Crabronidae; genus Cerceris; species Cerceris rybyensis. The sequence goes on from OU342799.1 coordinate 15,303,581, forward strand.
TACGCCCGTCACGCCTTCTTACCCTCAGCTCCCAATATCCCCAAATCTGCCACCGCCACTTGGGGCCACCTTAACAAAAACCTCATGTGGAAGGTAACTAACTCACTGCAAGCTAAAAGACTCACTCGCTCTTTCTCTGTCTCTTTCTCTCTTTTTTCTCACTTTGTCTCATTACTGTGTTACATTTTATATCTGTATTCTTTTCAATATTTCGCGTGCATGGTGTGTGCCAGTGTTTATCTTCCTTTTCTTCTAATTTTTCACTCATAGCACAGCACAAGCACTTACTGTTTAGGTACATATTGCACATTTAGAGGAAGTCTCGAGTTTGGCAGTGAGAATTGCTGCTTCGGGGAAGCATGGAGGTGTGGGGAGTCACTTGTAATGAAAGATGCTTGTTAATGTTGTAAATAGAGTGATAGAGTATGATTTGATGAACGATTTTTTATCGACGATTTTGACGATGAAGATTATGATTGTCGATGATGGGAAGTTTCAGTTGGATTTCTTTGAGTTTTCGAGTATATATGATACGGAATGATGATTTAGGGAAATGTGCCCTTTTTGTGGGCAAATTTGTTTAATTGAGGCGCGTTGTAGCTGAATTTGTATGATGATCGTTTGTAGGAGGAGAATGGATGCGATGATTTCTCGCTGATCATCTAGTATATGTACATACATGTCATACAGCACGTATGGAATTTTCTCACTTGTTTCTTCCACTGTGCATGCAAATTCATGGAATTTTTAACGTCTTTGAGAAACTAAAAAGTCTCCTCGCAAGCATAGTGTCCCCCGTCCAAGTTGCAAGTATATTCGCGAGAACGAAGATCTCAGTTTTGTCGATTTATGGAATTACAGAGATATAAAACATGTCTTTCGTATAGTTGATGACACTTTCCAGATAAGCAAAAGAAAATCAATAATTTATTTTCTATAGACAAAATTCCCAGAGATCAACGTTCACGTCTTAAGGTGATATTCCCGTTTTTCTTGGTCAGAAAGGCCGATTTTTAGCATTTTTTTATCCAAAAATTATAACAATAGTTACTTAATTTTAGAAAATCAGAGAAAAACTCGTTTAAACCTCACCCGATCGCCTGCCGCCAAGAATACAATCGTTTTTAAAAAATCCATAACTTTAAAAATCATTTGCCTCTATTTATAATATTTGAAAGTTAATCTACAAATTTAATTTAATAAAAAAAACGTTCTTTTTACCATAAAAACGGGAATACACCCTTAAGAGATACTCTCGTGTCTCGTTCATACGAATTAATATTTTATTTTCGTTAAAAAAAACTCCCATCAAGCCATCGTTCTTAACGAGTCCATCTTGTCCGCAGAACATTTCTTTTAAATCCTACTCGCGCGACTCTGGACACGGCGGCTCCGAACAAGAAGACTCCCCAAGAACTCACAACACCCTGACTCTGGGCCATTCCGGAAGAAATCGCGACCGAGGACGAGGCATCAACGAGAACAACGACATAAGTGGGACAAGGACAACGGGTGGAGGTGGTAGAAGAGCAGCCATGCCATACAATCACACGTACACAGAGATCATCGACGGTCGATCGAACGCCCCAAATCATCATCAATTGCACGGACATCACGGTCAGCACGTGCATCTACCAAGAGGTTTGGCAAACGAGGATGACCCGGTTTACGAGGAGATCGAACGTGGAGGTGGAGGTGGCGGAGGTGCAGGAGAAATCCAAGTCTCCGACATGTCTGACGAAGATGGTCGAAGACAAAGCGACATGAGTAGACAATCTTCGAGAAGCTACGGTGATCATAGACCTCTGATACCATATTCACCAGCCACCGATAGGAACTTGGTCCACTACGGTCAAACTTTAACGGATCGTGGTGGTGGGAACATGCACTTTGACCCTACCGAGTATAGTCCAGCAGTCGAGAGAACCCTGAACGCTTGTTGGGAGAAGCTACGAAGACAACAAGCCAGGTACGATCGTGGTGATCTGCCTCGTCTTCCTGCAAATTACGGCATGCCACCGCAGCAGGATCATACAAGGACAGTCGCGGTCCTCGATGGCCACACTGTTGTCTGTCACCTACAACCTCAGACGGACATGTACACCGGTCGCGGAATGCCACCACCTTCTTACAGTGAGTGTTAGAATGCCATCGGTGTCGCAGTCTCGTCGTCCTCTTCGTCTTCCTATGCGAGGACGACGAATGCTCCTCAAAGAGACGTTAAGTGGCCGATGATTGTCCTTCCGGTCGAAGAGCAAGGACGTCCATGGGTCCCGACGACTACTATGACTCGGGAGATTAAAGTGTCAATGATTCTAGAAGGATCGTGCATCATTGCGCCATATCGAATCCTGCCGGATAACGAAGAAGCGCGATTCTAGCTCAAACGTGCTCATTCGGCGATGTCACGTTCTTCATAGTCATAACCATTGTCAGGTCACTAGGAGAAAGTTCGTCCCATTTTCTTTCTCCATGTGGTACGACATTCAACGGGCGAGTACTGGAAGACAGGAGAATTTCGACATTGACTGCCCATCGTTCGATGTACGCCATCGTCTTGGATTCATAGTACGAATCGATCGTTGAAGATTGAAATTCTTACGTGGCAACTATTATATCGGACCTCTTGTTTAAAAGTAAGCCGTCGTTGTACCGTCGAAAGTCGTGTGCATATATTACACGTTGGAAATAGACTCAGTGTCGGATGATTGTGCGAAGGATGACGAAACGTGACGAGTCCTCTTAGGTTATTCATTTGCTAGCTTCGTAAGATGTGCTACCAGGATCGGTTTCGAGAAACGTTGTATAATCTACGAATGATCGAACGAGATTGTCGTTTATTATACGCTGTCCTTACACGTCGACGTACAATGTATTCCTTTTTATGTTATCAGCGACAATCTTCGTTTCCTTCGATTTCGAAGCCCATCCTCGTACACGATGAAACTTCGAGGCGATATCTTCGCTCGATTGTCGTCGATACTGAAGCCCCTCTCGTTAACGAGGACGAAGTATCGAACTTTGTTGATTTTAAGACACATTACGAACACTCTTCTTACTTGGAAGATCGTGAAAGAAGTTTTACATAGATTTAGAAGACATATCGCCGTCGATCTCATTAGATCGCCGACGGGGAAAATCGTATCTTCGTTAACGGGTGTAAGGATCGACGGAAGTTGCATCTTAATCCTGCAAGGGAATCGCTGACGACCCGATAAAGGATCCGAATCTTATTTTTCCTTCTTAACGTCTCGATCGTTGTCGAGGAAATAATTTAGGTAGTGACATATCGTTAATTATCAAGTGATCGTAATTGTCGGCGCAGGATGTGGATGAAAAAGTAATATTTAACTATCGTTAGTTATATACATATATATATTTCCTTCTGTGTTTTAAAGAACAAATAGGGATGAGAAAGAGTGAGAGAGAGAATGAGAAAGAATTGAAGTGAATCTTTCGTATACGCGGAGATTACTTCGTAGAAAAAGGTTACTTTCGAAGTCGTACTGCATTCGCGTGACTTTGAACTGTGCGAGTGTTTACAAAAAAAAAGTAAAAAGCGGAAATAACTAAGCAGTAACGAACGCGAAATACAGACGCGCGGAGTAACCTTAAGTTCTAAAGAACGAAACAATCAGCCCGTTCTCGCTCTTGATAGGCGGAAATTAAATTTCCTTCCGAAGGAAGAAGAAGAAAGCGCAGAGTAAGCGGACGAAGTACCTTTATCGGTCGTCCTAGCCAGCTCCTCACTGTACATTGCTTTGGAACGTTACGTTTTAGTCCCAGAATGTTATTTTTATAAATAAAAAAAAAATATATATATATATGTATATGTATGTATACAGTAACGATATTATTAAAATCGTGGATGATGAAAGAATTGTACGAAGCAGGTATATATATATATATATACATATAGTGATATAAGCGACTTTCCGAGCGACGTGGAAAAAGCGAAACTTAGTCACTGTTTTTTACTATTTTTTAAAACAAAAGGTATATGTCGTAACCGCGTAATCTAATGTGTAACTAAGGGATCCCGCGCGCTATTTATTTTTTATCATCCGTGAGTGTTATCTAATGTATATTAGCGACCGTTGAGGTTGATGATTGGAGGTATGAATGATTTATTGAAAGATCAATCACTATTATTGGACCGATCGTTATCTTCCGATCGTCGAGAGACAGGGCGAACCTTTATTGCTTGTAGGAAGAGACCTTCGTCGATGGAATTTTACAAGAATTCGGGAGGCGAATATCGAATCTCATGACGATATCCTCGATATTCACCTCGTACCGATACACCGGAGAAAAATATGTTGAGTTAACTAGTGTAATGAAAACGAATTTAATATTTTTTATTAACCTTACAATACGGTTTTATCTGATAAACTGTAAAATTTTGTTATCCATACATTCGGATAAATCACATTGTCCGTTTGGTTATTGTTTTATAATTATAAACACTTTGTAATTAGGTACAAATGCAGCGACAGATCGAAGTGAATTCAACATATTATTTTTCATGGTGATACGTTACTGTCGTTTTACATTGTTCTTTCTTTTTCTTCTTCTTTTTTTTATTTATTTCTCGCTCAGCCGGCCGTGAATCTTTTCTCCGGCAAATCGTAACGTAAGGAAAATAAATCTAGAGGTGAATTATAATAGCGATAATCGTGTTAAGATTACCATCTATATTATGTGTACATTTCTCCAATGATTGAAGAAAAAAACAATGAAGTACGTTGCTCATTCTGCTCGACAGAATTTCTTCGTGATTCTCTTCTTTCTTAATGTGTCGCACAAGTAGAAAATTATTATTTCGAACGTTCGCGATTGAATGAGACAAATGTTATATCATTATTAACTCAATATTATTTTGAAATTGTGCCCATTGTTCTTTATCATTGATAGATAACATGACGTGCGTTCCTTCGTCGTCATATGCCGTACGTAGAATTGCCAAGTGCTATTATAGAATCGCACAATGTCCTGTCAATTTCAATAGAGAATTACTTTGCCAAATTTCTCACATCATTTTCATGCAGGCCATAATTCATTCATTAAACGAAAGAAAAACTAGCGCGTGAGATTCTTTGGTTAGATTGGACTGTCCATACGACGTACCGCGTAGTTATCTTGTAAAATATCCTGAAGAAGCGACGAAATGGCTGATGCAAAATTTTACGGTATGTGACGACTACGATTTCGAATCAGTGGAGTTTGGATTACTTAAACGGAGAAAATATAACACGATGTACGAAGAAAGATTTCCGTGCGAATATATTGTTCCGAGTAATATTAATTACAATTTAATATTCGAATGAACAAATTCGTGACAAGTGTAGTCGCTATTTTCAACAAATTCGAATTGTAAACCTTGCCCGTGTAATATTAACTGCCAAATAATCGTATAAATGCACCATTCCATCCGTTTGTCCGTTGATAATCGAAGAGACATTGGAGAACGTAAGATACAGTCCGACGACTGAAAGATGGCTAGGGATCGGTGGAACCTCCCATATTTAATTTTCTATTTCCAACATTTCATTTTTAAAATCATCAAATCCAATCTGCTAAAGTAAACACTCTGCATAGTCGTAGAATTCTCGTATTTCTATTTCTTTCACTCAATAAATACAACATGGCTGCCCCCTTTAAAAATCAGACTCACATTCTTTTATCTAGCCATCTTTAAGTTGTCAGACTATATTTGCTTTCGGAAAAAATGCAATTTTCCCGATCGAGAAAAACAGAAAGATCCAGCCGAAGCAAGTGATGTACGATTTGCAATTGTTTTTTCGCGGATAACAAACTACCGGCAGGGTATGTAAGAGCACACAGCATTGTCACGTCTAAGATTTGTCGCGTGTAGAGGAAAAGCATTATCGTCGGGAAACTCTCGAAGCAATGATGTATATAATGTAAATAGGGCTTTGTACATGTTGAATACTTGTAAATGGAAAATGCGGAAAGAGAGAGCGAGGGATAGCGAGAATGAAAGAAGAGAGAGAAAGAGACGCGACCCTAACGATTAATGTGAACGAAAATTATACTAGATAAGACAAGTTACTAGTAAGTAGTGAATATTACAGACTATTATCGTGAAGGCGCATGCACGAGGCGGTTAACTTAAGTCCCAAGCGTAATAGTTAATGTGTACATAAATTAAGCGAGGAAGTAAAATATTAAAGAAGAGCCCAAATAATCATTGGATATTTATAAACAACTCCGCTAAAAGAAAACGAAAAAAAAATGAAAAGGTAGGTTCGGCGAAGGAGGGAAAATAAAAATAATGGACTCGAGCAATCGTCCCTGCGTTGGGTGCGCTAGAAGTGGAAGATGCAAGGGAAACTGAAACGACGGAGAAATGAAATGAAGAAGGAAAGAAAAAGAAGAGACAAAAATGGAAAGATACAAGATGGATGTGTGCAGCGTTAATCGGATCGACAGATATACACAGTGCATGTTTTATCCTTAGCCGTTTTATAAATATAAATATCCTTCTCCGTTCCTCTTTCCCTCCTAATCCCCCTTATTAAATCCCATTCCTCTTTAACGTTAACAAAACAATTGAAGAAAAGGTGTCTCTTCGATCGTATAAATCTGTTCGTCCTGTCCGATCTTCGAGATGTTCCTTTCGTTGGTACCAGCCTCTCTGTTTTACTTTTTCTCCCTAATTCTCCTTGCAATTGAATGTAAAAGAATTTCCAAATGAATCCATGAATCCCAATCGTCGTCCCTCGAGATACTTAGTAGATAAGCTTTACGCGTGTAAAAGCAACGGAATGGAACAGTGCCCAGAGAAAGAAGTTGGAACCGATTACAGAGAGTCAACCTGCGAGAAAAAAAAGAAAAATCCATAATACCGACCCGTCTCTTAACCTTCCCCCCCTCGAAAGTGTCAACGAGAATATTTTTCGAATCGGCTTTTTTCTAAAACCGTTCTACCCAAAGAAACAGTGGTAAAAAGGATACGACGAAGAGGAAGATAATGGAAAAGAAGTAAATGCATTTCAATGCCGGCGCGCGACTATACATAGAATTCGTAAAATTCTGTGATCTTACCATTTATGTTTTCTTTGTAAGTGATATTTAAAGTAATTACGCGGACACGTTAGCACGTAATACGCGGATAAGTTTCTGTAATACATCGCCAGCCTGCGCACGCTGAAGGAATAAAAGAGAAACCGACGCAAGTGACAAAAAGAATGTAAAATCTAGGTATCTCCGAACTAATAAGAGCCTCCGTTTCTTCATTTTTGTATGCTTCTTTAAGACTGTCTGATACAGGAAAAAGGATAAATAAATGTGTACCAATCTCTGAATAAACCATTCCTTTTTTTCTACTATTTCGCCCATTCCTAACTTAACACTATTTCTATCACGATTTTGCGTATATCCATTTTGACCAAAAGGTGTCTTTTGACCAGCGGATACTGTGAATGCATATGAGGATGCATGAATCAATCTCAAAATATTTGTACTTTTTGTTTTATTTTATCTTGACATCCAAAGACTCTGAACATATTGACATTTACGAATATACATATTTTAGTTTTCGCTGAAATTATAATTTAAGACTAGAAATGATTTGCTTACTAGATCTAGTGTTAAACAGTAGGTAAATGGTAACAAAATTTCTCCATGACAGATAAAGTCATCAAACACAGCTGACTAGTTAACGCAAGTTTCTTTTTTTTTTTATTCAAATAGAAATTATTTATTTCATAGCACCATGTTTAATTATACATTCCACAGTGTCCATGTGATTGCTTCTGCGAGCAGCAATCAAAGGGGTTACATCGAACATTGCCTCGCAGTGTACGTCGATTAAATTATTCTTTAAGATATATTCTACAGCTTCTGTATTTCCCGTTAAAGCTGCTACGTGCAGAATAGTCTGACCAACGTTGTCTCGTGCACACAGATCAGCTCCTAATTCTATCATTCGCTCTACAACACTTGTATAACCGCCCTTTATCGCTTCGTGAAGTGGCGTAGATCCAGAAGAGTCGCGTGCATTTAGGAGACTCGGATTTAAGGCTGAGAGCAATTCTATTATATGTTGATGACCGTGAAATGCTAAAAAATTTGTACAATTTTAATAAAAGGTTTAACTTCGTACTATCAACATTTTTCGACATTGAACAATATTTTAACCCTTTGCACTACCATGTCCATTTGAGGGGACATTATAAGTCCAACGGTTGTCTGCGTTAAGTTTTTTTTTGTACTTTGAGGGAAACATACAAAAATTTTGAAATAATAAAAGCAGTCTGTATATAAAATTATTTACGTATTTTTAAATAATGGCGTCAATAAATTATGAGTCCTTAAGTGTCTCCATGAATATGATTAAATTATATAAGTGTCTTTATATGTACATATTATATTTATATATAAAATTTGACTGAATAAAAATGGAGAAAATTTGTTAGGTAGAGGACGAGTTAAAACTATCTTTTTAAATTACCAGCAATATGCATCGCACTGCGGCCATTATTACTTCGATCATTGACTGATTGGCTGCAATGATTCAGCAAGAGATTAACAACATTTGCATCGCCAGAACGACAAGCAATAAGTAGCGGAGTCCAGCCATCTTTATTTCGTACGAGAGGACTCGCATTAGCTTCTAAAAGGATAGCAACGCATTCACAAATTTCAACGCCAGTTTTAGTACACGCTAACATGAGCGGTGTCCAATCGGCACGTTTTAAACAATCAATAGATGCTCCTTTAAATAAAAACAATTTTCGTTAATTCTTCTTTTTATGGTGTTGAAAAAGGAAATAATTTATTTTTATTTTAAACGAGGACCTTTTTTTATTAGGTACTTTAATACGTTTGTACGTCCAAACTGTGCAGCTTCGTGTAATGGTCTTTTCATATCTTTATTAACAACATCGACTCTAAATTCTGGTCTTTCAAATGCCTCGCAAAGATAAAGGACGATATTTATATGACCTTCGCGCGCTGCAACGTGCAATGGAGTGTCGCCGGAAATTGTATGGCGGAAGACCGTCCAATCTTGCAGATTGTATTTTGACACGAGAGTTTCCACTCTTGATAAATTTCCACTCTGGCAGGAGTGTAAAAACTCGCGCGACAGGTTAGGAATTTCTGTCATACTTAAAGTTATATTGGAAATGTTATATTCACCGATATAAGCTTTATTTAATGATAGGACAAACAAATTTTTCAAAGATTCACTCAATAGAAGCGTAATGAAATGAACGTTGAGTTATTGTAGAGTAGCCGAATAAGACGACAGATGCTGCCGTCTCTTAGGAAATTCACTAAACTGGAATTCAATGTTCTGGAGCGCTATCTGTTGTTGGTAATGACGAAAAGAAATGATTCGCGGGAGATTTGAATTATTTTCATATTGTTTGAATAATTCTGAGAGCTCTTTGATAGCTATACTCCAATTTTTCATACTTTATGAAATTACGAACTGACATTATGGAGAAAGTTTCGAAGTAAGTGAATTTGAAGAAATGAATCGATAAAACCAAAGAACATCTACATTTAAAGTCACTTAACCCGGCGAGAGTGTGGTGAAAAAATGTAACAAGGTGTATGTGGCAGAGTATGACATACCCGTTTACAAAATTGGCTGTAAAACTTTGTAAAGTAACGGCTGCAAAGCCCCTTTACTCCAGCTACTCAAAGCAACAACAGTTTTGAAGGCCACAAACAAAAAATACACGCAAATAAGAAACATGGTGGGTATGACATACCCTGCCACACTCTCGCCGGGTTAATATTATTGGTAGTTTCACAAAACAGGACATTTTATTGTTTAAGTTATTTAGAAACATTGTGTTTAATTGTTTAAATAAATTAAAAACTCTTGCAGGTTACTTTCATAAACCGTAGCATACAATTGTCGAAATAATTGAAAAACACTTGTAAGTAACTATCACTTTATGTCACTAACACCTTCACGAAACTGTCACTATGCGTCACTACCACATCCAGAGAACGGTGCATTAGATTGTTAAAATTGTCAAAAACACTGCCTCCTATCTGTCATTTGATGTCACTATCACTTCCACAAAACGTAGCATTTAATTATTATAATTTATTGTTCAATAAGTCTAATATTATAGCACACGTACATACACTAATAGTCGTTGCTGAAGTTCAAAAGTGACTAGGTACCAATACAAAAGTCCAAAAGTATATTTACAAACCGTCCTATTGAACCGGACGACCGTAGTGACCGCTGAAGGTATAGTGGCGTCATACTGGCTCACTAAGCCGGTTCGCGTAACGCATCGCTTGCCCAGCATTGAAATTACTTTTCTCCACGAATAATTTTGCACGTTTCAACTTCACTTCTCTCTAGAACTTAACCTGCTAGTAATTGTTTATTACAAATGATATTATTATTCCATAACGTTTTTCTGATTAGTTTTGATAAATTTTATGGTAAATAGAAATTGCAGGAGTGAAATTATATCGCTTTATAATTGAGGATTTACAACTCAATGCTTCTAAATATTTGATTTTTAATGTAGCTCTTTTATTGTACTAATAAATAATATATCTTTAAGTACATTAGATAAATTTCAATCAGCCTGAGTTAGATTATTCAGATATTTATAAAGTATGGAATGTATACCACTTAATTAGAAAGGGACATAATTTTATTTCTATAATTTCTATTAACCATAAAATTTATTAAAATTAATCAGAAAGACGTTATAAAATGATAATATCATTTGTAATAAACAATAACTAGCAAAAAGTTAAGTTATAATTGAAATTTGCAAAATTATGCACGGAGCAAAGTGATTTCAATGCTGCGCATGTGCCGCGTTACGCGAGCCGCCTCAGTGAGGCAGCGTAGCGCAGTATAATTCCAGCGGTCCCAGGGGTCGGACGGATAAACAAGACGTCTCTACTTGTACTTTCGGACATTCCTATTGGTACATAGTCACTTTTGAACTTTACTAACGACTATCAGTGCATGTCTGCTATGATACTACACTGCTTATACAATAAATTAAAAGTGATTTTTAATAATTTTAACAATTTAATACAAAGTTTTCTGGAAGTGTTAATAACATAAAGTGACAGTTACCTGCAAGTGTTTTTAAATTATTTTAACAATTGAATACAGTGTTTTGTGGAAGTGGTAGTGACCTTAAGTGACATTTATCTGCAAGTGTTTTTAAATTATTTTAATAATTAAACACAGTGTTTTGTGGAAGTGTTAGTGACCTTAAGTGACAGTTACCTGCAAGTGTTTTTAAATTATTTTAACAATTAAATACAGTGTTTTGTGGAAGTGTTAGTGACCTTAGGTGACAGTTTTGTGCAAGTGTTTTTAAATTATTTTAACAATTGAATACAGTGTTTTGTGGAAGTGTTAGTGACCTTATGTGACAGTTACCTGCAAGTGTTTTTAAATTATTTTAATAATTAAATACAGTGTTTTGTGGAAGTGTTAGTGACCTTAAGTGACAGTTACATGCAAGTGTTTTTAAATTATTGTAACAATTAAATACAGTGTTTTGTGGAAGTGTTAGTGACCTTCAATGACAGTTTTGTGCAAGTGTTTTTAAATTATTTTACAATTATATACAACGGTTTGTGGGTGTGTCAGTGACGTATAGTGACAGATCGTGGAAGTGTTAGTTACATAAAGTGACAGTTACCTGCAAGTGTTTCTCAATTATTTTAACAATGAAATGCAGTGTTTTGTGGAAGTGTTGGTGACATAAGCTAACAATTTTGTGCAAGTGATTTAAAATGATTTATGCGATTAAATGTAACGTGTCGTGAAAGTGTCAATAATTTGAAGTGACAGTTTCCGTAAAGTGCTCTTAAATAATAGTGAAATAATAATTATATATCGTTTGCTTGTGCACAGAGGCTTAATGTAACACGAAAATTCTAACGAACAATTCAAATATTGCGCGTTTATAGATTATTGTAGACGCTCTAGTATTTTACCAATTCATTTTCCATAATAATAATATCTTCTACTTTCATTTCCTCCCTAATGTAAATTCTTACTTAATTTTACCCAAAATAGCTTTCTTTTTTCAAATCCGATTGTTATTTCTGCTTACAGTATCACTGCTAGGACATTTACGATGTTGGACCATTCTCAATTAGCTGGAGTGCACGTTAACAGAGAAATGACTCACTTTCGCTACAATTTTCCCGTGTTTCGCGATTCTCCATATTTTTCAAACGAAATAGTAGAATCAGTCATCTCTCTGGAGACTCGATTGCACTATCGTAAGGTCTGCAATGCGAGTATAGATTAATATTCGTGCTTAGAATTAATCGAAGAAGAAAATCTTCAATTAAAAATGGAACTTTGATCTGTGCAACTCATTTGGGAAATTGTATCGTTGAAATTTTCCATTACTTTATCATTCAATATTAATTCGAGCGACGACAGTTACATTATTCGATACGATTTTTGTTTCATTAGCTTATGATTAGAGTCACTTAGTTATATAAATGTAATTTTTCATTAACAAACGCTAGCATATTAAATTTTGCGACCGATTTATCGGTCTTAGAATCAGTGCCGGGTTTTGTATCGCAAGTATTAAAAACATACTCGAACCGAGTATTCGCGAAAGTAGAGTCAGTGTTTTTTCGTACCGTAACTCGTTTCAAAATACCGGTCGCGAATATCAATCGTCGAAATCGCGTAAGTCGAGTCAGTGACTGTTCCTGCGGAGAGGACCTCCATCGTGCAGTCGGTGGACGATGGAGGGTGTAAGTTCCATTATTTGATTAATATTTTCATTATCCGTCCCCATTTTCACTTGCAAATTAAAGATTACTTTAACCGTTTGAGTCTCAGTATCAAAAAGATCTGATATATTTCGTAATTGTAAACATTAAACTTCGATCTTTCTTAAAATTTATCCTCTATGACTTGGGACTCAAACGGTTAAGAGAATTGAATTAGAATTTCATTTTGCCCATCCAATATTCAAACATGTCCCCTAGAATAGAATTTCTATAATGTTGTCCTCTCTTTTGTTAAAGGGAGGACAATGTCCAGCGACACAATTGCAACATCGTGGTCGAGACCGTTTCTGTGGAGAGGACCTCCATCGTGCAGTCGGTGGACGATGGAGGGTGTAAGTTTCATTATTTGACTATTCTCATTAATCGCCCCATTTTGACTTTCAACTTAAAGTTTACTTTAACCGTTTGAGTCTCAGTATAAAAAAAAACGGTATATATTTCATAATTGTAAACATTCAAGTTCGATCTTTTTTAAAATTTATCCTCTATGTCCTGAGACTCAAACGGTTAGGAGAATTGAATTAGAGTTTAATTTTACCCACCCAATATTCGAATAATTCTCCTTAGGGATTCTATAATGTTGTCTTCTCTTTTGTTAAAGGAAGTGCAGTCTTGTCATCGACTCAATTGCAACATCGTGGTCGAGTTCATTCCTGTGGAGAGGACCTCCATCGTGCAGTCGGTGGACGATGGAGGATGTAAGTTTCATTATTTGACTAACATTTTCGTTATTCGTCCCCAATTTTCACTTGCAACTTAAAGTTTACTTTAACCGCTTGAGTCTCAGTTTCAAAAAGATTTATTTTCGATCTTTCGTAAAATTTATTCAATGTTTCCTGGGACTCAAACAGTTAAGAGAATTAGAGTTTTGTTTTACCCACCCAATATTCGAATAATTCATCTTAGAGATAACACAGTTTTTATAATGTTGTCCTTTCGTTTGTTAAAGGGAGGACTGGGCCAGCCAGATCATCGATGCAGCCATGTCATCAACTACGGAGTCGGTGGCAAAGTAACTATCTTTTAATTATTCCTGTCTGCGATTGGTGAGTGACAAATTTCAAAGTTCCTCCGGTCGTTCGATCATGCCGTAGGACGAATGGTCCGAAACGGCACCGAACGACTGGTTGTATTTTACTTGTGTCAGTAGTTTGCGAACATAGTGACCGCAATTATGGTAATTAGTACCATAATTGCGAGTAGAAATGATTTTTCTAGGATGTTTAATATGTAAGAATTTCGCGGGTGGTCAATTCCATGGTCAAAGTAATGATTACGAATGTATATTGAATTTTTAGATGAATTACTTTGACGATGGTATTGACCGAGAAATTTCAATGTTCTCACCCAGACAGACTGGAATATTGCAGCAATATTGCAGCAATATTGCGAATCTTGCACAATATTGGCAACATTGCAGCAGTGTTGCTGCAACATTGCAGTGGCAATATTGCAGCGGAACATTGCCGCAACATTGCTGCAACATTGCAGTGGCAATATTGCAGCGCAACATTGCCGCAACATTGCTGCAATATTGCCGCAACATTGTCGCAATATTGCCGCAACATTGCTGCAACATTGCTGCAACATTGCCGCAATATTGCCGCAACATTGCCGCAACATTGCTGCAACATTGCCGCAATATTGCCGCAACATTGCCGCAATATTGCCGCGGGAACATTGCAATGGCAACATTGAAATGTATGCTCAACATTGATGAATATACCCCATTATAGGGGCAAACACTCAATGGTTTTTAAGATATTTGCAATTAAAGTTTCATTGCCATATTTAAGTGGAACTGTAGAACGTAACATCAAGAGCTGCCGTAGCGTAGCGGCAACGTTCTGGGTTCGCACGGAAAAGACTAGGGTTCGAATCCCATCGTGGGTAAAAAAGTATGAGTAAGGTAAGAAAAAAAAATCCCATTGCAAAGTGGCTTTCCCAGTCCAAAACTTTAGAATAAATCGTTCGAGAATTCAAGAACGTCCAGTTATCCGATGACACCGATGGCAATTCGGAACAAATAAACAAGATAATATAATTATTAACATCAAGCGTTAAACTCCAGTAACAAATCAATATTACTTCGTTTTTTTTTAAATTCAAAATGTTTTTTTTTTCTATTGAATAAATGCAATTATCACAAATAAATGTTTGTTCATCCAACCAATATTCCAGCAATATTGCTACAACGTTCGCAATATTCCCGCAACGTTCGCAATATTCCTGCAATGTTCGCAATATTCCTGCAATATTCCCGCAACGTTCGCAATATTCCTGCAACGTTCGCAATATTCCTGCAACGTTCGCAATATTCCCGCAACGTTCGCAATATTCCTGCAACGTTCGCAATATTGCTGCAATATTGCTGCAATGTTCGCAATATTGCTGCAATATTGCTGCAACATTGGCAATCTTGCTGCAATGTTGCTGCAATATTCCCGGCAATATTGCTGCAATATTCCTGCAAGCTACAAAGAGGCGGACATAGGAATATTGCAGCAATGTTGCGGCAATGTTGCGGCAATATTCCCTGCAACGTTTAATGTTGCACGGCAATATTGCTGCAATATTGCTGCAATATTCCATTCTGTCTGGGCAGTAGAGTCATTTTTAATTAATTTTTATTATCTTTTAAATTCATTTTCATATAGAGCGTCAATGCTCTAAGTAGAGTCACTTTGATAGATTTTGATTCATTGTTTAACTAATTTCCATTTATAGAGTCTTTTATTTAAAGTCATGTTTTTTATTGAAATTTCTTACGCCGCTTTTATTAGATTAATCATTTTCGTTAGGATTTTCAGGTTTAATTCGAATTATTTTCTTTCAGCAATTTCCTGTAAGTTTATGTTTTATGTTACTATTTTGTCACTATGTTCGCACGTAGTATCAGTAATTGTGTGGTAGTTAGTTACTTCGCCGAATCGCAGCAAACAGCTGCGAATTCGGCTTCGTCCGCGAAATTAGTGTTGCGAAAATTTATACGCGGTTTTGCTATTTTTATTAATTTTCAAAGTAGTGTTGCGATAATTTATACGCGCTTTTGCTCTTTTCTTTATTTTTCAGAGTAGTGTTGCGAAAGTTTATACGCGGTTTTGCTCTTTTCTTTATTTTTCAGAGTAGTGTTGCGAAAGTTTATGCGCGATTTTGCTCTTTTCTCTATTTTTCAGAGTAGTGTTGCGAAAGTTTATACGCGGTTTTGCTCTTTTCTTTATTTTTCAGAGTAGTGTTGCGAAAATTTATGCGCGATTTTGCTCTTTTCTTTATTTTTCAGAGTAGTGTTGCGAAAGTTTATACGCGGTTTTGCTCTTTTCTTTATTTTTCAGAGTAGTGTTGCGAAAATTTATGCGCGATTTTGCTTCTCTTTCTATTTTCAAAGTAGCGTTGCGAAACTAAGTACACGGTTTGTTCGATATTACTTTCGCGATTTCAGCTCTGCGAAAAATCGCAGAACTGCGATTAAAATCGCAAAATTGCGATTAATATCGCAGTACAGTGGTGCGTCTATGATGACGCCACTGCGGGACTCTGTCCCGCCAATTCTGTACAAAATTTATTATTATTAGAGTTGCGGAATAAAAATTGCACCTCGGACAGGTTGCCCGCGATTCATAGCATCTCGCGAAGATGCTCGCGATTTTGCTCGAAAATTCACAGCGCCTCGCGTAGGTGCTCGCGAAATTAGTGTTGCGAAAATTCACAGCACTTCGGCAAAGTGCTCGCGATTCCGTCCGCCGCGAATTTCGATAGCGCCTCGGGAAAAGGTGCTCGCATTTTGTTCATAATTAAAATCAATGTGACTAACAATACAGTGGAGCTGATTTAGCAAGCGTTTGTCAAATGAAACATTACAAAGTATAATTTAAATTAATATATTATCATAATATATTATCTTATTCTATAATAATATATATCAATACTGCGACTGTTAGTCGTTCGAATTATTTACTTTTTCTTTGAAATTTTTCGTCGAGGAACGATTAAGTTCCCCCGGTATATTTTTCCAAATGAATTGTACCGATCATGGTTTATTTTTATCGTATATTTGCAATTGCATGGAGTCCCATAAGCTCGCATTCTTACTTCATGAAAGTGCAATCGAGGAATTTAGATTGATGAATTTTGTTTCGAATTTTCTCGTGTATATGATGTTCTGTGTTTACTGTAGCGAAAGTGGGTCGTTCTCTTTTAACGCACAATATTCCGATCATCCACGATGACAATGATGACGTTAGTGATGATGGTTATGATGACAATGACCGACGATTTGAGATTATCATCAAAAGTGGTAACACAAGTTTTCGTGTAGTTAAGTTTCTAATTTTAAGAACATTTCAGGTATCAGATAATCGGATTTTGAAGAAATTGGATCTCTATTATCAGTAGAGAATTCTTTTAGTTTCAATTAAATCTATACATCTGGCCTTCAGATACTAGGTTTCAGAATATTTCTGTCATCGTTTTAATTAATTTTTTTTAATTTCAGGAGGTTTTTGATATGAATAGGTAATTTCTACAGTTTTATCGCAATTTACGAATAGCTCAAACAAATGTTAGGTTTAAGAATATTTCTATATCTGGATAAACTATGTTTTGGAATAAGGAAATTCCTTATTTTTCATAAAACTTAAATCCTCCATAACTTTCACGAGGATTTAAATACCAAACATTTTGCAATTGAACTTAGTTACTCTATAGGCAGGTTATTCGTTATTATTAAAACATGGTAACGATGTTACTTCCAAGAGCTCTTAACTGTCGAATGTATGAAGCTCTTTATTATTGAATTGTCGAATACATAAGAGCTTTGTATTATCAACTGAATGGGGCTTTAATTTTAAAAAAGCTTTCCTATCGAAAATGTAGCCTTCTAATTTCACGACGAGTTAGTTTCTAAGCAGGCAGGTTTTTAATTTTAAAACGAGTTAGTCCCTGGATAGGCAGGTTTTAAATTCTAAAATAAGATATTGTTTTCATCGAACCGCCTAGCTCTTAATTCTAAGGCGAGTTTGCTTAAAGATGGGCAAGCTTTTTGTTTTAAGACGAATTAAGTCACTGAGTAGGCAGGTTTATATTCTAAAATAAGATATTGTTTTTATCGAACCGCCTACCTCTTAATTCTAAGGCGATTTTGCTTAAAGATGGGCAAGCTTTTTGTTTTAAGACGAATTAGTGACTGAATAGGCAGGTTTTATATTCTAAAATAAGATATTGTTTTCATCGAACCGCCTAGCTCTTAATTTTAAAGCGAGTTTGCTTAAAGATGGGCAAGCTTTTTCTTTAAGACGAATTAGTCACTGAAGTTAGTTAGCCATTAATTAAGTAGGCTTTGAACTTCAAGACATATTATTAAATTCGTTCATTATGATGATTTCTAATGCCAAGTGATTAATACGATTTAATAATCTGCTTCCCCTCTCGAACAAAGTTAAGAGGGAAGCTATTTATGTTTTCCCATTGTTTATTTTCGTTCCATATTCGTTCTCACGTCTTTTACTTAATGTTTAGTCACCTTTTCATAAAGGTGATTTACTGTTTCTTTACAGATTATCCCACATAATTAGTCTAACTAGAATTAAGTGTTTAGAATAAGTTAATATTGTAAAGGGAGATCGACACCATTCGGCGGGTGTCTATCTCTTTTCGCGAAATGCAATGAGAAAAAGTAGAGTCAGCGATTCCTTTGTTACATTTTCTTTCGGCATTTAACTCATAAATGTCGAAGGAAAGTGTATCAAAGGAAGAGCAGAATTAAATGGAGGCTGGTTGAGCATGTTTTTTTTTTGGGTCCCGGTTCGTGGCAACCTCCTCGCGGTGGGACCTGGACCGATATCACTTGCTATCATTTTAATTTTTTCTTTTTAAATGTGCTTTTAGCACAGTAATTTATACAATAGTAATACTGAATAGCAAGTGGTATCGAGCGGATAGCCACGAAATCCGAATATTCGGTAGCATTGACTACCGAATGTTCGGATTACTAGTTTTAGATCCATTTAAGACCTTGCGTTTACGTAAGCTTTAAGATTTCGTTATTAACTAGAAATTAAGCTCCGCAATGGGGAATATTCAACTCTCTAAACTTATAGATTTTGTTGGTTAAGTATTCTACATACCATCTCAGAAGACAACATCGCCACAAACTTCTATATTTCTTCTTAGCACTTTAAATACGTGACCATGGATTCTCTTTTAATAAGTGACCATGGATTCTCTTTTAATAAATGCTATATTAACGTTGCGAAATATGAATTAGACACCTTTTTCTTTGGAACAATCGCGAAACTAGTGCCGCGAAATGTAAAAGCAGCTGAGAGACATCTGCTGAGTTGAGGTTCAGCACCGCAAGGTGCAAAGTGTAGGTCCCCATGAAGTGTCTCAAGAGGCTTGCTCCCAACGATAGCTTCTTTTTTCTCCGGATAGGAATAATATTGCGTAGTGTTTGCAATAGCAATCGTGTTGTCATGTTGCAATAACAATAGTGTTGTAGTGCTGTGAATTATGAGAGCCACAGAAATGACAGTAAGCAGGTTTTGAAGTAGCGTTTCGACCGGTGAAAACCTAACCCCATACCTCAAGTGACTTCATCAGTTTGGTGAGTTATACAGTTATACTTTCCATCTAATATAAACGATATTAAGATATATATATACATATACCTCGAAGGATAGTAAAACGAGGAATGCCTCTATCGTAACCGTCCAACTTTTGTTCGAAATATTTTTTCGTTCAGCACATATTTCATGAGATAGTCGGAATCGTCATGTTGGGTGTCTCACCTTGTACGTTGCGTTAGGAAGATTAGTTGAATAATTATGAAAAAAAATGGGGAGACGGAATGATTATTTTCTAGACAACTTTATTACATATCAGAATACAGCCTACAGGTTGTAAATTAGATATATACTTATCGATATACTCTTAAATATAAGTAACATCCGGCAGGCTTAAATAAGAGACATTGCCATCTAAATTCATTAAAAAATATGAAAAACGATGTAACTGGATAAAAAATAAATTTGAAAGTCATAATACACATTGCTCTGTTTTATTATCGATTACAAAAAGTTTCCCGTGTGTGTGTGACAATGTAAAATTCAAGATTGCAGAATTACAGAAGGTCAGGTATAGGATTTCATTTTATATCATTTTCTTGCCCTTTACGTGTCGTCTAGATTCATAACATTTACATTGCGTAAGTTATGTCTAGGAAGAGCCCATGGCAGTGAACAGAATGGGTATGTAAATATATATCCTACTATCTATAGAGTATGTGATTTGATACATTGCTTTTGCATGCATTGTTAATGATATTTCCACTTCGTGTATTCTTTATAATCATTATATTCTTTTTTTATTCTTCGTATAGTTTAACTAGCAAGCATAACAACTGATTTTCTCATATGATTAGTTTCATGATATGACGTGTCAATATGTAGTATAGTTACTCTCAGGGGACTGCCAAAGCCAAACCATAATTGTCTTATTAATATAATTTAGCTATACAATGGTGTATATCAAAACTTATAAAATACCCAAAACCACTATGACGAGTCCCCTGACCCTGCATTTGCGCGATAATTATATCATCTCTTTGATATGCGTTAGAGCCAGACTTCTTATTGGTCATTAATTAAGATTAAGATCCGTAGATTTTCGTGTCTGTGTGTATATGTGTATTCTGTATCTTATGTATGTACGTGTATGTGTATCTGTGCGATCATTAGAATCAAATCATTTTCTCTTGACCATTGATTCGTTGGAACATAATCGTCGAATACAATCGTACAGTTGTTATTTGAAAGCTGGTGGTGGAGCTCTTTGTCCATTCGTTTTCGATGTGTCCTCTGTCATCACTGTCACTAATTCACCGACAGCCTTTCCTAAGTCTCCTAAAATAAAAATTCACATCTCAGTTCTTCTTTCATGCCTTACCTCTATGCTGTTAAATATTAATTCGATTTAAATACACAGAAACTCTGTTTCACATTTAGACATTTATATTTAATCAGTCGCATACATGCATACGAACGATCAAATAGAAAATACCTGGCAGAGAAACATGGAAAACAAAGATTGATATTTGTATGCATAGAAAAGTAACAAATAGCACATAGAAAGTTAGATATATAAATTTAATATTGTTTCATGTATACATTCCTTTATATATTAGTCATTGCTCGATTTAGTTTATTCCCTTTTTATTTTGCAAATTGTAGAGCTGAAAATCTTGTTAAGAAACAGTACATTTAATTTCATTAGAAAATTATTTAAATTTCTTTTATTCAGAGTGTATACGATGAATATTGACATAAAGTATTTTTAATGAGATATATTTAAAATCATGGCAGCAATAAGAATCGAGCAGGAAAAGAAGCGTTGATAGTCTCACCTTACATCCATCCTGTGGCGTGAAAAATAGGAAAGCATTGTTATTGTTAAGCAGAAATGAGTCGTGCATTATAGAACGTTCGACATAGCATGTTATTACACTACATATAGTGATTACACGATAGATTACACGAAGTATGAACGAACCTGCCATGTGTAAGAGATTACCCACATTGTGAGCAACACTGTGAGAATGCGGGGGCGGTGGTGGCCTCTCTAAACTGCTCACTCTGCCTTCGTTCGAGCCTCCACCACCTATTTTCATACACCCATACCATTAAGCATATACTAATTTCGTTAACACTAGAATTACTTGCACTAAATCTATTATATTTAAATACATTGAATAAGTACTTATTCGAATGAGGAATCAAAGAGTGGAAAGGACAATTGATTCTTTAACTTATGTTTTATAAGATCAATGTTGAATGTCTACTCTACGACTAGTTTATACAGTTGAAGAATTTGTATAAAAAATGAAGAACCAGTTATTTTGACAAGCCTTGGTAGTTCTAGTGTTCAATAGATTTTATGTGCAGTTAGCATAGCTCTGATGAAATTATATTGAGCCCAAAAATGATACTTAATCAATATAGCTAGATAATAATATGTAGATATGCCTTAGAATGTCCTATGTAGATATGGTTTATTATTCAACACGGTTACGCTTTAAATGTTATTATTTATGACACTAACGTGTTACTGAAAGGGGGAGATGAAATTGAGTTCATTGTGTGAAAACCCTTTGCACAGTAAGGGAAATTGAATTTGTCACCCTAGGCACTGGCAAATGAAGAGATGTTTCCCCTTGTTCTCACTGTTAGGTGCATAATATATTTGAAGTAATATAGAATGACGCATGAATCATTGTACTGTGGCAAGTAGGAAACCCTTTTCCTTATTTATTACTGCCGCGGATGTCTCGTTTAGTTTCATTGAGCATATATCATCACATGTTTTGCAGAACAAAGAAATATTTTTGTAGATAACACGCTGCAGTTTAAGAATTAATGAGGGCACACTATTACTTAGGAAATGATAATTAAAGTTAGAATTATGATTATTTTTCTTTGTGAAATGTGAATGTTTTAATATTCAAAAGATATTCGATCCCCAGTATCATATGCATTACCCAAAATGTGAATTTATTAACCTTTTGAACGCGGAGAATTCTGAAAGTCTACAGAGTTAATGCAAAATTTATAATAATTTTTGGAATAATGGTAAAATAATATGTTATGTAATATTTCACAGCTGGAATTAAAAAACGAAATTTTTTTTGGATAGTATCGTGTAGCTATTTTACAATCGCAGAATATTATTATTGTTATCGTAAATTTTATATTATTTTTCGGAAAATATAAAGCGTAATTTCACTTCATCGCGTTCAAATGATCAATAAACAAATTTTCGTAAAGGAACTTTTAAACGTTTGATGGTACCGCGAATAATGAAATCTACGGTTTAGATTTGTGATCAGATAAATGTAAATCACCATTCTAATTAATTTTAAAACGTCTAAATACCATCATCCCATTAATCCAAAAGCATTCCGAATAGAATCAATATAAAAATCAATATTCAATCATACCTGGAGAATCGTGGTAATGGCCGTTCATTTTTGCCGGTGAATCAGTCGCTAATTGAGACGCAGTCACACTTCGTGTTTGCAAAGTTCCTGTTTTCGATGGCGAAGAAGCGTTCGGCTAAGGAAATAAAATACGAACATTCAAGATAATAAAAATCAATAAAAAAAAAGAAGAGTTTTAAAAGTTCATCAATCTTTGTCATACCTCGTCTAAAAGTTGTCTGAGTCTTTGCAATTGCGCTTCGAGCTGACGATTATGATCTTCCAGTATTTGCATCCGTGCTTCTAGTCTGCCCTTGTGCTGTCTTAACAATTTTGCTTCAGCTATCATGTCGCAATCAGGTTGTCGGTTACCATGACCATCTTCAGGCGTCGAGCCTGGTGTCTGTTTCGAGCGTAGTCTTTCATATTCCGCTTGAAGCGTTGCATTCTCCTCCTCTAATTCCCGTATCATAGCTTCGAGTTCTTCTCTTTGCTCTGCGTCAATCGCAGCCATAACTTGTACGGGACTCCTAGGGACGTTGACATTGTCACCGCCATTTAAGCTTTGACAGTAATGCGCTATCAATTGATGTTCGTCGTCACTGTCAGGGGTAGAATTGCTTCTTGTCCGTGATAATTCGACTTCGGCGAGTCGTGAGGCATACATTTCCAATCGAGAATGCATATCTTGGCTCAGAGAGCTGTGCTGTGGAGAAGGTGCTGGGCTTTCTAATGCATCACCTTCGAGTACAGTTTGCACCGGTAAATAGCCAACTCTCGGATGCTTCTTGAAATATCTTTTTGACTTAAATTTATTTCGGAGCGCCCTTGTAAAGTCGCGTACGTCCTCGCCGGATGTAGTCTGTAAGATAAAATTTTCCGAATTAGGGCAGATATATTTTCGCGTGTCTTCTACTTCTTATTTTGTAACAACATTTCATCCTTGTGATTCATAAAAGTCCATATGTTGCAATGATAATTTTTAATACAGACATTATTCAGATGCCGAGACTGTAGAAAATAGGAGACATTTTTTGAAGTTGTAATGTACAATTTTCTTTTCTATTCGCGATATTGTTGCGATGAAATTACTAACTTTCGAAGAAGAGTCAGTAAAAGATTTTCTAAGTTCAGATTCAAGATTTTCTACGTCACCAAGTAGTTTACGTGAAATAAAATGATATTGAAAGATCCAATTAAATTTTATTTAAAATTGATCTAGTTAGTTAAAATGATCCAATATATCTGTTGATTAACCCGTTGTCGCAAATGACGGCTATAGCCGTCCTGCACATTTGTGTATTAATGCATTTATTTGTTAATTACTCAGTAACGCATCGAAAAAAAGATGTAACATTACAGATAACATATCAATTGCTTTTTTGTACGATTTTTCATGCTTTATAAATTCGAAATATTTTCATGTATGTTTCTGAGCAATTTCGTCAAATTAAAAGTGTGCGGCAACGTGTTAATTAATGCTTCAACTACTTCAGCCTATATTTTTATACAATATGAGTTTATTGTGTCATTGTAAAAGCGAAGAATTTTTCGTATTATTTAGGAATTAGTAATAATTACTTACCGCAGTACAGTATTCCTGCATTGGATGCGTTAATTTATGATTCTTTGCTTTGCGCCCCGAGAAGAAACAATTTTGACACATATCGAAATTGAAGCATTTTAAGCAGCGGTACCTGAAGTCAGAGAAATGTTACTTTAAATTTTGATATATTTCCTTTTACGATAATTTAATAAACGTATGAAAAAATATACGGTACCTGAATCCAGTGATAGGATACTCTTTGCATATGTTACATTTCGCTTGATGCTTGGCACTCTCTGCTGCGGAGAGTCTATGAAGCACAGGCAACCAGACCATACTCTGTGGTTCTTGTTGTAGCCAGCTCAAAAAGTGCACAGCTTCGATCTCATTCTTATCCTTTCCGGCCTTTTCAAAACAGCTACGAACACTTGGCTCGATGTTCGATCCTCCGAATGCCGCTACTTCTCCTAACTGTCTAGGTACTTGGATGCAATCATGCAGCAGTAAACCTAGTTTTCGTTGATCCACCAGTCTGTTTGGATCGGCTATTAATCGGAATAGATCTAAAATATATTGAGAAATTTATTAGATATCACTTCTACTTATCTTCACTTTTTCTTGTTATTTTTCTTTTAAACACCAATGAAAATTCTTACATCTGTATTTTTCTTCCAAGTGACCTTTGCACAGTAACACTAAACCAACTTTGAATGAAAGCACTCGGATTTGGCCAGTTCGTTGACTGAAAAGTGAACAAGTAAATGCTGATTTTTACAAATCGAAATAATTATTTCGTAATTTGTCATAATTATTCGCCTAATTCATGTTATCGTATATTATAATTTTTCTATACTTTTATACTATTTTTATTCTTTAATATCCCATAGCAATATTATACATCGTAAAATATTATTTCGTTAATTATCGAGTATAAGTAAAATTTCCTTTAGAAGCAATAATATTTGAACAATTATTATTACAAAATTTCTATTCCATTATCTCCCATCGAGTTTCAAAATTTTGTAAAAGTACTTGTATAAATTGTAATTCACTTGTAATGTGAATGAGAAATATTAGCATTGCCAAAGGCGTAGCATAACTAGAATTGATGTAACAGTAATTATAGTTACCTATCATAGACATTGAGGAGCCAATTAATGGCCAGATCAATGCACAGCGGTACGGACACCTGCGTCGGATTGTCTGTTGTTATTACTTCGTACAAAGACGTCAGTACTGTTACCATGTCAGGGATGTCGATTAGCTTGTCATTTTGTGCGCGTAATCCATGCGAATCAAACTGTTCCAATGCAGTTGAAAGACTCAACATATCCACTGTAAGAGGACGTGACGTTGAAATTTTTCGGCTTTCATGACCGTACTTACGACTAGACTAATCAATTTTAACACTACATTTACGAAAGTCGTCAAATTGACGAGTTCCTACTTCTTTTATAAACATTTTTCAAATTTACAGAAAGTAGAATATTTTGAAGTGTTGTAAAATGTATCAAATCAAAAATATCAGTGAGACTCGACACGATAAAATTATTTCTATAATATTAGTATCAGGTTGAATTATTTATTATATCAACTTTTTTTTACAATTTTAATTCGGAATTATTGTGGAGGCAATTAAAAAAATCGTATATTAAGGGGTTAAGGTTGCTATTTTCTGAAAAAAATCTGACATTGAATAATAGTTTTAACCTTTCTTCACGCTGGCAATTTATCGGTAACTGATTAAAATCCGGGAATACGTATATATAATGTCAAGGAACTTTTTTTGTAATTAGCTGCTACCATTTTCGATATAAGGGTAGTTTTTACCTTTTCAGAGATATACGAGTACTAATTAAACATGCCGTTATTCTTCTCTTCGATCTCTGTACAATCTCACTCATCAAAATCAGCACGTTCGGATTCGCGAAGGACTTTTACGGAGAATTAATTAACCCATTAAGTTCGGAATAATGAAGTAGTACGCTTTTTACATATATAATACTTCAGTATTTATGATAAAATATAGGGAAGTATGAAAACGTTAGAAATGAAATTACTGACTTATAATCTAGCTCAATATTGAGCAATTTCTTTATTTTACAACTGCAACGTTAAACAAAATTTAGTTAGACAATTAAGGTAAGAAATTATAATAGCTAAGATATTCGCATAATTCAGACGCTAGAAACGTGACTTGACTCTCAGTAATAAAAGTGGAAAAGCAAATACTTACAGCAAAGTCGTTTCTGAACTGTGCGCAGCTTCATCGCAGTCCTATACGCGGAAAATCGTACTTCGTTTAAGTCCGCCAGAGAAGACATCAGCTCTATCATTTTCGGATGATCCCAATGAGTGGTCTCCGACTGATGGCTGCAATTTTATGGGATTAGAAAATTAAGTGAACAATCGAGGAAAGAGTAGGATTAAGAAATTAACGAAATTTCCCTAAGGGGAAAGATTTCGCCAATGAAAGTCCGCGTGCGAAGTCGAGCGCGACGAACTTTGCTTAAACTCGGCTAAGTCCGACTGTGATTCTTGGCTCGAACTTTGCTTTCGGAATTTATCTTGAGATTAATTAATTTTAGGATTCAATGAGTCTCTGGGTTTTTCAATCTTTTATTACATCTGAGATGAAGATTCGCGATCGACTATGACTTTTGCATTTACTTCGTAGGGCATTGATTTTTGAAATGTGGTAATTTTATGGTCAAAGTTCAAATTTACGTGTAAAATATTTCTTTGAATTACGTGCGAGGAAATTAAGATTGAATCGTAACTATAACCATGTGAGATCAAATGAATCCTGTGATCACAAGGCAATTCGGTTCAGCATGATTTAAAGAATATTATAAGAAATAATTTTTCTATTCCAAAATATCAATAATTCTTTGGGAAAAACATTACTTTGAGAGTTACTTTACGACACATTAAAAAATCGATATTCAATCAATATCTTGGCAATTATAATGCTGTAACGGCGCTTCATAATTAAATAATCAGCTATTATAAAATAATGTCTCTAATTTAATCAATCCGAACTTCTTGCACAAAGACAACTCAATATACAATATTAAATCAATATCTAAACATTTGAATATTCTCGTAATCGATATTAAATATATAGGGGAGACAATTTCATTACGATAATTCGTAACAATACTATTCCTGAGTAAAAGACAAGGTACGATTGTATCGTAAATTCGAGGCGACATGGCGGAAAAGAGAGGAAGATCGATTACTTGATATAGTAAGGCACTTTGGCGGAAGTGAGGGCTCTCTCCCATGGTGGTTCTACGCTGCTCGCGAGGAAAGCCTGACTACCCGGAGTGCTGCCGTCCTTTCCAAATCCGCTTAGCAACTTGTAACGCTCGTCAACCGCCATTTGCAGCATCTTCCACCTGCAAAAACACATGAAAAAGTTAGCGCCCTAACGTTCAATCGGTGAGAGGCCGAGGGAAACCGGGAAAATAAGCAGCCGGAAAGCCACCAGGAAAGCTCCCGACGATGAAACATTTCCTGGAGACATTAATCCCTTGCTCTCAGACTTTTCTGCGATCGTCTATCAACTAGGTCCTGCCCATTTTTCTATGCGTGCTGGAGACAATTTGTAAATGGAAAAAATAGCAAGTTAACTTTTTTTGTAAGCCTTGAATTGTTTGTTTGAATTATAAAAGCTTTCTTTTGTCTCCTTAGAAAGGTAGGAGAAGTTTAAGCCATTTCGAGTGTTATATCGAGTTATTGTTAAGATTTTATCGACTTCATTTTGACTTTGGTTATATATTTTGACTTAGTATCTGCAGCTAGTTTTATGAGTGAATAAAAATTTGTAACGAACTGCAGGGAGTTTCAGCATATTAATTTCAGTCAGCTGATGAGAAATTTGATAAAATTATTTGATATGTGAGGGGTTGAAGGGTGTTTTTGCACAGTAGTATTTTGTGAATTGTTTTTTTTCTGATTGCCGTGATCATTTTGCTATTAGCGCTGCAAGTCTGATCAAATGTGAAATGTTTCAGGGCTTGTATTTTGAAAATACAAGTGTTTGTAATTCACAATTTGGAGATAATTTGAAACAGAGGTGATTTTTCGGAGAGATTAATCCGTTCACTAATACTTCAAACGCGAAATGTTGAAAAAATTCAATATTTGAGATATTTGTTCTTGTCTCCTTCTATAGTAGTTACTTTCATACGAAAAAATTGAGATAAATCTTTTTATGTACAATTTTTAGAGCAACATTCTCTTTTCAAATTCAAATAAAGGCTCTCATTAGAATATGCTTTACATAAAGTTGTTCCGCTTCGTCATATCTGTCAGAAATGATTGATGCAACAATATTCCTGATAGCGAGATGCTTCAGAAACAATCTAATACAATTTCATAAAAACATCGATAAATACTACCTTCGATAAGTTTAATTCTAATCTTTACAAAAAATTATACATTTCCCTTCATCCGTGTAAACAACAAACTCAAATGTTAAAACGACATTAAAACTAGATTTTCAGACGTTGAATCTGTTATATTTAAATATATTAAATAAGTTCTTTAACAAAACAGTGGTCAATTTTACCATAACGAAAGCAACCTGCCTGCTATGTATCGAAATAGACAATATAGCAGTTTATTTTCAAAATGGCATAAGTCACTTTATCGAAATACAAAATGCAAGTAAATCTTCTCGAAAGTTTATATAAATATTTTTAAGCACGTTAAAATGCAAACACTTAAATTTCTCGTTTTAAAGACAAAGTGATTTAAGCCATTGCCAAAATAAACGGCTCAATTTTGCACGCAAAGTGAAGAGTTTTATTCGCATTTACCTGGCATTGAGATCATCGAGTTTTGCTAACAAAGCATGAGAAACGATAACACTGCTCGAGGCGAAAACGCTCGCCTGATCGTTCGCATCCTCGATATTCCTCTGAATGGGTACCAGTCGTTCGCCGAATTTCTGCAATTGTTCCAGCAATTCCGTTGCCTCGTTCGCGTCATTAGGATTCTGCCAGCCTTTCTTAATCGCCTCGGCCGCGGCCATCCGCGACGAGAGATCCTCGAGTGATTTTTGGAAGACACATAATTCCTGCAAGAAAAGAAAAATTTCACACTTACTTTCATTTCTACTTTTCATATTATCATTATGGCTATGGCGAGTTACACATTATATTTATAGGATTTTATTTAACTCCTTATGCCTACAGTGTGAGACTCGTGGGGCGGAAAATGAAACAGGAAATTTTGAAGTCTTTCAAAAACTATTAAATTGACAGTATCAGCCGGATTTCTTATTTCTATATTATTATTACGTTCCGTTGTATGAAATATGAGAAATCAGTGAAAACTTTTGTTTTCAGGAATTAATTTTAAGTCTTTGCACTGTGGAGAATAGAAATCGTAGGTCAAGAGGTTAAAGTTGGGAAAATTATTTTATACAACCTTTACTTACAATTTTTCTGTCAAAAATATATTATTAACACTAAACCTACCAAGGCGGTCAAAAGACCGTTTCCAAAATATTTTCTAAAAATTATCTAAATTAATAGAGTAGCCATGAAGTAGATATTCCACTTCTATCTTTTAAAACCAAGGTAGTTAATTAATTATCTTCCTTATCTCTCCATTTCCCTTTTTATAAAGTCGTTATTAAGTATATTTAGATTTTAGTAGATATAACGTCGGTAGCTTCAGTGTTAAATATATAAATAGAACATCTGATAGGCTGCATTTGACTTGCATTCCATTGTTTTACCATCACTGCATTAGAGTTATCATCTTCTAGGATTGCATCGCGAATTATGAAACACCCTGTATCTCACATGAATAAAAATAGAATTTTTTTACATAGAGTTCAGCACAAGTTACACGATCGTCGCATAATTTTTTGCAAGTCTATCTTCACGAGAGAAACTTAATCCGTCGGATAAGGGCAGTGTAATCTTATCGTTTCTTAGTTGGTTTCTGTTATCGAAGAAATACGTTAAAGTAGTTTTATGGTGGTTTCTCACGACAAATGCGGTTATATGACACAAAAGAGCAAAATGCTTGTTATCACCATGGCACGAAGCCGGAAAAAGTATTCGTCCGTGATATTTACCAAAGTGAAAAATTTCCCTCGGTCAAACGATGCTACGTCGCTTGGAAAAATCGTTGCCGTGAGTTTTAATCTTTGTATTATAGATCAGTGATTCTCAATTTAGGTTTCGGGATGCTGTGGATAGGCGCAAAAGGGTCACTTGAAATTTTGGGTTGCTTCAGATGCACCCATCAGTGATGCCAGAACGAGGGATTTTTCCCAAGCATGCGCACTACCAAATCCTCAGTAATGTATATACTTTACTCAAATATGGGGTATCGTTAGACCCCCGTGACAATTTAAATACGGTAGAAATTACAGGAAGAGGACATTTTTAAAAGGAATAATATATTTACGTGTAAATAAATAAATATATGTTTTCTTATTATTTTGTATATCTGCAGCCGATTTATTAAATGAATACCAACATTTGTTGCGAGAGCAAGGAAAACTGCAGAAAACGTTCAGAGTTTTGGACGTCTTTGCGCGTGATGGTCGCCAAATGTTGTTAAATAATAAAAAATCTGGCGGCCAGACCCGGGCCTCAAAGAACGGTAAACTTTCGCTTCGTTTCGAACGCGCTTTTGTCTCCGTACGAAGGAACAGTCACTCTGATATACTAATATTGCACTACGATACAATATTTTATTCAGTTTAACGAAAAGCGCGGAAAACGACTGGGAAGGGCCCCTTATGCGACGTACTGTTGCATAGATAGATACGTCTATGGAAATAATTCCCGCCGAGCTGTGACGTCAGCATGCGCATGCGCACGAAGGCTCACGCATGGGAAAAAATCCCTCGTTCTGGCATCACTGGCACCCATACCAATAAATGTACAATTTAAGCCATCTTGTAGGTCAGTGTTTCTCAAAATGGGGTACGCAGCCCTCTAGGGGCCCTCAAACCTTTAGGGGACCCCTAAGTGGTCAAATAGTCGAGATTTTCCCGTTCAAAGCACATTTGATGTCTAAGATTTGCCATTTTCCGAATAAATAATTTGTTGTCAAAAATATTTTGGTAATAGTAGTCTATATGTTAGTTAGAATAAATTTTAAAGGTGTCGCGAGTAATTAAAAAATTACAAAGTGGCTAAGAAGAAATTGTGCAAAAATTTGAGAAGCACTGGAGATGAAAATAATTGTCTCATTGTAATTTTAATAAGCAGTGATTCGTGTTTACATTCATCTGTTTTTGTGTACGTAGATGAATGGCAATTATACGGTACATAGACGTAACTAATTATGGAGTTACATACGAGGTGTGATTAAATTGAAATAAGTACCGTTTCAAAATTATTATCAATGCGAAAGCTAATTAAATTTGTAATTTCCATTATTCCGCTAAAAGCAAAATAATTCCATTTATAGTTGAAACAATTAAACAAGAAAAAAAAGAAACGTACTTGTAGAAAGAACGAACGCGTTCTTCCGTCAGAATGATGCTGCTTTCGTGAAGTGAAAAGAAAGTTGTAGCCGTAATTGTCGAGGCGGAAGTTTATGGTTATGGAAACCACATTTATGGTTTACCGCATTTTGCATGCGCACGTGTATGTAGGTCAGCTATGAATAATTGTTGTCATTAAAATTCCCTGAGAATTATAGTTAATTCACGCCTTTCTTCTAATATATAATAGAATTCACCATTCTTCGATGTTTGAGATAACGAAGTAGCGATTTCTCTCTGTCAAAGATCGGATGAAAACAAAAGAAACTTTTATACATCGATAATTCATATTCACACTTTACTGACCGGTATTTTTTTAACAACAATTCTACCCACTTCTAACCAATCACTTGGTCGTAAATATTTCTCTTATACTGATATCTCTTGTCAAATGACAAATTCTCGTCACTGAGTACTTGACATAGTACCCGCAATGACAAATAACAATTTATTAATTGCTGTGGCAACCGACTAATAAATTAAAAGTCCAAAAACGTTGGGCTCGAAGACCCTCTTAACAGGCTAGCGGTCGCTATTAATTAAAACTTTTTTTTTTTTAAGTAGAATACGTGCATAATACTCAAATTGTGTCTACTCTGTTACAAATTGGATTTGCATGGTCTGATAAAGTTGCTGCTTTTGTTATACGCAGGATGAACGCACGTGATTCGTGTATGCTAAAAACCCTGAAAAATATGCAGTTCTATAGAATTCTCTCTGAATTCGATATTCCATAGGATGCTCTGTTTGTGTTTGGCTTAATGAAAAAGATGAGAGGTCATTAGCATTGTGCACTTTATGATAATAGGGAAAGCTGTGTTTTGTGGAAATTTTCACCGAGGTTAAAGATTAAAATAATAGTGCTCCTGATGATTCCAGTATTTCTGGGTCGAATTTTTTTAACAATTATATAAACGGTATTCTATACATTTTACGTTACTATAGTTCCGTTATGTGACTAATAAATATAAGGTGTATATAAGAACATAAGTAATATATAAAATTTTATGAACACCAATGTATGGAATAATTTACTTTAATTTAACACTAGAACTACCGGCCTGAAATCTATCATATTTTAATAAATTAAATAAATACTTTGTAAAATGGGGAATCAAGTGGCGGAAAATTTGATCGATTGGGTGATTTATGTTTATAGATATAGACGTAGAATATTTATTCTGTGACTGTTATGTAAACTTGGAGAATTTTTTGACAAAATTGTGTACCAGTCATTTTGACTGGTTCGGTAGTTCTAGTGTTAATGTAATTATTTTTATTCTCTTTGATTTAATACCACGCTTATAAAATTCACTGGGTTTTGATTGAAAATGTTCGATGAGACTCTCTTTCACGTCGTCATATCAGCAAGAAAAAGGATTCTTCTTCGGTATCCCTAATATTTAAAATAGCAATATATGAGCCGTTATTTGAAAGGAAACACCTATGATTACCTAATAGTAACTCAAACACACTTTTCTCGTAAATAGACGTATACCACTTTCAAAAATAATGACCCATGCGACCAACCGAAACAAAGCAAGTGACCAATTAAGTACATGTCCATACACAAAAGAGGGCGATAAAATGAAGGAAAGAAGGACACAAAGAAAGAGCGCAAATGGAAAACTATAGAAAGAGAAATCAGAAACGTACAAAGAATAAAGAGAAAGACAAACGACGGAAAAGGAAAGAATGGGCTAGAAAAGGGTGTAAAATAGGGAAGCGGAAAAAAGTAGAGAAATAAGAGGGGAATAGAAAAGGGGGAAAGAGAAAAGAGAGGTTGCACAATGAGCAACCAAGAGAGTAAGAGAAGTGCGATGAAAAGTGTGTGCGGGAGGAAACAAGCAAGAGGGAAAGAGTCGACTGCAGTCTGCATTTGCATTCCAAATAAATGTCGACGACGGACGCTAAATCGCTCTAATTAGTCGTCCCGCTATGGAAGTGCTTTAAGCGCTGCTTGTTTGGCATCCGCCACTCGTTCTTAAAACAGAGTGAAGAAAAAGCCTTGCAGAGAAAAGTCTATGGGATAAGTTGGTCCGAGTTGTCAACGGTGCAGAAAGTGAAGCTATCGGAGGGCGTGCCGATGTCGACGCAAATAATTTTGAACATAAACTGCTATACTCAAACTCGATTGTCTAGTTTCGATGATAACTAGATGGAAATAAATGAGCTGCGAAATTACCACCGATAACGTTGATTAACCCCAGTTCGAATCAACTGACGTAATCATTTCTAATCGATATGAAAGTATTCGTTGTACGACTATATATTTGTCTTGACTTTGCTGCATTTGTGTGATTTTAAACAATTTGATGTAATATAACTGTCATAATAAACTAATAATGATAATAATAAAGTAATAAGAGTTTTGTACGTATTGTCTGTTATATTAAAGGTTTTACGTGTTTTAATGGATGATATCAGGTTTTCTGAATGGAGGATCGTCTGGTAGAAAATGGAATTTATATACTCGTTGCAGAACGTGATATTATAACCGTCCATAGTTCATAGAAAATTTGCATACTGAATGGAAAAGGGTTGTTGATAACTAGTACTACAACTAAAATGATAAAGATACTATTTTAAATAATGGATTAAACGTGAATTTAAATATTGAATTGTAAAGAATTTTAGATGTTAGATGTGTCCGCATTACCTCAAAGTCATAGAAACCCATAGAGGGTTCAGTTAACCCCTTAGCCTACAACATGTGACACTCATGGTGCGAAAAATGTAATAGAAAATTTTGAAGTTTCTCAAAAGCTTTTAAATTGAAAATATTAGCCAGTCGCGAAATAGTTTCATTATTTCTACATTATTAACATTGCGTTCAATTAAACGAAATATCAAAAGTCAATGCGAACTTTTGATTTCAAGAATTAATTTTGAGTCATCGCACCCCCAGTCAGAAAAGAAATCGTGGGCTAATAGTTTAACTTGTTGTCAGGCACAAATAGACATTGAAAGGAAACATTTACATTATTGGAACTCTTTTTTTCTTTGGTTGAAAATTGTATAAAGTACTGTCCATATAGTTTTACACACCATTGTGCACTCTGTACACTCAACAAGATTGAATATAACATCACAGAGACTAGCAAATGTGGAGAAAGTTCTTCAAACTTAGCTTTTAATTACATGAAACATACTCTAGTTTGTCGAACAGTTAAATACATGTCACATTCAATTTCTGTTACTGTACTAAGTTGCAAAGCTGTGCGTTAGACATACAACTAATACTTGTACTTACAGTCAAAGTCGGGTGCGGTATATGAATTACTGATCCTCAAAGTTGAGTGAACAAAATGAAATAGAGATCCTTAAACTTGGACAAACTGTATGTAATACCGGCATATATATGATTATCAAAACTTCAGTTCAGATCTACCACCTAGAATACTAGTATTTACCCATTGTATTATTGGTAAGGCAACACCGAGCCATTGTGTGAAATTTGAATTTACTGTATAGTACTCCAATACTATTTTAACAAATAGTATTTTTCGAGGTATTATTTTTTGATATTCTATATATTTTACATTTATTTCTACCACTTTGGATATTTAACCCATTCACTGCCAACTACGAGATATCTCGTGGTTGCACTATAAGTTGGAATTAATAAGTTAGCAATAATGGCCAAGTGTGTATACTAATTTGGGAAAAAAAAATGCTCTTCGTATCTTTATAAATGTCGATATTATAGTTTTGATTCATGAAATTAATGTTCCAAGCGTTTTTGTCGTTTTCTCAAATTTTAACACGCAAGGTAATATTTGCTTAGTTTTTGTGGCATTGAATGGGTTAATATTTCTTAAAAATTGAACCTTTGTTCGTCGGTTCCCTATGACTGGAACGAATACGAATGTGAGATATAAATTAGCAGTGTAACAGGGTTAAAAAAGGCATTCTTTTCCAGCATACCTAATAAATAATATATCATCGATACTAATTGTAAGATTTAAACGTAGTACCTGTACAAATATGCAAATCCTCCATCGCCGTCGCTCTCATAAATTTTACTTTTGCAAATATACCGCGAATTACAGAATATTTTGTAGACTTAATCAACATGATTCAAAATGATTAACGGCGCGTTGCTAGTCAGCTGTTTTCGAAGCGCAGGAAAGTAATCGTTACAGCCGCCAGTTGCAATCTCATTGCAGGCCTGATTAATTCAAGTGCACGCGAGCCGTCGAGGTTTCACGCATTCTGCGCGACGGTGATGTAAAGACGGAGCAAAAAGTACGGTAATTTGATTGTACAGCAAGATCCCTTCGTGAGCGTACTCACGAGGACGATACCAGATTAATCTGTGAAATGAAACGCGGGACCGGAAGATGCTTTTAAAAGGATTTGCGGCGAGTGAGCTGGGTGCTCGCTTGTCTGCAAAATTAAAGAAGATTACAAGCGCAGGAAAAGCAAGGAGAGGATCCTTAACTGACGCGTCGCAAAATAAATGTTAATAAATGTGAATTAAGCTGGTGGGATTTAATTGCTGAATGTTAGAGTGGGGGGAATTGTAAAAATAATTCTGGAAATTAATTTAAATGCCGGGGACGTTTCTCGCGTAAAGGGGATGGAATGGAATTCTGAGTACTTTTAACCCTCCGTTGAGTATCGTATAAGTTTAATGTGTTAATTGTCATTGTCAGACGTGTCTGACATTCTTAGTCTTCCGGAACAGTGAATTATGGAATTTGTGTTAATTATAGAAATATCCTTGGGATGATACGACTGACAACATATTTGCTTAAAGATGTACGAATTAATGAAGATGTCCGCTCGTCAAATCGATTAATATCACTGTTTGCATCTTTAAAATTTTTAGTAGATTGACTCATGACACTTGAAATAAATTTATTCTTTATAATTAGGCATGATATAATTAACCCTTAAATTTGCGATTTTATTTTTTTAATCAGAAAAAATGTTTTTAATTTCCATATATAGTTTAGATTATAGGAAAAATATTTAAAAAATTTCTTTTGAAAGAATTCAGCTTCTAAATTACCAGAAAATCCTTTGTTGCATCTATGCAACACTGCGCGTTCTTAGGTAAGCAGATGTATGGGGAGTTATTGACTCATGTAAATAGAATAAAAAAATATTTTAGTATTTATTATAGTTCTATTTATTACGATAGTTATAAAAACAGTTATTTTCTTTATTATAACAAAGACCGAGAAAAGTTATTCCAATATCTATAATAGATTTCTTTTTTATTCTCATAGAATTAGTATGTTGCAGAAATGCAACTCCGCGAATTTAAGGGTTAAGACATTTTCAATTGATTAAAGAAAGTCAAATTAATTTTTATTTTGATGCTACCTATTAAATGTCAATTAACTGATTTAAAGAAGTTATACATAAAAATACACGGATAGATGTCCTTCAACTTTGATCTCACAATCAGTAATTAACTGTCTCGCAAAAACTCGAGTACACTTGTGAACCTAGTTGAATGACTTGTTCGCAGATACTTCACACTAATTACGCAGGTCACATTAATTTATCCTGCACCAACAAATTTCACCAAAGATCCATTAACTTGATAAACCAACCTAAAAGCAACTACTCCCATAAACACAATAAATTCTTCAACATCTACAAAACCTGGCCATTTTTCCAATCCATAATTTTATACCCTTGACACACATATGCTTCCTTCCACCAACCTCATTGACCGAATCACTACTGACTTTGAATGCAGAGAACGAAATTTCATTTATCAAATAAAACGGATCGAACTTGCGATTCGCTCGCAAAGACATATCGTGTAGCCAACTATCTCAGCAGACACGAGGAAGATTTAATTCGGGCAATAAATCGCCACGAAAGGAACGTAACAACGTCGAAGGTGACGGGCGTAAGACGAATGTATACCTGCAAATAAAATTACAGGGTCATCAATACATCCTGCTGGATGGCCAGTTACGAACTGGTCGTTCCATAGGCAAGATAAGAGAAAGAGAAGGAGGAAGAGGCCGAGGACGAAACAATTTTTCCTCCGGTTCGGCGTCTGCGATGTCATTTATTATGTAGCCAACCGGGCAATTAAAGTTAACTCGGCCGTACGCCTTCCTCTCCCTTTCTCTCCCTTTACTTTCCTCCTCCTTTGCCTTCCTGGCCTTACTTTCTATTCTATTTCTCTTTCATTCGCGTGTCCTGCTATGGCGTACTTCTTCGTGGAATTTACTAAGCTAATTGTCTGGCGCC
This sequence comes from Cerceris rybyensis, assembly GCA_910591515.1. Classification (NCBI taxonomy): domain Eukaryota; kingdom Metazoa; phylum Arthropoda; class Insecta; order Hymenoptera; family Crabronidae; genus Cerceris; species Cerceris rybyensis. The sequence continues at coordinate 15,341,630 of OU342799.1, forward strand.
ATCCAATACTCTTTTTCACGTTGCACAAGACCGTTCGGCAATTAGCCGTGCATGGTGTAGCTGCCTTGCTTGGTATTATGGAGGAAAGATTGTTTGGCTCGTTACGAGCAAGTGCTAGGGACTTCTGGGCGCGTTACTTAAGGTGGATAATTAATAGGTGAAATTGTACTTCCACGTTTTATTTCAGCGATTTTTCATTCTACGAGTCCCCAGGCTTCAGATTGTTTTTATATTATTCCGGTAGCTGGAAGAGTTTTTTTTTTCTTTGTGCTTGGAATTTTAAAGGTGGATTCGAGTTGGCGGGATTCTTAGATCGAATGAGCTTCGAGGAGGTTTTTTATCGAGCACAGAAATAACGCTTGTCTGTAGAATAATACGATTCTGGCAAACCTCTGTCCAATTAAAGTCAGTTTCTATTATTTCTTTTTTTGTAAGAATTGAGATTTCTTTGCTCGAGGCAGATATAAGTGGAATTGTTCTGTCTATCGAAGTGAGAGGCTTGTATCAAATAGTTAGAAAAATTGAGTGTTAGAAATTTTGATTGAAAGATTAAATACATTATGTATCAATTAAGATTAAATATTCTATTGTACGGAGATTTGATAAGGTATGATACAGAGATCATTGGAGAAGTAGAACAGACAAAGGTTACTAGTTTTTTATGATTATAGCAATTTTCTGTTATAATGTAGATATTTGCATTAACATGTATCTCTAAAAATAAATAAGTCAAGCTTTCAAGACAGTGCAGAAAGTGTCAAGCTTAATTCAATTAAGATTCACAAAGTCGCTTTGGAGTTGAATATTTCCCGATGTTTGCGGTATTTCAAAGTGCCAAAGTTTATCTTTCTAAATTTGTAACTTCAATATTGCAATCTCCATTATATTAATTGTAAGAGAGAACGAAAAAGTATCATATTAGTTTTTAACTTGCGACGAGCTTAATTATTTTTAAGTGTTATTAGATTTGATATCAGTTTTTCCACTTATTTTTCGTATAAATTGCTATAAAGTAAAATCCTAAAACGTTGACTGCCATTGGGGTCACCGATGACCGGCGCTATTGAATTCAATGAAATTTCATGTAATATTTAAATTGCACTATTTATGAATTTTCGAACATATTGAATATCTAAATATTGGTCTTAAAAAATAAAGATATGTCGAATATTTATCTATCTATATCTTTAAAGTTTCTGCTTTATAAAGATATGAATTTAATAGAGAAAGTTTCACTTTAATAAAAACGATAAAAGTAGCGAAATTCTGGTGGCTTTCAATGTGTTAATATCGAATCTATTGTCCAGTTAGATTTCAGTTCAGGGAGAAGTAGATTCTGCCAGGGAATTTATAATTCATTGGAGATAGGGTAAAAGGTACAGAAAATAATGAAGAATATTGTGATTCATAATATTATATGTATTGTTACGAATTATCGTAACGAAATTGTCTCCCCTATATTTCATATCGATTACGAAAATGTTAACAACGGATTGCAAATGTTTAGGTATTGATTTAATATTGAGAGTAGAGTTGTCTTTGTGCAAGAAGTTTGGATTCATTAAATTAGAGACGTTATTTTATAATATCTGAGTTATTTAATTATGAAGCGCCGTTACAGTATTTAAGTTGTAAATGGATCTCTAGGATTATTTAAAAAGGTGCCGAATTTATTTGCGTACCTAATAATAAATGTGGAATTAGCACGAGAACCGACAATCCTGTCATGCAACTTCTTCCGTATCCGCCCCAAGTAGAGAAAGTTCTTGATTATTGAACGGAAAAATAGTGGAAACTGACTTTAATAGGACCGAGATACGCTTCCTGCAATTGAGTAATTCGCAGAAGAGATCGCAATGTTTTTATTCCTGATTGAAAAGCCACGAAAGCTCGTCTGCTTTGAAAGGCAAGTCTACCTGGAATCGACGTGTTTGAAAGTCGATTCGATGTCACTCTGTTGGAAATAACTCCAAGACTGGAAAAACATTCGGTGGGTAGAATTCGAGAAGAAAATCGAATTTGAAATTCACGCTCGATTTGAAGCTAAGAGGAGGGGAGATTCAGGAAAAATAATGATCAAGTACTCGGATGAAATACGCTGCTCGAAAATGTTTTGTAGTTCTTCTCCTATCGCATACAAAATTTCAGACAGAATTTATTGAAATCAAACATTTTTAGATATTCGAATTAAAATGAAATAAGAATGAATCTCTTAAAGTTCAAATTTTATTCCGGTAACTCCAAATGCAGACACTGTAAAAATAATAAATTTCAATATTTTATTTTTCCAATAAAAAAGGTCACCCAAAATTTTTCATGATTAAATATACATATCATTGCCAAGTTGATGGAAGGAAATGTGAAAATAATTTGCAAATGCAAAGAGTTAAAAATATATCAAACTAATGAAATAAAAAACGATCTTTTTAAGGAGACAATTGATGTAACTTTCGTAAGACGAGACCAAACTAGAGCTACTGACGTTAAATCTGTTACATTGCAATACATTAAATAAATATTTCGAAAAAGGAGAATTGAAGTTAAGAAATCAGTTAAATATCTGTTATATGAGCTCGAAGATTTAAAAAAAAAATGTGAATCAATAATTCTGACACGTTTAGCAGTTCCACTGTCAATGTACGAAGAATGAGTGCCAAAAGTGTTTAAATGCTAGAAATAACTCAACGTTAGAATATGATGAGATATTTTGGACTTCAGTTCTTTGTCTTTCGTTGATTGCTCATCACACTGTGCGACCATTGGTCCATCGTTAACAGCGATACAAAAGCGAATGGGAGATGTCGCACAGGTGGAAGAAAAGAAAAAACACAAACGAAAGATTGCCACCGAATTCTCTCATAAATATTTAGATTTTCCATGGTACTTTCTGTTATTTATTACATCGCCGAGCTGGCGGACAAAGAGGAGGTCCGCAAGAGGTGACTAAGCGGCAATATTGTGGCGCCTCGCCGTTGGCAGTACGCCATGCGAATCTATTATAAATCTGGCTTCGTAGACTCAACCAAGCATCACAGACCTTAACCTTAGTGCAAAGGTGTGCAACGTGCATGGACAGTCTCTGGAAAAAGTCGTAAATTTGCATTCTGCCAACGCAGTACCACTGCCAACGTTTGCCCATGTAATAAAATATACCACATTTTTTATTTATAAAATAACTGTGCGGTGCAAAGTTCTCGTAGGAAGTCGATGCCATCGAGAAATGTTATTTCTGGTCGTTTGATATTAACCATGCGGTGAAACGGGTAGATTAATCTTCGAAAGATAGGAAAAATTAGAAATTTCAACGTGTCAATTGACATAATTTTTCGAGATTTCTTCTTTGAAAATATTCACTGTAACAAAATTGTCAATTTCTGAATAATTCTTAGATCGCTATATTTCTTGTTGACGATTTAACACTAGATTTACCAGCCTGAAATCTATTATATTTAAATATGTACCTTAAAGCAAGGAAAATTAAGACGTGGAAAAGATGATAGATTCGGTAATTTATGTTTTATACGATGGATGAAGAATATTTTTTCTACGGCTCCCTCATAAACCAGTAGAATTTTTTGAAAAAATTGTGTACCAGTCATTTAGACTGGCTTGGTAAATCTAGTGTTAAATATTATGAATTAAAATTTATATATCTCTGGTAAAAAATAAGTTTATGCTATTTTGAAAAAAAGAAACTGTTTAGGAAGTAGGCATTTGTTAATTTTTAGACATTATTGACTTTCTTTCATTCGTATTCTCTACGAGTAAATAATAATTTCAGAAGTTTCTATTTAAAGTTGTTTTTCAATTCGAATACGTATCATCTATTTTGCAAATGTCGAATGAAGATGCCTTTTATTGAAAAAGTTACAACTACAGTATTATTAAATATTTAATCGTGAAGTTTCCAAAGTTCAAGTCGTGAATTTCCAATTACCAAAAACCGCGATCGAAGCAAGCGCACACCGAGTAAACGTGTACTCCTTGCCTTAAATGATAAACGAGTTGTACGAAGTAATTAATGACGGCAATTAATTATACCAATGGGAGCGTATTTGGCTTGGAAAAGTAATGTATCTAGAAACGAAGCGCTGACAACCGGGCACGTTCGATGAATCTCTTTTACGGCCAATAAATACTTCCATCGGAATCGATTCGCGGAAGCTAAATAAATAAACGATGCGCAAACTCGATGCGAATGTCGACGGGTCCCAAACGAATCTTAACACGTTTTCGTGCTTACGACAATTTCGCGTGACTTCCAATTTAAACCACGCATGTCACTGATGACCCACAGCGCAGGATTTCCCTTTGCTTTATAACACTTTACACATTACCTGGCTATCAAAAGTAACATTTCCCATCTAAAAGATAATTTCGCAAAAATTACTATGCGTTTTCAACCAGTATTTAATTATATTTAATCCATTTCACGCGAAATTGACTTGCCAAGTAGCGTCATTATGCATGGTTGCGTGAAGGTCAATGAATTTGTCAAAAAGTTAAATTGAGTTTGTTTATATTAATGTGAAATATAATATTTATGTGTTGAATGTAATTAATTGAAAAAAGTTTCGAATTTGCACTAGCTTTCAACGTTTTATGTTTGTGGATGGAGGAAAATTGCGATGGAAATTTGAAAACTGAATGTATTACTTCGGTTAAAGTGAAGGATTTGTTGGTTATAGTATAAAGTATTAAGCATTAAATTTAATAAGGTATATATAATTATAGATCTTTGCTCCTAATCAAAGTTTGTCTAAATATATCCTGTTTGTATGATCCATTTGGGGGGAAGTAAAATATTGGCAACTAATTTGCCTAGAACATACTTTAAGGCTTCTCGTTCTGAACTACTTTCTTCTATTTATAATTAGGTAACTAAAGTTAATTACGTGATGTACTCTACTTTATTACATATTTATTTTGCTTAATAATACGGCAATTAATAGTATGGAAATATACTTTAACTTCAAGTGTGTTCACAAATGCCCTAAACCACAGAATGGCGTCCGTCATTAATGATTTTTGTTACATGGAACATGTCAAAGTTTCTAATGCGATGACGTTCCTTTGTTGGATGTTTTGTAACGCAGATTTGAACATACAAAGGTGACAGAAAGCAGGTCGAAAGGCATCTCGAGCACGTTTGTATTTCCATGGTGAATGTTTGATTCGGCTGAGCCGTGACACATTTGTATTGGATTAATTCGGCGCACAGCTTCGAGTTGCGTTACATGCATTAATCATGAACTATTGTTCGATCATTTACATGAAGAGATGAAAAGTCGATGTGAAGTCCATGCTTATTTTTAATCCTTAACTATTGAATATAATTTTTAATTTCAAAATATGGCTGAATTTAACATAATTAGATAATTGTGTTCCAATTATATTTATTTTCGCCTGAGTATCAATTTCAATAAGACAATTTATTTATTCTCAATTTAATAGATACATGTCGGTCTAGTAATTTCTAATCTACTCGTCCAATCGGAATATTTCAAAAAAGTTTGATATTGCTTTGATCCTAGATTTCTGTGATATCTGCTCACACAATTTTAATCTTCTTTGGTCAACTTGGAATTAATTTTTTAACTTCCCAAATTATATTTCCATTCATGAAAGTCACAAGCTTTCGTTACAAATCATATTTATTATTTAAAATTTGTCAAAATGTTACGATACCAGCGTCCTTCACACACAAAGAATTCGGACTACACAAAGTTAACAAATATTAATTGTAGTTGTTTGATTTATTTTTTATTACACTTTTCACAATGATATACATTGAAACTGCAACGTTTGAGTTATAAAAGTGCATAAAATTGTACTGGTAGCGGGTAGAAAGTGTAAAGAAAGAAGGTCCCCCGGGCAGCAGAAATTGGACACTCAGCTAAGGGAGGCTATTATGTGGGTAAACCCAAGAAGACGGATCCTCCTCAAATATCCATCGATATAGGATTTTCTTCTTCAAGCACTAGTGCTCCATCTTAAAAACCTGTCTGCAGTTACTTTGCTCCTCTAAGAAAGAGTTGTCTCTGACCGTAATGCATGAAAACTATAATACACTTAAATATTACAATCTAAATTGAACAATTAATTGATAGTAAATCCATTTTGTAGTATTTAATCGTTACTAAGCAATATGCCGCTGGGTGCGTAACTATTTTTATCTTTAACCCATTAAGTATCTTCCAATGTCTTATTTTTGGGACACATTTTCACTTGTTTATTCTACTTGCTTACAATTAGTATGAATCTCATTATACACTTAATTTAATTTTCCTTTTGAATTTTTTAATTGTGGCAAGTGATGGATTAATGTTTCTATTCCACAAAGATATGATTCTAGTAGAAAAAGCTTCAGTTTAGTAGAAGTAGTAAAACCAGCAAAAGGAACAAAAGAGAATTTTTTACCATAAAAACGTGAATATCCTCTTAATTTGAGATATTTTTATTTAGAATAGGCAATCGGTCATTTCATCCGGTTTAGTATAGTGCGACAACGTAAAGATGACTAGACAAAAGAATGCAAGTCTAATTCGTGGAGGGGTTAGTCATGTCGCATTTATTCAGCCAAATAAGTAGAAATTGGGAATGGCTACAGTTACACGGAGTGTTTACTTCAGGAGGCTGGATTTTTGAATTTCAAAAATAAGTTAACTGGAACAGCCGCTTCAAAACGAGAGATTCCGCCACTCCTTAGCCATCTTTCAGTTGTCGGACTGTACCTTCCCGAGTCGAAAAGTCCAGCCTAAAAAGAAACTTCAAATCCTAGATTCTTTTGATCTCTCATTTGCCGCTTAATTGTGTATACCATTTTGAACCTAAAAATCCTCAACTAGTGTGTCTACGCGCCTCAAAGTCCTGTAAATATGATTTTTAGGATTTATATGGACTGATCAGGTAAAATTTTTATTCCAATTTAATCTGACATCCCCTAAAAATATTTCAGAAGTTCCAAGTCTGTCGACTCATATTCTAAAAATAGGGCTTTCAGGAGCAAGTTGGAATTAAATTATCATTTTATTCCATATAAATTCTAAATCTCCTAAACCAAATTAATTTTTAGTATATCGCGAATTTTTTTAGACCTCGATCATTTCACTCCAATTCCAATCCAATTCTAAAGCTCCTCATTACAGAATGCTGAGGATTATTTTGGGCTGTATGAAGCCTAAATTGCTCCTAAACTAGGTAAAAGTGGCAAAAAGTAACAAGTGTAGGGCGATTGTGGAATTCAAATTTGCATTCTTTTATATGTAACATATTTTTCCATATTCAACCTAAATATCCTAAGTTATTTGGTAATTTAGGAGGATTTTGGGCTGAAATTTTCGACTCGAGTTAGTGTTGAGAATGTTGAGAGTTGCGGGTCAAAATCAATTCCCACTTCTAACATCGTGAATGTCACAAAGGGTAAGAAATAAAAGAGAGAGGTGAAAAAAAATACAAGGATGGTAAGGATCGTAGAAATGGAAAACATCGCATTTATTTACGACCCACTTACCGGTGAGATAGTACGTTAAGAAATAGCACGTAAGGTTCCGACAGGGGCGAATAGAACTCCGAAGGATTGCGTCTGTCTTTGCGCGGGATATTCGAGTATTAGCGGAAGAAATGTTTGCATTATGCATGTGGTACATTTGGTGGCGGCACCGTATTTTTATTTATACTTTATCGTATTTCTGTATTTTCCTCGGTCTTAGCGAGTGAACGTTGCTTTTCGATGATATGACAATTTTATTTGATGCAGATGATGTTTACTGGCAATGTTTATACACTAGGCAGATGCAAAATGTTTACATGGATTTATTGCGACGAATACCGTGGGTTTACTGATAACTGGAGATATTGAATTTTAATGAAATTTCTGTGAGCTTAAAACGATCATATTTATGAAACTTGACGTCGTTCAATGTGGTGGTAGTTGTATATTGTTGATTTGATTTAAAAAGCGACAGCATTAAGTTGATTTTAGCTTGAAACTCGAAACGTAATTATTATATTTCAATTGCATATTAAATAATCCTATATATAACTTTTAGAGATTGTTGTGCTTTACAATTATCGACATAAATCTCGAGCAAGTTATCTTTTAGCATTTTCGACGTCCATCTGGCAAATTATTAATTATTAAATGAATCAATACCATTTCTTGCATCATCGACCATGTCGACCCCATTTTAACAATAAATAATGTATTTTTCCCAAAATTTATTCCCCTATATAAATAGTATATTTAAAGAAATAGAAATATTAACAAATTTTAGATAGTCACATTAGAGTAAATTTTCTTAATGCAAAAAGACAAGGAATGAAGGTGTATTTTTAATTTTTATTTGTCAGAGATCATTGCGGTGTCCGTGACATGCACTTTGCATTTTATGGATTGGTGAAATCCTGAGTACAGCGTGCACTTGGTCCGATAAAAATGTTTCGCAGCTCGGAAATGCATCTTCCACGTACTCGATGGAGCACCTTTTACAAGGAGACGAAATATTTCTGTCTATTCTTGCGTGAAATTCCGTCGTACTGACAGATGTTCTTAAAAAGGGGATCTGTTAGGAATATGTTTCCGTGAATGGGATATGTTTCGACGTAATCGAACTATCGATATTCCGCGATAGGCGACATTACCTCTTGCTTTTTCGCGAACGTTTGCATAGTTTTATTTCAACCGTACAGGATATACCGAAGAAACATTTGAGTCCGTTAAAATACTGCTGTTTTTAGTTCGAATTCGAAGGACTTGTAAAATTCAAACTGCGTTGGCGAAAGTAAGATTGATTTCTATGCATAGTATATGCATTGTTTTAAAATTTTAACATTGCGATTTTTAAAAAATATTTTAGTCTTCTATTATAAAAAATTTGTTTCTACCATTTTTCAAAGTTCATTTTTTTCTGGGGACGTAAAAGCTTATTTTATTGTATCAGGTATAAAATAATTTCTGATTAAGAATTCCTATTTAAATTATTTATTATAATTCACCAATGAAATTGAGTTGAATATGTATCCATTATCATTCACAAATTACCGTTCGTTTTAATCAGCTTGTAATCCCATTTCGTGTCGATGTAAAAGCAAACTCGAAAATTGTAAATAATTACAGATAAGTGCGGCACAAAGTAATTGTTTTGCTTAGATTTCGGTTATAACAATTTCTACAAAATGATAATTAGTAGACTTCTTCATTATTGAATACTCATTTCTATCTCATGGTACAATAATAATAATTACAGAAAAAATATTTCACTTAAAATCTGAAGTCATTGTAAAATTGAAAGAAAATCTATAGAAATTTAGCTACGGTGAAGAGTCACGTTTATAGCTTGATAGAAAACTCCAAAGGGTTAAAAGTGCATTCTTCCTCGGAATATGTGAAATACCTCGTATAACATGATATTTATTGCTTGCATTTTTACAGAAAGTCAATAATACCTTAAGATGTATACAGACGATGTTGCATAAAATTTTAATCGCATTTTCCTGGCAAGCATAGTTGAACTTAACGACCACACTTCGTCGTTTTACTGAAGATTTTCAACGATAAGCAAAACGTCCATTACGTTATACAGAATAATCCGTGTGATATTATATTTATTGTTTTCTTCCTCCACAGAAAACTAATAAAACGGTAAGATACGATGTTTCGTAAAATTTCAACAGTGTTTTATTGGAAAGCACAGTTGCAATGAATGTCTGGATATCGTTGTTCAAAAAGTCCCAACGACATCCTTGAAAACGTTCGAAAAGTAACGATAAATGTAATTTTAATGAGATTTACCCTGCTCGATTCATAGGAAATATGCAGGAAAATCCACCGGGGAGAAGTAAATCGGTTAGCAAATACAAAATTAGTCCGCCAAATAGGTGAGACGAGGACATTCAAATCCCAAGTGCAATTTCAGCTCTGAGGATCGCGAATCACAAGTGACTCCGACTCTCCTCCGAGATTTCAGCTCGAATAAACTTGTATCGTGGAGAAATTTAATCAAGTAGCGTTAACACATTGGGATTGTAAAAATATATGTTTAAAAAAAAGCACCAGATGGATAGAGTTATTTAAAGTTTTAAATATTGTGATAAATACTATTAACACATAAGGGAAAAGCAAATGTAAAATAAATGTAGAAATATTTTCATTGTAAATTGCGGTTAATTAGGTGCTTGTTTAAATGAAATATATCTATCTACTTCGACTAATAATTAATACGCTCATCGTGGCCATTTTTGATTTTTAAGGAAAATAAAAAATTGAGGCTTTTGAACTAAACTGACAAAGTAAACAGCAAAAGATCTCATCTCAGCAAGCAATGTTCGCCTTTTCATTTTTTATCAATCACCTTCAAATATATTGGTACATTTTCTTTAAACATAATTTCTAAAAAAAAATAGTTAAAAATTATTTAGTAATGCTTAAAAATCAAAAGGAGGTCATTGCACGCCCCATTAACTCAGGTCCACGTATCACACACAAGAATATACGCTAATATTCATAAAACAGTTTCTCTTCCTCCGTACTATTCCATAAAATACAAGTTTCACATAAAATTACATTTACCCTTAATTTATTGGAGCCGTTAATTTCCTCAAAACAAAAGGTAAGCACGAGCAAGTGAAATATTCAAAGTCTGAAGCGTTCTCGTCTATTCCAACCACAAAGGATCAAAGTAATACCCTCCGACTCACATTCACGGTGTACAATAGATAATTAACAAATTAATTAACGAGCAGACACGCAGTTGAGACAGCAAAGAGAAAACTGACGGACGATGAAAGGTAAAGACGTTCAAAGCCGCTACACTTTCATGATAAACACAATTCCTTGGTATAATCACAGGCCCAGGATAAGTACCTAACGTAATATCGCCGTTATGAGGATCATTTCCTTCTTTAATGTCCACGCTGACGCCACCTTGACGCCACACTAAGGATCTTAATATCCTTTGGATGCAATAAATGAGCATTAACATTTATTACCTCGCACCAATAAATTGTAGTTGCGAAAATTGTGTTGACGGTTTTATTTCTCGCCTGATGCTAATGTCATTATTTTCGCTCGATAAAATTGGATTAACGCTTTCGTGCTGCTTTTTATGTAGGTTCCCGTAATAAATACCTTGCAACTATTGAATGTTCCTTATCAGTCTTTTAAAGTGAACATTACCTTTTGTTATTGAATTGAATACGATATTGCCGTATACCTTTGATTATTTTATAATGTAGCGAAGACAGAAGCATTCATGTAGATTTCTGAGTAAGAATATGCTGCATGAATTTATTTTGAAAGATACACTGCAAAACCAAGTGTGTTATTTTAAAACACATAAACGTATTATTTCCTTGTAGTCACTTTTTAGACGTTTCCCGGTGTGTTATTATTTAACACAGTACATGTGTGTTACTTTGAAGCATGTAGGTGTGTTATTTTAAAATATAAATATAACACACATGTACTGTGTTAAATAATAACACACCGGGAAACGTCTAAAAAGTGACTACAAGGAAATAATACGTTTATGTGTTTTAAAATAACACACTTGGATTTGCAGTGTAGTTTCTAACTCTTTTTTCAACGTAAAAGCAATATTTCAACTACGATTATTAAAATAGCCAGAACTAACGTGCATGGTGGTTCTTACTGACTCTTATGTTACGGTAAATATGATTAACCAGTTAACTGTGGCGAAAATCTCTTTTGAGTTTTCTGTCACGAAGATCGAGAGATGAGCATAAATCTATATCAAATTATTTATACCCTTTAGTTATTCGTTTTACTTCGGCATGGCCTCAAAATATTACAAACATCTTGAAATTTACGAATATAGTTTAGTTTTCGTCAAAATTACAATTTAAATAACCAGTAGTAGCTTTTACGCATGACTGGTTAATCCGATGATTATGTGTAATCATTAGACTGCGGATGTTTATGCAAATTTCGAGTTTCACAAATGCAGGTGAGACAGGAAAACCTATCTAGGGAGTTATTGCACTTAATAAATATTACAACAAATACCATACTTTGAATATTTTAGATATATTTTTATATTATGTTCTTTTTGTATATTTTAGCTGTATTTAATTTGTCATAAATGCATAAAAATCCGCAGTCTAGTAATCATCACCAAATTTAGTAAGTGTGATGAATTCTTGAACATTTATCAAATTAACCGGCGAGTTTGAGTTACATCGGGCTTCTGCCCTTCAGGGACCAGTCAACCTCATATAAGAATGCCCTTCCCGTTTTCCACAGTGTTTCAAATTTGAAATCACTATAAAAATTGACCAACTCTTCTCTCATTCTATAAAACACATCTCCACAAAGGGTAACAATATTGTTCATCTTTCATCCTCCTTGCAGTCACAAACATTTTCGAATTAACACCAAAGAAACGATAGAACTTTGAGCAAAGACTGCAAGTTTCTCGTAAGGAAAACGAAGCTTTTCGCCGGATAGGTGAAATCCTTTTCGAAAGCAAGGTGAGCTCGAGTGGAATTGTTTCCTCGCGTTTGTGAAACGACACTGCATCATGTTCCCTTATCTCGTGTCGGTCATCTATTCCTTATCTTGAATCAGTCATCTGGACTTAGTCGCAGGGACCACAAGCACGAGTAGAATGCTACATGGGAATCGGATTAGCAGCCGGCGAGACGGTAAGAGCAATTTCCGTGATTGTATCTCTACACGAGGGAGGGCACGAGATAGTGATATGCCTCTTGCAGTGGGTTGTTTCCCAACGACGGAGCACCATGGTGTTAATTACGTGCAATTGTCTGTTAAACTAAGTCGTGCCGTACGGTTAAGTGTGCCGAAGTTATCGTTTCGCGGTTTTCATCTAATTGATTTATCTACGACCATGCTTTCAGTTTCGTTAATTGATGGGAGGTTGAATTATCACGAAGTAGGCCACCTCGTGAAGTGTTCTCTTAGTAGAATTTCTTAATTGATGCGAATATGAGGTGAAATATTTCTGCCATAAGAATAGGTTTATCTTTGGGATGGGTAATTTCAATTGTGGGGTGAAGAATCGAATGTGAATATTATTGATTTTGTGTGTGATATATAAAAACAGAATTTGTGTAGCTTAAAGTTTTCTCTTAACACTAGATTTACGGGTGTTGCTACACCTATTTTTCTGAAGCGAGACTATTTGACTCATACAAGAAAATTGAAGTCTTTTGTAAAGAAAATAGTTCCAAATCAATTTAAATGCAAGATTTATTATTAAAAAAAATTAACTAATCAATGTATTAAACGTATAGTGATCAAATTTTGAGTGAGCCAAATTGGCTCCGTAAATCTAGTGTTAACGATGCAGACTTGGTGAAAGGTGTAATTTGTAATGAAAATTTAGTAAATATTGTATTAATGTTTCTTAGATTGTGTAAAGTGTCTAATGACTAATTATTATTATTTTATTAAATTTGTTTTTAAAGTTAGACATATTCAATAGAGTTGACTGTGATTTGTGTAAGGAAAGTTTCTTCCAAATGCAACACCTAATTTTCAAAACTGGTATTTTATATTGAAAATATCTTGCGGTGTTTGCATAGCGGTATCAATTTTAATAACTACCCGGGTCTATTGTTAACGTGTCAATTGAGTTTCATGATTTCCAAGTGGAAATTAGCATTCGGCGTGTTGTTTCTACATTAATTTCAACCGACCAATTGAGTGCAGAAATTGCAAATTATACCCGTAATAATGAGCACAACTTGTGCAATTTTATTGTGAATCTATTTCCAACTTCTCGTAGCTAAATAAACCTGACAATAACCCGACAGCCTGTATATACTTATAACGAAATTTATGCAAAATCGATAGAATTATCGCAAGCACATACTTCAACAATACCAACCAACTAGTTCACTGACTTACACTACTAATTAAACATATACACGTCACTTTGATGCTTGTTAACTCTGTTTGCAAAATCACATTAGCGTACCAAAGTTTCTATCCAATATCTTCGATCCTTACTAAAATCACTTAGTAACTAAATAAATTATCCAAAACCAGAAACACCATCTCCCTGTAATTTTAAATTATATTGTTTCGCCGCACGACATTATTAACACTAGAACTACCAAACCAGTCAAAATGACTGGTACACAATTTTTTCAAAAAATTCTCCAAGTTAACATAAGAGTCATAGAATAAATATTCCACGTCTATATCAATAAACATAAATCACCCAATCGATCAAATTTTCCGCCACATGATTCCCCCTTTTTCAAAGTATTTATTTAATTTATTAAAATATGATAGATTTGAGGCCGGTAGTTCTAGTGTTAATTGACAAAAAATCCTTTATCAAAAATATTGGAAAATTAATTTCATTCAACTCACTACAAAATTGACAAACTAATTCATACCACACAGGGTTAAATTCCAAAGTTTCTTCCCTGCCATATCAACCAATACAACTACTACTATCATAATGAAAATCTGTATTTATCCACCCGTTGATAATATTACAAAATTAATTCCAATTAATTGCCAACAACCAGAAAAAAAAAATGATTCCAACGACAAACTGTTAAATCATCCCCCTTCTCCAATTAGTCTCTTCCATAAGACTTCACCTAGTTCATCAACCCAGAATTATATGCAATCTCTCACGCCCAAGTTTTCATCCCCAGCATCTCGATTGTCTATCGAATTGTCTATCGTTAAATGCATTGTAATACGCTTGAGTAAAATGACCCGGCTGTACTCCATCCTAGCGTCATAATCCTCGAAGTTAACTCAGCTCGGTCTAAGGTGCAACGCCGTGTCTACTCGCAGATTCACCCCGGGGGAATCGGATTAACAGTCAGAGAAACGGTAAGTGCAATTTCCGCGATAGTATCTACCGAGGAGAGGAGTATACACGAGAATCCAACCGATACACACCGGCCTCCACCCGCAACGACGAGGCTGGCCCGGTGTTAATTACGTGCAATTGTCTACGAGATCAGCGGGCTCTATTTCCCCTCCTACCTTCATCGTGCCACTTGCTAAAGCTTCCGTGCAACAAGCCTGCTACTATACGCTAACAATAATTATCACGCTCGTGTTAACGCATCGCCGTGATCACGGAATACTGGATTGTGCTTGGTTAGCCTTTCGACTGGCTTATACGATACAATGTCCACGGATTAAATTAGTACGAGTCTCAACCGCTAAGTAGCTGCGATGATCCCTAGAATGGTAGTGGTGATTTGCGTGATTGCTCCTTGGAAACTGATTTGAAATTAAATTTCTCAGGATACTGAAATTGATTCGGGTGCCAAGAAAGGAAAATTCTTCTTCTACGTTAACAAACTTACTATATTTCAATGATCACCTTTTTTTATCACTTGATTTCTCTTTTTCTGAAGCACTTATTTTGTATGTTTAAACGTAGTAGATATTACGATGGTAGCTTTACCATTTTATTAGAAAATTCTTGATGATTCTAATGCTACTGCTCTTTTATTTTTTTTATTTTTATTTCGTTAAGTGGAAATGATTTTATCGTTCACTTGTATGTCCCTTGTTACTCGTTTTCTTTTAGAATATTTATTTATTTATGTGTGAATCAGCGAGTTAATATTATACTATCATTGTTACACTATATTATCATTTATATCGCTGAAGGAAATAAATTTTTGTCAGGTAAGAATTTTACTGATATTAGTGATATTGTTTTTTAATTAAATGAGAACAGGCTGAGAAAGTCTGTGGTAGATGTTAGGAAATATCTATGGGCGATTGTTATACGGTTTTGACATTTATGGTGTTGGAATATTTGTCCGATTTAAGCTATGAACTGTTGAATATTTAGCAATTTTTATTTTTCACGTTCGTGTTTTAAAACGACGAGTTTTTAGCGGTGCAGATTTTCCGCCGATGTAAGCGGTAAAACAAAACCCGCTCAGATTTCATGTTGATAGACGGGCTAAGCTTAAAAAAGAATTTCTGTCGTGATTTTTATATCGAATTGTTTTTCAATATTTTATCCGAGTCAAACGAGTAGCTCGCATTATTAGTTCAATTATATTTAATACAATTGCACCAGTGCAACATACAAGTATTAGTTTTTGTTTCTTTTTTGAACAAAAGAAAGTCATTTTTACTAATTGCACTGAGGATTTTTTTCGTCGTTTATGAGATTTATAGAGTGACAGGTGTAGAAGTTGCAAAAGCTATTTTAATGTTAAATAATTAAGGTTGGGAAAATATTAAATTCTGAAATATAGAAAATAAATTCGATGTATGTAAATGATAGACGATGTCCAGCCAGATTGGATGTAAAATTGCAAAGGATTAACGTTGTACACACACAGTTGTCTGTGTGATGCAAAATGATTTGCTCATTAATGGGCCGCTCATTAACTTAAATGAGTATGGCGCGCCTGCATCGAAATGTGTCGCGACATATTTCAGTTTTTCGTCGAAAATAGGACATTTATATAAAATCTAATGTTAAATATTATTAATCTTGGAAATCTCTTGTTCGAAAAATGTATTAGTAGATACTTCCAATATTAGATACTATTAATTCATGTTGCATCATTGATCATCGATCATTAATCGTATTGTCAAATATGCATCAACGTTCCAAAGAATATTTGCTTTGAAACTTGAAAAAACTTTTTCATTGTCTAAAAATTCATTGTAAGAATAAATCAATCTTTCTTAGCTTGCACATGTAAAGTTAGCCGTATATTCGTTCAAGATTTATATTTTATTAAAATTAAAAGGATATCGAAAGCATGGGAGATTCAGAATCGGAATATATTTAACGAATTTCAGTACAGATAATTAGATTAACTAATTATTATTCGAACATGCACAGTACTTCGCCACTATTTAGAAATATTACACGTTGTGCCGATGACTCGTGCGTCTGGTATCTTAGAATGAAAAAAATTCATGCACATGTGCTTTAAAAGAGTCGTTAGTATGATATCACCACCCATAAAAAAAGTGGTCGTTCATCACCAATGGCGACGAAAACGGATTGTAAAAATCACACGCACATGTCCTTGTTATTATGGTAATCTACATTTTATAAATTTTCATTTAACACATCCCTTCGTACGATATTTAATTAATAATTTTTATATTTGTTAACAACGTTTGCTACGTTCGCAACGTTTGTTCAAAATTCAATGTGTTTCGAGCAACACTGAAAAAGTATTACGTAAACATACCAACAGCCAGATTTATTAAAAAGTTGCACCAAAAATCTGAAACGTGAGGGAAACAAAATCTTGTACACGTTTGCATTCCAAATTTTGTGTGTTATCAAATTCATCATCGTCGATTTCATCTGGTCGATTTTATTTAATAAATTATGTAAACTTTCTTCACTTAACTTATTGATAAATTAAAAATCCCTAACTTTCGTATTTGATTTTCCAACAAGTTTCATGCGTTACAATATCAGATACCTTTTTTCGCTATTTCCTCTTGTGCTTTGTATTATTTTTTAACACTACTTCTACTAAAGTTTTACAATACCTATTTCGACCAAAGATATCTTTTAAGATCTTGAATCCAATTATTTAGAGAATAATTACCGGTTAGTACTTTTTATTCCTTTAGAAAATTACTGTTTAACAATATAACTTTTCCTAAGATTAACATTAAATCTACTAACTCCATTATTGGCAAAGTTCTTGCAAAGTATATTAAGTTTCTCTTCAACAAAAAAAGGAAGTATAATAAATCAGAATAAAATAAAAAAATCAACACCATACTTTGTCCTCTGATCAACAAAAGGACTTTCGTCATTTTTCCAATGCATTTCCTCCATGTAATTGACTTCTTTGCCCGGCGCTACCTCTGAATCTCCGCACAGCCTTTATTGCACGTATGTGCATCGAGCTTTCCAACAATTGGCGAGGTTTCGCGCACATGTCAAACACGTCGTAGACGCGCGAGATTTCTTACGGTGCGGGTGCACCTTTTCAAGAAAACGGGAACTAGAGCTCGCAATGAAAAGGGTCAAGATGGATGTGGAACAGGCAGTCGTCGTAGGAAGAACAGAGTGGTAGGTGGCTGCCGGGAAAAAGATGCCTCGCGACATGGAAAATGCTGGGGATAAAGAATTCCCGTCGAGCTAGGCTCGCGAGAGTAGGGTATGTCTTTCACCGGCAGGAGTGGCCGGAACTTAATTACTCCGACGCTTCACCGTGCCGGTGTGATCATTACCAAAACGTAATTAAAATCTCGCGTCGTCCGACAAATTAATTTCACGGATAACAGATTCCGATGGACGGGTATGTACGGTCGGTCACTCGGAAAGTTTTTAACCAGCCGAAGTGTGTGATCGATTAATTAATTCCCTTTTACGTATGGAATACTCGGATCCACTGACCGCACCGGTGGGATCATTAGTAGCGATACGATTTCTACGGTCGTAATGGCTGATATGTCGATGATATTTACGTAATGCGTGATATTTTGTGATTTCTGATTGAAATTTAATTAAATGTCGTTTCTTTAATTTACGGTGCTGCGGTATTATGGCTTTTCGTTTTGCACAGTGCCAGTTTTGATTTTACGTTGGACTCGTTTAGCAGTAGATGCACCGGTGTTAAATCTGCTATATTTAAATATACTAAATAAATGTAACAGCTAACGGTAAAGATCTGCTATTTGCAATCGTGTCTTTTTGTGGAATGAACAAAGTAAAAAGTTAATACATTTCACAAGAACTGTGAAAATAATAGAGCGTTAAAGTGTCCGCAAATAGTTTTTATACGACACGTTAATTCCTTTTGTCGGATTTTAATGAAATCTTTGCCGGCAGAAGGAGAATTTTCCAACTTAATTTATATTTGAATTTGGACTGACATTGCTTCATTTATATTGAAACGAAACCGTTTGCTTTTCACGTCATTGTACTCCGTTGTAACGTTAAACGACCCAATTGGAGAGTTAATGACTTATCTTAATTAGCTATTTCGTTGCAGTCATTCCACTAAAGGAATCTCGCGTTTGTTGAAATAAGGAACACGTAAGGTGAGAACACGAATTTTCTGCATCTCTAAAAGAAACGTGAGTGGAATGAAAATATTCTCGAATGTTTAATTTCAAGTTACTTCGAGGAGAATGGCGACCAAGCGTGTGCAGCCACTCAAACGATATGGCAGATACACTTTTAGTTTCAGGGACGTCTAAAAGGATCTTCACATTCTTTGTACTAAAGTGCGAATGTCTGGTTTTGTTAAAAGTAAATCCGTTAAGTAAGCATGGCATTATTAAGAATCTCCGTTTCTTTATACCTTCGATAAATAAACGCTACGTTTGAGAAATTGGGAAACTAAAGTGACTTACAGTCAAATGAAACAGTTCATCTGACAGTGAAATTTAAAAATATTTAATTGATAACATTGTAAGTAAAAAAATTGGGGATAACCCATTAAGGACCAAGCATTGAAATGAAGAATGAAATTTATAATTAGTTTTTGGGTTACATAATGTTGCGTTAACGCAACTTTGGGCTTACGTGGTATCTTATAGTGCATAAATTAAGACTTTGGTATGTTCTGTTACTATGACATAGGTTAAAATATAAATTAAACCGATTCCACGACAAAAATTAGAAATGAAATGTTGCGTTAACGCAACTTTGGGCCTTAATAGGTTAAATATCATTACAGTTTCTTCGATCCTTTTTAATGAACATCACATAATAGTCAACTTTATCTGTGCAACGAAGAAATTTCAAAGTATGAATGAAGATTGCTCTGTAAAATTGCTACTGCGCTTTTATTAAATTCACCTGTGCCCGCACGAGAATCTAGAATACTTCGAGCAAAAGTGCCTCAAGGTATACGTTTTATTTACATGAAGAGATTTAAGCCTCTGATGTAAATAGCTACGTACGTATATTTCTCGTGCTGATATGTCGTGTACGCGAAACTTCATAAAAGCAGAACCACGATTGTAAAAAATTATGCGAATTCAACAAAGCGACGCAACCCGCAAAACCAGTTTCGGGCCATCAAACTTTCGCGAAATTTCACTTAATTCTCGGCGAGCTTTCGTGGTAATAAGTGTAGGTAGAATTTTATGAATTTGCAGGATAGGAAGGTTCGTTACTCTTTCTCGCAAATATTTGCCCAACTATACACCTCTTTTTGCATTTTGTAGATGTACGACGAATTTTTTTTTCTTTTTTTGGCAAAATCCATTCCCGTCTTTGAGAAAGCATTAACGAACGAAAAGATATCGTAATTAATGTCAGCAAGGTATTTACCCATGTTTTTTTTCATTTTACGGATACATGGCAGGCTTTTTTGATGTTCGTTTCAATCTTTGAGGCGAGATTAGCGAACGAAGAAATTCGTAATTAATACTTTCAAATATTTGTGGATAATTTTTGCAAATAATTTTCAATGTAGAGAAAATTTTGTTAGAAATATATTTCTTTGAGGGGAGAACATTTGTATTAAAATTTTTCACGTTGAAAATTCGAGAAATAATAACGAATGTTGGGTGGAATGTAGGAATAATTTGTACGTTTTGATTTTTAAAAAATAATCCATAATTAATAAAATGTTATTAATTATTGTACGTTAACGGAAATATTAGTTTGGCGATGAAAATTCCAAAACATGAAATTAAGGCAGGTACTTAATTTCTTCGTGCATTTCCATTTAAATAACTGCACAGTAATTGGCAATTATCGTAAAATATTGCACTCGTAAATTTGTCAGATATCGACGAGAAATTGTCTCTATACGTGCCATTCGTTTTTATTTCATAATTAGTAGGTACTTACGTCATACGTAGCAAGAAAAGTGGCAAAACTTTATGGAGTCGTTATGTGTCTCTTACCTTTGCATTAAATGCAATTAACACTCACATCCTACTTTACTTTGAAAAACAAATTAAATAATATGTCCAATAAGCAGTAAACGTTATATCAAAGTGTTTCTTTGAATCAATGAATTAATTACATTTAATATGGCTCGTATATTTATCATACTTGTTACTTTTTGTTGCTCCATCGATTAATGTCAGTTATTATTCTTTCTTGTTATTTTAACTTTACACCTAGGCAATTAACAACGGCGAGATTAAATAAGAGATTCATTAACAGTGGTTCAGTCTCGTAATATTTTCTATTACGCCTGGAAGAAGCACTTTCTAAAAATACTATAAAACATTTCTAGTAATTTTACCCAACATAGTGTCTACATTTTACGTGTTTAAATTATGCAATGATTAATTAAATCTCTATAACTCAATGCTTCTGCCGTACTTGAAAATTAATAAGAAGAATCTGCAACTTTGGGGAATAAGTACTCTACAATACTCTATTGAACGGTTTGTCTCGGAAAATTGAAAAAGAAGTTACTTTTGCGTCACTTTAAAGTAGAAATGAATTAGTCTATGAATATTGAGTAGTGTCATAAGTACACAGCTTATCGGTCTAAAAGCAAGATTGATCATTCTTTCCGAATTGCGACTAATTTATCAGTGAACCAAAAGATTCATTATCTTGAATAAATTATAAATACGGTCTAAAAAATTACTAAGTTACCCCACTCAACAAATGACATGCCTCAAACAAATTCTTCATTTTTTGTACGACATACCACTTTGCTCAACTAATATATTAAACGGAAAATGGTAAAACCATATCCCTTTTTCATTCTCACAAATCTAAAACATCACTATCATAATTATTCACCAATATGCCATGCAAATATCTAAATGTAACAATAAAAGTACTATTCCACGAGTTGTAAAAGTAAATCTCCAGCCAGCATGTAAAATCTTTGAGAATATCACCTCGAACGAGGCCAGATTCACGTGAATTTCCATCCGCCAACGACGTGTCAAGGGGTGGTACACGCTCGTAAAATCTGCGGATGAAAATAATATCCCGAAAACAGTTATATCCAAACTGAATGGCAGAATTCGAAATACCGTGGGTGCACTTCTACGCGTGACACGCATTGCATCGTGCCCCGGACGAGCCCTGTTTCTCCTCTTCTCTTTTTCTCTTTCCTCCCTTCATCCACCTCTTTCTCTCACCCTCTTTCCTCCTCTCTCTCTGTGTCTCTTCTTCTGTCTCTCACTCCCTTTTTTCACTCGTAAATATGGCATAGCACAGGACGAGATTGCGGCGTACTTAATGGGCCTTTAACCCCTGCGCTCGTTCCAGCCGGCCGTAGCCACGATGTGGAGACTTCCGGTACAATTTTCCTTTTCAGGAGAGCACAACCCTGCTGCCCCATTAAAATTCTCCTCTTACTCTCTCTTGCTCTCCTTCTCCTCTCTCTCTTGCTCTTTCTTTCTCCGTCTCTCTGTTAACCCTTCCATTGGCCACGGTGTAGTCCACATGCCAGGCTGCGAGAAGTACGAACACCTTCTACTCCTGCTGGCAATTCTCTCTGGCTGGCCCTTGTTTCCTCGTTACACCTCGACTTCCTCTCGTATGAACACGATGAATAACAGGGAGAGCGGGACCGAGAGAGTCAAAATGGAGAATGGTAGGTGAAAAGATGAAAGAATAGGGCGGGTGAAAGAAGGAAGATCGTAGTGAGAAAAAATCAAGAGAAATAAAAAGGAGAGGAAGTATGAGAATTGTACAAGGGAGGAGAGAGAGAGAGAGGAAAGGAGGAAAAAATCAAGTGAGATAGTTGAAAAGACAGATGTGAGCAGGAGGCACAGTCCGAGCAGCAAGAGTGAGAGAAGGGTAGAAGAGAATCAGAGATCAAAGAAAGTGAGAAGCAAAGGGAAAGAGAAGAAGAGGAGGGTGAATGGAAACAAATATGCAGACAGAGAAAAAGGAGAGGAAAGGAATGAGCAGTAGGAGTGAAAAAGGGTAAGGGAAAATGAGAAGCAAGAAATGAGTGAATGAAGATAGATGCGGAAGTACCGTATGGGGAGGAAAAGAAATGAGAAGAGAGACGGAATAAAAAGAGAGAACAAATGTGTGAAATAGAGGAATGCATATTGAGAATGATAGTAAAATTTGGTATAAAATTTGCTTGTGCAAAATGCACTGGTTTTATGGTCGAAATGCGACATCGTGGGAAATTTGAATGGGTGGAGGCAAGTGGGGAGATCGAGGAAGCAATTGAATTGGATTGACTGTTGATAAACTCATGGTAATGCGGGAATTAATGCTGTTATCGGGACTTTGCGTGTTCACAGTTTTCATTTTCGAGCCATTGTCTGAAGTGTAATTTGATACGTTTGTCAGAATTGCTTTCATCTAGAAATTTTGTTTAAATTTTGTTTTCTATTTAACACACGGATGGAATATTTCATTGATAAGAATTTAGTGTAGTTAATTTTGTTTGTATGTAGTCGTTCGTCATATATGTTAATTAATTTTTCTATATGCAAAAAAATAGCAGGAACTTAGTTTAATGAATTTTTAGAAAACTGCCTCGCATGTTGGTCTACACCTATCTACGATAATAATTAACACTAGAACTACCAAACCAGTCAAAATGACTGGCACACAATTTTTTCAAAAAATTCTCCAAGTTTATATAAGAGTCATGGAATAAATATTCTACGTCTATATCAATAAACATAAATCACCCAATCGATCAAATTTTCCGCCGCTTGATTCCCCCTTTTTGAAAGTACTTACTTAATTTATTAAAATATGTTGGATTTGATGCCGGTAGTTCTAGTGTTAAAAACGAATCAAAACTATTTAATTTCATTTGTAATTGCGATATTTCTACATCCAAGAAGTATATTTACATCGTTGCTGCCATTTTATTTGAATAATAGGAAAGACGATTAAGAGTATTGTAGGGAACTAGAATTTCTCGTTTAAACGTATAGATAATATACACAAAATATTGTTAAGAATTATCGTAACGAAATTGTCTCCCCTATATTTCATATCGATTACGAGAATGTTAACAACGAATTGCAAATGTTTAGATATTGATTTAATATTGAGAATAGAGTTGTCTTTGTGCAAGAAGTTTGGATTCATTAAATTAGAGACGTTATTTTCAAATATCTGTGTTATTTAACACTAAAACTACCGGCGTTATATCTACTCATATTTAGAAACACCGAATAAGTACTTTGGGAAAAGAGGTATCAAGAGGTGATGCGATGATTAATTAACTAATTTACGTTTTATAAGATAGAAGTGGAATTTTTGCTTCATGACTCTCCTATTAATTTAGGGAATTTTTAGATTAAATTGGAAACCGGTCATTTTGACCGACTTGGTAAGTTTAGTGTTAATTATGAAGCGCCGTTACAATATTAAAAAAAAGATAAGAAATCCCATATTCAACTGCATGCAAGTAAGGTCAGGACTAAGCCTCTTAACGTTAAAAATACAATAATCCATATAGATTTCCGTGATCTAAATACATTTAGATCAAATTGCTTAGCTCACTTGTGTAATACAAGTTGGAAGGCCACTTGAAACCAGAGACTTAACACGGTTGCGTGTTATTCGTATCTGCCGGTTCTTTACCTAGTCAACCGTCGGTTAATCACTGTCATTCAAAAAAAAAGGTTGACACGTATCAAATACATACGCGATAATTACGAGTTGTAATTTTTCAACATTCACTAAGCTGTCGGAACAGTGGCTGACCCAGAGAGATAAGGCACTGTAAATATATGCATTGTTCGGTTCCACTTGGCAATAGTAATATAAATATATGTATATAATAGTACTATTAGCTAATGATGAAAATACAATTATAAATAATAGATTGAATATATGGTAACTTCAAAAATTCGACTTTGAAGAATAGAAATTTCAATGTGCCTCATGTTAAATAAAATTCCTCTATTTAGAAATAGCGCAATTAAAAATGCAATCAAATTGACTTTGTCCCAAAAATAAATAATAAGTATCACGAATTTAAATCGAATATAAATATCACTAAACGGGATTATTACTTCATATTATTACATGAAACAATTCATTACCAAATAACTAATTGATTGCTTTTGAGAATTGAGAATATTATTTAAAAACAATTGATTTTAATTAACATCTGGAAATTATCGTTAGTAAATAATACCTTCAACAATTATATTTCAAACGTAACAGTTTCCCACCCCAAATTTCCAAGCAAGTAAGTGTGCTCAAATATTATCCGATTTAAGTGAAACGATATAATATGCTAATTAAAATGGTTCCCATTTAAATGATATCTACCTCCGCCTTCGTATCACGATCACCCTCTCGTGTCGCGCAATAGACACGGCCATCAATTAAATGTATAACACCGCTGTTTACAGCCGATGACTATCGATATCTACATCCAAAGAGATCCAGTGTCCTAACAGGTTTTGAGCACGTTCTACATTCGTAAAAGGTCGTTGCACTTGGCGCTATACGCGTCGAGCAATGACAATGCCGATATTTCGTTGAAAACATCGGACGGGAAAAGTATTCGTAATATTTTAGCAGTTAACCAGAGCCTTGGAGATTCCGCGACGGCCATAAAACGTGCAACATTTCACGGTGATATTGAAATATTCTCCGTTTTATCTACGGCGAGTACTTTCTAAGGGAGTAATAACAAACGCATATTTCTCCCGGTTCGCATTTTCTCTTCTCTCTCGTATTCTACTTTATGTCGAACTCAAACATACCCCTAGTAACCCATGTACCTACGTTAGTTTCCTCCGTTCTTCGTTGAACGAATGTCCTGCAATTTCATCGTGTAAATTTTAACAATTGTAATAAGGTGAAATCATAAGTTGTACGTCTGTTAGCGACAACGTTCGCTTCGCTTATAGAAGTTCCGGGTGAAATGAGTTCTTATCTGACGGTAAACTCGTTTCTCGATACAATTTATATCGTGCAAACGTACTTTTAATGATCGCTTAACTACGAGACCGTAACGTTTCTTTGTCAATGTTTTATGAGATCGTATAACTTATGAGTTTATAGACGAAATAAGATTTACTCTGTTTCTCGTAGAAGAGGCAAGAAATATTGGTCTCCCTCGTTCTCTTAAACCGTGCTAATATATTCGGGACATTATCGTGTTGCATAAAATTACGTCGATATTTCACGTGACAAAATAACAAACATTGGCCGAACCTCCCCTCCTGATGTGTCTCGTGCTCACACACGGTGTGCGCGTACACAAAACTTCATCACTTTGCATAATATAACGCTAATATTTAATGTGACACGTTAAGCGTTAATATTACCATGTTATTAACGCGTGGGCGTTCGCTGTTCTATGAAATTCGCATTTGGGAACATCGGGAGACTGTAATGTTCAGACGGTAGGAAGATAGGAGACGGAGGGTGAGTTAAAGAGGGAGGGAAGGATAGGAAGGGTAGGAAGCTGAGAAATTGTAGATGTGATGAAGAGATACAGTGATAGAGGGAAAGGGAATTAAAACGAAGAGTGAGAAAGGTGGAGGACGAGGAAGATGTGAAATTTGAAAGATAGAAAGGTAGATGAAGTGAGAATCTGAATGATAGGGAGAAGGGGTGGCGGAAGAGTGAAACTGCAAAGAGCAAAGAGTTATGGAAGAGGAGCAGAGAAATAGGGAATGGGAAAGACATAAAATCAGAAAGATAGAGAGATAGGAAAACTGAGGATGAAAAAGATAAAAAAGGGAGGGAGAAAGTGAGTAGAAAGAGGGTGACTGAGTGAGAGAGAGAAGAAAGATAGAAAATAGGGAAGGTATAAAATCAGAATGATTGAGAGACGGGGAAATTGAGAGGCAAAATTATGGAAAAAGGGGGTTGCGGAGGAAAAAGAGACTGAGGAGAGCGAGGGGATGAGAGTTTGGCACAGGAAAGTAGAGAATTAGGGGGATGTAAAGCATGAACGAGAGTACAAGTTACACAGAAATAGAGAGATGGATAGAACAATAGAGCTATAAAGTGTTTGAGAGGCAGATAGAGAAATAGAGAGAATACAGAGGGGAGACAAACGACGATGGATAAAACGAGAATGAAGAGAGAAGCAAGGGTAGATCTACGATTTCCCGACGAGTCGTAATAAATTATCAGTGGATAATTATCGAGCGGACGTCCGATACAGGCGATCCAATTCGTCAAGTACGTCGATTAGTCTTTCACGGACGAAATACTTGATACGACGTACAGTACGTGAAATCGTTACCCACGTTTCTGCGCAATCATGCTCGAAACTTTGAGTTAACGGGGAAAATTCTCCGTTGGTTATATCGCATGCGAGAAGTTCAACCATGAAGGCTCGGCACGTGTCGAATTTATTAAAAACTTAATGAACGTATAAAATGAAGAATTGCGCCCCTTTTTTTCCAAAGTACATTTGATTTTTTTTGCATTTCGTGCTCAAGAATAGAGAATAGAGAAGAATAGAATATTTGAAATTGTATTATTGTATATTTTACTTTAACACTAAACCTACCAATGCGGTCATAATGACCGGTTCGCAATTTTTTCAAAAAACTACCTAAATTGATACGGGAACCGTGAAGAAAAAAGTCTACTTCTACCATATAAAGCCTAAATTAGTTAATTAACTAATTCTTTCACTTCTTGATTTATCTTTTTCCGAAGTACTTGGTCAATAAATTTAAATTTTAGTAGATATAACGTCGGTAGTTTTAGTAAGTTAAATAGTAAGCAAAGGTTGAAATAAGATTAATTCTCTTCGCTAACTACTACACGGAAGACAACAAGGGTACTTTCTATATAACTCAATGTCAAAAAACACCGTCGATCATTTATGACGCACGTGGCAATAAACGAGCTTTGAACGTCTGAAAGTCTACGGAAAAAGAACATCCTCGATCCACGACGAAAGAACATAGACCCAAAATTACACCATCTCGCAATCTCAGAGACCGATAATTCATTTCTGACGAGGGACGTTAAATTATCACGTAGCCGGTTGCTTCCTTTTACGTCGCACCAACTCCGATGAACATCTTATCGGGGGATGGTGTTGCGAGGACGCAAATTGCTCGATTGCACCAGCATCGAAGAGAAGAAAGAAGAAGGAGGGATGCTTTCTTCCGCCCGATTTAAGTTCTCTCCCCCCCTAAAAGTTTCTTCGCCCTCTCTCACCCTCTGCTCTATGCTTCGTGTTTAAGATCAGAATTAATTACGAGGCGGTAATAAGGGTGATGCACACTTTTATGCGATACCAGACGATCTTACCGAGGCTCTTAAGGTTTATGAGGTCATCGGCTTTTTCCTCGACGCTTTTATCCTCTTTGCCCTTTTTACCCTTGACGCGAGTTCCACGGTGTCTACGGCGACGGTAGACGATCTCCTCTTGTAATCAAAATAATGAGTAAAGCTAGGAGAAACACCTCGTGTCTTGCGCTGATTAAACGTGCCCCCCTTTTTCTTTTGTTGGAATAGATCTGCCTGTTTCGCGAGCCATCGCTGAATGAGACAGGTGGATTTACCGCTCTTAAGTCACCGCCGTGATAATAGCTTTGTGTAGGAATTCTTTTATTTTTCGTTGGGCAAGTCTTTTGTCCTCTTGGCAAGTTTCCGGGATCTTTAAAGGTTTTTGAAAACTTCGGGACACCCTTTGTATCTTATGGACGTGACATTATTTATTTATACTTGGAGAAAGTAATAACAAAAATTGGATTTTACAATGATATGGTCAACTGAATTTTATGTGGATGATATAGGTTGCGGGGAATATGTTTAAGATTTTTAACTTAACACCGATGGTATTTCGCTAGTTTTAGCACTTGTACTGAAATGAATATTTTTCTATTAAATTCACATTTTTTTAAAGCAGAAACTTTAAAAATACAGACGTTTATCTTTTTATCGGCAATATTGAAATATTTAGTATGTTACTAGAAAATTCATAAATATCTCAATTTAAAAGTTACATGAAATTTCATTGGATTCAGTAACTCCTCCTATTGGTGACCCCCATGATAGTCAACGTGTTAAATTACCATTTTGAGAAATGAATTGCAAATGAGCCAGGGTAAATTATCTTTCACGTGTGAGGAGAATTACAATAGGTGAAAGATAAAAGAACTAAATCGAGTCACCTAGATTCTTTAGTTTCTAAGTGAGGTTTCATTACTTGTGGTTCCTCAAGTAGAGTGTATTTAAGTTAGCTCTATGGCAAAGTTATATTAATTATATTATTCTTAGATATTTGAATTTAAGATATGGAATCCATAAAGTGTATCTTCACCATTCTGAAACTGATTACATTATCTCAATCCTTCTAGTATAAATTCCGTCACCAATTCTAATTGCAACCCCTCTGTCAATCTCGCACAAAACAAAGAAAGCAATAAAATTTTCAAAACAGCTCCGACGTGTCAACTTGTAAGAGAGACCATCCCTCCAAAGCAAAACTCTTTCTTGGAATATTGTTCTCGAGTAAGAGAAACGATCGGCAATTTGCACGTATCTACATTCGACGTTCTTGACCAGTACGATTACCAACGCAAATTTACTACCCCCTGTTACCATTTAAGCCGTAGCCGTGCACTTGTGAAAAATCGATTGCATCCCTGCAGCAGCTTGGAACAGTCTTCGTTTCTGTATTATTCATAGTTTCATCGATCAGCAGCCGGTGCAGTAGCCCGTAGTTTGTTCTCGAGGAAACTCGGACTCGCAAATCCGACACAAAGTCTTCCGGCTTTAATCGTCGCTCTCTTCACAATTTTAACGACCTCGAAGTGAGAAAGTCGCGACCCTTCTTTTCCCCCTGCGACGGTATTTATCTGTTCCTCCGCACCGATCCATCCGGCGCCCCCGTAAACAATGAATAATTTATTCCATTCGCGATAGACGACCCGTACTTTTCGTCTACCTCGTTTCGCTTAAGTAATTTCCACCTCTATCTCGAGATACGGCTGGCTGACGGTGAGATTTCCAAGTCTTGCAATTGCTAGGATTAGAAGATAGTCGTCGCTATTGTATGCAACGGAAGCCGGTTGAATTTCATTTAGTTTCTATGGACATCATTTTAGTCGCTGAAAGGAAGCTAAATTTCGAACTTGTTACACTTTACTCCCTCAAAGAGATTAAACACTTTTCCTAGTAATTGCTATTTCGTTGTTTTTATATTCGTGAGAGCGATTATTGTGGCGAATATCGAACGCGAATTTAATGTTCTAGAGTGATTTAGAATCGATACCAATACGAGGAATGAATCCTTGGGGGAAATTTCATAGATTCTTATTCTCATTACTAGACTGCGGATGTTTATGCAAATTTTGAGTTTCAAAAATGCAGGTGAGACAGGAAAACCTATCTAGGGATTTATTGCACTTAATAAATATTACAACAAATACCATACTTTGGATATTTTAGATATATTTTTATATTATGTTCTTTTTGTATATTTTAGTCGTATTTAATTTGTCATAAATGCATAAAAATCCGCAGTCTACTCATTACATACACAATTTGTTCTACAAAAGTTTGAGTACCTTGCAAATGTTCCCATCATTGTGACGAATCAAAAACCTTTCATACTAAAATCAAAGCTCCGCTCGAAAGCCCTACAGGTCAAGTGGCTAATCCAGCACGTATTTCGATATATTTGATAGCCACAGTATAACCCAAAGAATGAATGAATGAATGCAACAAGCAATTACAGAGTACAATCCGCTCCACTCTACTACATGAAAGAGACTACACCGTGGAAAATTTCAACCATTTCTTCCTCCAAAAATAAATGCAAACTAGTAACTCAAACTTCTCGATAAATTCCACATCAAAGACAAAGTATCCCGCAAGTCGTAGAAATTTGCCACAGCGTGCAACCAGTTACACGAGAAAAGCTCGGACATTATGATTAACAATCGCGTTACGGTCGTAGACGTGGGCGAGAATCCCAAGGTGGAACGACACGAGTACTAATTATTACAATTATCCACGGACAATTACTACGTTAAATTGCATTCCCCTAGCAAGGGGGGTAGACCTCTGGGGAAATGTCTCGAGGAGAATCTGTTGCCCGTTGCAGTGGTGCATCGCGAGCACGCATCTGCAGGAGTTCCACGGTTTGAAACTGTTGTGCTGCTTGTGGAGATTGCAGAAACGGTGGCCCAACGTCCGCAGGAGCCGCAAGAATGGGGCAACTCGGCTTATGCATACGAAATATGAGACATACATAGGGACAAGTGGTAGCCTAATGTCTTACATTAGTTGGCAAATGTTTACCATGAGTTTTCTCCGCGTTACTGTTTCATTTTAGTGTTTGAAAAGACTGCTACGGCTGGAGTACTGGGAAAATACTCTTTGCCGGTTTCTATGTACGTTTTCTCTACGAAAGAACGAAGCAATCGAGCTTTAGTCGTTTTACGAGTAATCTTTCAAATTGCGAGACTCACTCAAGGAATTTTCCAAGAGCGAGCCGGAAACGAAGAAGAAAGTATGCCGTAGATTTTACGGGTTTGGAGGAAGTTCGTCAACGGGTGATTGTTTTGGAAGTTCGTTTTCTTTTCGACATTTAAGTGCTGCTGGGGATTAATTGAGTGGAGAGGGTTCCGTTGGGTGGAAGCTTTCGTTATTGTTTTATTTAATTGTATTGTACTTTGATTTTCGTTTGTATGTTTATGTTTGTTCAATTTATTTATTATTTGCTTTGTTCCTGATGCCTGGATGCAATTATTGAAATAATTATTAATAGAAAGACACCTTTAGCGGGTTGCATGCCACCAGTATTCCGCTGGTTTCATTATTTCTACTAAAACTTTTTCTGTTAAAATTACATCTTTATAAAATACTAGCTAAAAAAAAAACCTTAAAATTTCGAATTTTGAAAAATACTTTCTTAGTGGGTGTTTATACCCTAAAAGGAACGTTCATGCAAAAGTTCAAGTTTCTAGGTCAAGTAGTTTCGGCTCTGCGTTGATGAGTTTGGCCCATACTTTAACCACCCCAAACCCCCTCTAAAATTTCGAATTCTTCAAAACCCTTTCTTAGTGAGCACCTAAGACCCAAGGGGAAGGTATGTTCCAAATTTCATTGAAATCCGTTCTGTGGTTTTTTAGATTTCGTGATGAGTGAGTGAGTCAGTTAGTGGTATTTGAGCTTTATATATATAATAATAGAAGCTTTAAGCAGATAGATAGATATCTAATAAAATTTCATCTCTTTCACGCCAGTATTTAAATATTGTACATGTCAAAAAAATTTATAAATATTGCAATTTAAAGATCATACGAATCTCATTGCATTCAGTAGCTCCGGTCACCGGTGATCTCCATAGTAGTCAAAGTGTTAACACTGGAACTACCAGGGTTAAATCTAGTATATTTAAATATCAGGAAGATGAAAAAGATAATTAATTCAGTAATTTATGTTTTACAAGATACATTCAGAGTATCTATGATTGCCACATACACCTTGAGAATTTGATATAAAAAGTGAGGAACCACTTATTCTTTCATCATAAAACCACCATCCGCATCTTTCCAGTGTTCAGAAATAGAAGTGAATAATTCAAGGAGAATACCATGGATTTAGAATAGAATGAGGAACCACGTGGCTTCACGTGGGTGCGTGCCCCCGCCAACACCATGAGTACTCTCATCGATAGGTGCGCCATGACACACAAATCGTCGACACGCAACCTGCCTGCGTGTACCGGCCAAAGAGAATGCATAATAATGCATCGAACGAAGCAATGGTCTGGCTGCATCGGCTTGCACATTCTTCGCGTACCGACGACGTCCCTCTGTTGAATCCTTCCACAGAGCTGCCAATGTTTTACGTTCATAGCCTCTGATAGCCAATTAAAATTATTTTAGATCGTGATCTTTAAGTTTATCTGTGCATTGATCGAAATTAGAGAGAAACTGGAAGTTTTTGATTATGTTTAATATCACGTGTGACCTAAGGATTTATGAAACTATATTATTCTTCTTCGTTTGGGATTTTTGATTTTTCACGATATAAATTCATGCTATTTAGTTTATAATATGTTCACTAATAATGAGTCGAATGTGATAGATGATTGATTCGGTTAGAATAATTTTTGGACTTTATAAGGAGTTTTCAGAATTCGTATGATTGTGATGGAATATGTAAACGATTGAGTCAATTGTGTTTCTCGTCCGTATTTATTTCTTTGTATCTTTTGTGTCTGTGGGATCTACAAATCTATATTGTTCTTCTTCGTTAGGGATTTTTGACGATTTAAATTGATACCATTTAGTTTGCAATATATTCAACTTTGATTAGAATAATTATTGAAATTTATAATTGAGTGATTTTTTAGGGTTCGTATGATTGTGTTGGAATATGTGAAGGATTGAGTCAATTGTGTTTCTCTTCCGTATTTGTTTTCTTCGTTTCGATATTTTTCTAAATTGTGGGTGGAATGAGAAAGTAGTCAAGTGAAAGATGAAGGAAGATAACAGTGCTTTGAAAATTTACTACGTATATATCTCTAAATGTACTTACTAACTGTAAATTTCAAGGTGTCGGAGTTCTCTCTCTACTCCTGTTTATATTTATAGACATGAACGATGTTATATCGTGTTCTTTCACTCGTGTTATCTTAATTTCTCGATATCAGCCTAATGCATTAATTTCTTTCATTCTACATTTTATTTTAATCGTTTCATAAATTACAATCTTCAAATTTCTCTTCCTTTAATAGATATTTGTAACTATCAGTATTTCTAAACATTTAAAAGGTATTATACGTTTTATCAATGTTCAAAGTTAAGAAATATTAGGTTTTAAAAGCATGAACATTACTTAATCGTCTTAAAATTTACAATCCTCTTTTTCCGAACTTAAGTAGATTATATCTCTATGGGGATTAACATGGAATTTTTTCATCCAATTAATTTGGAGGCAAGATTCAAGATAATGAGTTTGTGCATTCGACCAAATCATCGCCAAATGACCGTAATTGCTCTTGCTCTCAAACAAAAATGGATATCCCACGGTAAGAAAGTTTTTTAAAGGAACTGAACTAGTTACAAGGGATCGTGTTAAATGGACCGCAAAGTGTCGCCATTAAATATCAATTTAATCTGATACGCGAAAGACTTGTATGCTGTATCTACATGTAGAAAGAAATAATATATTGATTTGTCGGGAATAACTATAATTTATTAACGCATTAATAATTTGAATATTAAATGGAAGTATTTGAATACGACAAAACAGAAATTCCGCTGCGACCTACTTCGCAAAGTCATTCAAATTTCATTATCGCGAGCAATTTGTATATTGCTAATGAAGTAAAATAT
Source organism: Cerceris rybyensis (assembly GCA_910591515.1). Lineage (NCBI taxonomy): Eukaryota > Metazoa > Arthropoda > Insecta > Hymenoptera > Crabronidae > Cerceris > Cerceris rybyensis. The sequence continues at coordinate 15,375,795 of OU342799.1, forward strand.
GTAATGAGCCTGGAAGGAAGTGATTATCATCTGAAAACGTTTTATGTAGCATCGATTAGATAGAAGCACTAATTAGAAGTAGAGGTTGAAAGAAAATAACTATAACTTGAATAGCTGGCAATGTAAATGCAACTATATAAAAAATAAATGTCGAGTTTTGTTCTAATGAACGAATCATTAAATCTGATGCTGTATCATGTCCGAAAAGAAATTATTTTAATTCGTCGTTAACCAATTGTAATTAATTCTGTGAAATCCTCTACCGTTTATTATTTATTTTCGCTCGATAATAGAAGAGTTTATAGATATTAACTGTAAACGGATATTTAAACGAAGGTGTTAAATTATAATCCATTAAATCAAGTTATTGATAACAGCAATTACAGTTTCACGGCATTTTGATAAAGTTTCCAATCAATATGATGAAAATAATTGAAGCTCCATTAGAGAGCAATTTCGCTAATTAACAATATAACAAAAATGCTTATTTTGAAAGTGGTTTAAGTCACTTTAGTGTAATGTAAAATTACGGTTTTTCAATAGCTATGCAAAATCACTTATACTAAGAAAATTATAAGTATCCAAGAGAGAAATTGCAAGTAAAGCTTCTCAAAAAAATTGGGACCAATATTTTCCAACACGTTAAACTGCAGATCCAAAATATCTCTATTTAACTTTTGAACTACTCACGTTAAATCTCTTGTATTCAAATATATTAAATAAATACTTCAAAGAAGAAAAATCAATAAATAAAAATCAATTCAATTATACGAAGTAACAGAAATCACTGAGAACTTTTGATCTCAGGAATTAATTTTTTATTGCATATTCAGTCAGAAAAGAAATCTTAGGCCCAAGGCGTTAAAAATAAAGTGACTTGTACCATTTTCAAAATATATAATATAACATCTGAAATATATATTATAGAATAATACATGTTTAAAAGTAACAAATCATCGTTCACCAAAGTCGTAATTAACTCAAAAAATAATGATGTACAATTGAAAGGCAAGTCCAGTACAGTTCGACATTAAACTGGAAACGATTGAGCTAAATGAAGCTGAGAACGTAAGAACATGGCTATCGCGTATCGCATTGTCGTTAATAATCTCACATTAGAAGCTGATACGACATGGAGCAAGACAGCAAGAAGAAAGCGCCTATGGAAGAAGATAAACAGGATAGCAAGAATCGTGAAATAAACGATGTAATTTACAACAGGAAATGTAGACATACATCGTCTGGAAATGCAAACGACGAGTCACCGGTAAATCTTCCTGTCTTTCCTAAGATGCCACGAGGTGAGGCCACTTAGTCGAATCATTGCGAGTTACAGAAAACGAAAGAACAAGGGAGTCTTTTCTATCCCACTCGTTCTCTCGCTATCTTCGAATGCACGAGACGGCAATAAATAATTCAATGAGTCAAATTATAAACAAGCCTTACAACAGTGCTGCAGGCGAGAGACTTAGGCGATTGGATAATTTAACGGGCATACCGTGTACGTACGTGCGTGCCTGTATTTTAAAACGATAATCCTTACGGCAGTCGCGTTACTACTAACATTATTTATTATGTCGTTTTATCAGCCGACCGGCTCGCCTTGAAATCTAGCCGTTCATCCGAGATTGGTTCGTGAACTGTGAGGATGCACCGATGAAACGATGCAAGTACTGCCAAAGGATGGGAATTACTTAATCTCGTGTAGACAAAGCATCGTCCAATCTCAAAGATCGTTTTAGATCAATTTTCGTGGAGTAAAAGAATCATTATTATTGTCTCGAAGTAGTAATTGCTTTTTGTATTTTGTATATATTCACTGAGATGAGAGACGATGCTTAATACTAGAACTGCCAAGAAAGTCAATATGACTGATTTTCAATTTTTTCCAAAAATTCTTCAAGTCGCAAAGTAGAAATTCTACATTCATCCCGTAAAACATGAATTAACGAAAGGATCATACTTTCTTATTTCTAATTTGCATTGTTTTATAATACTTATTTAACATATTTAAATCTAATATTTTCTTTTAGATTAAATTCAATTTTTTTTTTTAGAAACGATTTTGAAATTCATGGAGACTTGGCACAGTAGATATTTTATATGTATCTTGTAATACAAATTATTTAATTGATCATTTTATTCGTATGTCGTAATAGTTAAAATGATAAATAAATTTGCATAAACAGACAAACTTGCGATGGACTTACATTCGCAAACATTATTTCTGTCAATTTTGCTTCTGTTTTCATTCTGGCAGCACTGTATGCGCAGAACCACTTTGTAAACTCAAGTATCATACACGTGTAACACTGTATCAAGAAATGAGAGATGTAAAGGTACTAAAAACATACTATAAATCATAAACTGAGAATTTACAACGTATTGGGTAAATTTAGAGACCTCTAAATTTTAAATAAAATTGGTATTCCCAAATATAGAAATCCTAGTGTCAAAAAATTTTTAATTCGATTTTCCAAGCGGGGGATAACTTTATATCGCATTCCATATTACTCCAAATAATATATCCCATTTTCCCGCTCCAAATTCACTACTTCGAAATTGTTAACAAATTAAAAGCTAAAGAACAGAAGAAATTATTATTAAATCATCAATTTATATACCTCTTCTTGCTCGAATGACGATATGACTTCGTAGTAAAACTGTTCAGCCATCGATAGATCGATTTTGAGAGACGTACGATCACTCTCGTCTCCCTGCTCCTCTTCCTCGTTCTCGATGTCGTAATCCTTTATCACGATACTCCTTCGAGACAACATCTCAATCGCGTTGTTCTTCATTAACTCCATTTCTAAGTTCACAATGTCTTTTTTTCACTTCTCGAAACAACTTCGTTCCTATTTGGTCACTTTTGAGATCAAGCTTCGCTTTGCACTCTTTGCTTTCCTTTGTTTCCCTTCGTTCCACGTTACGTCGAGTAAGAGTTATTTTTAACGAGGACTTACTTTACTTTCCACTTATTTAATCGACTTGTAAATACGAAAAAGACTTCTTATTTATACATATAACATTAAATTCAATTACATAACTTATCACAGCTGATTCACTTTTGGTTGAGTTTCACTATCGTAGAATTAATAAACGCGTCTTTACATCATAGCACGTTTCTCTATCACATTGCGATATATATTTAATTATTCATTAGTTTTAACAAATTTATCTTCGATTTAAATCGTATCCAAGTATCACCGTTGTTCTCATGTTTCGTCAAACGATTCCCTCGCTCACTTTCTCTTGTTCACTTTCAACATTTCAAATTGAATTCCAGTGCCAAAATAAGCTCTGTAAATCGAATAAGTCACAAGTAAAGAAAATCATCGCGTGTTCTCAGCATCCTCGTTTAATTCACTATACAAAGTTTCTCCAAGTGTCTTCGTAGAGAATATCTTCGTTGTTCGACGTACATTTTCTAATCTATAAAATGCATCTCACAATTGTCACGTTGCAGGAGAAGAGAGAGAAAAAAAAGGGAAAAACGTCAACGGTGTGGTTGGTTTGCGCGGCTGAGAGTTCGTCGGACAAGAAAATGTCAGGAAAGCATACCGGCGAGCCGAGCAGAGAAGCCTGCACGTTCACGAGACACGACTGAACTGAGCCGAAGTAACGAAAGAGCACGTATAATGCCGGTTGTGTCGACTTGTAACGCGGTGTCAACTAACACCGACGAATAGATAAGCCCTACGTAGACCCTAAAACCCTTTCTTCGCGCTGAAAAAGGGAAATGAACGAGTACAAATACGGGAGAATTTTGGTTCGAGTAATTTTTACTTTGAATGAGAAGAAGATATTTTTTTGAGAGCGCTTGGTTTGAGTTGATGGCAAGTAACTTTGAAATTGATTTTTTTCTTTTTTTGGGGGGGAGAATGAAAATGTGAGTATTTTTGTATAGTGTAAATTGGAAGGAATTTTTTGGAACGTGACTATGGGTTTTGTCGAAGGAGAGGTCTATTTTTATATGTGGATGTGCTATTTTTGGTAGGTCGAAAGCCGAAGTTTTGTTTTATGTGGAAGGGATGAAAACGGTAGAAAATGTTTTATTTAACGCTGGACTTGCGGAATGAACGAATTTGAATCATTCAAGATTTGATTGTTATATGTATGGAAAACGTAAATATTATTTTTTTTAAATATATGTTGGTCTGTGGTTACGTAATGGAATATATGCAAATATCAATTCTGTTTTTGTTTTTCATCAAGTTTTGATTGTTTCTTCAGAGATATCAATTTTTATGTGCAACACAATTCGACCAACTTCAGGAAAAATAGATAATTAACAATCTTTAATCCAGTGTTAATATGAATTTGTAAGAAGAATATTTATATGATGTAAAAATGAAAGAATTTTTGAGAAAGATACTATTTTCTTTAAAAAATACACATAGTTACTATAAAAATTTATATTTTTATACATTTTTCTGCGTGTAAGAAAAGTGGACAATAACAAATGCTAGTTAGAAGTGTAATATAAATAAAGAATTTTTCCGAGTTGGTAGAATTTTACTTTTCGGAGAAAAATATGGATATTTTGGAGACGTCTATTTTTATACGGCCCGTGGAGCTTCGAAGTTTTTTATTCGCAGAAAAGAAGCAACAAAAATATGATCAGTTAAGTAAATTGTATTTTATAAGATCAAATATTTACTATATTACTACCCTATAAATTCGAGTAATGTGTATTAAAATCTACGTTTTAACACTCAAATAGAATTGCTAAAGTAATTTATAGCGAGAAGAAGTTATTCGTATTTCGCTTGCAATAATATTTCTTATCTTTTACACGTAAGAAACAAAGTTGTGTTCATAATTATTTTCTGACACAAGAAAACTGAACGGAACTTTCAGTAAATATTTAAATGGAAGAACTAATTACACAGTCAATTACAAATCAGAAGTAATTAATTAATATGTACAATTACTTTTTGCATACTGAAAGAAAGTTAATCGTAATAAAAACGTAATGAATTCAAGCTAGACATTACATTTCAAAAACTTTTACTATTAAAACTATCGTGTAATATCATTTTGTAGCAGAAAAAATCGTCTGTAACTAATTCTCTATAACTTATCTCATTCATGCTAATAAAGTTGTTTAATTCGGTCTCAATGATTACAATACCAATAAACCGATACAACAGTTACAATAATAATACATTATAACAATACAGTATGGAGTTACAAATAAGGAATTTTCTATTATCAATAACAGTTTGGCAGTACGTTAAAACGGATTGAACGTTGAGTGCGTTTTCTGCAATTCACTTCATTTATACCGATATACGTATTTATTTAATTAGGTCTTAATGAGATATCAATAATGCAATGCAGAAATAGCAAATATCAATGCGATATTTCAATGAAAGATTATATTATTGTGAAGAGGTACGCACATTAATCTCCACAATAAATCCGCGGTTAATTACTTTGCAAGTTTCAAGAATTCGATATTCCAAGCAGATTACATTTTGTATAGCAATATAAATGATAAGGTGTAATTCAGATGAAAAAAAAATATAAGAAATAGAAATGAGATCATAAATTACCAAGAATTATCACAAATATTGATCCACATGCTTTGAGACAATTTCTCAAGAGTCTATACCAAAATAAGATTCATAACTCCATTTTATATTAATAATTTGACTGGACGTATCACGCCAACAAAAATTCTATACTTAATTAAATCGCGTTATCATAAATTTAGCACTTTCCTGAAGATATCGACACCACGTATTGCATTATCGAAACGTTAGCAAATTCACTGTCGCCGACAGCTGTCGTAACATCGTATTTCTGCAACACCCACGATTTGAACGTTAATAACATTTCGGCAACGCATCAAAACAAAGAAAAATCTATAATACATTTCCAACAACTTGCTCCATTAACTCTAATAAGTTACTTTAATTGGATCTTAACGATTGAAGTAGCGATAAAAACGATACAAAAATAACAAGTTTAAGTTCGAGATTGCAGTCTTAGAATATTTTAAGATTAAAAATAGCCAGGAAGCAAAGTTACAAGTGTTGAAGAGTAACATTCAGCACCAAATACATAGTAATATGTGCATACGTGAAGTTATTAATGTAGAAATCTGAAAACGGTTGCGTTGACAAATGTCACTGAGCAAGAATGCGAGAGTACACGAGACATGGAGGATGTGAGTAATGAACAAACGAATGCAGCAGGAAATGGTAGACCCTGCCTGTGCACGTCGATTGCGGTAACACCGGGAACTGGTTTTTAACACGAAAAGTGAAAACGTACGGTGCTTAACATAGCGAGACGGTAAGCGACACTGTAATAATGTATTTAATCTATATTCGAAACGTTTAACACGTTCGTTAACACGATGTATTCGCAAAATCATCTTCTACATGATGTAAATATATTCTTCTACCAGGAGTAACGGAAAAGAATACGATTCTTTTTTTTCGAACACATGACGACGTGAAAAAAGGACTCGTTGAATATTTGGAATAAAATTTCAGTGATTTTTGTGGGCGAGATATTGAAATTTTTCCAGGTCGATGAAGAAAAATTATATCAAACTGTGGAAATTATATTTTAGATTAATATTTCTAAATTAAATTAGTAATGAAATGAGTGTCTAAATGTATTTGCATGTCCTATGTGACATATCTCGAGAGATGTTCCAGAAAGTTTAAATATTAATTCAAAGAATAGATTTATTGATTAATTTATTCGATTGTTTACACTATTATATGTGTAATATTTTTAGTTTTATATTAATTTGGTATAATATAGGGATTTTTATTTAAATTATATATTTTTTTATTTATAATTCACTTGCGAAGTGAAATTTTCAAAGTACATACGCGTATTTCTTTCCTTCTAAAAGAATTCAAATTTTGTGGAGACATGTAGCAGAATTATTTTTTCACGAAAGTAAAAATGTGAATGTTGATACTTGGTATAATATTCTGAAACAATTCATATCTAAGTTTATATTATATATGTGTGTGTAAGTAATTATTTTTCCTGAGGGAGTTAAATTATATTTTGCAGTGGAGGTGAAAATTTATTGTTCCGCCAGTGAATATTTATCATGCGGTTTGTACCCCAATGAAAACGGTATAAAGTACAAACGAAATAAAAAAGAAACATATAGAATATATGTTGATTTAAGTTTGTTAATGAAACATGAGATGCGCAAGTGGCGAGGTGTAATATACATATGTTTACATCATATGTGAATGATCGAGAGTAAAGCGGAAGTCGAGAAAAACGAGGAGACGGTAGAAGATGAAAGTAGGGGATGAAAGACACAGCGCTTCTGAAGATGAAAGACATAGCGTTTCTGAACTCTTATAAAAGACGTCCGATTAAAGCAGGAATTTCAAATGCATATTTGGTCTGTTAAACTATCCCTATCATTGTTTATTAAATAGTATTATTTTAGAATTAACACTTGCATCTTTGTTTTACCTGTTAATTCCCATACAAAACCACGTACATAAAACGTCCTCGAGCGATATTTAACACACTTTCCCTTCACGCTTTAATTAATGTTAACTAAAATCTAATAGATTCCATTTTACTGAAATTAAATCAAGTTACAACGTGTTTAAAAATAAATCAAACATTATATAGTATCTGGAAACTGGAGAATGGGTGTAATTTCACCCGAGAAACGGTATGAGGGTTGATACTTTTCAGAGATTCTCCATATGTGAGTGATATTTCTGTGTAGATGTTACATTAATTTGTAGTAGACGTATTTGAATTACAGTAAATTATAAATTCACAAAAAATAAAGGTTTCTGCAAAGGAAAGTAATTTCTTGGCAAAATACGACACTGGACGAGACTTTTGAAGTTGAAGTCTGTGTGCTAAAAAGCTTAGGAGGCCCTAGGAAGCCTCTTAGTTGTTACATGATAGTATTACATGAACCTCGACACTGTCTGGTTGATTTTATACGATCGATTTAAAAATAGTTTAACGTTAACGAGCCTCGATCAATTGTTCGAACAATTATTTTTTTAATTCATATTTATTGTATTTTTATATAATGCAACGATGATCATTACTCCTTGCAAGGGATGTAGAAAGTAAACGACTCCAAGTACATATAATGGCAATGAAATAATGACAAGAAATGCAACTGAGAAATATGAAGAGTGTAATTATCATGTGCGCATGAAATGTTCGCCGACTTGTAAAATCATATCTCACAATGGTGCTGGTTGCTTTGTGAAATATTTACAGATGCGAGAAAGATAGAGGAGAAGAGTAAGAGAAACCGAGAGCAAGATGGACGGAGCAAGAGGAAGAAATAAAGTCACGATAACGTACACTGCACTGTCGGTGCATCGTGCATTCGCTGCACCTTACATCGAGATAAGTCGTTTTCGAGTACGTACCGGCTCGCAAGCATGAAAACAGTGACAAACGCTATATAAGTCAGAAAGAGATAAATGCTGAATAAAAGTAAAGAATTTTCCAATTTTTTACTTCATGTTAACACGTAACATTAGAATTATTGGCATTGTTATCTATTAAATTTAAATATGCCGAACAAGGACAAAGGTAATTACAAAGTAAACGGGAAATTGAACTAAGTAATTTCAATTTTACAAAGTAGAAATAAATAGTGGAATATCTTTTTTATACTTCCTCCTTAAATCTATTATATTTAAATATTTTAAATATGTACCTTAAAGTAAGGAAAATTAAGACGTGGAAAAGATTTGGTAATTTATGTTTTATACGAAGGACAAAGAATATTTATTCTATTGCTTTCTCATAAACCCGTAGAATTTTTGGAAAAAAATGTGTACCAGTCATTTTGACTGGCTTGGTAAATCTAGTGTTAACAGAAGAACTACCAAGCAAGTCAAAATGATTAGTTTCCAATTTGTTCGAATAATTCTCACAATTAACGTCGGTGGTTCTAATTTTAATTTAGGGAATTTTTCGAAAAAATTGAGAACTGATCATTTTGAACGTCGTGATAGTTTAGTGTTAAATAAAACTATGATGGTATGTTATCAAGTAACTACAGTTTGGTGTAAACTATCATAAAGTAAGACAGATTCGCATATATCATAAAAATTTTCAATGTCTATTTGAAAATCAATTAATTTGCGAATTTAAATAAACAAAGCATTAAACAAATATGTTGTACGGCTGAAAATTCAAGTGAGTTTCTTATTGTACGATCCGTACTCTCATAAATTGATTTCACGTGAAGGTACAAATAGTTTAGTAGCAATATTCGACAAATTTTTAATCCAACTCTTTACGAGCTGAATATTCCTCTCTGCCAGTTTTCGTGTAAAATTCTGATTTTAATTATTTGATATTACAGGTCGCGATATACCGGATTCCGTGGTTGCACCGCGTCATATATACCATCATGCGCTGCGTGCATTACATTATGCACCATCTGCATACCATTTTCTACCAGCTATTTGGAATTTTGTCGTGCTTCATTTTTCAAATTATACCGTCGCTCGTAGAACTCAAAAATAATGCAACACCGCTATCCTATTACAATTGTACAACGCATACAAAATTAATCGTGATAACCAGTCGCCACTTTTTTTTTTGCAAAGCGCCATTTTTGGCGAACAGAAATTACATCGACCGATGACTCAGAGTCGTGATTACTGGTAGAACTCCATTTATAGCCAGAAACGAGCTAGAAACGATGCTCTTTAACCGCTTGGAACTTAATCCAATCAATTTCAAACGAGACTCAACAATCCTCGGAATTGAAGAGTGACCGAGCGCAAATTAGGGTCAGCAGTCAATAAGATACGAGAGAGAGAGAGAGAGAGAGAGAGAGAGAGAGAGAGAGAGAGAGAGAGAGAGAGAGGCAAAGAAAGGAATCGCTGGTGGAAATTCAAATGTACGAGGGAAAATGGTTTATTTGCGAGAACAATATTAAGTTATTACTCGACAAACCAAAGCCAATTTTGGCAGTGAATTGTCATTTCGTCAGGTGGTGCAAGTCTAATGTTGTGCCAGCTATTTGCTTGATTATATTCGACTACTCTTCGAACTAACTTTGCCAAGTTCTGCAATGAAGTTATAACTGTGCGAAGCATGAATCAAGTTAATAAGATGAACAATAAGGTTCTCTAAGCAACGCTAATGAATGTTAACGAAGCCTATACCGTGTTAAGTGATTCTATTAATTTTTAACGCGATTCTCTAACATTCTTGGAAATTAATCTTCTATTCCATGAAACTCACTTTTCGAATATTACAAGAACCATTATTATTTAATTTCTAGAACTCACACTGCTATACAGTACTATAATTGTGTCATTTTTAAAGTAATAGTTTTTTAAAAAAATATCAATGCCAATTGTCTTTTCTGTCAATGAATACTTCTATTGTTCTTAGTATAAATCATTTTATATAACCATTACAAAATCACCACATTTAATTGCGGTAAAGTATTTCAAGACACTTTCAAATTAACCCTTTGCGGACGGAGACATTTTTGAATATGGACAGATAATCATTTATTTGATGGCCCAAAACTACCTTTTCATCAGAAATTTGGGTTATTAATGCGTATAAAATATAAATCACTCCACTTTTAATCACATATCACCGGTTGTATTTCAATTTTTCCATTTTAAGCGTGTATACATACGATAATAAATAATAATTGCATTTTTCCTCAGACCGCATATATGCGTCGCTAGTCCGCAAAGGGTTAAATGACTCAATTAAGTGATAATTTCAAAATTGCCCGTAAATTGATAATTCATTATAACTACATTTTCTAATACCACTTTTTATATATATCCAACGAAAAAAATCCCCAAGAATTGCATAGCTTTTAACGTGTTAAACTATCCATAACACTGTACCCTGCACCGAAGTGCAAGCGGATGCATCGTGTAAGCGGTTCGAGAAACAGCGATGTAGAAAACCATTTGACTCTTCACCCAATTCCATTTAAATCCCCGACATTTCGCGAGCCGTTATCCTGGATTTGCAGAAACCTCGAGTACGCGTATTCGTTCGCCCGTGCCCTACGTACACGCGTTTGTCTTCGCGTGTGCGCACCTCCGTTCGTACGAGCAGCGTATCCGTTTAGAATACGCGATGCGAGCCTTCCAATACCGGTATTCACGTAGGAATGTAGACGAGGTGTATCTGAACCTTTTAACGAGTAGTGACATTTAATCGGATATAGGTGCAAGAACGTATAAAGGGTTTTGAGAAGGGCTAAAGGAGTTCCGCAGGATCTGCTACCGAGATGTGTCGAAGGATCACTTGGGTGGATCTGCAGGGAAACAAATGTTGACAATAGGCGATACTGTTATGTTTGCAGGAATAAAGACAAGTTACGGTATGTAAATAGTAAAGGGTGGGAATGTCAGGCAGTGGTGGAACTACAATACCGTACAAGGGATGCAGAAAGTCAGAGAGGGATGAAAATTTGTCGACTTGTTATTTTTTAAATTTTATGTAACCTCTTGCTAATATTGAATTCGTAATTGTATTATTAGATCTATGAAACAGGTATAGAAACGAATCCTTTTCTCAAAATCAAATCAAATGCAATGTGAATTTCAAATCTATTATGAACCCTTTGAAGACGACGGACGCATATATTCGGCCTGAGAAAAAATCTGGTTAAAGTTTATCGGTCCACGTACGCACAGTTAAAGTAGAAAAATTAAAATATAACCGCTGAAATGTTATTTTGAAAATAGTAATTTATAACTTCTACCAATTAACATCATAAATTTACGATAAACAGGCGGCTTTCGATCGCTAAATAAATGATTATCTCTCAATATTCAAAAAAATCTCCGTCCTCAAAGAATTAAACACTTGTAAATTCTCAGTTGAACAACATCCCTAAAATAGACAAAAACGACTCCTTTTCTCAAAATCAAAACCAATGCAACGTTAATTTCAAATCTATCATTAAACTATTGTAATTTCTCGCTTGAACAACATCCACAAAATTGGCAAAAAATCTATAAAACATATACCTTTGTAATTTGTAGAAAAAATTCTACCTACAATACTCAGACCAATATAGGAATAAAACCGAAGCCGAAAATTAGAATCTCGTTAAAGGGACATCCGGTACCAAGAACAAAGTCGACATTATCGGCGCAAAGGGGAAACCTTACACCACTTTTTCGTTCACCTGAACAAGAGAACTCTTAATGAAAAGTAAGTGCTTTTTAGCTTAGCCAGCCGACTGGGGATATCAGTTTCCCTCTCATTTTGCGGGGCATTCTGCGCCCCGCGCTCTTAATCAGACACGACGATGACAACAGTGCATCAGCTGCCATGAATGGTCTGTAACATAATTAAGATTCCAACGATGGGTGGGTATGCGTGTCACTGTCGATACCGTCTGACCGGAGGCGAGAAAGAGGAAAAGAGATGGAAAAGAAAAAGAATAAGAGAGAGGGCTTGGCATAGTAAGTACAGCTTGTCCTTTGTCTTTGCCGAGTGGCATGCATAAAAGACTACCATCAGGAATTACGTAGTAGACGATTACATCGAGTCTATCTTAATATATCCATTATCCATAGGAAATTTAACTACGTCGTTGTTAAATAGGAGGGAATTGTGTTTTAGACAAGAGGGTAGTTATTAAGATTAATAGAATTAAGGGCCTCTTTGCTCGCATAGGGTAGTCTGAATGATATGAAATTATATAAATTATTAATCCACGAAATTGGCGATGGCACATTGTGCGTTCATTGTGCACGGATAATTTAATGTCAAAATGGAGATGTTACATTGTAACATGAAATGGTGAGGTGTTGGAAATTCTTAGTTGAATTAGTGTTAATGGGGAGTGAGTAAATTGATAGTTGAAAATGATTGCTGCGTGGAGAAGGATTAAATTGTTGTAATACGCACATTATAATGAAATTTCAATTTTTGACGCACGTACGTGTACGTTGAAAAATGGATGCTTCTTTGTGAAAGGCGGTGATGTATATTTATAATGTGCATATCAACGTTTTTACACTCTGTGCGAGAAACGTTGCCATTAATTGAACATTAAACGCGACGGTGGAATGCTTCAGACATTTGCCTATTATGAAACAATTGACTATAGAATAGAAGTATTTTTAGTTCTAAGGTCTTTGCTTCCTTTCTATCTATCCGCACATGGAGGCAAGATTTTCGCACTCGTTGAGTATTATCTATTTTGTAAGTCTTTACATAGACATTAGAGTTTTATTAAAAATAATACTAATTTTTGTGAATCGAGCGGTCAAATTCGTATGGTGTTTCAGATATTGGTACTACATTTTAGTGTAGTTGTTTTAATCACTTTATTGAGGACAATTCTCATAATTCTCCTATTTTGGAAGCAAGACTAACGTTTTAAGGGTTTTTTGACAGTGTGGTGGGATGTTCGAATGATCTCGACTTCTCGTGAGCAAAGTTTTAAAAGAGCGATCGCTTTTCCGGTGACGTTCATTAGGACTAAAGTTTCTCAAAACATATTTTGGGGGAAAAGCGACGACGGAAGCCGAAATAAATAAAAATTCCCGTTTGAACCCTGAATCACGTTCACTAATATTTGGCTGTATTATTGTAATTAATTAAGTCGATATCCAACAATATGTTAAGTGTTAACATCTTTGTATGTCACTGCGACACATTTTTTTTCAAATATCGATCACACATACCCAGAAGTTGGTGATCTTTGTGCATTAAGATAAAAGAATTTAGCTTCCAAGTGGAAAAACCGTAGAATTGGAACACCCAGTGTTACTTGAACAGAACGAAAAGCTTGTAGTACCGTCAGTCTGAATAGTTTAGCCTAGATACAAATTGCGATTCGTTGAATCCAATTAATGATAACTTAATAGGATCTCACATCGCGCCGATGGAAAAGCTTCGCTTGGTAGGAATCATCCTACCGGTATAAATGCAAGTATGGAGCAGCACAAGAGAGGAAAGCCAGAAATAACCCAGGCTTACGACGTTTAAGAAAAAAAAAAAAAAAGAAAGAGAGAGACAGAGGGAAAAGAAACGAAATCTCGCCGACTTCTCCCTTCCTCGACGACTCCTTCCTTTCGTGATCTCCTCTTTTCTCTTCTCTTCCTCTCGCGAGTTTCTCGTCTGAGCACGCGGTGCCTTCCTTCCCTTCTTGCATTTTCTCTCTTTCGCTTCTCTTCGAACTCGCAGAAAGATTGCGGAGTGCCAACAGAAGCCTCGCGTAGGAGATGTATTCATAATGGCACGAGTCAAAACAATTCCCGCGATGGATGTTTGCATGGGGGTGAGGGAATGGTTTTTCGATGTCAAGCCTGATACGCGTTAGGAAGATAATGCGGTTTCGAATGAAAATGAAATATTTGACGATATGGAAAACTTGAGTCGAACATAAATTCGTATTTGATAAACTATCACCTTTGGTGTTGTAGAAAAAAATGTTTTTAGTATTAATCCTTTGGGACGACAGACGCATATGAGTGACTTGGGAAAAATTCGGATTAGAGACGCTTATATACACTGTTGGAGGTGGAAAGTTGAAATATCATTATGGAAATAGTAATGTGTAACTTTTATACATTAACACCTCAGCCTACAATAACAGTGTGGCAGACGTGGCGCGGAAAATGGAATAAGAAATTTTGTCTTTCAAAAAATGTTAAATAGAAAATGTCAGGCGGTCGCAAAATGGTTTTATTATTTCTATACTATTAATGTTACGTTTAGTTATTCGAAATATTAGTAATTAGTGAGAACTTATAATTTTAGAAACTAATTTTGAGTCATTGCACACCTGGGTAGAAAATAAATCGTAGGTCTAAGGGTTAACAGTATGACGTTCTGATAGAAAGGTGGTTTTCGATTGCAAAATAAATGTTTATCTTAGTACTTTCAACAGTATTTCTTACTGCAAAGGGTTAATAAGGGTAGAAATCGTCTATGGAAGTCAATTTGAGCTAGTTTAGAGTTCTCTTACAGACGGGGGTAGTTTGTCGAGATTTGATCAAATTGATAGATTTGAAAAATTATAATAGATAGATTTGAAACATTGGAAATATCATTCCTTTTGTCTAATACCAATATAGACTGCAATATGATGGAATTATTTTGTAGGAATAACACAAAATTGAACAAAGGAACTCCTTCCTCTCCAATAAAGAGTAAGACACGTGGCGTAGAAATTGCTACAAGAAAATTTGAAAGTGAAAATTATCTATCCAAAAGAAGTAGAGATATGCATCGCTGTAAAGTTTCTTTTATTTTTTATTTCAAAAACTTTCACATAGGAGAAAAAACTGGTAACTCTGATTTTTGGAAATTTATGTTTGACTATGACATAGACTGTGAAAATGAATCTGTGCTTTGGTCGTTCGTAATGTATGCAAAATTCTCTGTGAAAACGTTTTAAAGTCCTGTCCCACGTGATAAACAGTTGATTAAATTTAGCTGTAGGATATAAGTATCCACACAAGTAATTTATGTTTATTGGCTTGGGACAGCAATTTGCAAAGGGAGCGTGATGACCCTCAGGACGCTGCTAAAGCGTCAACGTTG
Source organism: Cerceris rybyensis (assembly GCA_910591515.1). Classification (NCBI taxonomy): domain Eukaryota; kingdom Metazoa; phylum Arthropoda; class Insecta; order Hymenoptera; family Crabronidae; genus Cerceris; species Cerceris rybyensis. The sequence goes on from OU342799.1 coordinate 15,391,335, forward strand.
TATTGCGAAATTTAAAACTTAAATTAATATTAATGAATACAGAAAGAAACACCATAACCCTTCGGGGGACAATATACGATTTATGTTTATAATGTATCACCGTAATTTTTCATAAATTTACAAAATCTTATCCCAATATACCATGTGGGAAAAATGTACAAATTTTTCTTACGGAAGGAACTACAAATACTCAGTCGATTTCAAAATGAATTAAAAAAAAATTATTAGTCTATATCAGTAATAGACAAATTACAGCCTGCGGACCAGTAAATCTTAAAACTACAGTATAGAAATTTTCAATTTTAGTATTTAAAAAAAATGTATTCAAGGAAGTGTTCCTTTTTTACAAAATGACCCATAGAAATTAAAATATATATTTACTTAAGTAAAATTTAGTCGCGAGAATTGAAATGAAAGTGAGCATTTCTCAGAATCAGTACGTCCCAGTTCGAACTGTATTACGAGAAACTTTTAAAAATACAGACACATCTTCATTCATTAAATTACTATTCAAGAATTTTTAAAATAATATTCCTACAAATTAGAAGCCTATTAATAGGCTTTTCGGACCCAACGCCTTTGAACTTTTAACTAATTGATTGGTTGCCTCTCCAATTAATAAATTATCATTTATCATTGCGGTTACCTCTGTTAAGGAGTCAGTAACAAGAATTTGTAATTTTCGAATAGATATCCGTATCAAGGAAGTATTTGTGACCAAGTGATCGGTCAGAAGGGGGTAGGATGTTAAAAAAATACCAGTCGGTAAAGTGTTAAGTTTTAAAATAAATTATATTGACCCGCCAGAATTTTTCTCTTACTTTGGCCCTCTGAAAAGTAAGTTTGCCCATCCCTCTACATGAAATTGAAAAATATCACAAACATCTCTTACTGAAGAAACAGCAAACATTGTGCAGCCAATTTCAATATAAAAGAAAAACTATCTTCATATATACCATGTGGATAAAAAAGATCAGAAATTTCTTACGGAAGGAACGGCAAACGTTGTCCAGCCGATTTCAGTTCCATAGCAAGTGGAACACGATGAAGTAACGCGAGATACAAAAGACCGTTATGCTGGCGGAGCATTGCGAAATAGCACAACGAAGAAATGGGTCAAACGATTCAACTGTCAGTCTGCTTGCTACTCCGAGACGTAGAAGCAAACCGGAGGAAGAAGAAGGTGCAGACGGTATTCGGTGCATCAGAGTTCTCCAACGTTCAGAAGAAAATGAATGCTCGACCGAATCTGGGGGGAAATCGCCGAATGGACGCAAACCTGAAGGATCCCTTTTCCTTTCCATCGTTTCAAAGAATATTCCATGAACTTCCTTACGTCAAAAGCATGAAAAATTCAATGGTATAGGTAACCCTCGTTTAACACGCTTCTCTGTGAACACCGCTTTGTGTCACGCCATCGAAAAATTCCAGGTGTGACTTTTCGTGTTTTATGGGGGTTGCATTGCATTTTTCATGTATTCTATGCACTTGAATTATTGAAACTTTTTTTCACTGAAATTTAGTCTTTCATGCTTTTATTTTTAGGCATTTTTTTTCAATATTCTTTTTTGCATGTTGTTAAAAGTATTTGGAAGAAAAATTTTCTCGGGTATTGAAACGGAATTTTAATTGGTGCACTATAGGAGTCTTAATTGTATTTCTAATTTGTTATTAGAATTAAAGAAATTTCTTCTCTTGAAGTTTTATTGAAATACTGCTCCGTTTAATCGTATACAGTGTACATTTTTGAAAATCGAAACAAATTTGTAACGTAAAAGCTTCTTTGTAGCTTATTTGAAATGTATTCATAAATTTCTTATTCAAATTTTAATTAAACGTTTTATGTTTGGTTCTTTGAACTGTTACACACATTTATTTTGAGTAGCTGAACGTTTAAAATGGAAGTCTATTTCAGCTTTAAAGCTCATTGAAAATCGTTGAATTTTATTACAATATTCTTGGCTAAAATTTTACGTATGTCCTACATCATTAACAATTACTGATACAAAAATAATTGTTTCTTTTATTTAAATCTCAAAAATAAAGATCCCTTAGGAGCAGCACTGTGCAAACAGTATTCTGCGCTTGAATTAATTCTATAAAGTACAATGCAAATTTTTTAAAGAAAAGGGATTTATAATAAAACATTCGTAATTCATTATTTTAAGCACTTCGTTAAAATCAGCATTACACGAAATTTTATAAAAGCTCTGTGATCAAATAAAATTTGCAAACGCTGATTTTAAATATCATAGTAAATATTACACCTGGATACATAAAAAGTATTAAATAAAACTGTGATATAATCTTTTGCTCGTATTTTTCAATGTTTATCAGTAATAAATCATTTTTCGAAAATAATTAATATAAAAGAACATATTTGACTTTGCGTTCCCACGTCGTGCTACATCGATACTATTTCTCGTAATAACAAATTTCATATCGAATAAATTCCAGTTTGTTTGTAAACAATAATTTCGGTTATTAAAAACGTCCCTTAATATCCATAAATATTTTTATGTTGAAATAAAACATGAACATTGAACTGTAGTAAATTTGATGAAATTAATTTCAATTAACTGTCAGGAGATAAAAAGCAAAACGAAGAAATAAGATAGACCGCAAAGAGTTAAGTAATAAAGGTTAATTGGTAGAACGTCGTTGATTGAGGGAAAAAGGGAAATGATATAATAAGAAGAAGCTGGAATTTGATGAATATTTTAAAGGAAGCTTTTAAAACGCTAAACGAACTTTATACTTTCGTGTAAGAAGCTATTTATTCTGATTCAATGAAATGTTAAAAGACTACTTTAAGTACGAGCGTTTCTTTACGCGTAATTAACGTTAAAAGGGGCGTCGGTAAATGTGCATTCGCCGAAGGAAGATCGATTAAGAATTTTCAGAAGGTAAAATACGAAACGGGTGTACGAGAATGGCAGGCTTTTAACGATGAATAATGCGCTTCGACAGCTTTTTTCTGGAAGCTCGTAAAAACGATAGTATTTCTCTGTCTCTGGAGTCATCTCGTCGATGAGAATTACAGTAAAATGTCAGTTGTTAATTTCACAATGTTATTTATGATTATATTTTTCCGGGATATTTTTGTCAAGTAGCCTGACGAAGTGATCTTTACAAATCAGCAGCATATTCGCTCTCGTATTCTTTGATATCGACGGTAGAACATCTCAAAGGAGTCTTCCGAGATGAGTGAGAAGATTTTTGAATTTATCATCCCCTTGTTAACAAGATAAAAGGAGAAAACAGGGTCAAATGAACGGAGAGCAGCGGCTGAGAGACCGGGAGGTGGAAAGCACACAGAACTTGAAGTGCAAGAAAGGGTGAGAATACGCAAATGCACTTCAATGGAGGTTCAGCTTGAAAAATAGATTTCGCTCGCCAGTATAAGTATCGGACAGCGAAAAAAAATTGTTTTACTAGGTGAAAAATTGTGTTATATCAACTTTTTTTTAAAAAGTGGCATAAATCTCTTTACTGTAATGAAAAATGGTGATTCGCCCCCTTTGTGCCCCTGTGAGTTTGAAATAAGACAAACTACAGCTGAGGTTCTAGTCTTCAAAGTGTATTTTTCAACTTTGCCAAATATTACAATTTAGTTCTGAAAAATTGCGAAATTCTTTACAATTCAGTTTTTAAAAAACAAGTTAACCCTTTGAGGACGATTGGCAAATATGTATATCCGCCCTGAGAAAAAAATTGGTTATAGTTTGTCGGTGCATATATAAACGGTTAGAGTTGAAAAATTAAAATATAATCGTTGAAATATTATTTTACAAAGAGTAAATTTCAACTTGTATACATTAACAGACTGTCTTTCCGATGAAAAAGTGTTTTTTGATCGCTAAATAATTGATTGTCTCTCGATATTGAAAAATGCCTCCGTCAGCAAAGGGTTAAACCCATTATTTCAAATTGTATTTTTATTAGTGGTGAATTAAGATTTGCTAACAATAAAGACAGCAATGAAATGAACCTAAAGATCAACAAATATTACGAAGTCTACAAATACCTCCTACCTTTTGAATGCTGCTCAATTAAAAAATCTACTCCGAAGACTAAGACTCGATCCGATTGGAATTAAAATCTTCCAAAAGTACTTAAAGCCATTGTTTCAGTACTTGAAGAATGTAATAATCGCAATGAGATAAAATTGAAAATAATGAATCATTGCGAAATGTATAAAGGACTACACCGTTTGGATCATCTATTAACCCAAGGGGATATCAGCTCTCCACGTTTTCGAAGAGTCAGCCATTAAGGAGGGATTCAAGTACTATGGGCAAACTTGTGGAAAAAACGACGATTGTGCAGACGTTTACGACCTGTAAAGAGATCCATTTCGTCGAGTGCATTTGAACGTCGACAAATACCTGGGAGGAAGAGGAGGAGGACGAGGAGGAGGAACCTCAAGGAGGAGTAAACTCTTAAGCACTTGAAGGCTGGAAGCCTTGAGACTTCTCTTTCTCTATTTTCCTCTTCTGATCTTCGAAGTGGTCTTCGGCTAAACGACATGTCCAACTAAATTACTATTGCTCCTGAATAAATAAATCTTTCGTACCTCAATAAGCATTTGGACGAAAAAAACGCGAGAAATTAAGTGTTCAATAACAATGTAAAGTTGACGATCAAGTGACACTTGCTTCTTTCATTCACGTGAGGTTTCTTCCTGTTTGAGGTTTTCTATTTTATATTATTTTAGAACACCCGATGAAACGTTAAAACCACAGACTTTAAGGTAGTTCTAGGCACTTACCATTTTTCGATAGATTTCCTTAAAATTTTGAAAATATATTCTTCGTGATATTTTATAATTACAACCGGAATCTCAACGAGTTCGTCCACACGGTTTATGAATAAATCGTGTTTAAAAATAACATATTTAACATGGGCCTTATGGAAAAGAAATTTGGCTGAGTCCGTAAAATCTTTTTAATCTTTCTAATGGAAAAACGAGTCGATGGATTCTAATAAAAAATTAACAATGTATTATTTTATGCTTTTGGAATGTTATTGAATTTTTTCATAATTTTTTTACTTCATAGTTATAGAGAAAGATGTTTTTTAATGTCTAAAAATTGAATGAAATGACCTCTGTGAAGTTAGCCCCTGCATTAATTCTTACGCATTTTTTTTTCATTTCTAATGAAAAAAGAAACTTTTAGTTCTGAATCCAGCTGGAACTACCTTAAAGGAAACCAAATTTTGTTTGTTTGATTCTTTCAATTTGAAAGTCGTTTTGAACTGACCGAAGTTAGTTTTGGGAAAGGGTGTATCAGGCAGGGTTTTTTTGTACCTTTTGAGTACGATGTAGGTGTAAAAATCATTTGTGAGAAAGTTTTTCTCACTTGAGATTCGAACTTTGAAAATTTTGCGAGAATTTTTAAATATTGCCGACAAACGGCGTACAAAAGTTTCCTGGAAATGCATAAAAAGGGTATTAAAAGATAGAATTATTAAAATTCCTACCCGCAACTGAATATGTAAATAAAGAAACCTATTTTATATTCAGCAGAGTACACGGAAAAAGAATAAATGAGAAATCCGACATAAAAATTGTCGGTTGTTCTTCGTTTCTTATCAATGCTCTAATTACAGAAGACAAGGAAGATACACGATTAATATTACGAGCACGGAAAAAGTGCACAACGAAGAAATAATAAGTAGAAAAACTCTTCAGCTCCACAAATCTTTTTAATAAAAGTGTCGTAAATTACGAAATTACTTGTATTTAATAGATACAGTTGATATTGTCCTTTCACAGTTGTATTTTATGTAATTGTGAAAGAAAAAAAAACGTAGAGAATCACGAATGTAGTTGTTAATATCTATATGATGAATCTTTTATTCATATGATGCAAAATTATAGAGTTACAAAAACAGCTTGAACAATCTACTTTGATTCCAATTATCAATTTCAGTCAGTAATCGATGCTCTCATTAATCATCTCCTATTTCTAATCGACCAATGAAAACTTGAACCAATTGAAAATGCGATTTTAAATAAAGAAAATAATTTCTTTTTTAACTTCACGATAATAACAATACGACGAATTTGACAGTTCTACCAAATCCCTCTTTTCTCCATATTCTGCATGAAAAATAAACCAACCGAAAAAATTCAATATCGATAATCGAATTCAGCGATCTGCAGATAACTTCTTCGCCGGAAAACAAACTGATTTATATGAAAAAAAAAAGAATTTGAAAAATAGATTTCCAAAATTGACACCAGGTATCGATGAATCTGATAAAAACATTTCGTGGATTGATTAACATTTAAGGCATTCAATGTAATAAATAGACTCCGGATGTTTATGCATTTATGACAAAATGAATACGGCTAAAATACACAAAACGAACATAATATAAAAATATATCCGAAATATCCAAAGTATGGTATTCGTTGTAACATTTATCGAGTGCAACTAATCCCTAAATAGGTTCTCTCGTCTTAACTGCATTTGTTGAATTTGAAATTTGCATAAACATCCGGAGTCTAGTAATAAAAATGAATACGTAAAGTGATTTATGACTGAATATAATAAGAAAAGGAACAAAGAATGTAACGATTGCTCGTAATCGAATCAATGTTTCGTTTCGCTACCAAAAATCAACGGTCTACAGAGTGACTTTTGATCGTCGACGCAGTATGCAAATTAGTCTCGGGGTAATGGCGAAGGAGGCCCAGAAACCAAGGGAAGTTTCCCATCGAAACCGGTCGTTTCGCCGGGCAATTTCATCCGCGTATTTCTCATACGTCCGCGTGTGCCACTGCAACGTTCTTTGATCGTCGCTCTAATTAACGACGATATGACGCGTCGAGTGCAATATTGCGTTACCATGGTTCGTTTCCGAGTTTATTTAACTCGTCGCTTAAGACCGAATTCTCTTTGTGAGCGAACCACAACGCTGGAAATTCGCGCGCGTTTCAACTTCACGATGGAAATAAGAGAGGAACTGACGATTTTCTGGCTGCGATCGAACGCCAAAATTACGATATATTCTGCATTTAATTTTTGGAAATTTTCCTTGATTAGGAAATAGTACTGGAAATTAGTGGAAGTGTTATTTTATACATTTCATTTTTCAACTGCGCTTGAAAGCTAATTAGAAGATATATTGATAATAATTACAGTGTTTTAAATGCCTGATAGATTAACTTGGTCTTTTTATGCAAGGAAAGTTTGCTACTTTCGAGAATGCAGTTACAGAACTTCACAAAGTTATAAAGATTATATCGGAAAATAGAGGCACGGACAGATGGTGTGTTATATACCTTGAAATCACAAGAGTTAACATGGGGTTAATGAGTTCAACGCCGTGGGGGTTTGCGCCGTCCGGAGTTAATATGTTCGATGAAATTTTTGTAACTTTTAACCGATAATATCATTTAGTTTCACAGTACATTCTACATGAAAATAGTAGATTGAGATAAGTAAATTTAAAAACTTTATTAATTACGTCACATGAAAAGGATTTCTAAAAGAACAAAATAAATATTTTGTAAGAAACATTATTCTACGGAAATGAAGAATGAATAACTCATTTATGCTAATAGTTATTGTAAAATTTTCGGTATCAGGATTTCGATCTAACATAAGAATAAATTGTCGTTTTAAATGTGGATTTACTGTAAAATGTTTATGTTTCAGCGGATAAACAATACAATGTACGGATCATGGTTAAATTTTATGGCATATTGGATTATCACTAGAAACGTGCACTTTGCATCTTGCCGCAGTATAAGTTGTCTGCCACAGTAATTAACATTAAATCCCTCCCGGGATATGCGCGTTTTATTTGCCTGTTGCTCGATCCCATGAATTTATAGTGCCCCATCTAAACACGCATTTCTCCATCTTGCTTCAAAACCATCGCGGTTCTACGTAACTTTCCAATCTCGACTGAAATTAATTAAACGTATATTTTCACTCAAAAGCAACGATTACCATGGACATTGAAGAATTCCATGGTTGAATATGCAAAATTTTGATTAAAACGCAAATTGAAATGAATCGAATGAACTTGAAAATTCGCATAATATACGCCATCCCGTATATTATTAATTGAAAATTTGCACAATGGAATAAACAAATGGGATGAATTTTTCAAATTTCTCAAATGAAATATGACTATTTGAAACTACTCTCATAATAAAATAGCTTTGTAAAATTATATTTGAAGATGCATTTCGTTATTGCAAATTTCGCGCTGAATTAATTTCCGTAATTTGCGTTTCTCTAGATGTAAATGGTGTCATTTTATTTAATGAAATTCTAATTGTGTGCCTTTACTGTCATATTTATTTTAATCCTTCGCAGAAACATTGGCGGAATTAAAATACACAGAATCGTGAGGGCATGAGGTCTGGAATTCATGAAATAAAATCTGACTATTCGCACATCTTCAAAATCCCATTAACGTCGTAAAACCATAAACTCAACAGCGTTTTGCATCACTGTAAATTCTTGCACAAAATGAATTTCACCAAATTCATGTTGTTTTAAATTGTAAACAGCTGTATCATATTTCATGAAAATTGATAATGTTAACATTCAATGCATTATTTACATGAATTCTTCACAGAAATTAAAGTAACTACATTACATCGTGAAAATACAAATTTTGTAACAAGTTTAATAAAATATAGTTATCCATGCATTCAAAAGTGACTAAAATTTATTGCAATAAATTCGGTGAAAATCAATGAGAAATTCACGTTCGAATAAAAAACGATCCCGGTTGTGAATGAACATAAAAACCACTGTAACTCCATGAGGTTTGACATGCCATTTATGGTGCAACGAAATCATCGACTTCCACATTGGACTCCGAAGAATTTCAATCTCCCGCGTCGCGGGTTAAACGTGAATCGAGACGCGAATATAGAAAACGTCTCAATGAGCATTAATTATATGGTACACGATAATCATCTACAGAGATTAATTTCCTGCAAATGCATTTGAAAATCTCGTTATCGCTCTCGGCCAATTATACCGTGCTATTTCGCCGTTTCTTCGGGCCGTGCAATTACTCGTCGACATTCATTAAATAATTTTTTTCAAATTCCACCCCCCTTCGTTATGAAATAAAGGAAATCAACGCGAACGTGAGACTTTAAAGGGGAGAAATTAAAATTAACCCTTCTCGAGACTTCACCCTATTGATCCATCATTATATATTATAGACGATTTTTTTTTATTTCAATTTATCTTGATTTGAATTGAATTTAAACTTGAAAGATTGACTGCTATCATGTTTATTTAACAAGTGGAGTGTTCTGCGATTACTGAAGTGTTTTATTACTGAAAATGTGCTTGTGGTTATTGTTATCATCGAATAAAAAAATATTTCACTGTGGAGAGTTTCATTGAACCAATTTTGACGGAAAAACGAGAGAATGAAATAATGTGGATTGCAAAGGAAGAACCTGTTGCCCGGAGTTTTTTTTAGTGTTTGTGTGCAATTGAAAGATCTTAAAATTAGACATTTCTCTTCGTTTTAGATATATCTCAAATTAGCAAATAGTATTTTATACAAAAAAGAATAGTTTGTATTCAATCAAAAACATCTAGCATGTAAATATGAAAATCATGTGCATACAACGCGACAGGAAAATAATTAATTACAACTCTCGCACAGTACATCATTGCGACCAACAACCGTGAATTGCATTTGCAACGTATTAAGCTATATATTAAGCTATATACCAGGAATGACCAGTTATAAGGCACTGATTTAAACGTGAAAGAAAATTAATCCTCAGGCTATGGTACCGATAGAATCTCCGGCTCCTAAATAGTAGGTCCAAGCCCCTCGTCGACGCTTCTAAGAAACCTCTCCCACGTGACATGTGTGTCACAGTTCCGGTAGTTCAAAACCCACCTAAAATCTCAGCTCTTCGACTCAAAGCTCCTCGCATTTAAATAACGATAAGACGAATTATCATAAGCAATAATTTAAAAAAAACCGATTGTTTACATCGAACTACCCTGTCCTTTCGTCACTGTTCCTTGCATCCTTTAATGCTTCGGCCGATGTCCTGGCGAGAAACGCGCAATCAACAAGATCTCCCGCGTATCGCGAGCCATTAATCCCACACTCTCGTGACTATCTTTTCGTGCGTGACCTCCCACACACGCCACGGTGGAGAGAAAGAGCGCATATGCACGATTGCTTACGACTGAAATCGCGATACAGCTCTCCCTTTCCCCGAAGCGGCGCTAGACGCGCCGCTACTGTCACATTTTTCGATTCCAAATCTCACGTGTGCACCTCTCACTCACCACAGGCACTTTGTGTATCACCACAACAATTTTTCTTGCACGGACCGAAATTAGGTACGTCGCGAGTACGAGTTTACCGAAGGACGTTTACGGGGAAAACCGAAAAGCTATGGACAAAGAAAGAGAGAAAAGTAGCGCATAAAGGAGGCTCCGCCGTTCGCGCCGGTTGAAGCGGAAGCCGGCTTGTGGAACTGGCTAGGTCCCCTCGTGTGGAGTCGCCGGCCTCTCGGCCGTTTTCGGATATTCTCGGTGATACTCGGATTCTTCGGCGTTATTCACGGCAATTGGTTGATAACGTAGGGAATTGCTTTGTCATTGGTCGGTTGTATAGGGACTTAAGGGAAAATTGGGACTTATATTGGTTATTGACCTTCATTCGTCCTTGAAGTCTTCTTTGACCCAAATCGAGAGAAATGAGAAGCGATGAATATATATTATCGTTAATAGAGGTATTATAAAGAAAATTTAAGAAGGAAAAATACTTTTTTAATAGAAAATGGATATTATTAATTACGGGCCGTATTATTGTTATTAGATAATTATCTATCGTAAATATTTCAAAGAAAATTCTAACATGTTTGGAAATATTACTTCCTCGCGTGCAATATTTGCGGTTTCCCTCAATTATATCGTATTCGAGACCAAGAGAAAGCAAAAGAGCGTATATGCTCCGAAGTTAATCGATAATTAATTACAGGCCGATCGAAGGTAAACTAGTTACCAAAGTAATAAGAGTTTGATTAGCTATTAATTGGTCTACCAAGAGTGGATCAATTAATGGTATTTTATTGAGAGGTAGAGGAATATAAAGTTAAATCGGACACATTTTTTCTTCATATGATAAGAGTCATGCACTTTGTCGATCAATAGAGTTGTCTTTTGTCTTTGTAATTAAAATTGTCTTTTCTCGTTTGTAAATAAAAGTGTTGACAGTAACCGAGAGTGATCAGACAGATTGGATAAAAGGGAGTTTTCATAGTGTGCTGAATTGGAATATGCAATGAGTAATGGTTCGTTTGTTAATTGTAAATACAATCACGCGTCATCATGCATCGATGTTTCGCTCTGACAAGTTGTCCGTTTATCTTGGACGGTTTATTTTATACACATTCGCGACACATCGGACATTTTATCATTTGTTGAAATTGCTTCACAGTTTATCGTTGGATCTCCTTATCTATTCCATACGATAACATTTTACATTGCTTTAGAAAAGTCACTGTACGTGATACGCGAAAAATTATACAAGTTTCTTCCATAAAGTAAATAAATATGGTCATTTTTGTTTAATAAAGTAAAACATATCAAACGAGATAAACGAACCGTGAAATTGATCAGGATTCTGAGCTCTGAAGAAAAATAAAGGCATGAGAAGACCTATAGATTAAATATAGCAGTAAAAAGTGTGTAATGAATGAATGAAATGGTAATTAAGTAGAACATGTAAATGATGTCTGACTTTCTGTGAATTGTCGAACTATTTACTGATTTTATGACATTTTTATTTTCTACAGTTAAAACTATAGTTTTACATTAGAAGTTACTTCTGGGATAATGAATTTTACAGTGAAATAATATTAGCAATTGCAGAATCAAATTAATACGACATAAATAGAATAATGTCAATTTTCAACTTTCAATACGGCTGAAAATTACGATGGACAATTTTTTGTCTTTCGACCATATTTCTCGACTATCAGCTAGACTGTCGATGGAAAGAAAAAATAGAAAAAGAATTCTACCCGGAAATTACTGGAAAATCCATTTTAAAGCCGGCATTACTTATGGAATAACTCGATACTATCGTTCTCGACTGAAGGTAGTGCATTTTGTTCGATAGCATCCGTACCAAAAAGTTCAAATTCACTGAACAGGTAATGCATTATATAAATTATAATTGAATCCTCTATAATCAAGGTATAGAATTTATAATTATTTTATCGAATATAAATACTGCAGCCTTTGATAATTTAACACTAAACCGATCAAGCTGGACAAAATGACCGGTTAACAATTTTTCCTAAAAATTTCCAAAATTAACGGGAAAGTCATGCAGTAAATATTCTGCTTCTATCTTCTAAAGTCTAAATTAATTAATTGCCCATCTTTTTCAGATTTTGATTTCGTTTTTTTTCAAACCATTTTGCAATGACTTCAGTGTGCACTGAATATTCCTAAATATAATAGATATGACTTCGGTATTTTTAGTGTTAATGTCATAGCAAATACACGTAGGTTCTATTAGTTGTCTTGTTTGAATAAAAGTATCGATCTAATCGAAAACGAAATACTGAATATCTTATCGCGCGGTATGATGAAAGAGGTACGACTAACATTTCAAAGATCTCACATTTCAAATCTGACATGTTCCGTTCAATTATTGACCGCATGAACATAATGTAAATTCACTGGAGCTATACCTATGTATAGAATACAATGTCGACATGTCTCATGTATAATTCAAGAGTCAGAACCGCCATCGTTACAATACGATATTACGACATCGAGGCCGATTCTGTAGTCTCGGACCAGAGATTTCGGAGCTGTGTTATTTGATTTTTAAATTAAATTCACAAGTTCTCTCAATTGCTCTTAAATTTCCAGTATTGAAATTTCAAAAATCTACAATCCCGTGCGGAGTTCTACATTTGACATTTCCTACGATTTGAAATGTCAAAGAATCAAAAACTTTTCAACTCCAAAATAATTTAAAATTTTTCAACCTCTACACATCGGATTGTAAAGTTTTCGAAGTGATAAGAGGGTAACTTGGTTCTACAATTTAAAAAAATAATAATTATCAAGTTCAGTGAAACTTTTATGAAAAAAACAAAGACACGAACAAACCTTGATTCGTCGAGGATAATATTAACCCTTTAACTACTTATGGACTTCTGGTTAACACTCCAAAATTCCAATTTGATCCTTTTGAACTCCCACTACTCCTGAAATATTGCTCAAATCCCGTAAAATATGGGCGACTTAGGCTGTAGTACGACTTTAGCAACCTTCCCCTGCAAATGTTCTCAACGGAAACCCCGGTGTTTATTAAACACCTCGGTTGTAACTTGGTTTTAAGCCATCGATATGAAATTGCGATATCCCACGACATTAGTAATATAATGTTAGTTTAAGATTTCGCGTGCAAACATTTAGTACAAAATAAAGGGAATTTATTGAACACACTGAACGCCTTGTGGCTCAAAGATGACTAAAACAAGACAAAAACAAGAACTCCAAAACATAGTAAATTTTAACCCTTTGCGAACAATCGTCTGACAATGAGCAAGTCCGATTCTACTTTATAGACACATGTATACACGATTAGAGTTACAAACTTGAAATATAACCCCTAAAGTATGATTATTTAAATAATATGTTATAACTTTTATACATTAATACTCGTTCTCTCTGATAAAAAGTTAGTTCTTACCGTCAAATAAATGACTTTTTTTCAGTATTCAAAAAAGTCTCGCAAATGTCTAAACATAATCTCTATTTCGGATTATATAGACCCACCAAGAACACCAGTGTTAATTGTGACAAAAAATTCTGCAGAATTTTACAAATTTACATATACATCCAATATGAACAAAATTGAATCAAGTTTGTAAACTCCTGCTATTTATATCTTTCAAGTTTCTGCCCCATAAAAGTGTGCTTTTAACAGAAAAAGTTTCACTCCAGTGAAACCAATGAAACTTATAAAATACGGTTGATATTCAACGTATTGAAACTAAATATCGAAAAGCACCGTCGTAAATGAAATGACAACCAGAAGGAAAGACATAACTAAGCAATTTTTCCAAGTGAAACGTCTCAACCAGGTTCGAATCGTGGCTGAAGTGACTTTTCCAACGTCGGTGGCAGGTTGGAATGTGGTTTATCTGGTTATCAACGGTGCGGATCACGAGGGAGTTTGTTATGCCGTGGAAGTATTTGCACGGGAACGTGGAAAGACGTCGAAGGCGCCGCGGCGTTTCGTCGGTGTACAAGGGTGCGTCATACTTGAAAGTCGAGCCGTCATGTATATTTGGACGACGCGACGGGAACGGAATTTAACGCGTGGCTGAATCAAGGGCGGAACGGGTGTGTGGATAATAGTCTGTAAGTGTTCGTTTCCGGTCGTAGGTTTAGTTGAAATTAACGGCAGACTTTCCCTACGGCAAATTCGCCGATAATTCTGACGCGGTCGCTTCGTAAATCGCATTTTCGGATGGAAATTCCATGGCGCATCTGACAGGTTCGCTTGTGAATAATGAATGTTACCATAGTTCCACGGTATAACTGAATAAGGCGAAATTTTCCTACCAGTTACGCGAGCAACTGGAAAATCTGTGGATCGAGTATTAGGGGGGATAACGAAGTTAATTCTTTGGAATAGATTGGGCTATTTGTTGGAAAAATGTGTGTCTAATGTCTACTCTTCTGGAAACTGATAATCGTGTTTTAACGCGAGAGTTCTATTCTATTTTTAAAGTTACGTTTGAGCGAGTTATGGTGGAAAGATTGGAGCGATTTTTTGGTGTCTTGAAATTCAAAAAAGAAAATGCTTTTGGTGGAATAATAATTTTAATATTTATACGACATATTTCTTTATAGAGTCTTCCGATTGAGAGTTAATAATTGCAGTTTGGAAAACAATTACGCTTTGAACACACGTATCCATTAATATTTCTAAATAGAGAAATAAGAAATTGATCGCAACAAAGAATGTTGAAAACGAATAATATCACTGTCAGTATCTCCGTACCAAATTCGAAATTCTAATCCGGAGATGTATCCAGGAAATATAAATTGATAGTTAATAATTGTAGTTTGGAAAACAATTACGCTTTGAACACACGTCTCCATTAATATTTCTAAATAGAAAAATAAGAAATTGATCGCAACAAAGAATGTTGAAAACGAATAATATCACTGTCAGTATCTCCGTACCAAATTCGAAATTCTAATCCGTAGATGTATCCAGGAAATATAAACCGAATCTGTCCATTCATACCCAACGTTTTATCCCTCTATTTTCGAAATAGTTTTCCCCACGAAACGTGGAAAATTATGAAAACTGGTATTCTACAATTCTGACCACTGTTTATTTTCTCTCGTGTCCAAACTTCTAACACACGCCGTTAACAACGTAGATAGGCAATAAAATAAACTATCGAATCAATCGAAGAGATCATGAAGGACAATTTAACAATAAGACGTCTTTTCTCCGTTAAACGGATAAATTATTATCCAATTGGTCGATGATCCACGCGAAGCTAATGCAATCTCGTTTGTTTCTCTGTTGGAAGTGGCCTGTATTACAAGGACACACGTGTTTGTGTCTTAAGACCAGAAGAGCCGAGGTCATTGTGTACCTTTCACCACCCCCACTCGTATACACACGTGGAACTGTGCGTCTTCCATCGCACCACAATTTGCTGGCTACAAATTTGCTCAGTAATTAACCAATTAGCGGAACATCACTAATTGACTGATTAAGTACCCACTCGTCGGGAACTAGATTGATACTGATGCGGTCGCTGGCCGTGCGCATTAACGTCGCTATTCGCAGGATACGGATCCGAAAATCTATACAGGGTGTTCTGTAATTCAAGTAATATCTAAAACTGTTTATCTCATGTGAACACGTATGGCGGATATGACAAATACAATTTTTTTTAGTGGAACTTCCTTTTGAACACCGAAGGGGGCTGTGAATATTTTTTTCATGATTAACACTTTAACTCTTTGGGGCATAGGAATTCCGAAAACAAAATAATCCACATGCATTTTTTCTTCTTTTAATTGAATAAAGTTGGTTTATATTTATTGACAAAGTGGTATGATAATATAAATTTTCGAAAAAAAATATCCCACCATGCATCTTCACGTATGAAAGAGGTGGGACACTTTTCATCCCACTGTGCCTCAAAGAGTTAATGGCCGCACGTCTATACTTCTCAGACTACAACACACATGTTGTGTAAGTGATTACTAAAGTGTTAAGATACTTTTGTATGGACTACTTAATTTTGTGGTATCTTGTTCCAGCTATCACACACATTTATTTTTAATTTTTTTTTCATGATTAACACTTTAAGCCTTCCCGATCCATTCTCAAAAACAGTCATATTTAATTGAAACTCGCCACTCAATGAACTTCACTTAAAGCTACCTCGATAAATTCGGTATTTCATGAAATAATTACATCTCCTTATCTACATCTTCCACCCGTAAAAAGTCAATCTGACAGAGTGAAATAAAAAAGAACGCTTGAGTATCAGCGCAGCATATCTTTCAGTCGTTGTCTTTTTATTACATTCCCAGCGATTCTGTCCTTTATGCGAGCCAAATCGAGAGGCTCCATTGAAAAATCAATTTCAACATTTCTTCAGCGACCAGGCAGGATAAATTCCACCTATCCAATACGAAACATACACCCATACAACCCCCATATTCACCAAAACCAGTACACACAGAGAACGAGAGACTTTGAGAATCGACGGATCTGCACAGCACAATCCGGAATAATTCAAAAGATAATCCGATAGTGCGGTTATAATTTGAAAGATGGTGTTTGAGTTTCCAGCTGGCCCGGATACGTGTATGCATTCGTTCATTCGACTCGGCTGCGGGATACGCGCATACACTTCGTGCATTTACACCTGTAGACACCTATGTACGTGTGAACATGTACGGGAATAGAGAACTGCTGCTGGCTATATTCTCTGATTGGGCCTGGCCATGCTTCCTCTTGCCTTGCTTCCTGCTTTGCATACCTAACTACGGAGGAGAATTCCTCGACGAGAGGACGCGCTCCGGATCGCTCGATTCAGCTTCATTTTCGGTTTAAACCCGGATACCTCACCGATTGCGAGCGGACACTCTTTGGAACTTTGATGCACGACTTCTCTGAATGTTCTCGATATATTTTTTTTTATGGTATTCACGTTAAATTGAAAATCTTTATAGAAGTGCGGTTCGTTGATAGTAAGGGTAGTTGGGATTAGAGATTTGGGATGTTGGATTTAGGAACAGGAATTTTTAAGGGTGTGGAATTAAGTTGAGTGAATGATAGATTTGCTTTAATTTTTATACTCGAAATTGATATGAAAATGGTTGATTCTTTGATTTCGTGTATGAGTGAATGAAGAAATATTTCTAAGTGCTCATTTGTTGCTTGGTGTCTGAGTAAAACGTTTTTAAGATCATTATAAATGATATGAGGAGTAATTAACTAATTAAATAAGTCGAATTTATAGTAGTGTTTGAAAGCTTTGGTATTTTAAGTCCAAGTAACATTTTTTAAAAAATTAAGTACCTGAAATCTCGTATGAGAGTCATTTAATATTAGAACTAGTAAGGTAGTCATTGACTAGCTCCTAATATTTTAGAAAAATTTTACATTTATAGGGGTTATACAATTTTTCGAAAATACAAATTGGATATACCACATCGTACCAACCAGTTCTTAGAATTTAAAATACAAACTTTTAATTAGTTTATCAAAGGCTTTGAAAGTACAAGATATTCAGACTTTCATAAGGAACTTAATCCTTTGACTTGAATTTTTCTCTAAATCCCAACATTATTCACAGCGAAGCACGATCACGTATCGCATATATACAGTCCACCGTATAATTTAAATAAATTTTTCAAACTTTTAAAATACTCCAAATTGATAGAATTACATGAAAAGAATCTATTATTTCGGACGATGGGTTAAAACGTTCCAATTTTAATCTTCTCTTCCATAGAAATCATTAGCACGACTAATTTCTAAAGCCGTCTCAAAGGCTTAACAGAAAACTAGTTTCCCGACGCATAGAAATACTCCGAATTTTTTCACAAATGCTACAAAAATCCAGTCATAAAAGGAACTAACGATTTCGTTCGTTTCATTCCGAAAATCCAAATGTACGAAAGGGAGGGAAATCAATATAAGACCGCGACGAATTCGCCATGGTACAATATCGAGGAACAAAAAGAAGGTGTCGGCCGTAATTACCGGATAGCCGATAATTAAAGCGCGAGACGAGAGGACGAGGAATTTAAAAGTTAAATCGTGTTACGTTCATGAATTATGCATTCGCGGATGGTGCCCTCCTGATTGCACGAGAACTTTGATCTTCCGGGTATATCGTATTGGTCAACTAATCGTTGACTTTCGATGCACTTTTAATTGGTTGCCTTCTGCTGCTTTTTTTCAGCTTTAACGCTCGTTTTCCTCTAACTTTGTTGACCATTTACACCTGATTTGATACTGTCTCTTTTAAAACGGAGAGGGTCAGGTTGAGAGTGTTAATAATTGACATGTGGAGGCTTGTTTGAAAATAGAAAATTATCTTACGGAAAAGCAAGAAGTTTTGCTCGTTGGAAATTTGAACGTTCTTCCAGATGTAACTGGCAATTTCGTTCTCGATTCTAGGTGGGTATAAACGATAATCAAGTTTCGAAATTAAACTTCTGCCGTTTCGAGTTCGTCGATGGCTCGATAGAAAAAGTCCAATTAGGATAATGAACCAATTAAATGAAGCGAGAGAGTGGGTAAACAGACAGTGAAGGTTTACCATGGATATCATTCGGAAAATGCATTTCTGTTTGAATTCAAGTAAAATTCAAGCAGATACGTCCAAGTGTAATTTCAGTTACAACATTTTGTTCAAATAAATACGTAGCAATTTCTCTCGACGTACTTCGACTCGATAATTTGCTCTTAAATTTCGATGAGCGACGAGTTTATGGACTTTATTGGAGAAACGTTATTTGAACAAATTATAAAGTACTTAAAACCCGAGGTACTCCGTGAAATTCCGTTTTTTGTCAGCCAGAAAAAAAAGTAATTATCACAAAATAATTACTTATTTCTTTTTAATTGTATGCTTTTATTTTTACGTAGCGGACCTCTAATTCCTTTTAGAATTCCTCCACGCACGTGAGAAAGCCATTTCAAGACTTACAAAATTGGAGGTCAATATCAATAAATTCTATAAATTTGCAATCCATTGGATAGAGATACAATAAATATTATTACGATAGAAAGGCTTCTATAACGAATTATGATTTTGTAATACCACCTAAATATCCGTAAGTACCTTTAATTATTTTTGCAATTAACAAAAATGAATAGCCAAGGATAGAAAATGTGAAATTAATTTCATTTACCACATTAAAAAATTGACAAAGTAATTCGGACCGCAAAGAGTTAAAGTCACAAGAAGTTACACAGTGTTATAACCTACTAAAAAAAAAAGTTTAATTCCACCGGTCGCTGTTTCATTTCCATTATCTAAGACATTATCTCAAGAACAAGGAAGACGTTATTTCTTGCTCCATCATCATTTACAAGAAAATGAAAAAAAAAACGAATTTCCTACGATTTCAATCAGGATAAAATTCTCAGTAACGTTTCACTGTTTGAGCATAATAGTAGGAATTCTCTGATGAGAACTTGCATTAATTTTTATTGGGAAAGGTAAGTGGTCGTGTCGGAGTAATCTAAGAAAGGACTGAGTCGTTTTGAATGGTCCTTGTATCTCGGATTGTCAGGAAAGGACGAATTCTACACGTTTCGTAGCGATGGAAAACTCGGTTCACTGCTTACAGAGACTATGAGGCCACTCGAATTATATTAAGACGGATTCTTCGGTCCGACCGAGCCGATGTTATTTTAAGCACCGTTGAAAAGAAGTTATTACCTCCTTCGTCGAACTCGTTAAATTCCGGGTTAAGTATTCGCTTGACCTTTCAATACTGAATTGCTCGGTTTTGCGATGCGATATGTAACGAGTAAAATATGATTTACATTATACCGTACGATTTTAAATTAAGGGGGTCACTCCATGTGACGGCTATTTTTTTCCCTTCCTTTGGGAATTTTTTTTGACGAACCAGTAAAATATACAAATTTGGAATTTTTATCACACGTTTATTGATACTTTTATAGTCTATTGGATTTTTTGCAAGCAAAAATAACGACTTTAATTGACTTTACACCGTTCGAAAATACTCATGTACTTTTTTTCATTTCAGAAGTTTCGAAGATTTGAAGTAAAAAAATTAGACGACATTTTAATTTGCAAACCTAAGGCTATCGCTGGAACTACAATAACATAAAAATATCGAAAATTGAAAATTTGGCACAGCTTTAAATGAATCGTCATATTTCGTTCCAAAAATCGACATATTTTCTCGACGTCTTCAGCTTAAGAAAAAAACAAATTATGATAGATATCAGAATTATTTTAGTTCCGAGCCGTCTTTATATTAAAGAAAATTCAGAGCGAAAAGAGTATTTTCTATTCTTCCACAAACTACGAATTGCTACCAATTTAAATCGTGCAACAGCAATTAACGCTGAAACTTCCACGACTCGTTCTTCATACTTTTCTTTTTCTTTACATTTTAATCTCAACTTAATTTTCTTAAAAGTTCTTCTTTCTTTCTATCCCCAACTAACTAATAATCCCTTAAAAGCCACTCGGAAAAAGCGAAAAGGAGCAGGAAATAATGAAATCTCTTCCGAGTTCCAAAATCACCCCATACAGTTGGAAATATCAGCTTACTCCAATGTTACCCCATATGACCTATGCGCAATAATACTACATGCATATGTATGTGTGCGCCTATAAAGGAGACGATATTGCGTACACGTATCGTGCATTCCATCGAATCGGTATGTCCAAACGATGTCGTAGACTGGCGATATTCCACGCCAGAAGGGGAGTCGGGCATGAACAAGATGCAAATCGTAAAATCGCTTATGAGATCAGGATGTAATGCGTGAAAAAAACTTAAAAAGTACCATCGTGCATTCTTCTCACGACACGGAGTTAAACCGGGCAAAAATATTGTTACAATTTGTTAGTCTAACCTTTACATTAGTGACGGACAAATTTGTTTAGTTAGACACAGAAAAATATAAAATTTTGGTGGGTTTAATGAGATTTATTCAATATTTTAAATCTTGTGGAAAATTTTGCATATTTAAAAAAAAGAGACAACACCTGTCGTTATTATTGGGTTTATGTCATTTGAAATGGAGAATGTCTTTGAAAAGATACTATATCTTTTAGTATTTGCTTTTAAAATTCGATTTATTTAATGTTACATCTGTTAGTTTATAAATTTTACATTTTTCCAAATTTGAATCTTCGTTCATCGAGTTATTATTACTCGAAGGAATACGATTGTGAGGTGGAAAGAAGGAAAATAGGAGAGGTTAAATGAATTTGTTTAACGCACTGAAATTGAGAATATCTCCAAATGACTTTTTAGGAGTTAGTATGTATATTATTCTTCGATTCATTGATTCTATTTATTGTATTACATTTTCTAATCCTCTTAAAAGGGACATTCTACGAAGTACCTAGCGCCGATTTCCATAGAACTTATTGTTAGTACATTTATTGAGTAGTGAAATGAAAGAGCAGGAATTTCTCTTTACCGGCAATGGGATGCACTTAAGGGGTAAAACAATTTGGAATTTCATTATACTCGTGGTTCCTTCCAAGCAGCAGGGTTATTGGATTTATAAATAATATTTAACGATCAGTGAATTATATAATAGTTACTGTGACAAAATTGATTTTTAGTTCAGTAAATTAGCATAAAAACTAGTGTATGAGTACAATGTACAAATATATATATAATCCATAATTAAGAAAAAATATATAAAAATCTCAAACTAATAAATATTTACCGTCTAAAAAGCAGGGAAAGATGTATTTTCTTGCATTTCTCGATGCGACACAAAAGAATCGCGGTCGGAATGCTTGGCACTTTTCGACCAGAGTTCTGCAAAGACCCCTGAAACTCGAACGGTTAAACCGAAATGATCGTGGACCCCTTGGGTTCTCGAAAAGGATCGATTTATACTTTCAACTGCACCTGGATGCGAGCGCAGATGAATCGAGTACGATTATCAATGGATTGCGAATACCGCCTCTGTCGTGCGATTATAAATTCTCAGCTATGGAATGGACGAGGTCTGTGAACGTTTTAAACCCTTCAGCGACGAACTGAAAAAAGAAGGTCCCGAGTACATTATTCATTTTTGAATGGGGGATAATTTGGAGAGGAGGAACTGGCATAAGAAATCCGAAGAATTATAACGAAGCGAAACATATATCGTGGATAATAAAGATTCAAAATTTGTATCGAGCTTTTCAACGCGATGAATCTGTAATTCGTGGTTTGATCCTAAGAGGATTGATTTCGCGCGAAAAATTAAGTTAAAACACTAAATTGATATTTGATTATGGCTGGTGCTTATGGATAAATTAGCTTTGAATATTACTTGAGTAATTAGGCATAAAATTAACATCATTTTATTACAGTCGATATTTATCTTTCCACTTATAGAGGTCGTTATTAAATAATTATATGCACACTTTAAAAATTTTTAATCGTGATGAGAGAAAATCTTTTCTGATTGTTCGTTGCTTCAAATATTATTTGAAAGCTGAATAGAAAATTTGGGCTACTGCGTTGAGTTGTATTGAAAGTCCAATTTTGGAGTGAAATATATTATTTAATTTTAAATTTCAACAGATCGATTTAAAATGTTTAGGTTACAATTACATCTCTTGTGAGGCGAATTTTATTAAAGACAATTGCAACACATAGACTTACAGACATAAGAAATTGATGCTGATCCTTTCTACTCCTCTTTTCCATTAAAAATGTTAAAGAAGTTTGTAACAAATTAGTAAATGTTCTCATCGAGCTTTTTTAACATTGACCTTTAATTGCCTTTTCTAGGAACAGCTTAATCCCACGAACTTTAATAGTACTGCTGTGACACTACGGCAATAAACTTACTAAAAACATGAAATATCCTCAAAAACCCATGTAATATAACGCCAGTCACGTCGATTATCGTCTGATGGATTGTACGATCACGGAATAATGCCGGATAAGCCGCTTAACCCGGCGGAAACGAAGGAATTTTTATATAACATCGGAAAGAGGGTGAATCGCGTGCCCTTTTCCGATTGTGGTCGTTGAACCGCACTACCGATCGACCGTAGACGCATCGCAAAATCGTCTTTACTATTGCGAAACTCTTCTCCAGTATTCGCCACTATATGAAGACTGTCTCTCTGCCCTTAGGGCTGAAAGTCATCTCGACAAATGGAACGTCCATGCGATACAGAAAATCGTCCCCGCAATAATAAAGCGATATGAAGGGGATGAATTGAGAGGAGCATAACGACGGTTTCTCTTCTCTCTTGATATCTCTGATAAGTCCAAATATTACCGTCCACTTGTTCGTCGTTCGAGATATAATCCGATTGTATTTTTACGGGGGTATTTTTATAGGGGTGATTTCTCCAGGATTTTTATCGCTACGGAGAAATTTCGTTTTGCCTGCAGTTTCGTACGATGATTTCGTTTCATTCGGAGTCTGTTTGGAGAGAGCTGTAAGGTTTTTGCTTGAAATATGTGAGAAATTAGGAAAAATCTTGGGTGATATTAAACTTAGTGTGGCAGTTTATAATATTTTAATAATGTAAAAGTGCTGATATTGAATATTTCACCATTGACATCTTTAACCAGTTAACGGTGGCAAATTCTTTTGAAAGTGCGCATTTAAGTGGGTCAGGATAATTGAAAAACGAGCATAAATGCGGGTTTATGCCCCAATAACATCATTAACACTAGCTCTACCGTAGAATAATTCAATATATTTCAAATCGTCAAATAAATATGTAAAGATAGTATATGATAACATACTATCTTTAAACTTGGCGCGTTCTTCGGTTACCATGGCGGGTACAGATATGATGATTGGGGAGACACAATAGTGGAAGAAAGAAGCACATGTGCAGATAGTAGGATATAAAATAATAATTGTTATAAATAAAGAAATAATAGAAAAGGGTTAAGTTCGGGTGTTCAGGCAGAGAACAGACAGCAATTAGCTTTAATTGTCGTTTCTCTGCTTTCAGAGAAAGAAAATTTAGTTATTGCTGGTTCCTCGCCCCCATAGTGCTATTGTCTTATAAATATATCAGATAAATGAAGGAGGGAAAAAACTTTGTCGATTCTGTCGTTTGTAGTACCTTCAAGGTAGACGTAAAAGAAAGAAAAATAAGCAGAGATAGAAATTTCAAGACCATTGTCAGAATATTCCGAACAAGTCGTTTTGACCACCCTGGTAGATCGAGTGTTAGAAACTATTTTTCTTATTTAGAGTCGGAGAATATGCTCGCCAAGTTTGACCATTAAAATCTGGGACACCGTATATATTTCATTTAAACTTCACGCTCGAATATCCTGTATCTCAAACCATACGCCTTAACACCACGGAATTTGTAGCCCAGTGGACACGTAATCCAAACTTCCTACTTTCGCGGAGTATCCAATGAACATTTGAGTTTCGCGTTTAATCTAAGTTTGTCACGCGTTAAGTTCCACGACAAAATGGCGAGTAATTCTTGAGAAGTTCTTTATGGAAGAAAATATTGCCTTTAGTATCTGTCAGCGAAGATATATCGCAGGATATCGGTCTACCTATACTCTGTAAACGAAACTTCACGCTTCTCTGAACGCAAGGAAAGTTTGAGCCTTCTTATGCGACAGCTTAGTAAAAAGTTAACGATTGTTTGTCGTTTCGAATCGGTCCTTTAAAAATATTTCTTCCAATGTAGACATACCGTAAAATGTTTCAGTTTCAAGTCTAACTTGTAATCATTAGACTTCTTAATCCCTTGTGATCGTATTTATTTTACCAATTTTTCTTCACCTGAAGGACAATTATTTAGGAAATTTCTCAATTGTATTTAAAGAGAGAAAAGATTGTAGTTGTGGACGAATAATAATAAAATCATTGTCAAACTCTAAAGACGATATTTTATAAATGAAACGTTAAAGATCTTAGGCGAAATGGCCGAGTAGTCAAAGCAAGTATATACGCGAAAGACACTTGCTAATAGTAAAAATTTAATAATGTTACTCCAACAGCATTCGATTTGAAAGAGAGCAGTAATATCTTTAACAAAAGAATCGTAGCCTAGAAGTAGTAAAAGTATGTATAAAAAGTAATTTCCATTTGAGTTTCCGGTACAGCCTGTGATTATGCAAATGTTAGCCCTATGCATTGGGACCGCTAGGGTGTAACAAACGGATTAGTCCCTTTGCCTCTGTGCCGTTTAGTTTATAGAGTTTCGGCAATGTACCATGTCTGCATGTGCCAATTCCAATTAACCAACAATGCACAGAGTCGTCACGTGGTTGAGTGTACACGTACCGGTTAAAATTTTTTAATTAAATTTTCTCAAATACGTATCCTCGAATAGAATCATTTTACCATTTTCAAGTAATTTTTAATTATAAAATTACTTTCCACTTAGTCGACCATAATACCTGTTACATCCTACATACTGTACCTTTTCACAATATCCTATCACATAGTAAAGAAAATATTTGTTTCTAAATTTTCTAATAATTATCTCGAAGGTTATAAATAGACTGCGGATGTTTATGCAAATTTCGAGTTTTACAAATGCAGGTGAGACAGGAAAACCTATCTAGGGATTTATTGCACTCAATAAACATTACAACAAATACCATACTTTGGATATTTTAGATATATTTTTATATTATGTCCTTTTTGTATATTTCAGCCGTATTTAATTTGTCATAAATGCATAAAAATCCGCAGTCTGGTTATAAATTTATCAGATTTCAAGAACAATAGCAAACTGTGCAATCCAGACTTCTGTTGGAATAGTTTGCACGAGTTTCGAGGAGTGGTACAATTTTTTGCAAGATCAAAATATTATTATTCATAAAAGCAATTGTACCCCCGGGGGTAAGTGGCTTTCTATGTAAGTAAAAGGAGGGTGAAGTACTCACGTTAGCGGTGTCGTCGAGTTTCCGCTTCCACGCATCGCTACGTTCGATTAGGGCGTTCCATTGTTCCGAAAGTTTATTCACTTCTCGACGAATGCTGCGCGTTAATTCGCGTGCTTGTTCTTCCGCGCTTCGATATCCCCTTGAATCGCCGTCCAATTCTCTGCCGGCTGAAAACGAACAGTTTAATGTCAGTTGAAACAACTTATGTCCGTGAAAAGCTATTGTTCGTGAGTTATTTTAACATTATCTTCTACATTCATATTGCCTCATCGATAAAACGATCGTGTTCGAAGATCGTTGTCTAAAGTGTTAAATGGTAGGGAAATATTGTTTGTCTTGTCATACATATTGTTTTGTTTGACAGGAAACGATGAAAATTGTTAAATGTAGCGATAATAATGTTTTAGGAAGGATTGCGCGGTGCGAAGGTGTATGTGCACCATATTTTACAAATAATTTTTTTACCAATCGAGTTATAGACCCTTTTGTTTAGTACCGATACTTTATGGACACTTATTCTGATCGTACCAAATCTTACGATTATGTAATAACATTAAAATCATTCTGGGAGAAATGCAGGAGATTATTAACCTACTATATAAAACAACGTAAAGAAGTCAGAACAGATATCGATATTGATATCAACGATAAATATTGATCGTCTGTATTTGATTTAAAGATTTGCAGAAGAGAAGGTTTTCAACGAAGTTCTGTGGGTTATAATTGATCTGCAGAAATTATATTTAATGAAGTATTCTAGATTTCATTTATACGAATTATAGATAATTTATGACAATTCTAATCGTTGGTACGAAAGCAACATTTAAAAGTTCAGTTTACTCTACGGCGTTAGAATTTCTCCCTACTGAAACAGACAAAAAACTTTTTACAAATTTTTATTGTCTTTATTACTCCCCAAAAGAATTCACCCTACTGATCAATTCTCGTTTCCTGATCACCGATGCATAATCCATAAAAAAACAAAAACATTCCAGCTTGCTGTTACGAGTACATAACCGCATAATCAAGGATAAAAATTATCATTTTTCCACCTTCATTTTTCCTCCCCTAATAAAAACCTCCGTACCCCATTGCTCCATTTCCATCTCCCTCCAGTCGTTCTATTTCGCCCCTTCAAAAACGCCTCAAAATATTGCATTTTCCCGTCAGCAAGGCAGATAACGATCGAGCAGTTTGGCATGCACGAAATAAAAGTGCACGTGCACTTTTCCACCGACTGCACCACGCTGATGGTGTTTCTATCCGTGACGTTTCGGAGGACGTAACGAATCGTAGAAACGACGTTACCACGGCGCATCGGTATCCGGAACAACGTCACGACGTCGGCAGCGAGCTATCGCCAGGAATTAATTGTCCTATGAATCACCCATCGTATCATGCGGGGTAGTTTTTGTGCGCATGTTTAGTATTGATAACAGCCACAGTTTCTAGCTGCTAGTTGCCCACGTATCTACCGCCTGTGTTATGTTGATTTATGATTATGATACCGGTCGCCCTTCACCCGCGTTTCGTCCTCTGTGTTCGCAGTTAATCGCTTGATCCTAGATTTATCGATTTTATGCGCTTGCCGAGGAAATGTGGAAAAAAAATACTCCACATTTGCACAGTTTCACTTAACTCTTAGTTGCGTCAATGTTAAATGGGGGAGAGAGAGAAAAATGGTGGGACAAATCATTTTTAACACTAGGACTACAGGTATTAACCCTTTTAGTGCCGACCGAAAAAACTGATTGAATTAATGACAAATATAGTTGCGAATTAAAACAATTGTCATTTGGCAATAGTTTCATACAGAACATGGAATATAGAGCATAAACTGTCTATTATAATTATTTGTCATAAAATTACTGATATCCTATTGGAAACCTAATATTAACCCTTCGTTTCCCAATGTTAGTACTATTGCAAACGACGATATATCGTCGTCCGGCCCCAAAAGGGTTAAATTTATTATATTTCAATATATTAAATACGTACTTTGGAAAAATAGAAATTCAGTGGAGGAAAGAATCATCGATTTAGTAAACTGTATGTTATAAGATCAATATAGAGTATCTGCTCTATGACTATTCGATAAGCTTGGAGAACTTTTGGAAAGAATTGTGAAGGGAAGGAATTTTGACTTGCTTGGTAGTTCTAGTGTTAATGTAGAGAATGATTTACCGTATTATCCCGAAAATAAGACTTTCTCTGAAAACAGACAATACCATGACTTTTACAGGCAGTTTTAAAATAAGCTACATTGAAAAGAAGTCCTCTTGAAAAATGGATGCACTAGAGTTACATGACTGTGATCATGAAATTGCATTAGCAATTAAGTCCAACTGGATATGTTTGGCGCAGCTATATTTACTGTATTATGAAATCGATCAAATATCAATCTTCTACGATTTGTACTAAAATCTACGACACGTCCACAAACGTTTCTAAAATTGCAACACAACTGTACAATCTCACAATCGATACAGGTAGTAACATTGAGTGCATCCGGCCAATCGTGGTGCGCCAAAGAGACATCTCGATCGTACAAAGAAACCGCCCGAAAACTATTTCTACCAAATCGAATTAGGCGATCGTGTTCTTCATCGGTAAGCCATCCATTCAACAGTTGCTAGTCTGATTTCCAGTCACGTACTTCCTTTCGCTCTCTTACCCCTCTAGAACACCCACCCTTTTTCTCATTTTCTTCCCTCTAATTCCTTCCTCCTCGAGCGACGTAATACACCCTCAACGATACATTGCCCCTTAAGGTGAACGATTTTTGTCTCACCTTCTAATAATATCACGTTTAGCTTCTCTTATCTCACCATCAGTGACTAACTACGGTTTGCGCAGCAGTAATAAAAAATCCTCGTTTAAACTCAACAATAATTTTTACGCTTTTAAAAATCTATAAATTGCACTTGGCTCCTCTCTGATTTCCTGAATATTTTCTTAACATTTTTTAAATATCTATTTCATATCTCCCGAATATTTACTTTACATTTTTTAAATATTTATTTTATATCTCCTGAATATTTTCTTAATATTTTTTAAATATCTATTTTATATCTCGTGAATATTTACTTAACATTTTTTAAATATCTATTTTATATCTCCCGAATATTTACATAACATTTTTTAAATATTTATTTTATATCTCCTGAATATTTTTTAAATATTTATTTTATATCTCCTGAATATTTTCTTAACATTTTTTAAATATCTGTTTTATATCTCCTGAATATTTACTTAATATTTTTTAAATCTTTATTTTATATCTCCTGACTATGTTCTTAATATTTTTTAAATACTTATTTTATATCTCCTGAATATTTTCTTACTATTTTTTAAATATCTATTTTATATCTCCTGAATATTTTCTTACTATTTTTTAAATATTTATTTTATATCTCCTGAATATTTTCTTAATATTTTTTAAATATCTATTTTATATCTCCTGACTATGTTCTTAATATTTTTTAAATATCTATTTTATATCTCCTGAATATTTACTTTTTATTTTTTAAATATCTACTTAACGTCGTCAGCCAAAATTTGGGGCAAAGAGATTTCGCCATGAAATTACGCTCAGTCAGATAAAGTCCAGATACTTCGGAAACCTCGAAACGTTGTATAATCTAACTTCGTGATGTGGCGTTATACCAGGAGAAATTTATTGACGTTACGATGGGACATGGGTCTGCCCGATGCCGCGCACGTTTCACCGAACGTGACTCCCTGTGGAATGACTGAAATCGTGCACCGACGATGCGAGCTGTCTTCGTGCAGGGGCCTGTTAATGTCTAGATCGCATTCGGGACCTCGTGCTTTGGAATGTTCTTGTTCATTATCTCGTATCTGATGTGCATAGACGTGTTTTGCCCAAGTACTAAGTCTGTCAGATTTTGAGAGGAGTTTGTATCAGTTAACAGTAGAGGCAAGATCATTATAACATTATCGGTAGAATTACTTCGGAATTTTTTGGACAATAGAATGTATTGGATTGGTAGAATATTATTTATACGTCGTTAAGATAGAGTTTACACTTTTAGTTTGGAATAATGTACAATACATACTCGTTGATTTAGTGTTTTAGAGCAGTTTCAAAACGTTGCGCATCGATGCTATAATATACTAATCATTTGGGAAAAATTCCCCAGAGGTACTTAGTGGTAACCCCAAATCGGGCTCATTATTTGGTAGATCGATGCTCTATCCCCATAGCCTCATAGCTCTGCTTATATTTATGCTGTAAATTGTCATTTTTCTATTCTCTATTTCAACCTATTGTAAACGTATGATGTTTATTGTTTCAGGTAACCACCCTATTACCCAAGGTACGAAAACAAATTTCTCAAGGGAAAAATTCTTTAAACGTTGCACTGATTTTTATTCATATTTATTATTTAATAACCCGAGATTTTATTCTTGTTATAACAATAATTATATAAATATCCACGACAAAAAAAATCTAAGAGTCAATTCAATTATCCCAGAAATATTCTAAAATATAAACACGGTGACACGACTTAATTTATAGCAATCGATCAAATTAACGAAACAATCTCATCTTTTCTCCCTGAGAGAACTTTTAACGAAAATAATCTGGCACTTAGCCTGTTAAAAATTTCCTCGATGATATACCATCCTACTTTGAATTTATTTCTTTTAATGTGTCTCCAGATAAATAAAATGGATTTTCTTCTCCCTAATGTCCCCACCATTTTACGGTTAGGCTGACAGATGTAAATTCTCCGAATCCTTCCATAGCCCAGTGTAAATTCCATATTTTATATTTCGTAATATCAGTGCTCTTAAGTGGGCGAAATTACGTAAATGAAATATTCAGGAGGACCACGGTTACACTCTCGCAGTACCTATTGTACATGGGAAGCGGTTGACAATAACGAATGAAGCTCGTTTCTGAGGGCTGTTTCGTGGATTAAGTGAAGGGAAGAAAAAAGCGGAGAAATAAAAAGAAAATTTCTCGTATTTCACCGGTCCCTCCTACCGGCTCCCTCTCTTTAATTCTTCGCAACAAATTCCTTGGAGGGATCATTTTTCAAACTACCAGCAGTAGTTAAAAGTTCCACTGAATATCACATTATCGTGATGTCTTTATTTCTGATAAGTAAACAGACGACACATCATGAACAATGTCTCTCCAACGTTTTATAATTGATTATTTTAATTCATCTTAATATATTGTAAATTAGTTTTATCGTTAAGTAAGTTTCTCAGTTTGTACGAGAAGAATGAAGGGTAAGAAAGGTAGGACTTGTTTGTTGGCCGATTGGTCCGATTCTCTCACTTTTTCCGGTCTCTTCATCTTTCTCAGTCACTTTCCGATTTTTTTCCTCGGGTTTAATTGGTATGGAAAATCGCGGAAGAAAGAATGGCGCGAATTACTGGAATTGAAAGCTCCACTACAGCTCTTAATTACTAGGCCTCCACTATTGGCGGATTCAGTCTCGCGTTGTAAAAGCGGTTTCATGGAACTAACGACGAATGTACTTGGCCGACTTTCTTTACTCTCTTCCGCGGAAACTTTCGTCGTGAAATTCGCGCGAATGGATTTGCACCATTTTAGGCGATTTTTCGGTCGACTGGGGAAGGTTCTCTGAGAATCACTTTGCAAAGTCGACTTGGAAGTTTTCTTTCTTTCGCATACCTGCGAGTGTCATAAGATTTTATGAACGACGATGATAATCATCTATCGCCGTAATTTAAGAGATTATTGAACTTTGGTGTTCTTTACGGTATGCAATTAAAATTATTGTAATCGGATTTTTGGTTTTCAGTGGTTGTAACGTTCAGTAAGTGCTCTCTGTATGGCGGTTATGATGGCGATTTAGATATCAGTCGAGGGAATGTTCTTGACTTTCTTATGAACAGTGAATATCTAATAAAATGGATATTTAGTTTATGATGTGAATTTGAGGCAAACTTCTGAGCATTAAATAATTAAGACATTTAACACTAAAACCTACCGACATTATATGTACTCATATTTGCAATAAGTGGTTCTGAAAAAGAGTAATCCAGAGGTGAAAATGATGATTAATTAACTAATTTATGTTTTACAAGATAGTAGTGGAATATTTGCTTCATGACTCCTCTGTCAATTTAGGGAATTCTTAGAAAAAATTGGGTACGAGTCATTTTGACCGGCTCGGTGGTTTAGTGTTAATTATCGAAATTGGTGTGTATAGAAAGGTCTCTAGATGTTTCTGGCTGTAAGTGTTTGTTAGAAGATTAGATGATAATCATTTTCTTTTGAATAATTGACAAAATTGTTAGTCATTGTGACAAAGTAGTAGTTTAGTTACACAGTTAACTTTTATATGTGCTTTACAAGTACATTTTATGTTTATGAATTATTTTTCGACATTAACGCTTCATTAAACAAAGCACTGTATTTGTAACATTTGGTTACATAAATAAATAATATTGTTCAATTCCATTTAGAATTATAAGATTAATTCTACGAGCAACGAGAGCAATTACTTCCACTTCACTGGCCACGATGTACAAAAGCTGCTGCGTGTTGTCAAAATATAGTCGAACTCTGCGAGCGTAACCTACAGGTATCCTTTCCGCGAATCTCAACAATAAGCCATTTCGATACTCGCCTCGCTATCAGTTCCCCCGTGACCGCCGACGAGGAATCAGTGCTCCGTGATCGAGTTCAACTATTTTCACCTATTAGTGGATGTACCTATACCAAATATCTTTGCGGACTACTTGGTAATTCATTCTCACAGTAGTATCAACCCTTCACCACAGCCACCCAGACACAACCCTTCAGCCACCACAGCAAAGAATCGTCATGTTTCTGAGGTATATATAATTTTTACTAAGATTTTAGTAGTTTTTCTTTTAAGTGTGATTTTTCTTGTGTGGGCATTCCTACATCTCGCTCATCAAAAATTGACAATCCCCCGAAACTTTCGAGTAGAACCATAAATATGCTAGAATCATTGAGTCAGAGAAAACAAATTTACCGAAATGTATACGGTTTAAAATATTTTCTTCAAATAGATGATATGTCGTTGGCGTTCAATGTGTTATGAATCATATTGTTACGAGTCGACCGCGCACGCCTTGTCCTTTCAGACATAATTAAATAGAACACAATTAAAAAGCGAAAACTTTTATTTAAGAGAACACGTCCGTCTACCAGAACTACCGACCGTAAAATCTCTACTCTTTTTATTTAACAAACAATTGACATGTCTCGTTACCCAGTAACATTAAATCTGCTGGGTGCTTCGTAACAATATATTATAGAATCAGTAAACAATCACCAGAGTGAATTTCCACAAAAAGAAATTCATTTCAAATGATCTACTTCATATTACCACAAACTTCTATTAAAAACAACACTACTTAGTCCGAAATCACTTTTAACAAGTAAATCATTAACTCTAAAATTCGTTCCACAATTTTCAAATATAACTTAGTCAACAATTACCATTCGACTTTTGTCAAATCGTAGTAACAATTTCCACTTCGAGTACAGTTCAACGTTAAACGTGAGAGAGTTAATCAAATAACAATACAAATTCTCTTACCTTCGGAGTCGGAAGTATCCGATAGGGGTGGCTCGTTGGCAATGTACTGACGGCCACTCAGCAAGTTGTTCTCCACGATCGGTCGTTTGTCCTCGAGTTGCCTTCTAAAGCCACGATGATCGTCCTACAAGTGCAGACACGAAACAGAAAAAAAAAACAACAATTATTACGAACTATACGAATCCGCTCGACAGTTTCGAGTCGAGGGCCTCGAGTTTCGCGCAACGCATGCAACGCGCCCTTGCGACGACTCGGGAAGCTTGTACGCGGGAAAATGTATACGCCTATGGGAACAAGTAGGGTAATTCAAAGTCGACAGTGACTTTTCGACGTGCAGGGCCATCGACGTCGTCTTTACCCTGATGTCTGTATTCGTAATTGCGTTTTACGTGGTATCGCTGGAACGTAAAAACTGGCCGGCTGCAACGGCTACAGAGAGAGAGCGAGAGGGAGGTATGCACAGGTAAAGTTAAGTGGCTAAAAAAGTACTTTTTACGATATTGCGCGCGGCGGCAACGGCGGCGTCTCGTTAACGAGGTTATCTCTTTTCGTTCGCTCGCCTCGAGAATTTAGTTCTACGACGGATGGACTTTTTGCTTTGCTCTTTCTCGCTTGCCTCGTTGACGAACGTGCAATGATTTTTCTCTCGTTATGCTAGTTTCTGATGTGACTCGAGCCGCGCGAAATTCTTACGAGAGGGCGGAATAATTCACCTACTTTTCGGTGCTTTCGGTACGATTAAAAATCTTGTAGCGATATTTATGTAGGTATGAGTCGTTTAATTTGAAAGTGAAATAAATCACTTTCGTGTAAAGAGAAATTATATTTGTTAATGACTACTTTTATACGCAGAAAAATCTAGGTATCTAAGGGAACAAGTTCCAGTTAATGTTGTCGTAAATTGGCAAGGAAATCGTTCTCGAAAAATATTGAGAAAATTCGATATTTTGCGTTAAAATGCAAACCCTAAATATCTGGAGTTGAAAAGAAAGTGACTTATGCTTTTTTTTTTAAATAAACGGTTCATGTAGATATACATTGGGGTTGCCGCACATTTTGAACATCCCCCAGACTGTGCAAGATTAATTTACTGATCGTTGATATCGTTAAAAAGAGATATGAAAGAGTTTCGCTTTTATCAAATACTCTTTTACTTGTGTGAATAATAAGATGAATATTCAGAAGGTTTATTTGATATTTAGGATATTTTTTAAAAAGTGAATTGGGGTAATGTCTAGGAAATGAAGTGGGTGATTCATTTTTTTCGCTTGTTAGTTAAATTGCAAACATGAGAATAATTCAGAAAGTATTCGTTTCCACGGTGTATTTAATAAATCAACCCTACATTCATCATTACTTGTGAGTGCTTTTAGTCAACGATGTTTTATTTGAATTGACTCTTGACCTCTGTCGCTGTTACAGCAAACGTAGCTACCCCAATTCAAAAAATCGATTAATAGTGATAACATTTACCACTGAACTGGGTCAGGTACAAGTTTGTACATACCTGGCTATTTTAAAACAATTTAAATCGACAAATT
Source organism: Cerceris rybyensis (assembly GCA_910591515.1). Lineage (NCBI taxonomy): Eukaryota > Metazoa > Arthropoda > Insecta > Hymenoptera > Crabronidae > Cerceris > Cerceris rybyensis. The sequence goes on from OU342799.1 coordinate 15,426,606, forward strand.
TAATTGTTGGTGTTAATAGTTTAAAGTACCTTTAGCTGATTATAATTTTTATTTTATAGAGTCATATTTTGAAGATGGAAATAGACATTGAAACTATTACTATATTAATTTCCCATTGGCGGTAAAGTTATTAATATCGTTAAAGATTTAAATTTCGGAATAATACTTAGAAAAAGTTCTAAATAGAATATTCTATTTCGAACGAAGTCAAAAAGGTGAAGATATTTCATCCTATTGCCATCTGAATTACGAAAGGAAGACACCTATATTTAGCTAAACCTATAGCTAAACCTTCAACACTTTTTTCTCAAAAACGAGGTTACAGCCACTTAAAAAAATAGCGGCTTAAATATTGCAGCAATATATTTCTTCAAAATAAATCAAACACTTTGATACGACGAAAACTTCAACCAACATATATTAATCTTCCTTCTTACATTTCCTCTCGTCACGTTCTCCTTTATCCCTTCGAGAGCTATTTGCCATCGATTTGGATTTCATCGATCACCATTCTCGTTACATCCAGCCAGGAAAACTCTTCCGCAAATACTATTTTTCCGCTTCGATTTCCTAAAATTCACCCACTTCCATTATTATCACGGACAAGTAACGATCATGTCCGGTTCCGTTCCCCCTTTCTTCCGTTTCAGTTCGTGGTCAGCGATGTAAGTGGTGAAGCTCAATTACTGTTCGTTTCTTCCTCCTATTTTTCGAAAACTCAAACCATTGTTCGAGTAATCCGGGCCAGCTGACGTCGCGATCTGTTGTTTGTGCATTCGCTAACCGAACAGTGGACGGTGTATTTCCTCTGAATAGAGGAATGAAATTCCATTGTTGCGGCATTAACGGATTACGCGTAGTAATTATCCCGCTGAGCCGCGTATCTCTTGCTTTCTGAACTTTTTCTCTCTTTTGTCTCTATATATTTTCAGTTTTATGAGACTCCAGTACTACACTGGGAATATGTAAATTTTTGTGGATACTGTAAAGATCGTGGCAATTAGGCTGTTGAAATTAAGCTTCTAGGTATTGTTTGATTGTTAGATCATTTTTTTGTAGTTTTTTTAAGTGTCAAATAAATTAGAAAAATTTTCTGGAAGTGGAGGAATATTAAAATTGGGGTATATTAATTAAGAAGTCCAGCAATTGCTCTATTTACCTATTATGGCTCTGATTAAATCGTTGACTTTATGTTAAATTGTAACTGCGCAATGTTAAATAAATTAATGGGGAAAATGATTTATGAAAGAATTGAATTTATAGAAGTTACTATCTTATTATACAGTGCAATTAGTCAAAGCGTGATTAATGCGAGATTCCTTATTCATTCTCAACAATCATATGTTCTCCTGTTGCAGACATAATCTATTGTCTCAGATTTTGAGATTTCATAAAAATATTGTGCTTTTATCGAAAGTTCTTATCCTTCGACATTTGGAATTTTCATCATCATTAAGAAAATAAATATCGAACAGTGCAGAATATTGCTAATCTTTAATTAATTTTAATTAAGTACTTAAGTTAATATTAATTAAGATTTAACCGGTAGTTTGAGTGCAAAGTTGACAGATTTTGCCAGAAACAATACGACAGCTTTGGCTCATACCTTTATATCAAAATATATGATTTGATACCATCGCTGCAAACTTTCAACATAAAGATTTAAACTTTTATATCACTCTTTTCAAAAGCGTAAATATTTTACTTCCGACAAGCAAAAGTTTCCAATATTTATTGGCTTTCTTGTAGCTCTGCTTGTCATTTATATAACTTATGGTCTTACAGATTTAAACCTAACTTTTGAAGATAGGATGAAAGGATTAACGACGGGGTTACAACTATGTTATTTATTAAAATAAAACTTAATAATAGTCTTCACTTTAAAAGTATCGTTTGCATGTTACGGACACTAGAACGAAGGTGCTATTCACCCAATTAAACCTACCGACATTTTCTAATTGCTCGTGTCTAGATAGTCGTCTTATCAGCTTAGTTATCAGAATGACAGGTTAATTACGGAGTGCACTCTGTAATAATGTGGTAATGTATTCACCGATAACGCATCTCTGTCCAGCATTAAGAGTCTTGAGCATGGTACTTCTGTCTTTCTAATATCTAAGATCATTGATATACGTAGTTAATTGTTTGTCCTATTTTCCGTACATAAAAGTATCAGACTTTTCCAAAGAACCAAGATGAAACGAAATATATAACACAAAATGACAGAGAAAAGAAATTAATGACAAAACAAGTTTCATTGATTCTACTATAACGAGTCTCTTATATAATTTTTATATTTATGGTCAATTTCTGAAAGTGATTAGTCGAAAACAGTTTATATTCATTAGGTTACAAGTAAAATAACTTGATTAATTTCGATTTTCTTAGACTTAAATGCAGGGAAGCAGAAATATGTAGCTCGAAGACTTCAATTGCTGTGAAAATTTTTTGAGATTAATTTAGAAGTAATTAGTCAATTCAGAAATCTTTTTCTTTAACACTAAACCTACCAATGCGGTCGTAATTACCGCTTCGCAATTTTTTCAAAAAACTACCTAAATTGATAGGGGAACCGTGAAGTAAAAATTCTACTTCTACCATATAAAGCCTAAATTAGTTAATTAACTAATCCTTTCACTTCTTGATTTATCTTTTTTCGAAGTGCTTGTTCAATAAATTTAAATTTTAGTAGATATAACGTCGGTAGTTTTAGTGTTAATCCTCTGCGGTCCGAATTATTTTCTATTATCGGCTATAGGTATTGGTGGATATTTAATTGATATTACAAAATCACTGGGAAATTGGAAAGTTCATATCAAATAGTGAAAAAAATGTCAAGTGAAAGTATGCATTCGACACATGTAACCATTTTTCGATTTCAAGACTTAAGACATCTAATCAGCGTTTTACAAAAAAGGGCGGTACTCAACGATAGAACATATTATAAACTAAATTTCAATTAACTACAGACTAAAAAATTTGTATAAATTATCAAACTTCAAAGGATCTTTACTCCCCTCGTAATTATACTTTCTAATTTCCATCTTTAATTTTTCATCAATTTCACAAACTTCACTAACAACATATTCTCATCGTGACATCAAACTTGTAATTAAAGAAAAAAACGAAAAAAGGAGACAGTATTCAATCGAGTACGGTCAAACGAATTCTTTTAAGCTTACTTCCAGCCTCGTGCAAAATCAATCGAAACGTTTCTCCGTTTAATTCAAATAGTCGGCAGAATCAATCGACATTGCGAAACAACTGGCTGTAATAATCGTCGTTTCTATTGCGCGCATTCGTCTCGTAACAATTTTCCTTTTTTCGTTCGTATGTACAATCGATTTCACGTTCAGCTGCGCTCCGAGGCAGTATTGTGTCGTTACGCGAACGGTGACGATCCGTTTACGATGGAGGCTCGTATGTACCTTTCGCACGAGCCATTTCGTTTTCACGTGCGAATATGGTAAATAAATCAAGCCATTGATGCTCCTGCTGCAGGAATCGGCCGAACATCGATCCATTGTAGCATTGCTTTTTAATGAATTCCCCTCCTGCTTCTATCGAATGACGATGCGTGAATTTTTTAACGACAGTAACGCCCTTTTGTTCGTCGATCTTTTGTTACTCGCCGATTACTACGACGGATAGAAGTCTTTGATTTGATATGACACGTTGTTACAGCTTTATACTTCAGAGTTTTAACTTTTACGAAGAGTTAATTGATATTTGAGAATTTTATTCTTTTGGAATTATTTAGTTTACGGTGACATTTGAGGCTTTGTGTGCGATTAAATGGTTTATTTTCTGTTGGAGTAGAAGTAGAATTTTAAATTAATTAGTATTCAGTTGGATTTTGGTGTTGTATTTTATATGGTGATGTCACGTCGGCCGAATGTATGACGTGTGTATCATATGTGAATATGTATCAGTGGTTATAAAAGTAGCTGAAGTATAAATATTTAATGACGCTTGGGATGAGATGCAATTTGTACAATAGTTTCTTCAAATTCATTAGCTACGTGAGTTAAATTATTGTTACGATTCTATCGCAAAGTTCTACGAGCGTAACTCTTCGTACAGTTGTTAGTTCAACCGCATTTGTGCGTTTGCTTTGTGTTTTCCCATAACAATATTAGCTTCTAACTTGTGTTCTGCATTTACTTCTATAAAATAGGTTGAAATGATAATTTAATTATAAACCTTTGCTCGTCATTTTACCAGTTGATTTGAATTAGTGAACCAAACATTTTTCATTATGTTGTGGGATTAGAATGGGTACACAAAACTGATATTAAAGTATACGAAACAATGTCAATTATCAAGTTTTATTTGAATGTTATAGGAGACAATTATTTTTAAAGTGTATGGGAATATGAGACTTTAATAAATTCAAATAAAAAAAATATTTTTCGAAGTAAGTTGTGCAATTACTATATTCCATTTGCGAGAAGAACAAGGTAGGATCACAAATTTGCATAAATCTCCGTCTCTCAAAAATAAAACCATAAAATACTATAATAATTAATTAAAGTATTGTTTTTTATTCTAAGAGATTATAATTTTCTACTTGAAGGAAGAACCTTTGGAATGTTCTATTGTGTAATTTTACATCTTTAAACGTAACAAGGATTTAGATTAGATACTTTTAAATCTGGAACACAAATTTTTGATGTCTGTGACTGTCAAATTACTGGTAAATCCACTGTTTGTATCCGAAGTAGAGAGATTCTCGTTGTACATTTGAGATCAAAGAAACTCCGCATGCAAATCTCAGTGACATAAAACAAACTGCAAAATTGTTATCGTCCATGAAAACCCTGAAGCTACATAACAAAATCTGATGCCATAACTCTTTCAGTTCCTGTTAACGTAGCAAATAACCATATACATGTCGTTTATGTGATCTCGCCACTTAAATAAAAAGGCAAGCGCTTACGTTTTTCATGACTGAATCCATAAATAAAAAATAATCACATCATAGAATAAAAATACAGTTATACGTTTACAAAAATAATGCAGATTTTGCTTTAAAAGCATATCAAACTAAAACAATAGGTTGAAGTATTGTAACGGCGCTTCATAATTAAATAACTCAGATATTATAAAATAACGTCTCTAATTTAATGAATCCAAACTTCTTGCCCAAAGACAACTCTATTCTCAATATTAAATCGATATCTAAACATTTGCAATTCGTTGTTAACATTCTCGTAATCGATATGAAATATAGGGGAGACAATTTCGTTACGATAATTCGTAACACTATTATTAATGATATAAATTACTCACTCTCCGAAAAGTAATTCATTACATTTACATTTTGATACTAATGTAAAAAAACAGAACTATTTACAAAAAAAAAAAGGAAATCAGACGAAAACAAATCGATTCGGACTGTGTGAAGTTTAATTTAATGAGATTTCACGACAGTCTGGTAAACAATTACGCCCTGATACGACAGGTTGAACGAAATTTCCTTATTTTGCAATTTAACAGCGTGAATATCGTTCTCGTTTGAAACATCAGAGAATGCGGATAATGCACGTGTTGCAGCTGCCGTTGCATCCTATCACGTCGCAAACGACAACCAAGTAAAAGCGCTTCCAGTATGCCGACGAGCAAAAGAACTTTAGACTGCTCTTTAAAGAGAGATATTTGAATTTCATGCATCGTAGATGCAGCATTGGCACAGTGCACAAGACAGAATTTGCGTATTGTTTAAAACAAGTAGACACGTTTATATTTAATATTATACCTTCCTACCATCCTTTTAAACAGTTACTTTATGTAAGAATATCTTAATTGCAGAGCAATTAGTTACTCTGTAATATGTACTTTAACTTTTACAATTCCTTAGACACTTTGAATTCCTTTTCAACACTGTCAGCTAAGTTTTCATGAAACAATAATGTTTTAGATCATGTAGAGTGTTTAATAAATGTATGCAGTAGTGAAAACTGCAATATTAAAATAACAAGTGTAATCTAGTATTTGGTATCATACTTCAATTAAATTCAGCTCATCGTTGCATCCCCTCACTCATCTAAGTACTTAAATTTCTCATAATTTCCCATAAATCCTCCAGCTATAACAAAATAAACCAATACAATACGAAACAACTAATAAATCCAAGCAAACCAGATTTCCAACTTATGCTATTTTCCCTCCAATCACGTATGCTATTTCGAATATCTACCTGCCCACACACAGTCCAACATGATGTAATAAAACGTGTATTACTCCAAACTTTCAAAAACTACCATCTAAAGCTAACATCCTCAGTGAAATATATCTTTCAACGATACATCTCCCAAGATGCAATCATCCCTCATCTCTACAAACGTCCCTACGAGATCTATCAACGATTTCCCAAGGATACTGCAAAGCATAATTCAGTCTGCCAGGTCTTCCATCCCCAACAGCCATCCACTCGAAAGTAGTTTCTCATCTGCGACCAATATTTCATCCCTGGTAGCTTCGTACTATCGACAGAGATAGGTACGTGCACAGGTGTCGTTTACCGATGACATCCATGATCTGGATTGAGGTACATGCACCTTATCATCCCCGTACACTCGCGGAGTCGAGGTATAGATGCGCGTGCCGGTAGTAACATGGACGTTCTAATCTGGATTAGTCCGAACTAGTCCGCCTTTGTGCGTGAAAATAGGCCGACGGATCGGTCAGGCATGAGCAAGCTTCACCGATCGTGCGTCGATGCATGGACCTGTCTCGGCACACATCGTGCCTCTAATTGCCTCATTCTGAGCTAATCAGTTTGTAGAGGAGGTACTTGTAATCTGGTACATTGCAGTAGGTTACTCGGCTTGCTTTAAGGTACATTGAGCTATCACTGGAGAACAAGATTTGCCGGATGATATGGCTCCTAAGTCAATATTGACGGATGCGGATTATGTTGTTAAGGTGATGATCTCAATGTTACTAGGCTGAGTACTATCATGGGATGTAGGGTATTGCGTGTGTAGACGTTGTACTTTTGTTCTCAGTGTTTAGAGAAATTGTTTGAGTGACTGGGAAGTTTGGTACTTTGAAGGTACTTTGCAGAGATGATAGGTTGCGGTTTGATGTAATTAGTTTTCTTGGTTTAGTGAGATGTATTTGTTTCTGTTTCGTGCCCTAACCCAGACACTCTATTTCGCGCGTCGAACGGCACAATTTCAGGCTTAATAACTTTTTTTCTGGTGAAAAAAAAACAAATTCCGATTTATCCGTATTTTTGTAAAGGACATATAGTTTCTATAAACAAAAACTTAAGAAAATTCATTGGCATTAAGGGGGGAAAACTAACAACAAAAATTCGAATTTTTCATATATTGTTTAAACAAATTGAGATTTTGCAAAATAATTTTTACCATTCTATTGATTATTAATAGACGCAAATTTCGTCCATTTACGCAAATGCTCTATCTCTCATAGTTTTTGAGATAATCGACGAAATATACTTTAGGGCCCTATCTTTGGGGGTGGTTTTCACCCCTTTAACGTCGACCATTGCCGATAGAAAAAATATGTGTCAAATATTCTAACGAGTACTACATCATACTAAAATTTCATCAAAATCCTTGTTAGAATTAAACGAATGCTGCAAGTACATTTGAGGATAGGATAAATAGTTTTGTTTCTATGCGTTGTGTCCAAAGTGGAGGAGATAAGGTGTTATCTAGGGCCATAAGTTTCTTTGTTGCGAAACTTACTTGTTGCTTTTGTAGGGCAGCCACGTCACCGCAAACAGGTCCCAAACCAGTAAGTTCGGTGTCTTTTCTTATAACCCACTCAATGAGCTCCCGCAAAGATAACAATAGGGCATTCCAGTGTTCGGTATTGCTCTCTAGTCGGTTTCTGCAAGCAAAGCGGAAATAAAATTTACATACAATATGTAAAGACCTATTTTTATTATAAAAGAGTACAGGGTATTATTATAATCTCGCAACGAATACGTACAGGGTGAAAGTCAAGTTCTATTTCTACGCTTGAATTTATTTAAATAATCCAAATTCTATGTTAGAGAATTGGAAGTACTGTTATTCAAATAGGAAAATAATTGTTTCTTTATTATTGAAACTATTTTTATCAGCTTTTCTGGGATCTCTATATGTATAGAACAAAGTGGTAACAATTTTATGTAGCAAAAAGGTGAATATGAAAAAATATCAGATTTTCGTTATTAGGAAATTAGTTGCTTAATCTAAAATATCATATTATACACTCGTATGTTAATTATAATATTCAGTGGGAAATTTTTTATATTCTATTTTCGTGTTAAATATACGGAAAACATTTTTCTATGCGAATGAACAAATTGCACGAAAGAAATTAAAAAGTGAAAAGTTGTTCAATGTTTAAGTTTCAATTTATTTTTGCATTTTACACTTCATTCATCAAATTCCCCGTTTTTCTCCGGGAATAAATGGAAAATTTTGTTTTTCCATAAAGCACCGTTCATTATCGCAATAAATGATTTTCTTAATTAAACGTTTGACTACAAACCACTCGGAGAATCACCATTCTGTCGCGCGTAATGCAAGCTGTTTGTATAATCAACTGCACAAATTAAGTTGCATTTTCATTTCGTACTTTATACTTTGTATTCGTAAAGAAAATAATGAAATCAAACTGAAATTAACACGAAGAGTTGCAGTCATCCGCAAGTTATATTTCCAATAAAGAATGAAACATAAATGCGCTGCCGTATAAACGACATGTGCGACCAACAATTGTCAATAACTCCAATAGTGACACTATAACTACCAAGACAGTAAGAATGACTGGTATTTAATTTTTTATAAAAGTTTCTAAATTTTTAGAAAAGCCACACAACAGATAATCCACGTCTGTATGAAAAAATATAAATTACTGTATTTTTCTTTCTCCAATACACTTATTTAACCCTCCATGAGCCGAATCTTTTGTGGTAGCTGAAAATCAATTGCATGATGTTACATGAAAGAATGATAAGGATATAATTTCATATATAAATAATAAAGATATAATTTAAAATGATAGATCACCTGAATTGCAAAGGATTTCATAATTCTGAACAACAAAATTGTAGTTCTTGGCAAAGTTAAAAACTAACTTTGAAGAATAGAAGAATAAAAGTGTCTTCTCTACCTCAAAGTCACAAGGGCTCATCGAAGGTTAATATACTAAATTATAATACATTTAACACCAATAATTCTAGTATCAACCCGTCCAAAGAATTTTTCACGTCGAGTTAAATCCACGTAACTAATTTCTCATCACACAAGCAGCTTTACATTTCTATAAAAAATAAAATTCCCTAAGGTCATTGACCTTGAGAACACACGAGACTTTCATTGTCCATATCCATTAGATGTAGATTGAACGGGTAAAAGAGAGCCGGAGTTGCGCGCGACTAATGCATCATCCGTGAAAACCATGCGAAACACACGTCTCGCCGTAAATACTGATAAGAGAAACGTATGCACGTCGGCGTAAAGAAATATTTATTCTCGAGAGAAAGTGAAAGAAAAGCGAGAAAATGAAAGAGCCGGTTGATGAATGGAGAAGTGGAGAACATCAGCGTGGACAGAAAAGGAAACGAAAGGGGTTGCAGCAGCTATGCGGAAGGAGAGCATAGAGATATTCAAGGTGAACTGTAAAAGTAAAAGACTAAGAATGAATAGAAAGAAGTATGGAGAAAAAAGAGCGCGTGGTGTGTTCGTAGTGCGAGAAAAAAGTACGACAATAAAATACGTAGATAAAAAAAAAGAGAAGGGACATACCTCGATGCCCGAGGAACAGGGTACTGGTTTGAAAGGAAGGCTGGAAATAATAGACGCAAAAATATTGAAGATTTACGAAGAGTATAGAACTGAAACCAAATAAGAAAATACGATGAATATTCCGTGGACGGTTGAAAGAATGAAAAAAGGGTTCGTGCCAGGAAAAAATAACTATTCCATTGAGGCGTAGAAAGGTAGAAGGGAAGAAAAGAAGCTTCCAAATAACAGAAGGAAATTCAAGAAAGAGAAACTCGGCGAAATAGGCAGAATCAGGGAGAAAAGGGAAGAAATAGACGGGGTTGAAAGGAGGGAAAGATCGAGGCGCGAGCCGGTAAGGAGGCCAGGAAGGACGGCGCTTGGGATTTAGATTTATATTTCGCCATTGTTGTACCATCGTCGGTGGAGCAGTCTCTCACACCCTTAACATCCAACTCCTGTCTTCTCATCCCCCTCCCATACAACCCTCCTTTTCATCCACGAAAGCCGCGGACCCGCCGTCTCGTATCGCCAAGAAACAGCCCCGTGGCCGGATATATTGCAGTTATTGTAACGTCGATGAAAAGTCCTACGGAATTCCGCAAGGTAGCTGTATACTTCCGGCGATCTTAGCATGTACGTATGTACGTACACATGTACATATATACATACATATACGTGCACACGTCGAAAGGTATTGTGGCTTCTTTCCTCGTGAGATAAGGATGATGGAATATATCGTTTCGACGACGCTGAATATCGCGAAAAAGTATAGCAACCGGTCTGTTGACGGAAGGACTTGTTCCGAACGAATTCTGATTGATGCTCCGGATTTGAACCGTTTTATTGCAGCGATATGTGGGGAAACGAGGACGAAATTAAATTTCATGTTAATATTGAGGTTTACGTTGAGAGTAGAAAATAGAAGAGGGTTCTATGTAATATTTTGGAATTTATGGATGTGTGGTATGTGGATTTATATCGAAATGTTGAAAATTTTCTTTGTGTTGAATATTAGAACAATTGTTTGTACTTTATTTTTGTTAACTTGGGATTCATTGATTCGTGACTATTTAAGCAAATATTGAATTGGACATTCTTCATGATATATATTATAAAATATGCGAATATGTTTAGCATGTTGTTTGAAAATAATGAAATAATACTGTCGAATAAATGTTTTTAAGAATTAATTGTACAAGGAGTATGAAGTATGGCAAGGAAGCTTTAAAAAATGACTGATTTGTTCGTATCGTCCATTTTCTCTCAATTCTTTTCCTGGGTAAAATCTATGATGTCTTTTTTTTTAAAAGGATGTGAGAATTCGATCAAAATTTAATTTGGAAAAAAGTTAATTTCAATGTAGGTTAAAAAATTCATATTATTCGCCAGTCCTTTCTAATGTAACTTTCCAAATCATAGAAAATGTGATAGATACTTTGAAATTACAATATTAAAATGTTAATGTATTCTCATGGACTTAAAAAATTAGTCTTATGGACGAAAAAATAATTAAAAAAAGCAAGTAACAGACAGAATAAATATCTGTTAAGTTAAATAATTAATTCCAGTAATATTGCCAAGACTGAATATTATTTTTACTAACGTAGTAAAAAAAGTGATAGAACTCAATGACTCAATAACTGTCATAAGGAAGAAATTATATTATTTCCTTCCATCGACCATCCAAGTGTTCCTTTTTAAAATGATCACGAAATAAATTCTCTCCATAACGAAGAAATGATAAAAGAAGACCAACATGAGTAATTATTTCTTCTGAGGACATTAATTATTAAAAAAACGTACCCTCTAGGGGTTAATGGAATATTAAGATATCGAGAAGTACTAATGGAACGTTATGGTCACGAAAAATACTCCGAAGGACATCCATTTTCGCTCGTCTTCCGAGTGCCACGAACAGAAGAGTCCTTTAACACAGAGATATATACTTCACGTTCGTGCGATCGCATTTCAATTGGGTGTTCCACAAATACTACCACACCCATGTCTGAGGAAACGTTGAATACACTCCTTTTCCTCGATCTTTGCGACGGACCGACCTAATGTAACATAAATCACTAAGAAATTCTTTGGCAAACTGTTCAGAGGTAAAACACTTCCCTCTTAACTGCAATTAGGAGAGCGGAATTTTTTAAAGATCTCTTGCGTTATTATTAATTTTTCAGTGTATGTTTAAAAGTGATTTCACTTTTAATTGAACTCCTAGTGTATCTAAAGTGAAACTATATTATTAAATAAATAGTCTTCTACAAAGGAACTTTTACTTTTATAAGAAAATAAATTTGTTTAAAAATGAGTTGGATTATAGGAAGTTAATTCAATAATTTCTCTCTACTGATTGATTTCTCCATTCATCTAAAATTATACTACAGTATTTAATAAATACTTTTTTCCAAAGAAACTAATATTTTTATAAGAGAGAAATGGTAGGTCATAGGCAATTAATTCTGTAATTTCTTCCTTTCACCCCTTGCCGTACGATTTCTTTTGTCACGGACGCTACGATAATTTAGAATTAAATCCATAAAATAAAAATTAGACAGTAATTCGTTATTCTCGTATTACTTCATGTAATATTAATGTTATGGAAATAGTTCTATCGTGTCGTATCTCACTGATATTTTAAATTTGACAGATTTTGCTAAATTTGAAAGTTTCCTTTCCAATTTATCACATCACGAGTGTCATCACGAAAGCTCGTAAGTAACTTTTGAAATATCAGATATTCACAATGTCATTATTAAATTTCACAAACAAGATGCAAATACGTAGCTTCTATTTTTCTGCATTGATGGTCAAAAGATCACATTTAATTCTTCCATACTGTACTTAATATTTACACAGGGAGTATCGATCTGCTTGAAACCCGAAGAAGAATTCAGGTAAAAAGAGGAAACAAAGAACCAGATTGCATGACAAAAGTTAAATGGTGATGTTTGTGTGCGGGCGAAACTTTTGATTACGTCGGATGGCTTTGATTCTGTGTGCGGTTGGAGATTAAGGATAATTAAAACGGCGGGACGAATGCGCAGCAACAAAATACAGATGCAGCATGGCGACGCGTACCAATGAAAACGCAACAGAGGTATTTCCAGGGATTTTGGTGAAGCCACCGAAACATCGAATTTTCCCGTAACGCTCGAATGTTCTAATCTCTTGTGTTATCGAATCTGTCGCAGAGCATGAACGTGTTGCATCCCTATTATCCTTTTTGTTTGATAAATAAAACTGACACTGCGTTTGGTTGTAAGTCGTTCAGAGAATAACGGTATACATGCCTTGAAATACTTGATTTATTCATGGTCATGTTATTAATTTTGAATTTTACTAATTAGAAATACAAAGTAGTAACAAAAAAATGGCAATAATCGGGATTCTCTTGTACTTTACTTTTCCTTGAGCAGGGACACCGTAGAAAGATCAAACTTGCGTTAAACACGAAGTTTGATTTAAATGTGTGCGACGTTCTTAAATAACGGATTAAATTAACGAGATTCCCTTATAATTTACAATGCAGATTAAAAGTTGGCAAGAGCTTTATTGGTAGAACCGTACAAAGGGATTCTTTCGCCGGTTTCCGCCACCCGTTATATCGCTTCTCGCTTAAATCAAGCTTTCAAGGCGAGCTGAGCGCCGAGATAACGGCAGTAATGAATTTTACAAAAAATTAAATCTCATAAAAAGATTGAAGCGGCTTGCAGACAGAGTAGACCGTTAACAGTGGGGTTTAAAGTATACTTTGCTTGCCAAATCAAATTTAAATCCATTTGCTATTTTGATTCTACCCGCGGAACCTCGATTCTACTATACATTTAGCCAAAACAGGAAAAACAACTTCACAGTAGTAATTAGCGTGGAAACTTGTTAAAAAAGTATCTGATTAAAGGCTATACAACAAATAAATTCCTATGGGAAAGGTTTAAAAATATTGGATATGTTTTTATTAAATTCCAAATGACAAAGCTGAACTTTAAACTAAAAAAAACTATGAAAAACGTCTAATAAAAGCTGGGAGATTGATAATTATACTGATCCAGGTTGAATAATGAATAGTTTTGTTCTTCTTATAGTTTTAGTGTCTCTAGAGTGTCTGCTGTACAAAGATAAGACTTTAATAGAAATGTATCACTTCTAAAGAAATGATAAAACCACCGAAATATCACTGACATTCACTGTGTTAAACGCAACGCAGGAATTCAAACTGCCTAGAAATCCAAAATTCAGTCTCCTTCCAAACTCTCTCAAAGTCCAAATTTCTCAAATCACCAACAGTACTCGCGTTCTCAGGTCATTACGACAAATATATTATCGTAAATCCCTTTCTCACGTAATCAAATAATCATACGGTTCAATTATGAAACAGTCTTTGTCAAGTTAATACTTTAATTCAACATCGGAACATTTCTATCGTGAATTCTTGCGACGCTCTGCCCGAGAATAATGGGAAGCCTTTTGAACGTTTGAAATTCGTAGACACGCTTAAAGGTTTCCCCACGGACCGTACTTCACAGACTGTATTTTAAAATCGATTCGTGCAAATATTCGCAGCTGCAAATACCAGCTCTCGAAATCCATCGATCATACCACATGCATCCTCGGTAATCGACTCTTTGCACAGAAGTAGAAGAGGTAAAGGAGAGGTCCGCGAGGCATCAACTTCGACAAAGCCTTTTGATCTACCACCTCGCCGGTTCTTCACCGACATTTTCCATCGAGACTCCTCTCGTTCTCGTAGTCGTACTCGTCGTACCGGTTAACGCAATAAAGTCGGCAAATGGAATTGCCGCGAACGGGCGGAGCGTTATAACTCAACTCGAGGGAACAATTTGCCAGCACAATCCCAATCTGAAGAAGGTTGGCCTGCGAGCCCGCAAAACCGATCCAAACTTCTGTGATAAACATCAACAACAACCACGACGACACTATTAATGCCTTGTTCAGGAGTACCTACGGGATATATGTGCGTGTACATAATTCGTACAACTGTTTCAAAGAAATCTCGGACGATTGGATATTCAGTCGAGGTAGGAATAACGATGCGTTTTATTCGTGATTATGTATGGAGTCGAAAGGGTGGAATGTAGCAACGTGGTGAAAGTCGTTTTGGGAATTGCGAAGGAAATGAAAGTGTTGATTTGAAAGTACGAAGTGGAATGTGATTTGACAAAAAAGAGAGGATATGTTCTAACTTTATTTATAAATGTTTACAATGGAATTTTGGGAATTTAACACTAGTGTTATGAAGATTTGAATTTGGGCTGAGTAAATGGTACATTTAATTCATCCCAAATCCACCGTAGATCCATTCTAAGATAATTGTGTCACGTTTTACTGGAATTTTATACTTGAAATTCGTCGTTGGATTAAAATTGACATTAATCCCACAACAATAGAAAAGTAACTTCGTTATCACTGTAAGGGTGGATACTTTTCTGAACTTAAGGAAAGCATGGTACGTTGAACAATTAGAAGTTACAAATTCAAAGGGTTAAGATGTCAAAATTATAGTTTTAAATGTACTTAAGTATATTTCATTGAATGATCAACTCTAATTGCATGTAGGTAATGCATATGATGATAAATCACAATGAATTTCATTTTCTAAACACATATATGTACCAACAGTGTTCAGAGGGTTGAAGCTACTGTCATAATTATGATAATATTAGCCATCTACAAATTACGTAGACACATAATCAATAAATATCACAGTCTCCGTTGTCAAGATACAAAAGTTTCAACACATCAACTAATTACACTGTTTACTAATTAAGTCGCGTAATTACTACAATTAGGGTAACTATTCCTAAAGGCCTGTTGCCTTGATGAATAGTGCTTTTGTTACGCATCGTACTAACGCAGAATATATTTATTGAACAATCTATTACAGATTAGTTGTAAATTTCAAATAGTACGAACATTGTTTACAGAAATTTGTGAGAAATTTTAACAATTGTACAAATCCACTATCATCTGGTTTGTATAATTTGTAAAACCACAATCATCAGTTAGTTTATTTAATTTCCCAAGTAGTAAACGTCATTATTATTTGATTTGCAAATCCAAATGACAAAAATCTATAGCATTATAATTTGTGATCGTTGAAAAAGGCAGCCATTTCCTTTTCTAAATATTGTAAAATGCACGTTTTCTTTTTTACCCTTACAATAAAAAATTGTTATAAGATGTATCGCATAGAAATAGTTAAAGTAGAATAAAGCAATATTCTTCTGTGTTTTATTTGGAAAAGCAAGAGAATTATAAACATCGATAGAAACTGACAAGTTTATTCAATTTTATTCAGTACATACATGGACATTACGAGCCTTTAGGTAGACAGGGTTGTAAACAGAATTAGCACACCTTTAGTTAGACTTTGTTCTGGGTCAAAGATAACTCAATAATTTCCTGGTTTGCTCGAATCACAGGGGAACCTCTGCTACTAACGTAAATCCAAATTTTCGCGCAAACAAGGATATCGATGGGGTACGAAATAACGGAAGGTACTTATTTGCTTTCCGTATTACGAATAATTGCATCAAATACGCATTGGCATTGGCATTCGTTGAATTTAACTATTTAAACTTTCATTTCGTACCGTGTTTAGCAACTTTAACCAGTGGCGCCATAGTTATTCTTCTTTCAATGAAAATATCCGAACTGTTAAAATCAAAAAAAATTTTTCAATTTGCTCTGAAACTATTATTCTCAGCTTTATCAATGACTTTAACTAATATTTACGACTAAAAATTTACTCGATACAATTTTAAATAAGTCAAAACAAAAATAGCTTTATTCGCCCCATGAACTCTACCAGAACACCATAAACGAAGGCACAACCTCAATAGCCGACATCCCCGTATAATTCACCGTGAATGACAGAAATTTGGGTATTTGCATTCATACAATTTACATTTCAAAATGTACAAAAAATCTCGATAGTCGAGCCTCTCCAGGCCGTTGTAATTCGTCGATACCGGAAGTCGATTAAACAGAGGTCAAGAGATAAACTTAACACGCTGAGAATCGTGCCTCGGAGAGCGTGCTTCAACAATTAATCCCGGCGATCCTCGTTAGCGTGCGTCTGCACGGATTAATATCTCGCCTTAAAGTACACTTCTTGATGGCTCGCACGTATCTCCGGCGAATATCGATTCTATCGATTACATCGATTACATCGTAGTCCGCGGGCACGAAATCAATCCACTTGAGCCACGTCGAGCATAGTCTGATTCACTACGATCGGCTTGCGGTATTTCCTAATGAGAACGCAAATATCCCTGTTTAGTGCTATCGTTTCTCTCTACATTTAATTGAATATTCAAAGCGTAGATATTAATAATTCACCTTTTATCAATCGCCAACGATTCCGATCTCATGAAAACGACATTAATACATTAATACATTGGCGAACGATTAATCAATGAATAGACGTATTGGCTTTCAGTGTCGGATTAGGCTTTGTATTATCGCTGATAATTCATTGCGCAGATAGTTGTTCATGATACGTGTAATTAATTGGGATTAATTATATTGAATGATTATCTTCATCCTTTTGATATTCACATTTTTTTAAGCGACTTATCGATGGCATGCAAGCGATCGGTTTTGTTTAGTATGTATAATGAACTTTATTTTCTGAAAAATGTGGTGTAATGTCTGTCAAGACAGATTTATTGAATAACTCCAATTAAATATGCACCATTGGAGTAGTAATAGCTTAACTACACGGCAAGGATTTTGACCGATTTCTTTCATATTTATATTTTTAAACAGTCAGCTGTAGCGTCCTCTTTTCAGAACGCGCACCTATAGTCCGACAATTGTAAGATGGCTAGGGAAACCTCTCACTTTCAAATGTCTATTCCCGTAATTTCGTTTTTGGGATTCCCAATTCCAGTTTCCTAAAGGAACACTCTGCATAGCCGTTTATTTTAGGATGCTGAGTTCGAGGATTACAAAAACGAAACGGCGAGAATGGGCGGTTGAAAGCGAGAGGCTCCGCCGCTCCTTGGCCATCTTTCAGTTGTTGGACAGTACATGTGTTGCGAAAATCAAGCGATGACGGATATAGGCGTCAAACACAGTTGACTGGTTAAATCCAATTAAGAACTTGGTGGACCTTAATTATAAATATAATGATTGTAATTCTCGTCACCTACTACAAAAAAGGTTGTACACAATTGTAGAAATAAATTAAAAGTAGCGTTATTCTTTACCAATGAAAAACCAAGTTTAATGTGATATAAATTAAAGTAATAAAACGTAAGCGTAGAATATATGTCTTTCATACTTTATTGACGTATATCATCGTTACGAGATTAACACTAGAACTACCGGCGTCAAATCCAACATATTTTAATAAATTAAATAAGTACTTTGAAAAAGGGGGAATCAAGCGGCGGGAAATTTGATCGATGGGGTGATTTATGTTTATTGATATAGACGTAGAATACTTATTCTATGACTCTTATATAAACTTGGAGAATTTTTTGAAAAAACTGTGTACCAGTCATTTTGACTGGTTTGGTAGTTCTAGTGTTAAATTGAAAATAACAAACATACAGCAAATTCACTTATTATTATTTTACAAAATAACAAAGTAAGAGTCTAAGCACGATGAAACTGGGAAATAAGAAAGTACTCAGCCACGACTATTAGTTATTTCCACATTGCTTTAGAACCTCGAAATGCGCATATAGAGAAAGAAAAAAGCCATTTTCCCTTGTTAAAGCACTACATGCATATCGCCGTGAATCTAAATCCTCTATTCTCCAAAGACTCCAGACGGCGACTCAAAGCAGGAAAATCGCGACGACCCAGTGACCGAACGCGCTAGAGCCCTACAGCACGAATGAGTCTTTTGTTCCGAGAGAAACCTCATTTCCCGAGCCTCTTTTTGAGTCATCGAGACCTCACCTCGAGGCACAGAACCATTCTTTCATTTTTTATCACCGTCCGCCTTGCGCTTCTCTTTCAAACAGAATTTCTTTGAATGACGGGCCGAGAAGATGTATTTCCGTGTGATCTTCTATATCGATTTTCACCATTTAATTGGTGAATTAATTATGTTGCATTTGCTAGTGTTCAATAAAAGAGGGAAAGACTCTTTCAATTGGCGTAAAATTATTGTCGGCTTTAGGAGGTTCCTTCTGAAGTTTGATCAGAAGGTGAGAAGGAAACAACGGGAATTTAAAATCATCGATTTTAATGAACCTGTGGAATTCTGCAATTAGTAAATTGGAATACTTTATTTCTGCGCGTACTATCTCGATGGAGTGAAGTTTTCTCGAAGTCATTTTAAAATACAGTCATAGATGAAAATGTTTAGAATAAAAATTGTTTGACTAGATAAGGGTTACAGAGAAAAGTAAGTAATTGAATAATTTTTACAGGGAGACGGGATTAATAAATAACTGTTGCGGAACATTTTATAAATAAGTGTCTTAATTATTCTGAATTTTTATATTTTGTTGTATTGTATTTCTCATAGTTCAAAAACTGTGCATGACGAAGTCGGGGCGTTAATTACGAACTATTTAAAAAGAGTAAGCAGACGGACAAAGTATATATTTCAATTTATCGTTATTATTGTCTGGAATTACTAAATTATCTGTCCCTTTCTACAAATTTGCAAACTCCTTTTTAAATTATCACGCTGAGTAGAAAGATCATAGTATTGTTTTTCTATCAAAACACATATTCGTCTTCTATTTGCATACTTCGAAAGCTGCATTTATCGAGAACATTTGAAAGACAATTAAAGCGAAATTTCACTTACTGATGAAATAATCGTTTACTTTTACGCAGTGAACGTTGCATTGTTAATAACAATCTTAGAATTTCGACGAAACAGGATTAGTATTTTTTCTTATATTTATGAAAGTTCTTTTAGCAACACGGAAGTCATGATTATAAATAAAGAAAATGGGATTTTTTATAGTTCGGACAAAGGGGTTGACTTAACTTATGTCCATCGTTTGGACCCACACGAGAGAAAGCAGCTTGCGATAAAGGTTGTAATATAATAAAACTGCCTGATACAATATTTTCACGTAGAAACTTGTCGTACACCCTAAACCTTGTATTTTTAAGCATAAAGGAACGAAAGCACTTTTTCCGTGGGAAATTCCGAAAAATCGAGTTTTTAAGGGGAGAAGCTTGTATTGATCCTTAAACAGAGAACCAATTTCGAAGGTATAATATATGAATCCCTGCAATCTTTTCGAATGACAATCTCATCGTACATCGTAAACATTGCACCTTTGCGCGGGAAAAGAACGAAACCACTCTTCCCTCAAGAAATTTCGAAAAATCATATTTTTAAACAGAAAAGTCACGTATGTCTTCTCAAATAAAAAGGTAGTTTCAAAACTAGAATACAAGCATTCTCACATTCTGTTTAAACGACAATTGAATCTATTATATTTCAATATATTAAATAAGTACTTTGCAAAGATAACAATCAAGAGGTGAAAAATATAAACAATTTGGCAAATCCATGTTTTATAAAATCAACGTAGAATATCTGCTCCATAACTCTCCTATAAACTTTGAGAATTTTTAGAAAAAAATTCGGAACCAGTCATTTCGACCTGCTTGGTGATTCTAGTTTTAACACTAGAACTACCGGCGTTAAATCTATCATATTTTAACATATTAAATAAGTACTTTGAAAAAGAAGAAATCGACTAGCAGAAAGGATGATCAATTCAGTGATTTATATCTTTTTTGATGGAAGCAGAATTTTTGTTCAATGGCTCTTCTATGAACTTAGAAAATTTTTGGAAAAAATTGTGCACCAGTCATTTTGACTGGTTTGGTTAAAAAATAACCAGAAGCAGTTTGAAGGACAAGCATCCTAGAAATCTATTCCTCACGCTTTCTGGTTAAGCAGAGATACCAATGTGAAAAAGAGAGACACCCTCGAAGAAATCCATCCCGTATAATTTCCTCTCTATCCAAAGGCTTTCCTTTTGTTCTCGCGGAAACCTCATTTCACAAATTTTACTCGAAAGATTTTACCTCGAGGTACAAGTCTTGATCCTTTCGTTTCTCTATGATGCGCAAAGAAGCGAGATATCATCTCCGTATCCTGAGAGATAGAAAGAGAGAGTCCATCATCAACTTTTGTCCCCTGGCGACACAATGCTCGTGCAGGCTGGTGAATTCTGAAGTACCGCTACCGTGGAACCCTCAGAAACTCTCCAGCCAGCCGGAAATTAGAAATTTCGAGCGAAGTCAACGGATCGCCGGGGCCCCTCCTGTGTTCATGCTCGATGGACCACCTTTTCGCCCTTTTTCGCGGCGCCTATCGGTTCTTCCCGATATCGAGAAGATTGCCATCGATTCTCTCGGTGTCTACTTGATTCCTGGAATCTCTCGCACGAGATACTCGGACTAAGAGGAAATTTTCTTTCTAGTTCGAATATGGAAGAGAAATATCTTCCCGCGCGGTTGAAATATCGCGCGGTAGATTTGGTTGGAGAGCTTTCGAATTTGAATTTCACGAAGAGGTGTAGAACGAGCTGACGATTCGGTAAAAAGAAAATATTGCCGCCGTGGACGTTTTTCTTAACTGTTTGCCCTAAAATGACGAGTAAGACTCGTCATGAGATAATTGTGGTAGGAAATTTTCAAATTTTGCAAAGTCTAACAAATTGGAAATATTAATGAATCATGACATGATGATATTATTTCTACAATATTAATATTTGTTTTTATTAGTTGTAGTTTCGTTTAGTGATAAAAAACGTTTCATTTACTACTAAATTGATAAGACTTTGGATATTTTGACGATTATGCAAAATGAGGCTTCTGTTACTTCAGAGTGATTAAACTACTACCACAGTAGCTGAAGAATAATTAATGAGGAAATTATAACCTCTAGTAATTCTGTTTAGAGACACCGGCAAATTATAATGCAGTTTATCTAATAGCCAATAATTAATTTTACATAATTATGAAATTTGAAAACAGAATGACATAATGAATAGTTAAGTAAATAATACTTAATTGTGTTCACAATTTACAATGATAACAGGTAAATTCTATTATAATTTGTCGGCAGCACTTAAGAGAATTACTGGAGTTTAAAATTCTTTTAATAATTCATTTAAAAGTACACTTCCATAACTTCTTAAAGCCAGCATAATAATTTCCCCTAACTATTAATAACATTCTTATTAATACTTTCAAGTATTCTCTGTAATATTACTGACTAATTAGAACTGTCCATGTACGTAATACGAAAGTAAACAAAAGACAAATAATTCGTTAATAAACATATTTCTATTCGACAAGTTCCTCTATTCGTCATTAACATTAACGAATCCAAATGCAATTTACGAATCCATTTCACCATCACCGAAGCCACATACAAATGAAAATCACATACTCGTCAAATTTACAATTAAATACCTGTCCTGATTATAGAAATAAAAGAACGAAGAATAAGTCACAGAAAATACTGTTTCGATCGAGTAGAATTTACATGAAATTAATTATCGCCTCATTAATCCCATCCCAATTGCAAAATGCTTTCCCACGAATAACCAAATCTTCGCACGGCTATTCGCCACAATGCATTAACGTGAGTTATGGTTCTGTTTCGAATAACGAATGCTTTAAATCGGTATTAATATACAGGATTTATTAAGGATACGCCCATTCGAACGTTTGCAATAAATCGAGGCTCACACCGTGCCGGGATCTCTCGTTTGTCCTCCGCATACACAGAAACGCGAGGATTTAGGCTGGCTAAGTAAACTGCGGCTCCTACATAATTCTAAGAGAATTTAACACCTGAGAGTGTAATCCTTGGAAATCCATGCGCTCCATGAACTCCAGGGTAAAAAAGGGATACTCACGAATTCGATGGTGTGATTTACGAGTCTTGATCAATTTGTATCGATTTGTTGAAACGAATAAAACACAGGGACACGTTCTACGATTTCTAACTTGAGAAGGTATTCTGATCAATTGTTTGATCTACGGGTCTTGAAATATTTTCAAGTCCGTGGTGAAAATGGTCATAGGGGTGAAATATTTTGAAGTTGGAGTGGAATGTAATTTTGTACAACATTTACAATATATTTTTGTTCAGCTGTTTTATGAGTAGGAATATAAATTTTCTTTTTAAGCAATGATTTTACTTACTATGAGAAAATGTGAGCGGTTATTTTTGAAAGTGGTAGAAGTCCATTTCTTAGAAAGGTGTTTTACCTCTTGTCGTACAATAAGGGTACTATTCGTGACGTGATAAGTAGAGTAATTTTGAAGTGCTCCAAGAAGTATTAAATTAAAAATATCAGTGGATTATGATAAAATAAAATTAATTCTATGCTATTCAATATTGCGTTAAGTTAAGCACTATATGCGAGATTAGCGAAAGAAAAGTAAAAGAGTAGATTTAGAATTGTTATCCAGCCGTATCTTAAGGATGCATCAGTATTTAATAATTTAAAAAAAAATCTGTTATTTTGAGAATGTTTAATTAACCCTTTGGCTGACGATTCCTTTTGTGACTGACTGTGGTAACTTAGATTTAATTGCCGAAATAAATATTTATTACGAATTTCAGATATTATATATAATTAAACGTAATATTAATAATATAGAAATAATTTTAGTGTCTCTGAGGTCACTGTTATTTTCATCTACAAATTTTCCTCTAATATTTCCTGTATCACAAGTGTCACACATTACTGTACTAGTTAATATTGTTATTTCCTTACAAAAAGAATTCCAATTATACCTACAGACACAAATTTTTAATGAAAAAATATAAATCTAAAAGTTAAACCGAGTTAAACGTAAATTTCCTCACATAAATACACGCAACACACCATCAAATATTTAACTCCTTCTCCCCAAACATTTTCAATCCACAATTTTTTCCAGCGGAAAATTCCACTTCACCATAAACGATTAGCTAATCAAAATCCGCGATTCGGCGTGTTAATCGTCTCGTTTCCCCATCAGCTCGCGATATTCAACCCAAAGCTATTTCATGACTCTTTACAAATAAGCATCGACTTCATCCCCATCGTCGAACCCGTAGTTTCGCGCACCACAGCGAAGCACCAACTCGCAGAAGGTTTCGGAATAGCTAAGTAAACCGAGCGGGTAGCATCTGGCTGAAGGGAGACGTAATGCCTGAGAATATAGACGTCGTGAATACGCGGATACGTTAGGCGAGGTGCATTTACAGCCATGGACACGCTATACAGAAACTCGCATCGTCTCTACAGCTGCACCGGTGCTACCTTGTGCGGGGAAAACCGGCAGCTCTTCCGGAGATTAACGCTAAGCCACACCTTATCATACTTTAAGCTCGTATTACTGCCATACATCCGATATACTCTTGGAAACACCGTAAACCGCGTGTACAGAGAGGACCATGGAGCCTCCTAATGAGTTACGTCTGGCTGAAGCCCGGAAGGAAGGTTCAACGGGAGTGACAGCTTGATTTGGGTGGCCTTCTGTTGTTGATGGACGGATTTGAATGTTACACTGGACACGAACTGTTTGCGTTGCAAATCTATTTGCATCGGGTGAGAGTCATTGGATAATTTTGTTTTGGCATTTCGATCTTAAAGGCTTACCTTGATTACTGTGAGTACCTTGTGTTCCGAAATGTTTCGATTGTCCTGAGGATATTTGGGATTGATGTTTTTGTTAGAATTTCGGCAGACTGTTGGTACTTGGGGATAAGGGTAGGTTGGTGTGTTGTGTGCTGTGACGAGGAGACAGTAAATGGAAAATGGTGTAGATGTGTATTTAGATTAGTATAATAAAGATGTTTTATAATGTAATAATTATACTGTGGATAATTATGTGAATTTCAAGTTTGGTGGAGGATTGGGGCGAAGAAGAATCCAAGCAGAGTATTTTTTGGGGGGTAAGTGGTGCGAGAAATGTCGATCTGGCAAAGTTTTGAAATCTCGCTCATAAAATTTACGGGGTTTTGATTTAAAATGTTCTTTTCCTGTACCTTTAATAGTTAAAGAGTCAAATGTATTGAAAAATTATTATATTACTAAAAAGAATAATAAAAAATGTGAAAGTTATAACAGAAATCATAACTTTCATTCATCCAAACGAATCCAAATGTATTGCAGTATGTTATAACATCGGAATGAAGCAGTCTCTTTGTTGTTTAATACGAGTTATTAATCAATTTTATTGGAGAGACAAATGACACTTAACTTTATTAAGGGAAGTAGGTAGAGAAACATCGAAATGAGTGTTTCGTTTTTATTTACACGGTACCTAAACTCTTTGTACTAAAGGGTAAGCTTGAAATGCTAAATATGTATGTGTTGACACTGACAATGAGGCATGGAATAGATTACCATATAGACATGTAATTACAATGTACCTACAATATAAATAGATTTTACTGTTTGGTGATTTAATGTCGGTATTTTATCAAAATTATATATACCAGAATAAAAACAGTTAACGAAATAGCTTTTTTTGC
Source organism: Cerceris rybyensis (assembly GCA_910591515.1). Classification (NCBI taxonomy): domain Eukaryota; kingdom Metazoa; phylum Arthropoda; class Insecta; order Hymenoptera; family Crabronidae; genus Cerceris; species Cerceris rybyensis. Next base: position 15,451,857 of record OU342799.1, read on the forward strand.
TCTAATCGCAACGAAATAATATTGTGCTAAGTGAAAAGTGAGGCCTGTGATTATAAAAAAAAGTTTATTAAAAAGGAAATTGATACATGTATTTTAACACCGAATACAATTGTAGCAATTTATCCACAGATTTTTTTTAGAAAGCTTAGGAAACAAAGTACCAAAAAAGCAAGAATAGGAAAGAAACTATGATTAAATGTTCGTACTTGAATTTTAATAAAAATAAGTTTGAATTATATACTTATTTAAAGTAAGATTGAAACGTTACATATGTATTGGTGATAGGATATTAAAAGGAGAACTGATGTTTGCTCGCTAATGTGTAATTTAATTGAGTTCTTTATTAAGCGATTAAATGCAGTGATTATATAAAGAGTGCCACTTTGAAATAAGATTATTTCTTTCCGTTTCATAAAAACTAATTAATGTTACAGCAAATGAACAGTTACGGTTTTAATTAAAAGAAAATTGTATCGGGGAAACGATTACAAAAATAATTTAAAATTGGATTCGCGTTGCAGAATGATTCCCCAAAGGTTCTCAAATTTTTGCAAAATGTGTACATACATATATTTAAAGCTAGATATCAAATACAGATAACGATTTGTGCATGATATACATCGAGTCATAAAATATTAATTCTATATAATTTTTTAAAAATGTTTATTATTCCAGAATCTTTTTCCCTCACCTTCCATTTATAGAAAAATTTATGACATTATAATTACCCCTGTATTGTTTCTAAAAACAATTTTTTTTCGAATTGAAAATCTCTCCATTTTCGAATTTTCCAGCTCCAAAAAACACTTTCCGTTATTCAAGAAACCCTCGCACCTTTCTCTCTTTAATAAGAGAAAATCGAACCGTTCTCTTTTACATTCCTCCTTCCAATTCCAAAATTATTTTTCCCTGAATTAAAAAATAGAATCTATTCCATTCAATTTCTCACCAAATTGTCCCAGTCACGAAACAAACGTCAAAAGTCTCCGAGGTAAATTCGTGAAACATTTCGCACCCCGTCTATCTCGGCCACCCTTTCGACCGAGCCATACAATGGTCGCAACAAATTTCCTGTTACCGTAACGGTCATTCGTCTCGTGCCAGTATCCAAGCACGTTTCTACGTCTTTGCTTTTGCCGACTGCCACACTGGCTGGGACAACGTCACGTAAAAATAACTTCGATTTGCTCCAATCGGGCGCAAAAGAGAGAGAAAAGGGCGAGCCAGATCGGAGGTTGGAAAAGCGCTGTACGTGACAGATTTCAACGTGTTCGCGAAACGGCGAGAAAGAGCGGCGATCCATGGAACGGACTGATAAGGACCAACGGTGATTCATCACGAATTGCGATTATCTACCTGTCACTTCCGGTCGACAGTCGGAATCAACTATCGCCTTTCTCGGCGCCGTTGCTAACATTTTTCGTTAAGATTGATGCATTAGATATAATGCAATGGTTTAAAGCAGTGATGGGCAACTACGGTTAGTTGATCATTTACGGTCTGGTTAGAGGTTCTATCTGTTTCACCACAGTATACTATTAAACTAATTGCCATTAACTAGTAAAAATTTATTAATGGCAACGTTTATTATGTTACACAAATCAACTTCGTCAAAATTTATATTTTATACTCTAAAACTTTGAAAGGTTTTGGAAAACCTCTTGTAAAACTGTTGATGCTACATATTTCTAGCCTGCCAAAATCTGCATATTTTCTTGCGTAAAATTCAGGTCGTAGAAGAAAGTATAGCAGGAATCAACACATAAGAAACAATTTCCACGACAAACAGAAGGGCGACGATTGAAAAGTCAAGGTGCAAAGAGTGCCGAAATGTAAAACCATCTTGTGGAAAAACCTTTGAAGCATCGGTTTCCTCTAGTATAAATACGAAACGTTAAAACTATGCAAGCTTTGCTTTGGCACATTTCGATGCTACGTTCGTTTTTAGGTACATGCAGCTCTTCGTTCGTGACACTCTTTATGCGTGAATGCACCAATGCACTAATCGCGTCACGAGTAATGGCGCTAGACATGGTTGCAGAGCACATCTTTAATTATTCCCGTCGATTCGTGCTTTCGGTGAAAAGCCCTTTGCGCTCTCAGACTCCGGTTTTTACGTGTCTACGAAAGTATCGTAAATATAAAATATAGCGCGTTAAAGGCGACACGGTAAAAAATTATAATCTTAAGTATTTAAATTAAAAATAGTAAATGTATATGTTACAAGAAAACAATTTACTTAGTAAGTTACTTCATAATTTACATAGTACTTTTACCTTTTAATTGATTTACTTGTAACATATATATTTGCAGTACATTACTATTAGTTGAAATAAATAAACGAACGGTCTCTCTTTGTACTGATTTTGTAATTACTTTCACGACCGTTCTTGTATTCAGACTCAGATTATTTTGGATATGAATAACTCTACTCAACTAATCGCACATTGGAATCTTTCGCTATGCTATACAAACGGAATGACAATACAGAGTAGCACAATACTGTATACAGAATATACTGTGTCTATTGACTCCGTTGCATATCCGGTCGTGCGCAGTATAATCCTAGCTAGAGATCTATGATTACTAGATTAATTATTGTTTGTAGATTTTACTATAAAGTTCCTTACCATAATACGAATCCAAGTTTTGTATTATATTACAGAAACAATAATAATCCTTCTCTTAATAGGAGTGATAGTACCACCTTAACTCTTTATTTTATCATATTTATCATATCTATCATATCTATCATATCTATCATATTTATCATATCTATCATATCTATCATATCTATCATATCTATCATATCTACCATATCTATCATATTTATCATATTTATCATATTTATCTTTTACAGCCCCAAAGAATTGATGTCCAGCTAAACAATACGCTCCATGAGAAATGATCGTGTACTCCAATGTGGAACGATACAAAACTGAAATAGGAAACGAGGGAAAAAAGGGTCTTGAAGCCATTTTCGTATGATTTCTCGGAGTCGTATCGTTGCAATTTGCGTGCAGAAATTCTCGCAGTTGGCAAGGTCTCTTTGGGTTGGCATCGGAGAATGGTGGAATACAAGCACACCGGGAAAAGCAGTGCCGGATGTTGAACAAGTTCCGAAAAGTCCGCGTATCCGACTACCGGATGCGGCCGCTGCCCTATCCGCGTGCGTGCCACGGTAACTAATTGCTCTTGTTATTGATTTTGCCCGGTACACCGGTATCTTGTTCGTACGGAATCCCCTTGCACGGCCATGTAACGAAAGTCGGCATACCGATTTTTATCTCGGCCACGTTTTGTCACGTTTTTCCTCGTTCCCGTTATAAATCTCTGTCTACGGGACGAAGTATAAAGTTTCTGCGATTTTTATTGTTACGCGGTGATGTATAGGTCCGCACGACGGTGATATACAAGTATAATTTATTTCTCTGACGAAACAGTCGTCAATGTTGGATTGTTTTAAATAAAATTAATGGGCAAGCAGGGCGATCGTTTTCTGGCGAAGCGTAGCACGGTGGGATTTATGCTTAGCATGCGAGAATCGTGATATTAGATTTGAATCTTGGAGCAGGCGGGAAAGAAATTCTTACGTGCATGAAGTCAAAATGGCTCGTTTAGTAATCTTAGGTGTTTTTAATTAAAAATGAGATTTTTAATTCAATGATGATCATATTTAAGACTGGATTCTAAAATGAAAAATTCTTTCACCGTTAACAAAAAAATTTAGCTTTTATGTAGTTTCAGTGCGATATCGATATTTTCTTCTTTCAGCATTCGAAACAATGAATTTTGTTACAATTCGTTCAGATAAAAACCAACGAATTCTCGTGTTTCAAACGGCCGGATGGAGAGAGGCTTGTAATTGGTATAATAAATTACAGTAGACAGTACTTGCTACGAAGATATATATGTTAAAAGAAGTTTCATAAAAGAAAATGTTGAAACACGCATTTGTCATTCTCCAAGAATTAAATTTATAAATATTTCAACACGTTGAAAAACTATACCAATGAAAATCCAATGGCAAGAATTTTTCATAAGTTAGGTAATTTCAATTAAAATACCATAGATATGTGCATGCATAGAAATTTAAATACTTTTGAATTCTCCGCAAGCCGGGCTTTTTGTCCAACTATAAAACGAATTACTCGATAAAATATTACTGCACATTAAAAATGGTATTTAAAGTTAATTGTAATGCAATAAAAAAATTTCACGCAGAGAAAATTCACGACGTCCAAATGTCACGTTGAAATGGTACAAAAAATGTTACGAAAGAATAAAAATTCAGATGCACCTATGCATTACCACTTTAACATTTTAACGAGTTATTAAGGAATATTGAAATTATTATATATAAAAAACAATCAATAAAATTTGTCTAGGAAAGAAATAAAATTTTCTTCAATTTATACGCTTCAATGAAGAATAATTCAAATATCTACTAATAATAGTCAAATTTATATCTTCAAACCGAAACCCACAGGAAAAAATTTAGGAGACAATCTTCGATTGACAATTTAAAGTAGAACAACCTCCTGTTTCATTGAGGTACGATTATCGGTACATTGTTTACCTGCAAACTCTGATCTCACCAAGAATCCTCGTTACACAACCTCCTGTACGTTAACAAATTCCCATTGTCGTTTTAAAAATTTCCATAACGACTGTATCTTAAGTAAAACCGTTTCATTGGAACTCCACGTAGAGGCCATGGTAACTACGGAGTTAAAGACTTCAACTCTCAACCAGTGGAGCGAGTTCAAATCCCTGTCATCTGGGAAATTTTCGTATGTGGTATCTGTATCTAGGTGATTCAGAAGCCACATAAAAATTTCAAATCCTAAGCAAAGTGACAGTAATAGTTACAGTCGACTCAGAAAAAAACGGATTTTCATTTGAAACGAGTGATAGTGCACTTTGGCAAATTAAATAACTTTTGAGTTTAGAGGATAATCAAAATCTACAATTTAGTACGATAGTATTTACCAAGCAATATCAGAGTGAAATGGAAAGAAAGAAGAGAGAATTATATTGTTCCGCTTGAAATCCGACCACTTTAAGGAAGCGAGCACTTTATAAAAAAGTCAGGACCATCCTACTGCAATTACAGCTGCAAGTAAATTACAACTATCACTTACTCCGCGAATGGAGTACGAACGTTTGAACGACAATGATAATAATACGTACTAAATCCTGGAACGTTTAATACGAGCTTAGTAATCGCTAACTTTTTTACTGCGATTCGAAACTTCTGGAAAAATTCCAGAGCTTGCTGAGAACTTCAAAGTAAAAAAATAAAACAAAGGTAACGTAGTTCTACCTTTAACAGTAGAACTACCGACTATTAATTCAATATATTTAAAGATACTAGATAAATACTTCAGAAGAAAGACAATTAAATAAACTAAATCGATTTAATCTATCAAGCTTTTCAAGGTAGATATGAAAAATTAAACAGCAAGTACTTAGTCCTAAAAATTTGAGCAACATTCTAAAAAAATTCATGGCAAGTCATTTTGACCTCCTTGGTAGATTTATTGTTAGAAGAAAAGAGTTGTAATACAAAATCGGTAATTTGAAAAATTGTTGTATTATTACCAACACAAATGTTTAAATCTCGTGTAAGATACACATTCAGTCAAACTATATCCGAAACTGTCACTATGACTTTTTCTTCTCATTAACCCTATCCTGTCTATCAGAGAACCTGACCCCTAACTTCTAACCTTTCCTATCCACAAATTTCCTAAAAATCTTCGCACAACACATTTTCCAATAAACCTTTTTCTGACCAACTTAACGTAATAAAGCAAGAAATCCAAATCAATATACGTAGATATTAGTCGCGAGTTTATCTTTCTCCCACAAAAACAAAATGGTGCTTGTTCCCGTAACATAACAGTAGTTGAACTTAAAAATATCCAAGAATAACAGAAACAATAATAAAACTCGCCGTAGGTATTAATAAAATATTTACCGAAGAATCCATTCGGGTAAGGTTGATTAAGAAATCATCGAAGCGAGTTATCCAACGAAATCGCGCTTGCCAATTTGAAAAAGCAATTCCAATAAACGATACTCGATAGTAACGAAAGAACACGAGTCCCAACATTCCGAAGCGAGTTCCCTCGTTCCAATGTTTGATCCGTTGGTATAACATATCGGTCGCATCAGTGCTCCCGGCCTTGTTGAACCTGGTGCCAGAAACGGATCGCTGGCCGAATTATCGGGATCAGCATTTCAGAGCGGTATTTGTGTCCTGATTGCTGACTGCCCTCTATAACCCGGTTTGGAACGACTTGCAAAAGAGGAAGGACGCAACGAGGAGGGAAGAGAGATAGGACGCTGCTACTGATAAATATGACCGAGTACAGAGAGAAAAGGGTGGAAACGGTGAAAGGTAGGAATGAGAGGGTAATGGAGACAGAGGATGAGAGGGTAACGGAGACAGAGGATGAGAGATAGGAATGGAAAACTGGAGGGAAAGAGGTGGAGGATGGGAGGCTACCATTGCTACCCTTTGGAGGTCTCGTTGTTCCACATCCCCCACAAATACGCTTCCGGTAATCAAGCTCTGCAAGCTTCTAACCGTGCAGTTCGGACTAATTAATGGAGACTGATTGCTCGACTCCATCCAGGCTAACCTTCCTGCTGACTCTGCGCTATCGGTGCTACTTAAATTTTCGAGTCCTTTCGAGAACTACGGGACGATTCTACCTTCACGTGGACACTTTGAGCCGTATGGATTAAAATTAATGCCAAGAAGGACTATCATCTATCGGGTGTGCACGATTGTCATGGATAATACGGAGAGAATTCACCTGGGAAAATTTTCAAAAGGTTGTTGCGGTTTGATTAGACTAATTGAATTTTATTTATGAATATGACCGCAATGATTTGTTGGTGGGTTGCGAAATGCTTGAACAAGTTTATTGGAATATTATTAGTAGACTCCGGATGTTTATGCAAATTTCAAATTCAACAAATGCAGTTAAGACAAGAGAACCTATTTAGGGATTTGTTGCACTCGATAAATGTTACAACGAATACCATACTTTGGATATTCCGGATATATTTTTATATTATGTTCGTTTTGTGTATTTTAGCCGTATTCATTTTGTCATAAATGCATAAACATCCGGAGCCTAATTATTAGTTTGCATTATGATACAGATAATAGCTTTATAGAAAGAGGGATATGTTGAATTTTGGGTATTATGAAAACAAAGGAAGAACATTTTCATTAAATTCAATACTATAATACTTTAAGGTTCGCCTAAAGCAAGCATATTAATATATTCCCGAATTTCCAAATGAATATTCATAAAGCTATTTGATCCCAGTTACGAAAGTCAAAATAATTCTCAAACTCTCTTCATTGAATTAAAATGAAGATTAAACTGTGCGAAACAGAAGGGTACAATCATTTCCATTTATTCGAGCGTCATGCGAAGATTCCACGATACAGTTTGATGTTACTTAAAGCAAAAAACCGGAATTCTGATATTGTCAGTTTCGAAATGATGAATATTTATGTATTATGGTTCCTTCGTTTCAAATTGAACTTCAATCAGTGATTTTTAATCCTAATTATCTTTTTATTTGCTAAAAAATCTATTGATGATTTTAGAATGAAAGAACATCTTCGTGCAAGAAAGTATTTGAAAACTTCCAATAATGAGGAAACTTCAGTACTTTCAAGTTCGCAACCGTGCATTAAGGTTAAACAGTTCAAAACGGAACTATATAATCGCATCCATTTATTCGACTGTCAGACGACGACGCGGTGAGATACGAAGTTCATTGAGTTTTGAAATTTTGTTAAATTAAGGAGGAAAACGCCCGGTGTTTCGAGAGCTTTGGGCGTATCAGCGAGACGCAATTCGTTGACGGAAGTTTCCCATATATCGAGATTTTCTTACGGCCGCACCTCGTCAAACGGCGAACTTTTGCGTGAAAATTCCGCCAAACGCTTCAACGACGTAGAGTCGCATAGTTGTCCGAGAGAAGTTTATGGGATGGGGATCCCTCGGTCGAAGTTGGCTCCGGAATTAACACTGCCATAAAGTTTCTACAAGAGAATCCGATTACGAGCAGTCGCAGGAAGCGTCAAGGAAGGATTTCCTCCTGCAGTACTTCCCGAAAATGCAAAATCAAGTTTACAATCAAGCTTTTGTGTCTTGTATTTCGCGATACCTTTATGCTCCGAGCGAAAAGAAAATGTCTCTGGTAATTCCAGCTTCGTTGGATCGTTACTTACGTATTCTGTCGCACTGGGAAATCAGGAATTTGCAATTTCTACGGATAAAAATTCCAATATGAACTTCGGTAATCCGAAGATGTACAATCCGACGGTTACTAAAGGCAAAGTTTCTTCGACGAAGTTGTACCTACGGATTTCCGGCACAGAGAACTTTACGCAGGGAAATCCTACTTCGGATTTATTATAAACTGCTGATACAAATCGACTCGACGCTCAATTCCACTTGTTTGTTTTTTTCTTTGGTCTCTTTTCGTTTCACTTTGCTAGAGTTTCTTTTTTTTTTTTAAAGTATTCCCCTGAAGCGCAAGGAAAATTAAACAATTTTACGGGAATTGCAAACGTCGAAGTTTAACGCCGACTTTTTACCTCTCTGCGGATATTTTTCATCGACCTCCGAATATACGTCAGCAATTCTCTTTCTTTATTTGCCGACAAATTCCCTCGGTGTGATGAAAACCAAGAGACAAGAGGAAAAACCTTTGGAGTTATTTAGATACTGAGTATTTCATGGTTTTTCGAGGATGAGAATTTTTCGGGAGAAAATTAGTTGAAAGTATGGGTAATATACTTTACAGAGTTTCGTGTATTAAAAATATTAGTAGGAATATTTGTCGAAGATAAATATACATTGTGTCGCAACTTAAAATATCTTACAATTAGTAAGAAATGTTTTTAGACTGTTAAAACAATGGGTTAAAGCTGAAATAAATTTTTGTATTGACAAAGAATTGTAAAAATTCCAAATATAATATAACTACTAATAATAACACCAATCACTTTGAATATAGTGATCTCTAATACTGTCAACTAAAATACCAAGTTTACCAAAGTTGAACTGAAATTTCTTAAAAACAACTTAACTCCTAAGAAAACACTGATTTCTTAATTGAAACGTCGCTGTGCATGTAAAATTATCATGTGTTATATAATTCAACAATAAAAAATATACGGCGGGTGCTCTTTAAAAAATGTTGTCTTTCAAAATACAATTTTTTAAATGGTACTTTAATATAGTAAATATATAATATAATATAATTTAATCTAATATAATAGTAGTTTTAAATAATATTCACAAAGAAATGTTTGGAACAATACCTTTAGAAAAAAGATATTTATAGAAGTTGTTCCCGTGAAATGCAGATATTGTTTTTGCATCAAGAAGTGAGTATAATTTGGATTACGAATAGCACACTCAGCAAGAAATCCGATTTAATTATTAACCGATACTCTATGATATCAAACCGGATGTTGCATGAATGCTTCTGCGATTAATTGTAAATGATGGTGCGTGGATTTATGGGAGTTCATTAACGATTGTTGTGGAAATTATTTAATTGCGTCTCGTGAGAGCTTTACTTCGTTCACGGTATGTACCGAATACACGAAATTAATTGTCTTGCATTGTTATGCTGTCTCGTTTTATCCACCGAAATATCTTCGCAATAGTTTGTAGTATGAAGAAATATTTCGAATACCAATTATTAACGCATAGCAGGAAACATATGGAATAGAATTCTTGTTCTTTTTTATACCGGAGGAATTTCCAAAGCAGTCGAATAATTTCAAACTACTAATATAGAATTTTACAGATTTCGTTAAATGATTGTTTTCGGTTTGAGCTAAGTGTTCCACATAACAATAAATAGACTTTCGATTCAGAATGTGTCTGAATATTTGCGCATGGCCAACGAGATATCGAGATTGACATCTTTCGAAGAGTGTTCCAGAATCCAAAATCAATAATTGATTCACCGATCAATTTATTTGTCTATTTACGTTTTTATATAGAGACTGGCATATTGAGAACAGGACAGCTTAGAATGAATTAAAAATAGTTATTTTTTTACTTACACTTTAGCTTTTTAAAAGCAATATTTAATAATTTCTGGAAAATTTCAAAATTGCCTATTCCATTTATCGCTCTTGGAGTAATGCTCATTGTTCAGTGCCAAAGTGTAGTTTATTTTAAATTGTTATTTTTTTGTCATTGTAAAGAGAATGAATGTGCATCGAATACGATTTAAAAATAACAATGATCTGTTATTTCTTATTTGAAAGAGAGTTCTATAGAGGTTTCCGCTATCGTAATTTTACATCCCTGACAGATTATGGTACAATATTGCTCTTTAGAATAAGTACCATAATCCAAGGGCGTATTAGGGAAGCTCAGGGTCTTCATGTGAGCTTCGATGTAACATGAATATTTATAAATCTATTTTATCCAGAATATACTTAATGTCACTAATCCAAGGTGTTAAATTTGTCGTTACATTTCATTAGTGTAATTGTAAGCAAGGAAAGAACGTTCTATAATCCTAGATTATTTAGCGTTCTATTAATAAATTGTAAATGAAAGTAGATACTTTGAAGAGAATACTAACAAATGTGCTTATCACAATCAAAATCAGCAACATGTAAATTTAGTATCAACTGTGATATTAAAAATGAAATAAAAATCAATATTAATGTAATGACTGCGAGTAATAAATGCAATTCGTAATTATAATTAAACATTAAATTGATTATTTTTATTTAACAGTAGATCTGCGAAAATCGTCAGAGCATTTACTTTTTTATAAACATTTCTCAAATCTAAAGAGTAGCAGCACTAGGCATAGATTATACTGAAAAAATTTAACACCTTTCACTTTAGACATCCTGTATTATATTTTATAATATTCCAAAATGACAAGTAATTTTAATTGATATTAAATCATTTAGGTTACTGTATTTAACGCAGATTCTTATTATACAAAAGCTTCATTGTCCAATTAGTAGAACTATTTTCTTTCGTTGTAGACTTGCTAAGAAAAACTAGGATAGTAAAGTTGTTTTTTTTTAAATACCTCTCTAATAGACAAGTCGAGATAAGCCATTTAAGTAGAGTTATTGTCACACACGCACACGCGTGGCTCATTTCCTCGATGAATACGCCAGATAACAGGATAACAATTTGGAGAGTGTAATTATCACTTGTCAAAGGGGAAAGGCACGCCAAGAATTTCAGGGTTCAGAATTAACTACACGTAATCAGGCAACTTAGAAATCTTTAGAATTGTTCGCGTATCAAACGCCATTATTTCATGATAGAAAGTTACCACGATGGATAGTTCAGCTCAACATGTTATTTTCTGGAACCAGAGTACACGCTACGTGGTCTCTTTTAGTATTGCAGGAAATCAAACTACTTTTCATGTTTTTTTAGAGTCCACTTTTACGAGTATTTTACGTTCAATCTAAATTTGATATTCAAAAAGTTTGCGAAATTACAATGTTCGGAGTGTAGCTCTGTATAGCTGACTTTGGATGTTTTTATAACTTATGATCATTCTTTCTTGTTAGTTTTTACGGTGTTGTTGAACTCTGTGATATTGGTAGGTAACAAAAACTAGGATAAATTCGTGATAGTCCACGTTATTCTTGTAAGATAAAGATTTCGATTATCCTAAGCAGAGACAAATTTTGCACAGTGGCTAAATTGGATTTTGATAGAGATATATTTAAACAAATACCTTCCATTTGTTCAGAGAAAATGTAAGCGTGTTGTGTCGCATGTTTATGTGAATTCAAGCATCATTAAATAGAGGTGAAAAATGTTACAGGGTATTTAAACCATTTTGAGCATGGTTGAACATGTTGGAAGAACGAATAAGACTGTTGCTGGAGAATAAAAGATTTTATGAAACGGAAGTGCAAGCTTTACTTTGAAAAATATTATACATCCTATTTCATTTGTCTTCTATTGTGTTACAAGTACTTGAAAATGTACAACAGCTTCCTTTATTAATTCTGAAAGTACCCAAAGAGGAAAGATAAATTCTGCACGACCCATTCTGCTGGCTATTAAATTTGTAATAACTCTTTACAATTATTTGAATACATTGATTCTAATTGGAAGTAAGTATGGTATCTTTTAAAGTAACTTCGCTAATTATTCGTTAAACTTTTGAAATTGATTGTTACTTTGTTTCATGTAAACTTTGATACCATTATTTTTAAAACTGGAATACTTGACTCTATATTTTGCCACAGAATAATCATTCATTTGTGAAATATTTTATACATGTATCTTTAACATTTGAAATTAGTTTTTCCCTAATATCTGAAACTCTTTAAATTCAATCTTAATTTTTGACAGAATTTAATTAATTCTTAACTCTGACTTTTGATGTCATAATTAAAAAAAATCTCTAACGTTGGATACTATTCTTTTTACCAAATTAACATTAAGAACATAGCTCTTATGTTCAACTATCAACTGCAATTTCCAACAAAACTCATTCCAGCACATTTACGTACGATTCTTCCAGCCTGGAATAATCACACTCAGCTCCATGTCATCAGTTACAGAACATCCTACGTATCGATCTCTGAGGGCAACCTCGCGAAAGGACACTCCGAAACGCGGTACAATACGCGAATCTCATAACTGCAGCGAGCTGTTCGCAAAAGCCCGGCAGTATTTTAGACCCAAAGAGAGAGAAAGAGAGTTCTGTCTGACTTATCCCACATAACTCATCTCTGCGCCCTCGGATATCTCTCTATTGCAATAGTCCCTTTCTCTTTTTAACTCCTCGTATCGTCGCGTGCACGCAAAAATGGAGTGTCTATTACGAAATGGCACACCTGTTACCATTCACGGGAGCTGCAAACTTGGACATTACCACCTGCCGTTGTTCTCACCATGGCCGCTAATTGGATTTAAAAGTGGCATCAGCCAACCGGGCTGCGTATGTGGACGAAGAATAGAGAAAGAGAGGAGTGAGATGAATAGGTAGATGCATAGCAAAAATGTGTGTGAGAAAGAGAGAGACTAAGAAATGTTAATTATACTGGTACTCACCTGATCGCCATACTTTTCGCTTTCAAATGATGCCATCTCTGATTCATTTCGTCCAATCGTTGCTGCAACATAACAGCGTCATCCTGACTCGCCAAGGAGCTCAAAAGCTTTCGACCTGTGCCATTTAAGGACGCGTATACGTCTCGATGAGTTTCTATTTCTGACTGGAGATCCTGAAACAAAGAAAAAGGATTTTTTTTTTAATTTATATGTAAATAGAAAATTGCTGCTTTCCTGTAAATATTTTTAAGTATTCCTGTCGAATGAGAACACAATAGCAGGTTGTGATTGAATATAAGTAGATTATATTAGGTGTACAAATTAATTCTCGGCCCCCAGATTTCATCGACCACAAAACGTATTCAGATTAGAATTTTTCCAAATTTGAATAGACATTCTAAAGCGTCATTTATTAGCTTTAATATATGATATATCGCATGACTCTACTCCAGACATAACGTGAAAAATCATGTGTAGAAGGGATGTCGTTCGATAAGCAAGATTTAAGGCACTGTTTTTCTTTTCGCGTTTCAACTAAAAAAAAAGAAACGCTATATCGTGCAGCACTTGTAAAAAATGGTTTCAACAGTTTCGAATATTCTCCAGATTTAGCCCCTTTCAAATAACCACCTATTTCGATCCCTACAACACCACCTAACTGATTCTCAATTCAAGTAAGTTGAACAGGTCTATAAATGCCTCAATGATTTCATTGATGTGAACCACTATCATTTTTTCCGATCTGGAATCCGACAATTACCTGAGACATGGCAAAAACGTATAAAGAATGAAGAAGATTATGTTTAATATTGAATTTATATCAACATTGTTATAAATAAATGTCAAAGTTAGTCAAAAAAGGCCGAGAATTAATTTGTACACCTGATAGTTAAGTAAGTCTTTGTACAGAAATTGGGGTTTTTTGTCACAAAACTAAATATTATTTCCGAAAAGTTCTCTTTGCAAATTATTCTTAACACTAAACCTACCGACGTTATATCTACTAAAATCTAAATATACTCAATAACGACCTTACACAAAGAGAAGTGACGAGATAAAGAAGATAATTAATTAACTCATTTTGCTTTTGTAAGATAGAAGTGGAATATTTACTTCATGGCTACTTTATGAATTTAGATTATTTTTAGAAAATATTTTGGAATCGGTCTTTTGACCGCCTTGATAGGTTTAGTGTTAATTTAGAGTTAGGAGATACAGGTTTCTTGGAAAAATATTTGTTATAGAGTTTGACGAAAATACAGTGGTAAGGTTCGCATGGTAGAGAGAAATACGTTCACGGTGTTTCGTCATAGCGATGACGTGAATTGCGGCAACGCCTGGACAGAAATGATTTATGCTGGGTTTCCATGTACATCGGCGGTACCAGTACGTCGGCGTTGACGTGTAGCGTTGGACGCGAATGAAAATAAATCGAGACCGATACAAGTGAATTAAGAAATATTTGTCGTTGTCACTGCACGCATAACGATGTTCCTTTTTCCATTCAGATAGTTCCTTCTTTCATCGACAAGAATTTTATATTACTTATTTTTACATACCAACAACTGCTTATACAAGTTTAACCCTTTGCGGTCCGAATTATTTTCTTTATTTTCGAGTGAGCTAAATAAAATTAATTTTACAACATTTTCTATCATTATTCATTTTTTTTAAATGACATAAAAACTGTAGATACTGACTAATAATTACGCGAAATTACAAAATCATTATGAAATTGAAAAATTGATATTAAAGTGTCAGCAAATTAAATCAATTAAAAAACTATGTCGAGTACTGCTCGACATAGGACCGCAAAGGGTTAATACTAAAACTATCAGTTTTATATTTATTATATTCAAATATTCTAAACAAGTACTTTGGGAAAAGTGGAATAAAGAGGAGAAAAACATTTTTGTTTTGTAATATAAACGTAGAATATTTATTGTAGGGATCATCTATCAATTGAAATTTAGAAAGCTAATTTAAAAATAACCATTGCCCTGTAAGTCAGTTAGTCAAATATTAAAATAGCAATTGTAACAGTTACTTTTTAAAAGCTCGCAGTTTCATAACCCAAGAAATCCCCGATACGAAAACGATAAAAGAATCGAATTGAGAATACACAAAATCTAGAAAAATATTTTATGTTTCTCTGCAAGATGTACGCGCAACCAGTGATCCAATGATGCATGGGAGTTTCATCTTTACTTGCGCGATCTCTGTTTTTCTGTTTCTTGATGTTCAAGATCGGCGTGGTGCAATCTCAAGAACGATTTGCGGCAGGATTCGATTCCCATCTGGTTTCGGTGAATCAACGGGTCATGCTTCGATATTTCCTACCTGCTGTTCACGCCCGAATTGACAGCACTGACAGTCGTTTCGCATCGCGGAGACGTGCGTAGTGAAAACAAAAAGTACAAAAAGAGCAGAGGAAAAAAAAAATTCCGTGTCACGCGACGGGAAACGGTGCGGGGAATCAGTTTTGATACTCCGCCGTATCAATCAAAATGCTTTCTGGTATCTGTCGAAGTGTTCGCCCGAAGCGTTGGTAACATTTAATTGGCACGACGTGCTTCTGTTAACTGGATAGAAAACGAATTTTGGTGCTCGTTATTGTGGAATTTTGTTAATGTGTTACACGAACGTACTATCGAAAGTGGCGAATTATTCATTAGATTTACCAAAGTTTACAAAGTCCCTGCGGTCCTCGTGCATTTTTGGATTATATGTCACTGAAATATTTTTTAGTTTACGAACTCTATTTTAATTTTTTTGTGTATTTATATATTAATGCTGGATCTTCCAAGGTGGGTAAAATGAATTTTTTGCTAATATTTCTGAAATTCCTAAAGCTTGCAGACTGTCAGTGATTAAGTTTTCTTCTTTCTAAGGTGATTATGTCATATTTGTAAATATATTTCGTTAATCATTGGTAGATATAGTAATAATGGTGGCACTTATTATTGTTAATAACGTATTAACTGCCAAGGAAATACCTGACTATGAGATATCTAAAACTTTTTTTTAAATTTAATTCTTCTCAGTCAGAAACTCAATAAGAAGGATAAGCATAATATAAAAATGAATTGATAATTTTATAGTTCAATCTTCTATATTTTGCAAAATAAATGTCGAAAATTAAGCTGGACACATCGTTAAAAATTTCAAGAATATTTTTAAAAAGTTCCATCGACTACCTTGGTAGATCTATCGTTAACCCTTTGACCTACGATTCTTTTTCTGATTCAGTGTGCAATGATTCAAAATTAATTCCCAAAATCAAAAGTTCTCACTCATTTCTAATATTTCGTATACCTGAAAGTAATATTAATAGCATAGAAATAATGAGAGCATTTTGTGACCAGCTGATATTTTCAATTTAATCGTTTTTAAGACTTTAAAATTTCCTATTCCATTTTCCGCGCCACGAATGTACACTTTGTTGTAGGCTAAAGGGTTAATATCACAAATACAATTGAAAATGCACAGAGCAGTATCTAATCGTTTAATCCAAATCGCGTAAAGTCGATTTCTTCCGCCAACTCGTCGCAATAAAATTTACATACCAACACAATTACATGCATCGGCCATTCACGAAACAGTGACGAAAAATTTCATTATCACCACCTTCAGAGGTCCCACGAAGAGACGACGAAAAATAATCTCCCCGGAGATTGGCAATCAAGGATTCCACAAAACCGATCGATCTCAAGAAGATCCAGGCTACCATCTTAAAAATGCATTCTCAATGCAGATTAGATTTTCCGCGCTAATGGATATTCGAGAAGCGACTTTAGAAGAGAAGAACCAAGCGGGAAAAGTAGCGTTCGAGAGAAAACCCGATGAGAAGGTGGTACGGAAAAAGTGCGAGGTGCAAAACGTCCATTTTTTTTCTCGCCCATATCCCGATACTTTGCTTCTTATCGCGGTTATTCTGCCGTGCAATTACGCAAATGCACGTTATTGATGGTGTATCATGAGCTCGCGCGTTCATCCCTTTTATTTTTTACTTTTATTCCACCCTTCTTCAACGATAGAAAGGACATCGTTGCGCGGAATCGCGGAAAAAGATCGACACTGATGCAACTGATTTTTCCCTTGATTTGCTTAGTTACCCCTACGATTGTAGTTATTTCTGGAACGCTGGATATATTTGCACGAATGATAACGAAAATCAATGAATAATGCCCACTGCCGACGCGTGACTATGACGATCGCGTGATTTCACGACTTTATTGGAGTTCCATCGCAATGCCGAGTAGTATTTGGTTATCATAATTTTCAGCCGCGCGATTTTAACCACTGACCACAAACGGGGCAATTAGCGACGGTGAATGTTCGTCGTTGGAATATCCGTGGTGATTCAATGATGTATTTTAATCAATTTGACATGCGATACTTGGAAAATGTGTGGCGTGAATGGAGGAACTAATATTGTTGCGAATTTTGTATGCATTATTTACTGCATATGGTTTATTTTCTCGTAGTGAAATATGTTTGAAATAAACTTAATGGGAAGGCAGTATAAAGTATAAAAGGAAGAATTAAAAAAATCTTGCTTCGGGAGAAACAGTGGAATGGGAGAAATGTATGTGGCATTCATCGTGTTAACGACAGTTAATTGTAAATTACATTTTGACGCTTATCTCTATTAACCCATTCGAGACCGTGCATTTTTTTGGAGACTATCCAGAGAGACCGGTAATTTTTGGCTTTATATGTACCACTTCTTGTATTTCTAATGATCGTGGCTTTGGGTCATCTACTTTAGGGTCGAAATTGAACCAAATACCAAATGTAATGTTTACACATTTTTAAGATACCTTTTATTTTAAGCTGGTCTTATTTCGAGGGCTGTTTTTTCTATAATGACTGATAATTGCAATTTAAGATCATTGCACACACGGCGTGCAATTGGTCTCGAATGGGTTAAGCACATAATATTATGTCTTTGAGTGAAGAGTTCTCAATTACTTCCAATTATACCATCTAATAATGCTCTAAACAAGTAGTGGAGCTAGTTGTCAGGGTGCCACGCGGTCTCAGAACAATATTCTGTTTCATTTATCACGCTAGCTTGGGAATCATAGTACCACATGGCATACTTAATCTTTGAAATATAACAGATGAAGGGTTGAAGCATATTTGAAAGAATTCTTATGGGAAATATCGAAGATTTTCTTTATGCATGGAGCTGCAAGAGTTTACAATACAGGTATTAAAATCGTGAGGTGGAAATTGTACGAACAAGTTTTTAATACTATAAAATTCTTGAAAAAAAAAACATTATCAATTAGTTCTCAAATCAAGTCATAAAACAAAAATTAATCACAAGAGTTCATTGAAATATAACATCAATTCAATCGACTCAAATAGAAAATATGACAAAGTTAAATTTATTATTCTTAGATTTATTTAAAAAATATTTTAACGTTTAGAAAAAGTAAAGTCTATCGTTGTTAATTCGTTATCGTTCCAAGTCGACCATGAGAATCGATCACACGGCGAGATTGAAATTTGAATGAGAAACGTAAAGGGAGTGATCTTCGACGGTACGGAGATCGGCACGATAGGCATAATTCAACAGGAGTCGGTCCCCAAACAGCTCAGAATTTCGTGTGACGTATTTAATGGGAAATCGGTGGTGCTAACCTTAATCAATGTCTGACACTTACGTGGAAGTAGTCGGTGACGGGCACACCGCGGAGGATTTCTAATGAGGAATTGCCGATTAGTCCCGACACGAGGAGATTTCAAGACGATTCTATTCGGCTGCGCTTGTCTTAGACCCCCGTTCAAAGAGACAAAGGACGTGAATTTACGTGATATATGGAAGACGGAGTCTGAAAGAGATTTCCTCGCGAAACTAAGTTCCCCCTGTCGCACTGATGCATCGGGTATGCTTTTGTGGGAAAATAATGATAATGGATATTTAAATTTTAATAATTCTCCTCTCAAAAATCGAGAGAAATAAAAATTACAATAGGTGGTACAAATGGACCATCGATCGTAACGATTCTCATATTGTCATCGTTATTATATTTCACGATACGCGGAATAAATTTTCAGTATTATGGGATTTTTATGAAACGAAGTGGAATCAGGGAAAAATAAATGATTTTTAACATCAGCCAAAGCGCGGCTTTCTTCCATATTATTCGATCATGTTAAAATATTGACTTTTGAATTTCAGAGCGTTGCAAATTTGCAAAGTAACGAATAATAAAGCGGGCAAACCTGGGAACTCTGTTGGAGAAAAAAAATTGCTTTCCGTTATTTCATTCGTAGGTAATCATTTTTACTGCGGTGAATTTTTTAGTTTTTAATACACAACGTTGACAAAAAATAATGGTAATTACCGAGAGAATTATCCGCTTTGCTCCCGTGGTGGAATTATTAACTTGTTCAGTTTTACTTGTTCAATATTACTGCCAGGATTAAAAATGATCGGATTATTTGCCCTGCTATTTAATAACAATTAATATAGAAAATTTACACAAATTGATGTATGAAGTATGAAAGATATATCACAGTTATCGCATCGAGTTAAATACAGCTTTCCTCGGAGCGAAATTTATAAAAATTCAGCATCTTTGGACATCTATTCGTTTCTTTCAAGTTTAAAAGTTTACTAATTATTCATTTATACTTGTATTCCAGTAGATATTAACAATTGTGCAACCCGTCATGTGAAATGTTTAAAAATATATCTTACCTGACTCATACTACTCCTGATCTCTACGTGTTGATTAGCTAAATCTTTATTTTCTAAAACTGCTCGGACTGACCGTTTGCAACTAACATTAGAACTACCGGTGTTTAATTAAAGTTATATTACTAATTTAGAAAAAGAAAAATCAAATGCTGGAAAAAACGACGAACACTAACTCCACCATATACAATCTAATGACCGGTTCGAAAAAAAGAATATTTATATTTCTTTCTATTATCATTTACAGACTGTTTTCTGCGTTTTTGTCATCACCCGAACACCACCAGACTATTATTGGCCAACTAAAGGAAGTCACTTGATAAGAGGTTTGCTCCGATTCGCCAAACGGACAGTGGCATGCCCCATTCTGACGTCATTTTCAATTCTAATATGTGATTGATCAAAAAAAAAATTTTTTTGTTCAATTTACAATTGTAATTTGCCGAGCTGAGATTTCCTGGATCGATATAATGAGAATCGGCAGCGCAAACGACACTTTCCTTCGTACCAAGTGACATCTTTAATTTGGCGTATAATACTTAATTCGACCATCAGTTGAAAAAATTGCCCACATCGTCCAAATTTCCGTTCACGATTTCGTAAAGAGAGAAGAACGGCTGGTGTTTTTACCTGTTCGAAGAGATGTAGTTCTGCCAGCAGGGTGTAGGAAATATAGATATACCGTGCGTCGTCCGTTCTCTGTCGGGCACGTACCCCCCGAAGGGGATTCCCCTGTAGGGCGGCACGCCCCCCGGGCCAGGTGCCCCCTCTTCGTACACCTTCACGATAATCCACCGTAATTACCTGCCCGAAAATTTCCTCATCACCCCACCGTTCGTCACTATACTCTCGTTTTTCCTTTTTCCTTTCTCGATCGTTCGTGTAACTTTACCTCTTCACTTTCGGCACATCCCTCGACGACCAGGATTCGTATGCACATCCGATGATCGTTCCACCACTGTCCTCGCTCATTTCGATTTCCACTGTATCGAATCGTATCATTTTATGTCCTTACGATCACTTTATTCGTCGGAATTGTACGTCGCAATAGAATTAACCGTGTTTCTCGTGTAATCGCACTGCCATCTGTATGCAAATTCCCCCATGGTATTTGTATAAATTATAGGACGATAGCAATGCCGGGAAAATCATGTACAACGCATCGTGGAATTTCCCGGTTGATGGTGAACCGTGTAAATTAGAAAAATACTGTCACGTGTCGTCATCGAATGCAAAGGTTTTTTTTCTTTTAATGTATGCAGATAGGTATTTAAACGGAGAACGATACGGTAGTATTTCGAGTGAAAAGTGCTTTTTATTTTAAAAGGTTCGCTCACTCTCTGCTGAAATTCCAATCATTCAAGGGATGTTGTTACCTTCATGTTTTTATATCGAGAAGTAATTATGTGCAATGAGTATTGATTTGTGCTTGCTAAAGCAGTGTGCGATATGTATTATTTAATGGGAATGGTTTGCAAGTATTTTGAATGATATTTTGGAACTTTGGAGGTAAATGATAAATTTATCTCGCAGGAACCTGTCAATTCGACAACTGCCGTAGATCTAGTGTTAAACGGATGTTAAACGATCATAGAACTAACAACACACACGTGTAACAGATAAATTAAGTAACAATAAAATTTTATACCACGCGATTAATAATATTGCAACAAAAAGATCATAATTTTATTTCATTATCTCAGAATATTATATAGGCTGCTCAAATAAAAATGCATGCGAAGAATTTTGGTAAACGTGATAAGAGATTGCAACGAGATTGTAGCCAAAATTGTTTCGATTTTCTGTTCCAACTTGCTGACAGGCAAGCCTGTGATTTTCAATTAAACTGTATGGCGAAATGAAAAATGTGGGAACCAAAATGCTGCTGTTTTGATATATTACATGGCTATAACGTCACTCCGTTTCGTCCGTCCGAAGTGGAGTTTTCATATATCGTAACGATGAAATCGCAAGCATTTAAAGTTTCATCGTTCTTCTGACTTTGGAAATCCTCGCGAAAAGATTATTAATCCCAACGATCATTTTCAATGCGTGCAGAAAATTTCCCAACGGTATTGCCGTCAGTTTTCTTTTAATGATGGAAGAAAAGATATTAAACTTGGACGTAATACACGCCAAGTTTGTGCTAATCATGCTACAAATGCGAATTTTATCTGGAAGTAAATCGTGGCAGAAATAAATCTTCGTTCATGTCCGATCAAGAAGAATTCTTGCTAGTTGCAGATAGTAAATGTTATTCGAAGACAGACGTGGAGGTTAATGTATTTTAATATTTCTTTGAAAAGTGACAAAACACTCGGGAATTAAAAATAAATTAAATCGAAAATTTTATAATCTTCTAATATAAACGAAGTGTAAAAAATATTCATTTACATAAAAAAAATAATTTTTGAAAACTGTACCTTCCGAAAATACGTAAAAGGTTGGCCCTGATAATCGACATCGTTTTTTTTATTATCGTACCAATTTATTTACATATTTTAGCTCTGCGAATTTTTTTATTTGCATAATTTCCCATTCGGTAGACATGGTGTTGTGAAATTACAGATATAAAGATACAGAATTTTAATTTAAACGTAGTATTTGATTTTATATTGTTATTTTACGTTTTCATATCGAAACGTTATATTTTCTCAAAGTTTAATTACTTGTGTTAATTGAGATACGTACTTTTATTGTTTTATTTAAGAATATTGTCTGCCAGTACCTGTAGTTACTGACATAATATGAAAAATGAGTAACCAATGATACTAAATATTGGAAAATTAATTTTATTTATCTCGCTACAAAATTAAGTATTCGAACCGCAAAGGTTTAAAGTTGCTCTTAATAATTCTCACAAATATATTCACCTTTGAAAAAGTAAATTTACAAAAAATATTGCAAAGCTTAGAACTTTGAATTGAATTTAAAAAAACAACAGTGTTATGATCTTTTCTCCTAATTCATTGATAAAACAATCAAAGCAATCTTAAAGTTATTCAACACTCTATAATTTCTCGTAATATAATTATTAAAATATAATTGCTGAATAATTTCGAGAAATAAATGTTATCAACAGACTGCAAAATTCCTGTAATCTCGCATAACAGCCAACGTGCTAATCAAGCTCAAGTGAAATGTACGTAGACGAAGCTGCACTGTATGACGAACACCCTATCGTACGTCATTCGTATCTTACATAAATTACAGACAGGAGAGCAGTTGGGTTGTTAGACGGAATCCAATTTAACGAAGAAAAATGATCCCTCCTCTTCAAAGGGGTCGAACAAACTGCGAATCTGAAGTGGACATCCTCTCTCTATCTTGTTACGAAATCAATGACGCGTGTCTACTTCTTTCCGACAACACTGATAAAATGTGCTTTCGGCTAGAATGACCAAGCATTCGGTCGGATTAGAAACCGAGGCATTTTGTTACTTGTGTTCGATCGTGAGAGAGAGAGAGAGTGAGAAAAAGAGAGAGCTCAGAGAGGACGAAAGAGGATCCGATCGAAATAAAATATACGGCGTGAGGAAAAGGAGTCGAAGGATGAATAATGCATAGGACCAACAGCTTGTGGTAAATAACGAGGTGGATTTGTAAAACAGTTCTGCGTCCTGCTACAACCTCGATGAGGCGCAAATAATTTAGCCGGTTGGCTTGCCTCCATGGGACCAAACGAAATACCCGATTTTCGTGGCATGTGTTCCTGGATCGAGGGGAGGACAAATAATTCTACGATGTTTCCTCTAGTTTCGTGAAACGACGATGAAGGGACTGTTTGTGATACTGATTTACTTTGGTATACTTTAGGCAAGACGGTAATGCTTGTTTGAGAAGAGTATAGTAATGAATAAGAAATGAAATTTTATTGATACTAATTACTGACTTGCTTTTAACGATATTGGTTTGTAAAGAATGTCTAGTGTCTAATGTGATTGTTGTAGAAATGTTGAAAAATGGAATTTTTTTAACATATAGCGACTTCTTTTGTAGTGTTAGGTTTTAATCGTTATATAATTGTTAACAAAGGAAAGTTTGAAAAAAAACGTTGCTTAGAAAATATAGATTTTTCAAAGTGATTTTTTCCCTATTTATTACGATAAAGAAATTTTGTGGAGAAGATTATTTTGCTTTTAATTATTAGCAAAATGTACATTTACTTTTGCAACAACTACTGAGCTTATGTAAAATGGTTTATAATTGCTGTATATTTAGAAAATCGATTTTGTCGTGACTGAGCACTGTTCAATTTTTCTGGTAACGTTAATTACTTTAACGATGTGTGAAAATTCGTGGAAATCAAGTGTGAATAAAAATGTTAATTTTTGGTCACCTGCAACGTATAATTATTTTGCAGCCAGAGATAAATTCTCCGAATTGAACGACAGGGAAAATCATAATTTTGAAATATATCGTAATGAGAAAACGCCGTCATGAATTATTAATATGATGAAATATTTTAATTTATCCTATTTTAATTACAGTAATCTGTAATTCAACGACAGCTAATTGATTCCGCTAATACTTTTCAGTATAATTTAATCGATGTATCACGGACGAATGAATATTATTTTGCATTTAATTGGCATTAAAGTATACTTTCATTTTTGTAGCTAAAAGACACAGTCTATGCAAATTTCAAAATGGATTAATCAGGAATAGTAACTTATCGAATTTAACTTCCAATTCACATACACAATTATCAATGTCACAACACAGCATGTTTTTTTTACGATCAATTGTGCAGATTATACATTTATAAATCATAATTAATATTTAATTATTAAATTAATTAATTAAAATATTTACTTAGTAGTCGATATTTTTTTGCATCAATGATCCATATTTTTATGAATAAATAGTGTGTACCTTTTAAAGTGAATTGTATTTTGATATTATTGCAACGAAAATCCAAAATTGCAATAATATTTCCCAACCTTTAAAAATAAGTAGTTACAGAAAATATCAGAACTGGCAGTGTCGAAGATTTGTATACCTAAAATCTCATTTATCTTAAGTGAAAATGCCTCAAGATTACGGCATTGCCATTTCGCTAAACCCAATATCCCTCGAATGAAAATAGTACCCAGAAAAAGGAAATTTTCAAGCCGTAAGGCGCAACATTCTTCCTAGATTGATAACAATTTCTCGAATGAAATGCAAACTGAATGTCACACTTTGAAACGAGTTTGAAGAGAATCTCGTTTTATTTTTTATACGGCGTCAGCGCAGAAAAAGTGTTTCTTCGCAGGAAAGGCAGAAAAGTCGACAGGGAACGACTTGAGTTCATTTCTTGCTACCATAAATTCGTTTGTTATGACAAGCGACTGCAGTGGCAAGGAAGATACCACATATTTTCAGCAAACTTCTCTCAAATGCTGCGTCCAACTGAATTAATTGTTCAACTCCTTACTTCTGATGGTTATGACTAATTACTTTGCCGAAATTGCAGTCGATTTTGAATTTAAATGGATATATCTTGAAAACTAGTAAAACGAACTGTAATCAATTAACCTTAAAAAGTTCTTATAACAAATGACTTCTTTCTTCTGACAATGACACTTACACAAATATATTAATATTAATACAATTTCGAAAAATGTGTAAGTTCATTCTCCAATCACAATCAGCTCTCGGGTAAACCATGCATCAGTTTTCCCTACTTTATTTTATATTCTCTCAAAAACACTGTACACGCTCTTAAATTTGATAATTAATCGCCAACGTTTACGTTCACTAGGCTGTACCAATATATTTGTTGTCATTACCATCAATTCTATAATAACCATAGGAAAATAAACTCTCATCATCGACCACAAACCAACATCCCATTACCTCCCGTCTTCTTTCTCGTTTCTATCGATCGAATAGCAGCTTCGTCAGTTTTCGATGTACTTCATCCTCCGTCTGTCGACACACGTCGTTGATTTTCAACCCTGGAACGAAGGCTCCAGGTCGCCTCGGTAGTCGACGAAACCATTAACGCCGTCCACGCTTCGGCACTTTTTCTCACCCTCGTCGTTTCGTCCTATTCCCACCCCCCTTCAACCCCCGCCCTCTCTGCGACTAACGTTCCTGTCGGGTGGCTATACGTCAAAAACTAAAACAATGAGTCGCCCGCCAACATAGGCTGAGACAGTAGCGAGGAAATTTCATTTTAATATCATCTAAATGTCACACCGCCGTTATAAATATAGGCTGACATTGGCTGGATGGTTTAAATATTGTCCACAGTGTTTGTGATAGTTCCTTGTGACTAGCTGACAAAACTTTAACGACGGCTGGAAAACGGAAACGGATGGGAGTATTATGATCGAGAAACTTTTCTCTTGCAGAGGATGGCGTTTGATTTTTATTTTGCGACAGTGTCACGCTCAATTAATAGACACGTTTGTCTAAAGCTTTGCGAAACCCTACTGAGAGAAGAAATACGGAATTTTTCGTACTTTTTGCGCGAGTAGTGTAATTTGTCTTTGAAATCTCTCGGGGTTAGATGAGGTACGGGAGATTATGAATATCGGTAGAGTGATGTTAATATGGTACTTTGTAAAAACTACCGGGTGAGAATTATTGATGTTCATATAATCATCAATAATTAACATTAAACATATGTTTAATTTGTTGTGTTTTAAGCAAATGTGCTTCCCAATTGTTACGGGTGTAACAGTTAACATTAACACTAGAACTACCGGCCCCAAATCTATCATATTTTAATAAATTAAATAAATACTTTGAAAAAGGGAGAATCAAGTGGCGGAAAATTTGATCGATTGGGTGATTTATGTTTATTGATATAGACGTAGAATATTTATTCTATGACTCTTATGTAAACTTGGAGAATTTAAAAAAAAAATTGAGTACCAGGCATTTTGACTGGTTTGGTAGTTCTAGTGTTAAATCTACGGCAGCCGACAAATCAACGGGTTCCTACGTTTTTAAAAATATTTCCCAACAAGCAGTACAGTAGATATTTCATGCGTATTTTATAATGTGTGCAAGGCATGTTTATGCAATGTACCAATTACGTAAATGCCCATCTTCATCTTCGAAAGACCCACAGCAACATTGCCGGTCATGTAAGGCGTTTCTGGGCTATCCGAATGGAGATCTTAACACACGATCAAATCGAGAAGGTAATGCCTCGTGGTCGATGTTCTGATAGAGAAACTGGTGTACCAACCACCAGACTAATACCGAAAGAGGACGACGAGAGGGGAGGATGAGTTTTAAGCGGCTTGCGGCCGATTAGAGAGTACCACAGCAGCAGCCATCGTCGCGTTCTAGCTTCGTCCCCATTGACGATCAAAACCCAACTTCCCCGTGGTTCGGTTAAATACAACGTACCGAAAGCTCGTCCCCTTCTCTCGTTTTACCTACTTCCAACCACTTTTTTTTCCCTACAAGAGGACAAAATCGTTCTAGGAGGATTTACAAAGGATCTTTGTTATTGCGATAAGTTGTTACGCCGGTAAAAAATAACGGTCTTTTTGATACGTGCAGCTTGGAAATTTTAAATAATATACGTGCCTTGTGAAGTTATTCTCGTTTACTTTGGGCAAATTTTATTTTAGAGGTGTAAATTGATTGTGGGGTAGAATATCAGTTTAATATAAATAGTATTTCATAAGTGGAGGTGATATATTTTTTAGAAGTATACTGTTGCATATAAAGATGGATCAAGCGGCAAAAAATACGATCAGTTAAGGAATTTGTTTATTATATGATACCCGTAAAATGTCTGCTGTCTTCCTCCTCTATAAATTTAAGAAATATTTTTCAAAGTTCGAGTCCAAATCATCCTAGATCTCTTGGGACTTTATCTTAGATCATTATTTAATATATCATGGCCACAGTGATTAAAAAAACACCGAAAACTAATTCTAGGTGACATTACCGTAGCAATTGGAGTCGAAGAAATGTGAGAAAAAGAAGATAATTAAATTACTGTGGGGATTTTATAAATCCCGCGTATTTTTAGGAACCCGCCATGAGACAGTTGACTCACGAAAAGACGATCGACGACGAAACGTGGACGGCACGAGAACGAGCGAAGAGATTGGAACACATCGACAGTAGACGAGATCGACGATAGACGTGTTTGACGATAGACGTGTTTGACGATAGAAGACTTCGACGAGTTATAGAGTAGACGAAGTAGAGGATAGACGATTAGACGAACTATAGACGATAGACGAATTGTAGACGATAGACTAACAGTAGACTATAGACGACTAGACGGATTTTACAGTTTATATTTTGTATTATTTAGTGTGTGTGTGCATTAGAGTGTACGTTTCCCTATATTTTACTGTAAATTTAAGTTTCCACTTGTACGTACTTTATTTTTTAAATATATTGTTATCAATATCCTACATTACTAATAGAGAAATCAAATGTTACAAGCAGTACATTGATTGCCAAGCTCAAGCAGAACTCGTCCCACGAAAGGCGTTGCCTCGAAACATGCCTATGTCGGATATGAAACTTCCTCCAGAAGATGGAACGCAGGACTCGTCTGCGCACCGCATACTCGGAATATTTCGAGTGCCGTACTGAAGATCCTTACAAAAGTTTCACGGAGGAACGTCGACAAAGCTCGAGAAGAAGTCGAATAAAGCCTGGTCAACTGATTTAAGCAACTGAATGCACGTACCTCCGAAATCAAATTTCCTGTTTCGACTGAAAAATGCGAAACATTTTTAACCGCGTTCCTTTTTCGTCCCATTTTAAGTAGGATGAAAGATGCATGATTAGCGATAATAACGGTGGAGTAAAGTTAAATTGACGAAGTTCAATTATTTGATAAAAATGTCACAAAATATTCGCGTATATTGAAAGCGGTGGAGTTGCAGCTCTTTGAAATATTCAGTGTCGGGTCTTTTTCTGTATATTCTGTGAATTTATATTTTAAATTTATCGAGCTATACATACATATTAGTGTAAAGTGCATTCACTTTTTACAATGATTTCAACAGCTTTCTATTATTTGCTTCCGGTGCTCTATCTTCGATGGTACTTTGGAAACTGTAGTCTGCAGTAACTGCAGAATTGAAAGTCACGTCGTTAGGCAAAAACTGTTCAGAACTGCCTCAACTTGTTCTCCAATCTTTCAAATGATTGTGCAGTCCTTTGGACTTACAGGCAAGTCTTTCGTTTTATCGAAACGAGTGACTTTTATAATACAAATGTAATTCAAAAAGTGCAGCACAAGGAAGCAAATAGTGTTAAATTTTTCAAATACCGAACACTTTTCCAGATCTTCGCTCATTATTTCCGATATAAAAAGAATCTTCACCTTTTACGGAAACTAATTTGAAGTTAGCAGTATCATGTACGACTTTTTCAGTCAGCTCGAAAAAAAAGAACTCGCTAAAGTGATCTCGATAGCCAATAAACGCGAAACGAGATGTTTTTTTGAAGCCACCAAGATCATTTCTCGGAAACTCATCTGATCCAACACTTTTTTCAGCCACTCGAAAGAGCTTTTTCTACGTTCAAGAAAGATCCATTAGATTCTTTCATGATCGTCGTCATCGGCGTTCAACACTTTCTTCCTCGGTGTCTCTTTCCCTGTGCTCGCCAACTGCCGCTGGGATTTCAGTTTTACGATCGACGGTCTAACTTTACGA
The DNA here is from genome assembly GCA_910591515.1 of Cerceris rybyensis. Lineage (NCBI taxonomy): Eukaryota > Metazoa > Arthropoda > Insecta > Hymenoptera > Crabronidae > Cerceris > Cerceris rybyensis. Next base: position 15,481,316 of record OU342799.1, read on the forward strand.
TTTCGTCAATTTCCTGAGCCGTTTCGGGCCCATCTCATACCGGAAAGACTGGCAGTCGTAAAAGTGGCTCTGCCTAGTAACACGACACGAAATGATTTGATTCGCGGAATTTCTTCACGGTGTCGTTTTACACTCCTGCTTGTATTTTAATAACCCTGTGCATAAAAAGACCCAAGTACCTTTTAGTTAAATGGGACGAAGAGATTGATTGAATTCAACTACAACGTTGTAATACTGTAACGCGATTTCAATCTTTGTACTTTGCATTTTTAAGTGCACAGTATGAGCCGGGAAACTACGAGCACATTATGAAAGTGTATTCAAATTGTATGAAGCTTTCTCGTTATAGATAAAAATAGAAATTAATATTATATACTTACAGAGGGCAACAACCGAATTGAAATACTGAGAAGCTCGTCAGGATTTACTCTAGATTTTCTTCTCTTCGTACTATCATAGCAAAACTACTTTTTCAAAGTAAGCAATTAAACTTATTAAAAGACTAGAATCATATTTCGTACCACATGACTGTTTTAACGAGCTGAAATTTAACGGAAAGAATTCTTTTCTAAACCGAACACATACGCCTATTATTCGACCAAAGAAAGAAGTCACTTCACAAGCGATTTGCTTCGATTTCCTCGATTCAAATTTTTAATTCTACGCACAGAAAAAGCAATTAACGACGAAATAAGTGTTTAATTTTCGTTTGTCTTTTGCAGATCTCAGGTTTAAAGGACCCATACGATGGGAATAGGCGGTGCAAGGACAGTCTCCCATTACCCCGTACCAGAAGCCAAGAAACTTCATTTGGTTGGCGACTAATACCTGTAACAAGTGTTTCAATGGCTGAAACACCATAAAACAACAAGTCAGTCTCTCGAGACCGGCAGCATTTCGATGAAGCAGACTCTGCCTTTGACGTGTCATAAAAGTCTACATAAATCAATGCAGAGGTCCCATTAAAACAGACGGAAAGGAGCAAACCAGAGCGAACGTAATGGGAATCAATACTAGCATCGGCGTACCCAAAACTCGGGTATCTACTCGAGGTCAGTAGCGTTACGATTTCGTGCTTCTGGATTACGATCATTCCCGATGCGTACCGGTATGTACGTGTTCGGGTTTACAACCTCCTGACATGGCATATCATTGGACGCAGCTTCTGCCTCATCACAAACGTTAATTCGTCGATTTATTGCGAGCGAGATATTAATCACGGAACGTGGTGGAATTTCGAAATCCATTTTGTCACCGTGCATACATCGTTTCGACGATGGTATCATTCACTCGACTATACTGCGATTCTTTAACACTGTTCTTTGTGGCTCTTGGCTTGATAATCAACTTTTCAAATAGTCTTTTAACCCTTTTAGTGCCGGACGACGATATATCGTCGTTAGCAATAGTATTAACACTGGGCAACGAAGGGTTAATATTCAGATTCCAATAGAATATCAGTAAGTTTCTGATAAATATTTATAAATGGACAGTTTATGGTCTATGTTACGTATCCTATATGAAATATTGCCAAATGACAATTGTTTTTATTCGCAACTATATTTCTCATTAATTCAAGTAGTTTTTCTCGGTCGGCACTAAAAGGGTTAATAATTAATTTGTCAAATATTAGTTTAATTGTCAAAATATGTAGACATTTTGCGTTGGGTTTCAGGAACGCTGAGATTCGCAATTATTGATGCTGAATATAAATGTGTGGATCATTGTTTAAGTTTTTGTTTGAATACAAATTAATGGTAAACTTTTTACATGGAAGAATGTTGGAGTTCTAGTGCAAGGATTATGTAAGAACTTTCTATGCTCGTGAAGTTAGTATTTCACATATATTTCGTAACTACGACTCAAAGAAAAACACCATAATACCGAATGCACGTTTATGTAATGTGCATATGAGATTATAATTTCTACGAGGATAAAAATTCGAGTCTCCTTTCTTTCAAATTTAGAGAACCAGCTTTTTACAATCAATGAGAGCGGATCAAGTTTGTTGGAATGAAAGAATTCAATTCTTTCTCACTCATTTCAGTTTCAAAGCCTTAATGGTGATCACAAATATTGATCTAGTTGCACATAAAATATGCACGGCTATGCAATATCCCATAAGCTACTGTCTGCCGTAAGAACTTCAAGGATAACTTCGACGCACGCAATCTCTCGTACTCTTCCTCCTAAAACTCTAGCACAAAGCCCGAAGATCGTATTTTTTTAATCACAATGTCTATAGTAGTTGCTTCAAATTGCGAAAGTTACTTAAGATTTCATATCATAAATTAAAGTTGAGAGTACAAAAGTAACAAAGTAGGACAGTGCCTATAGAGGCACCATGGGAAATTATTCATTCGTTTTAAATGTTCCCACGGTTCAAACCAATTCAATAGTCGTTACGATCGAAATGCATTTGCGCGGAGTTATCGAGAGGGAATAAATCGCGACATCGTTCGATTGAATTTTGGAGAGAATGCGATTAACTCGAAGCGAGGAATTTTGAAATTTGACGGCGATTAACGGATTGATTGCCTGGCAGGATACCGTTCTTGTTCCATACGAAATCGTCACGGTACGTCGACGTTAACGACGTCATACCGGTACACGACGGAGCAGTCGATGAATTAACGCCCCATTGATGTTCCGGAGAAATGGTCTAACCGAAATCAACGACCTAACGCTGTTTGTTCGACGAATCTGTACAATGGGATGCATGTGCAGTCATGTGCGAATCATAGAGCGTGAAACGTTAAAAGGTGAATATTGCTGACTATAACATTTGATAGTTGTACTTGTTCAAGCTATTTATTCAAGTCATTTATTCAAACAGGTTGTGTCTTCGATGTGGCAACTTTATTATCACGTTGAGGGTTGCAATGATGAGTTTAAGTTTATTTATTTACGATTATGTATATATATTCGTCTAATCGTGTAACAGCCTGTTTGTCACTTCGTCTACTCGGCTGTATATGAAGGATGCTGTGTGTGTGGATGAATTATCGATCGAGCATCGATTTAAAGGCGACGTCGACCGCGTGGTAACCAGAAAAGAAAAAGCGATCGGGCATAAAAGAAAAGCGTCAACCGTCGAGCGCAGTTGCGATCCTATTCAGTTTATATTAATTTTGTTTTTTTTCTTTGTAATTTATTGATATTTTCATCATTAAATTGTTCACACGTATTACCTGCTGTTAGTCTTTTTCAAAATCCTACATATATGCCTTAGAATAGTTAGTGTGTGTGTGTGTGTGTGATTGTACGTCTAGTTATTTCCGATTAATTAATATTTCCATTCGTATTTATTTTGACCAATGTGTATTTGTAATAAATATTCTACGGTACTATTTGTCGCGCAATAGAAATTGTACACTATTATGTTGATGCGCAGAGTTTAGATTTTTAAGTGCTGAAAGCTGCTATGTGAAAATGTGTAGTAGTATGGTAAGTTTTAATTTTGAGTAAAATAAAACAAAATTGTGTGAATATTTACTGTGTTTTCCTTTTTCAATGTCTCTTACCTTTTGTACATAGAAAACGTGTATCTCTTCTGATCTTCAAGCTAAAAAAATGTCGGTTTATGGCGGAATAAATATCTACGATTAATTCTTTTGAATAAAACTCTGAATATTTTGTTTGATGATTCTAAAACTGTCGTCGTATAAAATATAAGCTTCAAAGCATGAGTTCAAAGCCTTCAATGTTCTGTGCTTTTACGAAAAGCTCTCTCACAACACGGCCATCAAGCTGCTTAATTTTTTAATAAAATGTAATTAAACGCGGTAGTTACATTTGGTATGATCAACTTTAAAGCAGATTTCATACGCAAGGAAATTCCATGTACTCTCGTCATAACATCAAACACAATCGATGTAGAATATCCTTCAAAGCTGTGTTACAGTCATAATTTTCACTTACTGCACCAATTCTAATTATTATTTACGCATTCATATTAAATACATTTATCTGATGTTTTAATTGATAGTGAATTTCTAATTTTAATGCACTTTTTTAAAAGTTGTTCACACTTTTGTTGAGCACGATTACATTTTTATTATGTCGCGATTGTTATAATTACTACCTAGTAATTTATAAGTTTTACAATATTTTCGTGTGACAAAAGTCTTCACTCAAACGCTCATAAATTAATTACATATTATTCCGTGCTTCAACAATCCCAAAAACTTTCCAAGAATTTGAAAAATATAAAATACAATATGGCAACTCGAATAATTAATACACAATCTTTCCAATTTCTCAATATTTCATGAAATCAAATTATAGAAAATTAATTATTTCAATTCCGCATTGATATCTGTCATTTCTACCTAACATAAACCGTAATTTTACCGATTTTAAATTCATCAAGGTCTACAAATCCGAGGCTAAATATCAGCAACACACTAAATTTTAACAGCAAACGAACAAAATGTCCACGCGATAACTTGGATTTCAAGATAAAAATTACTCGCCTTGTCTCGTTACATGGAGCAGATTAAATGTAATTTGAAATTCCCGTTAAAGCTTTTTCGTTTACGTCCACGTAGGAAAGCAAGCTCGTCAAGTATTCCATGATACCGTTGAGCGTACTCTTCCGAGGCTATCCTGAAACGGATCGTCCATGAAGCGATAGTTCTCGATCCGTTTTCCAGCCGGATAGTTTGCAAATAAATGAGAATCTGCACGGTAATAGGCCTTGATCGCATTACCGTGTACTCGAACAGAATAAATAGTGGCGAAAATGCGCGGTATCGGGGGTGAAATTCAATTGAGCCTGCCGAGGGGGTTAAAAGCCGTCGGTGTTCGGCCGTGAGTGTTCGTGCGTTTTCCGCGCAGACCAGCGGATAACGTTCCGTACGTGACCTCTGTAAATGCACATCAAATATGCCTTTTCTGTACTCCCTTTCCCTCCATTGCTTCTACTCATGCTCTCCTCTCCTCTCTCACCCCCTATTTGTGTCTATGTTTCTCTGTAACTATGCTTGTGTTACCTGCCATCTCTGTTTCTCTCTCTCCCTCTCTCTTTTTCTTCTATATTCTCTCTCTATCACCAAATCTATTCATCCCTCTGTCCCTCTTATCTTTCTCTCCCTCTCCCCTTCAGATACATCCATATATAATAGTATCCTCCACCCCCCATTCTCCCCCAATCGACGGATCAATTGTTATCGAGCCGTTGGTTGAAGCAACCGAGGCATTTGTTTGTTAACCCGATTAATTCAACGTACACCGGTTGTGTTTAATCGAAACTCGAGTTTCAGGGGAACGACACGAAAATGACGTCCATTACCGGCGAATGTAAGGCACTCGAGGATCGCGTTGCGCACGTGAATGCGAATTGAAAAGTTCCGTCGGCTAAACGGACGCAGCCGAGTTTTTTTCACTTCTAGAGTACCCAAATTTGTTTACACGTGAATCCTCGAGAATGGAGAACGGCAACGATGCAGCAGGTTCTCCATTCGGAGCGATCCGTCCGATGTTTCGTTTTAATTAGCTGCGGAAGAGAGTGAGAATTTCATCTCGGTCAACCTGGATCACTTTGGCCTCGTTGTTGCTCTTTATATATGTATATATATATATTTTTTTTTTCACCTCCTCGCTCTAATTTCAACCGTGCCACTAATCGAGTGGCGCGGGTAGGTATTCTTAAAGAGAGAAAAAGTAGGACGAGGCGGGGAAATTTTTGGCCCAGGCAGATTTAACGCCACTTACTCGCACTACAATTTATCACTTCACAGGAACGTTTTCATTTTCCAGTGGAAACCTCGAGACGAACTTCGTGCGAATTTCATTTCGCTCGCCACGCTAGCAGATAAGTGGAACTTTTTGTCGGAACGTTTAGCCCTTCAACGGCACCCAACGTTGCTACTCTTGGTCCTCCCCATCCCCATCGTGTTCGTTCTACGGAGTGTGGATTTTAGGAGAGTAGCCTGTTTATTTTCTCCCTATTTTTACAACGAAAGGACACATCAAGTCGATGGAATCTCGGTCTCGCGCGTTTAATTCAACGTTTACGTTTCTTTTTCACGGAAGTCTGCAGATACTGGGACAATGTAGAAACGGGTTACAACCCTCTTGTTATTCCGATAATTTAATCAACGTTTAGTTAAGAATCGTGTAGTTGTGTTATAAAGTTTCCCGCCTGAATTCTCGTAATTCGTAAAACAGATTTCGCAATGTTGTTACAGGAATAATTTAATCAACGTTTAATTAAGATTCGCCCCGTCAACCTATTTCGCTTTACGTCTCTACTCGATGTAGATTTTCTTTTATAGTTCATTTTATGTTAATTTTCTGTTTGCATTTTATGGTTGTCATTTTTTTTTACTAAATTATTCCTTAATATTATATTATATTTCCTTGATGTTTGGTCCTTAATATAACAAAATAAAAATTCATGTAACGGTACATCTGTTTGAATGATGCTTCATAATTAACTAACGACAGACGTGACAGATACTGCTTTTTGTTCCCATTAACTAAATACTTTACCGTAAAATTTCTTTCGTAGCTGCCTTAGCAATAATTCAGAATTAAATTGGTAAAATGAAAATTGATTACTGATTCTTCATATATCATATGATGTAACATAGTAGTAATATTGTAGAAATAATTTTTTTGTGCCACGTCTCACAGATATTTGCAGTGTTCTAATTAACCGTATTAAGGGTGTCATTCGTTATCGTACGGGAAGGGGTTGACAGCGATGTAAAATTAGAGGAAATGTGTACAGTATGGGTTTGAAAAGAAACGTTGCTAGAACAGCTTTCTATAAACAAAAAGTGTCTGGATAATTATGTTTTATGCTCTGTTAAAAATGTGCTTCCCTTCGTTTAAATAGCATCACGACAAGTGGGGCGAACCATTTTGAAACGCATATTTTATTTATAATAAACTCTGTTTACAAACCGTTCTTTGCGCGTCTCCTTTGTATAAAATAATAGTAGTGCCTCTAACAGTTTTTTTTATCATTTACACTTTTATTTGCCATTATTCGAAACGAAACATATTAATCACAGTCGACGGATAGCAATTATTTCTGTTTCGTTTAATTTAACGCAAACGGTGCGTTTACGAAGACGAGTCCGTCCATTAGACAGCCAATGTGAAACACAAACGAACTTCTGCTCCGCTGAAATACAATTTTCTCTTCGTGTTTTACAGTACATAAAGGTGATCGTTTGTAATGTTAACGATGTTAATAATTTGTGTGATACATTAGAGAGATCTGAGTCAAAGAAACATTTACAGACTAATTCACTTTTTAGTTGAAACAGTGCATTGTTCAAATAATAAACTCAAACTTCGTATGCATGATTAATTATCTCGTAATTATACCAGTTAAGTCTGACCATTGACAGATTTTTCTACTTAAATCACTTCAGAAAGATACAAAGCCTCGGAGAGTCATTTATACCGTCATGTAACGTTTTACCCTTCAGTAAGGGTGTATAAGGGAGGGTTGAAGGGTCGTTTAAAACCCCTTATGTAAACAGGAAAGTTTTTATTTCCCTAAGATGTTCCATTTAAAGTGTTTTTTCGAACAATTAAGACTACGTAAACGTTCTTGATCCTCCACTTGGATGAAAAGTTCATCAACATTCACACCAAATTCAATTTATCCTCGTCCCATTCCTTTTTCCTTCATCCAACACGATAAAATAATAACAAAACCTTTGTAAAACATCTACACCCATCTCATCCCAAGCAACCACGATCAGATCCACGATCCGGATGCACAGCAAACAATGCCAGCCTCTCCATCGTCATACACGACTAAACAGCTAATCTACCAAACCACACACATAAATCTACGAAGACTACCGCTACATTACACAAGAGCACTTTCTCACGGTGTTTGTCGTATAATGCGAATCGACATGCAACACGAGATCCGTTCCAGTGAATGTAAAATTAGCAAGGTTTCGTCCCTGCACGATGCAACGTAAGAGCGCATCAACGACATCGTCTATCGTCGGGCAGCATAACCAGCAGATGTGTCGTCGTCTCCTCGTCACGTATTCAGGTATATACCTTGTCGCTGTTCCTACTCACCGGCGAGTAAATAAACTCGGATATGGCACAGGGAGACGGAGAAAGATAGTCGCCGGTGTTGGTGAAGCATGGCTCCGTAGGCATGAATATTTATCGTCGTCAGTCAGTGGTAGCACACTTCTCTCGTCGGCATGCTCGTAAGCACGATGCCGCGGAATGTATAGGGTGCTCAAAAATATCGCTGAGAGTTTGAATAAACAAGCAAATAAACGCACATCCGATTTGCAAATTGTGAAGCAACGTCAACGCTGTTGCGAGCCGGAAACGTTTGGTATTGCGGTAACAGGGATATAAATAAGATTTACTTGTCGCTGGGACACCTGAGATGCGGTTTTGCGAGAGAGAAATAATTGAAGAGAATTCAGTTCTGCGGCGGACTGTAATTGTAATAATCGATAGGGTGATTTAATATGCACGGTTTGGTATCGATTCGAAAGCATTTCCGGTGAGTAATTAGAGTTTGAAATATATTTTTGGCTAAAAGTGCTTTGATGACATGAGACATAGAATTGTACGAACATTTGGATGATTCTTCTATTATCACCAAGAAATTACTGTTGATCGATTGTTTTTCATCTGTCACCACTAACTTAGTGTAATCGCTAGCCGATTTGAAAAATTCAGTAATTTATAAAGATTCAGAATATTCTTCAATTCAGTAATCACCCATAAAATGTACTGTAAATATAATATCACAATCTGCAGGAACTTTTAATTTTGGAATCTTTTACCGATAGCTCAATAAGCGTTCAGTTTTTGTGGCATACAGAAGAACAAATTGCCGAATCGATTGAACGTTTTATAGTTTCAAGTAACGATTCATTTAGCCAGTTTTCCCAGATTTATTGAATTTTTTATTCCACGCAGCCCTGCTGGTAATTGTTTCGAGTTATGGCTGAACTTTTTCAAGCGTTTGCTAAGCGCATGCGTTAAATTGTACGCATGTGTGTGCGTTTGTTTCTATATACTTAAACATACGCGAAAAAAAAGAACCCGACAACGTGCGAAACGGTGGAAAAAGCACTCGCGCGAAAGTTTTCATTCATATTCATACTTCTCATTACGCCCGTAATTAGCTGAAACGATGCTTCGTGTTGCGGCCCTTGGGGACTAAAAACAGGAGCTACGAAGTCGCGGTATGAATTTTAGGAATGTCTGAGTGTATAGTCGCTCGTCTGAAATGCACATTCATTGATCTGCAATATAAACATCCGTGACTGTACTCGAAAGGCTAGGAAAAATTTGAAGGAATAAATTGTAATTAGGAATTGAAACGTTTAATCGAGTTGCATGTTTCTAACAAAGTACAAAGTATTACGACATCTGGTTGAAACTTAAAAGTTTTATTAAAACTGATTGTTGTATACACAATGTATAAGTATTGCCTGCTCAGGATCAGTATAGATTTGAGCTTTTTAGTTTGGGCCATCACGTGCAAGCTTGCAAGCTCAAATTTGACCTTGAAAGCTCAGATGTCGATGCTCAAACTAAAAAAGCTCAAATTTTTCGAGAAAATTAGCAAAATTTATTGAGCTTTTTAGTTTGAGCCATCAGGTGTGAGCTTGCAAGCTCAGATGTCGATGCTCAAACTAAAAAAGCTCAAATTTTTCGAGAAAATTAGCAAAATTTATTGAGCTTTTTAGTTTGAGCCATCTGGTGTGAGCTTGCAAGCTCAGATGTCGATGCTCAAACTAAAAAAGCTCAAATTTTTCGAGAAAATTGGAAAAATTTCTTGAGCTTTTTAGTTTGAGCCATCAGGTGTGAGCTTGCAAGCTCAGATGTCGATGCTCAAACTAAAAAAGCTCATATTTTTCGAGAAAATTGGAAAAATTTATTGAGCTTTTTAGTTTGAGCCCTCAGGTGTGAGCTTGCAAGCTCAGATGTCGATGCTCAAACTAAAAAAGCTCAAATTTTTCGAGAAATTTGGGAAAATTTATTGAGCTTTTTAGTTTGAGCCATCAGGTGTGAGCTTGCAAGCTCAGATGTCGATGCTCAAACTAAAAAAGCTCAAATTTTTCGAGAAATTTGGGAAAATTTATTGAGCTTTTTAGTTTGAGCCATCAGGTGTGAGCTTGCAAGCTCAGATGTCGATGCTCAAACTAAAAAAGCTCAAATTTTTCGAGAAATTTGGGAAAATTTATTGAGCTTTTTAGTTTGAGCCATCAGGTGTGAGCTTGCAAGCTCAGATGTCGATGCTCAAACTAAAAAAGCTCAAATTTTTCGAGAAATTTGGGAAAATTTATTGAGCTTTTTAGTTTGAGCCATCAGGTGTGAGCTTGCAAGCTCAGATGTCGATGCTCAAACTAAAAAAGCTCAAATTTTTCGAGAAATTTGGGAAAATTTATTGAGCTTTTTAGTTTGAGCCATCAGGTGTGAGCTTGCAAGCTCAGATGTCGATGCTCAAACTAAAAAAGCTCAAATTTTTCGAGAAATTTGGAAAAATTTATTGAGCTTTTTAGTTTGAGCCATCAGGTGTGAGCTTGCAAGCTCAGATGTCGATGCTCAAACTAAAAAAGCTCAAATTTTTCGAGAAATTTGGGAAAATTTATTGAGCTTTTTAGTTTGAGCCATCAGGTGTGAGCTTGCAAGCTCAGATGTCGATGCTCAAACTAAAAAAGCTCAAATTTTTCGAGAAATTTGGGAAAATTTATTGAGCTTTTTAGTTTGAGCCATCAGGTGTGAGCTTGCAAGCTCAGATGTCGATGCTCAAACTAAAAAAGCTCAAATTTTTCGAGAAATTTGGGAAAATTTATTGAGCTTTTTAGTTTGAGCCATCAGGTGTGAGCTTGCAAGCTCAGATGTCGATGCTCAAACTAAAAAAGCTCAAATTTTTCGAGAAAATTAGAAAATTTTATTGAGCTTTTTAGTTTGAGCCCTCAGATGTGAGCTTGCAAGCTCAAATTTGACCTTGTAAGCTCAGATATCGATGCTCAAACTAAAAAAGCACAAATTTTTCGCGAAAATTTGAAAATTTTATTGAGCTTTTTAGTTTGAGCCATCAGGTGTGAGCTTGCAAGCTCAGATGTCGATGCTCAAACTAAAAAAGCTCATATTTTTCGAGAAAATTGGAAAAATTTATTGAGCTTTTTAGTTTGAGCCCTCAGGTGTGAGCTTGCAAGCTCAGATGTCGATGCTCAAACTAAAAAAGCTCAAATTTTTCGAGAAATTTGGGAAAATTTATTGAGCTTTTTAGTTTGAGCCATCAGGTGTGAGCTTGCAAGCTCAGATGTCGATGCTCAAACTAAAAAAGCTCAAATTTTTCGAGAAATTTGGAAAAATTTATTGAGCTTTTTAGTTTGAGCCATCAGGTGTGAGCTTGCAAGCTCAGATGTCGATGCTCAAACTAAAAAAGCTCAAATTTTTCGAGAAATTTGGGAAAATTTATTGAGCTTTTTAGTTTGAGCCATCAGGTGTGAGCTTGCAAGCTCAGATGTCGATGCTCAAACTAAAAAAGCTCATATTTTTCGAGAAAATTGGAAAAATTTATTGAGCTTTTTAGTTTGAGCCCTCAGGTGTGAGCTTGCAAGCTCAGATGTCGATGCTCAAACTAAAAAAGCTCAAATTTTTCGAGAAATTTGGGAAAATTTATTGAGCTTTTTAGTTTGAGCCATCAGGTGTGAGCTTGCAAGCTCAGATGTCGATGCTCAAACTAAAAAAGCTCAAATTTTTCGAGAAAATTAGAAAATTTTATTGAGCTTTTTAGTTTGAGCCCTCAGATGTGAGCTTGCAAGCTCAAATTTGACCTTGTAAGCTCAGATATCGATGCTCAAACTAAAAAAGCACAAATTTTTCGCGAAAATTTGAAAATTTTATTGAGCTTTTTAGTTTGAGCCATCAGGTGTGAGCTTGCAAGCTCAGATGTCGATGCTCAAACTAAAAAAGCTCATATTTTTCGAGAAAATTGGAAAAATTTATTGAGCTTTTTAGTTTGAGCCCTCAGGTGTGAGCTTGCAAGCTCAGATGTCGATGCTCAAACTAAAAAAGCTCAAATTTTTCGAGAAATTTGGTAAAATTTATTGAGCTTTTTAGTTTGAGCCATCAGGTGTGAGCTTGCAAGCTCAGATGTCGATGCTCAAACTAAAAAAGCTCAAATTTTTCGAGAAATTTGGAAAAATTTATTGAGCTTTTTAGTTTGAGCCATCAGGTGTGAGCTTGCAAGCTCAGATGTCGATGCTCAAACTAAAAAAGCTCAAATTTTTCGAGAAATTTGGGAAAATTTATTGAGCTTTTTAGTTTGAGCCATCAGGTGTGAGCTTGCAAGCTCAGATGTCGATGCTCAAACTAAAAAAGCTCATATTTTTCGAGAAAATTGGAAAAATTTATTGAGCTTTTTAGTTTGAGCCCTCAGGTGTGAGCTTGCAAGCTCAGATGTCGATGCTCAAACTAAAAAAGCTCAAATTTTTCGAGAAATTTGGGAAAATTTATTGAGCTTTTTAGTTTGAGCCATCAGGTGTGAGCTTGCAAGCTCAGATGTCGATGCTCAAACTAAAAAAGCTCAAATTTTTCGAGAAATTTGGGAAAATTTATTGAGCTTTTTAGTTTGAGCCATCAGGTGTGAGCTTGCAAGCTCAGATGTCGATGCTCTAACTAAAAAAGCTCAAATTTTTCGAGAAAATTGGAAAAATTTATTGAGCTTTTTAGTTTGAGCCATCAGGTGTGAGCTTGCAAGCTCAAATTTGACCTTGAAAGCTCAGCTATCGTCGCTCAAACTGAAATCTCGCTCGGAGTTTGGCGAATCTGAAAAGATTACAGTTTAATATTTACAGCAAGCTTGAGAAATTATGAGAATATAAACATGGCTACATGAACAATTAAGCTATTAATATAAACAATTGCTGGTTTTTAATATTTTAAGTACATTCAAAAGCTTTGAATAAAAAAATTGCACATATTATTTATATAATAAGGTCCAAACAGCTTATGATGTCTCTCTCTCTCTTTCTCTTTATGCAGCCACTATTTCTTTCATACCTTTCTTACACACTGCAATTTTCCATCATAATTCTTTCAACATAACTGTCAATCTCTGCTAGCTATCGGAAGGTAGTAAATTATCGTCGTACGTGTCTTCTACACGAAAGAAAAAACCACGACATCCACCGTTCCAAAGGAATGCACGGAAAAATTCTAAAGCCCTGGTAAATTGGAGTAAAAAAAACTACGGATACGAAGAATCTCTTTAGTAGCAGGCCATCCATCATCCTCGGCTTCTTTTCATTGATCCATTTTGCGGAGCAATAACGTCAAGCTTTGAGCCTGTCGTAACATTTCCGAACACGAGGGTCTCCATATACTTAATTAATTACTCCTCTAACCTCATCCCCACTTCATTCCTACGAAAAAGGTACTCACTTCAGGCTTCGGATAAAAAATGAAAGTACATAACTGTCTATTGCGATAAAGTGTAATCCATTTTACGAAAGATTCTTAATTAACGTCCAGTACAACGAAGGAGACTCATTAAGCAACTCTTATTTTCAGATATACTTTGATACACTCTTCGCAAGTAATCTCTTTGCACTGGATCAATTTAAGGGTAGTTATTGCAATCGTATCGAACACTTAGGTCGATCGACGAATTATCGTTTAAAGGTTCGTTTCAGGGGGAATTGTTTTCGCTTAATCGTTACTTCCAATTAATTTCGTAGGCGTTAATTTGGGTGGATGGCCGTGTGCCTTATCTCGCTCGACGGTGGCCGTGTAATCTCCAAAACGTGGCACGTAATCTCGATACTATATAGACGAGACGAAGGTGTACCGTTAGTATGCATCTAACGGCATGTGGAAAATTCTCGTTTTAGGTCGTATCGTTGCCGGATTTCCCACAGCAGATGGAGGATAACAATCGATTTTATTGCGTTTACCGTTCTCGAAATTTGATGCGTTTCGCTTCGTTCAAAAAGAGAAGGAAGCGAAAATGCAATACGATTTTAATTATAGTCATGGAAAACGGGGAATGAGACTTTTTATCATTTGGCTGGAAAGATTCGTTGGAGAATTCATGGTGCTTATGATATTACCATATTTGCGGATTCGTTGAAGTTGTTGTTCCACTTTATATTATATAACTAACTGTAATATTGATTGGTCCGTTAAATAATTCCTATAAAAAATATCTTCTCACGTAGCAAACACGAGATGATTTTGGGATCCCGACGATGCGGTCGTATTAGATTATAAATTTTGTTATTTCGTTCTGTCAGGACGGCGCGTTTAACAGAATTATATTATTAAGCTATAATTGCCAGGCAGCCGCCTTAATGCCTTTACTTTCTATCCTTCACGACATTACACCGTCGTGTCTCCCCTTTCTATCTCCGCCCTTCACTTTCCTTCGATGGTCCCCGCCGTCGTCATCGTCGTCGTCTTAATGCCCAGACGTCTCAATTAGCGTCCATTTCGTGCCTCGAAAATACGAAATTTTCGTTCGGCTAGATCATGCCCCCTGTGCTCAATTTAAGGGATGAAATTCCCTCGAAATTGTGACTCTTCCACGCTCGATAAAACAACCACTGAGATTAAACATACGAAATGGAGTTAAAACTGAAGCTACTGAAAAATCATTGGACTTTTTACGCTGGTATAATCGCGGGATTTTTACATTCGTTTCAAATTTTTAAACTGAATGTTTGTAGGAAAGAATCTGTTTTCCTTGCATCCAAATATGTCATGCATCAATTCAAGGTTTAGTATAAATCGTAACATTCGTGTAATTTTTTGTCAGGTTGGATTTTATTAGAAATTAATGTGAAATTGGCAAATTTGTGTTATAAAACATTTCAGCATCGTTCAAAAATTACTTCAATGGTATACTTTGGAAATGTACGTTCCTCGAAGCGTGTATTTGCGTATAAAACGTTCTGAAAATTTTCGCATATGTATGAGAATGTTGGCCGATGCTCAAAGGTTTAAGCGGCGCTGTTACAGAGAAATTTACATTAAAACGTAAAGGGCCGATTTGCTGCGTCGACGATGAAACTTTCCGCGAGCTCGGTTGCGGGAAATAAAATAGGAGAAATTAGATAAAAATCGAAACCACGAAAGTTTATCCGTTCGTTACACGTGAGTGCCGTATTTCAAAGGAAACTTTCCCTCTGTTTTGCTCGGGAATCGTTGGAAAAACGGCAATTTTACAAACAAACTTACAACCAACGAGAAGGGCGGGAGTAATAATCCAACATCATGATTACATAGTTTGAACATACTGTATAGCCTTCCGATTGAACAGAAAAATCGCACAGACGCGCTAAGTCTTCTTTGCGGAAGTGCAATCAAAAAGTTTCTAGTAACCGAAGAATTTTCAGTTTTCCAAACTCGCTTGGAAATCTACTGACATATGTACTTTTAATGTTCTGCAAAATTTTCAAAAGTACCGTGTAATTTGAAAATTTCAAGTATAGCTAGCAAATTCCTTAAATTGTACAGTAAATTAGCTCAATTGTGTTACAATCTGCATAGCATGATCACTTGTAACTTAAGCAATAGGAAAAAATAGTTTAACGTTTTAGTAACATACGTACAGTTGATGCAATGTAAATAGACACCAAGAACTGTATAAAGAGAAAAATAAATTGAAATTTTACAAAAGTGATATCGTTCACTTTAAAATGAAAATGTAGATATGTATATGGAAATTTGAATATCATGTAATGGTATCTTTAAAATAATGCTCTATTCAATTTCTGATGTAACAAATTGGGACAAATCACGTTGCGACGATTCCCATAGAAATATTACACTGGAATTCATGCTGAAAATTACGCGAATGAGTAGTATGTATGTATGTACGTTGTCATCTCTCTACACTTGAGCATCATAAAAGTTCATTACATCTCTGTACTCAGATCACTACAAAATGATAAGCATTAATCACAGATAATAGACACTTTAAAGCAGAAAGTTTGGCTCTTATACAATCATATTTTTTAAATAAAGTCATATTGGTCAAATTTCATATAACATTTTAAATTTTCGTTCACAAAATACATTGATTAGAAATTTTAAATTTGTATCAATCGAGTACAATTATTCTCAAAGTACAAGGGCATCAAACCACCCTAAACTTGGACCACGAGATATTAAATGATTAAAGATACGCTGTTCAGTCGATCATTTTAATCCAACGAGCAATCATTCCCGC
Organism: Cerceris rybyensis; assembly: GCA_910591515.1. Taxonomy (NCBI): domain Eukaryota; kingdom Metazoa; phylum Arthropoda; class Insecta; order Hymenoptera; family Crabronidae; genus Cerceris; species Cerceris rybyensis. Next base: position 15,497,514 of record OU342799.1, read on the forward strand.
AATTATACGATGATACTATGCATTCGAATGCACACGATATATCATTTGATGTTTTGTTCGGCAACGGCTCGTTGCCTCTTCCATTAGTGGTTGGTGGTGGAATTTATGAAACCGTATTACAACGTGCAATTATAAAAAAGTCATTTGATTATGCAAACGACGTAGAAGTTATTCAATGTGGTCGGAGCGACCGATTCCATTTGTATGTATATCGAACGAACGTGCCGATTCTCGCGCGAGCTTTCGATTTTCCCGGGACCAATAAATTCTCCGCCTAATTTTCCGCTTATGTTATTTTTTATCTTCCGCGCCCCTCTTTTTTTTCCTCCCTCGTTTTGTCACTACAATCCGCTCAGTATTTTCGCCAACGGCTGTTTTTAACGCTCGCGGGTTAATGCGGCACGAGATAAACGATACGCAATTTCGATTTCCAAAATCACGCGGCTGTAATCGTAGTTGCGAGATCACCGTTCCCGAATAACCACTTTATTTAGTTGTTAGTGGAAACTCCGTGGAATTTATTTCATTTTGTAATCCAGTGTTACACATCACACATTGTTTGGGTTTTAGAAATCGTCGAGAATTTTACGTATTAGCTACTGTATTCGTTGATGATTGATTTATGGTGTGCCAGTGGTCACTGAAATGCGCTGTTTGTACAAATAAACATTTACAAGGATATGTTCGAAAATCCTGAATTTTCGCCATGTGATAATTGATATTCGGTATTATTTGATTAACGGGGACAGGCAGCCGATGAAACGTGATATGAAATTATAAAAATAGCATGGTGACACTGAATATAATAAAAACAGAAATTCATTTTTAATGTGAATTAATCAATTTGTATGTATTAATGACAAATTAATTGAGAAGTTCGTAGGGCGTGAAACAAGTATCTTTGATGAAAGGGAAATTTTTCCAAAACAATGAATAGTTAAATGCAGCAACACAGTAACCATTAAAAACAACAAAATAATATTTTAATAAGGATTCACCTGTAAACCATCGTGTGCAAAACTCAACAGTAAACAACAAATAATGTTAACTTGTATAAAGAGAGTTTCATTGTAGCCGGAAAACTTGTTTATTCGCCCGGTGATATTTTTAAACTATTGGAGAAATGTTGAATATTAAATAAATTTCGTGTGAGTTTATATTTGAGAGCTGAACGTTGTTTCTAACGAATCGATATCTGTCAATCATTCCATGATTTTATTATCCACACAAATTAAGGCCATCGATTTTCCAATACTGAAAACAATTAAATATTCGAAAGTCTCTGCAACAACAAAATACTTCACTGTCTTTGTTACGTTAATATTCATAATTAGACGATGAGTTGAAAAAGACAGTATTTATTACCTCTGGAAATGCACTTTATGTTTAATAAGCTATCTTTTCATACGAAAAACCGATAAAAATCGACGAAAGAACGGATAAATCTCGACGGTGCATTAAAAACGGCGAATAGACTACGAATTGCGTGCCAATAAAATAAATTATTCATCCAAACCAAGTAATTACAACATAAATACAAACTTGAGAACACTTTTCCGAAACAGGATTCATTAACGAAAAGGAGATTACATTTCAATAAACATTGAAATATTAACAGAAAATACGTTCATATGGACAAAGTTAAATGTATTTTTCATGTAATACTTGTGGAAAATTATTATTACTTCTCCATAAATACAATACCAAGGTTTGAACCATTCAGGGTGGTTATTTGAACGATACAAAGACAGCTTAATTCTCGATTTACGTCAACGGTATTATCATAAAATTTCTCTCTGTACGGTTCCCATCAGTTTGATCTCGATGATGCATCGCCGAGGGCGAGAGCAATTCCTCGGTGCATAATTGCAATTGCACCGTTGCATCCACGCGACCCTATCGGTCGTCAGTGCAAACGATCATACGCGCTTCGGGCTAGGAGGTAATCCTTCCTTCTCAGAGTACTATCAATCATCATTAATGCCGTATCTACTAAGACAACCAGAATGACTTTTTCTTCATTCTTTAAAGAACGAGTTATTATGTAGCACAATGCAATTCCTTTGATCTTAAAAGGTTGTTTTGCAAAGTGAATATAATGAAACCGATCAAATTCTTTTTAATCTTCGTGCCTTTTCTTCCAACATATTTATGTACTATGTCTAAAGTTGAATACACTCATTTATTTATTGATTACGGGGCATATAAATTCCCAATTCTTTTAAAACGGTAACATTCACTTTCCTAATATATTCAATATTTAAATATTAATATAAAGTGCCATTTAATATACAAGGTGAAGCACTTACTCTGACCACCTTCTACATTTTTATATTATTTGTAACAATATGAAAATATATTGTAAGTCATCGTGTTATAAAATAAAACGAGATAACTTCGTTTTCTACAACCCTTAAAATTTCCTCTATATCTCCACCCACGCAAATAATTTTCTATCAAAATATCTATCTATAAATCTATAGCACTTTTTCATATGAGTACAAATAAGAGAAATTTTCAAAATTGACAGAGATAGCGCACATAACGTACATTTCCATAAAAATGATGAAAAAATCGAAGTACGTCTGCCATTCAACACGTTACCCATTCACACATCCCTTTAACCGCTTGCCGTACAATAACGAGTGCCACTCGTGACGCGATAAATATCATACTCAATTTTGAACTACTCCAAAAATCATTGTATTAAAAATATCAGTGAGTCGTGATAAAATAAAATAAATTCTATGCCATTCAATATTACATCAACTCATACTATATCCAAAAATTAAGGGGTAGTTTGTTATCCTACTAATTTATTCAGAGCCATTACACATTCAATCACAAAAAAAAAGACACGGCAAGGAGTTAATAAAAATCACAATTACCAAAAATCACCACTTATCATTATACCCTCACCCTTGTCCCTAAATCTCCACTTTATTCTCCAAACTCCATAACATCAAAGCTCCACACTCATTTCATCCGTAGAGAAATCGTAATTTCCCAACACCGACACCCCAAATCTTTCCAAATGTCTCCTCTCTTCGCATCATTACCCCAATCTCCAGATAACCACTCGCAAAATTATTATTCCCAAGACATAACCATCTCCGACTTATCCGTCCATGGCCCGAAGATTCATCGTCGCGGTCCAGTGCAATTTCTCCATGCATAATTGCAATCGCAACCAGGATGCGCAACCGTATCGGTACGAGGCGCATGCGGCCGCCTCTCGGTGAGGATCTCAATCCCTATTAACAGCCAGCCGGGATAGTCCAGCCGGAGGGAGGATTTCGCAGGGTGAAGAGTAGGCGGTAGGGGTTGGCAGAAGGGATGCCAGGTCGACAAAGTGGGAGATAGGGTCAGAGAGAGAGAGAGAGCTAGCAGGGAAGGAGAGCTTGCGTCCATTCCGACACCACAAATGATTACATTGCGGCCGTCCACTAACTGGCCAGCGACCCTCCGCGCCCGACGTATCTGTCGATCAACAGGGGGATACCGAGCGGGTGTTGATGTCCGTGGTCGATGCTAGTCAACCATGTCACCCCTCTGACCACGCATGCTGGTCTTTCGACTTTTCGACGGGGTTGTTGTGTTCTTCATTATCATAGGTGATCGAAGACGTTACGGTTTATGTTGGGAATTTTTTGGAAAAAATTTTGTACATTTTTGATGATGGCATGTGAGAGGTTTGTTACTTTTTTGGAGGGTTTATTTTGGTTGAAGATTTAATTACTTTAGAGAGAGAGTATGCTGTAATTTTCATGGCTGTGATTGTGTTATTGAGAAGGTCTGTTGAATCGGGGTACTGTGCGTTAACACTAGAACTACCGGCATTAAATCTATTGTATTTCAATATATTAAATAAGTACTTTGGAAAAAGAGAGATCAAGGGGTGGAAATGATGATTGATTCAGTAATTTGTATTTTATAAGATCAACGTAGAGTATCTGCTCTATGATTGTCCTATAAACTTGGAGAACCGTTGGAAGAAATTGGGAACAAGTCATTTTGACTTGCTTGGTAGTTCTAGTATTAATGTGGTTGTGTCGGAAAATGTCTGTAATTTTGGGTGGGTTCCAAATCATCGATGTGATGTATTTGTTACTGAGGAAAACTTCTTGGATGATTCGAATTGAGGAATATAATTTCGTAGAGAGATTCTGTGGATTTAATCGTCAGTTTCGTGCAGATATTATCGGTGAAAACTAAACAAATTAATATGCTTATTTTTGCTCATTGACAAGTAAGAGAATATTTCCGAATAACAGATTTAATCGAATAATTTAGTGTAATGAAGGTCAAAGTTCGCGAAAGTCTAGACAGGAGAAGGGTAATCGAAGTAATTTATACGAGGATCCTCCAACACCACGACTTCGCACTTTCCAAGCTCGAAATGCCGAACGTGCACCACTTGAGTGTTTCAAATCCTCCACGTCGTGGTATTTACATATTTCATTATTTAATATCCCGTCGAGACCGCAACCTCGTACCTCTCATGTCCGTTGCCAAATTCAAGCAGCCTCGACGTCGAAAGAGTCTGAATTATAGAAGCGAAATAGAATCCGAAACGATCTCCGTTCGGAACGATTGAATTACATTATCCTACAACGATTATCTTCGATAATTCTGTGCACCTTGTCTAGAAATTTTTCCTTATCATTCATCCTAATGCTTTTATTTTCCAAGTAAGTACAATTCCGTGCAAAGGTTAAATTGATGTCTGCCATAATGATGTCCGTTTCGTCAAACCATACATTTTTAATGTACACTTTTCAAATTACCCAACCCCAATACGATTAATACGATCTGTAACCAGGAAACGTTATAACTTCCACGGTGAAGGTGTTGCAAAATACATGCTACGAAATACGAAGTATCTCCGTTGAAATATATCTTGAGTGTATGTGTCGTGCATTAATTATCTATCCGAGCCATTTTACGCGAAAGACTAACTTCAACTTGAGCTCGAAATTTCTCGAACTATTGGAAAATACTTGGTATCGTAGTCGTTGGCATGAATAATACCTCGATTTCTCATAACTCGACTTGCCCTGGCTGGTCCTGGCACGTCGTACCAACGAAAAATGACTGTTGCGGGAATTAAATCTGCAAATTCAACGAACACCTTCACCTAATCCAAGATAGAGGCTAAAGAGATAGATAATATCCGTAATCTTCTATCATTCTGCATAATTTTATGGAAGTTACAATGCATGATTTAAAATAGCGATTGATAGAAATTTATTTATATATATTAGGAAGACCGGAAAACAATGTCGTTTTTTTTTACATAGAAATTCAAACAAATAAATTTGTAATAAGATTTTATTTTCAATGAATGATATAATCATCCTCGTTGTCAAAAACTCTTTTTAGTGTGTACACTTTTAATGTCTGGTCAATAAAAATCAATTAAATAATGTTAGGAAAAATCGGCTCATTACGCGAATACGACATTCCCTCAGATTTCAATTTATAGAGGGGCGTATATCCCAATGTAACAACTACCCCTTGCATTTCCAGGTTCGTGGATTGCAGCAGCGCGTTGCAGTTCGCTGCACGCTTCGCAGAAATTATTAATAACCTCGGCACGAGAAAAGACTTAAAAGCAAATCGGTGTTCGAAGGGTCCAACAGAACCGCCGCCGGCTGATGGATCGTCAAGGAAGGTTTCTTGGAAACGTACACTATGGAATAATGGATAGCTGGGCGAGCAGAAAATTCATAAGCGTGCGCTTATTGTGGATCCTTCCTAAGTGCAATATCGATTGGTTCTTTTAGCAGAATTCACAAAGCAAGAAAATATATACTCCTGCAATGGGCATAATGTTTTTTTTTCTATCAAATAATTTTTTTTTAAAGATGCGTTGTGGTTTGGAAAGGCTCAAAATGAAAAGAAAAATTTGGTGCTTTATAAGAGTACGGATAAAGAATGAAAGAGGAGAAATATCGAAAGCATTCCTGCTTGTTATCACTGACACGTAACAAATTGATTCAGTGGCTTACAGATGTTGCAGAGCACCAGTCCAGTGTATTGTTGCAGACGCTGATTAACGCTTACGTTCATGGCGTTAGATACACTATATGGGACGTATGATTGATTGATTATCGTGCAAGATCTTCGCGTAGTTAATTTTCAGCGTGTAAAGCCTTATTAGACTGTAATTACATTGTCTTCAAAGATAATTATTAGACATTTATCATGAGCGAACTACGAAGATGCTTCGACTCCAACTTCCCGAAGTTTAGAAATTCATGGAGTGCCTTTTTACTTTGATTATAACGTTTTACATTGTTTACTGTTGAACATACAATTTGTATCATGACGCAGAGAATATACAAAACTGAAATTAAGGTATTTTTAACGCTGAACAATAATAGTGTATGTAACAAAATAACAATACGAATTTTAAATATCGTTGATGCTTATTATTTGACATTATTTATTTTCTGTTCGTGACAAATGAATATTTCATTATGCAACAGCATGACGATTACTTATTTCTCTTCCCAATTCAACCAGATGGTGTGCTGACCGATATGGTGCTCATTAACGTGTTAAAGTATATAAGCTGCAATCCCTAATTGCAGGCGAATTAATTAGGGAAGGAATACGAATAAAAAGAAATACATAGCAGGAAACTAATACCTACTAAAATAAACTATTACAGTAATAGTATATACTATAAAACACAATAGATATTTCGGTATGATATATAGCTTTAACAGATATTTCTAGATATCTACTTTTGTGACAAAGTATTTTCCAATCACGACTTCAAATCCGCCATAATCTCAGAAAAATAAAAAATTCAACTAAATGAAATTTTCCAATAAATTTTCAAACGACATAAAAGTGTTCTAATGCTTATGTATACCATTATCCTCAGTGGTTCAGAATTCACCTAAAATGAATTCGACAAAAAAATGTAATATAGATTTTGAATATAATGTAAGAAATCTTGCCTCGATGTGGTCAAATTTTCATGGGTTACAAATGTCACAGCGACCTACCGTAAAGAGAGGGTGCGAGATTAAAACAAGAACCGCGTGCCGTGGATATAAATCAGAGGGTGTACGCAGGTGCGTTGCATCGATCAACTGAAATAACGTTCCTGCCCGTTTGCCGCACGGTAATCTGCTATTCTGCCCCGAAATCGCGCAACTGCAACGCGCCGGGGAGGCTGATGTGCGACAATGGTCCTCGGGATCGGATGGAAGGGAAATCAACTCGAGAATTTCGAAATGGCGAGCGTTAATCGTAAAATCCTTCACGGAGGACGTTGGTCAATGATGCGAGGCGATTTAAACTGTAATTGATCGATGGCAGAGAAAATGCAATTCGTCCTCTGACATTCTTTTCTACGAAAAAAACGTAGACTTGTTATTATACTTTTCACTGAAAAAAAATATGAAATCGTTAAGTTTTGACCTTCGGGAAGGTCTGAAAAGTTTATCGAACAAGGGGAATTGAAGATGACATATTTCTATTGATGTACAACTTCTTGAATTTGTTGTAGTGTATTTTCGAAATTTCTTTCACGAGAAAGTACGTGGTCACTTGTGAAAGTTTGAAAGTTCACTGAGAAAAAGAAATTAAAGAACATGTAGCTCTTTTAGTGTGTCGCTGTTCGAGATTTTTTTGCGTGGTGAAATATGGAATTGACGGCGTTCAATTTTCACGTAACTTTGTAAGTCTGTTCCTCCTGAAAAATGAAAAATAATGTCCAGCAATCGAAAGAAATACAAATTCAAAAAGAAGAAATAGTTTTAAAATTTCACAATAGGCTTTAAAATATTATTTTAGGTTTGTCACCATTTTTTCAGACATATTTCGTAAGAGTACAACTAAATAAAGGATAAAATTATACACGTTATATTTTCTATTTCAAAATTAATATCCTACAATTTAATGTGTACATTTAAATTACTAACAGTTCAAAAAATCGCCTTTAACACTGTAACTGCCGGTGTTAAATCTATTATATTTCAATAATAAATACTTCACAATATATTTTAGAATAAATATTTTGGAAGAAGATGAATCAAGGGGTGGAAAAGATGATCAATTCGATAATCTATGTTTCATAAGATCAACTTAGAATAATTGCACTATCAGTCTCCCATAAACTTAAAAATTATTAGACAAAATTCAAAAGTCACTTTGACATACTTGATAATTCAAGTGTCAAATATCTCTATCAAACGCAATATCTTTATAGAAAAAAGTAATTGTTCTACACCCAAAAAAAAGAATAAATAATAATTTTTCTTTCACACAACTTCCACCTTTCTTCCTGCGTCACAGAAAACATAAAACTTCTTTTTATATCTCTGCACTCGCCAGAATTTTTAAAACAGTACATCAAAGTGTAAACATTGGGACAGTTTTACTCTTCAAAGAGGCTTCTGGTACAAATGTAAAGAAGTACGCATTTCTCATTTCCTTCTTACTGAACAAATGTAGAAAGTTTTGCTAAAATCACAGAAAACATTTCCATATCTGTCCTCGTCGGAAGATAGAAAACGTCTGGAGGGACGAAAAATCACTGTGGTCCGTCGAGGGAATATAACGATGGAATTAAAATGTTGAAAGATCGTAGTTTTTAGCTGCTACAATTCAATGGTCTCTTTTTAACTACAGAATCTTCAATTCCAATCTTTAAGATGTACTTAAGGATGAACCGAATGTAAACTAAAATGGCACGTAGCTTACATCAAAGGTAAAAATCACTTCATAATCTTCCAGATGTACCACATTCTTGATTAATACCACGACACCATAAAGACATCCATGGTGCATCTAATATCCACGTTTTCACGTGTACATGCATCCACAACATCGAACGGATTAAATGGACTTCGAGGGGAATGAGTTTTTTGAATGCCGCAAATCTGAAAACCAAGCAGACACAGGCTACAGAAAGATTTCTTAGCTCGACTGGAAGGAAAGAAACAAAAATCATCTACCTAACGGAAGATACTCTCAGAGATTTCGAAGGAACGAAAGCAACCGCGCACGAAACCCGATGTCTTAACGCAACAATGTTTACTGCGGAGGAGAGAGAAAGAGAGGAGAGAAAACCGATGCTTTAGTCTGCCTCCATCAACGAATCCTTTGCTTTGTCTCGCCCGACCACGAGATACACACCAAAGTGCTCCCGTTGATTGCTGCCGCTGGAATTTCACGAACCGCGAACCCCGACCGAAAATTCCTCGATGGCGCAAAGCTCTCGCGGCACTTTGCTTCTAACCACGAGCAAGGGGGTTGCATCGTCTTCGGGATCAAGGGCAATGGTAAAAGTGAGCGAGAGCCAACGAAGGAATTTGCTCGAGTATTATTGGACAGTCTTCAACCCTTTTAGTGCTGAGGGGAAAAAATTGATTGAATTAATGACAAATGTTATTGCGAATAAAAAGAATTGTCATTTAGGGGTAGTTTCATATAGAACACGGAATATAGAGCTGTGATAAACACACGGAGTAAACTGTGTATTTACAGTTATCTGTCATAAAATTACTGATATTGTTAACTGTTAGCGCTATTGTTAACGAAATCGTCGTCTGGCACTAAAAGGGTGAAGACTGGGAGCAATTTAATAATTTTACAATATTTCTACTAGACTTGAGAGCAATAATAATTTTGTTTGACTTCTTTAGGTGTGATTATTTCATTTTTCATTGTACTGTTTTGAAACAATGTTTCGTATTTTGCCCATGGTAAATATTGTGCATGCCGCCGGTAGTTAACACTAGATTTACGGAGTCAATTTGGCTCATTAATAATTTTATTACTGTATATATTGGTTAGTTAATTTTTTAATAAGAAATCTTTCATTTTAATTGAATAGGAACTATTGTCTTTGCAAAAAATTTTCTTGTATGAGTCAAATTGGCTTACTTCGGAAAAATAGGTATACCAACATCCGTAAATCTAGTGTTAACTAATTTCTTTGTTTCTACTGAGATGAAACGTTTTCTATTGAAATCACAATGTAAGATTTCTTTTACAAATAAATGTTTTACACCAGTAAAAAGAATTTTGATTATTTTTCGCTACCCCTGATATAAACCCTCTAATCACTGAATCCCTGTTTTTCACATCCTGCGTGAAACGATATCAAAATTCGCCACTTCACTAAAACACCTGGTGCGATGAGTTAAATCAGCTCGGGATAAAAGAAGTACAAAACTCGGTGCAGCTCAAGTACATCCGTAAGCTCGGCTTAGCTAAAAAGTGGGACTAAGAGACACCAGTCAGCGGAAGTCTCGACGTTATCACGGCAGAGCGCGCGTACGCAAACATTTTCGTTTAATGCAAATGTAAAACAGGCGAGCAGATATAATGAAGAAGATTACGCGGCATGTGGTCAGCGTAGATAACGAAAGGCACGAGTCCGACCTACACAGCCTCGCATATCCGCATTAGGATCGGTGCAATCCTGTCCATGCCCTCCTCTTCATCCTCTCTCTCACCCTCTCTTACTTGCATCGCTCACTCTTTCTCTCTTGCACACACCCTCGCACCTCTTTTCTCTCTCTTCATCTTTCTCTGCCTCCTTCTCTCTCTCTCTCTCACCTCTATTAATGTGTGTGTGTCGAAGGAAACTATGCTAATGCCACCATAACTTTCTACATTATCATATTCGATGCCGTGTCGAGCACATTAAGGTCGAACTTCTATCCCGAATCAATAAAAACTGGCTCGAAGATTACGCCGGAGAGCATCGAGATTACGGTACGCATTACAAGGCTTAATACGAAATCGATAACTACTATAATTCGATCACGAACGGAAATACATCGCGATACTGAAAGTCCAGATTTAACGAGGACAGGTTTGTTAACGATACGAAGTCAGTTATCGGAGCGAGGCGTGTTTCTTTTGGGTTATTTAATATCGTTCGTAATGTCGCCATAATTTCAGTTTACACGTTTACAGACATGCCGGTGCTCTTCGTTCGTTAATTTTATAGCCTGTCGTGTGTTCGGCAAGCAGATTACTCGAGCTGGCATTTAATTTTATTAGGAGCTCCTAAACTTATCGATCCGGTGCAATCATTATTTCATGTTATCCGTGTTTATGGAGATTCGTTTCGGCATCGTGTTTAATTCCTTAATGATGGCTATGTAGTTCTTTTTATTTATTTATTACAAGAAAACTTCAGGTATTGCTACGATGGAGAGAGTGAATTCGATTTTTCATTAGTACTTTTATCAAGATTTTAAATATACAGAGTTAGTGTAGATTGTCTAAATTTTGGAAAATATTGGTCCACATTTTCACAAAAGAAGACAATCTAATTGGCGTTAATTTTATAATTATTGCAATGTAAGTTCTGCCTCCTTTTGTAACATTAGGAATAATTGGTCTTTATGCAATCAGAGGAAGTAATGTCAGAAATTCGATTCGTGGAGCTTCGATAAATGAAATTAATGCGTTGGTCATTGCATCAATTCATCGATTTTTTCTCCATTCGAAATTTACCGTCACGGTGAACGATTTGATGATTGTCCTCTGCCTCTATAGAGCCAGCCATTAAATGTTTTCCACGGTGAAAAGCTTCGAGAATAAAACGTATGTGCACGTAATTCGTCTTCCTTTCTCGGTTTCTTTGCGCGCGAACAGACACGACACTTTCGTTTTTGCGCAAATCCATCCGAGGCAAGCTTGGACCAAAGTAGAAATTGCCGCAAAGCGAAAAAAAAATCCGGTAAATGCAGCCGTTGGAATTGCAGAAAAATTGAATTCAACGATACAATGAAACTGACAACTTCCGCCGTCCAATTTGAATTTTACCGACATAAAGCATTTTTCCCGCCGCGGATGGAAATATGCGGGAATGAAGATCTTCGTTTCAGCGTAATAGCTTTAGCAGGAAATTAGAATTTTTTACGATTCAACGACGAAATCGAATTTACATCCAACCATGGGTAAATAGGTGGCATGCTACGCGGTAAACATTTTCACCTTTTCGAATGTGGGTCTAGTGTTTCTCAAAACAGGGTTCGAAGCCCCATACGATATTTTTAAACGATCGTGAACAGTAATTTTAAAGTTTTTACCCACGAAAATGAGTGGTCGAAATCAAGCTAAGAATTAGACACGTTTCAATAGTTTATGAAATGCATTGTTCACCGATTCTTTCACGATATGTTCTTAAACGATGCTCTACCTGCAAACGTTCATTATCTACCTCTGCGAAACGGAAGAACAGCGTGAATTCCAGCGTTTCAACATTATGAAGCTTCATAACGCGATTCGCAATTAACGAAGCAGCGACCGGTACGCATTCTCCGTTCTACCGTGCTGTTCGATTTATCCGATCGGCTCGGAAATAATTGCAAATCCACCGAGAACGCAGACGCTCAGACGAATTATATTTCATGCGATCGCTCGCCAGAGGGATATTTATTTTAATTGCGGTTAAACGTACGACTTTCTTTCTCTTCGACATTATCTTTCATTCTCTAACGATCTTTGTGCCGTTTAAATGTAATACAGTGCGAAATGTGTCCAGCTGTATCACATTGCATCAATTCTCGACTACTTCTCGATACAGTGAAGGAAAAGTGTTGCATAATTTCACGAAATATGAATAATGTCTGCACGAAGTACATTATCGTTTGTAAATTACGCGACATTGATGGAATCTTCCAAACTGGAACACATAGAGTTCGATGCGAATTCATAAAGTTACGAAGATCCTCTGGGAGGAAAATTTACCGTTGAATTGAAGGTGATAATTCCATTTCTTCACATATATTAGAATAAAAAAGTGGTAAAAAGGTTTTAACCCTTTGAGGAGTTACAGTCGAAAAATTGAAATGTTATTACACAAACAGTAATTTATAACTTCTATGTACTAACAGTGAAACTAATCAATAAAAAAATAGGTTTTCGATCACCAAATAAGTGATTCGTTCTCAATATTCAAAAAAGTCTCCGTCTGCAAGAGGTTAAATGAAAATTTAAATGATCAGGCCTACAGAAGTGCATAAAGGTAAGGTATATTGTTTGCAGTTTCTTGTACGAATTATTTACTTGTTTAATTATGAGTTTGGTTGTTGTAGTATAATTTTATATGCTGATTTATCAAATATTTATTCGCAACACTCCTCTCTATTTGCTACTGTTTAAGAAGCATGTTTGAGCAAGTGGTAGCAGCTTCTCAGTTTAAGAGGAGATCACACTTTATGGAGAGTTTCGATAAAAATGAAGTACACCGGTTTTCCTATCTTCACGAGCTCGTATATCACTGTACGTACAAACTTTCATGAAGATCGGTGGCTTCTGGTTTGCGTGATTCAATTTTATCTAAATATTAATAACATTAAATGTAATTTAATAGATTATCTATTATTTGTGATTTTATCATAAAATTTATCGTACTCGTGGATGTAATATTAACTTTTTAACACTTTAATAGTAATATAATGAATAGTACAATTTAATAAATTAATTATTATAATCGTAACATGAATGCAGTGAGCATGTATGAAAACAATTGACTATCGTATCGATTCCATTGTCACCGCTCGATTCATTTTCATAGAATATCGAAATCTGCTGCATTAAATATTGGCAATATTAAACGAATCATTTATTGATATATAATAATTGCAAATACTTTGTACGTGATAACTCGAATTTTCAAAATCTGTCACTTTCCTGTTGTACCACATACGCGGGGAATATAAAATTTGCGTTAATGTTGTGTTTGTGGAATATTAAAATGTTAATAAACAACAGCGATAGAATTGATTAAAGTGACTGGAATTTATTACATTTATTCCTTCCAATTTTTAGTAATTTTCTCATTCATATCCGGCTTCTTCATGTCTCACCAATTTTTCTCCCCATCTCTTGAAAAATCCACAATTGCAGTGGCCAGATAAATAGATTAGACCGTCATTTTAAAATTAGAATCACGTAAACGATAAAAATATATCGAAGTTTGTTACATTACATGTTTACCATCAAGCTGAACATAAGTGCGATCTATTAAAAATTCTTAATTATTACCTAAATAGGTATGTCCATGTTAAAAACGTTTAATGCCAGTAACAATTTCTCCGTTCGTTCTAATTGTAACCGTTAATATTAAACTACATAACTGAATATCTATTGTAATTTACCCTGGCCCTAAAACGTTGAGATGTCACATAACTTATAAATGGCGGTGGAGAACTAACTGGGAACCTGCAGCCAGCTTCCCCGGCGCAAATGCGATCCTGCATTACAGTGCATCGTAATGGATTTGTAATTAATGAACCATCGATTGGTATGCAGAGGGGATTGCCTGATTTCGGAGGATACGATCGGAATGATTTTAATCATCCGAGAATAGATACTTTATTATTAATTATACAAGTATGTAATACGCTATAATACCTAGAATTTCCAATAACTGATTCATTGTTATTGATCACTACTTATTCGATGGTCACCGTAAGAAATGCACTTCAATGATGCTTCATTGGTAGCCGTGAATCATTCTTTAATTTTTGTACAAAATTTATTAATTGGATAATACGGGCAAAATCCGTAGATTATTTTTAATCGGCTGAATTAGAAAATTTTATTGAACTTTTCAGTTTGAGCCCTCAGGTGTGAGCTTGCAAGCTCAAATTTGACCTTGAAAGCTCAGATGTCGATGCTCAAACTAAAAAAGCTCAAATTTCTCGGGAAAATTAGCAAAATTTAGTGAGCTTTTTAGTTTGAGCCATCAGGTGTGAGCTTGCAAGCTCAAATTTGACCTTGAAAGCTAAGATGTCGATGCTCAAACTAAAAAAGCTCAAATTTTTTGAGAAAATTAGCAAAATTTAGTGAGCTTTTTAGTATGAGCCATCAGGTGTGAGCTTGCAAGCTCAGATGTCGATGCTCAAACTAAAAAAGCTCAAATTTTTCGAGAAAATTAGCAAAATTTAGTGAGCTTTTTAGTTTGAGCCATCAGGTGTGAGCTTGCAAGCTCAGATGTCGATGCTCAAACTAAAAAAGCTCAAATTTTTCGAGAAAATTAGCAAAATTTAGAGAGCTTTTTAGTTTGAGCCTTCAGATGTGAGCTTGCAAGCTCAAATTTGACCTTGAAAGCTAAGATGTCGATGCTCAAACTAAAAAAGCTCAAATTTTTCGAGAAAATTAGCAAAATTTAGTGAGCTTTTTAGTATGAGCCATCAGGTGTGAGCTTGCAAGCTCAGATGTCGCTGCTCAAACTAAAAAAGCTCCAATTTTTCAAGAAAATTAGCAAAATTTAGTGAGCTTTTTAGTTTGAGCCATCAGGTGTGAGCTTGCAAGCTCAAATTTGACCTTGAAAACTCAGATGTCGATGCTCAAACTAAAAAAGCTCAAATTTTTCGAGAAAATTAGCAAAATTTATTGAGCTTTTTAGTTTGAGCCATCAGGTGAGAGCTTGCAAGCTCACATGTCGATGCTCAAACTAAAAAAGCTCAAATTTTTCGAGAAAATTAGCAAAATTTAGTGAGCTTTTTAGTATGAGCCGTCAGGTGTGAGCTTGCAAGCTCAGATGTCGATGCTCAAACTAAAAAAGCTCAAATTTTTCGAGAAAATTAGCAAAATTTAGTGAGCTTTTTAGTTTGAGCCATCAGGTGTGAGCTTGCAAGCTCAAATTTGACCTTGAAAGCTAAGATGTCGATGCTCAAACTAAAAAAGCTCAAATTTTTCGAGAAAATTAGCAAAATTTAGTGAGCTTTTTAGTATGAGCCATCAGGTGTGAGCTTGCAAGCTCAGATGTCGATGCTCAAACTAAAAAAGCTCAAATTTTTCGAGAAAATTAGAAAATTTTATTGAGCTTTTTAGTTTGAGCCCTCAGATGTGAGCTTGCAAGCTCAGATGTCGATGCTCAAACTAAAAAAGCTCAAATTTTTCGAGAAAATTTGAAAATTTTATTGAGCTTTTTAGTTTGAGCCCTCAGGTGTGAGCTTGCAAGCTCAGATGTCGATGCTCAAACTAAAAAAGCTCAAATTTTTCGAGAAAATTTGAAAATTTTATTGAGCTTTTTAGTTTGAGCCCTCACGTGTGAGCTTGCAAGCTCAGATGTCGATGCTCAAACTAAAAAAAGCTCACATTTTTCAAGAAAATTAGAAAGATTTAGGGAGTAAAAATATTTAACTACTGTTTATTGCCACAACTATACACGTTTGGAGTTAAAAAATTGAAATGCAACTATTGAGATATGATTACGCATATAGTAATTTATAGTTTATTCATATTAACAGTGTAACTTTCTGGTAAAATGGTTTTTTGAGTTCAGCAAAGGATTAAAACAAATAAGATCTAAGAATTGGTGAAAATTGAAATTGAAAGAGGATTTAGAAAAATAATTCTAGTGGTTTATGTAGAGTAATAACACATTCTTATCTGTGTTATTGCATCATATTTTCGCAGGGATACAAAGGCGAAAGGATTTTTCTCATCGTTTACCGTAAAAGAAAATAAATGGTATGTGGGACGACCAACAAGATACAACAAAAGATTAATACCGTTAATATGAAGGAACAACGAAGAGGTAGGTGAAAATAATCGCTGGAGCTCAATTTCAGCGACGATCTAAAACAGCGATCGTATTATCGGTCGGTTGAGAGCTAGTTCAACCTTATTTTACTTGCTGGTACATTTTTCCTAGGAGGAGATAAATCTTTTCAATTAATCCTCTCTGGAAACCTCTCTGGATTTAAAAATGTGACCTTTTTAACGATTAAATACTACAAATTGAAGAAGCCGCAAATGTTTTTAATTACATTGCAATTGCAATGATTTGAGTATTACCTCTTCGAAATTTTAATTAATACGTAAACTTAATATATATATAATTCGAGCTACAGAGGATTAAATATACATACAACTATTTTTAACTTGATCTTTTTACGCTGCAAAGATGTCATTTTAACAAAAAGCTACTACTTCGGTAGAAATGATCAAAGTAGCTAATTGAGGAAGGGAGAGGGACATTCGACATGTTAAACGTAACGTTTCATTGCAAAATTAAGCTAAATAATTATTCTCATCTTACAAGCTGTAGTTCTGTTTGGCAGTCATGGGAGTCAACGTGTTAATGTGCGGCCGGTAGACGTCATAAATCCAGCGAGAAAATAATGCAATGAGCAGAAACAATGAACGGCAGGATTTACGATTGCAACGCGTGGTGGAACTCTTTCGAAGGGAACATTTTCGGCGGAAACAATTCGCCAACTGTCTATCATTGGACGATTTACGACGAATCTCGGAATGATGCGAATATGCTTTTTAATCGCCCGTAACTCCCAGCGGTACGATGAATTTCATATGAATCTTGCTGGCCGTAGAGACATTTTGTTAATTCGCCTGATAAAATATGACTAATTCAATGAGTCGTGAGAGAGAATGCAAAATTTCTCTCATATTAAATTGCGACGTTCTCGGATATTTACTCTAAGTTGTTGGATTTGAGAGTATGAATTGATTTCTTATGTTTAAAATGATGACGAGTAATTCGACATCAGGCAATAATCGAAGATAAAATCAACGTGAAAAGGGCTTGAACATGGTCTGGCAATAAACTACGAATAGATATAATATAGGGACGAGGGTAAGCTTGCAAAAGTAGAACGTAAATTGCGTATAAGCAGCGAAACATTTAAGCGAATCGATTGCCATTTGTGTCGATTAAACGAGAGTTACGAGGAGTAGCTTGTATTTCAAAAATTCCTCTCATACCCCGATCCGAGCGTATCGAGGTAATCCTGATACGATTTTAATTTGTGGAACTATAAATCACAGGTGCCTGTATTCGGGTTATCGAGTTCAGGTTTCACAAACAGTTACCAACCGCTGCACTCTTCTGTCGTAATGCAATACATGCCAGATCAGCTGGCAACGTTACGCGTCAATATTTCCAATTTTTAATATATTTTCCACGAGGGGAATTTCACTGTAGGCTTAGGTACATTCGAGGAAAATAGGCTTGAAGTGCTGAAATTCTGTTAATGAGTAATTTTCAAACATATTGACGATAACTAGTATAACGTCGGATTTAAAATCTAAATTTTAAATATTGTATTGTATAGAATTTCATGATTTTCACGAGCTAAATTATAGTATTAGGTAAAATTTAAAATTTGACTTTGAAAAATAGAAGTTTAGATGTATCTCGGGGTACCTCAAAGGTTCAGGGGCCCATGGAGGGTGGTTAATGGTAAATCTACCGACGATATATTTATTATATTTAGATACATCTAATGAGTATTTTGGAAAAAAAGATATTCAGAGTTGAAAAATACATTAAGTAATTTAGGTGTCATAATACAGAAGTGCACTACTCACTATTTTTAGGAAAAATTGGGGACCGTTCATTTAGACTGTTTCGGTAGTTTTATCATTAATGTTCAATTATGCACAATAATGGGCAATTCGTCTAATCCTTCTCCAACGAATATCATAATTTGCGTTAAGAATAAACTAACCATGATAAATAATTTCAGATATACTTAAACTGAAAAATAAATACAACGATAAATATTTGGATATATCGATCGAAATATTCCCCTTGTTTTACGAATCATTTTGAGGATTTTACAATCGTTACGATTTTAAGTCTGAAATATGAGAGAAATTTGTCAATTTTAAGCAGAAGAACTGAACAATCTCATGCGATTATACGCATGCTTAATCCGAAGGATTAACAAAGATGAAAGGCATTAATGGAAATTTGCCCATGAAATCATTTATTTTATGGTACAGTAAATAATGCGAATTTTTCGCAAAGTACCGATAAATGTTAAAACCAATATGAAATTCTATCGTCACGCAATTCTCTTTGTCGCACAGTAAACGTACTCTGTCTCTATAACGTCGCGGTATATTTTCAAGTAAATATATGCATTCAGAGTGCGAAACTCTAAAACAAATATTACTCGTGTTTCGTCGCGTTAAATCTCATTTGCTGTCCCACTTTGGCGACTTTCAGTGAAGTTACGAATGTAAAACGAAAAATATCATGAATTTTTTCATGTTCACCACTTTGAACACTAATTTTCTCCTTTTTACGAATAATTGAAAACTATCAATTTATTATCGTGCAATTCACCATAGGATATGTCTTATATTATTTTAATGGACAAATTTTAATCAGTTTTGAAATAATCGCACGATTTACAGTGTCTTTCATTTAGTTATTAATATATGTAGTAATTAATTATGCAAAAGTTCACATACTACTCAACATTACAATGTGTTTACCTAGCTTTTTGTAAAAAGTTTTAATAATAAAATTCTACCAATCGTTCACTAATTATGTCAATATGGAAGACAACAGGGAGTATATTTTCAATTTATCAATGACAAAACATGTTATAAATATTCTCACTTCCGTTAATTGATGTCTCTCTCAAACTGAATTGACTAAATACACGAAAATACTGTGACATGTCGAAGGAACTTTAAAGATTGCCGAACTAAAAATTACAATAATCATATTTCCATTATTATCTTCTATTAGTGACACCGTAAAGTTACAAAAAATATTGGACGACAGCATGTACCCAAAACTTTGTAAAAGCACGTCATGAAAAATTCAATAATGCCATTTAACAGTGGCTCATTCCACGCCCGTACGCCATACCTTTATATTCGCTTTTATTTCTTCCAGTTTTGTGCATTCAATTTTACATACCGAAACGTTTGTTCGTCTATCCGTATCTATCGAATATTCGAGCAGGAAAAACGAAGTACCATCGAAGCGAATTTACATCGTAAAGTATCGAATCACGGCGATCGGCCGGATTTCAGAATCTGGTACCGGTCAGTGACCTTTTATTTGATACGTAACGCGAGTAAAATGAGTTTGGTAGCATCGTATTCGCATGGTTAAACAACCGGTCCAATTCCTTTTTCAATAGCTCGCGCAAGAAGGACGTCCGTCCAAATGTCTTTTTTCCCTGCCTCTGACAAAAGATTCTAAAGCTCGCTACACAATTCCAATTCACCTTTCGATGTTGGTGCAACGCTACGTATTTTTCTTCCCTCCTTTTCCACCGGCGACTTCCGTTCTTCCCCGGAAAAAGAGCTCTTTTGACTGCGAACAGCGAGAGGAACGAGAATCATTTGATTAGAGTGTGCCAGCTTTTCGAAATCCTTTCGTTTCCTTCCACGTTCCTTTTCTTTTTTAGCAGAGAATCACTTGTTGGTGTAATGTAAAAGACGAGCTTTCACAGATACTTTTTTTTATGATTTCACTTGTTCATTCGTTTTGATAAAGACGAACATGGCTTGTAGTTATTTGTCGATGAAAAGAATTATTAGGTTCATAAAAAAATTAGCTACTTTGAATTTCTTTTCGTCCATATCGAAACAAATTATGCACGGTGAATACATTTTATTCGCAATAAAGTTATTACGGAGAAAACGTAACAAACTATTGTCTCTTTTATAGAAAATAGACTACGGTTTAGAAAACACTCCAGGGATTATAGTGTGATTTTGTGAAAGAGCGGATAAAGGTTAATTTTCCTCTCGTTATTTCTAAAGGGTATGGCAGGATAAAGGGATCAAAAGTGCCCTTCAACTGATTTCAATGGAGATGGTCTCAATCGATAGATAATGCTCAGCGACCATTGAGTAACAAATTTTAACTCTGCATTTTAACCGGAAGAGAAGTTATGGGGAAAATTAAAAAATATACCAGTATTTGAGTTCTAAAATACTTCCAAAAAACGATGACGATGACATTTTTAGAAATACAAATTTCTAAAAACGTCAAATCCAGCATAGTATAAAAATTCTGCTGATCTTGAAACGTCGAAACGTGTTCATCTCGCATCCCACACCGTGAAATTCGATAAAAATGAAAGAATTGGAAACCCCGGATGTTTGAAATATTTTTCGAAAGAATTTGCTATCAATCATTCCGATAGACTGGATAAATTTAATGTTAATTATTATTATATCATCTGACACTCGGCTCGCCATAAAAATTTCCAATGACGCACATTCCTTGGTGAAAGTTACGAGAAATTAATAAAATGTATTTACATTGCCTATAGTAAAGAGAATGTGAAATATATTTACTTTCATTGCAATTTAATCGAAACTACCGTCGAGAGTCAATGAACTTTTCGTCTCGAGAGGTAAGTACGAAGCACAAGAGGAATTCAACGGCTAACTTGGAATCATCGATGTTTATAGCCTAAGGCAGAGTTCGATAAAGTCTCAGATAGCATGGTGAATCGGTTCTTTAACGTCGACACAACCGAGAAAAAATTCCTCTTTACCGTTCACTCGAAGAGGAACTTTTTTTCTGTTATCTAGATAAAGTTGATCGTTATCGTAAGCTTACACGGAAATGCAGAACGGGTTATCATTCAACGTCAAAGCAAATTTCATCTAACTAGAGGTTAATTATTGTAACTGAAAATCTCACAACATCGACAGATGTAAAAAATACAATGGGATGTTTCATGTATTGCAATGCTAATTATATAAAATGATTAGCTCAATTGTGCAGTTGTCAGACGGATCAAACGAAGAATTGCTTGAAACCGAGTGAACGAGAGAATTAGCAAATATGTTAGTTAAATATTTAGATGGTGTATTTTCTAAGAATTCTTCATTCATTCCATTGTTTGTACTAATTAATGTGATCTAATTTTAATTACACTGCGTGATTAACAACTTAAGAAGCTGTCCACTTGAAATACGGTTTAATTTTTACATGACACTATAAATACTTTTTGTTGTTGTTTTCTTAATGTTAATGAAACAAACGACGGAATATAAATATAATTTAACATATTTCCTGCCACTTCGATCTCCGGTACATGTTAATTTTTAACTCTCAAGGCTAATATATTTATCATTGCATTCTAAATATGCACTGTAATAATGTAAACAGATAAAAATAATGTAAATGGATAACATAAACAAAATACTGATATATTTGATAGAATATAATGTCAATATATAGTCAATGATTGACGTGACATTCAAAATGTTAAACATATCAAAAACATGGAGCACTTCAACGATATAAGTGCTTGCAATAACGTTTAGACATTAATTTCCCAAATGGATTAAATTAAACACATAATAGAAAGATTGATTTTCCAATCCATCATTTTAATCGACAACGCTCAAAAGTGGCTCCACGATATACACTGATACAATTGACGTTCTACAGGAATTCCTTTTGTAGAATGAAAAGGGCTCTCTCGATACGTTTGATTGAAACGGATAACGCTGCTCGATCACCGTCGGCTATTTCTCATCCAATTGGGCGAGAAAAACCGATGCCATCTGAGATGATAATACATCCTCTCAGCCTCATATTTTCCTCTCTACTTTTCTCCTCCCTTGAGTCTATCCCGTTTAACTTTCGACGTTTTATTTTTTTTTACTTTGGTAAACTAAAACCGGTAAACTAGATCGCCACGAAGATGACAAAAGAACAGTGCGCGTGACAGTTTTTAATTTATTTCGCAGCTTTCTAATGCACAAAGTAACTATGGAAGAGGGGAAAAAACAAAATGATTGGATTGTGAAGAATAAAAAAAAAAGGAATATTAATTTTCGAGACGTAATTTTCGTGGAGGAAGTACCGTTGGTTACAAGCACACCCAGGTTCGTTCACAGTTAACAAGGAGGGAGAACCTTTGATCTGCCGCTTCCTGAACGAGCAGTGTTTGCTGTTCGCTGAAGAACTCCGGTGAGTTGGCGAACTGTTCGCCAAACTGTCCACTTTGATAGCGAATACCGTTCACGAATAGCCATGCAAATACGTTATAAAATAGCAGCACTATATTTTATCGCTTACAATGTATTGACAGCTGTGCGAGTACTCCTGGAAAACAAGGGAATGGAATAAATACTGCAAAGCATAGACAGATAAATCTGCTTGAAATTAAATAATTTTCTGGTGCAAGTTTTTCGGCAAATTTTCTCGAATAATAAAATATATTCTTTCTCTTACAGAAATAGATAATAAGTGAAATGAAAAGGGGGTTTCGATGAGGCAATGTTTTGCCAAAATTGATGTAAAAGTCTTTACTGATAATATGTAATGACTAGACTGCAAATGTTTATGCAAATTTCGAGTTTCACAAATGCAGGTGAGACAGGAAAACCTATCTAGGGATTTATTGCACTCAATAAATATTATAACAAATACCATACTTTGTATATTTTAGATATATCTTTATATTATGTTCTTTTTGTATATTTTAGCCGTATTTAATTTGTCGAAAATGCATAAAAATCCGCAGTCTGGTAATGACATTTGTTGGGAATTTATTAAACTTCTTTTTTCAATCCTCATGGGAAAATATTAGTGACAGATAAATATTTAAAGAGCTCATAGGCGCAGTAAAGTAAAAAATTATAAATGATGTTTTAGTTAAATTAAAGAAAGTTCTTGGAATTTTTTCGCGTTTGTTCGAAATATTTCAAATCCTCAGAGTGTTCCAAGACGGCGAACGAAGGAAGAGAAAAGTTTCGGAAGTTATGACTTCATCGGTTATCGATTGTGGTCATATCTGTAAATGTGGCTACACCCACGCCTCCCCTATGCTTGTCCCTTGAATTTTTCAAAGCGGACTTCCCCTCAACATTTCCGCTTCATGCAGAAACTGCCAAAAACTTAATTATTCCTTTTACTACTTCCCACAGTGTTTCAAATCTGTTAAATTTTATAAAATTCAACGTTATGCTACGCAAGAATATGCTATGCTACGAAAAGAATTTTACTTTAAATAGTGTCCTCTGCTGTACATTTTTTTTTTTTGTTAAAATTAAGACTCTTGAAATTGTGTTCGAAATATTACATAATAAAAATTACGGTTCGCCATTTCTTTAATAACGAAATAAGCGAAACGTCGAGTTATCGATGTTGCCAACAATAAACTGTAAATGCTCTCAATCAAAGACAGCAGTCGCTATCAATTTTCGCTTGTCCGACTCAATGGTTATTTTCACGGAAACTTTGTTAAACTGAAACAGAAATGTCGATGCTGCTGTGGATAAATGAGGAAAAAAGAGGAGAGTTCGATATCCATCCAAGACTGAATCGAACGAGGTGCTCGGCAAAGCATCCTATTTGCTCCAGAAATGCCAATCACAACGTAGAAACAGTTGTTTTCTCTCAGTAATCGATCATCCCTCTGCGAAAGGTGTTTCTGCAAGCTGACTGGAAATTCTGCGAAACGACGTAATGCTCTTGCTTCGATAACTCAAAATGCTTAATGTAAAATGAGATGACTTGAAGCATAAAATTATTTATTTGTTGTGCATCATTTTTAGCTAGTTCGATCAAAGAAAATATATCACGAAATTCTCTATTAACTCCTTTCGGTAAGATTTAAAAAGGAAAAAATATTTTCTGAGGAAAATTCATTAAGAATTAATTTTAAAAAAATTAAGAAGCAAACTTGAAATGCCAGTGACTGTTTCCTATGCAGCTTGCACTTTCGGCATGGCGTTTTCTTCGGC
This sequence comes from Cerceris rybyensis, assembly GCA_910591515.1. Classification (NCBI taxonomy): domain Eukaryota; kingdom Metazoa; phylum Arthropoda; class Insecta; order Hymenoptera; family Crabronidae; genus Cerceris; species Cerceris rybyensis. The sequence continues at coordinate 15,521,994 of OU342799.1, forward strand.
AATGGCATTCTAACTTAAAGGAGCGTAAGAGCAAAAGAGTTAAGAATTCACGGTACGAACAAGTTTATGATACGACGACGGTATAGTATCTTCTAGCACTGAAATATGTACTCTTTCGTAAACAGAGCGTGTAAAAATTCTGTAACGATAAAAGCAAGCACATGTCTGCCCCAAAAGAGGGCTGTATTACTAAGAGAACTTGCAACAAAGTAGTTAAAGACACAATTACTGCACGGACAGGTGTACGACTCGCAATCAGATAATGTACACAAACACTTCTGAAATTTTTATTTCTGTCCACTTCATGTTGATTTTTCTAAAGTTTTACAATTAATCCGAATAATTTCTAGATAGAAATCGACTAGATCTACCGACGATTAATATAATTTATTTAAAATTGTGAAATAAATCTGCCGGAATTAAATAAATTTAGGGGGTGGAAAACTTGATCGATTCAATTGCTCACAGTCTTCAACATCGACAAAGAAAACTGAAAAAATAGCGTTAGAAATAAAAATATTTTCAAAAAATTTAGAACAAGTTATTCCAACCACCTTGATATATTTAGGGTCAAAGATGACAAAGATTATTTTATTTTTCACAATTCCATGCAATTTCTTTCATTAATGAAAATCCCATCGGCACGGAAAGACTGGAGAAACGTAAATCAATCTGGCAGTCGGGCTTTAAGTCTCTTATAAATTTCACGGCATTGAATTCCATGGAGAAACATTTATTCAGGTAATGTCAGACGGCGGAAAAATAATAAAGGCTAACAATGGGAACTAAGTGCGCTATCGAAAGCTGCGAAAGCTCCAATTACGCAATCAAGTATCTTACGAATGGCTATTTTCGCCAGCAAGGCGAGAGCACGAACGGTTACGAATGAAAGTCACGGACGAATTCAACGTGGAAGTATAATTGCACGGGCACGGGCACAATGGGCCGACTGTGAGTTACGAGAGGCGAGAGAGGGATCGACTCCTCGCAGATTAATAACTTCCTTCCTCGGACGAACTCGGAGGCCCGTGACTAAATGCCGGAGAAAAGAAAGTTCGTCGTGAAACATTTACGAGGGCCTTCCCTTGCCCCAGCCGATTTCGCGTCTCGAGCCACGAAACTTTACTTTCGACCCACTCGAGAGCTTTTTACAATCGGACCGGAAACTTTCAAAGACTCTGTTTACCACCGAATATTTCGAGAACGAATATACGGACTTCTGTTTGCAGGTAATAGAATGGAAAGGTGATGCTTTTATTGTTAGCTGCTCTTGCGATTGACTCAAATTTAATGAGAATACATTTTCACAGATACTATTTGGGGTTGGTTTTTATCGTGGAGGAATGTTTGAGGTGGTTTTACTTTGTTGTTTTTATTGAGAATTTCTTTGTGCCGATTAAATCGCAAAGTAAAAATGAATGAGAAGGAAAATTAGATGGTATAGTTGTAAGGTTTAATTACTAATTAGAATTTTATTTTATATAAAATTAAGATGGGAAAATAAAAAGGGTAAGGGTGGCTCCAAAGTGCAAAGCTTGGATTGATTGATAGTGGAAGAAAGTTTAAGCCCTCAGAAATTTTTTAAAGATATATATTTACATTTGAAACATGCAATTTTTCTATTGTGCGTGATATACTCTTAAAAATGAAACATCTATCGAAGAAATCCAGTGACAAAATAGTGAACACCCTCGCACGGATAGAGGATATTTTCTTTGTTCGATGAGACTATTAATTTAATGTTATCAGTTATTCCTTTGTGGATTTAAATACGGAAAAACTGTTTATAAAAGTATCTCTCTGTTTGATAAATAATCAAATACAATTCGATGGATTAAATCGTAACAGATTTTCATATATTTTTTACATTTTCGATATACTTATATATAAACAATCCGTATTTTTATTTTGTTTTTTACCCCTTGCTATTGACACTAGCGATTTTATAAAGCAATATAGACATTGCAGTGATATTTGCTTGGTACAGACAACAAAATCCATGTGTATGATGAATATTCACCAATAATTTATCCAAAAATACAGTCTTTCCCAAAAGTGATATTCCGTCATATCGACTTACTTTTTATCCAGATCTATTTCCATTCCGATCCCATCGCCAGTTCAAAATCACTCATACGTGCCCACGAATGAAAAAAATATGTCCATCCTTTCAAACTAATCCGAAGAATTACTTATTCAAAGTCACCATCCCGCCAAAAGAGTTTCAGTAATTCCATCTATGCAAAGCTCTTCTTCAATACCCTGCATCATATCTCATACTAAAGGGAGTCACTGTTAATTCGCTCAAACGTCCCGTCGTGATTCTCCCGGAATGAATTCCGTTTAAAATCGCCATTGAGGATCGGCGGGAAATTAATTTCCCGGGTAAGCGAGGTATGGCTGACATAACGGACCGCGTTAGGTTCTTCCAAATTTTATTATCACTGTGCCGAAGCGCCAGGAACATTTTCACGTAGAGTCGATTTAATTCGCACGACAGGAGGACCGTATAAATTCAAGGAAACCGACGTGCCGCATAAGGTAACCTGCGAAGCTTCGTCTCTGAAACGGTTCTACGTCGATAACTTCAAGCTAGTCGACTTAATAAGAAAGTTATCGGTTATCGAGCTCACTAAATCCAGCAGTTAGTGAGTGTCATGGTCCATATTGGCTCGTTTATCTTACATAGTCGACTGTCTACGGAGAACCATCGGTCTATTTGATATTCTAACTGCGACTATAGCGGAGCAGCCTTACTCGTCGCATCGACGAACGGCTAGGTGAACGTTTCACGAGAACATTGTAAGTGTCATTCGGCATTACGTGGGAGAGAATTGCTTCTGTCATTTCATAGACCTATCGTGAAGACCGATCGACGGTTTGTCCGTCCGTAGATTTACGGCGAACTGTTTGGAGAGATTGGACGTCAGCGTGAATCTACTGGTATTTTGAAAGTACAGTTACTTGATCGTAAATAGGGTGTGCAATTGAGAATGCGGAATTTTTAGAAGCTTTTTATTAAGATGGTATCAGCTGTGTAACTGCGATTTGATTAGATTTTGCGAGCAACGTTTGAGAGTGCGGAGGGTTGAAATGTATTTTGCACGGTTTCTAGTTTGGATAGTTTTTAATGTTGTGAGGAGAATTTAATAAATGTGAAGAGCGTAAAATTTTAGGTACCATTTAAATATTGATCGGTAATTGACTTTTAAATATTACCTTTTAAATACGGATTGGTAATTGACTTTGAATAATACGTTATCAAAAATACCAATAGCGTCAGTTTTGGATTGAATGTCTGATAAAAAAATAAGATGCATTTGTAATTATGAAAATATTTGCATTTGTATAAATTATTTCCTAATAAGTAGTACCTCTTTGTGCCAGTTACTTCTGACAAAAGTAATTCTTAATAATTGTCGTCGACATCTTGTGTCGAAATTTCATGTCTTTGATTTACAAGAGTTTTTGAAATTACGACTCAAGATTGTGATAAATCACGTAGGATTATATTAATTATTATATTATTAACTATTATTTTCCCGTATAATGTTAGACTCAGAGTATATCAATATGTATGCAAAAATTAATTGCCATTGCGATCACTTTGATGATCCAATTAACGTATCATGGAGAACAATATGCGCGAGTCCAGCTGGCACGTGAATATTTATAAACCTATGTACAATCAACAAAATAACAGAAATATGACGCGTATTCAACGAATACGTTGGTTGCATGAAATGCAACCAAGAATTATGCAGACGCTAATTGGAAGTTCGGAAGTGGAATATTTTGAAATAACGAGGTTTCGAATATTACGTACTCGTTCCGTGAAAGTGAAAACACAAAGGCTATTCTACAAATATGCCAGACACTTTATAGCAGGTTGTACGTTTAAATTAATGCATAATATGAAAATTTACAATGTTACCTTCGTTAAGTTGCAATACAACAACAGGGAGAGAATCAAAAATTATTAGCAAACATTCATAAAGTTACTCATACATCTGTTAATTACATTCGTATTCTTTTCTTAATACGAAAGGACTAACGAGACAATTCACAAATTATACGATGTGTGCAATGTGACAATAACTCTTGCGGAATGTGAATTTTCATAGCGTTAAAAATACAATATTTTTCAATTAACCATTTACATGAATATTAAAATTTGTTTTAGACTCACAAACGTTACATATTGAAATAAAAGACCCTACAAAATGTCGGTACAGCGTTAAATTTAATACAGGTCCCCATTAAATTCAAAGTTTGCACTTTTGCCTATAATAATTTTCACCTGACAAATTACGAGAGAAATTAACGATAATACCTCAAATTGAACTGATTGAAATCTGCATCATTTACATGTAGTTCCATCAAGTGGATTTAATTATCGTACAAATTGAATAATAGTTAATTACACAATGAAGAAAGGGTTTGTTGAATTTATAATTTAAATCGCATCGTTTTGGCGATATATTTGCATCCATTGTCTTCATTGTAATAAGATTATTACTAATAAGCTCATTGCATGTAACGAACTTTAAGAGAAGCAATCAACGTTGGTAAATCATTAATGAATTGTAATTTCGTAAGATTACGTTCAGAAGGACAATAAATTTAAGATAAACAATGTTTTCCAAGACAATACTCATTATATCTTTTCCGATTAATCATATACTGTGAATACTCTGCAGTATTGAATAACTTTGATAAGTGATAATTTAGAAAAAAAATTAGATAAATTAGAAAAAAGAACATTACTAATTTTGCTGCATAAATCGTATTCTTATTTAGAAATATAGAGATAGTTTGGTGTGAAGAACTATATTTGACGAACCAAATTATTTTAAGTAATAAATATAAGTGCCAGTTATTCCAAATAAAATTCATTAATGACGACATCAAACACAGTCTCCGCAAAATGTAAATCTACAGTGCACCTAAGCATTCAATTTCCCCCTGAAGTCTTTAGTTTTTAAATAAATTTATCGTCAACAAAAAGATTTTCACGAAATAGACATTATTAAATTACAATTTCTCTTGAGATAATTAATGCACAGAGGACTGCAACGTTTCATTAATCACGGGAAAATAAAGAATTCTTAGTGCAATCAGTTATTCAGACTTTACATTTCCGCTACAACACCTTGTCCGACTCCATATATTTTAATTTCATCCAATCTGTTGAAACGACGTTAAACAAACAATCAAAATACGCAACGTCGCAAGACGAAGAAGAAACTTTCATTTTACATTATGGAAAAAAATATTGAATAAAAGTAAAACTGCCTAGTATTAATAAAAAAAGGTTCCATCTCCATCAAAGAAGATGCGGGTAGATGACGAGCTGAGATGGGGACGTTTTTAAATTGGAAGCATTCGCCCGACGAGTTTCTATGCATTGAATTTCGTCAGAGGTGAGCACATTTCGTAGCCTTACATTTCGACGAAAAGAAAGCAACGAAAGAAGAGAAGAAAAAAATTCTCAAAGAGACAAACCGTCAATCTGCTTTTGTACCATCCGGTGCGTGTTCGCGACTAGTAGAAGCGGTTAAAGCGTTTTTCGCACGATAGTACGCCCCTTGTGCCGCAGACGCGAATGCGAAAAGAGAAAAAATCGAGAAAGTTGGGGTGGTAAGTCCTCATTGAAAGGGGAGAAATATTCCGGAGAACAATTGGCAGCTGTGGGTGCACGAGAAATTCGTAAAATATTTTTCTTAAAATGGTTTCTGTCTGGAGAGACAGTTAAGTTAAAATAGCAGAAGGAAACGCGTTGACTGGCACGTTGTTAACGCAGTAATTGCTACTCGATGTTATTTCATTTAGCTTGTAATTTACTTTGTTGATTTTTTTATCAAAAATGTGAAAATGTAGTAAGGCAGGCAAAATAGCAGAAATTTATGTGATTTTTCTTGAGAATATTTCTGTATAAGTAGATATTAAATTGATGTAGCAATTGTTAATACTTGAAATGTTACATTATTAACGTGTTGAGCGCCACCGGTATTTTTCTAGTTTCGTAATTTCTACTGATGCAAAATCTTTACTGTAAAAATCACATCTTTATAAAGCAGAAACTTTAAAGACGCTGATAAACAGACATTCGAAAGACCTTTATCTTTTCAACGCCAATATTTAAATATACGTGTTAATATAAATAATTTGTCTCAATGATGAATTTGAATTGCTCGAGTTACTGAATTGTCACTTATTATAGTTATTTCTTGGAGAAAACATATTTATTATGAGCAAGATTAACAAATTACAAGAATAATAATAACTTCTTATACACTCACAAAATTATTAACTACAACTAACTTGCATTTTCTTTGATTAACTATCAGAATTTAAGTTCCATTAATTAATTCAAAAATTTACTGCAATTCGAGAACATATTTACCACGTAATTGTTAAGTAGAACGGTATATAATTTACTTGAAAGACCTTCGGAACCCAGAAACTATTAAAAACTAACCATTTAAAAAAATCATCTCAAATTCTTCAATATAGGTATTAGAGTTATAGTCACTCGCGACTTGTCGAGTTCTTTTTATTCTTTATTTGATCCGGCAACTGTATATAATTTACAATGAACTCTGGTTTACTATTCGGGCGTAATTTCTAATTTCTGTTACGGGAGACCGCGTGTCGGCCCTTAAGACCTCTCGGTCTTCCCCCTTCTCTCGAAGACTTTTTTTCATCCCTTCCTCTCGGTGACCCGAGAGTAAGGGAGAGTTGTCTTCTTACCTTGTCTAGGTGAATTCGCAAAATTGTCGAAGTTGCCTCGAGACGTCTGTAAACAATGGAGACGTTTTGCCATGGAAAATTCCACATCTGGCTAACACTCTCCAATGCCCAGCCGCCTCGAGGCGAAGTCTCACCTAGACAATGGTTTTCTCTCTCTGATGGTTTATGACCCGGTCCCCGTCTACCGCGGACGGTCCTAGACTTGCGGGGCCAGATGTGTATGAAAATTTCAAGTTAAAAATATATATTGAGCCCATCGCAAAGTCGGCCGTCCGAGACGGAAAGTACGGAGGACGGACCATAAACCTTTGTCCCTACATTCAAAATTAATTGCAATATCACAGCATTACAATGGAATCGAATTCCAATGATTTCGAAAATCTAAAAATAATCAACAAAACACAACGTCCAGGTAGACGAAACGTAAACTCCGTTTCTCAATGAATTCTCCAGCAAATAAATCCAGGTATGCAACTGTTATCGAGACTTCTGCTTGAATTGAGCGCGTCCATTGGTTGTTCGATACCAAGAAAAATAGAAACAGACTATCCAGTTAATTGAATCAGCATCGATCTTTTGGTAAACGGTTGATTCCGTCGTCCAAGGAGCAAGAAAGTGAAAGAAAGAGAGAGAAAGAGCATGGTGGAGAGCGAAGGGGAGTCGGAAAAACGAAAGCCACCCTGCCATGCGAAAGACCATTGAGCTCCCTTGAAGTCGGTGCACAACGACCGCAGAAAAAGCACGGGGGAAAGGAAATGTCGCTGGCTGTTTCGGTCTTAATACACCGAGGGGTATTAAGGCTAGTGTTTTAGAGCCGCTTGCCAAGCGAAACGTAGGAAAAAGTGAACCTCCTCTACGTGAGAAAATCGGTGGCGATTACTGGAATATCCGAAACACTTTTCTTTGAACCTTAAATGCATCCGGGGGACTTCATGTTTTTCTAAACGCAGCTTAACGTTGTTTTCGGTTGAAGATCGTCTACGACATAAGAGTGCGGCTTGCTCAATTATATATAAATAAAGAGAAAAATCAGTGCCATAGACAAATTACTGCGTCATAGTTGTAAATCGAATTTAAATTTCTAAGAAATTAGCTATATTTCTGTCGAACTATAATTTATTATGTATCCTAGACTTCATAGAATTGCCATATGCTTAAAGTTACTCACAATAAAAATGATCAAAAGTGATATGTATCTTTAAATGAAATGTCACAACCACAAATGACAAACCACCCAGGGTAAATTGCAAATTATTTGACATTTTGTGCAAAGCAATCCGCTCAACGCAGAATATTTCCTCGGCAAAGTGCAGAACTCTTTGAAACGGTGCCTTAAGTCCACTTTCTTTCATTGTATTATACTCATGACCGTAACATACCCATGGTGTTCGTAAGAATGGACGAAAGAAGAATCCACAGACGTGACACCACGTAAATAAAACGGCAAGTGTGAGTGCTATTCTCTGTCCGTAACTTTTATACGTTAGCATTAGTGCAGAATGCCCGGGGGTATACTCAGTGATATGGAATTTTGATGAACTTTCATACTCTCGATCGTTTCTATCAAGTCAACTTCAGCTTTCCCGAGGAATCGAAAAGAAACATCGTGGAATTAACGTTGGCGCGAATAATTTCGAGCCAATCACGTTGCCGCTTAATAATTATCCACCCGACATCGTTATCGCGTACCCTGTCTTGCCTTGCTTGAGAAATCACAGAAATAATCGAGCCGACATAAAACTTTGTTAAGAGAGGCAGAGAGAATGTGAGGAACAGAGAAAGAGAGATCTAATTATTCCAGTTAATTAGCAGCTTAGAGTTTTATCAATAAACCTCTACCAACCCTCTTGGAACGTATATTTCTCCGATATTCTTATCAAGAATCGGTAATTATTCTCAACTCCGACGTTCAGAATGGTAGACGAACAGCGTTTAAGAATCACACGTAATTACACGTCTACTTAACAGAGGAAGTGACGTCGTACGACGAAGAACTTAAACCTAATCGACTATCGATGTTGCCTGTAATTCAACTCCGGGTAGGGAGACGTCTAAAACCGTCGGTCGAGGGAGATTATACACGCTAAGATAATCGGCGTACTCGGTAACCGTACATGGGATGCCATTAATTAGAACAGGGCGCAGCGTACTTGCGTGGAATACCTTAATAGTTTCGTACATTATATGGATAGTTCTTCGGCAAGGACCGCTACTTCTCGTATTCTATTATGCAGTATTGTTTAACCGGACTAAAACGCTCGTTACTGGAGTGAAACTTCGAACGAGATGTCTCTGTTGGAGTTACGGAGCTTAAACCTGATGTAAACCGCACAATGCATGTGATGGATGTTGTCGCTGCATCTCTAACGTATCTGTACAGGTCAACAATTTCAAAGAATTCAACGAGATTGAATAGTCAAATTGCATGGTTTATCAGGGAATTTCTTTTTTCACGATATCATTGTGTAGAATTGAATACTTTTATTCTTCGAGTATCAAAGGTAGAGAGAAGGTATGTGTAAAATGTGAGATATAATTAGATGGCATTAAAAATGATATTTTATACGATGTTTTCAGGTCATAATGATTTTTTGTAACTTCATTGTATACAATTATGTATTTTTATAGAGGAAATGTGAAATTTTTTTATGAATTATTGAGATATGTGTGTAGAAGTACCAGAGAAAATTAGTTATACTATTGGAATTGATAAATAAGATGGCTATTCAGGTGAATTTTATTTAAGAATTTTAACACTAGAAATACGGGTGATAAATTTATTACATTTTAAAATAAGTACTTTTGAAAAAGAGAAATTAAGAGGCGGAAACCTATTCTATCGTTGTAGGCTATTTTTTCTAGAATTTAGGATAGCATAGAGGAGTTACATTTGTATTCTTTTATTTACATTGCATAAGTTCGTACAAGATGACGAGTGCTTGTTAACGGACGAGATTAAGGGTCTCCGAGTTTTTAAACGAGACCACAAAATGTAAATATCTGTCGGCTGGCAATTTGCATATTAAATGACGATGGTTAATCGACTTACTTTTTACATTTATGGTGCGCAGATAGTACGTACAACTTGAATTATTTATTTGTACATAATTCAAACATTTACCTTAGGGGCATTTCGATCGCATAAATTGGACTGATGATAAATGTTAATTAAAAACAGTAAGAAATATTCCCAATGCTATTCTTGGATACCGAAATATATGTTCATATGACTTTTACGGTATTTAAATACTGGCGTTCAAAAAATAAAATTCTTATGAATCTATATCTATTTGTGTCTTCAAAGTTTCTACTTTACAAAGATGACATTTTAATACAAAATGTATCACTTCGGTAAAAATGATAAAACAAGCGAAATATCAGTGGCAATCAACGTGTTAATTATCACACGACAACTGTACTATTCTTTATCCAAAAATTGATAACTATTTCCCTACCAATACTCTTTCCAACCACAGTAAAAATTCGAACTTTTTCCATGAAAATCGCATATTATTTCAAACTTCTCGTAGTCTCTAAATAACAGAACGAAAAAGTATGAAACACTCGAAACACACCACGGACTTTGAAGTAATTCTGCTGAAACACCGAGGCCGCATATCGGTGAAGTGCGACCGCGAAATAATATAGTTTAGCTGCACCGTAAATATGTAATAACATTACGTTAACACGTTCACCTGTCGCGAATCAAAAAGTGGGAAGCCGACGTCGCGCATTAAACGCGAAAATGACGACAACGCATGTCGAAATGCATGCATGCACCGTACGTTACGTGGAATTTCGTGGACGGGAGCATTTCGAGTATTCTGCAGAACGCTCAAAATGCTTCGCTGGCTGGGGGATGCACACTAGGTCACATTCTACTGTCATCGAGTTCATCCTCGTAAATCCCCAAGGATCAACAGGATACGTCCAATATATAATATTTTAATACTCTTTCACCTTTTTCATCCCAAATCTCGGCTCAAAGATAGAAAATAACAATTCAATTCGAAGATGAATTCACAGATTAAATGATAAATCAAAATACCACAATTGAATTATTTACAATTTTCTAACCATCAATCTCTTTGAGATTTATCACTCTGTTATACAGAAACGATAATTCACCTCCAACTTCCGTGTTCCGATGAACCACAGTCCTTTGATGACTTACGACATTAAGGTTTTGCCCGTAACACGCAAGAACGATGATTACGGTCCACCCTGCTCCGCGGAATTGCACTAAATATCGCACAGAAATTTCTACTCGCGTGAAACAATTCAATGTTATAATGGAAACATCGGAATGCCCTCGGATAGTTTCACCATCAAATTACTGCGAAACCACGGTGAATTTTAATCTTCCTACGTCTCTAAAATAGCTACTCTCCGAAATCCTCCAACATTACCAACCCCTGAATCACATACCCCATAAGAAGTCTCAACTAACATTATTTTCACCTCTCTCTCTCTCTAATTTTCTCTCGTTCTCTCTTCTCCCTCCAGGTAATCAAATCCCACCCAATTAGGGATTCTGAAAATCACATCCTCCTGTGTACCCGATCAACGTGTATCACATCAAAGCACGAAGGTAACCCCACGAAGAGCTCGGCTGCTCTTAGCACTATACCATAGGATGGAACACGAGCATCGGCATGATGCACATTTCGATATCATGCAGGACACTCGATAGTCGTTGCACGCACACACCGAGGCTACCTGAAGCTCTGGCTGGACTGTGGTGGATGATGATGCTGCACCCGACGCTCTACACTGGCGTCGTTAACGAGAGGCAAACCCATTGTTTGCGGCCTAGTTCTGCTCGTCTGCCAACGGCTTTCTATGCCAAAGGTCCTGCCTGTCGATATTGCTGTAGCACGTGGATGCAATTTAAGTATTACCTCATTACGTCACGTTTCTGCTCGTTCCATTCGAGAAACTTGGAAATGGCCGTACGTCGCGTCACCAGGCTAATGGACAAACTGGGGATGCCGAAAGGGGATGTGCGAGCTGGGGATGTAGTTGTTAGGTTGGAGAACGATGGGGATGAGAAGTCTTGTGTATGGGGAGTATCGCGGAAATGGGATTTATGTTGGAAGGATTCAGAAATAGAATCGAGAATTGTGTAGTGAGGAGGTGGCGTTAATGTAGCGGTTTAAATATGAAGGTGGACGGATATGAAAATTGAATGGAATTGTTTTAGAATAGGCCTGGCCAATGGACATACGATTTTATATTTTTATCGAAACTTTTTTTGTTTTTGTATGAATGAAAAGAGATTAAGTAAATGAAAATTTGTAGGTGTTATTGTAATAATTGTAAAGTGTGGCTCTACTGAGATATTACGCGTTATCAAAGTGGTCTCTGTAATCGTTTGGGCTGACAGAAGATAGGAAATAGTGAGTGGGAGTAAAGTTAATGCTATTAGATAATTTTCTCTTGGATTGAATGAAAACACTTGTATTTGTGAATAAGGAACTTGATTGAAATCGAAGCTTATCAGGTACTGTGGATAACATTTTTGTGGAACAATGTTGAAAATGGAGTACAAGATGTTTTCCTCCGAATAGGAGATAAGGACACTGACTACAGGGTGCTGGGAGAAAATATTCAGCTTTAGAACCTTCATACTACAGTAGTAATTAACACTAGATTTACGGAAGCCGTCAAATTGATTAATTAATTAATAAACATTTCTTAAATTCACAGAAAATCTGTGCCACATTTTATAATATAATAATTATTTAACGAATAATAATCCTCGCTACTTAATTCCTTTTTTTCCAAAGCCCTCATTTAATATATTGCAGTGTAATAGCTTTCACATCCGTAAATCTAGTGTTAATGTGAAACATATTTGAATATTTGACAAAAATGAATCCTATCAGAAGTTAAACATCACTGAAAACTTATCGATATTAGAAAAATTATTATTGAAATCAGCTTGAAAAGCATTATACTTTTTGAATGATTTATTACTTCTCGAACAACATCGTTCGTAAAATACGTAACTGGGTATAATATTACAGTTACACCTCCTATAATAAATCATCCAATTCGATCCACATGCCAGGTCAAGTTTTCCCTCGCCAATCGGCCCAGCCTAGTCTCGAAATGCGAGAAAAAGGATCAAACGAGAAATTCCAATGTAAAGCAAGACTGTCTTATCTGATCATCGAATAATCGACAGGTACAGAAAGGACTATTTGCAGGACGAAACGAATGAATCTCGTTAAGCCGTTAACTACCGAGCGAAAGTGTAACTTTACACTCAGTGGTTGCGAGTAGAATGCACGCAGTGTAAGTTGCATCGAGCCAACTTTTCCCTTTCAAAGAACGCCCTCTCGAACATACATCAAACTCCTGCAGTACAGGCTGCTAAGTTTTAATGTGGCAAGAAGGAAGGAAAGTTTCCAAAGCTCGTGCGTCAAGGGCCATTTCCTCGAAGGCCCAGGGAATATGACTTAACGCCTTCGTCAACTTATCAAGAACCTTCAACCCTTCCTTCAACCCCCTGCTCATCTCTCATTTTCTGTATTCCTGAATGTACAATCACTGTACCAAAAATATTAGGTTTTGAGATGAATTCTTTCCTGACTTTTTGACAAAATTAAATTTAACCCATTCGAGACCGTGCATTTTTTTTGAGACTATCCAGAAAGACCGATAACTTTTGGCTTTATATGTACCACTTCTTGTATTTCTAATGATCGTGGCTTTGGGTCACCTACTTTAGGGTCGAAATTGGACCAAATACCAAATGTAATGTTTACACATTTGTAAGATACCTTTTATTTTAAGCTAGTCTTATTTCGAGGGCTGTTTTTTCTATAATGACTGATAATTGCAATTCAAGATCATTGCACACACGGTGTGTAGTCGGTCTTTTTGGCTCGGAAATGCATTGCACACACGGTGTGCAATTGGTCTCGAATGGGTTAAGAATAAGTTAATGAATAAACTGCTTTACTTAACCAATACAAAATCAGAAGTTCAGCGGAAAGAAATCTTTTCTAATATTTCTTACTTGGCTAAACATCCGTCTGTATGGACATTTTGACTTGTTCATTGGAGTTCAGAATTGAATTCCAAAGGAGTAATCCTTCAACTGGTTTTGCCTCGAGCGAAAAGATTCGAAACGACGATGTCGTCTTGAAACGACTTCTCGAGACGATATCTCTATCTCTTTTTCTCTACTTCTTTCGTGATGCTACGATTTTCAGGGTGTTATTTGGTCTCAAAACACTCTTTGGTGAGCTAGCTCGTGTCCTCTTTTCATTTCCATCAAGTCCTCTCCCCACTCTCACCTCGACCTGTCCGTTTCCACTCTTCCGTCCTTATTCCTTGGTAGCAAGGTAAATACACGTTGCTCGTGTGTCTTCCTTTGTATTTGAAATTTATGGATTTTGAAGGGGAAACTGAAAACTAGGCAAGTTTAGCTGTAGCAGCTGCCGGTTATACGCTGGACCGATTCTTTGGTGTGCATACATCCAGGCAAATGGAGCGTGATAATGGCGAATACAACAACGTCCGCGAATACTTTGAGCGATAGGTAACGTTGTTCTCGAGCTGCTAATGGTGTTGCTTTTATATACGCTGTTTGTATTGCGTTCAGACCGGATGAATCGATATTGGCTTCGACTTTTAGACGGCCGTTCGTTGCCGTGTAATGGAACAATGCGTCGATCAAACTTCAATAAAGGGAAATGTTATTTTAAAGAGAATTCTTGAGATTAGAAATATGCACAGATTTTTTCCATCATTTCTAATCTATAAAGATACCAATAATTGTTGTAAGATCGATACCCAATGATAGAAAATGTGAAATTAATTTTATTTAACTCACTACAAAATTAACAAAATAATTCGGTCTCAAAAGGATTAACTTCCTGCCCTAAGTCTTCTCTTGTGACTGCGTCCGCTATAATTCAGAATTAAACTGCTAAATTAAAAATACAACAGTGATCTTTCTTATATGGTATAATTTAACGTGATATTAATATTGTAGAATTTACTCCTGTCGCGTATCATAACACTGCCAATCCAAGTGTGTTATTTTAAAACACATAAACGTATTATTTCCTTGTAGTCACTTTTTAGACGTTTTCCGGTGTGTTATTATTTAACACAGTACATGTGTGTTATATTTATAATTTAAAATAACACACCTACATGCTTCAAAATAACACACATGTACTGTGTTAAATAATAACACACCGGGAAACGTCTAAAAAGTGACTAAAAGGAAATAATACGTTTATGTGTTTTAAAATAACACACTTGGTTTTGCAGTGAAATACTTTCAATTTTATAGGTTTCACGAAACTCGAAAAGTTCCTATTCCATTTACCCCGTTTATCAGACGTTACTGTAGTCAAAGGGGTTAAAAATCAAGTTTATTTCCAAAGTGGAAGAGGAAACGCGGTATACTATGTCCGAAACTGTATAAATATCATGCGTTTATTCCCACATTATAAAATAAAGTATCAGTCGTTAACAGTTAATAAATAAACTGATATATGTGCAATACATAACAGATTTCTATGTGTCTACGTAAACAAGGCTTCCGTAGGTGATAGAATCAGCCGAAAGTGAATACCGTGCCGGAACGGTATCGCATCGAGAAATTCTCTCTCGTGGTTTCCGGTGAACATCCACTGTAACCGTATTTTTTTCCCGGCGGGCCGCGTCTAAATCAATTTTTATGCAAATAGGGGCGCATCGCCGTCATGGGTTTTCGAATCTCAGAGCCAGAGATTTCCGTTCATTGATTTACATCCGTTTACCCAGGCTAGCGTGCGTGTAAAGCCACGCTCGTGAATCCCCCTGATTTTTCCGGGTCCTGCAGGATCCACGCAAAGCTCGGCAACGATCTACCGGAATTATTGGCCTATTCGTTACCCAACTGTGTATCGCGATAGTTAAACCTGCGAGAATATTGATTTGATTTTGACAAATACCTTGTTATATATCTTTGTTCAGTAGATAGAGTTTATTCTTTCGCTGTGGTGAGTTTAAAACTGAAATTCTTTTAGTAGGGAGAATATATGCGCTAGGTATCTACTTTAATTCCTACAATGTACTTTAAATTTATGATAGAAATGCGAGAATCATGCTAATTTTCGGACTTGGAATTCCTTCCTGTGGTATTCTGACAAGTATTCTTTTTTAATGGAAGAGAATTAATTTTTTTTTTCTCAGTAGTACAAAGTACGGTTAGATCTACGAGTTGTAAAATTTTGTAAAAGTACAGTTCTTTTTTGGCTTAATATGAAACGATGAAATTTGTGTAATTTTATTGTAATTGTATTTACCCTTATTTTACAATTTAGTTTAAGTTACGTTAAATTTTTTGGTGAATAAAATCGTTTGTAGAAAATTATAACACTAGAACTACCGGCCTTAAATTTGTTATATTTCAATATATTAAATAAGTACTTCGTTAAAAGAGGAATCAAGAGATGAAAGAGATGATCGATTCGGTAATCTGTGTTTAATAACATTAATTTAGCAGGTCTGCTCTATGACCCTCCTATGAAATTGGAGAATTTTTGGAAAAATTGTGAACCAGTCACTGTTACTTGTTTGATAGTTCTAGTATTAAATATCTTAGCATACGAAATTTTAAATATCTCAGTATATTTTGATTCTAAGTGAAAATCAAGTTAAAATTTATGTATGAAAAGTTATTGAATTTTAAACGAGCAAACGTGTAAGCCATTCTGTACCTATATCTCTGCTCATAGATTATAGCATTATGGAAAATTATCGTTTACGGATAATCTACAAATTAACGCTAGTAAACGCACGTAATTTGTGAACTTTATGTTTATGTTTACAAGTATTACATCGCTGGAAAATACAAGATAAGTAACCAACTTGGTCGTAATTCCTACGTCGATTTGTTCCCGTTAGAACGATTCTGTTAGAATAATAATGACTCTCATCGTGAGCGAGATACCGGAATAATTTAATGGTAGATGCTAAAGAAACTTCGCATTTTCTGATGGCGGCTACGTTACACCCCTTTCGTCGACGTTGCAACAATTTGTGATATTGATAGCGTTACACTACTTTTGTTGACGTTGCAGTTATATGTCATATTGGTTGCGTTATACCCCTTTTCGTCGACGTTGCAACCATTTCGAGATATCGATGAAATTAGATAAATACTATATAATATTTCACGACTAAAAGAATTACTTAGAGTCGATTTTAAACTTTTCAATAATAGACGCAGATAATTAACGTATAAAATAGGCCCATTAGAGAAACTTTTAAAATATAATATATTCCGTTACGTGATACGTCGTATGTTATATTACATGCCGTGTGTTATATTAATCGCATGAACCTAATGGAAAGATTCGATATAATAACGCGAAAGCAAGCACCACCGGATAATAAATTCAGAAGGCGATAAATTCCTACCGGTAGCCATAAATATCAATCGAAATTATGCAACTTGACGTTAAAACAGCCGTTCGCGACGAGACGTTAAAGCGTCTCTTAAGAAACTTGCGGTGCTCGTTAAAATCTAACCAGTTGATTTGTAATTTCCCGTTTCAATCGCGTATCTACCTGACAGAGCAGCCGCCAGTTAACGTATGCATCTCACGTGGCGATACTTTTCTCACAGGTAGCGACCCGACTCCTTCTCCTTCTCTTTCTTTCCCCTCGCATCTCTTAATCTACATGTTTTTCTCTTTCTATTTTATCCCCTTTCTGCTATAATCTATCTATCTCACCGTCATTTTCGTTCGCTCTTAATCACTCTCCTTTCCTCCATCATCGTCTTCTACCCCTTCCAATTCTTTATTTCTACTTAATGTTTGTTGCTTTTCCTCTGTATCTATCTTTCTTCTACTTCTCCATTCTTTCTCTTTCTTTTAATATCATTTCTGATCTTCAAGATAGCTTCATTCTCCCTCTGCTTTAATCTTCCGGTTTACAACTTCCATGTTCCACCCTCTCTTGACATTTCTTTATTTATTCTCTTCGATACGCTTCCTCTTCGTACTTTAATCTTTCTACCTCTCTTTTGCTTACATCTCTTCATTCCTTCCTTCTAATCTTTAGTATTTTCTTTCATTTTCTTTTCCTCCGAATCTGTTTTTCGTTCTCCCTCCTAGTGTCCCTTTCTTTATTCATTCTTTCTCTTTCTTTTAATATAATTTTTGATCTTCAAGATAGCTTAATTTTCCCTCTGCTTTAATCTTCCGGTTTTTAACTTCCATGTTCCACCCTCTCTTGACATTTCTTTATTTATCCTCTTCGATTCGCTTCCTCTCCGTATTTTAATCTTTCTACCTCTCTTTTACTTACATCCCTCTTCTTATTTGTCTCCATTCCTTCCCTCTAATCTTTAATATTTTTTTTTTCATTTTATTTTCCTCCGAATCTGTTTTTCGTTCTCCCTCCTAGTGTCCCTTTCTTTATTCATTCTTTTACTTATTTACCTTCCCTGATTTAACTTCGTTCTCTTTCACTACTATTTCCTACTTCTCTGAACCTCTTTCTCCCCTCTTTTCGCCTCTTTCTTCATCCCTCTCGCTTTTCACGAAATGGTACCATTCATGTACCACGGTTCGCTTATTGGAACGAGAATATACTGGCAGCCTTGGGACCAGAAAGCAACCACCGTTGGTACACTGACCGGCTCTATCGTAAAACGATTATTATAGCTCATGCCGAGGCCGCGTACAATAGCTTTTGTTATAATGGAACGTTTGTTTCGCGTATTCGAGCACGATGCCGCGTATACGCGGAAGAAGCGGGAGGAAACTTGGATTTTTCACCGGCCGTAATTCATCGGCCCACGCGAGATTCTTCTAAAGGAAAGATCTACGGGCTGCGTCCGCGGTTCCAACGTTTCTGAACGCCACCATTTGTTCTGGTTGGGTTTCCGTCTTGGATTTCTAGTCACGAGCCAGTTCTTTCATTTACATTACGATTCAAATTATTGAGATAAAAGTGAGCCGCGTTTTTGGGATAAGGCGGCGTATCAGTTTGCACGGTGTTCGCCAGAAAGAATTATTAAACTGGGACATTTTTATTTATTTTTTGAAAGATGCGAAAATGTGTCAATTACTTATTCGCTACTGATACTGTGCATATATTTCATTCGTGTAATATTTTAGTATTATGAGATTTGTGATTTACATTATGATTCAAATTATTCGGATAAAAGTGCGCCGCCTTTTTGGGCGTCTAACATATTAATAAACAACTTTGCAAAAAATTTCAGCGACAGAACAGAAAATTTCTGCTCACCAAGCGTGCGTGAAAATGTTAAAGTTAAACTCATCTAATTTTCCAACAATCTCAGACGGTAGCTTTGATCGTCAACCGATTACCTACACTTCTCTTCGCCATAATTACACTATACACCGATACACAAATGAAAAATCCTAAATGCATCTTTCAGGACTTAGATACTCTCTCATCGTCGAGGTACGATCGATTTACTGCATGAAATTTCTATTCCTCGCACGTCAATTCCCTGCGTTATCGTAATCAGGAAATTCCATCGTCAAGTTTCTTCGCTTCTGGGACAGGAACGCGTCTTTACGTTCCTCCGTCTCTCGATCATTCAGGAATGCGAGGAGACACTGTAACGCAATTACGCTCGTTTACGGTTTTGTCACAGCCATTCATCCAGGGATTGTACGCTCAACGGCAATGAGTTGACGAGCTCTACGTAGTATTCGTACCTACTATGATTTCTCGAGGGATCTCAACTGACGACGAGGTTCCTGGGTCTCTCTGGCTCTTCTGATTCTCTCATTCCCTTGGTCATTTCCTTACCCTCCTATCTCTCTCTCTCTCTTTCCCTTTCTCTCTATTCCTCTGTCAGCCTGTTCATTCGACTGTTCTCCTCAGCTTCTTTCTCTCCAGAGGCCGTCACAGGGAGCACCGTTGATACAAATCAAGTTCAGAGTACACGGCTGTCCTGCATGCAAGGGATTTCATCGCTATGGTTGTCGAATTAATAGTGGAACGGAAAGAGCAACAGGATGGAAAATACGATTCGTCGTCTGATTATTTGCGAAGCTCGCAGAGTGTAATGGACGTTCCGATGGCTTTTATCACCTGATTGAAGTAAGTCTATGCCAGAGTCTTAGAGACGACTACCTTGTAACTTTTTTATTACTCTAAGCTTGCACGATCGGATATCTTCGCGATTAATATCCGTGCGAAAGTATGACAGGGAATGGGAAAAGAGGCATTCGCGATGTTTCTTCTCGTTTATCGATACGAGATGTAAGTCCTGTGATCTCGAATATCTGCGGGACATATTGGATGACGTATTAAATTTCACGATTTTATATAACCTGTTCGCGAGTAACGCTGACTTCCTACGTGTTTTCCTCGCGATGGAATCCCGTCGATTTAACATCCTGAGGATCGTCGTTGGTAAACGATCGTCGAGGAGGACGGAAGAGGAATAATGCGACCAGATTTTGCGAGACTTCGTGGAACCTCGTTTACCTTGGATGGAAGAAGACACGGTGATGGAATAATTCAAGATCGCGCTCGAGCATAATGTCTGGTTGGAATCATCGGGCTATTGTGCAACCACGATGTAGTAGAGAGTCTAAGCTTCGGATCGCGTGCCATGATGCTGCTATTTTCCTTATATTCGCTTGCGAAAAATTTCTTGCCCTTAACACGCGATATTTTCACTTCCTCTTGTATTAGGGATATCGTTCTGTAGCACTTCTAGCGCTATTTTTTTACGGTAACGAAACTTGGTGGGAAAGTTGTTGGTCGCGAGAAAAACTTGCATTTTTGGAGAAATGTTTCAAAGGCTTCGAAAGAAATGCGAGTTTGTAAAAGGGAGAGTGAACAACATGAATATTTCTCATAAATAGGCCATAAGATTCTATCTACTTGTTATATAAAATATTTTTATGATGTAATAGTGTTGGATATTTTAACACTAGAACTACCGGCGTTAAATCTATCATATTTCAATATATTTAATAAGTACTTTGAAAAAGAAGGAATCGAGTAGCAGAAAGCATGATCAATTTAGTGATTTATATCTTTTGTGATGGACGCAGAATTTTTGTTCTATAGCTCTTCTATGAACTTGGAAAATTTTTGGAAAAAGTTGTGTACCAGTCATTTTTACTGGTGTGGTAGTTCTAGTGTTAATGGTTACATCTAGTTTTTCAGAGCGATGCGAATTTTTACCTAATATAAACCGCAGATAGGAATTTCTAAAGTACTTATTTTCGACCAATTTACATAGCACTTTCCCCGAGTTCCCATGAATCCCCATTGACAGTCCTACGACGTTGTTATCCTCATATAATATTTGTTTTTTTTTTAAATTTCTCGAGATCAACTTTACAAAGATATAAAGTGAAAAGTTTTATAACTTACAATTAGTCGAAATATTTTATGATTCAAAAGTTTATTGACTGCTGCGATTAATCTTTGATGCAATTTAACGCTAAATAAGAAATGTGATGTAAAATATGAACAATGCGATTGGAGATCTGTCTGGAATGATATTATGATTGTACTTCCATTCTAAAATAATAACTGAGTCTGTACACGTTTTAACTCATAGCCAGCCGTAACAGGGATGCCAACAACTGACGTAATGGGAGATCCTATTCGCTAATCCGATTAAAAGGGTTTCAATCGTCCAGAGTATTCAGGACGATTAAAGAGCGCAACTTTGCATGGTAAAGAGCGATCGGACTATCTACTTCCATGCCACCGACGTCGATCGATCGCTTTTTCAATAGTTAATGACCGATCCGGCGATGCTGCTCTAACGAGCTACGACGAACGCAATTCTGACGGAGGAAAGCGTACCCGTTATGTCTCCTCATTTTTCACGATTCCTGGGAAATTGGTGGCCGTTGCCGATTACATGATATTCCTTGCTACGCGCAATTTAACTATGCGATCCCTTAATTAACTGTTGGAAGCGCACATGTCGAGATTTGAAAAGAATCCTCCACTCAGGAGGAATTCTATCGGCAAGTAGTTTTTATTGGATGGTACGTATTCATCAATTAAAGACTTTATAATAGAACAATTCTTGTCAATTACAGCTTATTTATTATTACCAAATGAAAAACACGCGTAACGAATAGCCATAGCGAACTAAAAAACACTTGCCACACGTCGTCATGTCGTTACCGTCCGATGGACACTAAGTCAAGGGACCAATTATAGCTTATTATATTCATAAAATAATTATATTATCTTTTCAAATGTGCAACGTAGAGAAATGCAAGTCAATTTGTTTTTTATATTACTTTATCTATGTACAACATTTAATTTATCCAATAAAACTTGCATAACATAATTTCTACGTTGACCAACAATTTACTTCCTGCAAATATAAAACATGCAGCGCAAACAACTCTAATTATAACCATACACTACCAGAAAATTTATTTTCCAGCAAACCAAAATATTTCATCTCCAGAAACTGAACTACTTCACTAATCGTCCCAGTATTTCTCCATTCAAGAACAAAACTCTATTTCAAAGTTCCAATTCTTATTTTTCCTATCCTCCTACCTTAAACAACCGATCGTTTTTCCAATACATAATGACCGATCTCCATGCAGAGCGCGGAACTAGTAACGAGGTAACGTGGTCCCTTTTTCCACGGCAAAACGGCTTGTCCGCCCCGTTTTTCATCTCTTCCAAGCGGATCCTGCGCCATTGTTGGCGGAACAAACGATCGTCTTCCTTCGTGCGGCACTTTACCGTTTCGCGAGTAGACTCCTTTTTATTTATCTCGGAACAAACGGCCGGCAGACAGCTGACGTAGGCGGACAAAGACGGCGGACAACTTTACTCGTTCCGCATAAAAAGGATACACGGATCGGCGAGGAGTACCTCGCCTTTGCCCTTCGCCCTTCCAACCACCCGCTGGGCCAGTGGACAACGTAGGTAGATAAGAAAGAAGAATCGCATAAAGAATTTGTGTACAGCCGCCGCTGGCGGACGATCGTCTAACGGGTTTTAGTTCGCGTGGCTGAGGTTTTGATACGACTTGGTTCGATTAAGCTTTCTTGATCAGCTTGGAAGTGTGTCAAATGTGCTAATGGGATTTTGATTGCTTTTTTTTCGTGTTTACACGTTTAGTGTTGGATGAAATTTGTGAAATCTGTTAGTGACACTGGCAAATTTTACGTTTCTTACGTAAAACCTATGCTGGGAGGATATGGAATGTAATTTCACCCTTTGGATTTAAAGGTCAAGGTCATTTAAAGGCTTTCGAAGTATTGGAAGTATTTCTTTTAAATTTCTCTTTTTTACTTTTAATATTTTCGAAAAGAATTGAACATTTAGCTGGATTGAATTCTTTCACGATTTTTTTTCCGCAAATAGTGTCGATAGGACAAATTAATTCAATTGACAGCGTTTCAATTCATCGAATAGGAATTCTTCATCATTTGTTTTCGAAAAAAATATGCTGAAATATTTGTCAGAGCAATTTTACAAAATCCCTCGTAATGCTTTTCAAAGAGAATATCAAAACTAGGTAAAAGGACAACATTAGAGTCATCATATGGAAGGGATTAAATCGTTAAGCTCTCTCAGTTCAGTGAAACTGAACTGAAAATCGCTTTTCACCGTAGCCAACTTTCCATTGAGTTGATTTCAACTTGAGATTTAATAACGATTTTGTATATTTAACCAGTTTTACTGCAGAACGCACCGCAAGAAGAGTATCACCATCGATTCCCTTTTATGTCGATGCAAATGAAAAAATGAATATCGAGAATACACTATTCACTCTAACTTTACTTCGTGGTTTCATCGAAACAGAATTGATTGAGAAAAAATTCGTATTTTTCATTCACAATAATAAAATAGTTTAAAAGACAGAAGTAGAATATTCACTTTATGATTCCCTAGCTAATTTGTGAAATATCTATCGTACTTATAGCTTCTCTATCAATTTGAGATATAGTTACAAAAAAATGGGAACCCATCAATTTTGCGGCCACTGCAGATCTAATATTTACAAATTGACTATTAAATGATCAGTTAAATAATTTGAGTACTGTCAGACACGTGAAATATCTACTGTGCAGCTTCTCTATCAATTTGAGAGAAGATTACAAAACAAATGGGAACTCGTCAATTTTGCGGCCACCGCAGATCTAATATTTACAGAATGACTATTAAATGATCAGTTAAATAATTTGAGTACTGTCAGACACGTGAAATATCTACTGTGCAGCTTCTCTATCAATTTGAGAGAAGATTACAAAACAAATGGGAACTCGTCAATTTTGCGGCCACCGCAGATCTAATATTTACAGAATGACTATTAAATGATCAGTTAAATAATTTGAGTACTGTCAGACACGTGAAATATCTACTGTGCAGCTTCTCTATCAATTTGAGAGATGATTACAAAAAAAAATGGGAACTCGTCACTTTTACAGCTACCGCAGATCTAATGTTCACAAATTAGCCATTATATGATCAGTTAAATGATTTAGCCATTATTAAACACAAGAAATATCTATTATATTGCTTCTCTATTAGAAACTCTTATAAAGAAAAGTACTTTCAGCCACCACAGATCTAATGTTAACAGAATACCTATTATCCAAAATGAATATGTAGAAAACCTTGGCAGTGAAAAAAGACTTTATTTTATTGCATGATCACGTCAACGAACGCAACGAGACACACGATGTCTGTATTAATATCCGGCTTAAAGGATAGAGATACTATTACGCTTAAATGCACGTTGTCTGGACGCAGTGCAGTCGACTGCAGCGATAACCACCAATGAATAATTTATATAGGTACCGAGTGCAATAAGAGGCGTTACTCCAAGAACGGATGTCATGGTGGAGAAAAAGGAGTTGCCAGTAAATTAAGCAGAGGATTGGGCCGTTGTCATCAGTGCACCAGGTGGAGGAGCAGATATCGGGATATGAAATTAGCGTGTACTCGCCACCTTTCTCTCTCTCTTTCTCTTTAATGTTTCTTTTTCTTCCTTTTACCTTCTTGTTCGTCCTTCGATGCTCGAGATCGAGCAGGAAATAATTACGTAAGAGAAACACGCGCAGATCGCGCGAGTCATTGTCATGCATGTTAGGAAGGAGGTGGTTCGGATAAACGAGACGGAAGGAATTATTAAAGTTAAATTGCGCGAGCTGTAAATTTCTTCTTATAACGATATGAATAAGCAATACGGAATAGGTAATGCGGAATAAGCAATATAGAATGATAATAAGCTTAATACATTTTCTGTGATGCAAATGGAAGAATTTCTCCTGCAGTGGGATCTGATGAGAACTTGTTACGTTGTACAATCGAATTATACGAAATTATGGAATATTAGGGGTGATCTTAACACTGCGTATGAAGTTAAAGATTATATTATACAAAATATAACATAAATATGTCAATCTCAAATATGTAGATAGGTTTACATTAAATGTCCATCGAACATAGTTAATTGTCATTAAAGTATTACTTCTAAAACTGTGTAACTAAATATTACACCTCTTTTATAAATATTTAATATAAGTAATAATAGACTAAACTTGTAATATAAGTTTTGTACCTCCAATAAATATTTTCTCAAAAGTAGCTTCTTGTTTTACAATATTCCTTGCTCATCAAATTACAATATTTCAAAGTTAACAACGCAGAAAATGTTAATAAGCCCCCTTCGCACTGGACCTACCAATAAAGCACATAATTTTCCATGCTTAATAAAAAATGTGCATGTACAATTAACATCAACCTAACACGATACAAAAAAAAAACTTAAATCTTCTGAAATCACAAACTAAAAATACTCACCGCAACGGATTTCAAAATCCATCGCGTGCGTGAATTTTTCAAGGTTCGCCGGAAGACGAAACCCTTACGTCGAATTCATGATGGATCCGCAACGACAAAAGTAAAAAAAAACTCCAACGAGCACTTCCTTGGAAGGACTCGGTGGTTATACAAAGAGAAATCGATATTCCCCCTGCATATATTCATATTTCATGAAAGCATTCTCTTACAAGGTTCCTAAAACTGGAAACGGTTGTACCAAGACCACCCTATATTTCTCCTACCGATACCGATTTACAAACTGCATATTCAATTTTCAAATAACACCTTTGTCCCGCCGGCAAGGAAGAAGTTTCCCCGATACGGAAACGCAAACGGAAGAAACAGTTGGAATGCAAATACACCCACCGCGCCCTCGGAGTATATTTGCTTTCCAATCTCGATCACGGTCAGACTTCTCCACATAGAGGAGAGAATTCAACCTAGGCACAGTCTGGGTACGCTGCGTTCTCGCCAAATACAGTTCTCCGCTTTCTTTCGCGCACTTTCTCTCTTAAAAAACAAAAAGCCGTCGCGAGCTCACTCGCAGAGGGTTGCGCTTGCATTCTGCAACGGTGCACGAAATATCGATCGAGTTCTTTTAGACCGCAACGTCGACACTCTCTACCTTTCCTTTTTTTTCTTTCTTCTTCCCACCCTCTTCTTTCTCTCTCTTTCTCATTCCTTCTTTCTTTCTAACCCCCCGCACTCTTCTACCGCCCTTCTCGTGCCCTCGTCATTTTCTCCTTTTCTCTATTTCTCCACGCCTCCCCTGTAGTATCCTTTTTCACCCCAGCCTGCAGCACACCTTCCCCATGGTTTTAGCCCTTCATAGTACCTTGTGAACGGTACGCAAGCTTTCCCCCCCTTTGCGCACGTGGTTTTTACATCAAAGGGAGCTATTTGTTAATGAGGCATAATTATCCCGTTCACAATGGCAAACGGCGACACATCGCCGTCGAATCAGTCGCCAAGAGGGAGGAAGAAGAACCAGTGGTTAGGGGTAGAGACACCCTTGCTGTGAGGGAAGGTGATGGAAGAAAGAAAGAAAGCAGACGGCTTGTCACCGGTTACACGTGACCGTCTCGTCAGTTTTTCAGGCTAAACGTAATGGCTGAACTTGAATTCAACGGAGTACGGCGGATCGATTCCTGTTTGGGTTAAAGGTAACTTCGCGATGTGACGGATTCCAATGGGGTTGCGAGAATGCTGCTGCAACGTTGGGCTGTTTAACCCGTTGCCGCACACTTTTAATTTGACGAAAGTGCTCAGAAACACACACGAAAATATTTCGAACTTTTGAAGCATGAGAAAACGCACAAAAAGAACAATTGATATGTTATCTGGAATGTTACATGTTTTTTTCGGTGTATTACTGAGTAATTAACAAATAAATACATTGGTACAAAAATGTGCAGGACGGCTATAGCCGTCATTTGCGGCAACGTGTTAATATATTTCTTTGGGCTGGTTCAATGATGTGGTAAGGTGGAAAGGAAATTTTTTAGTTTTGCAAGACATATCCAATTGAAAATATCAGGGAGACGGGAGATGATGAAATTATTTTTATAATATTAATATTATGGTAAGTTAAATCAGTTTTTATTTTACTAATTTAATGCTGAGTTTTTGCGGAGAGAGTATCAAATTAAATTGTATGGCAAGAGGTTAAAATTGTCTTCAGAGGAACATACGATGAAGAGGACACTAAGCAAGGACACGCACATTTTATTTTTAATACATTAAAATAATTTTTTAAAGATTAATGCAGTAAATTTGGAAATAATTAATAATGATATTGAAAGAAAAACAGTAAGGTGTAAAAATGATTGAATGATAAAATAACTTATAAGCATGGATAAATGAAAAATTCATTTTGACTATTTTAGTAGATCTAGTGTTAAGTGTACAACACTATCTCCGTTGCAACTATATTTGAATTTAAATGCAGACGGAGACTCGTCTAATTACGTAGACGCAATCCATCGAGACGTCATGTAATCAGGAGACACTTAAATTAACCAATCGAGGGCGTCACGGCGCGTCATATAATAACGAGGGTGTCAGGTTGGTTTAGGGCCCGGGCGATCATCAAGCGATAATAGTATTAATACATCATCGCCGTGGTATGCCTCGTCGCTCTCTGATTGCAAGCTTGCCTGCAATATGCGTTTTATCACCCGAAACGAGACTAATAAATAAACCTCGACCGGAAGGATCAGCGCAATTAAAAAGAATGTGATAATAAAAACATTTACGAGCGGACAGCGATCGCGGCTATTTTAATCGGTAAGGGGAGATGGAAATAAAATTGGAATTATTCTCATAGTTTGACCATCAATTTCTGCCGAATGATTTAAACGATCTGAATAATAAATGTAATGAAAATTCAATAAACTTTTTAGGAAGATTGTTAATGAATATAATGTAACAAAATGAAATTTGTATCTCTAGGTATTTTATAGGACTTTTTTGACTCTTTCGATTTTAATAGCATTTTTAAGTGAATTTGACTAGGATTATCAATGAGAAGTACGAAATTCGCGGAATATTTGAAATTAATTTCAAAATGTTGGTTTAATTCACTACAAAATTGAGAAAATAATTCAGTCCGAAGAGGTTTAACATTTTAAAACACGTCAAAACCGAAATCCTAAATATCGTGATTTGAAAAGAAACTGGCTAATTCCGCATTCAAAATAAATGGCTCAAGTAGTAATTATATGGGAAAACCAATTACCAAAACGATTAAATTCAATGTCAGGTATGCATTCACTGTCGCATATTATCTGAGGTTATTGTAACTACAAGGTAGAATGCGTAACTAACAGGGGAGATAGCAAAGGTGATCATGTTACGTGTGGTTTGCCCGGTGGATAAATTAGCAGTAACGGTGCACCCATGATTTTATGAAATTTTAGAAAGTAAAGAAGAGGACTAAGAGTATGACACTTTTCTTTTCAAGGTGTATAAGAGTATTAATTCGCTACAAGATGTAAAAACTGAGAAAGAGTTGCATAGAGTAAAGTCTACTGATTACTTTTTTTTCCATTATCTTCGATTTAGACCATTACGATAACCTTTGAACTAAGATTTCTTTTCTGACTGGACCTGTAAATTCAAAATTAATTCCTGAAATACTAATACTAATAATTTGAAAATAAATAATAATTCTCTTCTTGTTAATCATTGACCTTTCAAACTGCACCAATTTCAAATAATTACAACATTACATGACCTCTTTTTCTTTTTGTTTAATTAACCTCTTGACATGAAATGAGGTCTAGAAGTTATGCGTTTCATACGCCACTTTAGACGTTGGCGTCTCCAAGAGGCCACGAATTACACGCTAATTATTGCATTCGCTTCCAGTGACCCTAAAAGTCAGCATAAAATTCACAAAATAGATTTCTCCGATGTCAAATACTACAAACGATAACATACACATCTACTACTAAAAGTTCAATACGTTCTACAAGTTCGCCAAATTGGACGTTGAAAAGTGAGAATACAGGATTTTCGCAACACCCCATAGATCGCGAGAAAAAGACACAGCGCGGTTATCGCGGTGCAGGAAGGGTATCACGACTCGCGTTCGATATTGAAGAAGCAAAATAGAGCAAGAAAACCTGTCGCCAGGTTCGAAGCCAGGGTATGCTATCTCGTGGCAAGAATCAAGATTCCGCGGCTAGGTTTCCCGTGCTCTTTTTTTCCTCGTCTTCGTTTGCCCGCCATGCGGTCACCCTTTCCAGCTCGCCTTTTATTTTCGTCGCTCCCGCGGCGGCGCGTTTGTGCGTCCCAAGAATTATCTGCGTTACAGATCGACAATGATCGCAGTCCACGCCCACGCAACTGCTGCCTTTCTCGTCTCTTGCAAGCTCCAACTACGCGATACGGCTCCGGGAAAATCGATGACCATAATTTGCAACAGTTGCCTCGATCCACACTCCGACCGATCGTTATTTGTCGACTTTGTTCAGCATCATTTTTTCTAATGCGGCTTTAACTTTGCATCCGGGTGATCACAGACGGAGAATTGTGTTTTAGATTAGATTTTAACCGGCCAGATATTTTATATCGTTTTAGTTATGTTTTTGAAAGAGTAACAATAGATCTGGCGACGATTGATCGATACAATTTTCCAGTTATGAAAATAATCCTGGTCGGACGTATAATCAATAGCGAATGACCTAACAATTTCACCTTGACACTCGAGGAAATTAATTTGCAACATGTGAAACTGTCATTTGAGACGAGCGAAAGAGGACACTACGGGAGAGATTAGTTAATTATCGAAGATGAGTTAATTTTATTACCTTGAAGACTACGCGTACAGTGCTACTCTTGAATAATTCTCGAACTTTATCACATAAACCTTGTTAATTTAAACTACACGCTAAAATATAAATCATTTGACTAACAGTCTTGAAAATGTGTTGAAAATTCTAGTAGAACAAACTAGTTTACAAATAGAGAAGGAGATTTTTGGGACGTTTCGTTGAATTTGTTTCACGTCCATTTCAGTGTCAAAGGTATTCAAATTCTAGCAAGAATATGCATTTCAAGAACGTCTGTCCTGTGTCGGTTCGTTACATTGTAAGTGTTCGTATGGATGTTTGAAATTTTCATTTCACAAAACTTCACAGAGAGTAAAACGACACAGTACATCCTGATATTCGTTGACGTACAAAAATCTCTGAGAATAGACCGTGTAAGATATTTTTAAATCACGATGAACGACCTCGATATCATCTGCAACGATTGTACGAAGAAATTGGATACAATTTATCGATAAACGATCCAAACGGTGTACGAATTGAGAGCAAAAAGTTCACTTAGTATTGCAGAAATGAGATCAACATGGGATCTGACAATTAGACATCGGACTTTGGTATTCTATCGGGTTGTAGAATCAGTAGAAGAGGTCTGGTCATTGTCAGACATACGCGGAACGTGTTCCTTTGAAAAATAAGATATTCTTTATTGGATCCTGGTGAATGTAGATGTAATGAGGATGGTAGAAATATATCAGACAGATTCAACTTCCTGCAATTTTCTTCTTACTCGGTGCTTAAAAAAGAAATATCGTTTAAGATGTGAAATTTATCTAAGGGATTTTTGAATGTCGTTCGAGATATTTATTTGCAATCTTTCAGATTTGTTGAGAACAAGGTAGGAAGTAGTATAAATAACGTTTTAATCATTAAATACGCCATTATTGATAATAATGGCTATCAGTTCAACTATATGTTTTATCTACAATAATAAATTCGTTTGTATTCGAATACGTAATATAAATACGTTCATAGTTTTTGAATGCTGTGCTCTAAAGACTTATAAAAAAACTCACGTAATTCACATAATAATTTTATATTTGTCGTAATAAAGAAATACCGAAATACAGGCAGGTAGCGTTAGTTATTGGATTTCAATTAATTATAAAGTCGGAAGCAGCAAAAAGTTGCAAATAAACAGGACATGAGATACACCGATTTCAGTATAAATTATACAAAAAAAAAAACGTGAACGAAAGAGAACTCATCGAATCGCCGTAGAAAATGTCGCAGAATAAAAAATATGTCTCTCAATCTGAAAATCCAGTCACGTAAGGTTTCACAAAGTTCCAAGCACAAACGGATCTCCCAGTAACACGAATAGTAATGAAATACAAACTGTAAGGTACTTTGAGAACTTCGAGCTCGTTGGATTGATAGTTTTTCAAGCCAGAAATAAAGTACACTCGACACAAGTTTGACAGATGTAACGACTTTTGTTATTACCAGAATTGGAAGCCGTACGAATAATTGGCTCTTCAGTTAAGAAATAAACTTGTCTATCACGTACATGCAATAAGTAGGTTACTCACTGTGCGAAACGAATCAACCGAAACTCCAAATAAACTGCGTTTCCTTCGCTTTCGATCATTCTTAGAAACTGATTATCGATTCGCAACTTAGTCGAAAAGTTTTCAGTATACTGTCGACAACTACGGAAGCTAAACCAGATTTCAAGCACATTTGGAGTTATCGATTCCCCCTTTTCGAGAGTTTTACGGTGTTCTTAACAGGGGCTACAGACTGCTCTTTATAAAAACAATGAAGAACTTTCGACCAGCGAAACTACATCTTTTAACAATTTCTCTTACTGAAAAGACACTCTTCCATTCTGTAATAAGTACTTGGAGAAACTTTGAATATACAGTGTACCGAGTAACGCTTTCAGCTGTGCAAATAAATCTTCAAGTAAGCACCGAGAAATACAAACAAACACATTTATACTATTACAGAGCAAAAATAAGAAAATTCTTGACAATGATTAACTTTTGAACAGCTTGTATAACAAGGCGGCATAAATAAATACATTTATACTATTACGGAGTAAAAATAAGAAAATTCTTGACAATAGTTGGCTTTTGGACAGCTTGTATAACAAGGCGGCATAAATAAATACATTTATACTATTAAAGAATAAAAATAAGAAAATTCTTCACAATAATTAACTTTTGGACAGCTTGTATAAGAAGGCGGTACGAAGATAGGTGGGCCAACTTTGATGCCTTATTCTACTAGCATTCAGAATGATGAAAAAGATCAGATAAACGTTGGTCGACGAACTCTTTCTTATCGGAAACTTTTACCTCTAATAAAATATTAATATTTATTGATATTGAAACATTTTCGAAATGCTTAGCACTTATTTAAAGCTGTTTCTAAAAATGGGTTCCGTCAAAATAAGTACTTTGCATGTAACTCTTATGCATTGGCGAAGGCATTTAAAAGTTTCTGGTATATTATGAATTTTTAAAGGAAATTATTGTTAGCGGGACATCGTTCGCAAAAAGACATAGCGAGCTTCTCCGCTATTTCCTTTAGTTTGTCTTGTCGAGAAGTGAATGTCTGTTTACTCAACATTAGAATAAATCACTCAGATAGCATTGACTTAACCATGAAACATTTAGATACAGACTGATTTATTGTGTAACGTATTATCTTTAATGTCAGAGCAACTTCCCCTTATACATTATTCATCCGCATTAAAGAAGAATAATGCCAATATTAGAATAACGTCATTGTTTGAATCTCTACGGGTGACAAGTAGAACAGTAAATTTTTTATATTCAGAAGAGGTATTTATATCTTTGATATAACAGAAATAGTCTTCGAAATTATATGTTCGAATAACATAATAGGATGTAGAAAATCGATTAATTCAGTATATTTAAACATACTAGATAAATACTTTAGAACTCACATTCTACAAGCTAGATATAACAAATTAAACAGGATACAATCATAAAAATTTCAGCAAGATTTTTAAAAAGTTTAGTACAAGTTATTTTAACACCCTTGGATGATGTAGTGGTAGCATTATTTTATATAAGGCTTGTATATTATTGAAGATTAGAAGATTTTGATATTTTAGTCTATTAGTATTAAATTATTGAAAAGAAAAAACGGAAATAGTCTTTCATCCTTTCACTCCAACGGGTTTGAGCGAAATGCGCTTGTATGAATGGAATGGGACGTTGACTCTGTGCACAT
This sequence comes from Cerceris rybyensis, assembly GCA_910591515.1. Lineage (NCBI taxonomy): Eukaryota > Metazoa > Arthropoda > Insecta > Hymenoptera > Crabronidae > Cerceris > Cerceris rybyensis. The sequence continues at coordinate 15,555,119 of OU342799.1, forward strand.
AGAGATGCATTTAGAGATAGAAAGGAAGCAAATAACTTCATAACGATCTGTTTGTCGGTAGACCATTGTTCTACGATAATCAAATGTGAATGGCATTTCAGCATTGCTTAATCCGCGATCGGTAGCGATATCTCGTGTACAAAGTGCGAAGGTAAATGTAACTTAATACGTTCCATGCCGGACCAATTTTTGAAAACTTGTCCATCAGGCTGAGTGGAACGTATATATACGACTTACACTTTTAAGTGTAAGTACTTAAGTGTAACGACTTAATAAAGTCGTTTTTATGTACGCCTTACTTTTCTAAATTTTTCAATGGCACAATGCCATAATTAACAAGATGGATATAAAGTTTAATATGTATTAGGCAACAGAGCAATAAATTAAAATTTTAAGGAATTATTTTAACAAACACATGGTGGAATGTTTACTCTACTAGAACGTGGACTAACATTTTTTCTTTTACTGTCCTACACCTCAAGAAATTAAATATTTACTGAATTACACAGAAACGCTAACATTTTTCCTTTAACTACCCTACATTTCAAGAAATTAAATATTTACTAAATTACACCGACACGCTAACATTTTTCCTTCTACTATTCTACACCTCATAAAGTTTGACCATTATTGACTTAAGATATTCAGCTTACATCTACGTCCACAATATTTAAAAAAAAAGATATGCAAAATGCCAATTAATGTTCATTCATCTCCTACACAAACTTTTCTATGAAATAGAAGTTACGATTAACAATTTTCAATTACTCCAAAATTAAATTCCCTTAAACAAGCATTCTGTTCCTAATTAGTGATAAATAATCGTTTAACTACGTTCCATTGATAGAAACTTTCGACAAGAAGAAAAATCACCATTTTCGACCTCACAACGGGGAACCATTCGTTGGAGAAACTTGGACCGCAAGTATAACTGATCCAAAGACTGTTCGATTACGACGTACCGAGCCGTAACCCGTGCGGGCGAAGTTTGGCTTCGACGATCACTGATTGCGTAGGCGGTCGTTGATTACTCTCGTCGCGCTCTCCTCGCGCAATCGATTGCGAAACTTTAATTAAGGCCTGCACCGTGACCGACACGACGAGGTCTCTCTCGATAACGCGACCGTTCCTTATGCCGATTGATATGGCCCACTGATTTTATGTTGAAATGGGCTGCTTTGAAAGTGACGACTACTACTTCAATTGTCTTACTGATAATTATCATCTTGCGATAAATATGTAATTAAAAAATTACATTATCTAATGGCAGGCCCAGATTACAATTTTGTAACTTCTTAGAAATTTCTAATTTTTGATTTGTTTAGGGAATTACGATAGTAGACGCAAATAATATTACGGTAGAAGTTATTTATTGTTCGTTTTGAGATAGATTATGTTTGAATTTTGTTTATCACGACAAAATTATATTTTCAGTATTTTGATCTCGGGCGTAGAAGTCAAAATTATATCTCGACTTAAGCTACGTAATTTACAGCTTATAATTGTGAATAAAAGATTAAGAAGTGGAGTTTAGAGGGGGTGTTATGTATTATATATGTTATTTGATAAATCCAAAATGTATTCATGCTGAAATTGTATAATCGAAAATATTTGAAAGATATCTGAAAAGAAGCACTTCTTTCCTGACTTTTAACTGAGGAAGAGAAGATATGTGAAGTTGAAGGAGAAACCGACTTGTCTGTGAACTCAAGGACGAGAAGAGGGATCCTCAAAGATCGCTCTTGAAACAGTTTCAGTTCGAGGATAAAAGGTGATTGCATTTGGAAATATTTGAATTCTATTTTATCGCAGCGAATACACATCGTAAAGGGGAAACATTTTTCTATTATATTTCATTGGAACACTTGAGGCAATAATAGTGTATTCGTTTATTTATATCGACGTATTTTAAATAATACGCAATTGATGGAACTTTTTTAGTTTGAGCAATTCATTTTAAAATGCATAGGAAACTTCCTTTTGTAAAATGATTTAAACGAATTTTAAAAAAGACTTATATTTAAAAAAAACTTCAGCCATATGTAATTTAAAAATTTTGATACCAAATAATGCATAGTAATAATTATTCCATAATATTTACTGGCATTTTATCATTCACAGTAAAATGCGTAAGCCTATGAAATTGCTTTTGTTAATGCAATCATATATAAAATGAGTGGAAAAGGACATCTCATTCTAGTCTAAAAATAACTTCCCTTCACTGAACCGATATTCCATTATCATAATCCTTCAGTTGTCAATGTCGAATCATTTATAACAAATGACAATTCAATTTTCGTTCACACGATTAATACACTTTTAATACGCTTGCTTCAGTCATAACAATATGCTACATTCGTGATCATTAATTTCTGCGGATTGGAACGCTCCGGTGAATTCCTATCAATTAATGATGAAACATGAAGCAGATAAAAAAAGACAGGAAGGATATAATAATACACAAAGAATTACGTCCATATCACCGCAATACTGTACACCCGGTCTTTGATTTATGCTATAATTATTTAACAGATTCTCCTACTTGCTCGAAAGGAATTCCAGACTTGTCCTGAATTTTTTAAAAATACTCCAGAAACTTCTAAGGCTGTTTCTTTTTCAATTTTCTACATCTTTCGTATATATTGCTAGCAATTAAATCGATTAAATTCCTTGCCACTTCATTTCTCTTTTTTCATTGTACTGAAAATTCTAAGATTATTGGTAAGATTTTTTTCAAAAAACTATTTAACTGTGACGTTAAAACTGGAACCTCCAAGTGAGTCAAAGTGTCTAAACGGTATTTTTTTTTAAAATTTGCCAAAATAGAGGAGACATACCCTAAATATTCCACGTCTGTCTTATAAAACACCAATGAAAAAATTAATTCCCTTTTCCACCCTCTGATTCCTATTTTACAAAGTATCTCTTTAATATAATTAAAAATAATACATTTAATGACTGTAATTCTAGCATCGTTAGAAATACTATGCAAGAATTTCCATTCAAATCATTAATTCTATTTTACTCTGTATAATGTAAAAAAAAACCAATTGATAAATTTTTATTTCATCAAAATATAACATGCAGTCACAGAGAAAATCATGAGGCAAGGATTTAACCGTGTAGAAAGAAATCGCATGGAAGGAACAATCGTTGCAAATTGAGCGACAGATATATATTATACACTACGAATGCCCGAACGAGAGTATAAAATGAAAGTCGCGTTTGAAATTGCTAAAATTGGATTTCGCTACGAATTCTATTTGCACATTCCACAGTAGAATGCGCCCGAGTTGTTCAGACAAGAAGATAGCTAAACCGAGGATGGTAAGTTACACTGAGAAGTTACGAAGTAAAACTTCCATCGGCTTCTTAGATTCGCTTCTTTACTATTAACTACTTCTACAAGTGTAAACTTTAGTGTGTGATTAGTAATAATGAAGACAAATTCACTGAAGCCACGGAGATTATACAAAGTTTTATGTCAACGTTCGAACAGTTTCGTACGTCGAATTGTTTTCCTTCTTGCGCCAATCTTCTTTAACTCTTTAATTATTAATAAAATTACCTCTGTAATTTGTGACACAATGAAAAAGATTAAATTCCAATAAGTTAATGCTTTTAAAACTATTTTTAATTTGCAAACAAGAACTGTCAATATCAGCTTTCTGCATAAGTAGAAGACGATGTCATAGCTACTCTATAATCGCCGTTGGTAAGATTACGATTTAGAATTATGGATATGAAATTTAATAGCCGAACACCTGCAAGCCGATTAATCTTGGAAAAAAACGAAATGTTTTCGCCGATGTAAACAGAAATAAAACGAAAGTCTCGCTGAACGGCGCATACTGAAAGTTCGTGACTTGTGGTATCGGTGAACTGGTATCGTTTCCTCGCGATCGGCGTTTCTACTGATTAAATACTGACAAATCAACATCAGTATACGGTATATGGGAAAAAATGCATTCGTTAACATGTAAAATACCGTGGAGGTCACTGGTGACCGGTACTACTAAACTCCATTTTTCTTCCAAGTTTTCAACACCGATATTTATGAATTTCCCAATGTATTCGACATATATATTTTAGTGCAACATAACAGTGATACTGTTAAAAATGTAATTATTTTCGATATTGGAAATTTTTCTTTACGATTACGTGATCCAAACTAGAAGTAAGTACTTTAAAATAAGAGGAGACACGAACTGAAAAAGATGATCAATTCAGTCATAAAATGGACATGAGATATTTGCCTTATTGTCACTCCATAAATTTGGAGAATTTTTATAAAAAATTGGGGACCAGTGATTTTTATTATCTTGGTAGCTCTCGTGTTAAAATGGAAAAAACTTCCCTATAGAAATGAGAAGACAACAGAAGTATATCTGGTGTTTAATACGTTAATAAGTTTCTTATTAGTGTTAGATAACCATAGAGTGTTAATTTTATTTAATTATATTTGGACCAATTAATGAACAGTGCAAGTCGAAAGTTAGGCGTAAAAAATATATGAACTTTAAAATACAAATAATTAAAATTATACGCGGGGAACGTTGAGTGGCAGAAAAACACGACTCTATATATCTGTGATTGAGATAGTCCTTTTAGTTTAATGAATGCAAAAACAGGATCTGTGCAATGGATTCGTACTATTTTTAGCATCACACACTAATTGGTTGCGATGAACGAAAAAAATATTCAAGATGTGATCAAGTTAATGAAGCACATCCCAAGCGGTGCATCTGCGTTCTATCAAGAAATTTGTTCCTGAGAGACTACTCCTCACCGACAGGATAAGTGATAATTTTTTAACTATCATACAGGATTTACTTTAATGATTGGTTTTAATTAACCAAGTTTTATTTTCATTACGTCTAGGACATGGTAATAAATGGCATTTCTTCATTGTTGTATTCTTCCTTTTAATATTTTAATTAAAAAGGGTGTTTGATTCGAAAACAGTAGATATAATGCTTTCGTTTTAAATGATTTATGAATGTAATTTAAGTATAAATAGCCAGAGACGATATTTCAAATACAAGCCAACTACTGATGAATATACGAATCGCATTATCGAAAAGTTAGATAATTGTTACAGATTTATGTTTTGTTTAAAAAATTTTTAACACTTTAAAATTCTGCGCGAATAATTCTATGAATGTAAATCCGACAGTACTTGAGATTACGTTGCGGGTTGTTCGTTTCATGCAGGAAAATAATCACGAAGTAGACATGTATCAACTTGTTTTCTGTAATGGAGTGGTGTATCATCATGTTAATGCTAAATTCGTACATAACGTTAAGTGCATTGTTCTGAAATAATTATCTCTGGCAAAATTTATGAAAGTGGGTAAAATATAAAACTTTTTGTACTGTGAAACTAATACAACTCTGATATATTTTAATGACATCATTTTGAATAAAATTTATATGTTGTTATAATCACTTTTACTCAAACAAACCGTTTCTATCAACTCCAAGCTTCATACGTAATGAGAATAAATTAACTGGAACCATTTACATTGTACATATGTACATCAAAGTATTAATATTACTATATATAGTAATATAATATCAAAGAAATAATTTTATCGTGTCACGTCTCACTAAAATTTTCAATTTCAGAGATTTTTAGCAAAATTTGAAAATTTTCTATAAATTTACCGCGTGTCATTTCAAGAGTCTCACTTCTTATTCTACGGTAAAGGGTTGAAATGAGCATAAATCATGTAACTTTATATTCCTACATGGATCTTGCGCATCATAAAATGCACTTGCAGACGCTTCGTTGAAGGAACGTACGCAAATTAAAGAGTAGATTGCACAAACCATCGAAAACTATCGATTGAAACGGATTCCAATAATCGAGATACAGGATTAATAAAGCTCTTATACGATATTTATGGTAGTTTCAACGTAGATGCATATCTGTATATGTATAGAAAAGTATTATACGAGCGATATTATTAAAAGATACGAGGAATGAAAAAATTTCATAATTATTCTTGACAGTTACGGTATGCCATAATGAATAAATTCTAAGATATCTGGAACTTCAACGAGTTGCCCATAAATCCCGAAAGAATGTTCGATCGCACCTTTAAGACATAAATTAAGTATTGATTCGTGGAGATAATTTCATGATAATTGGAGACCAAAGGGAATAAAAACTCATTGAAATCTTAATGCAGGGATAATATCAACAAATAAAATCCACAGAAGGATGCACGGAATGATATAAATTCGCTCGCGTGAATCGTGGCAGCCCTTAGATAGAACGATACGCTGTGTTAACTTAATGACCACGACGTCTACCAAGATGAATGGCTTTCCTGGTAGCTGAAGATTCCTCAATGCAGTTACATACCTGACTCTCGATTAACCAACCCGTAAATGGCGACTAATTCCATCACCAATCAGAGTATTCACGGATTTTTATGATGTTAAGCTTAGCATAATCTAGTATTTATTCATGTAAGTTTCGATTAATAGCGGGAAATTTACGACAGGTTTGCGTGTTATTGATGCATTTGAAATGATCTATAAGTATTCGCTTGAAATATTTTGCATCTTGTTATTAACCACTTGACAGTCGTGTATGTTTTTAATAAATGTATTACTCATATTTAATATTATATGTATCTATGTCAAACATTGCATTGATATGAATTTTGTAAAAATGGAAATACAGAGTAAATCTTCCAAGTAAATATAATGAATTTGTGGTAATGATAAATAAACGACTTTAACACGTTGGATGCCACTAGTATTCCACACCTTTTATTTCTCACGAGCATAAGATTTTTCTATTAATATCATATACTCGTAGAATAGAGATGTTAAAGGTAAAAAATATTATATAGTCAGCACAATTATAATTTTCTAATAGTAACATTAATTATTGAATATATCAAGAAGCTCGTGAATATTGCAATTTAAAAATCATAAGAAATTCCATCGAATTGACGAGTATACTCGTCAAACACAGCTGACTGGTTAACAAACAGAAAAATAAGTAAACAAAAAAATTTGAAAGAGATTCAAATAAATAATACATTGTGTCCAATATTAATTACGACTGTCAAATGATTAATCCATTCTTTACATACCCAAATGGAAACACTGTCGCATATTTGCGACAACTTTGATACACTTTACCCGCGAGTAACTTATTCCGCTTGTACGTTACCGATTCATGGAAACAAGACGTATATCCAGAATTGAGTATCAATCACAGTATCACAAACGTCGCACAAAACCCGCACACTTTTAAATAAACGTAATATCAATCTAAGGATTTAACTTCAATCAAAACGACACGAAGAAAAATATCTTTCTTCAAATCGTCAAACGCGCACGCGCACCGCGGAGTATTCGAAAACTGGCGCCACGCACCGGCGCGAATCTTGAGTCATTGAAGTCATCGATCAACAGAACAATCATACTTTTGTTCTCCACTCGATAAGTTTATCTTCATTTTCGCGCGAAAATTGTTCAAACTTATTTTCACGCATATACAAAGTTCTTAAAAACGTCGTTTTTGTGTTGTACTTGGATGGCGTTCGTCTCGCCCGCATAATTTTGACTTCTTCGTTTTAATAATTCGACCAACGTTGAATCCTCGTTCATTAGCTCTTTCGCATTTGCGTTTTATGTACGCTCTTCCACGACACACGAATATTTCTGCCAGCACTTCAGTCAAGAGGAACTCGTCTACCTAGTTTCCCTCTTCTACTCGGATCTTCCGACACTCGACTTTGTTGGGTACGTGCACCGCCGTGAATTTTCATTTTTAGAGTTAGAAATTAAGAAAACTCGAATCTCGTGTCTCATGGGTCCATTGACATTCAATTCAAACCGATTATTTTCAATCCACACTGAAATTTACCTAACTACTTCAACGTCCTTTAAATTTCCAATTCCAAGCGTCCACTTAAACTCATTATTTACCCCTTTCATCGATTCATTCTTGCCATTACACTCGGTGAATTGCAGAGCCCTCGAAAATTATCATACAATACCCCCACAACGATGGAACATCTCCAATTGTCTCCTCTCCGTGAACAATCCTTGAAAAACAAACCACCGTCGATCCCATCGAAACTTAAGTTCTCCGCACAGTCACGTGTTTCCGCGACACTAGATTTCCCGCACTTTCGATCAACAATTCCATCATCCGATCATCATTATCACCAATCTTCCAATAAATCTCCATACTCACTGCCCAATTAAATTCTCATTCAAATGAATTCATTCCTTCTTCATAAACAAAATCCAAACTAAACTCCATAAAAACATTCTTATCTAACAAAATAACACTTATTTCGCGCCAATAATTCATAGATCTTTCAAATAAATCCCAGTTACTCTATCCCATGAATTTCCACATCCAAGGGTTAACTAAACCAGCGAACAAGCCGGATCGTTCGAACCTGGAGGCGGTATCGAGCAACGTAGATGCCAGGAGTCGATCTATCGCAGGAGAACGCAAGGCATGAGTGCGGAACGTTGTGGTGTGTACGCGGCACTGTCGTCTGTACTCTCAACTCCGTAGGTACTCCGTATCCACACTCCACAGCCAGCACACCGTGGCGGTTGTATTCCACGTGCCTTTGTGGATGTGAATGCCAGATACGTGCACGTACACCTATACAATGCGTGTGTACACGTTGCAAGTCCGTGCAGTCATGAAAACACGTAGGCGCTACTGGGGTATTTCTATGTATGCGTATTTGAGAGCGAGAGAGTTGGAGAACTAACGGAACAACAGAGAGACGGTGTCTGATACGAAGGACGAGGAAGCAAGGTAACGAGAACGGAGACAGGAAGATCCGGAGGGACTGGATATACGAAAGACAGAAATGAACGAGAGAGAAAGAGACAAAAGAGGTACGAGAATATAACAGAGAAGGCGATTATGAACGATGAGGATGTCTGAGAAAGATGGCCTGAAACTCGTGAGAAAGAGAGAAAATATAGAAGGGGTTCGTGCAAAGATAAAAGTGAGAGACAACGTGGACCGAAGGGAGAAAGAAAGAACGTGAGGAGGATTATATAGACTGCGGTGTGGTGAATAGAAGGGATGCTGGAACAGTGGCGAGAGAGACGGAAACTGAGCGAAAGAACGATGGAATAAAAGCAATTCCGGATTCTATGCGGTAGATTTTCTGAGAATCTGTGGAATTCGGTGTACTTGCTTTCTAATGTGAACCAGCAATAAAAATTGCATCATTTGTCGAGGAATTCTGTGGGAGTTGGATCGTAGAGTTTTTCCCCTTGTTCTAGCTTCAACCTGGTCGATATCGATGAGCAGATATATTTCAACCCTCTACTTTGAGACGAAGAACAGATTCTTTTTGTGTCTACTACAGATGAGAATTGTGAGACAAATAGGACGACTATGGATTGGTATTTCTCCTGGATTGATAATCTCCTCTGATTGACACGGATGTGTGATAGTAAACAATTGTTGCAAAAATTCTACCTTAATCGTGCTGCTAAAGTGCTATTGTGTTGTCAGTCGTAGTCGAGGTATGTCGAGATAAGTCGGACGTATGCTTCTACGAAGAAGCATGCGACAACGTGAACCAGGAGGAAGAAAATACACGGGAGGATCCGCTGTAAAACAAGAGAGGGGCACAAGAATGATGATGGTATGGAGAATACAGAATGAGCAAGAACGAAGATACAGGAACCGAGAGAAAAATTTGGAGGAGAAGCAATGGTGCGATGTACGTACACGATGTGTCGTTAGTTTGTAAGTTTGGAACCATTTTGTAAATTCAAAATGATTCGTTTCATTCGTTTCTTTAACACTAGAAGTACCAAACCAGACAAAATGACTGGTACACAAATTGTTAAAAAAATTCTCCAAGTTTACATAAGAGTCATAGGATAAATATTCTACGTCTATATCAATAAACATAAATCACCTAATCGATCAAATTTTCTGCCGCTTGATTCCCCCTTTTTCAAAGTACATATTTAATTTATTAAAATATGTTAGATTTGTGGCCGGTAGTTCTAGTGTTAAATAAATCTTGATAAATGAAGTATTAATATGTTGTTTAGTGGTGGGAGCTAATGCGAGGCAGAAACTTTAAAGACACAAACAAATATATAATCACCAGGGCTTTACTATTTCAATTTGCAAGGTATTAAAAAATTCGTAAATATTATAGTTTTAACGTCACATGAAATTACATTGAATTCGCCCCCGTTGCATTGAACGTATTAATCTGATAATGCAAGTCCTGATAAATTTTCAATTGACTTGAAATCCCATTCATTTCATTTCTAAATTAATGCAATCATAATAAAATAAATAGAAAAAGGAATTTTCTATGTTGAGTAACATCGAATATCCTTTCGTAACGAAAGATGAAGAAGTGAGATTCAACGTAAGAACTGATAATGATACACTTGGAGATTTCACGCGATATGTGACAACGTATGGATAAATGGGGCACGAACAGGAGCGATAGGGTTTGCGTGTAGAGTCTCTACATATCAAAGATAGAAGAAAAATCTCCACGTTTCTTCCTTCGCTTGCCCTCTCCCTATTTCAACCTTCACCTCGGCTCTGGTACTTATGACTGAGTTAGCTAATCTTTCCCTATCTCTAGGAGACGGGAAAACTTTCTTCGAAACACGAAATGAAAATTTTGCACGACCTGTGTTTAATCAAGACACATTTCCTTGCCCTAAGTTTGTAATAAACTTAGAAATATCATAAACTATCTTTCACGCTAAGTTCACGCATTAATAACCCGTAAAAACTGGGTTTACACTGAACCTCAACGAGGAGAAATCTTATTTTATATCACGTATGCTGAGTTATCTTTCAAACGAGAATATTAATAAGTTAGATGTTGTTGATAAGTATAATCGTTATGAAAATAGCGACAATTTTTGCAATTTAAATTGCAATTTTAGTGAAAAGTAGAATGTAGTCGTAAACTCCAAGATGTTTGGGATATTTTGAAAATAGATGTTTATAAATAATTATTATAAAAAAACCGCATATGTATGTGTCATTGTTTGATTTTAATTTCACGTACTGTAAAGGATTTTTAAAATAAAATTCTGCAATTAACTGGTTAGTAAATTTTTTTTATAGAGAAGTTTCAAAAATTTGTCTCTATGTTTCCTTGTGGAATACAAAATATTACTGATGTGCTAACAATAGATTAGTCTTCGTAGATTTTAGTGGATCATTTAGTTACGCGTAATTCGATTGTGCACGCAAGTCTGGAAAGAATGGTTTATGAACTGAATGGTTGACTGATCAAATTGCGTATCCGCTTTAAACGACGTTGGGAATTAGACGTCGTCAAGGTTCGTGTAACCTCGAATTAACTTTTTTCCATTTGTTATTGTGTTGGAACACTAACTCGCGATAATTCTGTTAACCAAAGCCATAGTTAATAAAGATAATAAGATTTTGAAAATATTTCTTCATTTATTTCGAATCTAAATGTTATTGGCAATGTTTTCAAGGCATTAACTGTACGATTATGGATAACAGAGTTTAGGCAATTGTCTTAAAAACATTTGTCAATGTTACTTGCAAAAATCAAATTTGTATTTTATTTTGTTTTATAAAGTATTGTAGAATATATATTTTCTCCGCCGTAGATAATATTATTTTAATAATAGTATTATAATATAATATAATATAAAGGAAAATTTATTGTTATAATAAATCATAGTTGCAACTAATCTCATCTCCTTGCTGTCGTTATCCATAAATTTTAGATATATGATCATAAATCATGAATTTAAAAGACTTTCGACAAGTATTATAACGCTACGAATTAAAATCAAAATAACTTTATGCCATTGTTTGAACGAAGTGAATTAGAAAATGTTTAAATCTATTTTTCAATTTTCAAGGAGATAGACTGTGACTTATTATTGAATTTCTCTACATTATTAAAACAAGCATAACTTTTAAGCGTTTCATGTTACTGACAGTGTTAAACTATCTTCGTTCATGCTGTGATAATTCGGTCCAAAAAGAGAAAATTACATAAATAGATTCCTAAGTGCATTAAATTACGACAAAGTTAAAATGTGCGAAATTCATGCACGCACTTCCTCACTAACTACATGAAAATAGATTTAGATTATTCTACTACGTGAAAATTACCATTATTTAGATGAAATACTAATTGTGTGCTGTATTTCGTAGAATAAAATGTACCTGCTCTCTAATCTGAAAATAAAAAGTATGTTTATGTATTACCACTCACTAACTGCAAATATGTTGCCATAAATTGCAGTTTTTACGTAATCGAGCAAAACTGTAATTCTGCGTTGCACTGTGAATATATATAATAGAACGGTGCAACGAAAAGTTCTGTAGTGAAAGCCACTTAAACTTTAAATTGTAAAGTTAGATTTTGTAATAAATTTCAACAGGGTAATTGCATATACTTCATAAATTAATGAAAGTTATGTGCGAACCGTCAAAATATGACAACATTTTTACATATAAATATAAATCGAAGAGGAAAAACACCATTTTTTTTAGCACAAAGTATCTTTTCCATTATATCAATTATTACTTTTCTCCTTTTTAGATTCAATTTTAAAAATAAAAACAAATTGGACTGAAGAGCAGTTCTGTGTATTTTCAAGAGAACGTTTATTTCCGTGTTATAATTTTCCATCTGTGCAACACGTAATTCAAATCAACTGACGCGAATATTTTCACCTTCTTAACCTCTTGCCTTCCAATTTAATTTTAAGCTATTAAATTTAAATAAATATACCACTTAATTTCGCATAGCAATAAATTCAGCTTAAAATAGTTGAACTACCATTAAATCTTTTAGTTTACCATGGAAAAATAAAAATTCCGAATTTTACGAAAGAGAATTGTCAAATATTAATGAAAAAGAAAAGAAATAGAAAGTTGATACGGTCAACCCTTATTTTTTTCTTTCAAGGGGTTAATCGGCGGATTTCCATAGTTCAAAATATCACAAAATTCACAATTACCGTAGACAGGTATACAGTAACAATGTAAAACTCTAACAACGTCGGAGAAGAGCACGGTAAAATTAGTTGTAAAAAAATTTCGCAACTAATGAGAGATATGGGAATGAAAAGTCAAAACCAAAAGGCCCGCCGTGAAGTATAAGTGGGCGGAATGTTAGCTCTTAAGTCCTTGATGGTTTTAATGTAAAAGAGCACGTGTGCAGTATGTAGCAAGTGGTTTCGTAACGAATTCTATCCCGCAGCATCTCTCTTTCGTCTCGTAACGGTACCGTGTATACGTAATTGCACTTAGGGAGGGTGCAACAAAAATGCAAATGTACGCGATAATAACGACACGAGTGTCGCGTGCAGAACTAGCCAGGTTAAAGAAGACTCCTGTCGAGTGTTCTGCCGTTGGGTTTCGTCTTGTCGAGGCGAAGAAAAACGAACTCTGTTCAGAAATGAAACAAGGGAGGCTCGGAAAAATACGGGCGTAAAAGAAGAATTCAACGGGCAGAGGTCGAAAAGGATCCGCCGAAATAATAAACTCCCTCTATACAGAAAATTTATTCTTCTCCTACAGACTGCTGGAAGTGTGAAAAGAGAGAGAAATTTCTTTCTTTTCTTTCTTCTCCTTTTTTTTATTACCTCCGGTTCCTTTTTCCCTGATTTCGTTTCATTACCCTTTCAGCTGTCTACGTATAATAACGTTCGTGCTCTGCATTACGGTTTATTTTCAGTTGTCCGTTAAAAATTAAAGTCCGCCGGAAAATGAAACTGCAGCTTCAAAATTCACGGTGCAGCACGACTTCGTCATTTGGGTCGTTCGAGGATTTTACATGACGGAATTTCAAGTTACGCGTAATGTATGTCAGTGTCTGTATTATGATATGCATATGTATATTTTTAATTATTATTATTTTTATTACATGATGACACGTACCGGAATAGTATATTGTATTTAATAAGCGATTTCTTTTTTATTATGTGCAAGCATAAAGTGGATTATAAGTTATCTTTTTTTATTTGTATTATTTTTAAATATAAATCCGAATTAGAAGTTTCCATGCAGGTGTAATGATTTGGATGTAAGAACTGAATCATTGCCGTTAATTGTATGGTATATGGTTATAAATAAGTGACTTCTCCGATGAAATTACAAAGATTTTGTCATTTCAAATAAAATTATCATACGTTACTATAGACGAGCAAAATATTTTTAAACACAAATTAAAATTATAACTTTGTATTCAGAAGTGACAATTTTAATATAAGATTTGAATCATCATCGTTAATTCTGCGAGGAGTGATATCTCTAAAATCTTTTTAATAAATTGTAACACTGCATACAAAAACATAGCGAGGTTGTAACTGTAAAGTTGTCGAAGAAATAATATAAAGAGGAGGTAATGTAAAATTTTAATGTAAAATTATCATGATGAATGACGCGTTTGAAGATTAAGTAGTTCGAATTATTTTGCATGAAAGAAGGTGTAATCACGACTAAGTAGATTTCATCCCCTTTTAAACCTTTGCAGTCCTAATAATAATTCAAGAAAAATTTTTTATTAATTTTCCCGTTGCATACAACCACGAAGCGAGATCATCACTCTGCACGTTACAGTGGGGATACTAAAAAAAAAGTAATAAAAAATTTGCCAGTGAAATTGTCGTGACAAACGCCACGGTTTAGAGTTACCCTTGCAGTATTTAATATGAAAGATGATATAATCATGACTAACTACCTGACACACTTTTTCTTAACCCTTTAACGTTCCATATCTAGATATACAAAACTCTCTCTCTCTTTATTGCAATTAACTTTTTATCGAAGTAATTCCAAATATTCCCCAAATCAAAAGCATTCTCCGATATTCCTACTTTACCGCTATCAAACGAATAGTAAAACGATTGCAAAACTTCATCGAATTATTTCCATTTAATTAATGAATATTCATTGGAAAAATCAAACAAACCGCAAACGGTTAATACTATTAAATTACCTGTTTATAATCAAAATAATTCCTCGCCCTCTTCGATCGTGATATTCTCTTTATATTTAATTAAGAATAAATAGATAAAATTGAGTATAATCATAAAATTATTAATTCTCATTTGATAAAATTGTACATTTCCCTTTCTTTTTTAAGTGTAATTTACTTTATCAGACATCGACCTGCGTTTTACAGCATACTCTGTGTATTAGCCTGGGGATAACTATTATACGAGGCGCTGATTCTAAAATGTCCGCAAGATAACACTTTCTTTTATTTCAACCGTATTAACCGTACGACGACCACTTGTAAGCCATTTTATAGGTCCACCGGCGTATCGTACATAGGTACAATAATTACTTCACTATCTCTATCGGCGTTCTGATTCTCCGACCACTAGTCGCGGTTTCGGTTTAATTTAAAAATACGAAAGGACACTCGGACTCTTATCTTCATTTACGATCTTAATGCAAGCGCCGAATACTATCGTTAGAGTTTAGATTTCCTCCTGATTTCACGTTATACCATTAAAGGAACTATCGTTGGAACGACCATTACGAGCGGGACCGATTTTTCCGTTGTGTCTGATAATGAAATTGAATTTTTGAAAAGAAGAAATAATTGATTTTGTGGAAGACGAATTTCATGAATTCCCAGTAAATTATTCTAAACGGGGAGTTTATTAGTCGCATAAAATCGGGGGGGAAAGTTTTAAAACACTTTGGGATAGTTACTGTAGTTTGGGTTAATGAAATGTAGTTCTTATTGATATAAAATCATATGGACCGTTTATTTTGAAAGTGGTGTAAGTCCATTTGCAGCCTGTAAATATACATAATTTTAGTTAAATTCGCTTAAAAGAAATTGGTATAATCATTTTAGATATTGATAAATTGATAGAAACATTGTCAGATTCTTCATAATTAACCAATATTTTTAATTTGGCAGATATGCTAACCTTTAAATATCTCGAAACAAGAGAAAATGGACTTACACCACTTTCAAAATAAACGGCCCATATTATGTTTTGGATTATTGAGAAATTTTTACAATTTAGGTGCAGGGAGTATGTAAATTTCGAGCAAGTATCGGAATAGGTGGATGTCTTGTGATGTACCATTCGATAGAGTTATTCGAAAAAATCATTTCTGCAAAGTATGAATTCACCGTAGTGGAAAAATAACCATTCACCCGGTCATTAAATCACAAAAATGATACGTTCACTAATATCCGGGGCTAATGAAATCACAATATATTAAGTAAAACGAAAAGAAATATCTTTTTTTACAATTTGAAAAAAAATTATTCGCAAAAAAAAAAGATATTTACTCCTACTAATTGCGAAAGGTCGTTTGTGACAAACCGACCATTTTTTATAATTCATAATGAACCACACCTGAAATATCTCACCTGTTACGCAAAAACAAAGACTTTTTTTTCGTTTTACCTAATAATACAAAAATTCGCATGAAAAATTATAATACAGGGTTCACAATAAAAGGCACAAAGATCCCTTTACAACAATTCAATGGAACGTTTTAAGCACGGACTTCGAATATCACGGGCCACAGAGTCCATAACCAGTTTAAACCCCGAAATTTCACGATAGACCATGAGAGTAACGGCGAGCAACGTCGTAAACGATGAGCGACATTTATGGGTCTGCAGATTTCTATGCGCGCACGCAAGCTCCTGTAACTTTAAGCGGTTTAGCCCCGATGCACAGAAAGCTCCAGTGGCCCGCGAACTTTCGAAGCGTCACGCCGTGGGACTGCCGGTTCCAATGGAAATAAAATTATACTTGGTGTCAAAATGCCGAGGGAATTTCATAGGTAGTACTTGGAGCGAGGCAAAGTAAATATTAGATTCAACCTTGCCGGAAAACCGCTTCGAGTGTTAAGCACGCACGAAATATTCGCGCGGAATACGAGCGTGTCCCTCCAGTCACGTTTAACCCTGGAACTACTAACGTTCCATCCATTATATTGTAATATACTGATTAAGTATTTTGGAAAATGGAAAATCAACAGGTGAAAATGATCAATTATGTAATTTAGGTTTTATAAGATGGAAGTAGAATATTAACTGCATGGGTCTTCTGTGAATTTGAGGAACTTTTCGAAAAAATTGGGAACTGGTCGTTTTGACAAGCTTGATTGTTTTAACTTCAATTACTGTTTAAATTTTCAATATAAAATATTTTTTTATTTAGTAAATGACTTCAGTGTAAATTTGGCACATTGTTTTTTAAATTGACATCGTATATTTTGACGGCCTTGGTAGTTTTAGTGTTAATTGTGGCTGAAATTCTTGAGATAAAGTATTACTTTATTTTTACTATATGGCTCCTCTACGAATTTAGGACATTTTGGACAAAATTTTGAACTAGTTACATTGGCTGCGTTGGTAGTTTTAATGTTAATTTAATTGTGACGAAAATTTTCGAAATAAAATATTTCTTTATTTTTTCTATATGGCTCCTCTACACGTTTAGGGCATTTGGAAAAAATTGTGAAGTGGTTATTTTGACCACCTTAGCATTTTGAGTGTTAACAGCGGTTAAAATTTTCAAAATGGAGAATTTTCGGTAAGTATCACGAAGTTGAAAATTCTTTGCGCAAATAAATCTCCATGGAGTCGAACGATTGGAGAATTTTTTAAATACTTGATTACACGTTACTCGACCCTCCCATGTCATCTGCTCTTTTCGTTCAGGAAATAGAGATTGCTATTTAATTGCAAAATAGTTGCACGAGGGGCTCGAAACCGGAAGTTTGTAAACATGGTGTACAGTGGTAAACAGGACGTATTAAATAATTCAATTTGCGATATTGCGGAACAAGGGTGTTCGCTCGTTGAGTATATTAATATTAATTCGTTCTGGTTTTGAAGCTGTCATTTCGCGTTACAAGCCAATAAGAAACAATTGTTTTGTTACTTACTCGATGCTGTCGTGGCAATGTCTGGGATGTACATACCTGAAACAGAAAATATATCGTTTTAGATACATAACATAGGTATACAATTTAAGGTTTGATATACGTAATGTAAATGGAACTCTGTGAGATTTTAGAGAGGTAGAAATCTTTTCATTTCCTCAAGCAAGACTCAGGGATGCTTGCAAAGATCTGTCCTGTTTGCCTGGCTGCTCTCAACTAACTGTCTCTCGTTGACTATTTTCAGCAAAGACGAAGATTTTTTTGCGTTTTATTATGGTACTGTTTAAACAGAATTTTTAACTACTCGTATTGTAATGTGTATTATGGAATGTCATATGAAGCGATTCGAATAATTGCAGAATTGTAAATAATGAAATATAATATAATTATTTCTGACAGAAAATAAATTCGTAAGACGAATAAATCCACTGCAATTCAATAGAGGAAAATAAAACATAAAGATCTTTTCTCTAAAAATCATATGGGATTTCGTTGCCAACTGACTGCTTTTAGAAACGATCGACAAAATGATATACGATTACAGCTCACATGCAATTTTGCCGAATGTCACAAACTTGATCATTTCCTAAGCTTTTTGACGGATAGTTTTGTCATATCGTCCTAATACCTAGCATGACTCATTTAACTTTCGTTCTTAAGCATTGATTTCCTCTCTAAATAGATCATCTACTTTTTTCTATCACCGCAACATTTTAAAAGCAACACACAATAGAAAAACATTTGACTACTACTAACAGAGAGGCATATGCAACTGACAACAAAAGCAACATCGATATTCCATCCAACCGTACAATACCGATAACGAATTATCGCCTAAAACCCAACGCACGAAAAATTCAAAATCCGCCTGAATTTGAGATAACAGAAAGTCACAGGAATAGATCTCATTTTTCTCCAACATCGTGCAAACCCGACAACTCCTTCTCGTAGCTTGCAAATTACCAGGAGCGGCACTTCGCGGTGAGTTCACGAGCTTTTACCACTGGCAGTAGCAAAAGCATCCACCTCCTGCTTTCTAACAGCATTCTCAACGCTTAATTCTTTCATTTTTTTTTACTACCCCCTTCCCGAACCCAGTCATTTATTCCTTTACTTCAGTTTTTTCCCTCTCTTCGTTGTCGCTCACCTTGCTCACCCCGGAGCGAGAGAACAAGCCAAAAAGTCGATCGATATAAACTCGTTGGCACTGTGGCTGGATGGAGATGAAAAGGGAGGAAAGAAAACGTCGCGATGGGATACGAGAGGCAGCTAATTGAGGCCACGCCAGGATCCCTTCTTAAGAAAGGAGCTTCTATCCCCGAACTTCGAAAACAGCCGACTAAACTGGCTCTTCTATTTTCCTCGTCCGGTGGCCGTTAACTCGGGAAAGGATTTCGATAGCATTATCCTTTAATCGGATAGAGATTTCTATCGACGAGAAATATTTCCTTGACGTGTTCGTAGTTAAGTTATTTGAAATTTTTACGGGAATATCGTGAGGACGGAGTCGTCTGGTAAGAGAAGTTTTGTATTTTTAACATCCATCAAGGAGAGTCAGCGGTGAGCCAGGAAGAAAATAAATACCACACTGTTGATTCTTCCGTCGACGTGGCTCGGTAAGCTTCTTAAAAAAGGAACGTACGTGGAAATCAAATTCAATCGGTTGACAAACTCGACGGAGCGACTCAACTCTTGAAATTGAGTTTCGCGGAAAGGAAAACAGCGAGAGTGATCTAGGAGATGGAGGAGGAAGAGGAATAGAAGTAAGTAGAATAATAGGATGGTATTTTGTGACGAAGGATGTTATAAGAAAATTATAGAATAATGTATTTTATCTTTTTTCGTTGTGAAACATATTAATTCCCTTTTTTCAAAGTACATTCTGTAACGAGACGACCGCGTACACAAAATCCTTCTTGACATATTAAATAAAGAGTGCACTTTTATAGAAAAGTTACAACGTTTTATTTAAAGCACATATCCGTCGACCAGGACTATCGACTAAAGAATCCCCATTCATTTTATTTATAAACAATTGAAATATCCCGTAATCCAATAACAAATTTTGAGGGTGCAAAGTGAAAAGTGAATTTTGCGGTTCTGCTGATACACAGAAAATTAGTGCTGTATAATTAATTCTAAGGCGCTTCTATAAAATAAGAATATCTCTTATTTTGTACATAAATTACATACAATACTGATACTTTTCTCAACCATTTTTACTAAATTTGAAGGTATACGAAAACTTTTTACCAGCCTGACTTGAGTGTATTTTTGTGGCATACTCTAAGCAAAAATACATGTAATTTTTTATTTATCCTCTTGAAAATAATTAAACGTTTAACTAAAACTCTCCGTGCTCTCCTTAGGGGTGAAATGTAACCTCAGAAGCGTTTAGGTTGCTCGGTCTGCGTTATTACGGCGAAAACCTTTCCTCCATGAGGAACGAAAAAGAACAGACTTATTTCTTCTTTTTTTTTCTATCTCCATGGGTATTACATGCGCGATTGCACGCTAGAATCGGAAACGAGATGCGGCCAACTCGCGTACTCGTTTTATTAACCGCGGAGCCTCCGATGGTTTCTCGCCCTCGCAGTAGAAAATGGGGGCCTCGAAAACGGCCGCCGCTTCCAAATGCGAAATTACACAGTTCACTTAAACGCGAGGGAAAGAAAGAGAGAATTGGTGAGGAGAGAGAGAGAGAGAGAGTAAAGTTTACGTAGAATTTCAAGCGTGAGAAAAATCTCGCGAGGAGTACAGCTTTTTTTTTATAAAATTGATTCGCTAGTTTAAGTGGTACTCTCCATTTATTAATCCGTGGGTGTTTAAGCATGGTATTTACGCGGAGGAATTTTTCTCCTTCACGAAGAATAATTGGACGATAGCCAATCTGTTCTCAAGTAATAATAGTTTTTATTTGAACGGTGTTTATTAACCCTTTGCCGTACTATAACAAGTGACACTCGTGATGCGGTAAATTGGATAGGAAATCTTCAAGTTTTGCAAAATCTATTAAACTGAAAGTACCAATGAGACGCAGCACAATGAAATTATTTCTATAATGTTAATATTACGTACAAAAAATTATGGTTGTGATGCGATGAACAAGAATAGAAATTAGAAGTTTCTTCGGTTAAGAGAGAAGGCAGAAGGAGAATAGAAAAGTACAGCCAGCAAAACTGAGTCTTACAATTAGTACCAACTTGCTAGATCTAGTAGTAATGACCTAAAACACGATGAACTTTTAATATATCATCAAGATCATTACTTACACTAGTGTTTTTTGTAAAGTTTCCTTAAAATTCCCTAAAAGTTTACTGTGCAAGAAACGACGACAGTTTCATACGTGTCTTCAAACTAAAGTGACCTTATAATTGCTTATCATGTCCAGAAATATCACCTTAAGATGTTAATTTTCTTCGAGGACACTGAATGTAACACATGTGTTGTTAGCAGCTGCGAAGAAAATGGAGCTTTAAGAACGCAAAAAGGAATTACATCTGTCACATTTTGCTTATACAATTGCAATATTTTTTTCTGCATTTTTCGGCTTCAACTCGCGGAGCTACTATTTTAGATGGGTTCCAAATTACCGAGATTTATATGTCACGTAGGAAAAAATTGATAAAGTTGACGAAGGACTTGAATTCAGGCCCAGTAATTAAAAATCTAAGCCTTTAACTTCATAGCCTCCTTATTGAAGTGGTAAATGCGAGCTTTGAGCCAATAATTTAAATGCAAGTGTAGTAACTTTTCTATCTATTAGTAAAGGTTGATATTTTTTAAATAAATCGAAAAAAAAATCTTTTCAAATTGATAGAGAAATAGTACAGTAAATATTTCACGTATTTTTTTGTAATATACAAATTATTTAATTCATCATAGTTTTTACCACTTGATTCATCTTTCTGCAAGATATTTATTTAATATATTTAAACCTACTGGATTAAGCGGTCGTAGATCTAGTATTAAATAATCTGTTATAAATAAATAATGTCGTTTGGCGAAACTCCTTGGCACAGCAATATACTAAAATAGATTTTCCCTCTTTTCTCTCTGTTCATCTGCTAACAAAACATAGAACAATCTTTTTGCAAAAAGTCCCATAAATTACGATTATTTATTCTTAACGATATTCCAGCAAAAGTAGTTTAACGACAGTAGAAAATCGATTATATGATACAGTCGACGTTGACGACTCGATACATCATGAAATGCATGCAGTTTTATAAATCTGGAAACAAAATTCGAGTAGAGAAAACTGCAAGGAGGAAGAAAAACCATGGTATTACCACTTCACTCAAATTGCAAAGAACTCCTTCGTTATTCGGGATTCAACTTGACCCAATAACGAAATGTAACGATCCCCGATTTCGTCCCACGAATCGTCGACGTTTCCCCGTTCATTTAATTCAATGCACTTCGCGAAGACTCTCTACACTTCTGCGTGAAACATTCGTATGCCAATCGCGAGATAAAAAAGCAATTTTCAAAATAACATTGCGAAGCGATATCAATGAATTTTCAAGCCGTCGCAACGAGTCAAATATTATTTGCTTATCGAACTGAATCGGTAAAGATATCGATGCGATTTCATTCCTGGTTCATATTCAAAGAAATACACTTCTCTTCTACTGTGGATTTCATTTTTTTTACTGACTGATTTCTACCGAAAGATCATTCATTTATGCTGATTATAACATGAAATAAAAGTGCAAAGAGTCACTTGAATATTTTCATAATATTTTGTAAAGTGTCGTTGATTAAAAATAATTTTTTAGAAACTAAAATCGATTTTACTACGTGAAAGTTAAGTTGTATCTAAGTTCCAAGTTCTAATACCAATTTTGAATAAAGTATTAACAATAAATGCATAGAACATACAGTATTATTTTATAGAATACAGTGGATGTTATTTTACACGAAGACCGGCAGAATGAAAGTTCGTCTAATTATACGTATCCACTAAAAAACTATTCTTAATCCTCCGAGCGGAAATTTAATCCGGCAATTGCGGCGGACCGAGTGGGTATTTAAATTGACTTTGTTCCTCAGCAGACGGGATATCTACTTGAAATATCTGTACTTCATTAATTATTAGAGACGAAATTAAATACGACACAGTCGGCATTAACTTTTATGAATTTCAATATCAGCTGTGACAATGAGAATGGGTGCAGATTTTGATGGATACTTTGAAAAAGACGGAATGTTCCACAAGTGAATTTATAAAACTGAAGTTCGATGATGCTTTTATTTTCATTAGTTTAATTTAAAAGAAGTGTATGAATCGTCGTACATTTAACTTCTATTCATATTTATAGAGCTAGGAGTCAGTTCTAAAAAATAGAAAGTCTTAAATTCCAACAATTGTTTATTAATATTTCAATTCTTGAAATCTTAGTATGGTGATACAAGAAATATATGTTCTTGCAAAGAATAAACATTAAAATACAATGGAAATTGCAATTTTTAAATGCTGCTAAAATTATCGTAAAGCCATGAAAGAGATAAATCTGTTTCATTAATTTTTATTCATTTTATTTTAATTAAGTTCCGGGTTAATTAATTTGCAATCTAATATACGCATGGATTTATTTGAACTTTAAATCAATTTTAAGAAATTAAAGTAGATTAATTTCTATGTAGAGGGATACATCATCGCAGTTATATGATATATTACCATTTTTTAATGTTTCAACTGAATAAAATTTATATTAAATTTTTCGTGTAAACTGGACCGAATTTCCTTTCAACGCGGTTCAAAGTATTCGCGTTTAATGTACCTTTGTTAAAAGGGTTCTTAAAATTCCATTTACATAAAGTCTACGAACACGTTACATCTCGTGAAAATAAACACGAAATGTGCCACAATACAATCATATAAAATTCCCAGAGAAAATGTAGCATGATACTTAAAAATAAACTGAGAATTTTATTTCCCGCTAATAATCCTGACAGAAATGCAGGCTATTAGCAGTTTTATTATTTAAATACCATCTCTTTAAATGACGAAGTAAGTAAAACTGTATATTTCAACATTATCAACACGATTTTACCATTGTTGAAGACAAGAAGTTTTGTAATTTTCATTAAATAAAAACAGATATTAGAAACATCTCGTTACAGTTTTTCTTCTCAAATATTAACAAAAAAGAAAACGATAATGCTCTGGGATAAACTTTAGGTAATTTTAGTAAAATGGACTAATAAAGGAGTTTGACCTGTCGGCCATTTATCGAGCAGACCGTACATTGTATTTTGAGCATAGATTACAATGGTTAACTTTGTTCGCGCAACGTGAAATGTGTAAGCTACAAAAACATTGGTTTAGGTAAAAGCCTTCGTGAGAAGCAAAAACGTGCTTGTATACTTGTTCCAGGATTTGTACGCCTGTGCTGTAATCCATAAATTACTAAAATCTCGAAGAGACGTTGGCAACTACGAAAGATGACGAGGGTGGTTCTGTTTAGAAAATTTTCATTTCATAGAATTTTGTATCAGTACTAACAGATTTAGTTTCTCGTTTCATTTCACTTCTTCATTTCTCAGGATATACATTATAGGCAAAACTGATGGAATCGTCTCTTGAATTATAATTTATCGTCGCATGTATACAAAGTTAAAGTTGAAAAATTGAAATACGACCATTGAAATATGATTACACAAATAGAAATACATAATTTATATATACATTAATAGTCTAACCTTCTGATGAAAAGGTGGTTTTGGATTGTCACATAGAAGATTATCTCTCACTATTCAAAAATGTCTCTGTCTGCAAAGAGTTCAAGTAGAACTGAAAGACAGAAGTTTAAGAGGTCCCAATTTTTCCGAGACCGATACGTTTATAATGTTTGCACTGAGATAACCACACCTCTTCTACTTTTTAACTGCCTCTCAGTCAATGAGGAAGCCTCCTCTGTAGCTTCCGGTGTTTCTATAAAACCCCAGTATCAATGTCCCGGGGACCCACATATTCCTTTAATGCTACAAAAAAAAAGTGTTCCAGTTACGAGTTAATGGCGTTCCTGGCTTTGCATGAGGAAGATATGAAAAAGTTAGCTTTGCACTATACCTCCATAAACGTGGTATCCAGGGTGTTAGCACCGAGAGGATTATTATCTTTAAGGTAAAGCACGTTGCAAAAAAGATCTGCCATTTTTCGAGTCTTCAAAAAACATTTCGGTCCTATCTGAATCACTCGGGGATATTCGCGATGTCCGTGAGTCACGAAATACTTTATTAATTTATTAGCAACCCTTGAAATATTTTCATTTCGTTGGAATAAGATTCGAAATTTTAATTATCTAAATATTAACACTACAACTACCAAGGCGATCAAAATAATCTCTTCCCAATTTTTACTGAAAATTCCACCAGATTGATAGCGATCAGATTAAAGAAATTCTTTGTCTAATTAACGTCAATATTACTAAAGCGGTTGAAATTCCCGATTTCTAATTTTTTCTAAATAAAATCTTCTAATCAAATTCTCTAACCAATTAGACACTTAAATTACACGCTTTAACTAGTCGTATCAAATTCTATACATAGAAAAATAAAAGTACTCTAATTATCCAAAAACCAATATCAACTCATGATTAAATATTTCGATGCCTTTTTCCTTTCTTCGTTTAACCCTTTGCGGTCATAATAATTTTGACAATTTTGTAACAACCTAAGTTCCTATCGTTAATTATTCACTTTTTTTAAATAACAGCAATAACTATAAATACTGCCGAATATTTCACTGATATTACAAAATCATTGCGAATAATCGAAAGTCGATATTAAATCATTAGAAAATAAAATACACTCAAAAACTGTGTCGATTGATTGATATAGGACCACAAAGGATTAATATTCCCACAGAAAAGAAATTCCAATGTTTCAAAATAAACTGCACCATGTATTTCTACAAAGACAGATAATGTCTTCTCAGAGAAATGCTTCGATCTCACGTGCATGCACATCCAATCGAAGAGACAATGCTAAGTGCAGACGTGAGTCTAGTCACCTAGTCTAAGGGTGGTTGATTACAATATATGAATATTCAGTGGTAAGTCCGCCACTGGTTCGTCCTTTTTTCATCATTTCACTGAGCGCACTGCGAAAGAGAAGGCTGCACACCCCTAACTACCATACCGCCCAACGACCACCGGCAGCAAAGTTCGGAAACGGGCTTAATTAATTCCCACAGAAGTAAAATCTTCCTTAACGCCGGTTTGCGCTAATTAGGACAAATTAAGGAAAAATGCGGAGCACGCCGGAGCATTGAGCTCCTTCCTTTTACTCGGTCGTTATTGTTGTTATTTTCAGTCTCGAGTGGAGGCAATTAAGGGAAGTTACTGTTCGTAAGATCTATTGTATCGCCTTCACTACAATTCGTCGGTGTAACGTGGGCCTGGGTATCAACGAATTCAAAAGAAACGGAAACAATTCCGTATCGATCCTGAGAAATGGGAATTCGAAGATTCCATGGAGAATTCGTCGTGTATGGAAAAAAATCCGGGCAAACTATTTTAATATAGAGAACGTTTTGCAATGCTTTTATAAAAATTCCTTCGGTATTTTATTACAGTGAAATAGAGAGAAGAATGGTGGAAGAGTAGCAGGGGAAATTTAACATTCGTACATTCCGATCGAGTTGAAAATAATTCCCCTAGTCGGGATACAAACGTTCCTGGAATTTTCGTAATCGGAGCGTTCTCTACTTTATAACGAAATCAGTGCTGCTCTACGCCCATGCACGTTCGCAAACATACGTTAAACTCGGAAGTATGCCGTCGACAAACGGAAGTTTGGAATTCAATCATCCTTTGACGATAGCTCGTCTACATTTGGAAGCCTTTGAACGGCCGGTTTACGTAACCTATACTGTCCGATTCGAATATACCCTGGGCTTCGTAAACAATTCGGAAACGCTAAATCCACGTAAGTCGTGAACTGTCGTGTAGTCACGTTTAGAAGCTACGTAATAAGTCACTTGTGGAAGTAGTCGAATATTATGGTTCGATTAATTACCAACGTATGCCAAAATACAATCTTACTTTTTTTTCTTCTAGTAGTGGTCGAAAAATGTTTGACGAATGTTTCAATAGGAGAATTTGGTTTTAAATTGGTGGATTTATACTTTTGTCCTCTGTGAAAGACTGTGTGCATTTGGAGCAGAGTGTAGAAACTTTGGTACAATTTATATAGGACGAAAAATTTGTATCGTTAAGTCCAAGATTATTATTTATGAAATTAGCTATTTTTTTAACTGCTTTGACGTATTTGTTGAAGTACAGAGTACTGTTAAATAAATGAATCACTTTTCAAAATCAACGAAGAGGTAGTTTATGAAAAAATAAACGGACTAGATTTTAAATTTAATTACAACACTGTAGCTGGGATGGATAAGGAGGATAAGAACGGAGATAAGGACTCGGGCTCATCATATTTGAGAATTTTTATCTATATCATACATATATCATATCTTTAATGGTTTGGAGCCCATCTAAAATAACATATTCTACGCGAAATGACCATAAACAGTTAAACTCGAAGAAAAAAGTAAAAAGAAATGATAACAATTTTGAAAACAATCTATAACAACATTAAAAATAATAATTTGGCTGCAAGTACTTCTATATTTATAAGAAATTAAAAATTGCCAAAGTGCACGGAATAAATATGTAATGAAATATGTATGAAATATTCAAACTATGGCGCATGCTACAACACATATTAAATGGAATAAACCTCCATTTCATAAAAATGTAAACTTGCATAAATATCTTCAATCCAATAATAACGCATAAATACGAACATAATAGTGGTAATGAAAGTAATAACAATGTCATTGATATTGATGCAATATCATTGACAATTAATGCACAAATTAAAGCAACATATTGATACTCTCTCCATCAAAATTAAAATCCTATTTTACAAAAAAAAGCGTAAAATTCCTCGTACGATATACCGATAGGAATTTTTAAACCGGAGTAGTCTGTACGTCGAAATATATCCCGATTTTCGATAACTCACTTTTGGGATCTGGCGCCATTAATTGTCGCAATGTAATCAACCAATTCGACGCGTGTTAACTCCACGCCTCTCATCTGTGTAATCGTCCGCTCTGTTGGTGAACGAATGTCCCGTGAATTGCACTTTGTTAAATACCCACGGAATGCTTTGTTCCCAACTGATAATGCTCGTTGACGTGCATGCTAAAAATATGATTCGACCGAAACTCTTTAAACACGTTAATCAACGCATTATTCGCCACCATTGATTGCGATTTAAATACAGCTGCAAATATTTTCGATATCAGGAAAAACCAGGAGGATGAATGATAAACAGAGCATACGATAGAGTTGATCAGGAACATCCGATCGCAATGATCTCCAATGGCAAATTTCGAAATTTATGCGACACGAGCAACGATAGAATTCGATTAATTATGTCAATGCGCATTTCGCCGTATCAAAATGTACAATCGAAATATCGACGCAAAAACAACGCTTGAAGCATTCGAGCAAAAATTTCCTGACAGCTGCTACATAAATAGTGTAAATAGAATTTTTAATTTTTGATCTTTAGAAATAAAATGATCCATGTGTACAAGGATTGTCGACGTATTAATTAATTGACGCAGAGCTTTAGCTTTAACGTTAAAATTAACGCTAGCTCCAAATTGCTCTGCTGGCAAAGAGAAAACACCTGGGTTTTCTGTTGTTATTGTTTTACATTTAGAATTTATTTATTACAATTATTTTGACAACGACGTACAGTTTTAAATGAGTTCCAAACCATCAAAGAAGCATATCACATAAAAAAACTTCTCAGGCGGGAGATTTGAATTTGGATCCACTGTTTCTTATCCGTCATAGATCTGTCGCTGACTAATTAATTAAAAGTACTTTTTCGAAAGAGAAAAGTGTAGCAGAAATGAAAAAGAGTATTCAAAAGGTATGTTACAAGCCTACAATAGCGAAGTATTCAGTCTAGAAGGGAAAAAACAGAAGCAGTAGATTAATACAGATTAAAAGTAGAACAACCAAGCAAGTTAAAATGACTGGTGTCCAATTTTTTCCAAAAATCCTCAAAATTTATATACCAGCTATGCAATAGGTACTCCACGCCGCTTTTATCAACCACAAACTATCGAATTGACCAATTTTTCCACCTTTTGAAACCTCTTTTTCCAAAGTACTTATTCAACATATTAAAATGTGATAGATTTAACACTAGAACTACCAAACCAGTCAAAATGACTGGTACACAATTTTTTCAAAAAATTCTCCAAGTTTGTATAAGAGTCATAAAATAAATATTCCACGTCTATATCAATAAACATAAATCACCCAATCGGCAAAGTTTCCTGCCGCTTGATTCCTACTTTTTGAAATTACTTTTTTATCATATTGAAATATGATAGATTTAACGCCGATAGTTCTAGAGTTAATACCAATAAAATTGCAAGTCGAACTGCACAAAATCCAACCTACGCAGTAGAATAAATCACAGGCAATTGAAATATCTGAAAAAATCAATTTCATTGCATTGCTTGAGACCAACGGTGAACGGACTTATTACTCAATCTCCAGCTATCCCTTTGTAGTCCCCGCCTACGTTACATTATTACAAACAGCTTTATCGAATTACAATGCAAACTACGTCGAACCAGTCGGATCAATATGTTAGAATACCGTGTAACCAAAGGACCTCTATCTCACGGTCAGTGTTACAAACGCGACTGTTCGATTTCAAGAGAGCAATAAAGCAAGCCTCGACGAAAGTCGGCAGACCAAAGCAATGCCACGAAACAGACAGTGATTTCCAATAACGAACTGTGAAATATCCGAGAAGCAGAACAAGCCAGACACGGAATGCAATCAATCGTTTCGGCTCTGGATCCTCGGGCTTTGGGTTACCTTTATAGATCCTCTAGGTTCGCGTAACCGGCCGCTTCCGTCAGCCGGTAAACGCTTCGGGAATGTTAAATCTATGCAATAACCTATTCCCAGGCAGGGTATAGAAGCCAGGGCTAATGCGCATTGACGCATACTGGAAGTCTATGCTGAAAACGAGCGACCGGCTAACCTATGCAAATGAGCACACACGCCTGACGGACTAGGGCTATGGCAATCAAAGGGCTAAGGCATCTCTCAGGATTTGCCGCGTACTACGATGCCCTGTTGGCTTAAAGCTTTGGTATTCGATGCTTTCGACTTCACGTCGAAGTGGAAAGAGAACTTTCTGGGATTTCGATTTTACCTTCCTTACGAGATTTTAACCCTTTGCATTCCGATGTCCCACCTGAGGGGACATTGTAAGTTTATCATATCACTCTGTTGCACCCTCTAAGGGGACTATAAATTTATTAGCAATTTTTTTGAATGAATTTAAGAAATATATGTTTACCTGAATTTTTCTATAGAAATTGCACAAAATAGAAAATAGTAAAGTGCCGACAAGTTACTAATAGATAATTTCAGAGGTGGCTCGGAGTGCAAAGGGTTAACTATTTGCGGGGTGGCTTTCTTTGGTGAACGTTTCAGGGGAGAGAGAATGGAGAACGGTGAAAGAAGTTTGTCGTTAATGAAGTAAGAATTGTGGATGAAGATGTTTCTTAATGTAATTTGTTAATATTGTTCTGTATGATTGTTTGAAGTATTGTAGATTGAATTTTCTGATTGCGTTATTGACTTCACGTTGAAGAATTTAAAAATACATCTCGAAAAATTGACCACGAAATAAGAGCAAAGAGAACGCAGGTAAAAAATTGGAAGACAACTAAGAATGCAATTTAAAATGGCGTTTAAAGAATAATTTAATGGCACTATCTACAAAACGGTCTAAGACACAAAAACAAAGAAAGTGCAGCTACAATATTAGGAAAAAACTGATGTCGCTAGTTAAAATTTAAACAATAATTTAACGGCACTGCCCGCAAAACTGTCCATGATTCAAAAAACAAAGGAAATGCAGCTAAATTATCGTGAGAAAACTAATGCTGCACGTTAAAATAGTATTTGATAATTATTTAACGACACTATTCGCAAAACAGACTAAGATTACAATAACAAAGAAAACACAGCTAAAAAATTTAAAAAAAGCTGACGTTGCAGATTCAAATGGCATTTAACCGATGTTTTTCCGTTATCGAAAAGAAGGTAATTATTTAAACGAGAGTAATGAGTCTACGCCTGTATTATAATTATTGGTATGCTGATGTGGCCTCTCTCAATGCCATTTATTACTGTGCATCTCACCATTTATTAATATGATCGAATTTGTTACCTCTCGACGTCACGACGGCCAAGACAAATTTTGCCGCGAACATTTCCCCGAGAACAAGTGGCTCGAAAATGTACTTACGACTGAAATATAAATCATACCCACGAGCTCGTGAAAATCTCTTATTTCCCTCACGAAAAATCCCATGGCTCTGTGTCGAGTACCATTGTATTTCTCATTGAATTTCCTGGCGCCACATCTCGATTAGAAATTTATAAATTCTGAATTATGCGCACGGAAATCAATTAATAAATTCTATTTCATGTTTATTCAAGTTTATTTCGACTTTCAACAGAATTTCCCGCGTATACTTTCGTCAAATTTCCTTCTTTTCCTTCGAGCTGCATCGTCTCACATTGAAATCTATGCTGAATCATGCTACGTACGAAACGAAGGGTGTGACGGCCAAAATGTAGAAGAGAGTAGTTCTCCGAGGAAAATAAAACCACCATGCAAGATCCTGAGGTCGGTCAACAGTGGGTTCATTGACGAATTCTGTGGGGAACGATACACTCGGAGGATCCTAAGGAAGGGGGCGACTGATGTCTTTTTACGGGGCATTCGCGTCTAAGGATCGAAGACAAGGTTGCTTTTACGACTCACTCTGCTGGTGGTATGCGCAGAGCAGTGAAATATAAAACGATGGACCTCCGAGAAGTCAAATGAGTATGGCAGAGATAAAGGGGAAGGTAAAGATTTGGTTGGAGAATAAACCAAGGAGAAAATAAAAGGACGCAATATGAAGGCAGCGGTAAAAAAGTGAGAATAATAGAGAAATAAAGGAATATATTTTCATTGATAACGAGTAGGAGAATTGTGAGAGGACGCTTGAAGTTTGCGTGCTTGAAAATATTCTACTTTGAGTTCTGAATCTGCGCGGCTGTCGCGGATGGGCGAGAGAATGAAGAAATTGGGAAGTTTGTTTTTTATGACTAAAAGTTCATGGGCTTTTTAGTGTACTCAATACTGGCGGAAGGGTCGAGATGGTGAAGTGTATAAAAATAAGTGTGAAATCGATTTAGAAATATGGACGTTCTATCCCGTAAAATTGACATAAAATATGAGTGTAGGAGGTATAACGATTAAATAAGTATAAAAAGTTAAATGATAGATCTAATTAAAATTGTCGTGGGTGTAACGGAGAATTATGAGGCGGAAGTTAACTCTTTTCCTTGACGGGGCACAAGATACATGTATTTAATTTCTGACAGCCACAAACTTTTGTTGCAATTAAATTATTCCACAAATGTGACAAAATATTTGGATTACAAAGAGTTAGTAAAATCGAAAATCAGGGCTATAAAGAAACTTTTATGCCGTCGATTTCTTTGCCATGTGAGATGAACAGTAACGCTGTCAAGTATTAGTGAAGTTAATATTCTATTTAAACATGTGTGGAAAAAGTTTCTTTTATTTCGAATTAGGGGAGACTATTTATTTCGAATTTATGGGAACCGTGCAATTGAAACTGTTCCTTGAAGAGAAAAAAAAGTTAATTATACTAATTATCGTATTTTTGGCATTGCAGAATGATTCTAATAATAGTCTTTTAAGTAGTAAATATTCTTAAGCATGTTATTGAGTTCCTGACTTTCCAGAATGAAGCTATACAATAACTAACCGAACAAATTCAATTAAATTCGTGACTGTAGAAATATCAATAAATTTCCCTTTACCGTGTTCGTCGACTCATTTTTCTCCTTTCTTGCTACCAGTGCCGCATCGATAAAGAATTATTGATCTTTATTATTTAAGAATTATTAACCTGTATTACATTGATAGAAAATTCCTTTGTTAATTTCCAATCAGCGACATAACGAGAATACGCGCAGAACAGAAAATACGGAATCCCAGTTACAAGGGAAACATTGACTAATGATGTCGATAAGAAGGCAAAGAATAAAGTGGAAACAAATAAAAGCGGAAATTCCGAGATTCGAGAAAGGACGAACGGTCAACAATGGGATTCTCGAACAATTCTCAGGGCAACGATACACATCCTTGGAAAACAGCGAGAAGGAAGAGTATTGGTCGTCCTCATTGAAACAAGTGAGAATGGGGACTGAGAGGATTTCCTTTCTCTGTCGAGACAGGAAGGAAATTCACTCGAGCCAATGAGTGTCTTATCCGAGGAGTAAAATAAATCAGGGGTCTCGGAACACCTATTTCAGGCGCAAACTGGACAAAATGATATATTACCGTGTGCATTCTATACTTGGAATCGATTTTAAGTTTTTCGAAGAAGGAACTATGCTGGAGAGATAGTAGATTAGTGTTCAGGATCAAAGTGTAGAAATGAGAAGAATATTTTAACACTAAAACTACCGACGTTATATCTACTAAAATTTAGATTTATTGAACAAATACTTTGGCAAAAGATAAATCAAGAAGTGAAGGGATTAGTAAATTAATTAATTTAGACTTTATATGGTAGAAGTAGAATTTTTACTTCACCGCTCGCCTATCATTTAGGTAGTTTTTTGAAAGAATTGTGAACCGGTCATTTTGACCGTCTTGGTAGGTTTAGTGTTAATAGTTTCTTGTCATTTTATAATTAATAAATTCTTTTTGGAAATTGAAATAATTCTGTGATACGTAACTAACACGCGATGTATCATTTTACTTCTTTGTGTAAGAGATCCCTAATATTTTAACACTTTACCGACCGGTAGTCGATTAATCGACTTTTCGGGCCCAACACTTTTGGGCTTTTAACTTATTAATTGGTCGCAACAGAAATTAATAAATTATTACTTTTCATTGTAGTTAACTGTGCCAAGGACTCAGTGAAGAAACTTTGCAATTTTCGAAGAGATATCAGTATCAGTAAAGTGTTAACATATTGGTTAATTTAGGTGGGAAAAAATCAAGTCAGGGAATGCATTTTCAATAATTTTATCATAATTTAGAATGTTCGCTGAGACAAGTGACAGAGGTAATAATTAATTTTGCAATCACCTAAGTGCAAAAACCAGCAGTCCACCGAAAACGTACAAATACTTCACTAAAAAGGAAATACTATTAGATCCATTAAAAATTTTACGTTATTCATCTTTATAAACATTCATTGCTTGTATAATAATGTCGATCAGTATTTTACCATTGCACAACATATATAAAATCTGTATTCTATATTTCACAAAAAAAGTTTATAGTTTATCACTATTATTAATTCAGTAGTTTTGTACCTAATCTCTTAATTGATTATTTAAAAATTATTTCCACAAAGAAATTCACTCGTAGGACTTAATATTTAAAGCAGACGTACAACTAGATAAGCACATCCTACAAAAATATTCCACGTTTTTTCACATGCACTCTGCCCACTCAACTGTGATCCAATTATTTACATATCTGCAATCTTTTCTGCAGTACAGATTTTAATTTATGTAAGAATGTAGTGTACAAGCTTCTACAAGAAACATGAAAATTAATTTACATAACGAACGTAAATACTTTCTTCTGTCTGAGAGCCATCGTGGTCCAATTAACTTCCGATATTAGGCACAACAGCTGTCAAAGTAAAAGGAAAAATAGATGTACTCTAATTACAACGTGCATCACTGAACGTGCGACACTGAAGCACCTAGTATTTCAATACTTTCGACAATTCAAAGCTGTCGCGAACACTATCACCCCCCTAGTCGTCGGTCTCTACCCTCTCGACCATAGAACTTCATTATGAGGAATATTCCATTTCTAAGTATACGGTGCTTGAATAATCAATAATGTGTAACGTTTTAACGACGTACTGATTCACCTATAATGATCCCATCAGCGAGGATGCTTATTACACTTAAACATTTCGATACGGTGTTCGGTTATGACCGATAGTCTATGAAAGTTCGCAGTGTCCGCATTGGTGTCAATCGTACATAATTAATTGTTTCAATCGTTCCATTTTTTTAGATCAAGTGATATAAAAGGGAATGATATTCTTTTTCCACTTGTATTTGCGTACAGAAGATTGGACGTTTGCGAAGGACAATATATGTTATGAGGGATGAAATTTTTTAAACCCTGTTTTTATATATTATAGGGAATTTGGAGAGTTATTGTGACATGGATACAATAAATAAATGTCATATAACAAACAGTCACAGAGTGTAGAACAGGCGAAACATGAATCGCGCGAAAAACAATATGAATTTTTGGTTGCATAATTGTGGTATAATATGTCAAAATAATTTGTAATTGTTAAAAAGCTTAGGAGGGGAGGATTTTGATTGTAATGAGCTGTTTTTTAAATTTTAAAGACATAATTTACAGGACTTACATCGACGACACGTTGCCACCATAGCTGATGGAACCAAATGTATATAAAATTGACAAAACTTAGCGCATCGTAACAACAAATTTTTCCAAATATGTCTAAAGTACTGTTTTTTTAGAATATGTACGTATGCTATTTATTTTCACTCGTTCTAATATAGATCTGTCCATATGCCTCCTATCGAAAATCGACGCCAACTTTTCGATTACAGTATGTAAAGAGAATGTCAAATATATTCTGATGTTAACTCTTCTAGTGGAATTCTGAATATGCACAGCACCTGCAGCTGAAAGTTACACGCTCGAGCTAACTGTTATCATCCAGTTATCCGTTCAAGCTAACTGTTTTGTAAATTCTAAAGAACACTTTGGTAAGAGGCAGTACATATTACGTCACAAGTGTACGGAAGATAACAATATTATGAGATTTATCGTTGAGTTAATATTCCGAATTGTAAAATCGTTTACGACGTCTGCCAGTGACGTTGTCCACACCCTCTCTGATTAATTCGCTAAATTCGAGTGAACTGCTTCTCGTTACCCTCTCACGTAACGCTTTCGTGTGTCTCGCCTGTTCAGTCTACCCCCACGACTCCAATTAACATTGCAAATTGGACCATTATTCCGCGGGATTTTAATGATTTTTAATGCCCTCCTATGTTCAGCGTGTATTTTGTTATTCAGCTAATTTGTTGCATTAGACGTTGAATATTCGCGGGAACTTGGTTCATTTATGTGAATAATTGGTTGGTGTGAAGAACCCTTGAATTAATTGTTTGAAGTTGAAAAGAGTGTCAGCTATAACACTATACATGAATGAAAACATTTTATATTGCATAAAATGATCTATTCATGGCGTTGTCCGTCGAATAAAAAATATACTGTATTTTATAAGTGAGGAAGACAGAAAAGAAATTCAAGTACAAAAAGAAATTGTGAAATGGCTTGAAACATATTTCTATCGCTATAAATACAGTTTTATTTACCATTCAATAAACAATAGCAAATATCTTTGTATTAACACTAGATCTATGGCAGCCGTCAAATTTGTTGCTACTTTTAAAAAAAAAATTTCTCATATTTATAGAGAAGCAGTACAGTAAATATTTCACGTGTATCTTATAATATACAAATGACTTAACCAACCCTATTTTTTACGGTTTGATTCATTTTATTTTAAGTACTCATTTACTATATTTAAATATACCAGATTTAGCGGCCATAGATCTAGTGTTAATGACTATTAATACTCGCTGCTATATTTTGAAAATATATGTACGTGAGTGTATATAAAACTCGTTTAAAAATTGTAACTGATATTGTACTTCAATGTTTATAATAAATTTCATAAGATTTTCAACGTCAAATTATGCCAATCCACGGAAAAAATTTAAGTACGTTGACACTTACATTTTGCTGCACGCATTAACACATTTGTGATGTGAACGTTAACACAGTCTATCGCTATAAGGTTGATGTGCATTAATAATAGTTATGGTCATGATTTAATCAATCAATTATGCAACTTCGTAATCGGAAGCATACCGCAATACCACACTCCGAAGATGTATCACGATTTGGTAACTCGCTAACAAGCTGACGAGATGTCTTCGTCAATTAATTTCCCTCCTGTAGATGATAATTAAATTTCACGAATCAACTAATAAATTCCAAAATGTTTATGCAAGAGCAACGATACTATCGTTTCAAAACCAAAGTTTCTAGATTATAGAATCCATAATTTTTCTATGGTAATTTTAATACTGTCGACAGGCATTTTTTGTCTTTTTTCAAAAATTAATCAATTTTTAATGCGATCTGACTTTATATGTGTTTATGTCCAGTACACATAATGCATCGCTCTTTCTTTTCTATTATATTATACTTAATTATATGACTTTTCCGGCCATTTCTACCTTTGCGAGTAACAGAAAGCTTTATTAGCGAGATACTCCCGCGTATCGCAGTAAAATGATCAAGGTTTCGGTATTTTCAAAAGTCTGAAGTATTTTGGCTGCATTCCACTGCGTCAAATAACGAATGGACGGACAAATGACTGGTAAACATTAAATGCTCGTGGAACGCAGCGCTCCATCGAGAACTGTCCGTAAATTCGAATGGCAATGAGTTTCACTAATTTGCCGTAGCTGGTTTTATGGGTAACGAACTCCCGTGTTGACGTTTTACTGCCGGCAACGTTTCAAACGTTTCACCGGAAACTCTCCTCCCCCTATTTTATTGACGCGCGCCATTTCTCTCGTAACAATTAAAAAATTGTTCAGCGAATTTACGAAGTTTTCCGAATGTATAAGTGAATATTATGCTTAAAGTTTCACGAAAAGGAATGAATAATGAGAAGAGAGAATGTCGTACTTTTGGTAACACAAAGGGGTCAAGACTTTCTGATCGGTTTAGAGAAGGTTACCAATGTTGCACCTATGCCATTTTTCAGTTGCTTTTGTCAACTAAAGACTTTCTGACAGCAACTTGATGTATATTTGCACAACGATGTTAATTCCTAAATTTTTTGCGTGGCATCAGAAAGTTGCAATTAATCTTTGAAAGAAAATAAATTTAACACTAGAAATACCAAGCGAGTCAAAATCAATTTTTTCCAAAAATTCTATACGATAGATCAATACCACTGAGTACCACTAGTGACTAAATTATTTCATAAGCGATTAGTTTATCGTCTTATTCCTCGAGTTTTACAATTTACATTTCTTTTATCATTTCAAACGTATCAACTTAAAACTCTCTGTTTAAAATTCTACTTTACACTTCCACAGTTTGAAAACGAAGGGCAGAGAATATTCCAACCTTCACAAAACCGAAACGGACCGTATACCGTAGCGGGATTATTCGTCCGAAAATTTCGTCAAAAGTAAAACGAAATGGTTGCCTATTGCAATAAGTAATTTTCGCAATACACAAAAAGCGTCGAAACGTGAAAATGTACTAGCGTGAAAGAGAGATGGAGTACGATATAAAGTAAGAGAGAGAGAGACAGAGAGAGAAAAATTACCGAGAAGTTCCCTTGATTTTTTCGATAGCCGCGTTGGTTTCAAATATTAGACAATGAAGCTCCGGTCCAGCAATTCCGCTGTTCCGCAATACGGCACCGCACCCTCCTCGTTCTGAAATACTCTCGTTATAAATCACGGCTCAGTCGAGCGTGTCGCGATTGCATTATAAAATACTGCTAAATTAATTTTATTGCTGGAGGAGAGATTTCAACTGAAAATTGTAGATTCGATGAGAATCGAGAGCTCGATTGTATCTGCGAAACCATAGGATTGTCTACTTCGATGTACGCTATGCGGGAATCTACGACAAGAGTAGGAAACGTGGACGTACGACGATTGATGTACACATGTGCGAGCGTACAAATATTAATTACTCAAATGGAAATTTATGGCGGGCGAAAGCTGTCCACGGTACTTACAATTAGCTGTCGTGTTTGCGCGAATAGAGACGAATTTTAATTCGATCTACCGACGCAGAACCTAGTCGCGAGTGAATTCAATTTCGCGCAGATTGTATCGGATGTGGGGAATTTCGCGAACGTGAGAGATAAAGTATGTATTTGTTGTGTGCACTTGTCATATAAATCTTTTTGTTTTTATTATGACGTTTGGAAAAAAGAGGTTTATTGTTTTAACATTTTATCGACTGGTAGTCTATTAATAGGCTTTTCGTAATCAACAGTTTTGGAATTTTAGTTTATTAATTTATTGTAATTTTCGGTTGCGATGAAAAATTCGGACTATAAAGGTTTAAACGAATGCAGTTTTATACGTAGGAGTATGTATAGTTTTAAAAATGTGATGTTGCTTTTTTTATTATTATTCTGCAGTTATAATTTAATTTATTTATGGGCAAAAACTTTCAATATTATACAGGCAGAGTGATGCAATGTTGGGGTAGACACAAAAATATTTATACATACAAAAATATACGTATAAATAGAGAACAACAGAGGTGGGGAAAAATGTTGTTGCAGATCGATGTTTGGATTGGACACAAAAACCAAATGGAAACTGAAGAGGCAAGAAAAGGGGTAGAAATACAACCCGTAAAATCCGATTCGTGGAGAAAATGAAGGAATAACTTTTAATGAATGGAAAAATTTAACACGAATTAAGCCTATAATAAGAATTTAGGCAATAGTCAAAAATCGCATAGCACATATTATACGTGATAATGAATTTGGAACACAGAGTGTACATAAAACTGATTCGCATAGAACGTAAAAACTCTGCGATCTAATTTGGTACAAGAGCTGTTTCTGTCACTTTAAAAAATTATGTTTTGTTATAATAGTAGAATTGTGAAATGTTTTCTTCATTTTTTGGCAATGAGTGAGTGCAAACTACAATGTTACGTGGCAGTGACAGCATGGAAACAATAATTTTTTAAAAGCAACAAAAACCTTTACAAAATTGAATTTTTACAAACATGCGAAGTAGCGAATTATGTGAAACTGCAGGGCCGCCTGTACATTTTAGCTAATTACCATCTTACTTGGGATATAACATAAATGAGTAACTAGTTTATACGACCATGAAAATCTCTATAATCTGTATAATATTTTTAATGCCATTGTTTTCTTTTTTTTTATCGTTTTACAATATAGTCTGATTTAGTGACGGCAAATGTCATAATTAAGGCAGTTTGCATGTACAACGAATTTTCCGGTAAAGCGGAACGTACACACCGTGGCACGTATTTACGTTTCACCATAGTCGTTGCTGTTATTAGCGGAACTTAACGAATTAGTAGGGCATTTCATGCGAATGTGTTTCACATAGTAGTACCACTTAAAATCACGAGTGGTTCGTTAACTTTATATTGATCAGCGGATGTTCCAATGCAGAACTCACGGAGAAGAGCCCAATTAAAATTCGGTACTTTCAATAAAGTATTGCCCCCAGAAAATTCAACATAATAGAAAGCAGGCTAAAATTGAGAGGAAAAGAATGTCCGCCGAAGAAAAAGAAAGATCGAGAAAATAGAAAAAGATGATTTAAAAAAAACAGAAGATATGAGAATAAAGAAGATGTGAAGAGAAAGAAACATGGTAACAATAAAGATACAAAAAAGGAGGATTTAAAAAATAAGAAAAAGGTGGACAGAAGAAAACAGAGGCACAATATAAGAGGAAGAAATAACGAGAACAGAGATTTAGTGGGGAAGACGTAAAACCAAAAATAAAGGAAGTAGAAGCAGAAAAGGAGAGTCACTAAAAAGGAGAAGACAAAAAGAGAAACTGGAAGAGAGGAAAAGCGAAGAGAAATGAAAAGCAGGAAAATAGAGAATGAGAAGGGGGATGGTTAAGTAAAAAAAAGAAGTAGTAAGAGAAGAGAGACAGATTCACCGTGAGATACTCGTGACTTCGATGGCACCACCACAAACGTTTGCGCATCAACTCGATCCTCCCTGAGGCAATGGAACAATGATCCACGTAGTCGTCGTTGCCGGGAATTTTGATTCGAGGAATCTCGCCTAAGGAGATGCGAATGTATGCAGTATGTCGTTCGACATCGCGTTGATTGCGATTCGATGCAACCTCAGTGCGGTTTCTCCTTGATGATCAAGTACGATCAATTTGGAACTGTCTTGTTGCCTCGAATTCTCTTCGCGAACGACCCTTTTGTGCTCGTTCAAAGAACTACGTGTGTGCAAGACTCAAGAAGGAATTGCAAGAATAAGTTAGCTCTAAATTCTGCAATGTTGCAACAAGTACAAGAAGGATCGTAATGAAAAATTGTAAGGCGCAGAAATTAAGGACAAAAGGCAGAGAAATTGATGATGATGGAATGAGAGGACGAAAAACAGGCGTTTGGCTCGAAAGCGAATTTCCAGATATGCGGGCTTGCGAGTCTAGAAAGGTCAGGGAGTTGAGTTCACATGCAGGGTATAAGTGAGCCATTTTTCCTTCGGGTCATGGAGATTTTTACTAACACCGAGATAAATGTACCGTCTCAAAAAGAAGACCCACTGATGTAGGATATACAGTAGGGTGCAGAGGTTTTTCATATGGTCGTTACTGTGTTACATTAACTTTAAGGGGTCGACGAATAACATTTAACTTTTAAGTAGGTATGAATCGACATCCTGTTATTAACCCTTTGGCCTACTATTTCTTTTATGACTAACAATTAGCGTGCAATAATTCAAAATTAATTCTTGAAATCAACAATTCTCAGTGATTCCGTATATAACTGAAAGTAATATTAATAGTATAGAAATAATAGGACCGTTTTGCGACCGGCTGATATTTTCAACTTAATAGATTTTCAAAAATTTAAAAATTTCTTATTCCATTTTCCGCCTCACGAGTGTCCCACGTTATTGTAGGCTAAAGGGGTAAGTACGATGTCAGTTACCGTTGTACTCACACTGCACTATTACAGCTACAAGAAAATATATAAAGCACGAAGTATAATTTGTTATATTATACAGCGAATGAAACAAAACTCTGCTTAAGGTTTATTTCTTTAATTACAGACTAATAATTTTTTAACTTATTAGTATTTAAAATTATTAAATAAAATTTGAGATAGTGGCAACACGTATAATAAAGATTGCTCATAATCACTCTAAAAATGCATTTCAAGATGACAACAATCGACCAGGAATATTTTTCTCTACACAATTACCTGGTTTGCTAATTTCACTTCAATGTTTCCCTCAGAATGAAGCATTACAATATAAACCTAGCCTGTGTTAAATGTTTCTAATACAAATACCATGTGATTGTGACAAAAACGATATATTTTCCATTGCAAAAGCGAAAGATGATAATGGAAGAAAAATAGTGTTCGTATATTCGCAGAGAATCCTCAGAAAAGCATAATGATCCGGCATTTCAACGGAACCAATAATATCTCCGGGCATCTCTGGTATCTCCTCCGTCCCGTTTGTTCGATTCTGCCATTACCCACCCGCAGGATCTTTCCCGCTTCACCCTCGATTTATCCGTCTAATTTTGTGAATTAATGGCCAGTGCTACGGCAGAGACCGACGAATTACATTGTTGAAGTGCCCCTTCAACGGCGCGCCCCATCCCATCCCATCGATTCTTTCGTCGCGATTCACCTCGGCATGTTATCTCGATTCTCCTACGATAGAAATCTCTGTCTTGGCCAATTACTTTCGCAAGATCGTGTATCTTCTCCCTCGTTTTACCATCTACGTGGATTCGTGCACGTCGTCGTGTAATTACTTGGAATTACTCGTAAAAGGGAGTTCCGAGGGAGTGAAAAAATTGTTATAAACTTTAATACCTTTATCATGTGTCTCAGCTGAATGAAAAGTTTTTTCGTCTAAGTCATAGAGAAATGCTGATAATGACCTCATACAATGACTTTTCATTGTGTGACAGCAGTTTTAAACGTTGAAGACCATTAAGAGAGCTTATAGATAGTAACTATGGCTATGGATGTCGAGATGTAAAAGAAACACGCTAATCAATTACAGTTACTGACGTTACACGTGTCTTCTTTTTGTTCTCTGGAGTACGAATCTTTTTATTCATCTCTGGAGTGGAGAAACAGTGAAGGGTCTCTTGAGAAACTACATTATCCGCGAATTTAACCTACGTAAGTAAATAACGAACTGGTATTTTAGCATAGAACTGCATGTTCAGATTTCGTGTATTGTGTCGTGTATTAATCTACGAAACACTATCTACAAGATATATATATATAGATGTATAAAAGATTTAGTTAAAAAAATAATTTATCATATGGTGACAAGGGAGGATCATAATTAATTTAATTTGGCTGCAAAAGATTTTTGATTTTGAAAGTGCCGCCGTCTTTACTCATATTCTGATAGCCAGTGTGTTCAATTAATTTGTTTTCATCTGTTACGATTGTAAGTTGTATTGCAATAATAGAAATATCTGACACTAATAATTAGCTGTTAATGTAATTTCGCCTTGTGAAGAACTCAATATTTTCTCTATTTAACACTAAACCTACCAAGGCGGTCAAAAGACCGATTCCAAAATATTTTCTAAAAATTATCTAATTTGATAGAGTAGCCATAAAGTAAATATTCCACTTCTATCTTACAAAAGCAATATGAGTTAATTAATTATCTTCTTTATCTCTCCACTTCCCTTTGTGTAAGGTCGTTATTGAGTATATTTAGATTTTAGTAGATATAA
Source organism: Cerceris rybyensis (assembly GCA_910591515.1). NCBI lineage: Eukaryota > Metazoa > Arthropoda > Insecta > Hymenoptera > Crabronidae > Cerceris > Cerceris rybyensis. Next base: position 15,598,777 of record OU342799.1, read on the forward strand.
CGTCGGTAGGTTTAGTGTTAATTAAAAAATTCTATGATACGTTAATTGATGGAAATATTACCAAATTAATTTGTATTGCATATCAATAGAATAGAAAATGACAGACTTCCAAAAATTAATATTGTAATAACGTTTAAGATGGAAGACAGTAGAATCTACCAGAATTGCTTGAATCACTTTCAGACAGTGTAATGTCGTTTGTTTACAGTATTCGTGATAAAGTTCCTTGGGAAAGAGCGGGTTATCTTCCAAGCCAATACTATTACGGAATTCCAAGACAGCCAAAATAGTTTACCCGAAGTTCTATCTGGCCAAGTTTTCCGCTGCACGGGTTGCGAGTTATCGTCGCCATTACGGCCAGAAATAATGTCAAATAGATGTCAACTAAGCAATTTCGGTAACCGTAAGGAGACCACCAATTGGAGGTGTTTTTACGAAGTTAATTGCTTCTCATGGTTCACCTACCGATGTATCGTAGATAAGTTTAAAAACAAAGTTCACAATTTAACACCATTATCTGGTCTGTATTAGGGTTTTTATTTGACTTTTATATAGATTTCTTCATAAACAAATTACTCCGGTATCGAAAATATTTATCTTGATGTAAATTACAAAATTTGTCCTATTATATTTGACAGTCGTTGAAGTCTCTTTCTTCTTATGTTAAGATATTTAAGAATTCATACAAATACTTTCATTTCAGAAACGTGTAACAATTGAACCTTTTCAGACGAAATATTGATGATATTTGTTTATTTACTTTGCTATTTGAAACGCGAACGAAAGACACTTATAAATGCTTTTCTCAAAATTGGATTTATACTACTGTCAAAGTTAACAACTCACTTATAAAAGTTTTTTGTAAAATATACTGGACGAGAGTAATTATAATTACTACTGTTTTTATCTGAATATATGAAATATATTTGTATATACTTATATAATAAATACGAAGACACAAAAAGGAGGAAGCACTTGATATTTTTATTAATCAAAGGCATGAGAAAAGCATACAAATCGAAGATTCTGGTTCGGTGATGCAAATGAGATGCAAATTCAATTATCGTGATTGAGTAGCAAGTGATATACTGATGACAGCGAACAGAAGCATGTCAAACTGGATGAGAGTGCTACACAATGTCTGTTTAGTAGGATGTATTGTCACCCAAGACTACCAAAACACCCTAATAGCGATAGAGAAATTGCGGAATGTGCACTTGCAATAAATAAACGTGTAAATACTCCAGTACTTTTGAAATGTAATTTCAAATATTAGTCAACCTGTTAACAAAAGTTGCCGTTTTATTGTAAATTCAAACGACATACGTTCGTCTCGTATTCATACCTTAACGAGGCATTATTTATCCTTTGTTTGAGTCAACATAATTCCTTCTGACGTTTACGTTTACACAATCGCACATCAAATGGAATTAATCATGAATGTAACCGGCAGAGATGACACGCCTTTTCACATTAAAACGCTATGAGCTGCTTTATGAATTCCGTACAAGCTCTTATGTCTTATATGTTGCAAAGCGACGTGAGTGAATGTTAGTACGCATACTAAAATTGTAATAAATATTGTTGAAACTATAAATAAGTTTTTACCAGTATTTTATAGAATTTCTACAGAAATACTGTATACACAGTAATGATGTGTACAATATTCATCATTTAAGGTGATATTTTTAAAAGTAGTATAAGTCCTTTTGTGGAAAAGGTGTATTTATGTCAGTTTTTACTAAATATAGACTTTCTTCGCACTTCGAAAGGCAAAATAAACAGTCTAAATGAAAATAACGTGAAATATTCTTGTGAATTTGTCTGAAAAGGTTCAACTGATACATGCTATGGTATGAATGCTTTTCTACAAATTTTCAAATATCTCAATAAAAGAGGATAGTATATTCTGATCCGTAATGTGTTATTTGTGCAAATTTTAATGATTCTGTGTATGTATAACGTGTAAAAAAAATATCCACATGTATCTCCACGCTCAGTTTAATTCTCAAGTACTTTTGAAATCTAGCAAATATTGGAATCATGTTTTCTAAAGCTAATACACGTTTCAGAAGTGTTCCTATAGTAAACACATAAAGTGTCAACAATGTCTGAAAGCAGGTTATAATAGTGGATCGAAAATAACGGCGGTCGTAAGTTTAGTTTGTTTTTCCCTGGCAAATATTTTCAGTCGCAGTGCCATCGTTGTACTATTTTAAATCGTGTTTATTTGCTGCAAGAGCGTCCACACTTTGGATCAGTGTTTGCAAGGAAAACCGTCTGGAAGACATTTTTTGAGATTTCCACCGCTATGCACCTACCACAAAAATTTTACCTTGACTTTCCTCAAATATGTCGAAAATAGTTATCTATACTCTTTTACACTTCATTATGATATGCTTAATCTTATAATTAATTGTGACTATTAGCAGTAAAATCGCTGGCGATTAATGTGGTATATTTAAACATAGTGGATAAAAATCTTCGAAGAAAATGGAATGGAGAAAACTCCAAGCCTCAAAGGGCCCCTGACTTTTCGAGGTAATGCAAGACAAATCAAAGCTTCTATTTTTTAAAAGTCAAATTTCTAACTTTGCCAAATATTATAATTTAGCTCGTGAAAATCACAAAATTCTTTAAAATTCAATATTTAAAATTTAAGTGTAATTCATTATTTAAAATAGTACTTTTATCATTTTCTAATTGACTTTCGGGCATTGATATTAAATAAGTACTCTCAAAAAGGAGGTTCAACTGGCAAAGGTGATATTCAGTTAAGTAATTTGTATATTATAAGATCTATTGTTAAGATCAATAACAATAATTTGCAATAATGCAATACAAAGAAACAATGCTAATAAAAGTATCTTCAAACGCATTTTATCTATTATTCAACTAAAACTGCCACTACTAGCACTTATCAATGCATTATCACCTAATTTTCAAACGCCACGTATAACCTTATTATTCGCCCACAAACATAATAAAAAAATACTTTCGTTTTAAATAAAAACCACTGCCAAACCTCCAAATAGAAATTGAAAACATTGAAAAAAATTGAAAACTTCATTTCATCAACCTACAAAAATCCATAATCCCTCTCCTAGATGAATGAAAAAAAAATCTGACAAACTTCAATAATCCCTAACGAAATATACAAACTTCATCAAACGTACAAACAAAATTCCTATATTGAACACGACTTACCATCGAATTGCTTCGTCGATTTATCCGATTTAAAAGTCCCTTCTTCGCGCGACTGCCCTACATATCGTCGCCCTTAATATTTTATCGACGACATTCCGGATACCCGCGTGGAAAACAGGCAGATGGGATGGGGATGCGCATTGTCATCAAGTGGCATGGTACATGCAGTGGCCGAAGTACAAGGAGGATAGGCGAATCCAAGGGTTAGACGGAAAAAGGGAACGAAAGGGGGGTTGGTCTTTGAAAGGTGCGATATCTCGGCAACGTTCAAGCACCATCGACCTCTCGCGCCTTGCTAAAAAGTGATACGACACGTCGGGTCGACTAGATTTAACAATCGGGATTCGACGCCTCTGTATAATCTGTTCTGGACGTATTTTGCGTTTGTATTACATCGGCAGATAATCCCTTAAATCGCGCCATCATTAACGTTCTCCCAACGTCGTTCGTCGTTTTAATCCATCTCTGGCAATTGAAGCATTGTTTGGTTCAAACTTGTTGCGATCTTTTTTCATTACTGCTTTCACAACTATAAGGTAGTCAAGAAGAGATTGTTAGGTATACATGTTTAGGAATGTTCGACTTTTTTGAGGATCGGTTAGTCGACATTGTTTACATTGATTTTATGTTATATAATACTACTTATATCTTTATTAACGACTTTTCATAACGATAGTCTGAATTGGTAAATAAGTTAATTCTTACGGCAGATTATTTTATAACGAAAATTTTGAACTCATGTTAATGTGCCTAATTGGAAGTATTAATTGTAATTTGTTTTTCATTTGTACATGCCTTTGAAAATTAGTTGAAATGAATTCAATGTAGAAGAGACAAGTGAAAGATACAGTTTAACCCTTTGCGGTCCTGTGTTGAGCAGTACTCGACATAGATTTTCACTTGATTTTATTTTCTGACAATTTAATTTTGACTTTTCAATTTCAAAATGATTTTGTAATATCCCCTAAATGTCTTTCTAAAAGTTTTTTTTAAAATCGTTATATTTCTTTGGAAAAGTGTAACGATTTTCATAAAATACAATGTTGAATTATTATCAGATGAACCTGCATTTTCACTTGTTATTGTATGACTAAATCTTCTAAATTCAAGTCTCACGTAAAGTAAACATACATAAAATAAGAAAATAAAAACATTAAGTATTATACATTCGGAAAAAGGTTGACAACAATATGTACGTTTGAATTTGGAAACAGTGGTACACTGTAAACTAGAAGATCGTAACGTATGAAATGTCAATTTCTTTTGAAAAAAAAGGAAAAATCGTATTGACTTACGTACGAAGGTTAAATACGCAAATCCAAAACCAGAAACAACAAATGGAAGTCGAAATGGAATCGAAAACGTACGACACGTTACGTTAGTTGGAAGCAATAGCTTTGCAATACGTTATTATATAGAACTCACTCGTAGTGCTCTAGTTTTCGGATATATTTTTTAGCTTATTTTTCCGAATGCAGGATAAAATTTAGAAGGAAAAAAAAAACGATTCGATGTTAAAAAATAAAATGGATCTTCCAATGTACAAAAACAAGGAAAAATACAAATTCTTCGATTCTGCTGCACAAATATGCAGGCTGCCTCAAATCTGGTGGTGTCAACGAAATCTACGTGAAAAAAAAACTCGAAAATGCAGAATATTTCTTTCTACGGAATTTCATTTTCACATAAATTCAGATTGCATATTTGTTTAATGTTCGAGTGTGTCTAATAAATATCATTGGAGTATCTGCAGATCTCCTTCGATTAATTGTTGTTCATAGAGTAAAATAAACAATGACATAGAATTAGCAGTTTTCTATTAATAAAACAATCTTTAAGAAGCACAAAAAGATTAAGGTATAGTTGCGTATTTGTCAGCCTTGAACATTTATTTATTCGAAAACAATAGATTGCACGAGAATATATCATATTGCTGTTAATTATTTTAATTAGTTTCTTTCTAAGATGGGTGAATCTCTACAGGAAAATACACGAATTAGACATGTCACTTTTGAAACGAAAAGGTCGCCCTGCATTTTTATGATTATTCTTGCATGAGATATTTTGTATAAATAATGGCACACGTATAAATAAACATGCAATCGACGAAAATCCCTAGTCGAGAGAGTAACCGAACTTTGTAAGAACTTTCCTTATTTGCATTGAATTTTGCAAGTTTCATAAAATCAAAATGTAAAACATGCCATAGATAGTATTTACAAATTGGATTAACTTAAGTGCATTTTAAACTAAGAAAGAATTTCGTGCAATTTACTAGCCTCTTTTCATCTAAAATGTTACATTAAAAATAGTAATTTCAAGTTTTTAGCCTGAAAGCCGTCCGTAAGTTAAGCTGCTTAAACTAAAACTTCTCATTTTATTATCCTGATCTATATCCATTTAATATTGCCAGTATTTAAGGAAGTTAAATATGAAAACTTGTCCTATGCATATGAACTTTCCGAAATTGAGGAGAATGTTCTATGTAAAACGTTTAATACGTAGAATTTACAAATTGATTCTTGCGGTAGAAATACTTTGAGAAGCAAGAAACTTTTTCTGCTGATTATATGAGTTGTTTTAATCCGCGGTACTTCATTAAAAATATTGGTTTCAGGTTCGTACTTTGAAAGCTGTCCTAAAGTTAAGCTGCTTATACTAAAAGTTTTTATTTTATTATCCTAACCCAGACAGGAAACTCATGGAGCATTTCTTCACTGGATAACTCACTCGATACAGGCTTCATATTAAATTTGTTTCCAACTACTTCACACATACTTCTTTCTCGAAACTTTAAAAGACGCATAGTTGATTGTTTTATGATGTAAAGTAAAATATACTAAGCAAACATATAAGGTTTCGGTTAAAGGTAAGGGAGCGAATATTAAAATATTATTGCGGTGCTTCATAATGAAACAACTTAACACTAGAACTACCGAGCCAGTCAAAATGACTGGTACACAATTTTTTTGAGAAATTCTCCAAGTCTATGGAAGAGTCATGGAATAAATATTTTACGTCTATCTAAAGAAAACTAAATCACCGTATCTATCAGCACTTCGACCTCTTGATTCCTTTGTTTTCAAAGTACTGATTTAATATATTAAAATATAATTGATTTAACGCCGGTAGTTCTAGTGTTAAAGATTATAAAAATTAGGATTCTACTTAAACTGGGCCAATCTCATAGCTTGCAGACAACTCTCTTTGACATATTAACATAAACATTTGCAACTCGTTGCTATCGGTTTAGTAATCGATACCATAGGGGAGGCAAATTCGTTACTCGTAATAATTCGTAACAATATGATATTCTGTGAAAATATAAAATATATCATTTAACTTCTAAGGCACGATGCTCCACTATAGTAGTTTTTACGAGTGTCAATTTTCTAGACGACACGCCACTATAGTCCGACAACTGAAAGATGGCTAAAAAACAATGGAGTCTCTCATTTTCAATCCCCAATTTCTGACATTTCGTTTTGGAATTCCCAAACCCACTAAAGTAAACACTTCATATAGTTGTTCGTTTTGGAAGATGGGTTTTGAAATTTCAAAAACGAAATTACGGAATTAGGCGATTGAGAACGAGTGGGTTTGCCGGTCCTTGGCCATCTTTCAGTTATCGGACTATATAGTGGCTCACTCGCTCACCGTATGAATTAAAGTTAAAGTATGTGCGTCTTATCTTAAAAAAGAATTATAATTTAATAGATTTTTAGTAGTGGATAATCGTATTAGTGGAATAGAGCAGATTCATTTTCAATTAAAAGAATGCGTTTTCGAAGAGGTTAATGGCACATTGAAATGGGGAGGCAATGGTATTGAGCGAAGAAGAAGACGATGAGTGTCGGAATAAGAAAAATTTAAATGTTCCGTTAAGACAACGATCGAAAGGGCAAAGTTCCATTCGATTCTATTCGACTCGAATGTTTCTCGTACCTTAAGCACCTTTTTCACTAAAAGACTCGAAATGGCAAGACTTTAGATTAACTACATCGCATTATTGTAAATGGACTTACCCATAGCAAGTGAGTAAAAGAACGGATCGTTTACGTACCTGTAACAGAGAAACAAAAGGTCGTTAGAAAAAAAATCCTTTCATCGATTACTTTGATATAGACAGATATTTCAAACTGTTCACGCTTCAATGATATGATTGTTTTTCTATGATACACAGCAACGTTTTCTAACCCTCCGGGTGAAATTTCACCCCATCTGCGTTTTTTGGTATTACATAATGTGTAATTTCTTTTTAAAAAATTTCTATAATGGAAATTTCAACTCAGCAACAAACATTAATGCGTAAAGAGAGACAGAGTGAAATGTCGCCTGAGGATATTTTGTGTAATTATTTTCAAGGAGTGTAAAAGGATTAATTGAAATAAAATTGAGAGATAAATAATGGGAAAAGTAAGTGTTCCTATGTAAGAACTATCGTTCGTTTCGTACTAAATTTTTATTATTTACATATCTATGAAGTATTCATAATTTGTTTTAACGTTTATAGATTACCTATGTGTATTGTTCATTCATCTAAGAAAGAGAAATTTGGGAAAAAAGTGAATGTCTGTCCTCCTTTTGTTAACGAGCACTGCATTTATTAAACTAATAAATTGACATTTGGCAGTCATATGTGCGCAGATACTGAAGAATTGGGCACCTCGCTTTACCTTTCTTACTTCCGGGTTAGGATATTTAATCCTTTGTGTTCGTGTTTTAGTAAGAAAAAAATGTGTAATCACATTTACAACGAGCCTACTAATTACTAAAAATTATATATACCTAAGAACATTGTTGATTCTTTGCGTTGGTAGCTGAGAGCGGATGCACGGCTGACCACTGAGAGTTTATACCACTGTGAGAACGAATTACCACGTAGCCCGCAAAAAAAGAAGTAATTGATTGTCTTCGAAAGTATTATACGCGCACTAATAAGTGAAAATAGATGAACCGGATCACGGAGCACTGATTCCTCGTTGGCGGTCGCGGGGGAACTGATAGCGAGGCGAGTATTGAAATGGCTTATTGTTGAGATTCCTGGAAAGGATTACCTGTAGGTCACGCTCGCCGAGTGTCACCGAGGGCCGCCGAGTATATTTTGACAACACGCAATGACCGTCGAATTTCTTGGTCAGTGAAGTGGAAATAATTACTCTCGTTGCTCACCGAATTAAATTTAAAATTGTAAATAAAATCGAACGATATTATTTACTTATATAACTAAATATTATAAATACAGTTGGTTTGTTCAATGTAACATTGTTATCAAAAAGTAACTTATAAACATAAAATGTAAAGCAAGCTAAATGTAATAATACATATAGTCATAAACAATAAATGTATATTTATTAAACAAACTGTAATAGAAATATGTCTATTCTGTCGGCTTCTAGCATTAGAATATTTCCTGGATGTCTACTTTTTTGCATTTTTATTCTAAAAACCCTCCCCAATGTAGCGTTACGTATTACTTTGATGTTAAAAATGGGTAAACATGTTTAACCAGTATTCAAAGGGGAAACGTTTCTTTTTGAAATTTCATAGACCTGGAAGCCTGACTCACTCGGCCAAAATAATGTTGCAAAGACACAATTAAAAGTTAGTTTACGTGAAAATGGTCCGGTTCTGACCCACGGTTTATTATTTATGCTTAAACAAGACACCCTATATGTTCAATAAACAATAAAAGTTCCTTGTATCAAAAACAGTGCGTCGTAGAACAGATTTTGTTTTATTCGTTGGCTTGTGTCTATCTAAGAAACTGTTCCTTTTATAACTGTATCATGCTTACAGACACACCTTGCTCTTTTAAAATATACACAAGGATTCTTACCATTCATTCCGCCACGTGCTATTTCTGCAGTGAAGTCTCTCCTTCTTCCCTTTATTTTCACTCGCCGCCCCGCAGAGACGTAGAAAAAGTACAAAAGGAAGAAGCACATCGCAACACTTTATTAACTTATCGCAATAAAAGTTGTAAGCACTGTCCTATACCGTGGGCGTCTCAAACTCGACCGTCCTACGCCTTAGGCGTTTGAAACTCGACTGCTCTACGTCGTCGCACTTCTATGTTTATGTTTCTACCTTTGGAATACTGGCAGCTTGACTCCTCACGTTTGGTTTTGGTTCTGCAGGTGAGATCACGACGGATGTAAACAAGACTCGCGAAGTCCCCGGTCTTACGTATTAAAGTATCTTGTGGCGAACTCGTATCGGATATTTATTTTACGTAAATGTTAACAAAACTAAATTTTCAGTTATTTTTTTTCTTTGCTCTTCTAAACAATTATAACATGCACCTTGCAAAATAAGTATAGAGAATTGAAGAATTAAAATTGCACTATCAAATATTTAAGGAATTGGAATGCCAATTAGAAACCAGTCGTTTCATTGTCTTCGTGAGGCAAGTGTTAAAATTAATTTCATCTCGTTTAATTAAATTGTACATATTAAGATTAGAATATTATGTGGGTGAATGGAATTAATTCAGGGTAAATTTTCAGAGGTCTGTTTAGGCAAACGTGAATGTTCTGTTACAGGTTTACTGAAACGTAAGGTAATTATCCTATTGCTTAATTGTAACTGAATATTGTTGCAATAATAGTTTCAGTGGAGTAACCCAACGCTACATCTTCAAGCTTCTACTATAGACGTGTTAAAGGAGATCTAATGTAACGATGAAATTTGGACGAAACCTACAATCAATAGTAATTCGATACATTTTCTATTTTGATCAGGTATTTAATAATTCATTTGCATGTAGAAAAATATAACTGATAAACATACAGCAAAAATGAAAACATTGATCGTTTCTTTTTTAATACTAGAAGTGTCTAACATCATTCAGATTTAACTTAATTTCGTTATCAAAGATGATCTTAGGTTATCGCCAAAATAATTAAATGCTTCTTACTTTGGGATTTTTTTTTGTAAATTATAAAAGAAATATTAATGATTATTAAATTGTATTATTCACGTACATATCTTTCTAGAACTTATGCATCTGTTTCATCGGCGAAGAGAAACAGTTAAAATGTCTGCTTTGAATATTAAATTTATTCATCGAGCCATTATGTATCAAATAAGTTAGAATATCAAGTAGATTTCACCCTTGGATGGAATTTAATTCTTTAGTCTTCCGTTTAATTAAAAGTAATCTTTTTTAGTTTAATTTCGTGCATATGTTACATACCACTAGCTCCAATTTAATTCGGAATCTACATGACTGGGTAGAATGACAGTCAGTATTTACATAAAACAATCGTTTGTTACCGTAAACATGGCAGCAGACTTCCACGTGAGAATAATGTCACTTAAGGGGTGACACAGAACTATTAAGGAATAAACGTACATTTTCCACTCCTTTAAAGTAGTAATTATAGTTTGTTAATCAAACTGGATTTATAGAAAGTTGAAGTTTCTTCCTGTATTAAAAATAATCCCAATTTTGAAATTTTAAGCTGGAAGACAAAAAGATAGTTTCTCGAGAGAAATCATAACCCAACATATTGGTAGTTTTCAGTAATACGATTTTTAATACTTAACCATCTCTTTCCGCATTTCAACCAGTTTTTAATAATAAAACTATCACAAATAACAGCATATTTTCATAAAAACCCCACTCTCACTAATCACTAAAAAGAAAACTCTCAAATCTATGATAGATAAACATTTTTCTACCACTACCTCAAACTTCCATAGATTATTAAATGTAATTCAAACACCCCGTTTCAAATTAGCACCGAAAACCAACAAAACTACCCTCTGGCCCGATCTACCCTCAATTCTTAACAATTACCAAACCCTATCCTCCAAGATTCTCCCCTGTAAAACTAAGTATGATGAAAACAGCGAGATATAACATTTAGATAAAATAATTATAGTGCACTGACGTCTTAAAATCCCTTTCCCCCCGAAATCCATATTTCTAATTCCATTCCTCAGCCGCCCCTTTCGTGTCTTCGCAATAGGGAATTACCCGAAGCAGTAGGATGGAAGCGTTATCAACTAACCGCGGTGACACTTTGGTTATGGCAGTAATGGCACCGTTTAGAGACGAGTTAAGTCACGGATGGCGGTTTTGAGAGCTTTTACAGGAGCCGAGAGTAAAAGCGTGTACGTGGCCGATCGTGTGTGCGGATTCCCGTACACCGACGACGGAGAGGGATGCACGCTGGAGACGTCGAGGCACTCTCACGAGCGTCGCTTTGCGAGTGGATCCTGAAATATGCAACGGACTATCATAGTCATATACCACTCTGAAGCTCAAATCCCGTGGCTCTCTCTCCCTTTTCCCCTTTCATACCGTTATTCTGTCTCTCTTTCTCTCATAAACTCTAACTCTCTATTTGTATCTTTTTTCTCTCTCTCTCTGTTTTCCCTTGTTCTATTTCTTTCCCTCTCTCTGTTTGCATCCCTTTCTCTATTTCTATGTATCTCTTTCTTTTTCTAGTTTACAACATTGTGTGTTTCTTCTCTCTCGGTTTCTCTTGTTGCAAGTACCGACGGCTTGTGCATATCTACATAGTTGCACTCGGGTTGCATGTGCAATGCAGGGAAAAAAGTGGACTATCTGGCCAGAAGATGATGTCGGGCTAAAGCGGCTGTGATACCAAATCTGAACATTGCAATGTACATCGCCTACAGTGGTTGTGAATCGTGGAAGTTCTGGTATAGTTGTGGAACTTGGATTTGATTAAATATAGAATTTTCGTTCAATGGAGCTAATTAAGGACACGGATATATCATTTGGAGTGAAACTGGCTTTACGGTTGACGTTGAACGGATGCGATATCTGACGTTTCATGTAATGCTTTTGATTATTGGAGGTATTCAACAGATTTTAATATGAAGGGAAAATTGTATTTTATAATGGTTTGAAAATGTAATATCTTTTTGGAGTAAGTGTAACAATATGTGTTAAGGGAATTTGTTAACACTAGATTTACGGAGTCAATTTGGGTCATTCAAATTTGATTACTACATGTATAATATATTGGTTGGTTAATTTTTTAATAATAAATCTTTCATTCCAATTGATTTTGAATTATTTTCTATGCAAAAAACTACAATTTTCTTTTATGATTCGAATTGGATCACTTCAGAAAAATAGGTATATCAATATCCGTAGATCTAGTGTTAATGGTGTGATATGATTAAAGTACAATTTTGAGCCCTTTGTAATAGTGTGATGAGGGAGACTTCATTTAGCTTTTATTTATTGATGATTATTTACAGGTTGTGTTGCAGTTTTGAAAATTTAGTATAATTTTATATACTTGGCTGAAGAATCCGTGCTATTATTACAAGAAAGTAGTGGAAAATATTGCTAAATTAACTTCCTTTAAGTGACAATAAATTAGAAAAGTTGTGTGAACTTTAAAGTGTTAAAACATATAATTATAATTATTTATTTAAGAAAAAAAAATTATTATAATGAAAAGTCACAATGAAGAATTATAAATGAGCGGTCCTATTTGTTATAAAAATATTTATACTTTACTTACGAGAATATTCGAACAACTTTAAGTTCAAAGATAAAAAATCTTGATGATCGTCCGAGTTTATAGTATCCATTCAAACAAAATAAGGATTATTCAAGCCTGCCATACATTAAGAGAGTCTTCAATTAATAAGTACTATACAAATAAATGAACTTTACAACTATGAACTTTTCCCATCGATAATTATTTCGGTCCGATAACTTTAAAGTGTTAAAGCTGGTAGCAGTGAATAAATTATATTACCAACAATTCCACGTATCTACGATGCTTCAAATATTTAATGGGAATGCTATTCCTAGAATTTGTACTCTCGTGCTGTAGACGAACTGGAATTCTCAATAATTTCAAACTAAATCAATAACACATTTTACAAAAAATTCTACTCCAAAAAATCTTGCGTCACACATTATGTATAATGTTAGTTATAAGACAACAGATTCTATAAGACCCATTAAGCGATAGATCGTTTCACCTATTATAAATAAGCGGAATGTCGAATAATTGGAGAAAATCTCCTTTTCGCCAATCTTTCGATAACTGCACACATAAAGTTTGTCTGTTACAAAATGGTATAAAATTCAACAAGTCCTATTCAATAAAAACAAAGAATGTTCCCTTCTTTCGCAACTGCAATCAGAGATCAGTCTGCAGCTCTACCGATATATTAACAAAAACTGACTAATCTTAACCAAATGTCAACAAAAGCAACACATCCCCGTTTCGCATTTTGCAGTTCAATATTATTAGAGGGACCGGTGAGTAATATCGTTTCTCTAGATATTCTGCTCAAAGACCAATTGAATTTAATCAACCCGGCGTTGAAAATTTGCACACTAGATAAAAGAACGCTACTGATGACGAGGATAACTAAATAAATCATTCATTAAATATAGAAACTTGTTGCAAACTTGTTTGTTTGAATTTAATGTAATAAAACGACATTCCATGTCCAAATATGAAGGGAAGTCAATAAAACGTAACAATAGATATTAAATACACATAACACCACATCAATCTTTCACATCTCTCAATATCAACATCGATTCACATCCTTTTTTCTCTTCTCATTCCTAACATCTTATTTCTTGCATAATACCACAGTTATACGAGAGTTTCATGACAGACCTTTCCGATAAATCAATAAACGTACGAAATTAATCACTAGCTTCTGAGAACATATTATAGTACGTAATTTCCGTAAAATGTAACTGATCGTCTCGGAAGGTACACATCAAAAGTACCTAATTACACGTATGCATCAGCTGGCAGTATCAATCCATTGAGCGCAGATTAATCTGGAATTGCATGGAAACGAGTAACAGCAGCGATATCATCGACTTGTTGTATGCTCGGAATCCGTCCAATGATGCAGGAGATCGTGCGTGTCCATCTGCATACACTGATGTACACGTTGCATCGCAATATTCCGTATCAAAGCTCTCCAACGACATTAATTTCACTATCGATTCGTCAGTCAGCAATGAGACGTAACGTTGCGGACGACGGAAGTTAATCTCACGGTCATCGGCAACCGTACGTCGAAAACGAGCTGTTTTGTGATCTCTAGTTTCAGCACATTGACGACAAGTTATCGCTAATTGTCACCGAGACAGCTAACCGGATTATAATTAACGGGAGAATCAAACGTATCGTGAAAATTGACAAAGAATTATATCAATACCAGAACTACCGTCGTTATATTTGTTATATTTAAATATACTGGATAACTTTAGAAAAAGAAGAATCAAGTGATGAAGAAGATGGTCAATAAAATAATTCATGTTTCATAAAATGGAAGTGAAATATTTATTACATGCCTCTTCTATTCATTTTGTATATTTTTTGATAATTTAAGAATCGGTCATTCTTTATGCCTCGGTAGTTTTAGTGTTTTCAGATCTGATATTTGTTTTCCAGTTTTGATTGTTTCTTTTCTCATTTTGAAGATATGTTTATGAAGTCTGAAGATAAGATCACAGATACTCCACTGTGCTATTGAATAAATTCATAAAATAAATTTTTTATTCCCGTAAATCCCGTGGCACCTCCCAATTAAATCCAGCTGCGCTTAACGTACAGTTTCACTCGACAGCTCAAACAACATAATGAGATTCATTGTGAAATAAAAACCCGACCCGTAAAATATCGCGTTACATACGGTAGAAAAATCGCCGAGTACTGTTTATCTACAAAGAGTCATCAGAGCGCGAGAAAATCTTAATTAGAACGGTTCATCCACCGAACGTCCGCCGTTAATGTGCACCGACTCGAGAGGAAGTCGGAAGAAAGCGAAGTGGGAGAAACGGAAATGGAGACGGTACCCAGCACGAAGATACGAAATGACGAGGAGGGAGATAATGGAAAAAGGAACTGCATCCATTTCGTTAACTGAGGGACGTTAAAATTATATCGAGGACTCCTTAATTCGGTTATTCGACTCGCTTTGATATGCACGTATAGACGGCACCAGCCTTAAAAGCGAGCGCCATGGCCGGTAATGCGATAAAAATCCTTCTCGCCACTTTTCTCGAAAGAACTATCCAGCTAATAAGATCGAGCACATTTGCAAGGACCAGTATCATTGTCCTAGTCACGGTAACGCTTGCAACATTATTGCGAACATTCCAAAGGAGCAGGAATCGTCTAATGGCTCGAACGGAAGGAACGAGTAGAAGAACGGTAGAAAAGTGGGAAGAAGAACGGAAGAAGAATCACGAAAGGAAAGAAAGGCGACAAGAAAAGAACAGAGGAACAGAGTTGCTCGCTATAAGCTCGGGCTACGAGGCAGGGGTTAGGAGATAGGTGTACGGGCACTTAAGATGGAAAAACCGTCATTTCAAAGGCTCACGCCAGCTTTCCCTAGACGCCTGAGGTGGTAAAAATCCCGGATGTACTTTTCTGATAGGGGAGCGTACGGGTGAACGGAAACGAAGGGTGAGGGAGACAGAGAAGATGAAGAAGAACGGCTAGAAAGATAGATCGGAGGTAGCAAAGTGGAAGGGAGTACACGATTGCGGATGAAAGCATCAGATATTCCTCAAAGGTGGTATTTGCCGAATTAAACGAGAATATCCTTCGTTACTTTGTCTCTTGTTTGCAATCGATGGACCGGGATGTCGATGGGTCGAACATGAAAGTTTGCCTGAATGTGCGTGCGGAGGTTGAATCGAAGATGAGGGTGGTATTTGTATAATTAAGAAGTCTTTGACAGTACTTGTATGTTTGTTGATTTTTACAAAGGGATATAAACTTTTTTTTTTATAGAGAATTTTGCTTCTAGGAAATCAATGGAGTTGTAGAAATTATTACTGGACCATTTGGTACCGAATTCAGATATTTTGTTTGGTACAGTTTATTCGGATATGGCTTTGATTTATCGCTTTGCGGGATTTTCTAGTGAAAATTACGGAATTTCTGTTACAAATGTAACGAATAAATACCACTTTGACAAAGTTAACGTATATATTCGTTACGTGGTAGTAACAATGTATTTTAGCAGAGGACGGTCGATTTTGGTGTAATTACTGAAAAGTTAAATTTTGAAAAAATGGAGATAATGAATATAATATAAAAAGAGTGTAAAATATTTCAAGTGTGATACCAGTTGTATCAGGTCTGAACAATGCAAATGATTACAGGGGCTGTTTTGATAACGCGTAACTTTACAGTGGACCGTATTTTGGCATTATAAGAATAAAAAATGCAAATTTTCATTTATTTAATATTGTTTTATACATAGGAGTAACAAAAGTTTCAATTAAAAAATTAAATTTACCAGGGTGGTCGCAAGTTGGCCAGACCTGATTGTGAGTTATATCATTCAGTGGCCAGAAATATTTCTCCTTATGGTCGGTTTGTGCTCCGAAAATTTTAATTGGAATAATATTCCGCAGCCTACTTGGCAGTTTTATTATTTTTCCTCTTCAACGTTGTACGTGGATATTTGCAGTAGCTATTTAACGACGGAATACGCACAGGCGAATCGTATAAAATCGAAGTCTCCATCGTAAAAGCTTTTTATTGCGAACGAAATTGGAATACGAATTAATCGCGAGAAAAAGGAAATCAACTGCACAAAGTCATATCCTATCGATCATTAAAAATCCAGTAAATTGCCCATAATTCCGTTCAAAGTGACGATCACATTCGAAATTTACGTATAGCCGGGGCGTAGACTTAATGCATCTGTTGCATGATGCGTCCTTTCGTTTCATTTCGGTTACTATGCACATTCGCGAATGCATTTTCCATGCAGAATCGAGCGCGGCACGGTTACGTCTCCAATAAATCACAGCAGAATGAAATTCGAAATTTACGAATCGCATATCAAAATTCCATATACATATGTGCATTCCAATGGTGCGCTATTCTCTCGCCCGGTATCAGCGTCGAATGCACTTTCCGGCGCAGGTGGTATACCGTTAGAGATAGAAAAAAAAATTTCCCGATACTTTAATTTAGAGCAATAACTGGTCGACTGAACGTGCAATTCTGAAAAAATACACTAACAATCGATAGAGGATTTGGAAGTGCAAGGATTTGAAAAATGCAACCTCGACACTGATAAAAGTGCTTAACACATTTTCTCTAATGTTACAACGATGCATAAAAAGTATTTTTAATAATAATTAATTTACAAATCTGTGAAACTTAACACGTTGACTGCCATGGGGGTCACCGATGACCGGCGCTATTAACACTAGAACTACCGGCGTCAAATCTATCATATTTTAATAAATTAAATAAGTACTTTGAAAAAGGGGGAATCAAGCGGCAGAAAATTGGATCGATTTGGTGACTTATGTTTATTGATATAGACGTAGAATATTTATTCTATGACTCTTATATAAACTTGTAGAATTTTTTGAAAAAAATGTGTACCAGTCATTTTGGCTGGTTTGGTAGTTCTAGTGTTAAATTCAATGAAATTTCCTGTTATGTTTAAATAGCAATATTTATAAATTTTCTAAGATATTCAATATTTAAATATTAGCGTTAAGAAGATCAAGATCTGCTAAATATTGATCTACCAGTGTCTTGAAAGTTTCTTCTTCCTAAATATGTGATTTTTATAGAAAAACTTTCACTTCAGTAGAAATGACGAAACAAGCAAAATATCGTTGGCGTTCAAAGTGTTAACGATTGATTCCTGTTCTATTTTAAGAATACAAACGATTGAAAAGTTCGAAATTAAAAGTTCCAAGATTTTTTGTGCGTTTTACAATTTCAATGACTATTAGCATTATATAAATAATTAATTCTTCATTCAAGACGCAATGCAAAGAAATAATAATTACGTAATTGTATCTTCACCAGGAAGCAAACTTAATAAACTTAATAATCACAAACTTCCTCAAACTTTTCGGTCAAGTAATCTTTGCTCATTCACCGACCATCATCCTTCTTCATTGAAATTAATTAAGGATAATCGTCGTGGGATAACGCCCGTTCATACAGATTTCCCGCAGGTTCATTTTCCATGCATAAAACCGCAGCTTCAGCGGGAAACCGATCTGGTAGAGATCGGAAAGTAGCCACTTCTCGCGAGCGAGGCGGAAGGTCTCGAGGATCTCTTCTCCCTCAACCAGGACGGATGAAAAGGGAGAAAGGGGAAAAAAGGTGGGAGACAGCGCGGCGACAGAAACGAAATGAGAAAAACTGAGGCATAAAATTGCATTTGCTTGGGTCGGGACACCACCTGCCGACCCCCGGCGTCGGCATCGACGTCGATGTCGACGTCGGTGGGCACCCAACGCAACCACTGCACCGTGTCACCACCGGTGGCTGGAAACGCTCGACCACTCTGTTTGTTCGTGTAAAAGGCCGGCTCGGGTTGCCGGTTTAATCAAGTTTACCCGCGGAAAAATATTACCGGACTGAGTTTCAATCCGAAAGGCGATGAATACCCAGCTACTACCTCGGGATGCGCGTCGATTCATTGTGCATTCATGCCGCGTATATCACCGGAGAAACGTGCGTGTCGTACTTGGGCGAATGAAAAAATATGGGAGGAAGAGGATGGGAAAGAGTAACAATGGAAAGCCAGAAGGATTCTTTGGTGATATTTCTGGATATGTTGCCGCAGGCTCTTGAACAAATATTTCAAGTGGGACGAGCCGTTTGTCGATACTGTGATCGAACGTAGAACTAACGTGGTTATGTGTTATATTGGAAAGTGTTGATTATTTTGTTAGGGGCACAACGTACTGATTCACTGAGAAATTAACGCTTTGTGATGTGAATTATTTTACTAACTTTTTATCAAGTAAGAAAATATTGTTTGGGAAAATTGTCTGACTTTGATTATTTAGTTTCACTTGATAGGAACAATTAGATGTGTTGGGGGATGTTTACGTTAAGATACAAAGGTTATTGTTGATTTGTACAAGTAGACAATTAACACTAGAACTATCAAAACAGTTAAAATGACTGGTACACAATTTTTTCCAAAAATTCTCCAAGTTTATATAAGAGCCATAGAATAAATATTCCATGTCTATATCAATAAACGTAAATTATCCAATCTATCAAATTTTCCGCCGCTTGATTCCCCCTTTTTCAAAGTACTTATTTAATTTATTAAAATATGTTAATTTGACGCCGGTAGTTCTAATGTTAATAGATGAAATATTAAGTGTCTTGGAAAGCTGCGTTAAGTGTTAAGATGTTATAAAGGGTTAAAATGTTTGAATTCTACTTTTTGCATTATCGAGAGGGAGGATTCCTGTAACTTTTATAAAGACTAAAACTCTTTCAAATATATTTTGAAGGAAAATATATAATTACAGATCCTGTTTAGACCTTGAATCACGCTTAGTAATATTATGGATTTTATTTTCCAATGCTAGGCTAGTATTTAATAATAAAACTTACCCCTAATAGAAGAAGGTGGAAAAAGAGACAAATTACAATTAATTGCTACCGATTATTATTTTACACTTTGCATTGTGTTTGAAAAAGCAAATTTTACTGCTGACAAGAACAGTGGAAAGGAGAGAGAGTTTTAATGCATTTTCGAATACCACTGGTGCCTCAGCGTGTAATATTTCAGTGTCATCACTTTCTTCGTGGAAAATTGCGACGAATTTCGTCCAAAAATTCAGTACTAATTAATAATGTCAGGTCCCAGGCCAGGCCTACAAAATGTCAGACAATGTGATGCACGATGGTAAATGTTTAAGGGACTACACAACCGAGCGGTACACCAGAGGGCAGAATTTTAGTTTTACGAATCTAACGAGCCACGAATTTTGCGTGCCTTTGCTGAGCTTCAACAGGGAGAAAATTGTTCATGGTGTTCTGTGAAATTCGTGGTTTTGAACTGTAAGTTTCACGAGATACGAGTACGCTTTTTCTACTGTTTCAACTTATAAGCGTATAATTCGAAATGAGCGTTTTAAAGTTTATTTGCATTTGAGAACACCTAGTTAACTTTTTTCAGTTTTCTTCATGTTACATGCTCAACGTTATTCTTCGTAAAATATTATATTTCAACAATATCTTCTATAACACCAGTAATTGTGGCAATGAATTTTAACATCGAATTTATAACTTATCCTGTTTCGACCGTTAATTTTCCTTCGACAATTTCAAGTAGAAAAGTTGATCGCAGAAACATTAGAAACAAGGCATAGAGAGAAAAGAATTTCTCGAGGATAGTGTTGTTCACAGTATGTCGAAATACCGAAATATAACAATTAAAATATAATCGCGCAAACATTAATTTAAACATCTCACATTTCCAACTTCTAGCTTACCCATAAAACGCAGCCCTTCGATTGTCAAATGCATAATTACTTCTCAATCTTCAAAAGAGTCTTTGCATACGGTTCAACTATGACAAATTTTTACTAAATTCTACTTTCACTCGTCAAAATACCCCAGTTAACAATGCTGACAAGCTTTGTATCGCAAAAATGAAACGCAGCTCTAAAAGAAAATGTCAATACACGATGTTAATCGCCAAATCAATTTTTAACTGCTGGCCGAACATCAGCCCAACGTCTGCACGTTTATTGTCAGATAAAGAGTGAGCCTCTGAAACCGAAAGGTCGGAGGTACAGAAGGAGATACGAAGGAGCAAAGTTAAATGCGAAATTCACTTTATATTGTTTGGCAGACGAAGCACCTCAGAGTGGCTTCGATTGTCTCATGTATTCGACGACGGTGAGGCATCGGGAATTCCGCGACCGAGGAAATTGATATTGGCTCCTTGGCTTCCACTGACTAACTTCCAGCTCGTCGAATCGGGACAATTCTATTATTCTCTGCCGTGGGATGTTTCAAGTATCGGAGAATACCGCGATACCGATCACCCATTCAGTCGCAAAGCGAAGCCAATCTGTTGAAAACTTTGGAAATTATTTCCTAGAAAATTTAATCTCACCCTGTAAACTGTACTCTGAGCCTAGTTCATTATCCGGTTAGGTTAAGAGATATATTATAATTATAAGCGACATGATACGATGTGATAAAACTGGTTCTCATTACAAGGATGCTCGGTGTGTAATTAACTGACGGAATTCTTTGTCAGTATTTCTAACACTGACGTTATTTGATAGATTTTATGGACTTGATATTAATACAAAAAATGTACTGGAAAAATTCCATGTTCCCTAGAAATTCCTAACGTGCGTACCATAATTAGAAGTTTTCTAATATACACCGATTTAAGCCGCACAGTAATTAACACGAGCCAGTGATAAGACAGACAGAGTTACAAATCCGTCCGAGATATTTTCGTTTATACTACTTGCGAGACTGAAATTCTTGCGGTAATATTTTACAAGATGACAAGTAGTATGAGTCGATGAGCTAAAAGTCCGTCTGAGATATTTTAAACTAACTGGAAGTCCAAGTCTTTAATTCCGAATTCACCATAATCCCGGTTTTATTACAATGTAGTACCTTGAGTTTTCTCAAATCATAAAAAATGGCTGCACGATAGATCGATTTCGTAGATTCGATCAAGATAGATTTTTGAACGACGCTTTTACTCAAGTAAGAAGAATAGGAATGGTTAACAAGAAAAGGAATGAATGGGACGAGACTGCACGAAGGGCATTTACAGTCTGATTCAGAAAAATGAAGAACGTAGAAAGAAAATCGTAAGAATTCGTAAGTCAGCAGAATTACTTATTCTCAATATTAGTATTCGACTAAAAAAATTCGTTATTAAAAAGCTGTAATAAGTATTATATAACATTTTGAACGTGACAAATTTTCCGTCATAGATTCAATTAATATTATTATTATCTATTGTATTATAAATTCGAAGTATCTTAAAATACGGGGCTGATCTGAAGGGAATTCCAATTTCATGAGATTTAAGAATATTTCATTGATTTGACAAGATTCAAAGGACGAAGTGATTTGTATATATATTCTCTGCTTTAAAAATGAACGAGAGATATACAAGATTTTCGAAGTCACAGTAAAACGATTTAAGAGGAAAAGGAAAAAGTGGTGAGTAAGAAAAAATATTATAGAAATTCATAATGAAAGTAAGTCTAAAAAATTGAAATAGTGGTAGTAACTAATGATTTTTCGCTTGACCTGGTTTCCATTCTCTGTGAACACACGCTGTTTCATGTTCGCGTAAGTGTGGATCGCTTTTGCATTCCCACCGTATGACAGTGATGAAGAAAAGCACGAGGGTGGATTAAAAGAAACGAAGTCGGTGACAATCACCCTGGAAAGTCCATCATTATTCCAGTGCAACGGAAACTCGAGTTCAAACTGAACACGAATTTGTCATTGTACTTAAATCACGTTTCCATTTGACTACAATTCATATTCTCAGCGCAATAATTCTGCTTTTATGTGTCAATTGTTTCTATGAAAATGTGTGTAACTCCAATTAAAAGAACCAAGAAGCACAGCACAGTTATGACGAATTTCTAAGAAACATTAATCCCTTAAGAGTTTCTAAATCATTATTTTAGGAAGATACTGTCGATTGCCGCAACGTTCAAATTATAAAAAGTGAATTTCTTATTGCAAACTTGACGTATTTTGCCATAAAATTGCAAACTGGCAGTGTTGGTGAATATAATATCTTTAGTATTGTTAAATTTCAGATAATGGTCAGATATGATTAAAATTGTGAGGTGAATAATTATAAAATAAAAGTTTATTAACTTATGGATTTAAATTTGGCAAAGAGTGATTTTTATATAATTATAAATTTGAGTGATTTTTATATCTACATCCTATCATATTTTCCCTTCCATTCTAAAATATCTATAAATACAATTTCATTGGTTTCAATATAATTACTATAACGTGATAAAATCAAATCCTCAGTTTGAAAAATAGCTTGCAATCTGTTAGTGGAAAAGAGTATCTTTTTAAAAAATGCAGCAGTTACTTTTTTATACTTTTCTATAAAACTTTAATACATACGTTCAGTTTTGCGGAATAAAAGTATTTTAATATCTTACTCCTATATAATTCACTTTCATTATTTGTGGTCTTCCGCTTCCTTCCGGGTCATCTTTTATTTCACTAATCAGGATTAGAGTTAAATCTAGGCGACTTATCTTCCTAATTAGCCCGAATTAATGAGATACTCAACCACGATTTCACATATGAACTGTAACTCTCAGTTCGCAAAAGTGAAGTGTCAGAAATTCAGCGACGAGCTATTTTAAGTTGATGGAAAAATGGTTACTATTGTGAGAAAGAAAAATTTCCGAAGATAATATAAGAAAAAAATCGCAATAAGTCAGAGATGACTGTGGAATGGCAGATTTTGCTCAAACCACTGTACAATATTTTTGTATTTATACAATATCTAAATATACTTATCCTAACTTGTATATTAATTGATCAGAGAGTCGATACATTACACGTTATCAAACTTCAAGTAAAACGGAAAATATGATAAATCAATAAAACGCACAAAAATATAACATTAATAAAAAAAAAATCTAAAAGACAAACATGTCCATTTCGACATAATGAAAATAATTTGACGTAGAACTATAAAAGAAATCCATTAGCTTCGAAAAGTGTTCTCCAGAATATCCACGGCCGTTCCATTACAACGTAAGTCAGACTTTCGAGGCAGGAAAAGAATGTCACGCCCCCAGGTCACCAGCGTTCGTTTATTCTCACCCAATTCTCGCAATTCCGTTCTAGTCGTCGCAGATCATTCGTCATACTCGTTGGCGCGGGCTCAAATCCAACCGATAAGGAGGCACTTAAGTGCGAACACAAAGAATCAATTTGCACGTGCCGGTCGCCGGTACTTTTTCTCGAGAACATAGAGACTTCCTCGAGAGACGATCGGTCAGGATTTCCCCTCGGCTATAGTAAAGTATTCTTCGAGGACCGGTCGTCGCACATCCTGGATTATCGACCAACAATTCTCGACTAGAGTCAGTGAAAAATGAAGGCAAAGAGCCGAGGACTTCTCGAAGAAGCTTGCCTTGTTGCTTCTTTCTCTTTTTTTTTTTTTTCTGCCAGAAGAAACTTGTGCACGTCTCACTTTGAGAGTTCGACGCATGCTCTCTTTCCATTGGGAATCCACAGAGATTCTTTGTCGATGATTTGATGGACGTGCAACACCGTGGAACGACCCCGTATGCGGGTTGGAATTTTATGGAATTCCATGAGCAGAGAAAAAGCGATAGAATTGCCTATTTTACCTTCCATTACTCAACGTTTGAGCTCTCAAACGTTGGGTCGAGTGGTAATGAATACACGGGGATGTACTAACCTTTGAAAACAAATTGGGAACGACTCATTTTGACTTGCTTGGTAAATAGTTCTAGTGTTAAATATTTCTGGAAATATTTCATCATTCCTTAGGTCACCCTTAAAAAGTGAACTAGTCCGTGATACCATTGCTCTTCGTGAACAGTCATGAAGAGAAATAAAAACATGCAGCGCTTGCGATTTGCAAAGTAAAGGATTAACAGAGTGCGAAGGATAAAGGTGGAAGTACAAAGACTTCAATCGCTTCGTACTTCAAAGGTACAAGGAAGTATCAAGAGGGTTTGTGAATGACGAGTATAGTTACAAAGGAAGTCTCTCGCGGTCAAAATCATTGGAATAATGACAATGAAGTTTCAAAGGTGTTACTAGTTCGAGTGTCAAAGTCAGTCCTCTCGAAGGTTCGGAAACGTTCTGTCTAACCGTAATGATGCTTTGCAAGCTCCAAGTTCTTGGCCTCTTTAACAAGTAGATCTAGGAAAGCTATCACGATGAATGGTATTGAACTCTTTGTAAAAATTCTGAACTTCGTAACAGTGAAGTTTCTTTGAATGTCTTTCGCTTTTTATTGTACAATTTAAACACCTAGAAATCAAGTTTCCTTTCCTTTTAGATTTCCTTTTTAAATATTCATCAATATTATTTAAATGATGACACACAGTGTTTAATATATGTTTTTGGATTTGATAATTAATTTTCGTGTTTTTTATTGGATTGTATGTTTTCTAAATTGTGTACTTTCAATACTATTTTTTAATTATAAGCGAACATGAATTGTATATTAGTATTTAAGAATAAAGCGAGACTCTGCAAATTACTGATAGAAAAATTCTTAAGTTATTATCATTACATGAACTGCAATTCTACGAAGTTTCCTGTTATCAAATAACTTCCTGAATAACAAACTTTTCGTTAAATTATATGATGAGTAATGACAATGATTGGATCCTTCTATTCGACGAATAAAGCTGGAAAGTCTTTGAGATCCTTTGAATCTGCAAATCCGAATTTCGCATGGAAATAAGTTATATTGAAAATTAAGGTAAGTTTGTAAAAAACGCGGAACATGAAAAGGCAAAACTTCCTTCTTTAAAAGCGAATGAATACATCAATGTACGGTAAGAAATACGTCATCTGAAAAATAGCAGTCCTTCTGGATATGAAACTACGTTTTTAAAAATAGTAAAGAGTCTTGGTATACATATACAGTTGACTAAGTTTTGATTGAGAAATTTATATTTACTGTCAATAAGATAATACGTGCAGAAAATAACAAACCATAGTATTTTAAATGTTTAAAAATATAAAAAGAAGAGGAATAGTAAATTAAACCCCCTGCAAAATTATATTCTATAAGAAGTCCTTTATCTTCCATATCAGGACTTTAATTTTACATTTTTAATTTGTCGTTTCTTCAAGAATCGCCACCCTCCCATTTTTCCCAGATGACAAAAAAAATGCTACATTCTTATTCACTGCACGGGCAGGTTATTTAAATACCGCAGATCCTGTCAGGCTTTATTATCCGTTGCGTTACATATATATCATTTACCGCTGGTCTGATAATTTTTATCATTGCAGGTGTATGCAGGTAAATCCGTTTGGCATAGACGACACGAGGGAGGGAACGTTACAGCGTTACGGTTCCTGAATAGCAAGCAGCAAATATCGCCAGTAGCGTGCAAAAGTGCACAATGGCGCGAACTATCAGCATCCTCTGTCCTAGAAAACTCTATTATATTCGCGACAGCCCGAAGGTACAATACGAGAAATGCGATTCTTTATTCGTCTTTTTTTTTCCCTCGCGCTTTTCGCCGCCTCGCCCGCCTCGTTACTGCAAGTGTTCCGTACCGTATATTTGCCAAATTTCCGACACGCTTGCCGATAACCAGAAGAAAAAAAGGAAACATCTGTAGCACGGAGAGGAAATCTGTTCTTGGAGATGGGATTTATTTTGTAGAATTTCGTCAAATGTATAATGAGACCGTGATTTTTCGTGCTATGCAAACATCGTCTTACGATATTGATTTTGTGACGATGTGATGGCTTATGGAGTTTGTTAATTTATGAATGAACATTAGTTTGGAAATTATAAATATTAGAATTCTTTAGAATTAGTAGAATGAAATATATTTTGGATGGAATCAATTTCTGATGAAGCATTTAATATGTTTGGAAGAGTTCAGAGAAATATTTTAGAAAATGAGGAAGGGGAGGATGAAGTAAGTTAATCGATTCTATCGTTTTACGGCTGTTTGAGGAGATTGAAATTTTAGGAATTTTAAAAGACTGGTGTACTAAAGTTAGTATTTATATTTGATTTTTGTTATCGTCTTGTATCTTTATCTATAAATTACATTACCTCTCATTTCGTACCATTTATTTTGCAAAATTAATTTTTACCTGCTGGAAAATTTCGGTTTTATAATTAAGTATTCGTTATATATTCAGGTATTTAAATAGGAGTAAATTCATTAACAGATATCATAAAAAGAGTGATGCGAAAGAGGAAAGAAATTTCTAAGTTTAATCATTTATGTGATTCATGATAGCCGTAGTAATTCAAAGAAATTTTCCTGATACTTTTCAACAATTTTTGCTCCAGTGCTTTTCACATTCAACTTCATTAATTCATATTTATACAGTAGCGCACAGTCTATATCGTACGATAATAATAGATGTATTGAGATAAGGTTCAAATTTAATCTCGTTTCCAGAGGGTAGATTAACGAGCAACCATTTTAAATGAAAAGCGATAATGAAAAGTACCTGACTTCCTATGACTCGGATATTACCGTTATAAAGAAACCCCAGAGTCAATCATGAATATCTCCTCGTATAATGCCGTGAAACGAAAAAGGAAATAAAGAAGCAAGTAACTTCATAAAATAGAATATCCTACGAAACTTCGTCAAATTAATTGCTATATCTTCACATAATATTTAACACTCTAAAACTCATCATTTCCTCGCTCTCCTCTGTCGTTTAATAATTCCATGATGAAAAGATTACTCTAGCACTATTTTAATCGTTCTCATAAAAATCAATCATTAACAAAGTCACAAATTTACTGAATTGTTCGAAAAAAGTGCAATATTTGTGCTATCAATCTGTTATACGTATTTCAAATCATCTAAAACGAACGAGAGAGATTCTATTCACTGAGAGGAGATAATCGTGACAGCCGATAGGAGGTTGAACATATTTTCTGCCATGGAGAAAACGGAACACGAGTTCCGTTTGTCTTGTTTCGCTGTAGCGAATAACTGGCAAGTCAGGCCGATGTCGAATATCCGTAGCACGTGGCACACGAATCGGGGAGAAACTTGAACTCGAAGAACCAGCTTGTTCTTCGTTGCTCATGACCCTACCAACTCTCTCGATTTCCTGTCTCCTTGTTTCCTCGAGCAGAGACTCCTAGATTCAAAACGAGATAATTTTGTACCGAGTTCTCTTCTTCTTAACACCACTGCACGCCGGCTAAATATTGACTATCAATTTTATTATATTTGATTATGTTGATATTTAATTCAATATTAAATGTAAGTGCATTAAGTAATATTTTAAAAAATAACACCTCCTTTTTTATTCACTTTACAGTTTGAATTTTAGAAAAAAAACGTGAACCGGTACATTTCGGCTGCTTTCGTAGTTTTAGTGTTAACAAATAGAAATACCACTCTGATATAATGAAGATACGGAGTTCCCTATTTAGAATTCCGCGCCTCTATCTCGTTACTAAAATAGATGCTTTTTCAAATTTCGAAATATCTCAAAACATCATCTCCAAATAAAAGCTTGTCTCTATACACCTTCTAACACGAATGTGTGTACTTTAACCATAGAATCTGTGAAAAGATCAGTGAAATTCCAACGTTGAAAGGTCCAGCATTCCTTTACAAGAAGTATTCAACCTAACGAAGATTATTGCACCCTTGAGCGCAATGAAATTAAAAAAAAGAAAACAATTTCTCTTCTTCTCCGCAATTTCGACTTGTACGCGCAGAACGCGTGGGACGTTGATAAATGAAACTGAATAAGAGCGCTCGTTTACGTTTACATTAATTTCTTTGATAATAAAAAGTGAAGTTAAGACAGCAAGCAAGAAATTATTAAAGCCCAAGGAAATTCCAAGCGTTTACGGTAAGAATATAAAGTTTGATAAAAGGAGGGCAAGC
Source organism: Cerceris rybyensis (assembly GCA_910591515.1). Taxonomy (NCBI): domain Eukaryota; kingdom Metazoa; phylum Arthropoda; class Insecta; order Hymenoptera; family Crabronidae; genus Cerceris; species Cerceris rybyensis. The sequence goes on from OU342799.1 coordinate 15,627,389, forward strand.
GCCAATTCAATGCGAAATTAGTTATATTCATGGCGGGTCGCAGAGGCAATAAAAGATTTGATTCGTTCGCAAAGACGCCGTGTAATTTATACGCCCGTTCTAGTTAACTTTATAACTTATACCTGCGCACCAGAATACCCATTAGGTACATTTTAAATCGTTCCCGTAAAGAGCAGCAACTTTCCAGCATAAGCTATAATCTAACTTAGCGGGCTTTCCGGAAGACATCGCGGCTGATTATCCTCCGACTTCATCCCCGTTATGAGAAGTTCAAAAGAAATCCGAAATTTTCGCGAAACTTATTGAAAGAAAAGAGGATTACCTCAAGCCCCTTGAACGCAAAGTAATAAGATATAAATTGCAGATACCATCCGCTATGAATAAGAATTGCGAATAATTATACTTTTAATTCACCTCGGTTTCCATCCTTGGCCATCTCTCTACTACAATTACATTACTTTCTTTTTATGCTTTACCACTAATAAACTTACCGTTACAAGGAGAACGAATTATTTGGCTTTGCATTCAGAATCTGCAATCGTCCAGGAACGAAATGTGGAATTATATCTTTAAGTTTACGTCGAGAAGGGTAAGATTCTTACAATTAGTAGGGGAGGAAAAAATGTTATGTATTTTAGATTCAAGTTAGACTTAGTGTCTTCGATTCGGGTAGAGAATTTAGAGTCTTTAGCGTTATTCATTGTCCTATAATATATAACAGAAAACGTATGTATTGTCATAGATATGAAACATGTGAAAGTAATGTTAGAAAAAAATTCAGTGTGTTAAACAACTTGTAGGTAGTTCATTGAAAATTTCTGTATGCGGAGATACATAAGAAAGGGTAGAATAACTTTTAGGGGCGCTTAAAAAATGTCGACAAAATAAATTAAAATGATTACTAAAATATTCATGTAATTAACGAGGAATAATATCACAGAAATGATTAATCTTTTCTTTGCCTCAAAACTAAATAATTGGTCTATCAAGATGTGAATCCACCCTTTTCTAACTTTTCAAAAAAATGGATTGTGCAATTATTTTAAATAGTCAAATGTTACTTATTTTATTAAAAATAAATTTTAAAAATGCTTCATTAAAAACCTATCCTTTCCCTAGTTTCTCTCTCAAATATATACATTTTTAGCTACTGCTATACAATTAAAAGAATTTAAGGTAAACAATTAAAGATACACCCCCAAAAAAATCAGTTCTGAAGTCTCGAGCAAAGCGAAAAAATCACCCTCGGCGAATATGCTCAGGATAATTAGAATTTTCGTCGACCACTAGGTCCCTGGTATAATGGATATAATGAGGCAGTTGATGCAACTACTTTCAGTACTATTTCCTAACTAAATACATCCAGTCACATAGACAATACTATTCTTTCCCTCAAAAAAATCCTACAAGGCAAACGAGAAATTCCATGGAACGCTAGTTTCCACGAAAACAATTAACCTTCTCGTTTTCCCGTGCCTTGCAATTCCACGATCATGAATATATTAGAGCTCGGACATCTCCTTTCGGAAACGAGCGTCTTCCATTAGGCTTATTGGCCAATGCTGGAGAAGTTTACCGTATCCATGTCCATTCAGGAATTGTTCAAGGATTACATCTCAGTAACCAAATGGTCTTAGACGAATGAAAACGGTTCTAGCCTCTATAATCCTGACTATATCATCCCTAAGGGATATGGGTCTGGCCCATCTGGATAAGGAGTGGCTGCTATTTTCCCCTCATCCATCTACCCACCTAATGATTACTCGTTCTCCACTCGTCCCTTCATCCCTTCCAACCCTCCTCGATCTCTTCGTGCGTCTCTTTCCCGTTCCTCTTTTACTCTCTCTCTCTTTCTAGCAGAATTCCTCTCTCATTCTCTCTTACTCTTCGTCTCTCTGCCTATTCCTCTCGCAGGTAACCCGGGTTCATTTCGTCCAGTTGCAGAAGTACGAAAACCGATGGAAAGTTTCTTAATATCGGATGGAAACTGAACTGCGACCTCGTACAAAAGTTCACAGTAGGAGGCGCGGGCTTTTCCCGCCCTTCGTGATCTGTCCGTACCTAGTTGCCCTTTCTTATTCCTGTTGCAGGCGTGGGCCAACGTCGAGATAATTTTTCGATATTGAAGCGAATAGGGGTGGAGAGTGCAAGGTATAGAATGTAATATGAATACCTTCGATATCGAAGAATAAGAAAAAGGATTGAGTGTAATGTATTTAATTGTAATATTATATTTCGTCTCAGATTATATAATTCGTAATTCTTTCGCAATGATAGACACTTTAGATAAAAGTGTTGAAGCTTTGGCCTTCATCTACTTTTAGAACCATTTCTCAGCTAACACGAGATTTAATTTGACCAAAATCGAGACATATTGAACACAGTGAATACGGTATTATTGTCAAAGAAGTTGTTATGAAAGAGAATTTATCAAATTTTTTAGTAGTTTTCTTAATAGAAAGTCGGAAAAGACTCTGGGGGCTTTGGTGTGATTTTTTAAAGGGGATGAAGCTTTGAAATTTCAAAATTGCCGAAAATACGAGAATTCTTTACACTTAACTTAAAAATTTCAGTTGGATAAAGTCTACTCTAAAAGAGTCACAGTTATATAGCTTTCGTTGATAATAAAACTTTAAAATAACTGTGGTTATATATATGTTTCAAGGTGCGACAAAGTAAGCACTCAACTGAATATTCGAAACACAATTGTTTAAAAATGCAATTTTTTGCAAGAGTATGAATGTTTACGGTGGTTTAAAAATAATTCAAAGAGACATCACAGAAGAAACGTTTATAATTGAAGAATAAAGAACTAAACTATTTATTAATTTGAAATTGAACTGTTTTATTCTTAGCAATGTTTATTAAATATTTTTACTACGAAAATTAGTATTTTTTTACCTCCTTTTCGCCCACGAACACTACTCAAAGAAGCTAAATTAGTAGCAATATATTTTGGCTGGATAAATTTCACATGTTAGGTTTATCTTGAAGAAATAATACTTTAGTATGAAATGATAATAATGCCTACTGTAATTCACTGAGATGATCCACATATGCGTGTGCATATCAAACATGCACATAAATTCTACCAAAAGTATAACATCTTCTAATGCATGGTTGGAGAACTCGTGGTCTTTTGAGGGTTTCAGCTCAGTTTTAAAAAGCGTAGTTTAAAAATCTGTTTGCCCATTAATGTGTCCCTAAAAAGGCATTAGTACGGAGAGTTATGAAAGTAGATGACCAAATTTTATGTGCTTACTTTTTGCACCACGCAAAGATGGAAAAGAGTTATGTTAATATGGGCTAAATAACATGGTAGATATTAGAAAAATTTAACCTTTAGTTAGAAAAATTTAGTATTTTAATTTGTTTATCAATGAAATACGACTTACCATTTATAATACGACTTAGTTGATTATCAATCGACAAAATTAAAACAAATTGCATTTACCTAAACCTTCGTTTGGGTTGTCACAAATTCATAAACTATTTAATTCGATATCCCAACATCGAACTTGCACCAACGAGAGGTAGAATACGAAGAATCAATTGCAAGTGAATTGTTTTCGACAGGAAATTTAAACGAAGCTTCGTTGAATCGATATTTGTATAACATTTGGATCCTATTTTTATTCATAGAACACATCAGCACAGTTTGATCATTTAATTCGAGGTACTCTCTGTACACGACCGTAAAGATGAAACATTCAACGAAATCGCGTTTATAATCCGTCAGGAGTATTCATAAAATGCATATTTCGTCTTTGAACGAGGAATTTTCGTAATGAATACGAGCGGATTTTCGAGAAAAACGAAACGGTGTGACACCATTCCGTGAAACCGAAGAGAGGAAAACGCCGGCGGTGTTTGCGATGAAAATTAGCGAAATAACACGATAATGTGATAAGAACTCGGTGAAGAGGATATGTGTCTTTTTTCTCCTCTCCCTTTCTCCTCTCCATGGCGCATTATTTAGTTACTCCTGGCGAAGGATTGCGGTCATAAAAAATGTGTACGCGTCCGGGGAGAAGAATTTTTCAGAGTCATTATATAAGGGGAATATTCATTGTAGCCATAACTCTGCTGTAACGTTGCATTTTAATAATACACGGAAAGACTTTCAGAATGGAAAAATCGCGCCACTTAACTCCATCGTTGCTCGGAGAGTCCGGGAAGATGAGTTTCAACGAAACTTCCCTCGCTTCTCGCAAGTACACGCAGATGCGAACACTCTACGGTATTTACATACTTTTGCAGCAGCCATTTTCTACTCCCATACGAGAAACCGAAATTGTTATAGTGAATTTATATGAATTATTGCATAAAGAATTTCTTAAAGGTTAGAGAGAATTTTTTTCACCCACTGAGGATTCGTCAATCGGGTAACGAATGGAAAAGTTTCTGGAAGATGCACGCCTCCAATGAATTTACGGACTGCCAAAAAATTGAAAGTCGTTCATTATGACGACATTGGTAGTTTTAATATTAAAATAATACAATTCTACTTGTCATCATTATTCCTAACGATTTAATCGTCACCTGCTATGTCTCTACACCGATATTTGTAATCCTCAAATAGAGTGTGATGTTTGAAAGAAGAAAAGCAAAAAGGACGAGAGTCTGATTGACTAGGCTAAAATTCGTTAATTATTTCTAGCATATAATTTCAGTTCTAATATTCTATTTGTGGAAATGATTACACATAGTAATCAGATCAGGCGAGGAAGAGCATAGAATTTGAAGAGCAGACGAAGCTTTCAGAGTATTCCCTTGCGTCTATGTAACGTTTCACTGATCTCATTTCCAGCTCCACACGGTACTATGGAACCATTTGATCCGTACATATCAACTGATAGACAATAGATACTGTTACTCCGGGATACAACATCTAGGGCAGGATCCAGTCGATCAGTGCTATTGACGATTCTACAAGCGGACTAGGGGTAAATGCGCACCGCTAATGATTTTCTTCCAAGCAGTTGAAGGGCCACCGACCGCAACCGAGACATCGAATGCCAATGTTCTCACCCACACCAAAGATATGTCAAAGGCAGCTGGGACAGGTTCGTGAGACAGAATTGTTTCTCCCCCACCCTTGCATGTATTACTTACGAAGACCTAGGGTCGTGAGAAATCGTTTCCGGATTCGGTGGTTGAACCTATTTTGTCCGCAGGACAATTACGATTACTCTATTGCAGATCTTTATGTAAACTTCAAGTTTAATAAATGCCACTAATAAAGAAGAATCTAATTTTAAATTGAGGAATTTTTCTATGACTCTCCTCCTATAATACTTTTTGAAAAGAATTTGGGAACCTGTCATTTTCACTTGGTTGCTACTTCTAACATTAATTTAACTATGTGTATATATTAGGAATACCGAAATGTAATCATTAGACTGCGGATGTTTATGCAAATTTCGAGTTTCACAAATGCAGGTGAGACAGGAAAACCTATCTAGGGAATTATTGCACTCAATAAATATTACAACAAATACCATACTTTGGATATTTTAGATATATTTTTATATTATGTTCTTTTTGTATATTTTAGCCGTATTTAATTTGTCATAAATGCATAAAAATCCGCAGTATAGTAATCATAATTGGATAAGTAAAAACGTAATAGGACTCGTTTTTCAATAAAAAATCGAAGGACATTTTTAGAAAGGGAATAAAACTAGTACCTTTACGTTAGGAAAAAGTGTTTGAAAATTACGGAAATTACTTTGTTGATTAGTATTTAAGATTTCTTTAATGAATAAATGTTTTTCGCTAGCGCAAAAAATTTTTGATTACTTTTCGGCACCCCTAATGTGTCTTGGATAACATTCCAAAGTCACTGTGATACAAAACGTATCAAAGTTAATAGATAACGTAAGCTGAGGTAACGTAAATGAAATTTAATAAGTACGTTTTAATAAAGTCCGTTTAAACTGGCCGCAAAAAATAAGTCTTCTTTCTCTGCTGACGACGGACGAACAGAGGTGATATGAACATGGAAGATTGGTACCCCTGAGGATATCAAGACGAGTTCTACCTCTGTTCGACGGAATCTTCGCGAGCTTTGTTCATCTTCTTGGACGAGGGTCCGCACATAAAAATCACAACGGTATGAAAGCTTATCACCAGGAGCCACGCCAGCCAGACGGCACACGTAGTCACTGACCTTAATCGTTATAAACACGTGGCGAGTTCTGATGCGAGCTTGCCAAAGAAGCATGTCGTATCTTCTCCAAGCCGTAGCTCAAGTGGGGGTCAAGAGTACCGTTTAGATAACACTTCATTTACGAGATCGTTGAGGGTAGCTTTTACGATTAAATTATCGCGAGTGATTTCACTTTGATGTATTTACTTGAGGATGATGTGCATCGAGATTAAAGTCAATTTATTAACACTTTGTCAGAGACGTGATTTGTAGTTACTAAAGTACTAGTCAATAAAGTACACTATGTAACTTTATTGAGAATTTTAGTTCTTTGTGGTTGAAAGATATTGCTTGATCTATCGAGATTAATCCAAATTTTTAGAGAAAATTTTAATATGTAGATGTCATCAAGAAACTGTAACTGAGTGTGGATTTATCTACATAATAATAATTCTCTTTATAATAATAAAGATATACATATATCTAGTACTGATCAAAAAAGAAATAGATACAATACGATATGTTAGTTTTACTCTTCGCTCAAGAAGACTCTAAGGGATGATTATCTAGCAAGGACGTCGCTCTTAGAAGGTCCGGACCGCGCGGATTAAAATATGCATTGATTAAAATATCTTCTCGTGTTGTTAACCCTTTGCACTTCGATGTCCCACCTGAGGTGACATTGTAAGTTTATCATATCACTCTGTTGCACCCTCTAAGCGGACCATGAATTTATTAGTGATTACAGAGGATGAACTTACTGCACCCCAAGATTTTAAGAAATATATGTTTACCTGAATTTTTCTATTGAAATTGCACAAAATAGAAAATAGTAAAGTGCTGACAAGTTGCTAATAGATAACACATATGAAAAATAATTTTAAGTGTAAAATGCTAACGACACAGAAATTTCGTTTGCATTTTGATTTAGATAAAATTCGGCAGAAATTGAAATGAAAAAAAATTTAAAATTGTGTAATTTTATGAAGAACAAAGTGCCTGGATCGTAGAAAGTACTATATAATTTTTGTTAATCCACTGTTAATAATGATAATCCGGCTGGAGAAATAAAGAACACATAATCCATACCGGTACATCGGCGGCATTAATGTAGAGTAATAACATTGACTTAATTTTAGTAAATACCGTTAAACCAGGCTTCGCGAATATTACCCAGATATCAAAACGCTTCCCGGAGATTTGGCAAACACTGCAGACGCGAGTAAATAAACGTGAAATAACGTTGATGTTGCATCGTAATGTGAATTGCATTTTGTGCTAGCTGTGTATGCTCTTTGATACGTTAATGAAGCGACTGTAAATATACAAATGGTTAACCTTCCGCAGGTATCGATTCTAATAAATCTTTTGTAAACCGAACGGCCAATTTCAGATATCGAACGCCCTCCTACTTTATACGTCTGGTCAATGGCTGTCTGCTTCTACTTCGCCAGTCTCGTTGGAAATAAAATATTACGCTCTCTCTACAAAAAGGGTATTACCAATTTCAACGGGGGTGGTCTTAGTCAATAGATAATACTCGGCGACCATTGTGTACGAAATTTTAACCCTCTATCCTAACCGGAAGGATAGTTACAGTAAAAATTTAAAAAACAAGTTTCTGCCCCAATCTTCCTTATCTATTAAGGTGCAAAAAATTCTAAATACTTCTGACACTCAAACATTTAAAAGTATTTTTAAAAATAAATAAAATACAAATTAATTACAAAATATACTTTATGTTATATCAACTTTTTTTTGCTTAAAAATACTTGTAAATGTTTTCAAATAACAACTGATTATTCAATGGAAAAATTTGAGAAAAATCTTAAACATATGTGGTCGTGTGTAGAATGTGTCAGAATTTTTTCAAATTTTGTGCACTTCTATTAATAGCGAAACTAGGGCAAAAACTTGATTTTTCATTTTCCCTATAACTACCCTTCCGGTCAAGATACAGGGTTAAAATTTGGTACACAATGGTAGCTGACTATTGTCTATCAAATGATACAACCCCAATTGAAGGGCACTTTTGAATTTCTCATCCTGCTACACCCTTTATGCATAGAAGCATGATCTCCAGACGTCTGACCATTTTCGTATCGATACTACTTAAGCGAATATCCATGAAAAAAGTACAGCTCGCACGAACGCTTCAGGAGATGTAGGTCAGTTTTCTCAGGCGACTCTCTATAGGCAGGCCACTCGAAATAATTTAGCGGCGATCGATGCTACCTTGCTGAAAATAGAAGGCCCCGAGTCGCGAGGGATGTAACACCACGTGACAATTCAATCTAACCTGTGTGCAATGCCAGCGCCACAGATATTCCCCTTTCTCTCACACCGTCGGTTCGTTTCTCCGTATCCAATTATGTTGACATCTAGCGTCCGCATTCTCTCCCATCTGACTATACACACACACGAGATCCACATGGTATTCATGGCCTGAGATGAGCATGTTCGTCAGTCCACTAGTATGCATCCGAGTCCATCCACACAGAGTCAAGATCGACCCGGAACTTTCACCTTTCGTGCTTCTAGGTATACCGAAAATTGAGTTTGCGACGGATCCCCGCAGTTTCCTGGCTCGCGCCGGGGAACACTCTAAATGAAGGGGAAGCTTTTACGCGGAACTGACCATCCACCTACCCTTGCGCCGCATGGTAAACTGCATCGTCAAAGACAAATGTGTCTGTTGAACGGAGGGAAGAGTTTATGGGCTAATTTCATAATGATGTATATGTAAAAGTATAGACATTTGAAATGGAATAAAAAAAACTAAAGGGTCTTTGAAGTTGTGTGTGTGTGTTTTTTAATCTTTAATAAAACCCAAATGGTGTTGTGAATTTACGTCACTGTGAAAATTATTAGATACGTCCGTGGTACTTTATACTTTTAATTGAATTTAAATGTATTTTTTTTTGTTGAATTAATTAGTAATTGATACGATGAACGCCACTGGTATTTTGCCAGTTTCGTCATTTCTACTAAAGTGACCGGCTGATATTTTGAATTTAATAGTTTTTCAAAGACTTCCAAATTTCCTATTACATTCTCTGCGTCACGAGTGTCACACGTTGTTACAGGCTAAGGAGTTAATAGAAAAAATTTCACTTCGGTGGAAATGATGAAATTAACGAAGTAGCTATGGTGTTCAACGTGTTAATGAATATTATACCAATAAGGGGCGTACGAAATTTGATGATAAAGAGAATAAAGTATTCTACTTGTAGATAGTAGCATCAAGTTAAAATCTCCTTACTGTCATTATTTTCGTTCACATTAAGTATATATCACATACTTCTAGTGCTTCAAAACCCACTTAGCGGAGATTGTCTGCGAAACGATAACAGTGCTCGAGAAAATAAAAACAACAATAACGAATTATGGTGAGAGAATCAGTAACATTATGGTGGCAACGAGGATGAAACTACAGTCTCTTAAATAGTGGACTTGAGTTCGAATCCTCTTAGTAACACTTCCGGGAAATTTTTCCCATGTGATACGTATATTACAGCCTCAGTGGTTGGAAACACATCTAATACCATAGGTCCACGACAAAATGACCATAGCGGATGAAGCTAGAAATATAAAAAGAACAAAATACTACACAGTGTTATAACGTCGGATCATTGCCCATCATGCGGTATTATAACCATAGAAGCCCATAATATATCAGAGTTACGATTAGAGTTTATGTAACAAGATACAGAACTTAATAATTCTTAGAAATGTTATTCAATTAATTAACATTCTGCTTCGTATATGTCATTTTCTTTTTGGCTAATTTCCCTGGAATTTTTCTCTTCTTCTAATTTTTTTGGAGATTGTCTTTGAGGTAATATTTATTGTTTTATATCCTAAGATTCGAACAGAGTTTCCAGTTTTGAGTAAAAACAAATGGCTTTATTCCATAATACACGTATTATGCTCGGTATGAAGTTATAGGAAAAATTGATGTTGAAATTTCAATAGCAAATACGATATTTTATTTCCATTTAAACCGATTAAGTAGAAACAGTCAGTCACTGATCAGACGGACGAAACTATACTGCTCGACACCCGTAACTACCTGCTCAGGTTGCCAAAAATTTACTGTATTACTCACTTGAAGTAATCTTTCATGGAATATTCACCATATCAAAGTACACCTTCGTTTCTCCTTTAACGAGCCATCAAACTTCATACGATAAAATCATAAACGCGTTCCCATAAAAGCGAGTCAATCCACGGTAGATCCGTGAGAAGAAACGGCTCAGTTTTCCATTTCGACGGATTGACGATTGATTTCGGAACAACAAAAGGTCGTAAACATGTTCTGCATTGAACGTACTCGATATGGAATGCATGGAAATGAAACCAAGCTATAAAGCTACGAAGGAAGTTGAATTGCATCCATGTCTTCATAAACGCGTATGGTGTTACCGTGAATGAGTATGCATGCGTGTAGATTGCACATTCATAGTACCTCCCATAAGACGTGATATAGATTGTTATCATTTTCTTCAGTGTGTTCCTTAAGAATAAAAATAAACTGACCGTGCAAGTAAGTGACATAAATAAGTCGTTCATTTTAAAAGTGTCATAAATCACTTTCTTTATAATCGAGGCATTTATCGTTTGCATTTTTAAATGTATAAAAATATTACTTCCAATTTTCAAACTCAAACTTGTTATCTTTGATACTTATATTTTTTCTCAGTATAAATAATTTCCTATAGTCATTAACCCTGTTAGTGCCGGACGACGATATATCGTCGTTAACAATAGTACTATCACTGGGTATTGGAGGGTTAATATTCATTTTTCCAATACGATATCAGTAACTTTATGACAGATACTTGTAAATACAGAGTTTATGCTCTATATTGCGTATTCTATATGAAACTATCGCCAAATGACAATTCTTTTTATTCGCAACTATATTTTTCATTAATTCAATCGATTTTTCCGGTCGGCACTAAAAGGGTTAAAAATCAAACAAGTTGTATACAAAAAATAACAAGAATTTTAAGTAATCAGATATCTACTATTTCTCCACTTAATTCGAACTAACAACTTTAACCAGTAATAAATTCCGAAACACCATGAAAATTAGTTACAGATATACGATAATCCACGAAACGGTGTTCCCTAATTGTGATTTTTCAAGCGCACACATTTATCCGGATATGATCCGAAAGGCATTCGAAATAGACGCATTTACTATTCCGTTTCCCGTGACTAAATGGAAAGTAAACAAGACGGGTTTAAACACATCGCTTGTTTCGTTGCTGTTTCGTTACGATATTGTCACTGCCATAACAAGGTATTTTATATAGACACGTTTCCCACTCCAATAATTCAAGAAGCCATTCCGCCTGGAACGAATGCCAAACCTCGTCCGGACGAAGCGGTAGAAACCACTGAATATTCATCGTCGGGGTACGCGCGGTGGAGCTTATTACGATGCAGTCGTTGGTTTAGTTATAACGAACGCACTAACGTCATCATTATTGTCATAATAATGCACGTGGCTCGCTGTTCATCAGTTGTGGCGATGCCATCCTTCTCAATGGGTTTATCGGTGTAACGACTGATGCGTTTCAGAGTGCACCCTTCTACGCTAATACGTCAGCATGCTTCTACATGTCCTCTTCGGAGGGATGTAATTATTCTGCCGATAAAATATGCTCGATAAACCAACTGTGTGTGTGTTGATTAACAATTGAAATGACTTTCATCCATTGATAACGAAATACGACTTTGGATGGATTCACTTTGCATGTGAAATGTTGGAGGGACGATCCTTTGATATGTGCGACTGTAGAGGAGTGTCTTAAAAATATTTTAAGACGTTGGAGTTTCTTGTGTTTGTTGATTGAGTAACTTTTTTCATTCGTATTTGCAGATAAATTAATACTTTTGAATCTAATCAATGAATTTCCCACGTGGTAGAACTAAGGGTTTTCTTCTTTTCAGTTAAAAAATTGTAAGTAATATAATAAAGGTCTAGTTGTTTGTAGTAAAAGAAGAAAATAAATTAAGCCAATAAGTAACAGAGTATTTTCTGTGGCGCTATTATTTATTGCTGGCAATTGAACTTTGTTATCACTATAAATCATTATTTTACATCCTCACTTGAAACCAGATTGCCAAGTGTTACAAACTCCTTGAGAATTAAAATATGGCTGTTGCAGTTGAATGCAGAACAATTGCAACTCAGTAATAACTAGATACAGTTAATAAACAATAGAATGTTATCAAACAAACCATCAGAGAAGCAACAGCAAGATGAAAACGCGTACTTCTACATTTTGAAATATTAATTCTATAAATTAATGTACTTTACCTTTGAAACTTATGATATCTTTGTACGAAATTTCACATATTTTTGCATACATATTCTTTACATATATGCAATAATGCATATACAAAATAATGGTTTACTTATTCGCGAAAAAAAAGTTTACATTTCATTGAATATTCCTCTGCCCACTTTATGCAAATCCAATAAGTGGCTATTCGTGTTCAATGCAGCTATTCATACAAAATTGTATGGTGTATAAAGAAGAGAAATGAATGCGATGATATGGTGTGTGTATACGTGCGTAAGTGTGCGTATATGAAAGAATGGTAACGCGCATAGTTCTAAATAGATTGGTAACGCTACGTGAATGTTATTTGCAAAATATTAGAACAAGTTAAATGATCCGTGATCAGACTGAAATATTTTTCATAATTAAAGGAAAATCCAGCTCAAAAATAAAACAATTTCTGCTAAAATTATACCGTGATTACTTGTGCAAATTAATCGGACAGACTCTGTTCCAAAATTTAAATAGAAAATTATTGAATAAATCAGTGACGTTTATGAATAGACCGACGAATGTATTCAACAACAATTTTGCATTTTGTAAAGTAGAAAAATGAAGCTGACTAATTGTGAGTCATATCTGCGAAATGAACCTATTAATCAGGTTTCAGAGAGAAACAAACCGAACGGAAATGCACGATGCACTTAGTCTCGATTGAAAACGGGGTCAGTGCTTTTTATGCCGTATTCAAAAGGTGACGGGTATTAATCTTTTACGCTCGGTTGTCCCCTTTGAGAGCGTGCGTTCATCTTCGTTTCCTTCAGCCTTCCGTAATCCAAACGCCGTATAACTGTTCGATCCTACAAATATCGAAGATTCATTCCATCGTTCCCGATTTCACTAAATTTTATATCTCGCCTTTCAATGCTAGGAAAACTGTATCGCACTGAAAATTCCTAAATATTGTAATTTAAATATTCCACGAAATTTCATTAAATTCTATAGCGCCGATCACCGGTGACCCCCATGGGAGTAAGCGTATTAAAAATTCTCCTCAAATTGATAGAGATGTAGTATAATAAATATTTCACGTCAATTTTATAATATACATAATACAAATTTATATTAGTCGTCACAAGACAACAAACCACATTAAAGCGACACAGTCATCACAAAGTAAAAGACGAAAATTTATCCTCACGTAATACCATATTAGACCTACCGAGCAAAATAATGAAATACTTTAATTTAATTTTATTAGAATAAATTACATACGTATGAAATTTGACAATAAATGTCATTTAATAATAATAATAGATATCACATGTTACAAGTATAATAAAAATACTAGAAGTGCTGTTTTGAGCGGTAGCATATATCAAATTATGAATGTCTGAAATTCACGAAGCCAAACGATTTGAAGGTCTATAATGTGAAATTTCGCTTCACACTTGGAACACGAATATCGTAATTTACTCGGTGAATACGGAGTGGTTACGAAGTAAGAACGATTAAACTAATCTACGGAACTATGGGCTTCTAGTATGATAGTATGATAATACGATTCAGCCGTTCAAGATCACTAGTAGATAAGCATACATAATAATCCTTCGCTTAACTTCCAAGTCCCTGACAACTATACCAGACGATCTACAATTTTCACAGGACTTGAATCGTAGATAAGCATCAAAACGCAATTGGTGACGATTGTTCAGCAAGTATTATACCAGTAGTAATAACTAAAACACCATTATCTCTCTCTACCATTCTCTTTCTCTTGGTCTTAGCCAACCTGCATCAACCGAATGAACTTTCTCTCTCACGTTCATCCACTTTGTCTCACTCTAAACTCCGAAGACGGAACTGCAGATTTAACAGGCAATGTCCAACTTGTCGAAGGTACATAGAGCCGGAAAGTCCAAGGAAATGCGGCCAAGCTAATCTACCGTTAATTAAATGAACCGCTCTACCTACACGCCGGTCTGCATGTTCATCTTCTTTGTCTCTTAGGGTCCCTCCATTCGACATAGAGAGCCAAGTAGAGGAAGTCAATGAAGTAACGAATTAGAGGCGCCCGCAGGCCTGAAAATATCTGGCCACGAGCAAAGGAAAGCTTCTATCTCTGTATCCGGGAATCGTGAGACGCTAAACGAGGAGAAAATCTGACAATACATTTGCTGCGGTGATTGTAATTACAGAGAAACTTGACGATTTAGTGCCCATTCGCGCTCCGCTTCGTTAGCTAACCAGTAACTGCGAAAGACACTTTAAGGACCCTCTAATGCACCTGACTACAGCGACTCTGGGGGCCATTACGCAATCGCGTCATTGTGAAGGTCGGCTTCAAGGATGGGAAGGAAGATTATCGTCTTTTCGATGGTGAAACGGTTTAAAACGTTTACCTTGAATTGCGTGTGAAATGACTTTCGGATATTTCTTGAAACGTAACGTGAATAATTGATAATAAACCTACTAGCTCTATAGTCACTATATTTAAATATACTGAATAAATATTTTGGAGAAAGGGGCATGTAGGGGTGAAAAATAGGATTAATTAAATAATCGAGATTTTATGAGACAAATGAGGAATATTTACTATATGGATAGTGTATGAAATAGAAATTGATCATTTTAGTTAATGCGTCGATTGAGGATCTGATAGAAGAAATAAAAATATTAATTTCCAGTATGAGGTGAATCGAGTTGGGAATTTTTGTAATATCTGCGCTGAAATTATATGCTTGCGAAGAAGGTGACAGAATTAACAAATTTGATGTTACAATTATGAGTACAAATTATGAGCCGCATAGGATTATAGTTTTGGGATGATAGATTCGTTTATATGTGTATATACGTATACACAGTTAAGGAGCATTCTTTATTTAAGAAGAGTCTGGCAGGCCAATATTCATTCTTGTCTGCGTTGTTCTGGCAGGAATCCAGATGCTCTGAGCAAGGTTACTCGCGGAAGTCGCTCAAGATTTATGTAGCTATTATTTCTACCAAAATGCACTGACTCGCCTAAACATGAACACACTTCATAACCATTCGTTTTCTTATTTAGCATTGTCGTAACTAATAACGTGCCATTAACACAGCATTTTAAGGTGAAAATAAAATGTTAATTCTAAGCATGTTTTTAAGAATGAAAAGATCCAAATTTTAACCCTGTCAAAAATATATCTGTCTAATCATTCTGTCGGTAGAAATTAAAAATATAAAAGATCTAGGATTTTATTAATATTCTGCACGTGATAAGACAATGTTTTCTATCCTATATTTTCCTATCTACAAAATGAAATTATGCGTTACGGGAAGTGCAATTTAAACATTTGGCTGTCTAAATTCCAAATGCATTTACTAATTAGTAATTTATGAAATCGACTTGACTTTTTTAATTTCAACGGTGAGGTGGTACCATCTCGTGAGATCTTAATGTTTAATAACAATTCAGTTGTTAGTTGTAGTGTAGAAATTCTAGCTATGCAGTAGCACATAACAGTGCATGCATAAGCAAGGAATGTTTACTTGGAGAATATTAAAAATTCTTTTCTTCATCATGTTCCTTTTATCAATTTACAGTGACGAGAATTCCTTGCTCTGAATATTTCAGGTGAATTTTGTAAGTGTTTACGTATTCAAGTGACAAAGAAATTCCAATTTTATTCCATCACCACTGATGGACAAAGAATCGCATTCGTAGGTCGCTTTACGTGGGCCACGGTAACCCAAAGCAAACATGCGGACGTGTCAGATGTTTGAGAGAAAAGAGATTACTTTGCCGATTCTACTTTCTTCTCGGTATAGAACACAAGAGAATTCTTCATCGGTGGAGAGAAAATGACAAATGACAATGTCATTTCTATGAAACATCTACGATAGCAAGATATCATAAAATTTAAAAGTTATACTACTTGGCTTGTTTAATTTGTCTTCATATTTATGAATTAGTGTGTTCATTATTTAAAACCTCTAAAACGTGTCCGTGACTATGCAAGTGATCTATTTCAGCAAATTTTTAATTAAAGTTATTTGTTATTCTATATTGAAAAATTGTGTTTTCCTATATTGAGAGGAGCTACGTTTTAGAAATGATAAAATGCAGCGCTGTTTAATGGAGTTAACGCTGAAACAAAGAATACTTCCTACGTTTCAGAATATTATTATAAAGTTCACTTTAAAGCGCCAAAATTTTTTAACACCGATAGGTCATATCTTGAGAGAAATTATTTTGTATTAAAATCGTCGAAATTTGCCGAAAGAAGGGTTGTTTGTTACTAACACGAGAACGGAACGATGAAAGGCGAAGGTCTGTGCAGAGTCACAGCGGAAACGGAAATAGCCTGATTGCCTGGAAATCGTGTTACCGTCCGAAGGACCAACAAAATGCCGGGGCTTGGCATAGGGATTTGAGCAACAGTCAGAAATATCTCATCATATTGTAGCATAATGCGGCCGATTTGGTCAGACGGATTACAAAGATGCTTCGTACAAAAATATTGTATGATAGAAGCATAAAGTCTGAGTATATCTTTTCTTGAGCAAAGGTTTCATCCTACCAAAAAACTGGATTTCTACCTAATTATTTGTACACCTAACACTTTACAATTTTTACAAATATTTCATTAAAATTGCAATCACAATGGAAATCTCTCTGTATTTTAATTGAATAAACACGAGAAAATAATAATTCCGAGAAATAATAGAGAAAATATTATCGTTTGAGAGAATTAACTTGCGAAATTCCTTGGGAACACTCTCAGCCACGGTTGGTGCACTTCCGAAGCCCTGTAAACTCGAAAGCCTAGGAAATACCAACTTCGACGCGTGTCACGAGGAACTCGGTAAGTTCGCGTCTTTTGGGAATTCCGAATGAATTTCCAAAAGGATAGTAGCTCGTTAAGTACAGATGAAATTTGCAACGTTACGGCGATAGATTTACAGCGGAACGAAGTGTCCGTGACGAGAAACTGTCTCAGTGATTGTGATCAATGAAAAACGTCCTCTAAAGTCGGATAATACGAGGTGATTGATTATCGTTAAATATGTCTACCTTTTTGCTCCACTGCCGGTAGACGAACTTTGACGCAATATATCTATCTTATTAATATTTATAAAATACTCACGACCGAACGGGTCTCGGCAACGTACGAAGTTTGATACGTGCGGTGGCTGGCCGGAAAAGTTTCGTCCCCTCGAGAATTTTGGTTGAATCTTTCCGAGGGAGCGGAAGTTTATAATAATCTGAGACTACCGGGAAAGTTCACTGGACTTTGATACAGCGTAGTGAAGGTATAATAGGGAATTAAATTGGGTGATAATTAATCTTCCAATTGGTACGTCTGGGAACAAATATTCGAAGAATTGTTTTATGAATGCTAGAAGTTAAAAAAAACTAGCCGTTGGAATGTGATTTTACATCTTCTCTTATCTCTTTAATTTTTATTAAAAAAGTAAGCTTGATATTAAATGTGATTGTGATTTTTTAAAAGCATACAAACTTGTAAAGGAACTTTCATTGTGGAATTGTTTGAATTACTGTATATTATATTCATTTTAGGATTATAATAATTACTTTGGGGAAAATATATTAAGAGGTGCAATCAATATTAAAATCGTTAATGAAAAAATAACAGGCCGTGACGACAAAGTTAATTGACTAAAAATAAGGTCAATCAGGATGAAAAAGAGAGGATCATATCTTCTTCGGGTTAAGTAAAATGAATTTTCAATTATCTTGAAATAATAAGTCTAAAGCTAAGTGTTCATGGTAGATATTCTAAAAATAGAAATACTTTTGTGGATTTAAAAATATTGTAGGTAAATGACGAAACTATATTTGGTGAAAAACTTAAAAATTTAGAAAAGGGTGGCAGCTTATTTCACCAATTAAAAAGTATAAACTAAAACAAGTCATAAAATACACTCGACATAAGTAAAATGACTCATTCAAAATTGAAATCTTCAAACAAAGCTCAGTTTCCGGTAATTAATCTTTAAGTATTTAAGTATAAAACGATGGAATCGAAGAGAAATGGAGTGGGATTAGAAATGATAGTCCAAAGTGTTACATTACTTACTCTGAGATTGAGATTCTAAGGTTGATCACGCACTGCTAGTTAGTTAGAATCCCACAGAAATTATAGAGCCATTTTGGAACAAGGGTAGAAACTCGTTAGAATCCCAAAGAGATTTGTAATGTCTATGAGGTGAAGTTTTGCCACAGACATATCTTAAAATGATGCATTAATTATTACAATTAATTTGCCGAAATGTAAACGAAAGGTGGTAACATCCAATTGTGATAACGGTTTAATGAAACTATATTGTTATTGCCTACACATTAATAATAAAACGCGTGAAATGCTATCCGGCAAATAATAATAATAATATGCGAAATTCTCCACGAATTATAAGCACCATGAATTTTCGAAATCGTACGAAACGATAATTATAAACCTCTCTCATGTATTTTTAAAATAAAAAAAAACTTTCCTGGAGATTTAAATTCAAAAATTATACCGTACTCATAATAAAAGAAAGCTTGTTAAAATCCGTAACTTGATTTAAATTTCAAACGATATTTAAATTTATGTCTAAAAAAAAGAAAAATGCAAAAATCCAGTCCTTGTATTAAATTCCAAAATGAGGGTTTTCAGTAGAGTACTGTTTAAATCTGACTGTTCTTTAAAATAGCAAAATGCTATTTTTCCAGGGCTTTAAAGTATTTTGCTTTTAACGAAGCAACCAGTTGGAGCGATTATTTCTGAATTGTGGCTCAAGTTCGCCATATTCCGACTCTCGAGGAGTCATCTCCGGAAATGGGGGTGCTTAAAACCCTTTTTAGCGGATCCGAGTGGACGACAATTGTTTCCATTATAATATTATGTATTCCCATTGCATTATATGGAAAATTAACAAAAGTGAAGTTTTCTTTAACTGTAGTTTCTTACGAATCAACTATAGAATAAGAGAATTTTCGGACTAACACCGGAAGAAATCCGAATTGAAGTGAAACTTGGCGGTAAGAAGTGGAGTTTTAAGAGAGCAGGAAAAGAAAAATGGGAAACAGTAACAAAAATTCAAGAGTTGAAAAGTCGCAGCGAAAGCCATTCTACCCAGTGATTCTCCATAGATGTGCAATGATATAAATAATATACGATTATTTTAACAAATTATTTCAAAAGAAAATAAATCAAAACCAGCAACTCATTGCAATCTTTATATAATCACAAAATTTACTAAATCTGTGTATTTGCTTCAGAAACGTCTAATTTCTAATCTATAAACAAAATGTTTGTAAAGCATCTAATCTTTACAAATAAGGTTCCTCTTGAAATTAAAAATCACCGCAGGACGAAAGGATTTCTCCATTTCTTTTTATTTCATTATAAAAACAAATTGACGTCTACATCTCCAGTTCACCAGAAGTCTGACCTCTATAAGCGGTTAGTTTTCTTCTAGAAAGCTTTAACAACAAATGTACCTTGACTACAGAAGCAATATGTCGTGAAATATGAAAGCAATAACTTGAGAAACAATCCTGCCGTTTTTCACTTTCGTTTCCAGTCAATAAACCTTAAACTATCACCTTTTCCAGCCATCCTCGTAAAAATCATTAAAACAAAATACTTGCTAAACTAAAACTCAAAGCGCCAATACTATCAACACGAATGTAAATTTCCATAAGACACATTCTAATTAATTAAAATGATTGGTTCCTAATTTTTATAGAAAAATTCTTCAAACAGAAAGATAAGATAACGAATAAAAATTCTTCAAATAGGATGTAACTCCAGTAGTTCTAACATTAACAGTGTACTATCATTGAGGATTTTAAAAACCCAGGAATTTCGAAACCCCGATTTTTCAAAAATTCCATGTCACTAAACTTCCCCACGCCAAAGATTTATCCCCCCTTTAAATGTTAAGCAGACCAAAACTAAATCTTCACGAACCAAGCTAACACCCAATTTTCCATCACTTGACGCCTTTTTTTCAAAGTACTTAATTATTATAACATATTAAAATATAACGAATTTAACATCAATATTTCTACCATCAATTAGTGAATTATCATAAATAATTTTCCAAACTCGCGAATGTTTTAAACCTCGCCTCTATAAAAATTCCCTACCACTAAACTTCTCCAACCCAAAGATTTATCCCCCCTTCAAATTTCAAGCAGACCAAGATTGAATCTCAGCAAAGCAAGCTCACACCCTGAAAAGTTTGAGAACCTCTGTCACCGTGGTGAATTCAACGAACGATGCCGAACAAGGAGCTGAAAGGCCCCACGTATTTCCTGTTCCGCTGTGAAATTGTGACACAATCTTCGTTCCGAAGCGCAGGGCTCCGGTGGCCGCGCGGTGGGCTCCCACGGGAATTCTGATTACTGATTTACGAGGTTCCGATCCTGAGAGGCAGAAGCGATCCCTTCTCGAGAAGGTAGGAGAGCCCGAGTACCGTGGAGCAGATGCCACGAATGCGCTCGGAGAGAGGTAAATCCTATCAGAAGTACTTAGAGTTCGGCATTGCCACTCTCTTACTCGGTGGCTCGTCGTCCGTAACTGGCAGCGGTTCTACACTAGTTAACTCCCCCAGGTCGTCCTTTATCTTCTATCGGCCTTGATTGGGGTATGACCAGGAATTAACTCCACTCGAGTGCATCGATGTTATGACACTTGTACCTGGACGAAGATATCGCGTGTATACTCGGGAATTTACATACGTGCTTCCGGCATCGAGTGTGTAATACCGGAGAAATATTCAACGAGATAGGAAACGTTTTGATAATGCCAATTTGGTAGTGTTACGAATTTCGAAAGGCAATTACGACGGTTCTATAGATATCTAGATGATCATCTCGTTTTGGAGAATGGCGGGAAGTGTAGGGGAATTCGAATAACGATGGAACTTTTTATAGATGGCACAGTTTTTGAATTAATGTTGGAGAATTTTTAATTTTATTGGAATTTTTTCTTCTTTCATTGGAATGGGTGCATTGAAGGTTTTAGACGAAATGTGATGTTTGCTGGGTTAAACTGTTAAATGCGTTCGACGTGTGTACACGTCAATTCAAAGTTCTATTGTGGTAGCCTTTGAATACTAAATTGTCAATTCCTTATCGACTGCAAATGTAATAATTCTACATTTGGCTTTCCTCTTTTCGTAAAATTTATAGCAGAAGGATTTGCTTTGAACGTATATATACGTCATTGTTTCACTTATTAATTGTTGTGTTCCATGCGTATTAGCTGAACGAAAAAAAGGAAGGGTGAGGGAGAACTTTGTCTAATTCAAAGAGGGATGCGCTCTTATTGAAAAAACAGTTTGATTTCTGTTCGAAATTGAAAGCCAAGTTCCTTGGACCATCTAAAGAATTGCGAGTTGAGCGGAACAATCGATATGAAGTCATCGGGGTAGGTCAGGGCGAAGGACCTGGTGTTATATCAACCGCGGCTGACTATATGAAGCACTATGATCACTTCGGAGGACGAAGAGTGTTATAATCTTATAAATTCCTAATCTTTTGTCATTTTAACATTGTTTTAATTATTTCTATTATTAATTTTATACAGATTATTAAAATAGTGGAATATTATTTGTATCATTATATGTTAAAATAAAGCGGCTCAATTCCATAAGTTGTTCTACTTTATGAATTATACCAACTTTGTTCTCGAACCACGTAGAATATCTTTGCAATAAAACTTCGTTTCACAAAATTTATGAGGTATTTAAATTGTAGGCAACATTCACAAAGTATCCAACTTCCAGACACGGCATAAAATTCCGGTTATAAAGGATTAACTTGTGTCATCTAATTACCGTGAGAAAATGAAAAGAAGAATACTCTAGTGAATAAAAGAGACTATTAAATTTCACGGTTAATAAAACTTGTATATCCCTCTTCACGTTGGATAAGAATTCAAATTGTTCCTCTAACTATTATCGTTTTCTTTACCTGAAACTTTTTAGTGGCTCACAACAGTTACGGGTTAAAACGAGTCCAGCTAAAAAATTACCACTTGTATTCTCGCTCGCAACAAAAATGGTAAGGTAGTACGTTTGTTATCCGTTGGAAGAAAAAAGAAACGACGCATCGGGTCTCCAGTGACCGTCTTACGGTCTCAACTCGAATGAGGTTGCATTCGTATATGTGCGCGATTGAGAGAAGGAACAAAAGAAAGGAAGGAAGGGAATGAATAAGAGAGAGAGAGAGAGAGAGAGAGAACATCGTTCCATGCCGGGTAAATGGTGCATCGTGTTACTTAGCTTTTAACGGGAATTAATACAACTTACGACTTCCGTCAGTGGTACCGGAAAGTTCTTTGATACCATAGGAATTTCTACGGATTGTTCTCCAAGTTGGAAGAAAGTCTTGCCTTGCTTTCAAAGAAATAAGAGAATATTATTTTTGTAGGTAATCGATGAAATAACAGTTTATCTTATAATACACATTTCTGAGAAATATTTTCCAATATTTGGGTAAATATTTCTTTAAGCCTTTACGTTCCTCTGTAATTATGATTGTCTGAAAACTTCAACATTCTCGTAATTAACTGCCATGGGGGTCACCGGTCAATGAAATTTCATGTAACTTTTAAGTTGCAATATTTATGAATTTTCCGACATACTGAATACTTCAATATTGGCGTTAAAAAGATAAAAGTGTGTCGAACATCTGTATATGAGTATCTTTAAAGTTTCTACTTTATAAAGATGTGAATTTGATAAAAAAAATTTCACTTTAGTAGAAATTGTGAACCTGGCAAAATACCAGTGGCGTTAACGTGTTAATTACAAACGCAATGTGCATTCTTAGATTACCAGTTTTTATATTAATAAATTCAATTAAAAATATAAGTCTAAGGAAAAACTAATCGTTGATTTTCATTAAATTGAAAAATCAATGACCGATCCCTAGGGACTCTTAACGTGTTAAGTAATTTCTGTACGTGTGAAATATCTATTGCACTGCTCCTCTCTAAAGAAAAATATTTAAGAAAGAAAAAGAAACCCGTCAATTTGATGGTTGCTATAAATCTAATGCTAAGCAGAGTAATCTAACACATTTACTATCTAACGATAAGCCACTAACTTGATGTAATTTTCTATGCACAAAATTAGCTTGTTTTTCTTATTGCAAAATGTCGTGATAAAAACTTCATGCGAATATTCCTGTCTCTTTGCGTTCTTTCATTGAAGTTCTAGTCCCGTCCTTTCATGACAGTTTCTAGGAACCCATCGCAAAACATGGTGCGCTCGCGAAACGGAGGAAAACGTATGATAACAGGATTTGCTGCTTTTCGTAGCAGTTGGTCGTGACACAAGTGAGAAGTAACATTCTCACGTACATCTCAACGTCGCATCCGCGATATTCCACCGATATCAGTGACACTGCAGTGTTCTGCAGCTGATATCGATATTAGATTTAATATCGAAGGTAATTTTAAAATGGAAAATTCAAAGTGCTATCTTGTCAGAGAAACTCGAGTGTTATTACGCGGATTTCATTTCCGATGATAATGCACAGTTGTATTTAAGTACTAAAATTACGTTTGATGAGAGAACTTATTTGAAGGGTTAGAAGCAAGTTGAGCATTTACAAAGGGTGCTTTTTTTTATTTGAAAGGCAGAACGATTTAAGAAATTTTGTAAGGTTTATGATAGCAAGTGATTCGTTCATTACTAATAAAATAGACACGGTATTAATTTAGTCTTAAAGAATCATTTTCAATTTTGGTCACCAGATTTTAAATATTATTAACGAATTGATTAACAAAAAATTCGAAATTTATGGGACAGGAAACAAGAATGAATAGAAATTTAGAATAAAATGAAAGACGTTGAAATTGGAATATTACAGATAATAAAGTTTAGTTAATTATTGATTCTTTTAGTAATTATACCTGAATTTTAATAGAAAAGAAAACCTAAAAAATTGAAATACATCATTAGAAACGTGAGTGCTAATATAAACAATTCTATTCGTTTTATTTGATATGGCTAGAAATACAGGCACTCAACAAGCTCGCAAAATTAAGTTCAACATTCGAAACGTGTCCTGGAGAGCAGAGTAGAAAACTTTATTTTTCATCGAAAACATTAAAGCCAGTTTGGGGATATTTTCCCTCGTGTACCTAAGTGAAAAAAAATGTACAAACCTCGCGACCGTTCAATTTTTCTTACACGAAATGTGCATATATTTGTCAATGTGTTTAAAACACACATAGTCTCGGTAGTGCAATTGGCCTTAATTTCCCATGGGCGCTATTCGTCAGTTGATTTTACAGTTGTATTCTAAACTCCAAATTACTTCTGAAAGAGTATCATAATTTGGACTTAATCGATAAGCATCGAGATACAAATTAATCCGAGATAAAATCATTCAATTGTGCCACTCGCATTTTCTTAATGAGAAAAGATTATAAAGTATAATGAGATGTTTTATCGAACTGACATACACTGGGTAACGCAACAAAAATTAATATCTGAAATTCGGTAAGTCTTTTATCTAGAGTTGCATTAATTATGGCAAGTGAAAGTTAGGTTTACGTGAACACTGACAAAATTCAAATAAATTATACAACAAAACTATAAATATACTATTTAAACTAACTACGGAGTATAGACGTTAATATTATAAGAGAATGTACTTTTACAGTGAGCTTGCAATTCTACAATTCTTTTGTGCATTATTTCTTAAGGTGTTCAAAATTAATGACTCAATGTAAGTCACAAAAAATTTCCTCAAATCAGGGGATAACTCATTCAATATATTGTACACGTGAATTATTCTGAATAAATGTGCAAAAACGAACTCTCTCCTGACTAATGGAGAGTTTAATGCCATTTCAGTTAATTAAACGAGATAAGATGCGCTGTTCTCTAATTCCCTACATGTAACTAATTAGAACATGGAACAGTGGTGATTACTAATTCAACCGCGAAACAATTTTTTGATGAAACCGATGAATAAACCTGACTAACCCAATTTTACAAATTATCAAATATAAAGTAGTTCCAGGGAACACGATTTGGAAATTTTTACAATGTTTAAATCTTTATAACTTTTGACTAATTGCATGAAATTGAAAGCATGATCAAATTGAAATCAGTGCCAGTACTAGTCGCTCTAATAGATCACTTAAGCGCATTCTTTCGGAGCAGAAAAAATCGAAACTCCCGCACATTCCCGATTAATTCAACTGTCAGGAATTCTATGGAAACGTATGCCCGTTGGTAACACATATTTGCGGTTATAGTGCGGAAGACTTCACATGTTCCACATAAATGTGGTTGACCAATTAGTGCGCTACTTTCAGAAGAGATATTACGGGCCGATTTACGATAATCATCCGTCCACTTAATGAGTGCACTTTTAATAATTTTGCTGGCGAACCGACAGATGCAAAACGGTATCGAACTCTAATTTGTTGAAAGAGTGTGTGCATATATATAAGCTTCCGGTTTCTATAAAATTCTGTGTTTCTCAATTCTAAATTGCTGATATTTCATGACGGTAATATCGTGAATTATTAAATACAAAAATCTTTTCTACCTAATTAGGCATTGTATTATTAATGTGTAACTTAAACAACCCAACGAAATTAGTGTAATCGACTAACTTATGCTTGAGAACTTCGGAGGTTTGATTACTTATTTTCAACAAAAAAATTATAACGGAGAAGCTTACACTTTGCCGGACTTTTAACAAGTATGTGATAAAAAACTATGTGCCATAAAAAATGATACAATCTGATGTTTAATTTCCTGTAACACTCTATAAATATATACCTACTGTTCTCCTGGAGTTTATATATTGTGAATTAAAATGATGTTTTAACAGATACCATGTTTTTAAGTATATAGGTAAGAGTATTGTAATTATAAAGTTGCAGTTACAATTCTTTAATCTCAATTAAATGGACCAATTAAGTAGGAAAGTCTTTTTGATTTAATACCCGATTTATCCTCTCGTTCATAAATTCGAAGCTGCACCGTGTGCTGCTAAAGGATATCGATGATTTCACTAGCACGCATTCTCAACCGGTGTACACAGCTTTCTTCCTATTATCGGGATCCAGAAAAAACGATAGCACAGCGCCATTAACGTCACTGATAACGGTTATTTAAGAGAGTTACTACTTTGCTTCGGGGTTTATTTAACGTAAGAAAAAGTTGGTAATAAAAATCAATGGAACCGCCGGATTTCCTCTACCAGTGAGATGAACAAGTTGATTGGATTAGAATAAACGCGCCATTTGCCGAGCAATAATACTGTGTTACGGTGAGTCCATACGATGATGAAAATAAAGGATATTAACACTAAATCTCCGTGCGTTAAATATTGTTACGCAACACCCAGTGGAATAAATGTTAATTTGATACCGGACATATGGCATATATTAGGGGCACCGAAAAGTAATTAAGATTCTTGTTTGCTGCCTAAAAACATTTATCCATTAAAAGAATTTTAAATACTAATCAACAAAATAATTTCCATAATTTTCTAACACTTTTTGCGAGCGTAAAAGTTGTTGCACGATTCCCTTTTCAAAAACGTCCTTCGATATTTTGTTTCACTTCTCCAATTTCAATTACTTTTCGGCACCCCTAATATTTTAGCCGACCTTGAAAACTTCGAACTACCTTTTGACGCACAGAGGTATAAAAAATTCCACAAATGTCTTTATATTTAACTTGCATGGTGAAATTTTTCCAAACATTCTGGAAGCTTTGCAGCAAAAGTAACATAAAATAGCACATTCTATCGCTATAAATAAAGATACTTTTCCTGTTACAAGTAAGATGTATTTTTTTCCCTTGGAATCTTGCGGCTCATAGAATTAATGCATTCAACCACTTCAAGAAACTGCAACTCTATCGTACCAAAGAAACCGTTAACCAGGAATTTCACTATTATCCCATTGCGATAGGTGCACTTAAGCAGAAATTTTTCTAGATTCCAAGAAATTCACACCGAGGCACCAAAAAGTGAACAAACCAATTTCCCCGTGTGTTGCAGCCGACATGTATGGCGCAGGTGCGGCACACCGCAACAGCGGCTTGAATTAATCACCCTGATAAATAATAATAAGTGGTAGCGCTCTCACGCGTAGTTAGTTCGTTATTAATACGCAATTCATATTAAACGAACCCTTTGCTCGCTCGTAACGACGTATGGGCCCCGAAATGTCCCCAGGTTCTAACGCGCGTACGATGTACTTTCCCTCGTCACGTTGCCAGCTATCCGGGTGTGCCCGTTAATACATGACCATAACCTTGTTGCCTTATGCAAGTATCGAACATGCTTCATAATTAATGTCTCGTAATTAATCGACGGCTAGCTTCAGTTACGATACGACCATCGAGATATACGGAGAGCGTAAGAGTAAGGGGGGATCAAACGTTTCTGAACAAAGGGACTTTGGAGAAAACGATGGGTCTGGGTGTTTGTGTAAGAAATAGAACGGCTACTAATTAAAATATTAATTTAGATTCTTTCAATTCGAGTAAAATAAATTATTTAAAATTCCTCTTGTAGCATTTAATGAAGAACTTGTAATACGAAATCTTCAGAAACGTTGGAAAATGACAAAACATTCGGACTGTAGTGTCAATGTATAGTCCGACAACTGAAAGATGGCCAGGGACCGGTGGAAACTCTCGTTTTCAAGCACTTTTTCACGTCATTTTGTTCTTAAGATCTACAAACCTAATCTTCCAAAGTAGGTGACTATATGGAGCGTTTAATTTTAGAAGACTGAGTTTGAGAATTTCATAAACGAAATGATAGGTCAAAAGGTGAGGTTCCACCACTTCCTAGCCATGTTACAATTGTCGGATTATAGACAACTCGCATTTTCTTAGATTTATATAGTCTCGCACTTGGTTCTTCAAGATGATATATGCAATTTATGTTGTTGCAATTTGTAGATTTCACGTAGATGCTAAAATTAGTGATGTTTTACGATTTTCCTCGATCGCCCCGTTTTTTTGAAAGCTGAGGTGTCCCCTTTTTATAATGACACGATGTAATGAGAATAAGTTTGTTATCGTGGTAAAAATAAGTAAGTTTAGAAATTCCTTTAGTATATGTCAGTCTTTAAACTTGCATGTTACAAGTGAAGTTGACTAATGATTAATATTCTGACGCGCGGAAAAATTTTCCAAAAGAAATAAGGTGATAAATGAACGGTCCTATCAGTTGAGTATTATTATCTGCGTAACTTCACTTCTTTTAACTCTTCGCTATAGCGTGTACTGTTCTTTCATTTAGTAATGAAAATACATACTTTATTACATCGAGTGATCAATGATTAACGTAATAAAGTGGAAGATAAAATGAAGTTGGATGCCTGAAGAAAATCTTACGAAGACATTAATTTTCAATTATTCATATAGTAGTATCTATATAATATACTACATTTATTAAAGTGTTTAAATGATCGAACTTCCAATTGCGATAGTGACTTATGCCAATCGAAAAATGGAGAAAATTGTGAAGAATTTCGAAATCACAAATTAAGCGTATAAAACAGTAAGAACACATGTCCAAGTAAAAACGGCTCTGCAACGTTAAATGATTAATATCCGGCGATTAAACGAACCAAGAAATCGGCAGCGGTAACGCTAATGCGAAATAACGTTAACGAAATAAATACTACGAGGAAAAATAAGCGACATAAATCGTCGAGGTTCTCAGTTCTTCTTCTCTCTCTTTCTCTCTGTACCACCATCGATTTTCCGATTAACAGTGCCATCCTGCGGAAACTACATCGGCGTATGTGGCAAAAGGAAATATAATGCCGAGGAAGAAAGCACCTGACGAACAAACAATAGAACGGAATCAACGTTCAAACAATTACTATCTGCAACATCGTCGCCGGTGTTGATAATAATTCCGTCGGCAGACAATGCGGAGGAGCTCGGTCGACGAGTGCACCGACTAGTTGGAAGGAAGGACCGAGCGAGATAAGCTTTTAATTTTCGCCCGAGTCGCAGGAACCTCGACAATGCCACCAAATTAAAGCACCCTTCGCAAACGCACAAACCCAGCGTGCGACGTTACGTTTTGCATAATCATTTTACGAGCTGGCAAAATCCGCGAAACGGTCCTCGACTCTTCTGTCCACGCGACGAGAACTGAATGGACGAATTGGAAAGCGAAATTCCCGCGTTTTCTTGCATATTGTGGACGATATGCTTTATCAACGTCGTATTGTTATGTTGAGATTTATTATAATTTATGCAAGAAAAGGAGACTCGATGTAGGTGAAATTATAAGATAGCAGTTCTTTGTGGAATTTATTCAAAATAGTTTCTGCATTCAAGCTACGTTAGTCGATTTAACTCAATGATCTCAACCCTTTGAACCCAAAATTGCTTTAATATAATAATGATTACTTTTTACTTTTTTTGCAAAAATAGGTGCACTTTTGGCAGTTCTGATTTTTTTGCGAATCAGGATTATAGTGTCCTGAGAAAGGATCCGATGATAGAGATAGTTATGGGTGACGAGAAACATTTATAAGCAGGTGCAAAATTACTGTGGAATTCCAAAGTCAGAATTAGGTTGATAGACAATTAATTATGATGGAAAGCTATGTCGAGTGGAGTGCAGCATAGGAATGCAGATGATTAATGCTCGTTAATACAAAACTGTACGCAATCGGTATATTTAGATAGGCAGATATGTTTGAAGAAGATTAAGAGATTTAATTGAGTACACTTCACAAAGTACAAAGTATTGTAAAGTTACTCAATTTGCCATCCGAACTATGTGTTAACGTTGCGTATCATAATTCAAAAGCGAATAAATTTATTGCAAATTATAACACATGTTATTTGACATCTAATTAGCAGCTATTAATTAAAATTACGTAACTTTCCTAACGGATTCAATTATATATTCTTTTATAGATTCAAAAACTCTACAAAAATGCGTATAACTTGCAGAAATCAGATGCAACATGTAAAAATGTGCATAGTCAGTAAGCAGAATTTTTTTCTCCTTTTACGAAAGAAAAATACACCTAGTTTTTATTAATTAGATTGTAAGTTGTGTTCTAAAACAATAAATTAATTCTTCCACTGCCAACTACAAGATATCTCATAGTTTCCGCTATGAGATTGAATTAAAAAGTTAGTACCTCATAGGAAAAAATTGCTCAGAGTGTAAAAGGTTAATATTTATATACTTGAATTCAAAATATACAATCCTGCTGAATATATATCTACTTATGCCTTTAAAATTTCTACTTTTCGAAAAAGGGATTTCAATATGGAAATCATTACTTCAGTAGAAATAATAAAAAAATGTCAGTAGCGTACAACGTGTTACTTTATCCAAATAATAATTAATATATCTGAATAATAATGATTGCTCGAATAATATTTTGAAAAATGAAGTCAATTATTCGCTAGGAATGCAAGCAAAGTTTGACGTTTAACGTCGCCTCATAGTTTACAACTATTCATAACCGCAGTGATGTCCAGTTTCCCGCAGAAAAGCGGAAAGATGGTAGGACGAGTTAACAAAGATAAAAGGCAGCGGATAGGGAAGCCTTTATTTTTCACTCGACTCGCGACGACAATGGACTGGAATTAAAGCGAGGCACCGGGCTTGCGTAATTGTTTTACGAGCGGATAAAATTCATGAACGTTCTCGTAATACGGACGAGTATTTTCTTTTGAGACGTCGGTTTGCGTGAAACTTTATCATCGCTTTCTCTGTCACCGTCGAATATAAACCGCACACCAAATGCTTTTATAGGCTCATAAGAAATTTTTACACTGTCACGTTCAATAACTCCATATGCAAATCATTTATCGTAAGCAATTACGTATAAGGTATAATTTGTT
Source organism: Cerceris rybyensis (assembly GCA_910591515.1). Classification (NCBI taxonomy): domain Eukaryota; kingdom Metazoa; phylum Arthropoda; class Insecta; order Hymenoptera; family Crabronidae; genus Cerceris; species Cerceris rybyensis. The sequence goes on from OU342799.1 coordinate 15,658,709, forward strand.
GTACCTGGAATATATTAGGGGTACCAAAAAGTAATCAATTTTTTTTGCCGGCGAAAAACATTTATTTATTAAAGAAGTCTTCAATTCAAGTATTCAATTTAAACAATTTTTATACGGTTTCATCGTGATTAAAGTGATTGCCATTTCAACCTTCGACCTCAAGGGACTTCAGATGTCCGTAGAGTGTATTCGATATAAACTTCGGACTTAATTTCATTCACTGATTAAATCGTACCGTGTTTTTAGTTTTACTGATTTCAAAATATATCAAAGCAACGTATTGAGTTCTATTTCTCTTTTACACAAAGTCCTTCTATGTAGTATACTTCCCAAATTTATAATCGATTTTTGTAGAATAAAATCATTTTAGAAAATAATTACATATATATAATTACTTTCTTTTTTTTACTTATTTATGTTTGTACTCTGCTTCCGTCATTTCACATATTTTGTGCCTTTACTCGCTCAAATTTTCCATTTATCAGAACGTATTAATAAATCCGCCGGGTATTACGTGCCATAATTACAACTTTTCATCCAAAATCGTACAAATGTGACTAAAAAGTATTCCCAAACGTTAAAAACAATTTTCGTGCAATTCTGTGAGATAGTAGGTCGTTTCACATGAATAGCGAACGTGCCAAGAGCCTCAAAAGAGCAATCCCTTTCGCCGGACCTTAGATATCGCAGAAGTCGTTCCCACCCGACAAAAGGAAGGTCTCGAGTTTGATTTTCGGTTCAGGTGCGATTCCTCACGACCCGATTATTTTTCCAGCGCCTACAAAATCTCCCCTTTCCATTGAACTTTTCTACATTCTGTACATACAGCATAATCTCAGTGGTACTAAAGCCATCCAAAAAGATTTGCCTTGGGTCACTACGATATCCACAATCAAGCTTGAAATCGCACAACCAACAGTTCAATACTCACACACTTCAAAGAACTTATTACAGATGTTTCTTTTACTCCAGCACTCGTTCCAAGTAAAGTAAAAATAATCAGTGTCTTATATTTTATTTCATATCAGCCACCTTTCCAATGGGACGGACTATGTACAGTCTGTATCACAACCCGAGTCGAAAGTTTCAGCCCAAAATCCTCCTAAATTACCAAATAACTTGGGATATTTAGGCTGAATATGGAAAAATATGTTACATATAAAAGAATGCAAATTTGAATTCCACAATCGCCCTACACTTTTACTTTTTGCCACTTTTACCTAGTTTAGGAGCAATTTAGCCTTCATACAGCCCAAAATAATCCTCAGCATTCTATAATGAGAAGCTTTAGAATTGGATTGGACTTGGAGTGGAATGATCGAGGTCCAAAAAAATTCTCGATATACTAAAAATTAATTTGATTTAGGAGATTTAGAATTTATATGGAATAAAATGATAATTTAATTCCAACTTGCTCCTGAAAGCCCTATTTTTAGAATATGAGTCGACAGACTTGGAACTTCTGAAATATTTTTAGGGGATGTCAGATTAAATTGGAATAAAAATTTTACCTGATCAGTCCATATAACTCATAAAAATCATATTTACAGGACTTTGAGGCGCGTAGGCACACTAGTGGAGGATTTTGAGGTTCAAAATGGTATACATAATTAACCCATTCACTGCCAGAGAAACTAAGCAAATATTAGCTTACGTGATCAAATTTGTGAAGATGACAGTAAGCTTTTAAAACAGCAATTTAATTATTCAAAAATATCATCTCAACACTTGTAGTGATACTAAGAAAATTTTTCTTCCAAAAATGCTACACACGTTCGGCTGTTATCGCCAACTTATTAATTCCAACTTATAGTGCAAAGACGAGATATCTCGTAGTTGGCAGTGAATGGGTTAAGTGGCAAATGAGAGATCAAAAGAATCTAGGATTTGAAGTTTCTTTTTAGGCTGGACTTTTCGACTCGGGGATTGTAAATATTCAGGTCTCACAGTAACCCAACGATTTTACTTGCACCACTGGAATTTATGAACTAACTGACTTTCTACGGGACCACTAACCCTAAGCGTCCCCGTTGGCAGTAACATCGTAATGATATAGTGTCGGGGTAGAGAAGTTTACGCTAATGGGACGGGGCCTGGGTAAAATGTGTCCGAAGTTTGGGATGTCACCGACGCGGCTTTAAGAAGTTGTCTCGGGCGACGCTCCTACGGGATGGAATCTATTGTACGTACGAACAGGTCGGCTGGTAGGTGGTCCGTCGACGTCGGATGAAGCCGAGGCGGTTCCTCCGGTTGGCGGGGCATGCCGACAGGAATATAGGCTTTTGTCAGGAAGTTCCTTCCGCTCGAGTTTAGCAAGTATATTGGCTTAGTTTTCGAGCGACGTGCCTGGATACCGGGATAAAATATATTCGCGCCCATCGTCGTCTTACTACACCGGTAACAACACCTCCGGCTACGTTTCCTTTACTTGGAAACTTGGAATGTACAGCGGATTGATTCCATCGGATTCGAGTTATTCTCTGCACGGTATAGACGTTGCGGATCGTTCGGGGCGAAGCCTTCTGTGCACTTTCAAAGTGCAATGAATACTGCTCCAAAGTGAATGTGGAAAGTTCTTTTTGGGAGGATTAGGGGAAGTTGTGATTCTAATTTTGGAATTAGTTTGGTATACTTGTCTGGTTTGGGTTAGATGAGCCGATACTTTTTGTTAACGGTAGAACTACGGATATTATACTTGCTATATTTAACACCAGAACTACCGGCGTTAAATTCAACATATTTTAATAAATTAACCCTTTGCGGACTAGCGACGCATATATGCGGTCTGAGAAAAAATGTAGTTATAGTTTATCAACGTATGTGTACACGATTCAAATTGAAAAATTGAAATAAAATCGGTGAGATATGATTAAGAGTGGAGTAATATATAATTCACAAAGATTAAAAACCCGAATTTCCGGATAAAAAGGTGGTTTTGGAACGCCGAAAAAATTATTATCAGTTAATATTCAAAAATATAACCGTCCGCAAAGGGTTAAATAAGTACTTTGAAACAGGGTGAATCAAGCGGCAGAAAATTTGATCGATTGGGTGATTTATGTTTATTGATATAGACGTAGAATATTTATTCTATGACTCTTATATAAACTTGGAGAATTTTTTGAAAAAATTGTGTACCAGTCATTTCGACTGGTTTGGTAGTTCTAGTGTTAATGGTAACTGTATTGTAAACGGTAAAATGTTAAGTTCAGTGAAATAAAAATGTATCATTTTTTGTATAGTTAAATTGTAATATGTTGTTATAAAAGTATTTATACAAAGTGTATGTATTATTAATTTTTAATCCTCAGAAATTGTTGTTTGCTAAGAGCCATCAAAACACCTGACTACAAATGAAATACGACTGCAAGGGGTTAAAATACCATCCTTTTTGATAAGCCATAGAAAATAATTGCAACTGGCAGTGGTGCATGTTGCGAGACACACTTGAAACCAGTGACTATATATATGTTACATCAGTAGTATAAGACGGTTCATGTAAAACAGTATTCAGTGAAGACAGACGAGGGGATTTGTGATGTCTGTGAGATATGCTACAGTTTCTCAACCATTATTCCGTTTAAATAAAACATAAATGTGCAGAATCGAATGAAATTTATTCGCGGCTTGTATACGGGCTTTGCGTACATGTCAACAGAAACATATATATCCTTTTCACCGTGAAATTATTTGCAGACCTTCAGTTTCACCTTCATCCACTTCTTTAAAAAAAATTACGCTAGAGCTCTAGAATTTTTTCCTGCCCACAGTATATTTTCTTTTCATTAATAAGATTTTTTTAATTTTTCTTTACAATATAATAAATTTATTGAGAATAATACGTATTCACTGTGTCAAATTTGTCTCCGGGACAGGATTATTTAAACGAAATTTTCCCTATTCAATATAATTACTTGAAATATCAAAACTCGCTTTCCTCCAAAATTTGCATTCGTACGACACAAACGGTCGAAGTGTCGTGTATGTATTAATAATTTAACTTTCGAAAATTCAATAAATTCACGCAAAGTCAATTAATTTATTTCAGTAAAAATTCCATTGAAAGCTAACTATTAATTCGTGAAATGATAACTTATGTTAGGAATGACGAGGAAACTATTCCAAATTTTGGAAAGTAGTGAATTTTGAAGCAAAAAGCTATTTCCCCAGAAGATGGCCAATCTGACACGGATTTAACCAGAGGTGGGCAACGACTTCCCCGAACATCCCCGGGTCTTTACATCGTTTTAGCAGCCACGGTAGTCCCGATAGAAATTTTCCAGGAATTTCCATTACCCGGTGGACCTGATTTCGTGCTTGGCATAGCACCCTCGGCTCCAGTGCGTTGTTTCGTGTTAACTCGCCACTATGGAAGTTTTCTGTTACCAATTATGGGAAATCGAAGCACGAAGGCACGTTCCGGGCATACGCGAAAATTCGAGGCGGATAGAAGTAACCTTTTTTTCATTAAAATAACTTGTTATCGATTATCTTGCGTGTCGGTAAACCGAGGAATCTCTATGGTGAACTTACGATCGTAAATATTTCTTTTCGCAGGTTGCACATGCGTCAGTGAAGAAATTTCTTTCTTCTGTCTCTCTTTCTCTCTTGATACTCCCAAAACAAAAAATTCGCTGCGCATGGAACATTTGCATCGCCGATTTCGGTGCAAATCTTCGAGCGGTAGATACGATTTCCCAAGGTTTAAAAGTTTCAACGCGGCACTTCCTACCATTTTGCTGACGAGACAGTAATGTAACCATTTTCTCATGGAAGTATCACATGACACGTGCAACGTACTTTCGAAGAATTTACATAAACTGCTAGTACAAATTTAAAATATCCGTCGAGGAGTGAAAGCTGCGTAGTAGAATTGTATCAACGTCAAGAGCACTATGAACGTCTCATCATATAACTTCAAGTTATATTTAAAAAGAAAATGTAAATTGACCACGTTCACTTCAAATTGAATTCCAAATATCACTGATTGCTTTCGAACTTTGAGTAGCGTGTTTGTATAGGTTTAAATTTTGTCCGGCTTTAAGTTTATTTATGACACAAATGTCAGATGAGAATATAAGTCCTTTATACACGAATTATCATTTAGAATAAACATTTTCATTAGATCGAGAAGTCAAATAGAAGGTAAACAACAGGTGGAAAACTTGTAGATAGATTTCGTTGCAATATTTTTCAAAGACTATTTAAATAATCAATTCATCATTCTCCAATTTCACTTATCTCACATAACTCATTAAAAAAATCTCGCTCTACCTCAACAGAATATCCTTATCGATCAATTCTAAACACCCCCTTTTTTCATCCACCCTCCCACCCCAATATTTACACGTTCACTGGAATCGAATAGAATACTCGAGACTTCATTGAAGTAGGCCTATATGCTTCTCCGTTGTCGTACGAGCCATTACTCTCTCATTAATTCAGTACCAGAGGTGGCAGAGGCATGGCCTAGCCAAAAACTAACCCGAAGTACTCGAGACCAAACCTCGTTTACATTCATCAGAGCGAAGAACGGGTCACGCGCGTATATTCTCCCTACTCGGAGAGCGCATTCAGTGTTCTTGCGTGGTGGAACCTCCTACACCCCCCACCCCATTGACTGTTCTACACTTTGAGACGCGATATTAAGACTTCAATTAAACGCCTGCACTGACTTGGAAACTAATATGCCATTGAGTAACTGAGTAGAATTCAAAGGGCCCGTGCACCTGAACCACGAGGCGCTGCAAAGACGGGAAACTCGAGAGGGATCGTTCCTTCCCTTCTTCGAGCACGATTAACACGGAGTTGAAAATTAGTATAACAGAACAGACGCTTTATGACTCGAAAGGTATAAACGGAATTGCTCTCAGTGTGTCCTTTGAAAGTACCAGTAATAAACACCGGCGTAACAACCACCGATGGTTGTGGTAGCATCTAGGAAGGATCAAGGGGAAGTATTCCTTGAAAGCATCGTAGAAAGACAATTTTATCTTACGATACCAATTTTCACAAGGTTTAATCCTTCTTTGGGTATGAAAGGGAAGAAAGTCAGATGAATGTCAAAATAAAGGAAGTCAAGGGTGAGATTCTTGGAGGGGATGATGATGTTGAGAAGCTGACGAAGGAAGTTGGAAGATCCGGGTACAGTGTACTTTCTCCAGTTTGTTTGGTAACGTTTATTGTCTATTTTGGTATGCCCGCAAGGAAAACCACTTTGTATTTAAACTGCCAAGAAGTATTTCGTCAGGAGATTACTTTGTCTTTGTCCGTGGCTGCTCTATTTTCGCCAGTGGAAAAGGTACGCGTATGCAAATACACGGGTTAATTCCAAGATGATGGTGTTACTCGATTGTTACCGTCTGTTTTACATGTCAATGGTAACGCGGGAATATTCGAAAGGTAGATATTGTGATTTCCTTTGAATCGTGTATGTTTGTTTAATCTGTCGAGGAATTTTATTATTATTGTATTTTCTGTTCGGAACGTTGGAACTTTTATTTCAAGTAAACTTTGAACGAAGTACGGATGAAAAATCGCGGCTGGTGAAGTTGAAAGGTACCTTTGATCTTTTTAATAAAAACTAATTAAATGTTTATAAAGGTGCACGAATGTAGGTTTCAAACTGTAGCTGGTTTAAAAAATATTTGAAGTCACGGTATTTTCTTATTGGAAGTATACTTTTCTGCACGGGCTTGCAAACATTTGCAGTTACTTCCTTCGATGTTTTCATTTCAGCTACTATGATTATTTGACCTAGAACTCAATTTTTGATGGGATATGAACTTCCGACGATATAATACAGTGTGTCTTAGCAGGTTTTGACATCTTCTACAATTTTCTTCAGCGTATGATCACTTAATGTTGCAAAATATCAGTCACCTAATACTACTTAAATGTCCTATGAAATATTTGTCGCCGATGACTTATCATAATGAAACGAAATTGTCAAATTCAAACGAGACACCCCGTCGAAACGTGATAAATATTGAAATTCCAATTTAAAGTTAAATAACTACAAATGTTTCGGTTATATTCTAAAAGTGATACATATATGAAATATAATTATTTACAAAAAGGTGGAATTATAAAAATTGAAAGGAAACATTGTAGATCACGTCGCGAAGTTTTCGAAAATTCTTCACTTTTAAACAACTAAAGGCATTCCTTGCTGAAGGCAAGCTTACAGAAAGCCACGGTACTTCATTATTAGTATTTCCATGTCGGTTTTATGGTAAAAGATTCGAAGTGAAAAAGAAGAAATCGTAATACGACTCTGCAGAGAATACTGTCCACTTTGTGCAACCGTTGAAGAAAATACCTACTTAGAAGTATTTACACGAGCAGAGAAATATACGAGATGAAAATAATTTTCCATTTTCCTGGAAAGAACACTGTGTTTAATGTAATATCTCGAGACTAATGTACAATGCTAATTAAAAAGTTTGCGTATTTAAATTTCAAACTATAATGCCACCAATTTTCTATAGGTGTTCTTTGTTTTTAACATATTATTATTCAGGGTGTAACGTGGATTATTTATTTCTAATTGAAGCGAAAATATGTTAAAATGTTTCTAAAGTCATTAGTGCTAATAGAAAGATTGACTGATATGAAAACGTACATTTATTTATTCTTGTAAAATGAGTTATTAGGTCATTTAACCCCTTTCCCTACAATGGCGAGTGACAGCCGTGACTTACGTCTTACATACGACAACTGTTCTTTTCATCTTTCCACCATAACCAATAACAATAAATAGTTATAGTTTTAAAAAAATCCCTCATTTCTAAAAGTTCACACAATTTACTATATATTCCAAGCATGAATGAATTACTTATCGGTGGATAAGCTTCAACAGAATTTAAAACCACTATAATTCTATGATACGGATACAAACACGATTAACGTAAAACGATCGAGAAAATTTGAAAATCGACACATGAAAACGATTTATTATTCTTTATAATGCTCGCCGGTCAGCTCACGAGCAACGCATACCTCTGCCGGGAATGGACTTTCCGCGTTAACGTCGCCATTTCCCATGCATTATGCAGGATGCACGCGCATGCACATTCGTTGCACCGGAAGTAGCGGTAAATCCGATCTGAAACTCTCGATATATCGTACCGGCGCTTCAATCTCCCACCCTTTAAGCGTTTGCATATAAATAATATTGCAAGATGGCGACGCCAAATCATAAAGTTGTCGTAGAACGAGAAGTTGCGGTGGACTTACTAGCTGGCCCGATACTACTACCTGCTGGCTTCGTTCGATCTTCGACCGATCGACCGAGCAGGTAAAACTTGAAGAGCACGATACGCCCCGCGTCACATTTATTTTTCAGGGGCCGAAATTTATGTATGACTCTTTCCTTTGATATCGGATGCCGGAGATGAGATCCTTCCTCATCCTCGAACGTAACATTATCGATTTAAAGCAGAAATTCGTTTATCCACCGAATCGTTTGCAAATTCGATAAAACGATGCTGGAAAAGACATTGTGTTCTTATCGGAGAATGAGCTTGTCGATACTACCGAGCTTCGATGTATTTCAATAGGCTTTGTAAAAGAGACATGAACAAAGAAATATTTTTTTCGTCACTGTCAAAGAAATTCTGACAAAATAAAACGAATTTCATACTTATGCATTTATGTGTGCCGTACTTTAGTCTTGAATTTTTGAGAAATATTGGATCGTTCGAATTCGGTGAGTAATCGTAAGTCCAACGATACTTTTGGAATGAGATGATCGATATATGAATAGATGTCTGTTTTTTCATTATTTTTAACACTAGATCTGCCAAGGTGATTAAAATGACTTACTCCAAATTTTATCCGATATTCCTGAAATTTCTAACGCTGTTTCATTTTGAATTTTCTACGCCTATCTTGAATTCTGTAGCCGATTGAATCTGTCAATTTTTTTTGCCTCTTAATTTATTTCATTCGAACATATTTATTTAATAATTTGAAATATATTGAATTTATCATTGGTAGATTTAGTGTTAACGAACGTAACTGAATTTTTCACACATATTACAAAATACTGCCGTCCTTCTATGTGGAATTACTATTTCTTTTTTACAATGGAGTAGAAATATGGAAAGTATCTCCCATAGAAGAATCAATAACCTTTTCCTATACTAACCGTCAGGCTAATTAAACTCGACGTTAAAAATACAACGACGATAAGATTTAAAAGGAACCGATACCAGACGCTTTCACGTTCATCTAAATATAATCATGCAAGACAAGTACCATTGCCACTGACCTTCGCGAACCTCTCCTGCGTGTCAAGAATCTCGATGAAGAGCGAGACTTTATCATCCACTATCTTGAATCCATTTCGTGGTTGTGCTAGAAGCTGCTGTATAGCTTGGGATGTAGTGAGTGGAGTTGCAGGACTGGTGGCAGGCGTGGAGGTTCTTGTGGTAGTACTTCCCGGACTAGAGCTGCTGTTGTGCAGATGAGTGCAGCCCAAGAAGATAGGATTACCATTTGGAGAGACGCCGCAGCTAAATGGTCGAAATGGTAATCCATGAAACGTCGGACTCGGTCGTGGCGCGGAAGCACGAAGAAGCGTTTGAGCAGACGGCAGAGACAAACGTCTCACCGCGCTCTGATTCTGTTGTTGTTGCGTCTGCTGTTGAGATCTCGATGGAGATTTTAATATCTGATAATCACTCGCAGCAGATGGTAAGGATCGGTATCCAGAATCCGAAGGAGATGCCGGAGGCATCGGTACATTTTGAGGTGTCGTAGCAATACTATGAGGTCGCGGTCGTAGAGCCGCTCCCGGTGTCCAAGTATTTGAATTTCCCGGGTTCGTTAATATGCTCAAACCGGGCCCTTGTGACGTAGGCGTAGGTGGCTGGGGATGTGGCAAGGTCGAGGCGTACGCCCTACGAGGTATGGGTTGGTGCAACACCATCCCAGAGGGACCCCATTGTATAGGTTCCCCTGGTGTCCTAGCGGACGATGATACGCCGCTTGCTGATGTTGTTGATGTAACTGAAGACACGCCTGTTGCAGTTGTAACGGGTGTCGAGGCGATGCTGTGAGGCCGCCTAGGTACGGGTTGTTGTAATTGTCCGTTCCATAAAGATTGGGGTGGTATAACGGTGCGAGTCGTGGGTCCCACTGGCCCGTTGACGGATGTACCGTTGTTGCTCCGTGGTTCCTGTTGGCCGTTGACAGCACCGATGATGCCATTGTTGTTACCGCCGCTGGTGGGTACAGATACTGGAGTGCCGGCGACCGAATGTGCGCGCCGTTGAACCATCCCGGATACGGGGCCACTTGTGGTGGTACTTGGGGTGCCAACAGTTGCCCACGATGACGGTGTTGTTGCTCCTGGTGTTGTTGATGATGATGATGATGATGCTGTTGTTGCTGATGATGATAATGCTGACGATGCGCTTGTTCTACCGCCGAGTTGACCAAGGGAGTGGTGGACACCTGGGACATGGTGGTATGGTGGAGCGGCAATACTATGAGGACGCCGCGGTGCTGTTGGTTGGGGTAGACCGTTGGGAGTAGAGCGAACTTTATTTGCGCCGGATGCTGGTATCGGGGCTGGTGGGGTGTACAGGGGGAATCCGTGACCATTGTGACTCGGGCTGCGGGTGGACAACTGGTTGATCGGAGACGATTGAACGTTACCACGTTGCTGTTGTTGCTGCTGCTGCTGTTGTTGTTGCTGCTGTTGCTGTGGGTGATGTTCGTTGACGGAGTTTGCTCGAGACGAGGTCGTGGGATGTGCTGGGGCCGGTGGGGGCGGGGGTTCCAACAAATTTTCAAGTTCTGCAGACAACGACCACGCTGGAGGTAATGCTGATAGTGGTGGTACTGTTGGTAGAGCTGGTAATTTGACAACGGTTGATGAACCACCGCCGGACTCGGAGTTGTTGACTGCGGCGGCAGGACTTGGCGAGGCGGACTTGTTGACGCGTGTGACGCGTTCACCGCCGACGATAGCGGTGACGTGCTGTAAATGACGATCATTCAGGCCCGCACGTCCGTTGACATTGCGATAAAAACCAGGACCCGATGCGAGATTCAAGCTCGTCGGTTTCTGCTTTACCCCGCCGTTGGGCTGCGGAGATGATGCCGGCTTCGGTTCGCCCATTTGGTTTATATCGGCGTTCGGACACGACCGATTAGGCGTCCGGATGCACCATCGTCCTTGTGGTGAGACGATAGTTCACTTTTGAACGTTGACGAATAATCTTTGAAATATTAACGATGATTTTATTGTCTACGAATTGTTGTATTTTGAAAGATTCATCCAATAGTAGAATAATTCTTGCTAATATACTTCTAAGTGTCTTTACTCTCGAACTTTACGAGAGGAAATTCCAGATTCAACGGAGTTGTTGTCGTAATGTTCCCAGGTAGCTCGCGAAACGATTCGAGCATATTTCGCGCGCGACATGTTGCCACCGCGTGAGTAAATCGATAAGCTCCGGCGTTTCGTCGCCTGGTAGTTTAAGCGTTTGCCTCGTAAATGTCGTGAATTGGAGTAATTTTCATTTTAATCGATAACGAGTTGCGCAAATTTCTACCAACTTTTTATCATTCTGCGACGAATAATTTTAACTTTATGGAATTACTTTATATAGATTCCGTTTGAACATCCGTCTTATCGTTCGATAGGCCGTTCAACCGTACTTTTGTACATTTACACTAAATACTGCATAATATTTCAAACAACAACTGATTAATTGTATGCCATTGAATATTAATTCAATGCGTGGAATTCTCACGTGAATCGATCGTTATTAATTACTCGTCGATTGTTGCTCCGATTAAAGTGCGAACTCATGCCCACTATTACATTTCGAGTCCAGGGTTATTAACCTGACGATGCTTCACCAAAAATCCAATACTCGTACCTCGTTGGTTATTGTAACTAAATCTTGGCTTCTCCCTTTCCGTTATCCGTGAACAACGATATTGAAACCGCACATTGATATTATCGGAGATACTTGAATAATAAATTCTCACTACAACGATAACGATCACTAAATTCTCTAAATTTGCTTTTCAACTATCCAACTTTTCTACGATCCTTAATATATTGGAAGTAACATCATTTTTTTTTTCTACTCAACAATTGATTTATTATTCCCCTCTATTTCGCTTTCTAGAAAACGACAGTTTCGACCGTATTACAGGTGTGCAACTACCTCAACACGTGGTCGATCGTTCGAATCACACAGTGATTTTGTTATCAAACAACAACGTTGATAAATTTACGAATTAACACTAGAAGTCTCTTGTATTTCTACCAAAACACTAATTTAACATTAATATACCTTTAGATATACCTCTCTTCTTCTTCTTTTTTTCTTTCAATTATCCCAGAAACAAGATATCGAATTAAACACCACTAAAACACCAATCACCATCGATGATCGACGAATCAACGCGATATATTCCTCATAAAACGTACTCGACGAACAATTCAAAATCCCAACCGGCGTCACAGGAATTTCTCTTAATCCCGTCTCAAAGATACGTTAACACTTCCCTCTTCCTCTATTCCTTCTTCCGTTATAAATCTCGATTCGACTATTGTACTCCTCGAACGGCGATTGAAAAGGGATCATCCATCTTCCTCGATCTCTTCCAGCTTTCAACTTTCTTAGTCACAGTCGCCGTCATACTGACAACTTCAACGTACCTGACTTCCACGATCAACGTTTTATTCTTCTCCACACGTATATCACACTTTTTAATAAACTACTTTACCGTCACCCCCGTGCACTTCGCGCATACCGATAATCCTCGTCTTTGATCGTCTACAATACGAATTTCCGATTATCAGCCGATTAATCATCACCGGCATATTATCGATAAGAGGACAAATAAACGATCTTGTTTATAAAGAAAACAAACCCGCGCAAATATCGGTACCGGTGTGAACCTCGTGAGTTCAATGTGCGCGGGTCAGGAATCGAAGAGGGAAGTTAGGGACAGGAGGTCAGTCGGGTGAGACTGACGCGTGGCTGCCGTGCCGGGGGCGGAGTGGCGTGTTCCTCTTTGGAATACGGCGGGATTCGAGCCGCGACGAGGCGCACGCCTGCGCCGCTCGGCCAACTGATACTCTTGGCCTCTCCTATCTTCCCACCTCCTCTCCCTTCGACTTTCACCCCTTTACCACCCCCTACGGTTGTTCCTGAGGGAACATTGCTACGGCCCTGCCGCGTTCTCTCCTTCCATCTCGTTCTCCACCTCTTGGTACCACCGGCGAAACTCCGCGCCGTCGACGTCGACGATGACAACGAAGATGCCGGTCCTCCCGCCTGTTTCTTCTCACCGCTAAGCTCTCGTGCTACCATTTCTCTTAGGAAACCCATGAAAGGGGTGGAGGAGGGGGAGGAGTGGGAGGAAAAGTAGGAGGAAGACGAACGACGTTGAAGAAGAATGACTGCTATCCGTCTATTTGAACATAGTCCTTCGAGGATGTACAGTCAGTTCAACAAGAGCTTGTCGTTCACAATTTTGTCATTTGATGACGCATTTGTTTAAGATGTGGATTATTCAATTGTTTGAATATTTGACTTCGATTGTTGGTAGTTAAATTAGTAGTAGGAATATTATCTATCTTGAGATTGAAAAAATTAACAATGAAGAACGAGGAGATGACGGCATAAAAAATTTAAGGTGTGGGTGGAGAGAGTGGAAACGTGAAAATGGGATTAGGATACTTGATTGGATTTCTCATTTGTCTGACACTAATCCCATGGAAAGTGTGTGGGCAAAAATGAAGATTAATCTGAAGGAAAATCGAGTGTTCAATGTCAAGCAGTTAACACGTCACATCCGCCAAATATGACGATCTCCACCCGAAACAGTGGTGAAAAATTTGTCCGGAAGCATGCCTAAACAGTACCAGGCTATTATTGACACTGATAGCGATTAAACAATGTATTAAGTAACTGCATTATAGTACAATATTTATATTTCCATCTTATGCGTTTAATTAGAACCAATTCTCTTTTGTAAAGAAAATATTATCGACACGCTCTTGTGGAACAAAGTGTACCTTTACAGAGGTTCACCCTTCCTTTCTTTCATTTTTGCCTATTGTTTTTGATTTCTTTTTTATGATATGAGTGGACCATTAACTTGGTAGGAGACATTTTTAGATGCTATGTTTCATGTGTTTTTATAATGACGATGTGTGTATATAATTATTCGGGAAAAGAAGGTGAAGTGGAAAAACTTCTCTTGTATCCATTTTTTGTCTGTGATCCTTTTTGCTTCGTTGTTAACAACGTTCGAAGTGGAATTATTTCTATCGTAAAGACGAATGGGAAGAAAAAAAGGTGAGGTTGAAGGGGATAAAACGAAAGTACTATCTCTTGGATAACGCAGAGAGGAATACGCGGGGAAAGTTACCCTCCTGCCATCCATTCGTAACTCTTTCTAGTCTTTCATGTCCCTCTCTTTCATCCCTGTCCTCTACTTCTATCTTTCTCTCTCTGTGTCTCTGTGTATGTATTTCACATCATCTATCTCCCTCTGTTTATCTATCCACCCCTGCTCTTCTATTCGCAGTAATACGAGCAGTATGCGTCGACCACCAACCCCATTTTCACGATCTGGGTATGTGGAACTGTTACAGCAGCACCGAGACGAGTTCACGGATCAATGATAAAGATAATAAGACCGATAACAATACGATTATGAAGGATGTTAACGATAAGCCGTCTCTCTGGAGAAGTGGCAGAAGAAAAAAGTACATGACGAACTGGAAAGATCGAGGTACCTTTGTCGCTTTGAAACTGCTACGGGAAACAATGTTTCTGCAAACATTTATGTAAATGTTATTCGACTGACTGCCGGGCGGCTTTTACCCTGTACATTATACCCTTAACCTCGTTTTTCTCGATTTCCACGGAAAAGAGAATGTAGTTCGATAAACCACGGCATCTGTATGACACCGGTGGATTGTGAATCGTGCTGGATTTTCTTTTTTTTTTTTGTGGTTTCATCAGGGGGATGTTTATCGAGCTGTAAAATAGTTTTGAATACTGTATAAATGTTTAATAAGTATTGAATGGAAGTAACACGTTGCAAAATTCAGGAAATGTTTGAACGTTTCTGTAAAATGTTTTAATCCCTTGGCGTACAATCGTGACGCGGTAAATTGGATAGGAAATTTGCAAGGGTTGCGAAACCTGTGAAATTGAAAATATCAGTAAGACGCGATAAAAATATATCTGTAATATCAATATTCCATTGAATTAGACGATATATTAAAAATCAATGATCAATTTTCATTTTGTCAATACAATTCTTAATTATTACGAAGGCAGTCACAAAAGAAATTGTACGGCAAGTAGTTAATAAAAATTGTAGCTACTTTGAAATTTAATACATGTAGCTGGAATTATATAATATATCAAGAATCAATGATCAATTTTTATTTTGCCAATGCAATTCTTAATTAATACGAAGACAGAGAGAACAGAAATTGTGTGGCAAGTAGTTAATAAAAATTGTATAGTTACGTCGAAATTTAATACGCGTCGCTGCAAAAAGTCTTTCAGCAGGTTTTTATATTTTATGATTCGTATAGAGATATCGATGAGTAAGAGATAATCATAGTTACAATTAACACTATAGAAGAGTAGCTTCTTTTTACTAAGTAGAATTTTCTTGTTAAATTAAAAATTCAACGAGAAAAGAAAGTTTCAATAAAATCTCTGTCAAGAGTAACTAATGTACGCTCAGTTCTTCGCGGCAAGATGTCACCAATGAAACGATAATCTTCATTTCCCTCGAATTGTATGATAACAAGAATGAAACTCTGTACGTATGACGCCAATGAACCGTAGATCGTGAGGGAAGTTTTTTCCAGTTTCATCAGCAGGATACATTTATCAGGTTACGAAATATGGGAACCATAGAGAGGAGTAATCTCATACGTGGATCATGTTGACTCCAAACAGTGTGCATTTAACTACATTAGCATATTTCAGATTGATGCTCCTTTGCGGACCATAAATACCATTTATGTAGCGATATATTTCCCATGCTAAGATTAACGCCCTACAATTTTTCAGAGACCAGTGCGTCAGCGTAACGATACGCGTAGCCGCAAAATGTTATCGCACAGGACAGGATATACATTTTGTGCTGCTCTTCTAGTCCTGGAGGATCTGACGTTAAAACGAGAACTTCGGGATATGTTGAAACAAAACTATGATTTCCGGCATTGCAATTGAGCTTGCAATAAAAGTCACCGCGGGAACCGGCTTTTACGTTGAAACGATACAAAAAGAACAGAGCACAAATCATTTGACGTGAAATAAAATCACTTTGTTTTTGCGTCGTAACACCCGATGAATTAAAGTTGAACGTGTGAAGTTAATTATCGCGAAATGTAACTATGTAATAGTAAGTATTCTATAAAAAGAGTTCAAGGTATAGATTATGAGTGGTAACGTTGCGTAGCACGTACAAAGTTCTGAGGAGATGGAACCACTTTTGTATGGAGATTGTTTTAAACGAAATGATTATAATAAATAGAATTTTAATATTATAATAAATAGAATTTTAACGAGTACATGCTATTTCAAAAGCGGAGCGTTAACGCTAAAATTATCGATGACTGTAATTAAGGATGTAAAAAATTTAAAGATACTAGATAAATGCTTCAAAGGAAAAGGAATGATGGGGTGAGAAGCTTGATCAATTTAAGCTCTTTCATTTCGCAAAATAGACGTAGAAAATTAATCCGGTTATAGTGTTAATAAATTGAGGAACATTGTTTAAAATTTCGTCGCAAGTGGATTTTTGTAAGTGTATTATCATTATTTTATAACTAGTCAAATAATCGATCCCGATAAGAATAGGCACACGTAAAATGCTAGTACTGTTAGTGTTAAAAATACATTCTTTAAAAATACTTATAGCACTTTTAAAAGTAACGGCTTATATATTTCTACGCCTATTTCCCTTCCTCTCTAACATGCAATCAGCAAAAGAATATAGAGATTCGAAAAAATATATTAATAATAATAAAAACAGTAGTCAAACATTAACTTTGTAGAAAAGAACGTCCGAATTAAGTTCAAGATGTCTTTTGTGCTCTCCCGATTAAAAAAGATGATTAGCGGAATTATGTTTAGATGAAACACCCCGTACATAGCACGAAATATGTTCATAAGCAATATATGACTTTAAATAGACGTCACATTGGAACGAATACTCGAACAGTATGGAGTTGGTATTTCTAAAATCCATAACAAGTTAGAACATAGTTGTTACTATATTCTACGGCCATCCATTAAACTTTGACATATCTCGTACACGTAAAAAGACTGTTCACAAACATTTCTGTCTAAAAAGTTGTAGTTTATAAACAGTGGTACGAGAACAGAATAATAAACCTGCCCGTTACATGTTCTTGACGTGGAAAATAACAAGCTACTATTTACTGGACATGATTAAAACGCTGATTACTATATTAATTGATAAAATTTTCTATATATTAACCCCTTGCCCTACGATTTATTTTGTGTATATATAAGTTTCTATAGTTAAACCTAATCTTTTGTAAATAAAAAATTACCTATGACAAACACTTATACGTCACATATAATGCGTTTATAGATAGAGATAGACATAAGGAGTCATTTCAAACAGCAATTTTTATTGATTCACTAGCCATGTTATTTTTACCTTCTCTCTCTCTAAATTTCCACGATATTTCATAGAAATCAGTGTGTTCTTTTCCATTACAATTGTTGGGTATCATTATCGGGTGTGATTACTCTATCATCATCAACTATTTTTCTTTCGTTTCGTTTCTTCAACATTTCCCCGAGTCTTCCGACAATTTTTATTTATATTTCTTCCTGTTACATCAACCCCAACGCCGGCACATAAACGCAACAGTAATTACGAAAACTACCCCATGAAAATCAATCAAACCGAGCTGTGACAAACTCCACATATCTCTCCACCCTCTCAAAATTCCAATTTCCAATACAATAGTACCATTCGGTATTCGATTTCTATCTCTATCTCAATAATAACGTGTCTACCAGACAAGAAATGCACCCCCGTCGCGAACCAAAGAAAAACCTCCAAACTTCTCGTTCTCGACGTTAAGCTTCACGCATAAAAATACAACGCGTATTAGAAATGTCTAAAATTCAACGCTGTATAAGAAAATTCGAAAAGAATCGACTTTCCGGCACGTTATGGTGCCATTTCCCGGCAAGGTGGGTATTACACGACGGGACGGAGAGAATTATAGGAGGATGGTTTCAGCGTTAGTTAGAGGTTGTCAAGCAGCTAACTGAATTTTACAATCAAAGGAAGTTGGGCGTGCGCCAGGAGCTATTACTCCTCCATAAATTATGCCACAAGATGGCATTTCTGTGTGCCTACATTATCCGTAATTTCTGACGCCGAGAGATCTCTCCCGTTGCTCTACACAACTTTCCAGGCAATGGATACAAATGGAATCGGTGCAAGGTCTACTACGGCGGCCTGCCTCGCTGGAACTTATTCGATCCGACAGGAACTGTCGAACGAAATTACAACGACTCCGAACGAGACAGCGACGTCGTTGTTGCCGGTAGATAAATCATTTGCTATAAAATTTACTACGACGAGGAAAGCGAAATAATAAAAGTGCCGCTGGCGAATCGCGAATCGAAGAAAGCGGGGAAAAAAGGAAAAAAGGGTGAGGTTCTTCGGGCGCGACGATGAAAGAGACTCCAGACTTTTTGTTGTGATAAATGTTTATAATTGGAGTAATGGATAACAGAGGGATGGAGGAGCATCATTTTGTTGGAAGTAAGAAATATTTTGAATAAATGTGTAGAAGAAGATTGTGAACTCTGCACTGTTGTATTGGATGTAAAAGAAATACATTTTTCACAAGGTTCTGTGAATAGAAAATTAGGGAGGTAGCTTTAGAAAATATTTGTATCTTTGGAAAAAAAAAACAATGAAAAATAAAAACATCTTACACCGAGAAAATATTATTTTTAAGTGGGACTAAATATAAGACAACCCTGATGGAAGTAAAAATTGTAAAAAACACTGTAAACGTTACTTATTGAATGTTGAGAAAATTCTGCTTATCGTTCATTGAAATATGCAAACTATGGAAGTAACATTTTTTCTATTTCGTAAGTGATCATTATTATACGTCCATTTCTAGGTAGAACACTTTCAGATATTAACTTTCCGACCACAAATGAATTCCTACAAAATAAGAAATGAAGCCAATTTACTACAGCGTATAACTTATTGCGCACGCACTGCAAAATGTCCGTAAACGGAGAGGAAACAGAGAGAAAAGGATCTCGGTGGCGCTGTACAAAGCACAGTAATGGTATAATCCATTGAGACAATCCAAAATTCTACAGAAGCATCGTAGTGTGCGGTTTGCGGTTTAAGTACGCAGAAACTGGAACCAGCTACGACGATATGCCATCGCCTTAATTCCGAATTCAGCTAAGAAATCCAAAGATACTTGCAATTCGAAATGTTCTAACCATCTGAAGTTTTCCTTCGGTAAAACCATTCTTCCTATTTGAATTATCTATCATTCCACACTGTCATTCTGTCATTCCAACAGCTAATAAAGTAACTTTATATCAAATTAATTTATTAAAATTATTTACAATTTAATTCAACGCCTGAAGAAAGTTTTGCTACAACATAGAATTGATTATTCGACAGAAAATAGTCTCAAATTGATGTCAATTAATTTCCATTGAGTTCAAGAAATAATTCTAGCGGCTAAGGGTCAACGACTCGAGCTGTAAGGAGTAAAACGGTCGATAAAATCTTAAAGATAAAGTAGCAACCCGAGAGAGATACGTCGTTGAAGCTCAAGATAGAACATACTTCGAAACTTTCCGTGGTACTATTGTATGACAATATTAAAGTTGCAAGTAACACGTGGGATTAGTCGAGCAAACATTGGCCGAGTTGCCACAATGGGTTCGTTAGCAGGCACACGTTAATCATACAAGACAGGAAGCGCTAGATGAAGAGAGAACAACATGCTACCATCGACGACTCTTATGTGCCAAATTCGACGTTTCTTTTCTACCTTCGATAATTATCCTGCGTTCAAAGGACGACTATCCTTGCATTCGACTTCACCGGACCTCGTAAATTCGCTTCATTTTCTTTGGTTTCCCCTTACTCATTTTTTTCACCAATCTTCTGACATACAACTCAATAATTTAAATCATAATATCAATTCTACTCTGATCAAGTCTCACAATACCATCATGGATCGCAACCCGATAATATTAGTTTCGAAGATTTCAAACGTTCATCGAAGCGGAAGCCTTTGCAATTCTCTAAGAGACATCACAACCTCGGTACAATCCTCACCCCCCATACCATAGATCCTTCTCAAAACGACCACACGTATCCTGTCAGAAACTAAACTTCACTAAAGCCGTCGATTCTCAACTCAAACAAAATCCAAACAAGTCAGAACCAAGCCACCCTATACATCGATCTTATCATAGTCACAAGTTCCAGAGAGAAATCGTCTACAGAAGGATCTACCCTCATAAATTCTCTCTTCAATCCTTCCTCATAATTTCAAAGTACCGAAATTCGTACTTGATTCAATTACAAGCAACGTATCCTTCCCAAAGGTTTCTCTCGTTTCTCGACTCCTAGGAAAAAGTGCTACCGGAAGAGAGGGTTATAGGTACCAGGACTTTTGTCCAGGTTGACGAGGGAGAGTTTAACCGTTTCCCGCTTCCCTCGGAGGTCCGCGAGGTAAAAAGTTTCACTGTACATATATATGGGTGTCTATGTGTGTCTATGTATATATTTAAAGGTATCTCCAGCAGGTTATATACCTAGAACCAAGGTACGAGGTTACGCCGCCGCGATTCTTCGCGATGCTAGGAGTGCCCTGGGCTCTCCCGACCTCGCCCGAGTATTTTTGTGCGGAACGAGTGGCTTTGTGAAGGAAGAATGGCCGCAGTAAGTGCTCCCGTGAAATATGGGTTACCGAGTTAAGGGCGAGGGGACGAGGGGATATAGACGCTTGCTTTAATGATACATCCGTGGTCGCTTCTTTCGTGAAATCCCCCCTCAATTAAATTTCAGGCCAGACTTTTCTCTTCCTTCTCTCCTTTCTGTCTCTCTCTCTTTTTCTCGCATTGCGGATTCTTACGCCAACAAAGTGTCGCGTGAAACTCACTGGCTCAATCTCACGCTATGAATCCTAAAAGCCTTTGTATATTTTATATCCTACACGCCTTTCGTCGAACGTCTACCCTGTGGCTTTGTCCGATGGAGAGACACGTTACCCTCGTGGTTTCTTTTCATTCTGGAATTTCAAAGTTTCTTCGATTGTAGGTAAGATATTGGAGTTGATCTGCAACGTGGATTTTCACTCGAGAACACGCAGGATTTGAGTATTTCTGACGTTGGTGTATTGAGTTTCTCTAATTACTGTATTTTACGCTCGGTAATTAGAGGAGGAGTGATAAAAAGAAGAGAAGAGGAGAAGGATGTGAGAGAGAACGTCTCGGGTAATTTGTAAAAAGCGGGCCACTTTTTCAGAGCGAGCTTGTAAAGGGTTGAAACGACAGATGGACATTTCACTCGTTTTGAGTGATTTGTATGCCAGTAGTAGAACGTTCTGCTTTAATCCAGTGGAAATCTCATATCGTCCATTAACGCCTAATTGAAATTCTCTTTCGGTCGAATGGATACCAGGCTATTCTCTAATCAAATACGCATTCCGGTCGGACTTTTAGCCTGCTGATAATGTTTGAGATAGGAGCCGATGCACCATTCAACGCCATTGACGGATACGTCTTTCAATTATCGATCAGAGTAATTAAAATTCACGAGTCTGTCGTAAAAATTAACACCTCGGGGTAAAACCTGACGGCGTGTCGGCGATTTGATGATCTTAAACTTGTTGCTTTTAAAATTTCGCGTTAAAAATAGCGAAGGATATTAGACGTAAAAAGACGTGATTATTAACACTAAAACTACCGACGTTATATCTACTAAAATTTAAATTTATTGAACAAGTACTTCAGAAAAAGATAAATCAAGAAGTGAAAGGATTAGGTAATTAACTAATTTAGGCTTTATATGGTAGAAGTAGAATTTTTACTTCACGTTTCCCCTATCAATTTAGGTACTTTTTTGAAAAAATTGCAAACCGGTCATTATGGTCGAATTGGTAGGTTTAGTGTTAACACGTTGAACGTCGTGAAAATTATCAGTGACCAGCGTCATTGTATTCGATGGATTTTCATATGACTTTTAAATTGTAATATTTACAAATTTTGTAATATATAAAGAAACTCGAAAAATTAAACTTACCAATGAGGAGTAATTGTGAGGATGTAAGGATGCAAAGTGAAACGCCTCTTACCTGTAATCAAATGAAATTAATTGTATTGGAATATTTGCATTGAAATATTGCAGAATTATTCAAAATTGCCACTTTGTTATAATTAGACTGCGGATGTTTATGCCAATTTCGAGTTTCACAAATTGCAGGTGAGACAGGAAAACCTATCTAGGGATTTATCGCACTCAATAACTATTACAACAAATACCATACTTTGGATATTTTAGATATATTTTTATATTATGATCTTTTTGTATATTTTAGCCGCATTTAATTTGTCATAAATGCATAAAAATCCCCAGTCTGGTTATAATTAACTTTTTAACCTATAACAACGTGTGAAATTCATGGCACAGAAAATGAAATAGGAAATTTTGAAGACTTTCAAAAATTATTAAATTGAAAATATCTGCCGTTTGCGAAACGATCTCATTACTTCTATACTTTAAAATTAATATTACATAACATTAATATTATTTTCAGTTATGCGAAATATGAGAAATCAGTGAGAATTTGATTTCAGGAATTAATTTTGGATCATTGCACGACCAGGCAGAAAAAAAATCGTAGGCCAAAGGGTTAAGTTCGATTTTGAAGGAAGTCGTTGACAAATTTCAATTTTTGGTATATAACGTCGATAAACAATTTCAAAGCTGTGTGGTAAACAGTTAAAAATGTAAGACGGCGAATTATCGACAAAATGTCGAGTGTCAAATGCAGAAGTGGCATAAGATGCAAGATGCTGCGCTTTGAAAGACATTCCATATTTATAATATCTATACTTCTAACGTTGTTTCTACATTTACAATTCAGTTATTTGTCGTTCTCGTTATTAAATATAGTTATTTTACAAATTAATATCAATTTCATTATTCATCGAAATTTTTATAAAAAGGTACACCGTTTACTATTGTATGTAATTTAGATGAAAGTAAATTATAATTATTTATCCAGAATCGCATTCAAAACTAACAATAGAAGTTCAACGTTTAGAAGATAAAAAAAAATGTGCGGTTTTGGGTAAATATAATTTAAGCGACTTTAATAATGAAATACTTTTTCCCTGCTGGAAAAAGTTTCGGTGCTGGAAAAAGCTTCTTTTAAATTTTTCACCGTTACAATATGGGAACCAATACAACTCCTAATGCAACTCATCTCTCATTCTCTCTTTATTTTATACATTTTTGCAAAATTCACGACGATCCGAAAAATAAAGAAATAGGAGGATAACAAGATATTATATTTTTACTTTCAGAGTTCCTTTTCAGCAAAATGAAATATTGTCCATTATATCGATATCATATATCTACTACAATTTACAAATAATATAAAACTTATTTGAATTTTCACCTATCAAGTATTCCTAATATAATGTTTCATTATTACAATTATTTTAATTAATATCACGCTTACTAGTAATTTCCAATTTTGCAGATGTGTTATTTATCCAAACATATATGTCACTTCTCAAGAATGAAATATTCTGTCGTCAAAACGGAATGAATGACCGAGTGTCGAAGTGGCGTAACAATTTAATGATCGTCGTGTTAATTAAAGACTCAAGTAGTTTGCATAGAAAGCTGCCCGGCAGTCATCCAACATCTTTTTCAGCGGCGGCCGCAACTCGATCAGCACGGGATTCAAAGTTCATATCCTACGACAATAGGTACCCTAGACTGAAAAGAAGTTGAAAATGGAATTCTCCGTCGTGGTCACAAAGAAAGTTTCTCTCATAGTTCTCTTTTACACGGCGCACACTTTTTTTCACGTTTCGCGATTAATGAATTTTTTCAAACAAATCCAGTCGACTAATGAAAGTGTCATTCGCGTTATCTTCAACGGAAAAGAAGGATCAAGTCAGTGTGGAAAAATTGCAGGGACTGAAAACACGGTAAAATTTCTTGATACCAATTACAGAACGATCAATTAACAACTTTGCAGAGTATTCTTCAATGAGGGAAAAAAATTGTCGCGATAATTAGATATAAGTACTGTTCTGAATATTCGATTTAAAAAAAAGTACGAATGAAGGGAAAGATATTCAAGATAGGAAAGAGAAAACTTATTGATATCAATAACTTTTTTACTTGATAGTCTACTATCGTGGATTTAACTGTCGGCTATTGACTATTCGTAATTGACCTGATTTTCGTTTATAATAAATTAATTAATCAGGAAAAAAAGAAAATATATTAAGTATCTCTGATATTCAGTTCGTTGTTAGTTAATATAGAATATATAATGAGATGTCTTTCTCGTGGAAGTTTTTTATTATTAGAAAACATTAGAGATACATTTTGAAATCATTGGATATTTTGTTAATTTTAGTTATTTTATATTTTAGTGTATTCTATTCTTTTATATTATTCATTTAATATATTCATCCTATTTACTATTATATTGTTGCAGCCCTTCATAATAAAACAAATTAAAGATTATTAAAAAAAAAACGATTCGCAGGCAACTCTTTTTTTCATATGAATATTTGCAATTCGTTGCTATCGCTCTAGTAATCGGTACCATATAAAAGGGAGACAATTTCGTTGCTCACAATAATTCATAACAATATAATACTCCTTGTGTGTTACTTTTATTTAATTATCCAATCCTAACAATAATCTATATATCTTCATCCACGCCCTACAAGTTAGACAATTCGGCATTATTTGTTTCACTTATCTCATTTTTCTCTTTCTTCTTAATCGAATACTACTACACACTTAAAGTTCTCTAACACGAAATGTTACAAAAATTCGACTAGTTTGGAACTAGTTTCGTTGATACCAGACACATAGAAGCGACGAGACAAAAAGAGCAGCGCAAAAATATCACTGCAAACTTATTCTATCTTCCATCATTCAGTTCGTAGCCACTTGCATTCTCATATGACAAAAGATACAGTCAAGACTGTTACCAAGTGGCTTAGTCTCGAAAAAGTTCGAATACTCGAGGAGACTTCGTGAGACTGGAGTTCTAACGAGAAGAAAAAAAACGATCTATCCGTAACTCGATAGGACGATCGGAAAGTACTTTGAGTTTACCCTAAGTTTTTCCATCGTTCATCAGCGATCTTTGCCGCAGAATCATTGAAAGCTGGTCCGCGGTTCAGTTGCAACACGCAAACCGACATCGAAAACTCCGAAGGGAAAAAAAACACAAAAAAGAAAAGGAAAGATCGATTTAAACTTCTCGATAAAACCGACGATGACCGATAGCCTCCAAGCGTTCCTGGCCGAAGATCGAATATAGTCGACAGTAGTGTCATGAATGAACAATAGGGACACTGAAGAGTATAAAAATAAAAATATTTTTGATTTTCTGGCTCCAATTTTTTCATTCAAAACGGAAAATTCTAGAATTTATGACATATAAATTTATTGAAACTTTGCTGCATACGAAAATACTAATTTTTCTCAGAGATTTTCGATTGCACAAAAAGCTAACTAAAATATATCTAGCAGAAAAAATGTTTTAACTAAAATACTTCTATTGGAATAAAAATTTAACAGTCATAATGTATATATGTATATGTTTACGTTTTGATTAACACTAAACCTACCAAGGCGGTCAAAAGACCGATTCCAAAATATTTTCTAAAAATTATCTAAATTCGTAGAGTAGCCATGAAGTAAATATTCCACTTCTATCTTATAAAAGCAAAACGAGTTAATTAATTATCTTCTTTATCTCGCCACTTGTCTTTGTGTAAGGTCGTTATTGAGTATATTTAGATTTTAGTAGATATAACGTCGGTAGGTTTAGTGTTAATATCCTCCACATCTTTTTTCCGCAACAGTGAAGGCAATTGAAAAATCGCGAAACAAAGATACCAACTTTTATCTTCGTCTTTTAAACTGTATTACTATTGACCATCCATATAGAAATATCTGTCTGCAAAGTAACTGAATTTTCCTGCGTCAAGTTTTTCCATGGTCACGATTTGGTTTTGCAGTTTCGCATAAATTCTAAGCGTAGATGAACGCTGGATAAGAAGTACCGCGCGCGACACAAATCTAGTTTGGAATTTTTCATTTCCTTGATGGTGATCGGTTTCACACAAAGATGTCATCCATATCCGACATAAACCCGAGATATAAGATATTTCTCGAGGACTGTAATTTCGTTCAGGTATCTAGCACGTTCGCGTGAATTCAAACCACGTAAATTACGTGTTTTATGAGAAAGCGCTTTTAGGAAAAAAAAGCTGTATGGTTGTGAGGGTTTTTATAAATTCGGCTTTAACACTAGGACTGTGTGGGTCATTAAAGTAATTTGATTTTAATATATATAAATAATTTAATATATATAAAAATATACAAAGCAACGTTATGAAAAAATTGTCACAAAACTCAGTCTCAATTTTTGAACAAGTGGAGGATGTGTAACGATAATGCAAAAGAAAATTCTTTGATTTCAGAATAGGCTAAGGAACTTCTAAAAGTCTTTCCCTAAAATTGACAATCCAAAATACTTAATTACAATTACTAAATAATTGTTTTTAACAAGCGAACTTTTGTCATCTTTCCTGTTGACTGCGATTTGATTAATTGAAAAATTATGCAGCATTTCTTCCAGCTATATTTTAAATCATATGCTCGAATATTATCATTTTCTCGAAACTGCCCTATCAAAAATTTCATTTTAGAGTTGAACTGTAGCAGAATTTAGAAATTCCGCGACGCACTAACATAAAAGGTGGGATTTCTTACAAATTAATAGTTAAAATTGTTGAAAACACGACGCAGCAAGTGGGCTACGTCGAACACTGTGTTAAAATCGAAATAACAAGAGAACAAGCTATAAAAAAGAAGCGACGCGTTATCACGTCCTAGTACAAAGGGAGTTCCTTTCATCGATATTTGGCATGTGATTGTTCCGCTTTCGACCGGCCGTTTCGTGGAACGCTGATTTGACAGCTCATCTGACCTCCTGATTCGTTGTCCCGAATCCTTTTTTCGTGCAACAGCCTTTGTTAAACCTTGCCATCTATCGTTTCTATTGTACCTGGTACTATATTGTCGCTAGTATTAAGCCCAAGTTTCCACTGAACCGACCGATGCGCAATCAGTACACATTTTGTTAGAATGCAGAGTTATCTGTTTCGTGCACCAAATCGACTCGTTCCTTCAGAGTATTTTTCAGGTTCTCACTTTCCAATTTAAACCCTTGCGTGACAATTTCTTTTCTATCAGCGAATATCATAGATAATACTAGATCTACCAACGATTAATTTAATATATGTATAATTGTCATATAAATCTGACTGAATTAAACCGTCGGAAACGAATCAAACCGACTGGAAACCGTTTTTAAAAAAAGAAAGTAGGAATTTGTAAATTTGACGGCTTCTGTATTAAATTAAATTTAAAAGCAAAGGAAGAAACAGAATGATTTACACACTCCATAAATTCTACAAAATTATTCCATAGAAATGTGTCATTATTGGAAATAAATGTTCCTATTTCAAAGAATTCAATAGAAACCGTATATCTTATTGCAAGACAAAATCGCAAGACTACATAATCTATCTTTCCCGCATTACATTTATCACCCACTACCTCACTGTCCTATCTCTCGCTATCGTCTCTAAAATCATTTGTTTCCCACTGTTACAAACAGGACATCTTGACTTATATGGAGAAAAAACACCCACATTTTGTAATTACGAATCTACATATAACCTGATATTTCACACTACCTGTTAAACAAGGAAACAGAAAGTGGAGGAATTGTTTTAGTAGACAATATAGCCAATTACGTATTATTTTTTACTCTTCTTTTAACTGACCAACTCCAAAATCACAAATTGAAAATTACTGACAGTGAGAAGACGAAAATATAGGATGAAATTTATTTCATTAGAGTTTTGTTTTCGCAAAAGTCAATTGTTGAATACAGTAAGATATCTGCGTACTCCTTTCGAAGTAAGTGAAAATTTTCGTACCCCATAAACTTTATTGTCAGCATTGATATTTACTATCGATAACTCCTTAGATACTTTCCGTATATTAATCTATCGTTATTGGAGAGCAAGTCTTCTGTTTTCCAGTGTTTCGCGATGTCGAGAGGATTTTTGAAAACTGAATTACAAAAGCAGATTCCGAGGAAAGAGAGGACGAACATATAGAAAATGACGTGACAACTCGCATTAGTGTTGCAGCGTCAGTGGAATAACTTGCCCCGAGCTGATCGCATAGCACGCATATTTTCCCTTGTAATTTAAAAATGCATGAAAAACGCGAAATACCTTTCGAAATATCCCCTACGGTGGAAAAGAGACGAAAAGAAACGTTCATTTCGTCCCTCGATGTAGAAATTACACTATGGTAAAATTGAATACATGGGAACTTCTGGAAGCAGTATTCCTAAATCTTTTTTTTTATTTATCGTTATTACACAGAAGATTAGACAGTGAATGAATCGTTCGCACCGATAAATATTACCAAGACAATAAAGTATAGGAAAAAGAGTAAACTCATATTTAACAAGTTAGCTGTGATTGACGAATTTAAAAAGTTAAGGACCACTGGTTATTTAACTCGTAATTTGGACGAAAACTAAAATATATTAGCAAATTTCAAGATTCCTTATTTAATATATTGCAAAAGTCCGTAAATCGAGTGTTAAGAGCACTTAACAAACTCAATCTATTAGACACAATTATTAGAAAACATCAAAATAATAACTAACAATTCACCAAAACCTAGCTGAAACATCAGACGATGAAATTCACCGTATAAAAATCAAAGCTCAAACAGTAGAAAAATTCCTCTCATTGTCAAATCGAATCGATCATCCAACTTCGAACTGCACTGGCTGGTATCAGCAAAATAACAGTGAAGCGTATATTTTTCAATTTGAAACTCGGTAAAATAGTGCAGAACAGAGACAGAGAAAAATAAGGAAAAAGAGAAGAGTACGGCAAAAAGGGAGAACGAATGAGAGAAAGTGTGTAAAGGGGAGAAAAAACGATTGGTGGATCCTCGAGTCGTCGGTGGCAAGATAAACGACGGAAGGGCTTTAAACCTCGCACAAGAGATAAATTAGTCTGTCCGGCAGGTGGTCCCGGTTTTTAGAAGCCTGCTCAACGGCAGGAATTGCGGATGGAAGGTTCCCGCTCACGAATCAAGACTACCGGCAGACCATCGACCGTTTCTGCACTACTTCTGGAAGGTAATGTCGTAACAGGGACTCCTTTTACACTCGTGGAAACGGTTTCGTGATTGTTCGCCACTTATCCGAAGTCCTTGCACGATATATCGACTGAAAATTCACATACGAATCAGGTACGACAAAAGATTCTAACCGTATCAAAAATGTAGAATACTTTTCAATGCTTACATTTTGCAAAACGACAATACACCTTACCATACATCGATGCTCACCAATTTTTGGTTAAAAAATCAATGAATGTTAGCAAACAAAATACTATATTCTTTTAATTACGGACCCGAGTGACATTTCCTGTTCTCCAAACTCAAATCGTCACTTAAGGGGTTATATACAGTCAGGAGGCCCAAAAGAAGTGATTTTTCAAGAAATTTTCCTGAGAAGACTTTTAAATTTGTTAATGTACAAATTTGTAAACATATTGTGGTAACTTTCAACTGTATTTTAACATTTTTTATTAGTAAAAACAATAATTTTGAATGCTGCTATAGCTGATCTCCAGGAGCTCCTCTCAAAAAAGGCACCTTGCGGTGACCACGATATCTCTGGAATGGACCATCCAAAATGAAAAAACCAAACGGATTCCGTTAACGTAATGTGTAATCTTGTAATTAATCGAAGGAATAAACAAAATAAAGTTTATTTACAAAATGGCGGCTTCTAGAAAAAAAAGAATCGATTTTTGACCAAAATTTTGGAAGACGTTTTGGGTCTACTCAAGCCATAAAACAAAATGCACAAAAGTAATTCAAATAATACTATTAATTCAGACTAAACTAGTAATTCAAATATACTATAATATATGCAAATTCACGTCATACTATGTGTTTCGAGGACTGAAACATAATTGGATCTCAACAAATGGGGTTTTTTTGAAGATGGCAGAATAAATTTGTGTGATTAATCACCATATTGTGTTTTATTGAATAATTGGCGATATTTATTTAACAGAATGTATATAAGTAATAGTCGAAAGTCTATTGTAAAAATCAATAGTGTTATTAAGAGCTACAATTTTTAATGGATTCACCCCTTGCACTACTTTGAGGAATCTGACTCCTAGACACAATTTCGGACCAAATATCGTCTATAGCTTAATAGTTTCTTACGGTTTTTTTGTATCGCAAAGTTTGAAGAGTCGGAAAAGTTCAGAACCAGCGTCGGCTGCAGGTAAATGGTAAGGCAAGGAGTTAATAAAACCACTATTCGTTTCACAATAACCCGAATTGCATTCCTGCTCATCCCATCTCTAAGTTAAACTGTTAACAACAAAAAAGTATTTTGAATTGGTTGAACAATAGACTCTATACTTTTACGAGACATTCTGGCGAATATCGATTTTGTAAGAAGGTGGTGGAAACGCATGACAAGTATGTTGAAAAGCCTATTCGATGGGGGTGAATTCAATTTTGTAATAACAATGTTCTTTAAGAAATATCTTTGGGTAGCGTAATATTTGTAATTTACGAATCTTATTGACTAACTCACATCTTCATGTGCAGAAAGTGAATAGAAAAATAGCTACGCAAAATCTTCAATTAACTATTAATCGATGTTAACTTAAAAAGTGTTGAGAACTAAAAAAAAGAAAATCCTTAAGACTTTTGGAGCACTCTCTCCACGTTTTATGTACGTCAAAATGGTTCCAAACGTAAAACCGTGGCTCTCCTGGGAAACGACCATAATAATTCAAGCCAAAAGCTAGGAGAAAAGAAAGAAATTGCGAGTAGCCGCAGATCGTCAAACCAACTGTTTTACGTTAATACTCGCATTAAATAAGAAAAGAGAGAGGCTGAACAACGCGTAAACCTTGTAACGGGGAAATAGAAAATTTCTACAGAAAAGAGCGGAAACAATCGACTTCTGTTGCCGGAAGAAAAACTCTAAAGACGAGGAACCAGCGAAAGGAATAACGAACCCCTAGGCGTCATTAGTTTCGTATCGCGGACGATTGTCGATATCGAGCGCTCGTTCGCTCGTTTTACGATGGCAACGAGGAAGGAAACTGTGAGATCGGACAAGAAATAAAGAAAGAGACAGAGAGTGAAGGTAGAACTAGAATCTATAAAGGAGAAAGAAAGGATATCAAGAGAGAAAGAGGAATAAAGTGAAGAAGAAACGATAGAAAGGAGACAGAGATTGTACCAGGGAGAAGACTCGATTCAATGACGACGACCGGTGACTTGGGAGCTCTAGAAATGGCACCGTTTGATGTTGAAATAATTGAGTTGATTCTTCTTTCAACGCTGCCAGAAGGCACGTCTCTTTCGTCAGCCACGGCTGCTTTCTTCCTCATGGTAGATTATTTTACGAAACTTTAAGGCGTACTTCTCGCTTCTTTGGAAATTCATCGAATAATCTCGACGATGGACTTTCGTCCATCCTTCGACCGGTGGCTGCCGACCGAGGGCATCGGGGGGTGTGATCAATAACGACAACAAACTTTCGCAATAGCATATTGCACGGTGAATTTTATGAGAGGCTATACGCCACCAAGACGGATATTAGAAACAGTGGGCGGTAGAGATCGTTCCTCGGTGAAACCCTATTGGATGCAACTGCCTTCGTAACTTCTGCAGAATCCTTAAAGCACCTTCGACAATGACAGAACCATGATGGATGAGGGCGCAGATTCGAGATTTTAACGCGGTGCAAATAAAAGGACGGAAATTGAAACGGCCATTCGAAAGAAATGCTTTTGTCGGCGATATTCGATATCCGTGATATGGAAACTATCGAGTATTGGCGTTGAAGTTTACGAAATGAACTCTATCGCTGTAAGGTTCCAATCAAAAAGTATTACAGCTGCATAATGTATGCATGACGAGGTTTAATAATTACTGAAGTTTTGGAATTTAATTCAATGTTTATGTAGATTAAGTATAATCTTGGGTAAGACTGGGTATTTAAGGTGACGTTTTTAATCCTTTGTGGACGAAGAGTATTTGTAATATTGAGGAATAATAACTTGGAATATTAAAAAATAATCGAATAGAAATAATTATGAAATAATAATCGTTTTATCCTGTATGAAACAGTGTGAGTTTGAAATAGCACAAAATCTGAGTTTCTATTATTCAAAGTCGACTTTTTGACATTCGTGAATATTGCAATTTAATTCTTAACACTAAACGTTCAGGTACTTTGCATATACCTATTCTTATCCGTACGATAAGGGGACAAATAATCTCTCGTGGTATGCAAAATCTGCAAAGAATTTTTCTCGCTAAAAAATAAGCTAAGAGAAAAAAGAAAAGCGAGAAATTTAATAATCGGATAGTAAAAAAATTTACAGAAGGTCATATGAGTGAAAAAAATAACAATGAATGTACGATTTTAAAGTAAATTTTAAAATGGATCATTTGGCCCCGCTTTCATGGCTCTGGATCTCGTATAACACGGCTTTCTGCAACACGAAAATTTGTAGGAACCTCTCTACCGTGTCATAGGAAGGTTACT
This sequence comes from Cerceris rybyensis, assembly GCA_910591515.1. Lineage (NCBI taxonomy): Eukaryota > Metazoa > Arthropoda > Insecta > Hymenoptera > Crabronidae > Cerceris > Cerceris rybyensis. The sequence goes on from OU342799.1 coordinate 15,691,725, forward strand.
TGTATTGAAAAGAATCCTTTTGGCATTTTCCACATTAGTTGCAGTGAAAGATCAACTAAGATCGAGAAACGCTGGACAAATGTGACGGATTTCATAATTTTCTCTCGTATTCAGCGAGTCAAGATATTCGTGAAAGTCCTACGAAAGAAACGAAACGAGTCGAGGTATAATCGCGCCAAGGCGGACGAGGCACGGTATTACGAGTTCGGAAAAACAAATAGCAATTTTTCATGGCCGGAGTAGTCTCGTTATACCTACCGGCAAAACTTTTCAAGAAAAGTGATGATAAAAAGGAACGAGACATCGCGAGAATCGTGGACAAAAGCTCCGTACTGTAAGAAATACGGGGCAAAACGAAGTATTCAGAGGACGTAGCAGCTTCCGGAATAACTGAATCCGATTCTTGGGAATAACGTGATTTCGTTATGCACGAATCTCGCGCGAAAATGCGCCTGGTTAACGTCCGCGGAATACATCGATATCCTGGATTTCTAGGTACGAATAATTCTCATTGAAATACAGGAAGGCGTGGAAAAATATTAATTCGCGGGCGAACTTTTCTTTACGATGAAATGCAGGACATATTGCAGAGTTTTATTTACTCTGTGGCATTAAATATAATCATTTATACGCAGCAACTTTCAAAAATTTGTCGACTTTACGAATTACTTCGAAGAAAGAAATCAAATGGTCATTGTTAAGCAAGATTAGATGTGTATTTTATAAGCTCTTGTAATTACAATTAGTATTGTACAATGTAATTACAATTAGTATTGTATTTTTACGAGGTAAAAATACCTCGCATTAATTTATTATTATTTTATATTTTTCTCGTAGGCGTACGTATAAATATCATTTACTTTGTCGGTTGATTCCTCTATTTCTAAAGTAGTTATTTAATATTTTGTGTTGCAAGAAATTTCACACCCATAAATCTAGTGTTAAACGGCATTGTTGAGATTTATCAAAGTTCCATCGTCTAACTTAATTTCAGAAGCAATGGAAAATTCCGGTTAGAAAAGATTAATAGAATCAGCGCGTTCCATTCTTGTTTCCCATTGACTTCCCTCGAATAATTGAAATTCAATTAACAGTGCAAGATTTCCGACAATGGCGACAGAAGTGTGCCAATTAAGAGGTGCATAAGATGCACTTAAGAATTGCAATCTCGAGATTGCTCTCAGTTGTCGGGGAAAATCTCGCGGAACAGAGGGATAAAATTAATTTACAACAATATAGTACGGTATGATAATAGAGGAATGCTGGATGAACGTGTTCAGGACAGTTTCTCAACGGTACCGCCGTGTTCCTGTTTTGTTGACGGCCAGAAGAACTAGTGCCAGTTCTACCAAACTTTTTCCCTGTGATAAAATGGAGCACCGTTTTTGTTTCTGGCGACAGTAACTTTCCAGAAACATTACGGATCGATACCTTTGCATCTCTTTATAAATCCGATACCCTTGATGAGCAGCAAAACTGACTTCTTTACGAATACTACAGTTTCAGAGTACTTTCAATGTAAATGACTAGATAATTTATGATAACTAATTTCCTTTAAAGCAACTCTTTTAGTATTATTAAAAGAAAAGAGGAAGTCGTATTAATATGACTATTTTTTTTCTTACTACCAACGGGCGTAAGTGTCTCCTTAAATATCTTCGATGAAAGGTAAAATTAACTTCTTTAACCCCTTGCCCTACAATGACGAGTGACACTCGTGATTAGATAAATGACGTAGGAAATTTTCAAGTTTTTGGAAAACCTTTCAAATTCAAAATGTTTATGAAACGCGAGGCTACAATATTGTTTCTATAATATTAGCATTATTAATACCAATAAACAAATCACTGATCGATTTTCATTTCAGTAATTAAATATTAAACTAAAGAAATTAAATTTGAAACTATAGTGGAATAAGTCAATAGAATAGTATAATGTGACCAAAATTTAATATCAAATTAAATTCTAAACTATAGTGGAAGTAGTCACAAAAGAAATCGTAGGACAAGGGGTTAAAGAAACAACAAATTTAGGTAATTTCAGGTGAGAATAACTTGCTTTAAGTTTCTCAACATTTTTCAACGGGAAAGAAAAAGAGAAAAATCACATTAGTAATTTAATTTTCTTCATCAACAAACGTAAGATCTCAGGTGATCTCATCTCAGATACCAGGTCCTGTAACATCAAAAAGAGTATCCTTCTAAAGAGTCCATCAAATCTTTCACTCGACATTAAATTCAGTTCAATCTGAACCATTCCTGTAATTGCAACTCGACGAACAGTTCAACCACGATGGAAAAATATCAAGAAAATTCCCCTTCCTATCATGAAAATACACAAACCAAGATCAATACGTAACGAAGAAAATTCACGAGGTTCTAATGTTTCCAAGTCCAATTAAACCTTACATTCTGAAATTTCTTGAAACACTTTCCATGAAAAGTTTGAAAGCGTGTTCGAAGGAAAAGTCGAATATGATAATACACAAGGATACGCGGAAAATGTGCTTCGTCCGCAGTTTCCTTTTAACAACAAGGAGGTTCCTTATTTCAGTATACCGCCGGAAGGAACCTCTTACTGACGATGCACTCAACTTTTTGTTCGAGCTTCGACAGCGATAGCTACCTGGGGCCTATCCTCTTTAGCCCCATACCCTTAATACGAAACATTCCACCGTGGAATTTAAATAAAGCCCAGAGTTTAGCGAAACGCCCGCAGCGCTCTTTTGTATCTACCCTTCAGCGAATAGTTCGGTCGCGTGCCCTTCTAGATTTTCCTCCCTATCTTACCTCGTTCCATACGATTCGTTCTGACAAAAATGTGTCCGCGTATTTCGTAACACGTGGAACAGCATTTTAAAGTGGTACTCCCATTTTTAGGGATTGCAGAAGCTGATCTTTCCTCGTGATAGGTTTGTATAGTTGTAAGCATTGAAAAAATAAATGGAACAATTACTTGGAGGAGACTTTAAATATGTAGGGTTGCGAGAACGTGATGGGATAATTGCGAAGAGATAGAAGACAATGTTATTGTTCTTCAGTTAAATAGTAATTTTACATATTTGTGGGAGCTCGCTTAGAATTTACTTATATAAGAAAGCAGCATTTTTAATGCGGTTAAAAAATTACAAGCCAGTAAATTTAGCAAAGTTTACAATTATTATTAGTATGTAGGAAAAATCACTTGTATTAACCCTTTGCGCTCTGAATTATTTTACTAACTATCCGTCAGATAAGCAAATATAGTCTCTGAAAATTGTCTCCTGATAATTATTCATTTTTACATTATACTAAGAAGACTTGTAATTACCGCGGGATATTTATGTTAAGGTGCAAAATTATTGTTGATTTTGAAAAGTGAATAATTAATAGATAACACGTTAAGTAGCACAGGAAGCTGTGTCGAGTGTAGCTCGACATAGGAGTGCAAAGGGTTAATTGTTAATTATAAATTATCTTTTTGTGATATTATTTTGCATTATGATCGTCCCACATTTTGAATAAATTGGATGTTATTCAGGATTCTCCTCTTTAAAACATATCTGAAATTCTACAAAGTTAAAGCCGAGATCTCATTTTCCAGGTAATTACTATAATTGGGATATAATTATTTCGGGCTGGCCACCTGCGACTATCAATTAACATTTCCATGACCACGAAGTTTACATTTTTTTCGGACATTTTAATGTAAATTCTTGCGAAGTATAGTTATTTTGAAATATTCGTTTGAAATTGTAAAGTACACGTGAAAATAGCTAAGCGCAGAGATTTAAAAAAACAGGAACGGAAAATAGCCAAAAGTAATCCTTCCAAAATAAGAATGCCTTGCTCTCCTATTATTCTGCTGACAGATATTTCATTATTTTGCTTGTCACGAGGCAGAAACAGGATCGTAAAAGAAACAGTGGTAGTAGTAAACAATTTGAAATTCTTTTCTTAAAAATTTCTTATTATCGCATTTTTAAAAGTGTTTGACTTTGGTATTCAGAAATATGCGACGTATGGAGTTTGTTACGAGAAACGAAGAGTAAAGTCTGCAACTTCGAAGAACGTATTGCATCTGGATATTACAAGTAGCGAAAAATGCTTGCTTATTCGATGCCTGATGTATTATTATCTTCTAAAAAGTTAGTTTACTTGTTAAAATCATTGCGTTAAAGAAAGAATGTGCCCTTACACGCTATCATATGTTTATACGTATGTTTACTCCACGAAATAAATTTTTCATAAATAAATTATCACCTCTCAACGTGTTAAAATAACAAAGTAATAATTAAATTGATCGTATACAAGAATTTGTTAAATTCTGCCCCATATCAAACCCATTTTACGCAAAACATGTTTTTGCAATGTTCTTACAACTCGAAACGCTTCATGTTATGCATTGTACTAATTGCAAATATGGAGTTGCGTATACGTATGTTATGCATATCTTGTATAATTTTCGGTGGATATCCTGAATACACAGTGACCGAATATAACAATAATACACAGAATTGAATTGAAAAAAGCATAACCCAACTTTCGTTATTACGAAAATAATACGATTCTTTGAAATAACATGAAACAAATTTCATTCACTAGAAAAAAACATTTCCATTTCATTTCATTCGCATTATTATGTAGTCCTCATTTTAACGTCGAACTTTTATCCCAAACATTTTTTCCCCTATCTATTGTAATTCAGGAACAATGCTCGAAAAAAGTAGAAGCGCTGTTTCGGTTTTAAGGGGTGACTTCATCCCGGAGGACGTGTCAGGATACAATTAAAACTATACTATTATTTTTATCTGGAATTGTGCGAGAATTATCAAAAAGTTTAAATCAATCTAGCCTTAACGGATTCTCTTACAAATAAATATGATTGTAAACAGCGTAAAAGTAGAAATTATAGAAATGATCGAGGGTTAAATTAGAAACCCTCGACGGTAATAACTAGACTGCGGATATTTATGCAAATTTCGAGTTTCAAAAATGCAGGTGAGACAGGAAAGCCTATCTAGGGATTTATTGCACTTAATAAATATTACAACAAATACCATACTTTGGATATTTTAGATATATTTTTATATTATGTTCTTTTTGTATAGTTTAGTCGTATTTAATATGTCATAAATGCATAAAAATCCGCAGTCTAGTAATAACAAATGTAGTTTTTCTATAAAAATATAATCATTGCGTTTACAATTACAGTCATATTATTATTCCACTCGTTAATTTATCAAAAATGCAACAATATAGGTAAAAAAAAGAGATTCCAACGAGCAAATTCGTTCTTGGTGAGAACAATTTGGTTCAATAATCCAATGGAATTGTGTTTCAAGCGATTGAAAAAGAAATAAATTGTGGCCCTCAGAACGCAAAAATATCCCGAGTGCGAGGGACCCTTGGGAAACGTCGATGTCTGTATTCAGACAAGTTCTACGATTTTCTGAGAATACCTCATCCTCCGAACCGTAATGTAAGAAATGTCAGGAGAATTCGAAACGTCGGCTTTCCGAAGAACCCAGGTGACCCGCTTCGACAAACGTTGGAAAAAAGTTTCGAGAGTCGTTTACAATCAAACCCACTTCGGTGTGATTTAAGGATTCGAAACTGTTGAAATCGCCCCCGTTTCAACGTAGATATTAGCTTCGAGAATTTTTGGAAAAAAATGGAACCAGCCATTTTGGCTTGCTTGGTAATTCTAGTATTACTATCGAACCACAATGTAAAGTACATCCAAAATTGACAAATTAACAATTAAAGGACAATAAATAAATCCGCTATTGTTTTCATGAATGAATAGTACAAAGTTACAAAAGCCAACGTATTATCACTTAATACGCGTTATCTCCCTCCTCCCCCGGCTGATAATTCTCCTTTTTTCCCTAACAGTTGTTCAAATTATTGTCCGGCGGTTTAACCAGTCTGCTTTGTCCCCATTTTGTGATGTCAGCGCACAAAGAGCTTCTGCCACGGACATACGGGCTGATATCGTCCAGGATACAGTAAATGCATTGCTTCATGTCGGACGAAAATATACAGGGTGGGCTGTTTTAAAAATTTACAGAGTATCCATTCACGTTTCATCATTCTTAATAATCCTTTAACTTCAGATGAATGAACAGCAGATATGCAACCTTTGCGAAGTCTTTAGAAACTCTCTTCCTTTGTACTCCGCGCGTTAATATTGTAGCAAAGAATATTTATACATACATATGTTTCTTGTTGCAGACAACGCTTCATATTTACCTTTTATAGCTTTAGAATGTTTTATATTACTCAGGGAGTGTTCCTTTTTTTCCAAAGAAACTAAAATATTTCAGCCGTTATTTTTGTAAGTAGTTTAAGTCCATTTTAGAAGAAAGTGTTTCAGTATGTTTCAAATGGCGAAGTAAGTAGAATGAAATTTCCTTAGGATTTCAAAAAGGATCAATTATTAATATTTCATTAATTATAGCACGAATACTTTTGCACGAACTCTGATATCTCTCAACACAAAAGGAGAGCAACTTATACTACTATCATATATAGCGTCTCATTTAATAAATTCTATTGGCACGCCAGAATTTATTTACTTTTTAATGCACTTTTCAAAAAGCTTCCCCATCCCTTATCTACACTATGAAAAATGGAAATTTGAACTGCTTGTTATGAATTCTATTTTCAGTTGTTAGAATATTATAATTTTATAGTATTTTAATAGCAATTCCAAGACCATCGTGGAATAACAAAACGTTCTGTATAGTGTAATAAATTTAAGCAACACACCCCGTATGCGCAAGTGTACACGTTACGTAGAATACCGATTACAGCGGAAATACGATATTGTAAAGTTGCATGGTGCAACCAGCAGACGGCGACATCTGCTCGCAACGTTATCTGAGACACCTTCACGTGCTTCCGCAAAATCTCTCGGTTCTGTGGAGAGTTCAAATTGGTATCTATCAGATGGTATTAAGTCACTAAAAGGTCAAAACGTGAAGATACTAGTAAAACACATAATGATAAAACGATTATTAACTTTGAGCTATTAGTTGCCCCAAATAGTTCGTGCAGATTCTTAGCTTGAGATTTAAACGATCTGAATTTTTTTTTGGAACTGTTTTATTATACTTTTTCAACATTTTAGGAATTTATACATCACTTTCTTATGACGCTTGAGATCTTTATGTGAAATAACAAATTAGATGACGTTTCAACGTCAGCATCACAATTGAAATTCTTATTGGCAATGAAATTTGATAAAGATAAAAATTATCATAAAAAAGTACCAATCATTCTTCTATTTTACTATGTTTTTAAATGGTTATCATACTCAATATCGTATTTTCTTAACACTTGAACTACCAAGGTGGTCAAAATGACTTGACCTGAATTTTTTGAAAAGGTTCCTGAAATTCCGGATGCTGTTTCTTCTTCAATTTTCTATGTCTACGTTTAAATATATTATAGATATATTTATTTGATGATTATTAATACGTTGAAGTAATCATCGATTGATAGTGTTAAACATCTACATTGTAAGATTAAAAAATCACCATAAAAGGTCTTAAGCTCATTACAAAAAAAAAACTTTAAATAAATACCACTTTGAAATGAAGCCTTCCATACTTCGACGTCTGTTAATTTTAAAAAAAATACACTTTTATTCACTACAAAATGCGGTTTGGAAAATAAACGACAATGGGTTTACAAACAAATGTTCTGTTACAATAAGTACGATAAGTTATCGCGCTCATAAAATATCCCAAGTAAAAGGTCTTTCACGATGTAATTATATAAGTAGAACAAATAAACGTTGCTTTTACAGCTCGTGACCACTCACTGAGAAGATTCAACAGAACTAATTTCCCTGCACGTAATTTCCGTAGCAATGTCGAGTGGAGTGACAACTTCATTCGTGTAATTTAGATTTTCTGCATGTTGAAACCAAATAATTGTGTTATTCTCTCATGCAGCGTCAACTGTTTCACGAACTAAAGTTACAATGCTGCTGATAATTCCTTCATGCTTGAAAATATACATACGTTCTCTCATGGGAGATAATTATCTTTGTCGTATCTCACGTTACGTAAAGTACTGACGGTTATTTGAGTGCAAAATATTCGAGATGCTTCAACGAAAAGAAATGTATTGTGAGATACTTTACTCGTGCGTCCGCTGATTTTAATAGAAATATATGAAATTGTATGAAACTGCGGCATTTAAGTTGGGAAGAAAGTTAGGAAGAAAAAAAAATTAATTCAATTTCAAAGTTTCGCGCATCCTGTAAAGAAATTTAATCATAAATTTCATTTGGTTCGAGGATGTTTTATTTATGCTCAAAACCTAGAAGCATCTAAGAGTTATATTGCAATAAATTAATGTGCAGTTTTTAAAGTTTTCAAGTATTTACTTTTGTGATTAATAAATCTTAATGGCGCAACACTTCTATATACTTTGCACAAATTCACAGAAAACCGTAGCACTGAAGTACAAGTGATACGTTATTTGAAAAGCATTCAAAACTGCGGAAATGGTGTGCGCGTTCTAATGAGCACGTCCTTCCCTTTTACAAATTAGACAATAGACCATTATTTATTGTATCGACGTCAATGATGCAAACGGAAAAACTGTTGTTCCGCAAATTGAGGATTTATCGTCGATAACGGAAGTCATTGGCTGCACGGAATTCTGAAATTATTACTAGATTGGCTTTTTCCAAACAATGTAGACGTTACGAAGTGACAAAACTGGATGTACTATGTAATCGATACCATTTCGGTTCTTTAGATACCTGGTACATTCTGTGAATTATTGCAAGCGGTATTAATCTGCACTATCAGATTAGAGGAGATTTATGCTGGTTTAGTAAAGAGCTTTCATTTGTCGTATTACATTCCTTTGATTCATGTGGGTAGACATACAATAGGCAAATTTACAATGGAATATAGACATGTAGACATATCTTAAACCATTGGCTAAGATATTTACATCCTTCTTCACATTTTAGCGAAAAAATTAAACAAGTTAATAACAAATATCATTACATATTAAATAAAGTTTATAAAACAACTACCATACCGATTAACGATGACTATCTCTATTTTACCATTAAATTATACTTCACAAAAACTGAAAATACTTTAGCATTTTGTTAATAAGCCAATATAAAAGCATTTTTAAAAATGTGTTCGTCAAATATCTGATTTCAAAAAATTGAATTTTGAAATGTAAATCTTACTGTAATTTTCTAACGAAGAAGATTAGCATCCTAGATTCAGCAAGTAACGTATTAACCAAATTACAAGTTATAAAATTCAAATTTCTTTTAAATTTATAACTTTTAATTTATCGACGGAGTTAAAAGAAGAATCTGCACATTTATTAAGTTGATTCATTCAATGCAGTTCCCTTCATCTTCTTCCATACAGTATCAACGATGGCTAACGTTGGTCTTTTCAACAGAATTCTAATCTTCGACGTTAGAACATACAGATAACGTCGATGTCTAATGTCGATAAGAGAGAAAGCTTGCTTTTCAAGAAAACTACCCTTACGAAAGAGAAACTCACCCTCCTATTTTACCGACCTTCGACATCCAGAAATATCATACGGTTGCGCCATCTGAACAGGCTCAGAGCGCATGCGCGTACTATTTCGATCGAAAGCAACCCCTTCCGGGAAGTTACTTGTATATTCTTAGTTCTTGAAGGATGGGGGATGAACACTTAAGAGGACAGCATATGACACAAATTAATTTACTTCTCAACAACCGAGAGAAAAATACATTGGCTGCTATGTGAATCGCTAGAATGATCGTTGAATCAAAACACAAAATATTTAAGTCCTTATCATCCCTTCTTTGTCCAAATTAAAATACTTAATTATAATTTCCTACTCAATTTACTTTTGCAATTTTGTACAACTTCTTTGTAAAGTTTCTATAGTTTTTTATACAATTTCTTCATTTTTCGATAGCTATTTTTCGAGTTCGCTAACAATTTTGTGGTTTAGTAGTTGCAATCAGTTTTCTTTTAACATTTTCATCACAGATTTCTAAACATATTGTACTATCCACATTTCCGTAATGAAGATTCATCAAATGAAGATAGGCGCAGAGCTCATCTCCATTTCGTGCAACTTTAATTGTGAATTTCTCGAAAACCAAGATGTAGCAGCAACTAATTTCTAACTATGCTTTACAGAACACCCATCTACGACAACTGGCTGAATCTTGTTTGAAGACGTGAGTTTGAAACACAGGAGATCCCCTCGTAAAACAAGACAGTACTTCGTCGGAATTGTAAGCTTTCAAGTTACAAATTGTTGAAAATTTAGCGTACACGCCTCTATTAAAATCCTTGTTTGTCGTATTAAGTTACAACAAACGTTTTAAGCTTTTAACCACACGAACAAAAAAAAACAACTATTTCTTCTTACATTTTAAAACCCGAAAAATTTGAGTTGATAAAACATCAATTAAAGTATCACCTCGAACCCTATACACATGGAGATCTCCATAAAAAATATTAGTACAGGCATAGTATTTATTTGTCAATAGCTTTGCCAATAGAATCAATTGCTTTTATCAACAAAACTGATCAAACACCACAATTACGTTCACATTATCAAAAATGTTAATTTCTAAATACTTTTCGTGTGGATACGTTGCAACCAATTCACAAAAATTATTGTACAAGTACACTAATTAAATACTCGCACTGTACGTAACTTATTAAAAGAATTTATTAATTAGCAAAAAACTGCAACGAAATAAAAGAGGAAAATTGTCAAGCAAATAATTCCACGTCGTTCAAGTGTTGTAAATTTTCGGAAATGAAGAAAGATGCAACCTGGCGTCGAGTGGAAATACCGCCCCTTGAAATTCACCCCTAAATGGAGAGAGCCAGCCCTGCGCGCATTGCCTTTATATCTACTTTTTACGAGAATCTTTCTCCCTCCTCCTCCCTTTCCCCTCACCCTTCGGACTTCCATAACGTTTACGACTTCCGTATTTTATTTCTACCACAGCTACATACGAACACGCTCGGAGAATGTTACCCTCTCATAACGAATTAAATTAGAGTCTGGTCGTTACGTTATAAGCGTACAGGTGGAGAGAACTCCTCGACGATTAAGACCGCCACGAGAAAATACTTTGCAGGAAAGGAGACTACTTTGCGCGATTCAGTGGCAAAGAGCAAAAGATAAACGAGACAAGTGAAGAACCAGTGGATAGAAATTTGTTTAATGAGGACACTATGAAGATATTACGAGAGTGTCGCTTACTAAATTTCTTCTTGTCAAAGTTACAGCGATTGAATTTAGGGGTTAAATTAATTAATTAGTTTAGGGGTGGCTAATTCAACGTCCACGTTTACAGTACAAAGTGTCAATGCAAGCTAACACAGTAGGTAATTTCTTAACTTCCAATTGCCTACTTTTATTTAATAAGTGGTCAAGTATTGAAATAATGAAAAATTACGATTCAAAAACCACCAAACTTCGTTCTACATAACCCAGAAACCTTTAGAAGAAAATTGATAGAATTTTCACAAGATTATTACACACATAAATAATACACGGACGATCTTCTTACAGATTTTAAATTATAACGAAAAGTTCAAGCGAAACCTCTTGAAAATATATCCCCGCGATATTTCAAAAATAATTTCTGCTTTAAAAACATCTCACACGTGATTTAACGGCATCCCTTTTCTCGAGTATGCGCGCATACATCCTGCCATAAATTCACGTTATGCAATGTCTTTTTGGCCACACCATGGAATTCACGGGGCGGATAGCAACAGCTCCCATTGGGCTCGAAAAGTACCGTGGTATAATGGAATTACGGCTATTAGAAGCGGAATATTATCGTCGGCGCTCTACCGCTCAACGAAGGCGTTTGTATCGATCGTTCGGTTGCGCTCAGCACGATGAACCGAGAAAGGGAAAGTGGCTAACTTGCTTTCCCCGCTTCTTTTTTGCAATCTCGTGACCTTCAAAATTCTGGCCAATGCTTTACCAACTGTTTCACTTCGTTCAACTTTTTTCGGGTGATTTTTACGTGCTGCGGCAGTCGTCCTCTTTAAAAGGGTGCAAACTGCACCCCCAAACTTGGGGTACCGAAACTTATTTATCGAATATCTCGAAAATTATTAAAGATACGAATATTTTACACATACTAAAAATTAACGCCTTCCAATGTGAATCTAATGGTATAAACGTTTTGTTAGAAAATCAATTTAGATAGAAAATAATTAAAAATCGTATAACGAATAATCCCACAAACCGAATTCTCTCGAAAATATATCAATTGAGAAACATTATTCAACACATCAATAAATATGAATTTATCCAACATAGCGAACACAATTCTTCCACTTCCAGAGTGAATTCGCGGTTTCAAAATAATTTATCAGTGCGCGTACATCGAAATGATAAAAGGAGCACCATAAATCTCACATATACACGGAATTTCAACAATTTTCACATATCTTCGAAGTCCAGCAAAATTACTCAAATATTTCCAGTTCACTGGTCCCATTCGAGATTCATCTCAAAATTCTTAACCCTTCTCCCACCCCTCTGTAAAATAGCACAGGGAAGAAAAAAATCAATTTCGAGTCGACGATCCCACAGGATATTAAATTCTTTCCCGGAACGAACTTGTCGAACTCGACTATCTCTGATAATGGAATCATAACCGATACTCAAATTTCATTACCCCGACGAGCAACCTTTTGTACGTCCCATTGGCTTTCGACAACGAAGGGTGCGATGTACGAGGAGTACTGCCCCCTAGAACATGGGGTTGTGTGGTTCGATGAAAAAACTCCGAGTGAAATTGCGTTAAAGCGGATTAGCCACGCTAGGCTTGATTTAACGAAGCAGAGTATGGTATGTTTACCATGAATATGAGAAAGAGCTAACCCTCTTTGTCCGACCGGAGGCAAAACGAAAGTTCAGGTCACGTAAGCGACTCCCAGCAAGCCGATCGATGGACTCTACTTTCCGTGTAAATGCTTCGTAAAGGCATGGGACTCGAGGCACGACGGAAAATGACAAGAAGCCTAAAATAAAGTTAGACACCCTGTGTGTGTGTACTACCCTCAGAAATTCGTGACCCAGTTGTCAGTTTCCCTTTAGGTTCGGTTGCAGCACAGTGTGTTGCTTGTGGAGCTGAAAAGTTACCTTTTTGATATACCTATGTGTACTTATCTTTGATATTGTTTATTATCGATTCATCGTAAGAATTGTTCAGTTTCGATAGATAAGAATGATTAGAGTGTTTAAAAAAAATGCTAAATTATTATATGGTGTACAGTGACAATGCTTTGAAGATTTAAGGCATGTTTCTCTAGATGCTGTGAGAATTAAAAAACTTTGACTTGCAGGTGCTTGTTGTGAAAAGTAATTTTGTTAGAGTTTACTCATGTGATTGAATGAGTACTATAATATATACTACTATATCTGACTAACGAATTCAATTGACTCCTGAAGGGGACAATCTAGATGTAAGTCAGGCTCGTTGGTTAATTTGATAAATTTTCAAGAATTCATCGCATTTACTAAATTTAGAGATCATTATACTAATCACTGGAAGAGTCACATTTACGGTAACATATGCAAATGCTACTAAATGTAGAAAAGGTATGAAATGCAAATTAAAATTCAGAATTTCAATACTTCACGACGGCATATTGACATAAATACAGTTTTTCAACAATCTATCAGTTCTTTCTGCTTTTAATTTATTTACTGACATTTACAAATGTAAAAGGCGAGTACCTCTCGTTTAAATGTAATCAAAATTTACTTCAAGATTAATTTCGTCTCCGAAACAAACGAAACAACCCATACATGCAACAGTAGAATTAAACTAAACAATATATCATACCTTTTCAATAAAGCCCCATTTGTCAACTTTCATGTAACATTATATATCTTATTTTCACGAACAGAATATACTAACAATACATCCGAACAACCTTAAACTTCCTGTATAATCGAACAAAACGTGCGAACATGAAATTCTGTAATTAATTTCCACCCATATTTCAAGAGTATAAATCATTTATTAATTCGCCGAAGTAAAAGGGCACGGCAGAAATAATCACTTTTGTAATTTAACGAAATGTTACATAACATGATTTAATTCTGCGAGATGACATCGCGAAGTGTCATGCAGTTCTAATTATTACAAACTTGTCGCAGTTGAAAATTTCCCATGCGAGGCGAAAACGGAAATCATAAAATACGAATATCCTGCACGTATTTCACAATTGCTGTTAAAACCATCCACTCCTTTGGAAAATTATTTAATATTAATCCCGTTAAAGCACGACACGAAATAATAGCTTTATTTTTGACATCAGGGTTCAAATAAGAGAGGAATGAAATCCTTTTAAGAGTCGATCATAGTAAACTCGATAGAGCATGTATTATTTGTCATTTTAACGTCTCGAATTACATTTTTCGATTGCATTAAACACGACCCAATAAATTAAGCAAATTACCGTGTGAGAGATACATAGGAAATAAACAGAAAACGATATTGCCACGGGGAGAACAAAAAAAAGAGAGAAACTGATGAAACGGTCTGTCGGTTGAAATTTTATTATTTCCTACTCTGTATTTTAATTTGAGTTATGTCATTCAGGATATAATGAACACGGTTTGGTAAAGCGTGGGAATTATCAAAGATAATGAGAATAAATAGCCAATGATAAAACGAACTGGTATTGGAGACTGATGAAATAATAACTGTTCTAACTAATAGTAAAGACCGTGGTCTCTGTAATCGTGTTTTTCATTGTATATCTGTATCGTAGGCTAGTTTTCAGTGATCATCGTTATTGAACAAATGATCAGAGAATACAGAATATGTTTCTGATTTCCCTGCTGTATTCAACAATCGTGATTTATCAAATGACTGGCGCGATTCAATTGCTCGATTGTTCATCAAACAATACCTGTTAACTGTATACTACGGAATAAATGGAAATTACATTTGTGTGCCTTTCTATATAAATAACACTTCGAATTTCTTGCACATTTCCCTGGACATTGGAATCATTAAGACTTAAGAATCACTCTTTTGAGAGCATAAATCTATCTCAAACTATTTATACTTTTTAATTATTCGTTTTATTTCGACATTGCAAATTTATTCGACATTCAAAATATTCCAAACATCTTGAAATTTACGAATATATTTTAGTTTTCGTCAAAATTCCAATTTAAATATCTAGTAGTCGCTAATTTGTACGCGTGACGAGTATACTCGTCAAAATTCTGCCGTTTCTTCATGACGAGCATACTCGTTGATCACAGCTAACTAGTTAACAAACTTAGAAATTTGAAAACTTGTGTCATTAATTTTCCGAGGGTTACAACACAGTTTTTGACTAAACGATAACAAATTTCCATCGTGGTAAAAGAAATTCACTTTCAGTATGTTGCTCAAATAACTTTAAAGCTATACAACAATCAAACACTAATTATATTTTGAAAAGAAAGGATTTTCCAAATACAAATTTTTTCGATTATTTTCTATCCTTGGGAATAGTAGAATACGGTGTGGAAAGTTTGATCACTGATTTCAATATCATCCAGGTGAACGCGTGAAGCAACATTATACCGAATTTTCCGTCAGCTTGTGTGGCATGGGCGATCATTCGTTATCCGGATTCATCGATGTTAGATTAATTTCACCACGATCGGCCACCGAATGTGTGCGTACGATAATACCAACGGCGATGGGGGTCTTTCGGTTACAGAAACGTAAACAAAATTCTGGTATGTCGCTCTGCAACGGCTGTGCATTTATTATGATGAAACGTTTAACTTTCTCATCTGCATGTGGTTTCTGCTTGATTATTTAAACAACGTTATATATCATCCGATGAAGCTTAAACTCGTGCATAACAATGCATTCATGAAAAATCATTATGATGTGTATACATCATTGATATTCGATCAATATGAAGTAGACGATTGTATTTGATATTTGAGTTTTCATACCCGAAGAAGAAAATTATTGATGGAAGTATGTTGATTTAAAAAACAACGAAAAATAGGTACTGCATATAGGGCAAGTAGATCTAATTATTTAACGATAATATTATATCAAATGGGAGAAGTGTTGTGCCATTAGAGCTGATGGATCGTATCGTACCGTAAGGATACTCGATATTGAACTTTTTCCTTTTAATGGATATACCGATACGTCAATCGGCACCGACACACTTTTATGGCAATCAATCGAAGCCGTAAAACCTTCAGCAATCGATTAACTGTGTGACCAGCAAAGACGTAATTCACCGATGTATTTGCCATTAAAATGTTTCAAAAATGTTTATATGTTCAATACATTTAATTAAGTTACTAATATATGCAATTACGAATGTAAATAGAATTTAATTGGAATTTAAATAGAAAAGTTCTCACCTAATATTTTTGATCGAATGACACGGAAATTTTCCAAATTCGAAACGAATAGAATATATTGGCAAATTTAAAATCCTAATTTGCCAAAAATATTACTAAGATTGGCATATCACGTTATCAAATTGTGTCATGATTCGTTGCACGGTAGCGATACTTCAATTAACTGTATCAAATCACTTGGTAAAAAGGAAAATACAGTGGATAAATGATCATCCAATTACAGAGAAGATGTACGATAACAAGGTAATCTTACCTTAAGCTGATGTTGCGGTCGTCTGAGTGCACCCTGGTCCCGTCGTCCACCTAGTCGATCAGCTTCCGCTTCCAGTCCCTCCATCGAGGATTCAGCTTCACTCAGCCAAGCTAAGAACTTGTCCAGAGACCGGTCAAAGTTGTGGAGGGAGTTCATCGCGGAGTGCAGTAATTTTCCCCGATTGATGATACTAGGAAAGATGTAACAGAAGATATACCAATACAACGTCACATTTCAGAAATACCATTCAAATGTTCGCTACTACAGTGTACTGATAACAACCACTAGTTATGGCAATTAAGTCGGACAGTTTAAGCCTGAGTACAATTATTTCACCGTAAGAGGAAATTGTGATTTTTTTTAAACTGCATGGAATCATTTATCTTGATAAAAATGTAAATCTCGAAGATGAGAAGTCCACGTTTAAAACTTAACATGTAATTGTAATTAATTAATGATTTTACGTGAATGTCACGCCAATATCAAGTGGATATTAGTTTCTATTTTCACGTTTTAGAAAGTAGTAATTGCTCAGTTAAGTGTATGTGTGTTTATTGTATCTAAAGAATAAAAAAAGTATTCTTATCTGAATTTGTCATAAATGAGTGGATTTTAAATATAAATCGATCTACTGTACGTTCAAGCTATACTATTCGGTTTAATTGTCATTTCACTTCTATTTCCAATACTTAAGTACATGTTAAAACACCAAAAATAATCATGAAATAATATAAAGCAGAAGAAAAAAGTAATTCAGCGATGCACGTAATTTTAAACAAGATGCTGAATTTGACGTTTGAAGAGTGATAGAGAACATCGGAAAATGAAGAAAATGATTGAAATGCAATTATGGCGCGACCAGTTCCATTATGCGAAAAATTCAATTATCCGGTCATCGAGTAACTCATTAGTCTGGCTAATCAAATTGCCACTGCAACGAAAAACTCGGCTTCGCTCGAAACGAAGCGTTCAAAAAAATGTTATTCGGCAATCTCGTCTGATTTTCTCTCACGAGTAATCAGACATCAATTGTATTGTACTTCTACAGTGTATATTTACTGGCCATATATGTTTCTTTAATTAAATTATTAAAAATACTGCAACTACTAGTGCATCATTTAAATGAATTAATCACGTGCACGATCAACATGGCAGAGGCAGGAAATTTGAAATCTGTGCCAATGTTTCTAACAACTCCAAATGTAAAACTTAAGCTAATAATTCATCGCAGTATTAATTACGTACCAAAATTTTAATTCATTTATCAATCAAGTTAAACTACTTCATGATATACGAGTATTCAATTCACGCCAAGTGGAAACTTAAAATTTCTTGAACACTAGAACTACCAGCGTCTAATCTATCATATTCAAATATATTAAATAAGTACTTTAGAAAAAGAAAAATCACGAGGTGAAAAGATGATTAATCGAGTAATTAAAGTTTTATAATACATAGGTGAAATATCTAAAGTACGATTTCTCCACAGCTTGTAAGATTTTCATAAAAATCAAAAAGACCAGACATTTTGACTGCTTTGGTAATTCTAGTGTACATATCGCTATTATATTCTAATTTTCTGATTACAAATTAACCATCATCATACCTGGTATTCAGGTTATTGTATCTCTGATTGATAGTCTCCGTCATCTTCTTCACGCGAGTCGTGTCGTCCTGCTGATAAACAGCTATCAGCTTTTGAGTGAGTTGATTAAAAAGTTCGATTTGATGCTTATACTGATGCAACTCGGCGTGGAAAGACTGAAAAAACAAATGGGACAGAATGAAGGGACATCGAATCGGCAAAAGCAAACTTATCTAAGTCCGACCTCGTATCGAGTTAGAAAAAGTCGTGCTCCTTTCGTACTCTAGCTTCGATAACTTAAAGAAGTTAAATCTTTGAGGGGGAATCGGCGGAAGTTTTATGCCAGTATTCGGTGCAGACAGAAACTTTTATTTTGCTACCTTCACGACTGATTGGTACCGATAAAACTTATAATCATACGAATTAAACTTGTGTTGTCTTTGCCAAAGATTTCATTTGGCGAGTAATTTTTTTACCTGTTATCGTTTTCATTTAGACTTTACTACTATTATTGTTTCATCTGAGACCTACTATTTTCGTCAATTTAATATTCAGTATCCTTAGAAATTAAGTATTATGCAGCTGCAATTCTTTAAAAAATATATCTATTGTACAAGAGAATTTTTAATTAACTAAGAAATTAAGTATCGTTCAATAACTATAAACGAAGCCGTATAAAACTAACACAATTAACATAACTAAAGCATTTTTAAATAATTTTAAACAATATCAAATTTCCACTGTATATTTATTTTAAAATTAAGAATTATATGAAATTCATTATTTTTTTTCCTCAACCTTTTGACATGTGAGCTCAAGAAAAGCACTGATTATGTTATTTAAATAATTTGAAGGTATCTTTAGCAAAAAATTCTCAGAATTACAATTATTTAACAGAGAAAGAGGTAAGGTTCAAAGAACGCTAGCAAAAATCGAGCCTGCAGTCGAGCCACGAAGACAGAATCACGAAAGTGCGGAGTAACACAGAAATAAATTATTCCATGAATATCTCATTCGGCTCTTTTGAATCTAAACAGAACTTCTGACGTACTACGTCGCCTATGGCACCGTTGATTGGAACTTCGGTCTTTTCCTCCTTCCCCTCTTTCCCCGCGTGTAATTCTCTTCCCAGTATGTCACTCTTTCCGCAAAACGAAAAAAAAGAAATATGACACCCTTAAATTAGTAACGTACAACCATACTCTACAACGTCGGATATTTTTTCTCATCCAATACTCCAACGTAAAATCGTGCTGACAAGCTTCACATGCATTATCAAACGCATCAGTTCACAAACCGCGCCTCAGCACGTTCAAATGTCTCGAGCGTTTCATGAATATTTATTAAAATTCTCGTAGCAAGATCCACTGACGGAGTTGCGGAAATACGATAACAACAGCCAAGCGAGATAATTCCGGTGTAGAGAGAAAGAGGGTGAGAGGGAGATACTTTCGAAAATTCCGCTTACACCTTCGCGGTTCTAACGTTGGCGTGTAATTTTCGATATTCCTGCTAACACCTACAATTTATCCGGCTTAAATCCAGAACAGAAGGGTAGAAAGAGTAAATGTAGAGCCTTTTTACGATACAAAATAAAAACTAAGAAACTATCATACTGTTAATGATACTGTAGTGTTGGAAAATATTCACATAGGAATTTAATCCTTTCTTCTCGAGCTTCGATATTCGCACGACGTCCTGTGTGGTCGAGCGGGGACTATGGTCGATATCAAATCATACTGTACTTGTAAAAAAAATTGCTACCACGTGTCTCACTCGTTATATTCGTATTCGACCCGAAATTGTGACGAGTGAGACTCAGAAAAGTAGCGCAAGGGTTTCATTATATTAAGGGCTAATAAAACCTTTCGTTTAACCCTTTTAGTGCCGGACGACAATAATGCTAATACCGGACACTGAAATGTTAATATTCAGTGTTCAAGACGATATCAGTAATTTTAAAAATACTAAAAAAATAAAAAATAAACTCTCGAAATAACAATTCTTTTTATTCGCAACTACATTTATCATTGATTCAATCAATTTTTTTGATTGACGCTAAAAGGGTTAAATCAGAATGCGCGTTGACCTTGCAAAGGAGGTGAAATATTCAACGATACGAGAGAGGAAAAGTGGACTAAATGATCCAGCGGGACGCACTGGCATCATCGGAATTAGTGCAGCAAGAATTGACGGGATAAGGAAGCAAAATCCAACGATACCTTTTGTTCTCTGAGCTGCGCCTCGAGAACATCAGCGGTATGACCAACCGCTCGCATTCTCTCGAGTCGAGTTTCCATTCGTGCAAGCCAGACTTCCACTTCGTTCCTTTTAGCTTCGTATCGTTGGCTGTCTCCCAGCATAGCATCCAACTGTGTCTTCCTTTGCATCACTTTCGAGTTCGTCTCGTCCCAGTGCTCCCTCAGCTTCGTAACTGTAACGACAATCGAGAAAACGTGTCTCTGAGATTATACTTGCGCCACGTGAGTATACTTCGCGAGAGTGTCATGAGTGTCTGGACAAGAGTATTAACTCTTTAGCTTCAAGGCATATAGAGCGGTGATTGAACGACAATTTTTTTTTATTTTCCCTCTATATTGTATCAGAGAAGTCTGCGTATTCGAGATTGTGTGGGAATAATAATTACAAATTGTTTGAAAGTACTAAGATTTGGATTGCAATGTTTCTACGGCATAATTTCTGTTGAAACTCGGCGTTTAACCCTTTGAGAACTAGCGAGTGTGCGATGATTGATCAATAATTTTGTTTTATTGGGTTGAAATAATTAGAAATTTTGCCTTTCCCTTGATTTAATTGGTAGTTATCTCGTTTCATTCTTCGTTTTATATAGGTACATGTAATCAAATATAAATATATGTGGAATATACATATTGTGTGATATACTACCCTATTATGGATTTTTACATCGGAAGATTTAATAACAAAATTTTGAACAATATAAAGAGGAAACGCATTGGGGCAAATAATCCACTTAAATTTAAATACAAGTGTTTTTCACAGGTGCAGAGTGTTTTAGCTTTGATACTATATTGCAACGATTCAACGATTTTCGTTTAGAAATTGTTAATTAATTTAATTTAAATGAAGTGGTGGAGTGAAACCTACAACTATTTAGACGTAAGAAATATTTTTAGGCGAGATTCTGAATAATTAAAATTAAAAATCATTTGAGGACATTGACGTTTTAATGTTCAATGTTCCTGTGAAAAGCGGTTTGACGAAGGTCTTTTGTGATATACTACGGTGAAAGAAAACCTTTTAAATGCGCATACTCGTCGAATAAAAGCTGAAAATTAAATGGTTAGTAAAAGAAGCACAATTAAGTGGAGGATCCTACAGTAAAAGGTAGATTAGAATTAATCAGGAATAAAAAAAACGCAGACGATTAATTGGTTTGAATAACCACAATTACAGTATGTAAAGATACTACAAATAATTTGATTATAATTGAATATTAATAATGGTTGTTGATCATATCTCATCAACAAGACGATCAACGTGTTAACCTGTTCGAACACAATGAATACAGGTGTCACAGATAATAATGCTTGAAAAAGTGACACAACTTTATGATTAAAAAAACGCGACAATCCTCCTAGTAAATATTTCTCTCGGAAATCCCACTTCTCAGCGAGTTCCACCGAAAACTCGTTAATCGAACACGACGAAACGTCGCGTTAGCACGTGTTCGTTGTTTCAAGAAGCACTTCGCCAGTAGCGTAAGCTAAAAATCCACGTCGAAATTCGCGCCAGACGCGAGGAACTACCTGGAAACTGTCCAAACTGGAGCAACGAACAAGAAGCGCAGCTGGAAAAGCAAGCGTAAAACACTGGCAGCGTTTCAACATCCGCAACAACAAAATTTGCACGCGTTAGACTGCAAGGTTTTGGTGTACCTTTAAGAATGCACCGCATGAGCGCGATGTTTCGAGAGCGTAGACCATCAAACAGGATTGAAGCTAGAACGAAAATAACATCGTTCATGGTACTTCCCTTTCTCGACCTCGACGTGAGTGTTCGGTAAAACGCTTTACTGTTGAGGGACGATAAAAACTCCTAGATTTTACTTTTATTTTCTTTCATCTGATCAAGATCTACAGACTGCAACGTGGTAAGCTCGTTGTTGGACATTGAAGATTAGAGATGAGCAACTTTTTTCATCAACTAATTTCAATTCTCATATCACAGCGGAGGCCAGAACAGATTGCATGGATTAATAAAAATTCGTTACTTCAAAAATCTTCAGTTATTTTAATAATCAAATTATTGACGTGTTAAAAAATAAAAATAATTAATAGAATTGACCGCAATTGGGAGCGGAGAAACTACTTGCCAAGTGACTTATTATTTTTGCCGAAGGGTACAATTCATTTGCAGTATTGCCATGTGCGAGCAAATTGAATTATTTGCAATTTTAACACTTTGCTGACTGATAGCCTAATAATAGGCTTTTTTGTTGCATCGATTTTGGACTTTTAATTTATTAATCGGTTGCCATAGAAATTATTTATTTGGAGCGGAGCAAACTACTTGCCAAGCGACTTATTATTTTTGCCAAAGGGTACAATTCATTTGCAGTATTGCCACGTGCGAGCAAATTGAATTATTTGCAATTTTAACACTTTGCTAACCGGGTAGTCTATTAACAGGCTTTTTGGGCCCATTACTTTTGGACTTTTAACTTATTAATCAGATGCCATGGAAATTAATTAACTGTTTATTATTGAGGTTTACTGTACAAAGGACTCGGTGACGAGAATTTGTAATTTTCAAAGAGATATCGGTATAAAAATGAATGCTGCAATTTATCCAGCAATTACTTAAATTTCTTCCACTGTGAGAACGTTGCAATTAAAATGCATAACACATAACTTATTGTTAGTTCTGATATAAAACAACCAACTGAAACCGAGCAATCACATGATTACTGTTGCCGTACATCAATAAAGTGGAAACACTTCGCGAAACTGCCCCATTTGTACCAGCATAGTTCATTTAGTCGGCTTACTCTAAACCATTAAATCTAATACAAGCTAAGCTAACATTAGACAGAATTGTGAAGCCATTTTCAGTAATAGAGGTAATGATTTATTCGCTTATTCCGCGGCAAAGGAACAAACGTACAAGCACCCGGGGCAATGCAAAGTTTAATGCATCTCTATCCGCCAACGTCGTACAGACACTATCAAGAGCATACACTTGAGACTGGAACAGAGCGATACATAGAGTTGTATGCTTCTGGGGATACATGGAAATCAGTTTTGAACAAGTTTTAATTTCATGCTGATACATGGTTCTATCAACAACGTCAACATTTTCCGTAGTCTGGGAAAACCAGACACGGGAAATGCAGTTTCTCTATTTCTATGCAAAAGAAATTGTGTATATTTAAAATCTAGCTTCTCTTATAAAGGAATTTCTTTCTTTCAACAATTATCATTGGTTTAAAAAAGATAAAAATACCAATGGCAATATTAACTTTACCTCTAACTTTCCACGTAAAAAATTGCAAATTTTACCAATGTTCTATCATCTTTCTCGGAGATGTAGTTGCAGAAGGTCATTACTCCACTGGGATTAATTATCTTCGGAGTAAACGTAATTTCCCCCGACGAAATACACCAGCGCAAGATGCCTGCATATAAATGTAGACGAACTTTATCCCCTCGCAAAAACCGGTACTTTCTCTATGCAACACTTTAAATGTCTGACACCTCAAGCATGGAAAATATAATGGTGAAACCATCCTACGTTTGCACCTTTTTTCTTAAAAAATGTCTGCATTAAGTTCACACCGTTCAATGCAGAATGCATAAGAAAGTTGGGAATAAACTATAGGTATTATTAAATCCAACCGCCATTCGGAAGAAACCATCAAATTTAAATCTGAACTTTTCCTTCTGTTTCACCCCTACTCTTTTCTTGTCAAATATTGCACAAATTGCGAAATGAGAGTTTTCACAGTCTCCAATCAATGAACGGCTGAAGCAGGTTGCGAAAAATACCTACACTTGATTTTTTATAACTGCAAAAGTATACTGTAAATCATGTGTTTCTTATCTTTGTGTGGCTATCCCCCAAGACTGACTAATTGAATGGAAACCTAGTCACGGAGTTGCAACTTTGAAATGAATTTACAAAAAAACGGTTCATTTCGAACCTCTGATTCTTCTCAAATATTTTATCTGCGTGAGAAGACGAATGCTTGAGTCAATAAAAAAATATGACCTTAATTTAAAACCTTCTTGCAAATTTTGTACCTTGTTTTTTTTTCACAAATGTCTAGGTATCCAAAGGAGAAGAATAACATCTGGTACTTTTTGACAAATAATTTTGAAACACCCTGTACCTCGAAATATCTACAAATTCGCGAAATTGTGAGTCCGAACAATTATCATTATTCCCCGGGAATTAATTACCTTCGAAGTAAATGTAATTTCAGAAGCATATATTAGGGGGACCGGAAAGTAATATCATTTTTTTACATTAAATTCGAACAAATAAATTTGTAATAAGTTATTATTTTCGATGAACAATATAATTATTCTCGTTATCAGCAACCCTTTTTCATCTAGTGTGCAAATTTTCAATGTTGAATCAATAAGAAGTAATTAATTTTTGAACGAAATATCTGAAGAAACGACATTACTTTCCGGCCCCCTTAACCCTTTTAGTGCCGGACGACGAAATATCGTCATTAGCAATAGTGCTAACACTGGATATCGAAGGGTTAATATTCAGTTTCCAATACGATATCAGTAATTTTATGATAGATAATTGTAAATAAACAGTTCATGCTCTATATTGCGTATTCTATCTAACTTATTGCCAAACGACAATTCTCTTTATTCGCAGTTACATGTATTATTAATTCCATCAATTTTTTCACTTGGCACTAAAACGGTTAATACATTATATCAACGAAAAATACTTTTATGCACACGAAGACGGAAGCTACATTTGCAGGCTGATATAATCCGACAGCCCACGCATGGCAGAGTAATGTTGCGAAGTTAAGAGGGGCATAAGGTAAGGAAAGGGAACACATGCACTCGTATCCCGGGACCGGAAGTAAAGTGGCTTGATCTATCACCCCGTTTCTAAAGGGGTACCAAGCAAAAGACGAGGACGCTGTCTACCACTCAGTTCTCTCAATGACGTATTACGAGAGCAATTCGCTCTCATCGACCCTACGCCACCTCGGCCTCCGCCCTTATAATGTACCCCTCTGAACTCGCATTATAAGCATGAGGAGTGTTCGACGGAGTATTAAAGATGGCACGTACACTGCCGAACCTCACGTAAACCATGGCGCTATTGAACGCTGGGTAAATGCCACTTGGGAACTGTGGGTTTTATTCAGGGCTTTTATGATTTTCTTACGGCATGTGTGTTATTAATGTTTCAACGTTGCGAGAAGGGTGGAATGCACACGAGTTTTGAATTTATGAATTACAATGGGAATTAAGAAGACACATATATCACGAAAGAGATATTCAGTTTTGCTGGGAAAATGTGAACTTGAAGAGTGTCATAATGGAAAGTAAGTTTGAAGAACGGTTTTTGAGGATTTTACGTGGTACGAGGTAATATGAGAAAATTGTAATTAGGGGGAAGATTGTGAATTAAAGAAGCGTTATGAAGAAATGAAAACTTGGAGGGTGATGTGTAGCCACTTTAAACGATTTAAAGAAATGAAAGGTATATTCAGATTGTTTGGAAAATAAGAAATTTAAGGGTTGTAAATTACTGTGTACGGTAAGCGATGGGAGTAACTTTATATAGGTTTTTGATTTGTATTTTAAGTACTTATTATTCTCATAATAACGTGCAAAATTGGCGTATCTTTCCGTACATTTTTAATCAATTACTCTAAATCAGGGAACAGAGTTGCAATATTATTTTTACGTTAAATTTGATTTTTCTAGGGGCTATGGTAAATATAGAAAAATTTAATCGGTTGCATTTAGCTCACTTCACTGCTGGAAGAATTGACAAGAAAGTGGTAAAATTATAAACCAGTCGCATCACTTTGGTAAAATATTTTAGTGCAATATTGCAAGGGATTTCCTTGCAGCTTTTCGAAATGTAAATTATTCAACGTAATTTGGACGGCTGCATATACAACGGTTCCTAAATTTGATTAATCTTGCCATTAAGTGGCTCAGCTCTTGCAAATTTGTTTAAAAACGGTTTTAGACGTGCCAATAAGAGCGGATATTTCGAGAAAAATGTATTCTGAAATAGTGTCGCCCACATATTTTCTTATATTCTATACACGTAAAGTATACAGACTGCTAAAAATTTTACGGCTTAATGAAAAAAACGCAAAGAGAGAAAGGAAGAAAAATCATAAGCGGTCTGTTTAGAGGAAAATTTTGGCAAATAATTAAATTAAAATGATTGCAATGCTATATCAATTAAAAATAAATTATTTATAACAGCTTTGCTACACGAAAAAATATTTTACGCTAAAACTAACGTCATTCGTAAATGTAATATAATAATTCCAAGTGGAGATGGAATTTAATCGTCAACCAGCGTATGAGATTGGAATTTCTAGTAGCAAGGTAATGGAATGTTGCATGTAAGCAGTGAAATCTGCATTCGCTGGAGCGAATCGAAATTAATAATTATGAAGCATTCGAAAATTATGTTCAAGATTACTCACGTTATGATCGTAAATATACGCCCAGCATTTTTCGTATCTTACAAGACTATAAACTGGTGTATTTATATATATCCTCATAAAATAGAACTTTAAGTATCGCAACATTAAAAAAGTCTCTCAAAATATTTTCACTTTGCACTCAGAATCTTTCACAAACAT
Source organism: Cerceris rybyensis (assembly GCA_910591515.1). NCBI lineage: Eukaryota > Metazoa > Arthropoda > Insecta > Hymenoptera > Crabronidae > Cerceris > Cerceris rybyensis. Next base: position 15,718,832 of record OU342799.1, read on the forward strand.
AATCAGCATTTTTAAAAAAATGAAAACTAATGAAAATTAAATTGAGATACTAAAAGGTTTGCATTTGAATCTATTAAGAAGTGTTGGCTCTAAATTTTGAGAATTGTCTGTATTTACTATCTTCATTGTATGAATCTTTCTCAATATAAATAATTTCGTTATAGTCTCTGAAATATTCTATACACGTTTATTAGGCGATAACGACATTTAATTTTAGTTCTGATTACAACTTGCGAATAAAGCATGTACTTCAACAACAATTTAAGATTATCTTGTTAAGTTAATTTTATCATTCATAAGATATCGTATGTATACAGTCTTAATCGGAGTCTATCATTAAAATTATTATTTATAAGCATTTTCTCTTTTCACTTTGCATCACTTTATGCTTTATAGAATGCATAGGGATATAAAGCGCAGATTTTATTTCTCAGATATAACATTCTATTGCCTTTCGACCAAGAATTCCAACGTGATACTCTTATTAACAATTCAATGGGAACTCAACGCAACCGTATCTCTAGCCGTAAAAATTTTATAACCGCTAATTCCAAGCCAGCTGTCACGCGAATAAAGGATCCGTATAAAGTAATCTGTGCCACATCATTTTACATGGATAGATATAAAGCTATTTTTATGGCTGATCTATGCAAAAATTCACCATTCCGATGAAGTATTGGTACACCTGAGCATTCAGGAAAACCCTCGCAGAATAAGCAAACAATGCGTCCGAACAACCAGAAATTTTATGATTTTTTAGAATGCGTATTTTTCGCAGCACAAAAATCTTTATAAAACTGTAATTAAATTTATTATATATTATTCATGCCTTTACGATAAAAGTAATCATATTCGTAGATATAACTAGTGGATGTTAGAACTAATTTTCAATTAACACTAGAACTACCAAACCAGTCAAAATGACTGGTACACAATTTTTTCAAAAAATTCTCCAACTTTATATAAGAGTCATAGAATAAATATTCTACGTCTATATCAATAAACATAAATCACCCAATCGAACAAATTTTCCGCCGCTTGATTCCCCCTTTTTCAAAAGTACTTATTTAATTTATTAAAATATGTTAGATTTGACGCCGGTAGTTCTAGTGTTAATCTATTATATAAAGCTCAAATACCACTGACTGACTGACTGACTCATTCATCCACTCATCAAGAAATCTCAAAAACCACAGAACGGATTGCAATGAAATTTGGAACATACCTTCCCTTTGGGTCTTAGGTGCTCACTAAGAAAGGGTTTTGAAAAATTCGAAATTTTAGGGGGGGTTTTGGGGGGTTAAAGTATGGGCCAAACTCATCAAGGCAGAGACGAAACTACTTGACCTAGAAACTTGAAATTTTGCATGAGCGTTCCTTCTAGGGTATAAGCACCCACTAAGAAAGGATTTTTCAAAATTCGAAATTTTAAGGTTTTTTTTTTAGTTTCGATTACACCGTAGCGAAGCACGGGAGCTTTCAGCTAGTTAGATATGAAGTTGAAGAAGCATCGAAGAAACAGAAAACAAGGTTGCAATTTACTCGAAGATCCTCGTGGGTCGATATTCAGAGATACCTTTTGCACGATGTGTACGACACGAATCGTTATAGCGAACCTTAAGGGAGCTTTCCCTCGCGTGTCTCTTATTGCTCAGATGCCTGATGCACCTCTATTAAATTCAGATGAACCGCCTAATACATTCAAATTGGCGGCCTGGACTTCTGATAAAGCGAACTGCGAGGAATTTCGGATGAGTTTGATGACAGACGGGAGGGAAAGAACGTGCATCGGTTATCCAATGGATAATCATTAAAACGACTTGGTCCTTTTAATTGGAAAAAGTGGAGTAAGGGGGAAAGTCAGAGAATGAGTAAAATTTGAAATATTTAATATGAATTTCAATAAAGAAATTTCATATATGCGAGGTTCGTGTTAATCGAGATTAAGACTCGATTATATGGATCTTTTTTCCGATATACATTTTTATTTTAGGATATTTTAATCTTTACGTTTCTTATTGAACGGTAATTCTCTAATTAAAATATTTCCACTAAAGGGAAATTTTTTCTATTCAAAATATACTTTTATAGAGCTTAGTTGTTATAGAGAAGAATAGTTTTATATTTAGTGATACATTACTTCTTTAATATCGATATTTTAATATTAATCACATTTTCAAATTCATGAAAATCGCCATTTGAAAATTAGAAGGAATTTCACTGAATTCAGTAGCACAGATCAATGGTGATACCCATGAAGGCAACTATTATATCGCATTGTTATAGTAAACTGTACATGTTCTTCTATTTCTCTTATGTATAACAAGGATATTTCGCATACGGGAAAATATCTTGGTTTCTCTGTTCCTCTACATTTTCAAAGCAAATATTTTTCAATGCGCCCTCTAAAAGCTCATTAAAACCTCCAACTCATAGGGTATGTAGTTTCGTCGTTGATTGCGAAAGCACGAGCGGCTATTACACGTTGGAGGTACTTAACATAGCTTGTTTGAAAACAAGTGATAACTGGTAATTATTATACTAATCACCGCGATGTGTTTGTCCAGCTTTTTAACACTAATCTTACTGACACTTTGTGTACATCCGCTCCAACCATACCTTGTCACTTGACCAGTTAAAAAAATAGAAAAACAATATTTTTCTCAATAACTTCCATGATTTTTAACCCTCTATGGGCCCCTGTGATTTTGAAGTAATAGAAGACACATCTAATCGTAAGCTTCTGTTCTCCAAAGTACAATTTTTAACTTTACCAAATATTATAATTTATCTCGTGAAGATCTAGAAATTCTTTACAATTGAATATTTAAAACGCGGGATTAATGCAATATTTAAAATAAAATTTTTATCATTTTCTAATTGTGCAATCGCGAAACTGATCTCTACGTGTACACAATGTGTAAGACGTCACAAAATTAAAAGTTTCGATTTTAAATTGAACTTTAAAATCAGTTTGAACGTGTCTCTTTTCAATTTCTATATAAATCAAATCAAAACGGCCTTCTTTGACGTTCTAAGACGCTACATTTATTACATTCTGCCTTATCATATTTTGTACTCTTTTTAACAGCGATCGTTCACATATGGATATCAAGTCTGACGTTTATTTCTGTAAACTAGGTTTTTGCAATAGAATGTAGGCATACAAAAACGAACATCGACGACTATAAATGGAGTTTCTACGATATTATGTGTACAAAGCAAATATCGATTTCTGCAATATTAATCACGAATGCATTGAAAAGGAAGAGCTATTTGAAGGAAAGCTAAACGCAATGCTCGTCGTATTTTAAACTCTATGTAAAATCCGAAAATTCATCATTTATCAAATTCCAAAGAGAAGATTTAATTATTGAAATTACGAAGTTCCAAATTTTCAGAAATAACACCGTGACCCGATGCTACCTTCATGCTTGCGTTTCAGCTTTTCCTGTAATCTCTTATACAGCAAATTCATGGGTCTAGAAAAATGATGAATCGGCGGCATGCTTGAGTTACTGCGTAAAGGATATCTGCAAGTTTTCAGAACATCGGTTAACGAGCAATTTTCCTGAGTTATATCAACTGAAATAAATAATGTACGATGTACGTATGCAAAAATAGTTTAGACCTCGTTTTAATTGCAACCGCAAATTAGATCTCCAATATTATTTGTAATTAACGTTCATTTTGCAATGATAATGAAAATCTGCTATTTTTTACTGTTCATCCACTTTTAAAGAATCACGTAGAACGGAAATTTTTTATAACAGGCAGAATATAGCGTCTTAGAATTAGATCTTTGAATTCTCTGACTACAGCGTGTCCTGGAATTAGGCCATTGACTTCACTGACTACAGTTTAGTGTCCTGGAATTAGGTCATTGACTTCACTGACTACAGTGTAGTGTCCTGGAATTAGGTTCTTGAATTCACTGACGAATTGATATGATGGAACTTCATTCTGGCGATTTACCAGAAGAATGTCACTCTACTATTGTTAGAATTTACTTTTACCATTTCAACTACTCGATTTACTTCTTATATAGGTGGCGAATTATTAATTCTGAATTGCTATTATTGTGCAAACGTAATATTGGTGGACAAATTTATCTGCAAATTCTACTAAAAATATCTTTCACGAAGAATACATTAATTTTTAACTACAGTTTCTAAAATATACATAGTTTTGCCGGCAGCATACTTGAATTTTCCTCTCAAAGATCCAGAAATTAAGTGTTGTAGTGTTAAAAAAACATATACCATAAATTACAGAAATATACAAGTTATGTGGAACGTGGGGTGAAACTGAACTCAGAAAGAAATAGTTAAAACTGATCCATAATTAACAATAAATGTATTATTACATAATAACCAGTATAATTAATGTTACTGGGTAACCAGCTATAGCAATTGTTTGTTATTATGTTTCCACACGAGCTGGACGTGTTCTATTAGTTAAACGATCTTAGTTTTTCTATAAAAGTGTATACTATTTTATTATGTCCAGAATTATTAAACGTGCGCGATCGAGTCGTAACAATAGAGAAATCATATATTAACACATTGCACGCCGGTCAATATCAGTCGTATTATTTTATCTTGAGGAAAACGGTAAAGTGGACAAAGAAGGCAATATTATTCCCTTTAAATTGTGCATTACTTAATGTGTTTAAATTTACATTGATTTAAATAGTAACATTATCAAATACAATAAATTTGATAGCAGATATTTAGCCGGCGTACAATGTGTTAAGGACACTTACACAAGTAGAATCAACTTATCATTTCCTGACAAACAAGATTTTGATTAGTATAAGATACTAATCTGTGGTAAGAGTCAAAGGGTTAAGTGTCTCGAGGAAAAAGCGATGACAGGGACTTTACTCCTTGAAACAAAAACTGATGAGGCGGAGTGCAGTCTGTTAGATGAGAGTTGGCGAGCGACTATGTCCCAAAGATTTGAAATTCTTCCAACTATCTACCCTCTTTCCGTTTTCTCTCACTCTCCCTGCACTTGATATGCAGAGGAGGATGTCGCACTCGGAAGAAATATGGGAGAATCGTGTTGGGCCTGTTGCGAACTTGCAATTAGTTCTACTTAGGTTTCCTACACTCTTGAAAATTTGCGATGCACTATGAAGTGTAATTATGCAATGAACAATTCTAAGATTTAAAGACCATAAAAGCCCTTTCTTCACTAATTCCAAGAAAAGCGTTCACGAAGCTCCATTATTCCTTATGAACGAATTAAAACTGGAAAAATTTCTAATTTTGATTTGGGGATGAAGATTTGCTATATGCTTGTATTCAAGGACTTCAAACTTCTTGAAAATTCGTGTCTCATTGTTTTTAATTTTCTATAGAATTTTATTTCGTTGATAGCGCGTAATAATGTTATTATTATCCGAATGATATTAACAATTGGTAGTATGTGATTGTATTTAAAAACTTATAAACACATTGGGTGTGCACTGCGATGTGAAACTGGATTTGTAAGAAATGAGTGAAGGCGTGTGAGAGATTACTTCTTCCGGTCATAACGTGAGGGTCTGGCTACTGTGTTAATAATGTGTGTGTAATAATCCTTTGTAATCTCTTAATCGTTTAAGCTTTCACTGCTATATGCACGCTATGTGTGATCATAATTAAATAAATAACAAAGAAAAGCTAACAACAATGAGAAAGATTACTTTTTCTTGAAGATCATTTTAACTTCTCTTAATGCACTGATAACATGGGCAGGTTTTATTTTCTATCTCCATTGAAAATTAATTTTTGTAAAAGTGTGGCACAATATTACTACCTATGGATACTCATACACCAACCATAGAATGTGATGCGAGGCAGAATGACGAGCTAGACGTATCATAGCGAATGTAATGCTCGAGGCATGATGACTACAGTCATTTCTTTGAAAATTATGCCCTAGATACAAATGTTTTTCTAACTTATGTCTATAGAAATGATTCCTACGCAAATGAACTTTTACACACGGTTTCACAATTTTTAATAAACGACGAAAAATGTAATGTGAAATATTTTAAGGAGGAGAATATAATCAAAAACAATAATATAATCGAATTGATACTCCAATAATACTTCAAACTTTTCTAAGTCATCTTACAACAAGATAAAATTCACTTTTATAAGTTCTAAGTAAGTTTGTAGAGTGTGCTTGCAATCACCTTTAAGACTGCGAAGATTGAGAATTAATACCCCTTGAAAACTGCACTTTTCATCGAACAATCATCCTTAAAACGTTCTTAGGCCCTGCACTTATCGCTGTCAACAAGATCGATTCGTGGATGCAATATTCAAACAGTTATATTCGAAAATGCTACAAGTCCCCATTTATGTTGACATTTATGAAGTATTAATAAAGGCTCTCGCTATAAATGTTATGGGCCAGAAAGTAATGTCGTTTTGTACATTAAATTCAAGCAAATAAATTTCTAACAAGTTTTTATTTTTAATGAATAATGTAATCGCCCTATTTATTAACCTTTTCTCATCTAGTGTGCCAATTTTCAAAACCGGTTCGATACAAACCAACTGGTTTTTGAGGAAACTATTTGGATGAAAAACATTACTTTTCAGCCCCCCTAATATCTCTCACAATTACTAATATCCGTCATTACCTTATCTTCGCCCTTTCACCATCAACCATTCTAATCACAATAAGAACCTTCAGTTTTCTACAACTTTTAAAACATTTTTAAAAGAAGAAGAAACGAAACATTCCTCAGAGACCACGGTAAAAGAATATCAACTCAGAACCATAACAAGTAGCCTTACTTCAGACATCTACTAACGCTATTAAAAGTTTCCACCTGAAAATTTAAGAACTACCGTTCCATAAGTAATTCCTCTTGCCAACGCCATTCCTCGATTATCGTCATACAAAGTCAAGACTCAGCATTGTCTGCATAGGTAAGAATAACGGCGTTCCACGTTGAAACGTCTTTCCGCAAAAGTTCGTGTAAGTTTTCACGTGCTTTCTTAGCACGCAATGGTAAAGTTTCAGGTGTCAACAACTTTAAGGAGCGTTAGCAAACACTCGAACAAGAAGTATCCGCGTCAAAAAGTAAAATGCATATTGAACCATCTGTGAAGTTAGATGAGTCTGTGATATCACAGACCTTAACTCCTTACCCTACGATTTATTTTGTGACTGTCTCCGCTATAGTTTTATATCCTAGCGAATGCATTTGTACTACAAAATAAAATTCAATTTTTAATTTTTAAAGTGACAAATTAAAAAAATTTTTAAACTTAGCCGACCGCACGCGCCACAGAGTCCTGTACAGTTTCCACTGCGCTCGGAAAGCCAAAATGCGCTGTTCATCGCGCATTTTTCTGCGTAGAGCCGTAATAATGGCCAATAAAAGACTTAAAAAATTGGTGCATTTTATTATATGTTGTACTCTATAGAAATAAGAAGCTCTATAGAGAAAGAAGCGTTCCTCAGGTCAAAAATAATACCCGATCGGTCGGCTAAGTGTTAAGTGCATTCTACGTATGTATTTAAATTAATTTAATTAATCTCGAGCTTTGCAATCGTTCCACGTTTAAGGTAAACGAAACAGACATGTGTATGTCGGTGGAATTACAATTATTTAATTTAATATCGTGACGACAGCACACGGGCAAAGTTAGACACATAAAGGACGACTCGTAACACGGATAACTGCTACAGCAGCCGCCGTTTCGAATAACGCTCAACTCGGCCGAAACTTCGTTAACCAGACTTCTCCAGAGATTTCTACAGAACCTTAGCAAGTGGATTATGTTCGAACGTGGCTGGATAAAGTTAGCTGAAAGTTGCACGCTTTGTTGTCCTTTAGACTTGTATAAGACTCTCGGTATCTCGATGTCGAAACAAATAAAGAAGCCATACCATGGATACAGAGAAACGCGACCGCTTAAAGTATACTTGGATCGTTTTTGCAACGATGATTTTTTCATCAAAGTCCTACATGTGGTGCACATATCACTGAAAGTATAAAAATGTCGAATGACATTGACAAATTGTCGGAATTCTTGAGAGTTCCCCGCGAGCCACTGGGAATCGCGAAATTTGAGAACTTTCTTGTACCCCTCAAAAGAAAAATGTCCAATTAATTCTTCGGTATACCTCGCAGCTAGATCGAAACGTGAAATTATATCAGGAAAGTTTTTAAACGTTTTATCTTTAATTTTGACAAAGAAAAACAACGAAAAATAAAAATGGATAGAGTGAAAAATGTATTGGCGTGTGGATATTAATTTTTGTTAATTTCAGAACAAAGTATATAATATTGCCGTATCTGAAAGTCAAAAATTGCCACCTTATGCATCTTCAAACTTGAAGCCTTCGTAAGTGCCACGTACCCAACGAGAATGGGAATTTCCCTCTCTGTTTTCATATTTTCAGTTTCAAGTACCGTGGTTAAAACGTCGACGACCTCCCATTTTAAGTGGATCTCGAATAATCGAGACTCTAATATCCATATCACGTGCAGGAGATTTAACAGAGGTTAAAGTAGGGGGATTCGAACTCGGGCCCACTGTTTGGGAGACCGCGGTTCTACTCTCGTCGTCACCATAGCCCCCATGGAAGTAGGGGTTCATCAAGAGGGTGCGAACGAGCAAGAGAAACCGGAAGGTATAGAAGGCCGAGAAAAAGCGAGAGAAAGCGGGAGAACGTGACCTTGCAAGTGGGAATTTGCAAGTGAGAATAGCATCGGTGAATGTGTACAGAGAGAACAACGAGTGTGAATTCACTGAGGAGTGAAACAATGTTGAGAGGAATAGTGAGAATTGAGGGGGTTTGTTGTAAGGATTAAAACCGAGAGGACGATATGATTTGAGAGTTCTTCTGTTATTATAAGTCATACGTTTATATTTTCTAGCACTGAATGGAAAAAGTGCTCTTATTTGATCCGGAATGGTGAAGAATTGGTGTTAAAATTGAGCTAAAAATTGGGATTAGGATTATAAGATATAAAAGGAATTTTTTCTGATGTGCTCATCATTTTTAGATAATCGTGATAGGAAAATAGATGCTATGAACAACGATTTAACGTATTCATAAATTCATTGCACGTTATTTTCACCCTTTGCACTCCAGCTTTCCAAGGTACTTAACATGTCATCTATTAATTATTACCTTTTCAAAATTAGTAATAGTTTTATATCTTAACATAAATATCCCACGGTCCCTGTGATTCTTCGTAGTATTAAGTAGAAATTAATAATAAACAGTAGAGAATTTTCCAACAGTATATTTTCTTATCTGACGAATAGTTAGTAAATTAATTCGGAGTGCAAAGGGTTAATAATAGATTTATAGGCGTGAAATCTATTGCACTGTGATATGTTAACACCAGATCTACAGTAGCTGTTAAATTGATGGGTTTCTGCACTTTGAAAAATATTTGTCAAATTTGTAAAAAACGAATGGTTGATTTTTTAACTCTATCTTGAAAAATGATAGATATTAATTTGATCTTTCAATCGTTCCATTCCTTAGCTAAATGTGTTGTTCATCGTTTGAATTCTTCGAATGAACATTCCATTCGAAAATTATCACTAGCTATTTAATCACTTAAAGAACGTTTGCTCAGTTGCTCGACTAATATTGTATAACGCTTTGAAGAAACAATCACGAGGAGGATTTCGCAACGCTGCACCATGCATTTCAATTTCCTTGTATATCCTTTGAGGTCCAGTAATTACCTAGCATCACTGTTGTCCAGGACACCATCTGCGACATGATGAGAGCTCATCCACTAATGAATTCTCTTTAATCAATTGTTATTAAGTTCAATTTACCAAAATCCAACGCTTTTCTTCAGTCGAATATACATTTGGAAAATATACATCGTTAATCACAGCTATAAAAATAAAATAAAATAGATTTATGTAAGTAAACGTACGTGCATAATGTGCACATCGAAAGCTTTATTTTTGCAATAGAAATGTGAAGTTCGATAAATTTGTAGTGAGTAGTTATTCATTATTGTAGAAATGTTAAATCTTGTTACTCTAAAATTGTACCGAGTAAGACGATATTTCGTCGTATTTAGTCGTGTTACTCCGAACTCCTGTAATTTGAGTACTGTACAACGCGAGGGTTGTTAGCATGTATTCAAGATAGAAATCACTGATTCGTTAAACGCAACATGACCATTCACACCCCAAAATGACCAGAAGTTATTGATCCGTTACGATGTAGATGATACGATATTACTCGGGTGAAGTTTCACAACTAGAAACATAAATGTTGCTCTAGCATTTGTTAACACATTGTACGCCGGTCCCCCGATAATGGGAGATTTCAAATATATGATTTTAGGATTTTACTGATTAATATCAATCATATTATTTTATCTTGAAGAAAACGGTAAAGTGGACAAAGAAGGCAATATTATTCCCTTTAAATTGTGCATTACTTAATGTGTTTAAATTTATATTGATTTAAATAGTAACATTATTAAATATAATAAATTTGATAGCAGATATTTAGCCGGCGTACAATGTGTTAATATTAAATATGAGCATTGATTTCATCATAAGCCCACGAAACAAGTGATGAATGCAAATAATAGATGAGAAAGTGACACTGACATTTTTGCCACTCTTTAAACAGCCACTATTTTTATTAATGGTCTGAATGGTTTGCAAATTTAAAACAGCATTTCATTTATATTTCTTTGCGACTGCAGAGTTCTTACTTGACATTAATTAAATGTTGAAATTGCCTCGCATTTGCTACCTCTGTTGTACACAATGGAAGCGATTAAATTTCCCAATTTGATTTACTATTCACTTTGTTTTTCCAGAACATTTAAGGAGTATTTTTAAGTACACTTGGTTAATAGTTCGTAGTTTAACTATTAACAAATACAATTGTAGCTTTATGTCTTGATATTTAAGCATAATTTAAGTTTGCGAAACAATGAAAAAATCTATCATCCTCTCGATTTATCTTTCTTCGGTACAGATTAAAATGTTTTGAAATAACTACATCTTTCAATTTTTTCCACATTATCTCCATTCCTAAAATTTCGAGCATCATACGAAGTACCATTTTACAAATTAGCAAATTCAAAAAGACGGTCACGTGAATAGTACCTTCACATTGTGAATTTACTTTGGGTGATGAAGTGTCATGATAAATGAATATATTCTTAACAAATAATTAAACAGGTAGTATTTCAAATAACAAGCTACAATTCCCAAAATTAATCCGTGTACAAATGAATACATATGGAACATACAACATTTTAACCCTTTGCGGTCCGAATTATTTCGTTAATTTTGGTAGTGAGCTAAATAAAATTAATTTTGCAATATCTTCTATCGTTGTGTTACCCATTTTTTTTAAACGATACCAATAACTATAGGTATTGACGGACATTTAGGTGACATTACTAAATCATTGGAAAATTAGAAACACGATATTAAATTGTCAGAAAATAAAATTAAGTGAAAATCTATGTCGAGTACTGCTCGAAATTGGACCGCAAAGTGTTAAATTTAATTTTATTGAATTATTTTTGAAAAACTTAAAAATGTCCTATTTCATTTACCTTATCACGTGTGCCATACGCCATTGTAAGGCAAGGGGTTAATAGGCTACCGATGGCTAAAGTCTTAACGGCACAATGCAGAATCGTTACAGAGGATTTTTCTCGTTGGTCGCATCAAGATTCCGAAATGTCTCGAGAACCCGTAAAGTAACCTCCTAAGCGGTTCTTCCATTGAATCGAATTTCGTAACGCGTCTCCAAAGCGGCCATAAATTTTCCAGATTCTACATAAATTCGCCTTTCATGAGCGTCAGACCGCGGGCTATTTTGCATCGTGCGATAAGAATAACGAGGGCACAGCGGAAAGGATAAGGAAGCCCTGAGATCATAGATAGAATAGGGGGGCAGACACGCAGAACGCCCGGTGAACGAAGGATCTTCGGTAGGAAACTTTACACGGCCAAAATGGAATTTCCGATAAACTTCAGACTCGAGGACGACGTCTACGTCGTGAGATTCTACTCTTCCATTACTTCTGCCCCGCGGACGAGTTTTCCTTTAACTTTTTTTCTCGGCCGATTGCACCTCTCGTTGCGACGAGGAAAAGAGGGAAAGAAAGAAAATCGCGGACTTGGAATGAGAAGCAGTGAGATACATAAGGAAAGACCGAAGACAGGAAAGAATCGTTGATACGTGAGTCGAGTGCGAAATGAAATGTTTTCGAGCCTTTATGCTGAGGCTTCGCTCCTGTACCTTTTTATAAACGTTCTCAAGATGCATGTGCTGTTCCTCCTTCTTTCCAGTTATTCTACTTTCTATTCACTCTTCGGAGACAGATAACAAAGAGGCTAAGAACGACCGTGTCCTTCCAGAGACAGTTTCTACTTTGTGATAGCTGGCTTTGAAAAAACGTTTACACTTTTTCCCAGTAATAGGAGATAGTTTATTTTTTGTCGAAGAATTCATGTGAATTTTATTTCCGTTGGACGGATGGAAATACTGAGAAAATACTTGATAATGGGGAAATTCGAGGTGAAACTTTTAATTGCAAAATGCAGGAATATGAGCATGGAGTAAGTAGGGAATACAAGCATGTAAATTTTCAAGAAAATCGGCGACCTGAAGACTTCAAATTTTTTTAGTAAGTTGTTATCTATTTCGCATAAAGCAGTGGTTTGCTAATTACGGTTCTTGGGGAGTTTCCGGTCCAATTAGTGATTTCAACCACGTAAATGTAACAACAATAGTATACACATTTTCAATTTGAGTGTTTAACACTAGAACTACCATACCAGTCATTCTGACTGGTACACAATTTTTTCCAAAAATTCTACAAGTTTATAGAAGAGCCATAGAATAAAAATTCTATGTCCATCACAAAAGACATAAGTCACCGAATTTATCATCTTTTCTGCCGCTTCATTCCTCCTTTTCCGAAGTAGTTATTTAATATATCAAAGTATGATGGATTTAACGCCGGTAGTTTTAGTGTTAAGAAGTAACATTTCTATGAGTCTTTGCTGAGTTTTGTAGCAAATAACATTTGTTTTGGCCCTAAAAAAGTTTGCCTATCATTGACTTAGGACATAATGTTCTTTTAGATGGATTTCGCACCACCAACGCTATGGTATACATACTACATAGAAAATATTTCCCAGAGGTGGCTAAGAGCGTTGAACTCTGCCATCATTGATTGACAATCTCAGTACTTAACTCGAGTGCCCACCATAATTACCTTTATTTTATTTATGGTAAAGTGATATGGAATCACGAAATTGATGAAGTCGAAAATTACCTCATATAAAATGGATCAATAGGTACATAGAGTACCGTAAATTTCGTTACACGTGAAGTGTTTCTCTGAAATTTCATTAATAAAATTCAGCCATTGTATGCGCATACATGTATTTGTTTATGGCATCAGATATCACTAAGTTTTGTGATTTATTGTAATGCCTTAAACATTAATATTTAATTCTCGTTACATATATGTTTATATTAATATACATTTCAAGTATATATTAATATGTATTATATTCTGGTTGTATGAAAATACCGCAAATATACAACCTGTGGTACGAAGTTTATTATAACTTAAATTTCCTCTGTTACATTGAGAAAATTTCGAAATTCAGGTACCTTTCAAGATGAGCTTTTCATCCAACAAATTACTCCTTAATAACGTTATTTCTAATTTGCTCCACTATGTTCTATAAAGCTTCATTATAATCAGAACCTTTGTAACGTGGAGAGTTCTCGAGCCGTTGCTCCAAAGTAGACGCGGATAAAAATGAAGAAAAAATACCGATGTGTATGAGTCAAAAAATTACTAATGATTTCTGAATTACAGAGGGAAAATTTTACATTTTGTTATTATTAAAAATTCGACTATTTTCTTGCATATTTTGATAGATTTTAGGAAAGAAAACCTCATTCGCTATTACGCGCAACCTTGAATTGAAGTACAAGCTGAGTTCGTGTATATACAAATTTTTGAATAACTTAACGGATAATAAACTAATGGATTTAAGCTAGATAAATGAGCGGATCAGTATATTGGGCTAACGCTTTACGGACACGTTCGCTAACATGTTTTTGCATGCCTCCATCAATATCGCACGTCAAACTTGATGGAAAAGGTATCGAATGCCACGTATGATAAAATAAAATGCTTTTCCTGTATGATAGAAAATAGAAATGATTTATTTTTAGGCACACGTGCATTGACACTATCATCATTTATTTAGTACATTTCAATTTTAATGAGTGCAACTATATCGTCCAAGTCAAAAAAAAAGTTTGCTTTACAAAGGAAATGTTTCTATTGACAAAGTTAGACAATGCATTCTGCGCAATAACGAATATCCTCTTACAGAAACTTTTATAAAATGTTAAATTATACATTTCCATCCTAGATGATAAGTCAGTTAGAAATGGCAAAAATAATGCTGATTTTCTTAAATCGAAAAAAATGTTTATCTTTTATTTCGTCGCTGTTGTATCTTTCATCATAGCAAAAAGTTTACATTTCCCACCGTGCGGCTAAAATATCTCAGAGTGTTCTTTTGAAACACGTTATCTCTATGGTAATCGCAATTAACATGCTGCAAAGTTAAAATACGAAACGACAGAGGCAAAAAATGTAAGCAGTTATACGGCAACGACCTAACTTTTTACGTCACCATTTCCCAAGCAGATCTTCATAATGAGAATCAAGAGATTTGAGATTGTGTCGTTTGAGGAAAACCCGTCTGCTTTTTCCCCCTTTGATATCTTTCATAGATCACTCTCTTTGTGAACTTCCACCTGGACTATCAACTTTAATTTCCCTGGCTATCTTTCTCCATACATTACTACGAAGTTCATACGAACTTCTGTAACTTCCAAACAGAAAGTATTACCGTTTCAGTGTTTCCTGTCTACGGCCTCTCCCTAAATAGTACTCAAGACCTGCAGTCGTGATAATTAAAAACTCGAATGAATAATTAATGACAAGTAACGGGAAGAAGTCTGGTTGGATAAAAGGTCACAAACATTCGCAAGATTCTCCCAAGTTTAAGACTCCCAAACTTTTACAATATTCAGGTAAAAATTTCATTAACACTAGATTTACGGATATTGATATACCTATTTTTCTGAAGTGATGCAATTTGAATCACACAAGAAAATTGAATTTTTTAGCATGGAAAATACTTCCAAATCAATTGAAATGTAGTTTCAATATCAATATATTATATATGTAGTAATCAAATTTTGAATGAGCCAAATTGACTCCGCAAATCTAGTGTTAAATTCGATAATATGAAACTAACCGAATTTTTGATATTGCCATTCTCAGACAGAGTTTTATAACGAGAAGCAAGAGATTTGAAACCGTGTCGCTTTGTGATCCTCTACTATCTGCTATCAACTTCAATTTCATCGCCTCACCTTCTCCACAGATTACTGCATGAGAAAATTGTTTGCCAATTAAAAGTTCAATGCAGAAAGTGGAACACTCTATATTATTGCTCACCTTCATGTAGTATTGTTAACTTATTAATTTAACATTTTGGCGTGAATTGCCAGCTAGACAATTCCTAGAATGCAAATTTACGTACATATAACTAAAGCAACGAGGAATTAAATCGATTTTGACATCGGATGCAACGATTCCAAGCGAAACAGAACGTCAATGAATTCCGCGAGAATCAGGGACAATTCACGATGCAACAGCAACGTACAACCATGGGAACTTTCAGTTGGTTTTAATGCGATTAAGCCGCGAGATGGGCAGAAGATAAATCAACTCTCGCTTACCGTGTCATCAATAACAAGATAGGACAGAAATAGGATCGGAATAAATGATACGACCTTTTGAGAGATACAGAAAGAAACTTTTACGAAGCCAGATCAAAGGATGTCGAGATAAAAAAAAATCTTTTCAAAATTTTTAGCTAGCAAAAAGTTGAAAATCGGTGGGGAGAGATAAACATTTCTCACAGTTTACGAAATGGTTTACGAGCATTAACGACTGATGAGGGTGAAACATTAGCAGTACCGTTTAATTACGTGTTTTTGCGTCATCACTGAAGGAGTTTCTTCCCCGCTTACTCGTGACAAGTGTTATTTATTAGAGCCACGAGTTATGTCTTGCAAAATACTCCGCGAACATGTTCAAATGATACAAATTAAAGGAGCTTGGAAACTAATTAACCTAATGTATTTTGACTCCGCTAAGGTTCTTTCGTGGATCAACGTTTAAGTTAAACAAGTTTTAACACGTTGAACGTCACCGATATTTCGCTAATTTCATGATTTCTACTGAAGTGAAACATTTTCTATGAAGTTCTCATTTTTAAAGAACAGAAACTTTAAAGTTACAGATAGATAAATATTTGTCAGATCTTTATCTTTTTAACGTCAATATTTAAATAGTCCGTATGTCCGAAAATTCATAAATATTGCAATTTCAAAGTTACATGGAATTTCATTGAATTCAATAGCCAATGGCAGTCAACGTGTTAATTTGCTAATATTAGGAGTTTACTTTATAGCAACTTATACGAAAAATAAGTGGAAAAACTGATATCAAATCTAATAACACTTAAAGATAATTAAGCTCGTCGCAAGTTAGAAACTAATATGATACTTTTTCGTTCTCTCTTAGAATTAATATAATGGAGATTGCAATATTGAAGTTACAAATTTAGAAAGATAAACTTTGGGACTTTGAAATCATTTAGACTGGCTTGGTAAATCTAGTGTTAAAATCCAATGGCTCTAGATAAAAGTAGCTCACCGATATCTGAATAATTTTTATGTTTAATTGTAAATAATAAAATACAGTTGTTTGCATGTAAAAGCAAAATGTAGTATTTAAAGGTATAGCACTTTATTATAGGAAGGTACAAAAATCGAAATAGAACCAGATATTTTTGTCGAGAAGACTGCAGAACCTTTTTCATAGAACCAGTTGAAAGAATAAGATAAAATGAGTAGAATGAGGCTCGATCCGGCATCACTCACTGTTACGTAACTATGAACAATAAAAGAAATCCTTACAATTGAAAACGCTGCGATTCTATTAGCTTCCGACAATTATGTTGCAAGATTTGTACAAAAGATTCCAAAAAATCGTTACATCTTTCATTTTTTTCTCTTCGAACTTTTATTCATAACGTCTAAATATTCCTGCATTTCTCTTCGATTCTACGTGACCCAAAATGAAAATTATGTTTCAACAAATACTATATTTACGACTATTTGTTTTTGGCACTCAATAAATGCACAGTGATCAGAAGGAACACAAATGTGAGATAAAAATGAGAAGGCCAATGGAGTAAAACTCTTCAAAAAAAGGAAAAGTGAACATTCGAACGTCTAGGAATTTTAAAGTCACGTAATTTCACCCCTTTAATAGGAAAGAACAGCTCTTTCGATTCGGTCCACTTTAAGAGCACTAAAAAGCCATCCATATCCAGGACTCGATACCAATACAGATACATACGTGCCTGTCTGATTTTCAGGTCGGAGGTCACGCGCACGAAGCGTGAACGATATCCAGCGACGTGCGGCTCCGTTTCTGTTTGGACTTTTTCAACCCTTTTACGGTCGGAGGAAACGGCACGAAGCGAATAGGCGACACGGGTATCGAGCACCGAAATTGGGTGCCTCGTGGAATGTCTCGGTACAATCATCCAACGAGACTGAGTGAATATGTGAGAGAAAAGAGAGAGATAGGTTTTCTAGAAATGCAGAGAAGACAGAAATTCTTAGAGAGAGGGAGGGACGGAGGCAGAGAGAAACAGTGATTCCGCAAGAAAGGATATTGAAGAAATAGAGACACGAAGAGCGAAATTGTCAGAGGAATATTAAGAATCAGACACGAATGAGTACTGAAAAATTCGGAAAAAATAGAGAGGTAAAGAAGAAAGTTTCGAAATTACTGAGATGTAAATACGACGTAATATTGAGAGGAACGGTTGGGAAATATTGAGAAACAAAGGGAGACACTGTTTGAAGAAATCTGAGAGGTAGATGCGAATAGTAACAAGCAAACTCAGACGAGGAATAAATAGAGAAATCTTTAGGAATGAACTGAGAAACGGATACTGGCGATGTGTACTAAGAATGGCAAGATAGAGACTCAAGATGAGAATAGAAAAGCAAAGAAAAATTGTTGGAAAGCAAGTGAGAAGAAAATTCAAAGTATTGTAGAAAGAAATTAGTATGACGAAAAAGCAAATTTTCAGATAGAAGGACACAAATGGATAAGAGAAGGACAAAGAGCAATACTGGGATAAAGATATAAAAAAAAAAACAAAGAGGAGAATAATTAGAAATGTAGAGATACTAGAAAAGTAATCGGGAGGAAATCGAAAATGAAGATCTGAGAACGGAAGGAAGGTAAAGGTGATGAAATGTGAAATGCTGAGGGACATAAGTAAAAAGACTAATTGTGGGGGAGGGACAGAGAGAGAAAACAATATTTCACGATCGCGTGCTCAGTTCGGAGATAATTTTCGCATGTCGAGCAGCGGTTCCACGACCGCCACTTCGATACTCCATTGCAATGCAGAGATTGCACATTGCACAGTTTGTCTTCTTTATTGTCTGCGTCAACAGCGGTACCGGTCCCTAGGATTGCACGCAATTTCGCTGAAAAATCGGGTTGTAAAGAGGTAGGTTACGATACGTGTTCTACTTTTACCTTTTGTGCAAATGAAACGAAAATCAGAGAGTCAACGATGAAATTATAGCCGTACTTCTATGACAACGAAGGTCATAGGTCAATTTCAGGTTGTTAAAATATTCTATGCGACAGTTTTTTGCACTTAAAAGAATTTGAAATTATGAAAGTAATAAATACTTTTAAAATAAAAAATTCGTAATAATTTTTTTGGAATTCTTAACAGTAATGCAATGAATAATTTGGAATTTTGGCAAAGCTTTTTTCTACGTTTCAAATAATTCAACGAATCTAATTTTCTTTTCGGTGGCAAGAAGAGAATGAAAGTACTGATATTTTTGGACGATAAGAAAATTGAAAGTTTGGAACATTCAGTCTTATGATGAAAAAAAATTCTTATGATGAAATTGTACTTGTCGTATTTCAATTTGAAACATAAATTATTAAATTCATTAGAAAATTTCAAGGACTTTTCATTCATGTTCAGTTGAAAATTCGCCATCTTAACACTTATCACATATTATAAGATACTCCGCATTGTAAATATAATTATAATATAAAAGCCGTAAAGCTACTGTTACTATTACTCCAAAACGTTTTCTTCCTCTAGCTGACCAAAACATTCCCTCAAATTATTTTATTTACATAAATAAATCCGTGAATACCAATGTACATCGTGCTTATTAATTTCCTTTTGTTATCAGTCATATTTTACTTTTCTTACGATAAATGATAAAGCCCATTGTATACTTCCCAAGACCTCGTGCGATTTCGACGAGAGCTAGTAGTGCCCAGGACAATATTGATTTGGCAAACACAGACCAGGCGACACTTTAATCCTCATTGGCAAGGAAGAAACCTAAATAGTAACTCGATCCTGTACGACATGGAATGCTACAAGGAGCAACGCCTCACAAATGACGCGATTAACAAGGAGTTTCCACCTGTTTACACTGTTGAATGTAAATAGTTCCTTTTCGAACATATGTACTTCATTTAGGTGGCAAAATGTTTTCTCCGATTGATTTGCTTTAGGTGATAGAATTCTGATCGACGAAGGAGAAAGTGATCGATGACACAAAACAACGACCACGAGGAATGCTAGGTTCTATATTATTTATTTAAGACTTATTTTAAAATTTGTAGATGTTGGTTATAAATGTGAAAGTGTTAATTGTACCATAGCAGGACTGAAATTGTCATCCACATGGCCTTTTACCAGAAAAAATAAGCAATTTTATGTTAAGAATGACATGAAGCACATTTATGAGGTGTTTCAAATCGTTCTGACTTTTCCAGTTCTAAAACTTCCCTTGTTAGTCTACTTTCATAATTACCGGCACATAACTGTGCACCCGAGCATCCGACTGTTCAACAGGCAAGCAGACATCTTGAACCTTCCAATTTTCTACTTCTCTAAGAATTCTTAAATTGAAAATTTAAGTCAACGTGGAATGCAAGAAAAGATTGATGATTTTCCTTTTTTTTACCACGATAACAAATATTTCATCTTAATGAACAATGCGTAAAAAAAATGAAATAAAGATTAACGTCAACAGCTAGAAATTATTTAAATACGAAATGGTACAAGTTACGAATATTCTTTATAGAGTTGAATTATTTCCAGGTGTTTAAAATTAACTTTGTAAAACTTTTCTCTCGTATAAACAATTAGTCGCAAATTAACTCTTTATTCAGTGAAGTCGGGTGAAAGAGACCGAGCACACTGTACGCTTTTATCTTTTTTCTAAGTGTTTCTACCGAGGGTGGTTTGAAAACAAGCAATGAACCAATTTAAAATTACAGTAGAATGAGACGAAAACAAGTTAACGGAACAGGTAAACTCAGTCAAAACCGGATCACCATTTTAATTGACCCTCTTTGCCTTCCCACCCTTGCGTTCTTCTAAAGATGCATTTCCCAGGGATACAGACACTTTCTATGCAAATTAATGCGCCGTTAAGATCTTTTTCCACGTTTCGCTTTTGCATACATTTCTCTCTTTGTTCGACACTTGCAGTTGTTCAATATAGAAATCTGTAACTTCAAAGAAAAAGAACATTCGACAACCATCATCGTTCGCATGTACAATTCGATTGTCCTCCTTCAATATTTATGAATCCGAATACCCATGAAATTTGTTATATGCATTATAATTTAATCAGTAATTGTTATTACAGTCACTTTTGTCATTGTTACTGAAATCGATCATGGCGAGAATTTACAAGATAACAGAACTATCAATAGCACTGGTCTACACTATTTTTTCTCCAAAGAATAATGATGCCGACATAATTAAAATATTGCATCAGTTATCAACGTTCAATATCCTAGTCAATACGTCTACGATGACAAGAAGAGTGAATTGTAATTAACACTAAAACTACCGCCGTTATATCTATAAAAATCAAAATATACTTAATAACGACTTTATAAAAAGGGAAATGGAGAGATAAGGAAGATAATTAATTAACTAATTTTGGTTTTATAAGATAGAAGCGGAATATTTACTTCATGGCTACTCTATTAATTTAGATAATTTTTAGAAAATATTTTGGAATCGGTCTTTTGACCGCCTTGGTAGGTTTACTGTTAAAAAAGACACAAATGCATTAGAAAAACAGACATTTATGTTGAAAACTAACGTTAGAATTTATCACAAAGATACGTGCTTCCTTTAAAGTCTACGCAAACGTTCAACGGTTGTTCATTAGCAGGAATTAATGAAAAAGAAATGGGCAAAGTCCGCAATTCCAAAGAGTGCGGTCTGGCAGAGATGAAATAGGGGTTTAATAAGGGTGCAGAATGTGCTTGGCACAAATTTAATACAGTTTAGACGTATTATTTATTATTCTTATCCCATTACACTTTTATCCCCTTTCTCGGCTCGCCGTTCGACTTAATGCGCTTTGGAGAACAGGCAGCGTGGATCAAGCCGACGAAATAACTTTCCCGCCTCTCACCAACTAGCATTGTTTCGCCCAAGGGTAAATAAGCTGGATATTGCGAATGACTTTTGTCTACGCGAAACTCCCATTGGTTTTATCGTAATTTATCCGAACTTTCCACCCTATTCTTCCCTTAGACAGACGCCTCGAACGTGACAAGAAAACAGCATCTGTCTACGTGAAGAGGGACAGTCACGTGTATCCGCTGAAGGAAAACGTCTGCACGGTGAATAACCTCTCGTCGTCCTAACAGAGGAAGGTCACGCGATTTTTCTTCAGAGACCTCGCTAATGAGATCCCAATTTTCGAGGACCCTCCCTCTAACGTTTTATCGGTGTAGTCGCAGACAAAGCTTTGGCACTCACGTACGACAACTTGATACTTTTCGATGGCGAAAAAATTACATGGACTTTAACGGCGGAACGATTATCTCGAAGCGAAACGACGAGGCGGATCTTGATGGTTATCGTTAACCCCATGGAATTGGTATTTTATGATGCGAGCGAAAATTGGTTTGGGTAATGATATTTTAAGTAATGAATAACTTTTATTTGGAAGGGTTTTGTGGTAAGGAAAATTTGTTAAGCTAGAGAGAGAAGTAATTAACACTAGATTTATGGATTTTGATAAACCTATTTCTCTGAAGTGAGCCAAAAAGAAAATTTAAGTTTTTTGCGAAGAAAATGGGTCTAAAGCCACTTAAACGAAAGATTTATTATTAAGGAATTAACTAATCAATATATTATATGTATCAAATTTAAAATTAGCCTAATTGTCTCCGTAAATCTAGTGTTAAGAATTGCAAGAAGTTATAGAGGATTCAAACAGAAACTGTCACGTCGATCTTGCAGTTATTACTAAATTTCTGATTTTCTGTGATAATAAATTTTATATTGTACTTTTTTCATGTCGTGGGACAGTTAAAATATTTATGTGCGGTAAACTATCTGTGTAGTTTCCATTCATTTTTATTTCCAGGTTTAATTCCTATATTGTAGGATCTATGGTGGTTACAGATATATCTCGAAACCTCAATTAAGTGGGCCCGAGTTCAAATCTCTATCGCCCCTGGGAAATTGGTTCCATGTGACAGATATGTATATCATAGCATTCGTGATTCGAAATCCGCCTAAACCGTAGGTCCTAAATGAAATGACTCTAGCGGTTACAACCGCAAAGAAAAAAAGGAAACCAACAATTTATGGCGAGACTCTTAAATTACATAATTAAATTTACAACTTTTTCATACGATAAAATTACAACAAAATTGTAATTTCCTAACTTCCCTCGTAAATCATAAACCTGAAAAAATATTCACCACTCCCATAGTTTCGCATTCAACTGCACTGTTACGCATCTATTGTATCATCATAACAAATGTATTATCACAAAGTACATTAGCTGAAGTCCGATTGAAATGTCACACCGGCGCACGTGGGTGCTGATATCTCCCGGAAATGCAAATGAAAAATTTCATTAGAATGGAAATGTGATAATTAACGGTAGATTAAAAGAGGGAAGAAAAATGTAGAGATGGCTTGAAATTTTTTGCAATGTTGTTTGCCTTCTCGTTTCTATGCTTGACAGTGATAAACTCACTCCACTGTGAAAGCAAGGCCACACCAAGGGGACGTGGGGTTTGCACGCAATCGTACCGGCAAGTTACGATGCTCACGTTCCCCTTCCTGCGCGATTCTACGCACGGACACCCGCTACCCTTCGCAGTTCCACCCTTCATTCAACCCTTTGAAGCTGCAGTTGTACTCGCGGATAGTTTTTGCGGAATGTAACTGAACAACCGAGCGAGTAACGGCAAAGCAAACGACATTCTTGAATATAATTCTGACGCCCTGTGTCTCGACGGATTATTCACTGGATTCTCATTTTTTCCCTTGATTAACACCCTGTCTTTCCGTGCTGCGTGCACTATAATATGTTATTCAAAGTCTGCTTCGTGGCAGCCAAATTTATTCTCTGCGGAAACATGATTAACACATTAAGACCCAAAGTTGCGTGAATGTAACATTTCACTTCTATTTTTTTTCGGGGAATAGGATTAATTTAATTTATATTTTAACCTATATCATAGTAAAAGAATATGCCAAAGACTTAATTTGTGCACTTTTGTTCTCTAATTGTTCATCACCTTAAGTCCTACTTTTATGTAATCTTATAACAAATAAATAGTCGCATTTAAAATATTTCTGTTATTTCAATGCTTGGTTTTTAATGGGTTAACGCTAAATTTACCGGCGTTTAATTAAATATATTTCAATATATTAATAAAGGCACTAGTCCCATTTTCGTGGGAAAAAAAAACAATTTTCTTTTTGTTCCATTGAATCTTGTGGATTTAATTGCATTTACAGGGGTGGCCAATTGAAAGGTTTTATATTGGTTTGGAAAGTATTGAAACTCATGGTACAGTAGTTTTTATTTTTTGTATCTATCGAACGAAGTTTAAACAATTAATATTTAGACACCGAGACGTCGTCCTAATCCCACTCTTTTTTGAGAGCCTTTGAAAGCCTTTAAAAACCTTATGTCACTAATGTCTCATAAATCGAATTACTCCCATGGTTATCTCTTATAAAAATTCATAAGTTCAACTGTAAATTCTAGATCGATGTCTCATTAGTCATCATCAGATTTGTTCATTCAAAAATCATATCCAATCGCTGTTGATACCAGTTGAAATTTTCGAACATAAAAATATGGAAAGTACAAGTTCTCTCGTTTGATGAATTCTGGAAACGCGAATAACCGTATTCGCCCATTACAGGTATATGAGGATGCAAAAAGTGTAACAGGAACAGAATACGTACAAGAATCTATAATACGATGTGCAACGAAATATAGAAATTCAAAGGGTATCTTTGAAATGAAATGCAATGAATACTTTAACGAAAATACGAGGCTATTACATTTTATAGAATTGCGAACGCACTGAAAATTCCTCGAGGTATGTGTTGGTGGAAATTTCCTTTGCAGGGTAGTTCAACTATATCCAACTTATACCTATGCGAGGTGCATTGCAAAGTCACAGAATGTCAGATCAAAGAGCAACACGAAGGTCTGAAAGGTCCTGCAAATTGATACGCAAAGGCGGTTCAATGTGTTTGTGGTAAGTTTAATGGAGCATGTTATTTGAATCCGTAACACAGCGGAATGCAATAATAATTAATAGAAATAGTGACGTTGATTCTGTCGCAATAGATTTAGAGATTTATGTGGTAATAGACTTAGAGATTTCTCTTTAGAAGAGATATCCGTGAAGAGCATCACAATCAATTATTTTACTTAATTTGAATAATATTGCAAATCTTCCATTTCCCACGTTGTCAATATTCTGCATTGTAATTTTGTCAATTGTGAAAAAGTGACAAAATTTAAAGACCTTTGTCGAACACCTCGCGAATCTTTGTCATTAGAAGGACTTGTTATTTTTACAAGGAAACAATTCGTAACGAGAACAAGTTCCATCGTTATACTAATAACCTTTCGAGTTTATTACAGTAGAACTTCGATAACTCGGACCTTAATAAGACGAAAATTTTCTTCCTTCCCTTTCACTGTACTGTGAAAACATCTACCCCTACAAGTTGAATTCTGAAGAACTTCAACTTTTAGAAGTCGAAGTTTGCTTCTACGTAGAAATCGACAGATACTGTAGAATTATCAGTTTTACGATCGTCAATTGGTTATCTCTGCAAAATGTCCCAAGTCTTTGTAATAATGACAATTTTACAGGAAAGATTTAGTACTGGAAAGTGACGTTAAGACGAGTACAAAACAGTAATATTTTCTCAAATTTGTTTAAATTGCATATGACTGCATCTTAGAACTTAAAAATTAAAATTTGACTCGAAAATTGGAAACTTATTCGTGATACGATGTATGCACATGTAACTGAAATTTTCATTCGATAAATCTCTCTCGCAGAAAACTTGTTAAAGCACTACGATAACTTGCAGAATTTTTCCAACCTTTAAGATTTAAGTGATCAAACTTCTGCTCCGTAAGTAACGCAATCTTTTTTAACCAAATAAACTGGATCCTCGTAAAAAAATTAAACCTCTTAAACTGTACATAGTTAAAGTAAAATTTCAATTCAGACATAGCAAGATTTCAATCCGAAAGATCCGATCCTAATAAAAAATTTCAATTCTACCGAAAAAGAAACTTTCCATTAAAAGAAATCAATTCTTCAAAGAAAAAAACAACTTTCCTACTCGTATAACAGGTACAGGAATTATTCCATCCAAATAAATTAATTATCTTTAATCACTTTTCTATTTTAAAAGTTATTTTTAATATTTTAAAGTTGTATATCCTATATTTATATTTCAGTATTTATTCCATTAAATTTCTTTTTAAAATCCAACTGAGAATCCTATTTAACACTAAATTTACGGATGTTGATACAGCTATTTTTCTAAAGTGTGCCAATTTGACTTATACAAGAAATTTGCAGTTTCTTGTAAAGAAAATAGTTCCAAATCAATTTGAATGAAAGACTTACTATTAAAAAATTAACCAACCAATATATATATATATAGTAATCAAATTTTGAACTAGCCAAATTGGCTCCGAAATCTAGTGTTAACTTGAACAAGAAGAGCGTCACCCATATTTGGGTAATGGGGCCCCCCTGGAAGCATACACGTCATCCAGATATAGGTGACGCGGTGACGAACATGTGAAGTCATTTTAATTCCATCCAATACCTTCATTTTACAATTCAAATGAGGTCATTTCCGAAACAAAAGTAACCTACCCTGATGAGGACTGTAGTCCGATCGTCGACGGCCGCGACTATCCGGAGACCCTGAGGGACCTTCCGGCAGAGGCGAAACGACATCCGACGAACCCCGTCTTGATGTTACACCAGACGAATGCTCGGAGTCTCTTCGATGTCGGACCACGTGGGGAGAATCCTGAGGGGTTCCGTGACCGGAACTCATTGGTGTTCTCAACGGAGAACCGTGGGAAGAATACGGTGAACCGGGTGGTAGTATCTTCTCGGTGCCTTCAAGCGAATGTCCACGTGACGAATCGGCCAAGACACTAAACGCGACTAACGAAAGACCGCTGGAGAGTCGATCGAGCGTGTAAACAAATCGATGGAGGTCGACATTTTTCGTATGGTATCTTCGAACCCTCACAGATTTCAAATATTCTGTGTTGTGAAATATTCGAGGGAAGAGTTCTCCGTTGACGATGTTCAAACTGTTCATTTACTTCTGATTATAAACGGAGGAATTTTTAATGGTTTTAACGGTGGTAAAAGAAAGGGTGCAAATTTATTTTCATCTTCAGCGATGGGTAGAATATTGACTTTTAGGATAATTGAAAACGACGAAAAAATATGTAAAGCTGAGTAAGCTTTGGGCTGATCCTTTTCGATCGAGATTGGATACGGTGTTCTTTTTTTTTGACAAACACGGCAACCGCGAAAAAGCATGTCACGTATAACTAGAGGCGATCTTTGTTCTTTGTAAACAGGGATATTTCCGGGAGACGTTTCTTTCCTTTAGGAAAAGAGTTTCTTTCTTACGAGGAAACGAATGGAATATCGAATATAAAAATGTCTTGTTTCACAAATGTGCAATTGGAGAAAACGGAAAGCATACTTTGCGGATGGATTTCATTTATTTGTTTTAAAATAATATGGAGACACATTTAAACATATGACCAGATTATATCACATTTTCTCATATTATTTTTATGGATAAGAGAATTAGATATGAAGATACGTATGAAAACCCTTCGCGCACATATTTTTTTTTGCAGTGATGAAGAATTATTTAAATATTTAAAAGGTAAGTATCTGAGAATTAGTTCTTTGTGCAACACATTTCGCATTGATATTTCAGTGATTTGACAATTTCTAGTTTATTATAATTTTGAAAGAAAAGCACTTTTAGCAGAGTATCATCTCTGAGCGAAGATTTTCCAATAGAGATGCTGACTTTTCCTGATTTCCCTCAACGGTCCGGAAGATTTAATATCGAAGACACAAAGTGTTATAAAAAGAAAACTTCTTCAAACTGAAGTAAAATCGAACATCATCAGTTCGACAATATCGATGCTCAATAATTAAAAAAAAGAAAAGAAAAATAACTAAAAAGTGAAATACCGCAATGCATTGTTGCGTGAAACAACTATAAAAATGGTAAGCTTGTAAAATTGTTTTCCAAAATCGAGCTTTCAATCAAATCGATAGACGTAACTCGGGCCACTATCTTTTAATCACGAACACGTCCTACACGTCACATCTGATATATCAACGCGGTTCAATTACTCGGGCCAGCGATCACTGTGGGATCAGTGAACATCCAATGATGAATTTCACTGACATCTAAACGACGAATGGTGATCGATTTTGCAATGACTAGACGATTGAAAAAATAACATCGACGAAATACTAGTCGAATTCAAATCGTGAGAATAAATTTTCACATACCCAAGTGTGCCAGCTGTTCAAGGAAAGTGGGGCAAATCGAATCACCGTGCACAATCACATATACTCTGGCTCATTTTCTAACACGATTCTAGTAATGCAATTTCATTAATTAATCCGCCTCGATTGTCGCGCTTCTTGCATTCTACAACTAGTTAGTGGCGTTTCCCGCGAGTACAAACCGCAGGATGTGCGAGGAAGAAGCTACGGTATTTCATGTCCTATAATAATTACAAAATTTACTGAATTACTTGTGCTTCCTTCAATGAAAGTCTGTGGCGAATTTCCTATTAGAAATATCACAATTCTTGATTGAATTTTATGCAAACATTTCAGCAATTTTTGGTTCGATTGAAGGATGAACATTGCATTGATTTTTAAACGGATATCATGGAACAAATTCATCGTCGCTTATTTTTTTCGACGGAATAAATTTGTTGCCAGTTTGCAGTACACTCTACTCTCTATTCTTCGCTAATTTTTGTTTCGATTTTGAAACAAGTTCTCCTACAACTTTAAACTCAAAATTCTAACGAGTCCCTGTCAATTTCTAATTGAACTTTAGAATAATCTCTAATAAAAATATTATCTTAACCGCGAGAATAACTCTCCACCAATTTTCAGCTCAAAACTAGTACAAACTCCCCGCCAATTTCAAGCCCCTTTGCAAATTTAACTCTTCGCTAATTCTTAACTCGATATCAAAGTCACCTTGAAATTTGCACAGTACCCACTGCTTCTAAAATTTTGCAGTATCTTCCTAATTCTGTAGCAAGTATCTTCAACACAAAATTACAAGAAAATCTCCACCGATTCTTTCTTAAATCGTAAAATCGATTTTCCACCGATCCTTAACCCAATCGCAAAATTGACTCTCCATCGATCTTTCGTTAAAGTGATCGTTACACAACGAAGAGCCCGTATGTACCTTGAT
Source organism: Cerceris rybyensis (assembly GCA_910591515.1). NCBI lineage: Eukaryota > Metazoa > Arthropoda > Insecta > Hymenoptera > Crabronidae > Cerceris > Cerceris rybyensis. The sequence goes on from OU342799.1 coordinate 15,747,862, forward strand.
GAACGACCGACGAATGATGAGAAATTCCAGATACGACCGCCGTATGCGTGGGCGAAGAATGAACGAGACCAGCTGGCCCAAGGGGGTTCACGAACCCGTGAATCGCATTCCCGTGCACGGGATTACCGTGAATCGAACGCGATGGTACCATTCCAGGCAAAGGTATCCCTCTCGTTTGTACCTCATGAGAGGACGAGATTGGAACGTTCGTACTTGGATGACCTGGAACGGGGCTGCTACCATGTATGGAACCTCTTCGATGCTGCGACATAATTGGAATTCGATGACGACGATGGGGACGGCAAAGCTGCTTGGAGAGTACCCTAACGTTCTCCAGAGATCGGCAACATCGGTATGATCGAATTTACTCTCACTGAGAACTCTTGGAATTTTTGTTCTTCTTCCTCCTTCTTCGTAGTTTTTCTCGTTCTTGAGAAATTCAATACACTGATAATCCAATAAATAATATTGGTCCTTCAAATGGAATTAGGAATATTGTATCATTTTTGTCTTTACTTTTATATTATTCGTAAATATATATTAAAAAATGATGGTCCAATGATATGTCGAGGTTGGTCATGGATAAATATATTATTTATATTTTTGCTCCAATTCGATGACGATAATTCGTGATATTCTTGCAACAGTGATCTTCGTGAATTAATGTGCAATGGTGATTAGTGGATACTTTGATATTGCAATGAGCCGAAATTCGATTTTGTAGAAAAGGTAATTTCAGTCTTTCAGGTTTCCAGCACCAATGATTAATGGCACATCCCGAAGGTAATACGGTGAAAAGTATAGAACAACTTGCATCCGCTACGATTATCGTGCATCCTTCTATGGGAATAATTAATGTCGTTCGGTTTGCAGGATGATGGTCCCTCGTGTGACACGAATTTCACGGACTCTGCGGACAGAGATTTATCGCGAAACGTTTACTACGCATGAAGAGTTGGATTTGTGCCATTTACCCCTCTAACAAGGATCACCCCGGTACTGATGTTCTATTGAAAGCAATATTCAGAAATATTTCCTCGCTTTATCTTCACCCTTGCTTTGTTCCTTTCTTCTCACTTTCTTGCACATTCGAACGTCCTATCGGGAGAAAGAACGGAGGAGAAGAAAGAATTAATGACTCACGATTGTACCTCGACAACGCCCAACTTATTTTTATCGTTTTCCTTTTGCCGGAAAATTCTCTCCGTTTTCCTTAGCGCACAGAAAGCGTTGATCGCTTTAGTCACGGTAACGCTTCCTTCCCTCTCAGTCGACATTAGTCGAGAACAACAGGGACTTCGTTAAAATCAATCTCTTCCAAATCCTTCAAATTTTCAGCAAACTTCTCCAAGGTTTTCATCGAAAGAGGCTCATCAATGTTAAAATCCTATAGATTATCGATGCAAAGACAAAAGAAATTTATTCTTCCATGCATTCTCTGATCGTTCGACTATGTCTGACTAAAGGAAGGTTTATTCTACTGCGTAAATATCGGACAACTTCAGTTTCGCTTTTAATTCTTCCACGTACAATTTCTTTCACTTTTCACTGAAAATTCACAGCAACCTCGGTGTTGGTTCAATCATGAATTATCGACAGAAGCAAAACACGTGTTTTAGAATAACATATCGGGGGACACGTGCATATTACTCCGTTTATCGTGAAAACGAGCGTTTCGAATCAAAGTGGAGCTCGTGCTTTCCTTATTATCCAGCCTGGAAAGCGAACCGATGTGCGAAAGCGTGTTCCGATCTTATCGGCGTAGAGAACTTCGTTATCACTTGCACCACTGCTACACTAGCTATCTCACTCGGTTCACCCAGGGTGATACACGACGGTTCTCAATTAGTACCACAATGAAAACTTCCCTCACTCGAGCTTCTGCTGCTCGTCGTGACCTTGCTTTACTTGGACTTGTTGATTTAAGACACTTGTTGGTTTTGGACCGTTATCGCGATCATCCTCGATACCTACGTGGAGATTATTGTACCGGAAGAAATGCTCTCGATAGATCGACGATTCTTTTGACAAGAGTCACTGCGAGCATCGATACTACTGTACTCCAAAGTCGAGAAGGGCACGAGAAAGGAACGATATTTTCATCAATTATTTAAACATCACATATAACAATAAATTTAATCAATTTCTTTGCAGAAACCCCGTAGAAAAGTCTCATCGCTCCATTCGCCCTGATAAGCGCAAAATCGAACAACTAATTTAAATTAATTTCACTCCAAGGAACTCTCAAAGTAGTATATGTTGTACAGAAAGAAACGAATAATCGAGTGATAAGGAATTATCCACAGGTGGAAACATCGAGTCGAGTTAATAGAACGAAGTGCACTTTTACGAGCAGCACAAAAATCCACGTGACAAGCCGTCCAGAAAAAAACGGACAAGCAGCATATGGCACCAAGCTGTTTTTCACGTTGCACCTGAAAACGATGTCGCACTAGGAACGTCACGCGTTTTACACGACAGTGACTCAGTTTGCAAAAAGCGTCGGGCGAGGAACGGCTCGCGATTAAAAAGCCGAAATACCAGTGAGACGTAGGCGACACGAAGAGAATCGAGTTAAAGTCCGCAGTGAACGAATCGAGTTAGCGAGTCGGTAAACGACGCCTACCCGTACTTTACGCGAGCACGTTTTCCACGGTAGTTCCGAGAGCGTCGCGACGCCGACAGCGTCAGGGTGAGTCCGTGTGCGACAGGGAGCGGCCGCGCGAACACTGGAACCAACCCATGCCTCCTCCACCGGCAGCAACACAACCACCATCGCCAATGCCGCACCCTCTCCTCTACCACCGGCACCACCACCGCCGTCGCCACTACCACCACCACCACGTCCACCCACGCCGACGTCGCCGCCACCACCTCTGCCACTACTACTGCCTAACGCCACCTTTCCTCCTACTACCACTGATACTACCCCTACGACCACCGTCAGCTACGTCGACCCATTGGATTCTCTACCCTTCAACCACTATCCATTCCCGCCACCACTACTACCCTCAACCTCGCCACCTCTACAACCGCGATTCTACTGTGTAGGTGGAGTAAACCCCTTGCGCCTATCCCTTCGACTACCGGTGCAGCAGGTAGATACCAACGATGCTACTACTATCCTTTCCATCCCTCTCTCTTCATCTACACCCACCACCTTCGAACTCTGCCATCTCTCTGATATCGTCTATTCCCTTTCTCTTTTGCATTTTCCCTCCCTTCTCGTACCCTCTGTATCTCGCGCCCTCTTGCTCTTTGGAACGAGGGAGTTCTATCTGTGTGTCTCAGCCTTCTTCTCTCTCTCTAGCTGTCTTTCTCTTATTCGAGCTCTCTGGTGGAGTTGTATAGTTTAACGTAGGCGTGTATTTTCTACGTTCGTGTACGTAGGACTACGTATATCCCAAGCATCACGTCGCGATACACAAGCGCGTTAGGCGTGCGTAATTACTCGTTGGCGTCGTTGCACCCGCGACCGTACCAACGACGGTTGTATGTTAATGAACGCCAAGGTACACTAGTTTCTCGCTCTGCCGCAGGTCGATGGACTTTATAAAGTAGTCTCTCGTATAAGTTACGATGTCTCTGTGCGAAGCCTTCGTCCGGACGATCGCGCAACTGTGTTCATTCGACGACGTTGAATGGAGCACCGCCGAGATTACGTTTCTACGCTCCGGCGAGTAGGAGGATGCATTTGTTCTATGTAATTTCGTTTAATGTTGATAGAGTTATTAATCATTAGTGATGATTATTATACCGTCGTGGTAAGGTACAGCGTTTGGGTGGAAATTGTGAAATTAATGATACCTTGGGGAGAGAGGGTTGCGGTTATTTGGTGAATGTTTTTTTGGGAGGGATTATTTACTGTGTTGTGTTTGCATGATATTATTGGATGTAAATAAGAGAGGAAATTGGCAAAAATTTTAAATGGGGTATTTGTTTTTATGATTGATGGAGAAAAAATTAGGTAATTGCACATTGTTGAGGTGAAGACTTGGAAGTTAAGGGAGGATTGGCGAAGGAGGTGGGTTTTCTTTGAAGGTGTAGTAAGACGATTTTTGAGAAAAAATTAGTTCATGATAAGAATGAATGCAATCTGCTATGAGCTTTTTAACTATAAACGATTTTTTTTTTAAATTCTTTGATATTTCCATCATTCTGTTCATGTAATATAAAATGGACTTATTCCACTTTCAATGCAAACGGTTCATTAGTGATATAAGCTACTTAATGATACAACTTGGAAGGTGATCGAAAAGTAAATGAATTTGGGATGTTGATGATGTTTGTAAATAAATTAATGTACAAAATTAACAGACGAAATCGACACAGTGTTATAATTACCTACGTGTAACGTACGTGTAAATATATTTTTAATTATTGTAAATATTTCCAATTTTAAATTGATATTACGCCTTGCGGCCAGTAAGAAATTTTATAATTTATCGGAAAACAACAGGTGCGCAAAATTCGATTACAATGTACAAATAATATGACACTTTTAAATTGGTAATCAACTACAATTAAAACTGACCTGGCATTGATAAATGGATAATTTCAGTGCTCCAAAATTTAAAAATGCCAGCGCGGGCAAAATATCAGTACAATGGCATTAATTTCAGATTCAGTTTGAATAATAACTGAAAGCTATCATAGCTATCTTTTACAATAGCTTGAACTAAATTTTCGATATAAATACACCGCTCATTGTGTACAACAGATCCATTTTTTCAATTTCCCGAAAAAAAACAAAGTCGTGAACCAAATCACTGAAGATATAAACAGAAATGTCGCTTGGAATCAACACTAACGGTATAAATTGATTGAATTAAAGAGATTAGGAAAAATTTGAAATTTATTTTGTCATAATCGATGCTTAGGTGGACACGATACCTCTTAATATTTGAATCAAGTTTGAAATTTAACACTAGACCTGCCAAAGATTAATTTAATATATTTAAAATTGTCAATAAATTTGTCCAAATCAAATAAATGAATGGGGTAGAAAACTTTATCGTTTCAACCACTTACATTCTTCCAGAGAGACGTAGAAAATTGAAAGAGAAACAGCGTTAGAAAAATTTCGAACAATTTTAAAAAATTCACCTTGGTAGATCTAATTCTAGTGAGGTAATTGGTTTATCTAATTTTTTAGTTTTAGTTGCCGACATATTTATCTTTCTTCCATTGATTCCAAACTTAATAAAAATTTTAGAATCTACGCCAAACAACCGTAACACTTCGGGTCAAAATGTGAAAACAAATAAAAATTATGTCCGTGTTATAAAGTCATCAACGAAATTTACAAAGTTTAGATATCTGATTTTTAATCGACGAACTAAAGTTGTTTTTAATCGTGATACAGAAGAGGAAGATAAAAGCTGCTGAAAGAATACAACTAGCAATGGATTTAACCGAAATCAAGCGTTTCATCAAATCGGAAAAATAAAGCGCTCCATTAATCGTATTATCTCTGATAGAAATGCCGTTGAAAGTAATCCAAAGTGGCATCACAGAGACAAACAGGGAAATCAGACGGAATACGTTTGCATAAAAATAGCCATTTGCAAGAGTAAACTGCAATTAACGAGCCAGTGGTTTAATTCCACGATTGCTAAAAAAAGAGGATGATTATCAGCTGCATTTACCTGATTGGCCACTATGAACATGTGTAAACAAAATAAACATCAATGATTGAATTCTACACGGAGCAAACTTTATTATAAAAGATAATATTGTGAAATTAAATCAAAAACTTCTGCATGTCTTTGGAATAAAATAGATAAGAATCAAACACTCAGCGCATATGCATGGGTGTCACCGTTGAATTAATGTGCTGTTACATTTTTAATGGAATTTATTGCACCATCAAAGATCAAGCTATTATTCCGCAGAATTGTAAAACATTAGATGTTTCTTCTTTGTGCAAAAATAATAGGATCTTTATATGGATCGAGTGTCACGTGACTTTAACAAATGATTGTATTTAATTTAATAGGATTTTATTAATTTTTCAATTAAGTTACGAGCAGCCCTTTAATGTTAGCCGTGAAAGAAAACAGTTCTGTGGCTTTACAGTAATATAAATTATTAATTGCTGTATAGCTCTATTCGATTCAATGAAATTTCTTATGGCTTTTAATCAATATCATTCATGCATTCGCTAACATATTTAATATTTAAATATCGATAAGAAAAGTTAAGTAAGGCTGAATACGTAACTGCTTTTGCCTTTAACGTTTATGTGCCATAAAGATGTGATTCTAATAGGAAAATTGTCACTCCGAGGGAAATCATAAGACTAAAAAAACACAATAAAAAATAAATATTATCTTTAAATATATTCACGCAATTTCTCTAAATATTTGAACAAATCTAAATCACACTTTATTTTTACATTAACAATTTTTCTCTCCAAACCTGTCAATTTAATAAAAAAAATTTCACTTCAGTAGAAATAATGAAACTAGTAAAATATCAGAATCGACCAACGTGTTAAAGCATGTAGTCAATTTACGTAACTAAGATAAAACAAATCATATCTGTATATAAAGAAAAACGTGCGTCTCACCGCAAAGTTTGAATTTTCTAAAAGTAATGTTACCATTTCAACGAACGATTTTACATTTTCCTTCACCGGTCGGTTGGATTCTACCAACAATCGTAAAGCATGGCAAGGAAAGAACGATGTTGGCATTCGTTTCGGTAATGTCTTTCAGTAGAACAGAAGGAGAATACCTCGCCTTAGCAGAGAAGCAGGGAGTACCTGGACGAGCCAAATCCCCGAAGTCGTTTATTAGCTAGGGTGAAACCACGTGCGGTGGTTACGAAGCTGAGAGGTGTGAGTGGGTTAGATCTCGCGAATTCTATCGTAGTGTTTCTCTTTCTAGATAGGAGAATGCCAACGTTTTGTAAATATATACAATATAGGATTGTAAATAAATGAGTATACCGGCAAGTAACGAAAAAATGTTATAGGGAAAACAACAAGGAAGAATAAGTTATCTTATTCGTAGACACGGTGGCTGCTGATAAACCAGGTTTGCCTTTTAATACAATGCTGTCTCGACATGAATAATGTATCTTCCTCTCAATGTTGCGTAGTTAATTTTTTATTCATAGAGAATTTTACTAAAGCAGTAAAGCCGTCGTATAAAAGCAAGTTGGCAGTGTTAGCTTGATAGGAATAACTAGATGTAAACGAAAAACGTTCTACTCTTTTGGTATTGCTTGTCCCCTATTGGATGTTCTCGTTTAACGTAATAGTAATATTACGTTGATGGAATTAATATTATGTTAATATTGTGCAATTTATCATATTGATCTGTTTAATCAATTTATCAGAAGATAATAAGTTCAGTTTCCTGCTAATATATCAAATACTTTTTATAATTTTATGGTTAATAGTAAACTAGTATTAGATTTTTAATACTCAAGTAAATTAGGTTTCGAAATCTCATACCGATACAGAAAATTACGTTGTCTTTACGCGATAAATATAATAAAAAATTTTGAAGTTTTCCAATAACAATTAAATTAAAAATATCAATCGTGTACAAGACGGTGAAATTATTTTTGTAATATTAATACTGCAGTCGACTATATCAAATGTTAAAAATCAGAAAGAAATTCGTATTTCTAGAGTAAATTTTGCGTTACTGTGAATTACTGTGAGTTACATCGAGCTTTCGACAAATTGATTTTTAGAATCCTTGTGATTATTACGTATTCTTATTCACCTGTACCATAATCCCTGAAATACTTTTAAATGTTATCCCATTGCAGCAAAAGAGTTAAAGAAGTAGACCCGTTGACTTCTTATCGGCGTGTCGCGAGAGAAGAAAACGCGCCGAAAAGAGGAGAATAAATGCGAAATTCGATCGGCCGGCGCTTCCTTTTTCGCCTAAGGCAGCGAAATCGCCCACTCTTGCGAAATATACGAGCGGGCTATATTTTAAGATCTCCAAGCGTAATAATACTATCGTACTTTTTAAGGCGTTACAGCTGCTGCGCCGTACAACCATAAAAATTCAACGAACGAGATCGTTTCCTCGTTGTCTGAAACGTTATATGAAAGAAGTTAAACATTGCGCCTATACGTAATCTACCCTTATCTTTGCAACGGCAAATTCGAGAAGACTTTTACACCGTAAAATGGTTTCCTTGTAAATTACAGGGTAACCACTTTCGTGTACACGCATATTCGTAGATAGCTGCCTCGAGTTACCGTGAGAAAGTTCTGAATAGTTGAAGGTGGTCGTGGGGGTGGGTTATTATTCGGAAGAACAATGTCCTTGGAATTATCAATGAAGTTATTATACGTTGTGTATTCTGACTTGTAAGTTATGAATGTATTATCAGGAAACACGTATCTTTGTAACTCTTGTGTAACAAAGTTCCTCCTGCAATTGGTTAATTATATTCACAAACTGTTAATGCATACTTTGTCGTTTGTAAATGATTTTTGTAGAGAGGGAAAATTTGTTTGATTATTTTAACATAACTTACATTGTCATCAGTTTTCATCAATATTCTAATGTTTAAATTGGAATTTTTTCTTTGGTGCAATTGTGCATTATCGTTTGTAAGAGCTTCTGTAATTAGTTCATTGAGTTTGTTAAGCTTTATCGGTGGTAAAGCAGTGACATAGAAACATTGTAATACGAGTGGTGTTTTAATTTGCATAAATAGAACTGCAAGACGTGCTGTGAGCAATATTACGTGCAAACGACTATTTCTTTTGTAAGTAAAATGCATGATTTAGCGATAAGAAAGTTGCGAGAATGATTATCGGTGAGACTTTTTGTATATCATTTGCAAAAGAGTAGAATTATTATTAATATAAATGTATTTAATGCTTTTATATGGTATTCAATACGAATTTAAATTTGAAACGAATTTAACAAGATTTCTGTAATTTTAAAAAGAAAACCACGTTACTAAATAGTTACTCAATCGTATCTTTTAACAACCGTAACAAAATATATCGTATTAGAAGAATAATTCGTGTACACGTTGGATGTTGTTTCACGGGAAAAACCATTTCAAAAATGGCATAGTAAAAGCATCGAGAACGTAAGCATTTATGTACTTCGATTTACGTTTACTGGGTCTCTCATGGATTAGTATTTCTATTTTCTTTATGTTTTTAAACATTGACAATACAATTTTTTGTTTCCTATTCCCTCTACTACAGATTTAGGTATCATACCTGGCAAATTTATTTATAGTCAAATGCCAACATACATGTTGGTTTTACTAGCCAATTTTGTGAAATCCGTTTTTTCCCAAAACGGATCAATATGTGAAAAAAAAATGTTACACTGCAGTTTCAATTTATCTCTGAACAAAAGTTCAACCTATTTTCCTTGGTACAGTGATTTTACAGCGAACATGCTTAAATGCAATTTCAGCTATGAAATTGCTAGAGAAATATTGTTTGTAAGACGAATTGAACTGTTTTGTCCTTTGTTAAACGCTTAATTGAAGCATGTTTCAAGCGAACAGAGCGTATTGTATTGCGTTCTATACGAAATAACATTGAATGTACTGTGATTGTGTACAATGATTGCCACGAAGGAATCTGTGATTGATGTTAACAAAATCTCTAGTATTCAATTTAATCTGTGATCTTTTAATGATACCATAAGCGTTGAACAAATTATCAAAAAATATGCTGATGAATTGTAGAAACACTGTAGGAGGGGTGGTCAACAAGTTGATCATAAAGCGATTTTTAGCTGATTTCAGACGATAGTCAATTTCAACCCTCTCCCATTGTCTCTCATTGGCACGCAAGCCACGAGTTTGAATTTTGAAAGTTAGGAATATCCTAGATGGATTGCAACATATTTAAAAAAAAAGTGATCGTATGTAAATACACAGAAATAGAACACCCCTGCGTTAAAGGTGTATAATATTTAATGCCGACACATTTAATTTGTCAGGTGACTTCAAGTACTATTAAAGTATTATTAAAATTACGCATCTCTACAATTTTCTGCCAGAATTGATAAAATTGCGAATCAATAAATTTCAATTATGCAAAAGACATACGTGCCCCTATGGCAGAAAAAGGGGCGCATCCAAGTAGAAGATAAATATATGAAATATGTTTTAACAACATACGTGTCATGTATACCGAATGGCCAGTTTTGAAATGCGATCGAGGACGTTAAACTTCTGCGTGTAAATGTAGCATTATAAATTCCACTTACACAGGCGGTACATTATTGTAATTTGCCCGCAAACGCGGTACGGGGCCTTCGAATTTTGGTGAACATAACCGAGGTGTCTCCTCTCTCCGGCTCACGTCGCAGCGATACGAATAATCCGATTTTCCACGGTTTTCGTCCGCATTTGCACCCACCGGAAGTGTGAATCGCGATGTATTCCAATGACAATGGTATTGTTCGTGTCTACTAATAGACCATGCAGAAATATAATTACAAAACATAACGACGCTGACGGGCCACAGTTGCTCGACACGTCTAACAAACCGAAATTTCCTCTGCAGAAATACAATAAATTTAATACCATCATCGTCACGGTGGATACATTTGAAATTTCTAGTATGTACACTTTCAAGGGGAAATATGTATATAGAGATTGACCACGGGTACCGTGAAAATGATCATTTCAGGCTGTGGTATAGAAGTTGTCGAGAGTTCTGTTAGCACATTCTCTGACAAGGGAATTCAAGAAATTAATATACTTGAATTTCACATCCGCAAAGGGTTAAACTTTATAGTAAATATTATAGACCTATAACGCAGGGGTGTCCTACTTCTGTGTATTTACATACGATCACTTTTTTTTAAATATGTTGCAATCCAGGTAGGAAATTCCTGACATTAAAAATTCAAACTCGTGTCTTGCGTGCCAATGAGAGATAATGGGAGAGGGTTGAAATTGACTATCGTCTGAAATCTTTTTTTACTTTTTCTGTGCAATAATTTTATCACGAATAATACACAGTCGCTATATATCCGAATGGTATAAATAAAAAATTGTTAAAAATGATATTCCAAAAAGTATTCTCTATGTTCACGAAGATGCTAGAAAAGGATGGTTTATAAAGTTCTCGCAATGCACTCTACGAGTAGTAATGTTGAAGAAATAAAATCCATTTGCATATTATATAAATCTATTGGAGTAATGCGAAGCTTCAGAGAAGCAAAGATGAAAAGTAGCGATATCCTTGATTGTATATTCAATAAAAAGAGAGCATGATTTGAATGGGCCCTTTGATTCTTTGGACATTCATTCGTTTATGAATAGTAAATTAATATATACCGTGACTGTTCATTAAAATAAAGCTGTTTCTTCTTATAGCAGCAAACTGTAGAATATCGGTTCTACAGCGAATTCATTAAGGTCGATTGAGGTACGATGCTTTTACCCAATCAACCTATATTAACCAGAGCTATTGAAATCTTCTCAATTTCAGAAGTAGGAATTATTTTATTTGAAATTTGTCCACTTCCGATTTAATTGCTTTAAAGATTCTACGAAAATAGAGCAAAAAATACAAAACGTCGAAGAGACGACCTACCGCAAAATTAATTCAAAAATAAAACGTTTAATTTTGTATTTCTTGCCAATGATATCTATTTTATAAGCTTGGCTAAAGAAAGTGAAAATAGGAAATGTTTTATACATTACAGAAATTCTCAAAAAAGAGGATGAAAAATAAAATACGTCCAAGCATTCGATGAAACCGCAATTACTCCAAAAATAAAAATCATTCCATTTTGAAGATCCCCTTTTTTTCTCAATTTCCCAAATGCAGCCGAGAAGGGTAACGATTATTAGAAATTATTTATATAACACTTAACAAATGTAAGTTATATATAAAATAAAAACCTACTGAGAATACTATTAGTTTTATTCCAAATTTCTCATCTAATATGTCGACCTTCTTAACAAATTCCGTTAAAGTAATGTGACTAATGAAAACCGTATGAAAGGATGGGTATATTCGGAAAGTGCATTCGTCATAATGATGTATCATTCAAGAATCTCACGTTTAACTGGCATTATAAATATATCTGGCTGTGAATAAAACATGACACGTAATGCTATAAAGCGTTTGCGCGTGAATCGAGTACCAAGGTAACGTACGAGGAGTGACGATCAAGAAGAAATCTCACCCTCGAAAATCACACACTAAACCACCGTATAAATCGTCTTTATAGCTCTCGATTCATCAAAAAATTATATCGCAAGAGTACGATACTTTATGAAACCCAGAAGCCAAATTCTCCTAACTCAACCCTGCTGTTCTCCTCAATTATACCTTGCATTCGTGTTCTTTCAAGTTACAGAAATTCGACGGACACATTTTAAAAAATGTTAAATCTACTACGACTAAAAAACGATCTTTGGATCTGCATTGTGATTTTTTTTAAAGAGCATATAATAATTTAAGTATTTATTTAACAGATTTTAATATAACAGTCTTACCGTAGGTACTTTTAGCGTCAAGGGAAGATTTTCAATCAGAAAATTGCGAATTTAGTGAAATCTTGCAAAGTTATATAGTCGTGAATAATTTTTTTTTTAAAAGACGTGATAGTCAACAATTTTTGAGAGCCTGTGCTTTAAAGTGTCGAGCATCACACTTAGCAATTTGTCGACATTTTTGTCAAGAGCTAATACCTATTTGTTATTTCGCTTTCAAATATATTTGCATATCATGTTCGATGTCTCTTTATCCTTGTAAGAAGTTCAGCTTTTCCACAGTTTAGCGCGTAAATATGCCAATATCGTCGACAAGATTAAAGCCGTAAAGCTCACGAAAGAAAAAGAAAAAGGGGAAGTAGGAACCTTTGCAAAGAAAGACGACGTACTTGCAACGGCGAAAAATATCACGCCGGAAGCGAGGAGATAAGTCCTGTCGTGCGGAAGAAGAAGAGACGGCTCGAGAGGCAGGATCAAGGTTAGCGCAAACATCGCGCGATCGACCCTTTTTATGCCCAGCTTCCTATTTCTTTTCGTGGAAAAAAATATATGAGCCATTCTGTCGTGGAAAGCAATTTATGGCGCGGAAGGAAACCTTTGGAATATCTTCGGACAGAAATGAAATGACAGCAAATGCAACCACGGAACTCAAATTTAAAATGTGACAAGAAAACCGACTGTCAGCGTGGAATATTTCTCGAGGAAGTGTATTTAGGATTTCCGTTTAGAAGTTTATATGATAACAAATTTCTTGGTCGAACAAAAGCATCCCATAACAGAAAAGAGCAAAAGAAACTAATAAAACAGATTTTTCGTGGTTAAAAGTACAATTTTTTATAGCACAGTTCAACCTTAAAATCATATTGTGGAAGAATGGAAGGTCAAACATTCCAAAGAGGAATCTCGAATTTATTCTTAAAGGATGTTATCCTACTTACAAATTCTAACTTCGATTCGCCGTCTTGAAAATAGAGATAATATGTGGCCAAGTAAGTAGTACATTCTTCCTTCCTTTTTAACTTCATTCTAATACGTTCAGACATCGTTTTGAAGTAATTTGCTTGTAGGCGAGAGTGGATCAGAACCGAGGTTTATTGAAATGCGAGGGTAGTTCCTTGAATTCTGATTACACACTGGTTGATACACTTATTTGCCTCATTATATATATGGTTCGGTTGTGTGCGTGGGAGTGGGGGGAGGCGTCTACCTATGTCTCGCTAGACGAGTCCCTCCGACGCTTGCGATTGGTCAAGGAGGTAATGTGGGGGTAATGCCCTAAGCAGGTACGTCTATATAAGGAACCTCCTGTCATAAAGTTCATCATTTGCTTATTATCCGCGGCTGTGAGTTTACTGTACCAAATACATTGATTAATAATTATTAAAATAGTTGTTATGATTTTCTGAACTTCATGACACGGCCGCCACAGTTTAAAGTTTTCCGAAACTTTGCCAACGTCTATTGGATATAGATCATAGAACCATTCCTTTTTCTTTTATACCCTTTCAGCTTTAGCTACTATGATCGTCCTTTTTAGAACCTACAGTTTTAGTTAGATTCTGAACCACCGAGTTTATGATATAAATCTTATACCTCTATAACAACCTCTGGAACTAATTTATTCTAAGTAATACAAATAATATCATTTGTACGAAATCATCATAGACAAGAACATATCAGATTACAGGTCAAACATTGTTATTTTGCGAAACTGCAACGTGGAAACCAATAACTACAGTCAGTCTACTAGTAGATATAGAATACAATTGCATTAATCATCTTTGTAACTGCATCAGTGCAACAGTATCGACACGTTCCATCATTAAACTAATTTACATGACAAAGCCAATAATGCAGATAACATTATAGAGTTCTATGTTCTCTTGCTTTTGCTAAAACTAACAATTTTCTTCTTGTTATCCAACAGATTCCTTACTTGGATTTAATTCCTATAAAAATATAATATTTTCTATCATCGTTTTTCACAGACTATCAATATTAAATACATTGAAGAGTAGAATATAGTGTGAAATAATTGTAAGGAATTAAAGTTACGAGAAAGTTGCTTAAGCTACTTTCAAAATAAACGTCTCAGATATTTAATTCCTCGTATACTCTCAAAATTTACCGTCAATTTGAATATATACAAATTTTCCTTTGCCTGAAGAAGACACTATCGGCATTTTCAGATACGAAGGACAATGGAAAAAGTCCAAAAAGGCATCCAAGACAAAATGAACCAAACGGGAAGAGAAGGAATAAAATATTATATATCGACGGAGAAACATTCTCGTATTCACGAAGCAAATTCCCCAAGAGTATTTCTTTGGTTTACGTATCGAAGATTTTGCGATATAACATGCTAGTATAACATAAATCAACGAACACTCGAGGAATTGCTCGAAAGCTCTCCAATCGAATCGAAGAAAGAAAATCTACCTTCCAAATTGCTTCAATTGAAATTTCAACCATGTGTAGCAATAGAAATCTACCTGTCGTTTTTACTCGACGTCCTTACATGCACTTTTCAAACGTTCCAAGATGCATTCTGATTTCTATTCACGCCTATGCCCATGAGTTTCCTAGTGCCAAAAAAAGCAGTGTCAAGATTTCACTCGAAACAGTAAATTTTCTGAAGAAAAATACGAAATATTGTCCGCCTTGCACGGAAAACCCGTGAGCACGAAACTTCAGTATTTTTCAGTGAAAAGGATCGCGAACAATGAATCCACGGTGCAGGACCACAAAGATACTTTCATATAGCTGCCGTACGTGAGGATGTGTAAACGTCAGAGTACACTCATGATTTATGATACGTACATCCAACGAGATGGTTATGCTGAAATTCCAAGTCCAAAAATAAAAATGGCCGAATAACGCCTGCAAAATTGCTTCATATACATACGTTACGTGATATGAATAAAGTCAATAGGTGAGGTCAATCGTCTGTGGTATACAATCGATTTTGGGAATTTCGAAAGTCAACGTCGCTCAATTAACTATTCTATTAGGAGTATGCTCCCGTTGTTTTTATGTTTCATTACTGTTCTGTATGAAATTACATGTTTATTAATTTTATGAATATATTTTATTAGGTTTTTCATTATTTTAGCACATTTTCATTGCATTTGCATGCAGTGGTCCAAGAGCTTGGTGAATTGATTTCGTATACGCTCAGGAAATATGAGTTACTAGAGATGAAAAAGATTCAAGTTTCACAATTAGATTACCGTGCTCGTTTGAAATTGTTGGAAAAACATTTAACTAGGACTTCGATCATAGTGAAACGGTGTGATGTAGTAAAGGAAGTGGATCTCTCGAAGGGAAGCAATTTTAGCTGCAGTACAAGCCTTTAAACGGCTCCGCTCTCATCGTGTGTAATGGAGGACGCATAATGTCTCCATCAACGATTTCCCATTATACTTCTCGCAACTTCTTTTCTCTTCCTTTCGGTTTGCTCATCGTGCCAGTAACCGTGTAATGCAGAAAGGAAAGGGAAGAGAAAAAAAGGAGAAACACTTCCGACGAGAATAAACGTTTTTATTTCGTAAGGGTAGTTCGCAGAGTACGTAAGTTGTTTATTCTGCGGATCGATCAGTTCGAGAAGCACCGGAACAAAGGAAAGCAGTGCTAATTGTATGAGATCGTGGGTAGATGATTATTTACAATGTAAACTTGCACTTCTATATACTTCTTTACGGTTTCATTTATAAACATCTTTGAATTTTTAGTAATTCGTCATTAGACTTCTCCCATTTGAAATTCTGTTTTAATTCTTTCTAGTAGAGCATCACTGTTAGAGTGATTTTTTAATGAGGGTTAATTATCACGTTAAGTAGCAGTGGTGTTTTGCAAATTTCTTGGTTTCTAAATTTTTTTTATTAAAATCACATCTGTGTAAAGCAGGAGTTACATTTATAAACATCTTTGAATTTTTAGTAATTCGTTATTAGACTTCTCCCATTTGAAATTCTGTTTTAATTCTTTCTAGTAGAGCATCACTGTTAGAGTGATTATTTAATGAGGTTAATTATCACGTTAAATGGTAATGGTGTTTTGCAAATTTCCTGGTTTCTAAATTTTTTTTATTAAAATCACATCTGTGTAGAGCAGGAGGCTTAACATTGAAACTATCGACTTTATATTTAGTAAAATTTAGATACATTTAGTAACTATTGTAGGAGAACAGAATTGACAAGGTAGAAAAAATGATTAATTAATTAAAATTCAGTTTTATAATATAGAAATAGAATAGTTGCTTCAAGGCATCTCTACGAATTTAAATAATTTTTAGAAAAAATGTTGTACAGAAAAGGAATATTGTGAATTGTCGATCAAGAGGAAGTGAAATTATTGAAATTATACGACCTACTATCCATAAAGATATAATACTTTTCAAGGAGTTAAGTGCAAGGTATCAAACAGTGCGCCCCTTGCCATTAATTGACATAATTAAGGAGTTACACAAGTTTCCGGAAGAGGGGAGACGTTCTGACACTTAAGTCGCCGTAAGTTACTTTAAGTACGTATAATTTGGGCGATATGCAACGCTCTTAAGACGCCATAGATTTGGGGTAATTGCAAACTGCCACGACGTGGAGGATGTCGACGCAGCTAGATGCGAAACTGGCAAAGTTTTGTCCGTGTCTCGGTTGGAAAACTACCTCGCAGGATTTTCCACGACGTATCGTTCTAATGCAACAAAGATGGGAAAGAGAGGAGGCTTCGCAGGAAACTTCGAAAGAAATAGACTTTATCTGAATTTAAAAACTTATTACGAGAGTACATAGCTTCCCCAATATAACGATTGACTTTGATTTACAATAAAGAATTAATTATTTATATCACGTGACTATGGACCAATACCGGGAATTCAAGAGGGTTAATTTTCAACCCTTTCCTGAATTTTGCAATCCGATTCTTTCACAAGTGTCCAGAAGTGGAATGTAGGTACACATAATTTTGAAACACCCTGTACAACACGCAGATTTTGATAAATTACGAGACCAGTGTTACCATGACTCTATGCAAAATTTAATGTCTATCACACTTTGCAGCTTTGTATTCGATAAAATAGAGAGACTTCATTTCAAATCTTTATTAAGTACATTATAATATAATGTACTTAATAATAACGAAGTACGTGATTATTCCAGCCTGATAATAAAAAACAAGCAATTCCAAGAGACAAATAAAAAGTATGAAATACTTTAAGAGACACAATATAAAGCGACTTTTAATCGAAATAAGAGACATTTCAGTCTGTTCAGAGTGAGAACAATAAGCTTTGTACAATACAACGAATCGTTACATTCTTTCGTTCTCTCTAGCAGGTGAAAAATATTTTCAATCTAACTGAATTTATTAACATGGTAAACCTTTCGATCGAAAGAAAGTAAACAGATGCAATATTGGAATACATAAAATAAAATACCTCATAAATAATAAAATGTATCACAGATAGACACTGAAATCGTAAAAGAAACAAATTCAAGTTTAAAAGACGAGGGAGAAGAAGCAATAAAACTGAAAAGAAATAGGAATAAAAGCAATATTGAGTTACTAACACCAGCCTACTCGTGCTGTTACTTGAACCTGTAACAACCTTCTTCGTACAATTTGTTCGGCGTGAAACGACGCGTGCGATTACTCTTTCTGGAATAAATCTAACAACTCGGAGGAAAACGAAGGACTCCTCCAAGGAGCTGTTGAGATAAGTATAAATTGTGTTTCCCCTAGAGAGAGCCGGTTGCAAAGAAATTAACAGAATAAATTCGTGAAGCTTTATTCAAAAGCGCGCAGATATTTCAAAATAAATGCAAGAGTTTCCAGTGCATTCGAAATGGAATTTCATGTCTTCGAGAATTTTTCAGAATGTCGAGAAGGGGAAAATTAAGATGGATGAGTATTGATGTGACAAATGCATCTTTACAAGCGCGAGAACCATTATCAGATATTTCTGTTGAGAAGACTTTTGAAGAAAGTCAACGAACGAAATGGGAAACAGACTCATCGGTCTTATTTGCTTCGTGGAATCGTCAAAATCGAATTTCTCTTGGCTCAAGGGCAAGCGGGACTGGTTCCAAGGAATACGCTGGTTCATCGATTCTATTATAAAACGTCATCTACGAGGGACCATGCCAAGTCCTACATCCACTGCAACAGGTTGCACTCTTTTTCGCATTAACACCTTTGATGGAACTTTGAAAATTGTGTCTCGTAAAAATTCAGAGAAGTTTCGGTTTTTAAATGAATCTTTGGTCGATAGTGGTACCAACGATGTCAATGGTTCAAGTTTTATGTCGTCTTGACATGGTTTTTATATACTGTCCTCGTTTTTTAGAATAGATACTTGCTTGTGTCAGAGCACAGCTTTTTTGTTGTAAATTTTTGATGGAAAGGGTTTCATTATATTAAGAAGGACGCTTTTTACTCTTGTATAGAGGGTGTTGTAAAGTATTTACAGGGACGATCAAAAAAGATCTAATTAGTGTAGGTGCAAAAATCAACCCTTTTGACGTAAATTAACTTTTATTTATATGAGGGTTCCTAAGTGAGTCTCTTGGTAAAATTTAAACTGTCATGAAAAGGAATATTCTTACAATTGATATTACAGAATTTTAGAATTGTCAAGATAAGTTTATACAGAGAAACGAAAGCTATTTCTAATGTCAACAAAAATTATGGAGTAGGTACGAACAGTAGATAATTTCAATAGATATTTATCTAGTGCAAGTATTCTCGTGCTATTAACACTTTAACGACCACTCACACAACATGTGTGTGATGCTACCGCCGAAGATTGTTGGCCAGTACCACACTCTCTTTGTGTTAATTTATGAATGTAAACAAGTATGGATATTGCTATCGGCTTCGTATTTCATCGCCACGTCTTTGATTTTATTTTTATTCTCTTGATTTTAATAAACTTTTTCTAAATTAATTCTACAAAAATACTGCCAGCCCCTGGCAACGATTAACTGCGTAGACGTGCAGTTGTTAAAGTGTTAACAGATTGAGTGCCATGGGGGTCACCGGTGACCGGCGTTATTGAATTGAATGAAATTTTATGTTACGTTTAAATTGCAATATTTTTGAATTTTCTAACATATTGAATATTTAAATTTTAGCGTTAAGAAGATGAAGATCTGCTAAACATCGATCAATCAGTGTCCTTAAAATTTCTGTTTTATGAATATGTGATTTTCATAAAAAAAGTTTCACTTCAGTAGAAATGACGAAATAAGGGAAACATCGGTGGCATTCAACCTGTTAATAATGTACATTTATTGTACACATTCTTCGACCTGTATATAAATAAATACTACCTTTTGTTCCACAACAAATTATACCTGCTATAATAAAAATATTTTCTAGCCTTCGCTACGAGCCTATTTCTCATTCAGTACAATGATAAAGGCAGTCATGAATTATTCAACAAAGTTATAATAAGCAATTTTCCACCGTATCGAAGAAATTTGCAGAATCTTTCCACGTTCATGGCTGTTTACCGAACTTTTCTATATTCAGAGTTAAAAATCCACTATGACGATATAAGCCCTGCGCTGACTACGTAACGTGACAAGAATGGGGTGCGTTATTGGCACGGTTTATCCCCGGAGGCTGCGCGTATCCATCGAGCTGTAATGCACATCGCGATGTGCATATACACACAGACAGAAATACATAAACGTCTACATAAACAGTTGGCTTTGAAGTGGCTCTTGCTCTGTTCCTGGGCTACAGGTCGACTACCATCTAGCACACTATTCTATCGTTATGGCCAATGCGTATGTGTTCGAAACTCGTACGCAGGAATGCCATGAAGTCCCCAAATCCACCTCGGAAATGCAGCTACTGAGTGTTGCAAACTAACGCTCCGATAAAGAATTATGCACAATGCACTATCTGTTAGAAAAGTGATGACAGAAAAATTGAGATAACTCTACATGGAAAAAACTAACTTGTCATTTAGGTATCAACTTTTTACTTTTCAATTGTAATGTAAAAATAATATTATACTGCTTAAAATATGAAATATTTTGTTTTTAAATATGTTTCAAACTGTATAACTGTTAAATATTTTCCTAACACTCTTTTTTCTAGCTATAACATTGGTATGAGTTTCTAATTTGATTTTCCTACGAATTTTCACTGGTATAAGTACTTGGCCTAAGACCTGACATACCTAGTCATAAATCTGTTTATATTATAATATCTGCGATATATTAAACAATTGGAAAAAATATTCCAAGGGCAACAGGGTATGTGAATTAGGTAGGAACCAGAAATTACGTGGCCCAATTCTACTTAACCACTTCGGAATGGCGCATACTGCCTATGGTGTATATAGTCGCCAGCTATCGCTCTTATCGAAGTGGCTAAGTAGAGTTGGATGAAGAAGTCAGACAATTTAGTCACCAAGATTTATACGTAATATCCCTACATTACAATGACGATTCCTTCTTTCTTGTGAAACGAAAACTCTTTAACTTATGCTTGAAACAAAAAATTTAAAAATATGTCTTATATTTGTGCCATTGTAAATGTATTATTTATTTTTTGTGTAATATACTTCATACGTTGCAAATAAATAGTTAGGGTTACCGCAAACAATAATCCTCTCAGTAATCGTCAATTTCCCTTTATTTTGTTCTTTTACAGTAGCAAAAGAAACATCCTACTGTATGAACGCATCATGCTGTACAATCATTTATGCTTAAAGTGCTTCAAGTTTATTAATTTATACAGTACTGTAAATTTTGAGGTCAAAAATTGATCGTGAAAATAGTGACTAAAACTAGTCATTAATATTAATAGAGTTACGCCGGAAAAAGATTTGTAAATTGCAATTACCGCGACGAGGTTTGCTTTAAATTACTAGCATTTGGGACGTAATTATCATAGAATCTCATTACTCGAATTAATAAAACTGAAATAAAGCTAACGATAATGAATTTTATCACAATGTATATCACGTTCGTTAAAATGAAAATTTTCTTCGAGTAGTTCCAATTAATATTGCTCTCATTCTCGCTAAAACAAAATTGACCAATGAAATTCGACATTACACAATTATAGTAATTTCATTTTAGTTTACATTGAAATTAATTGACACGATTTACCCAAAGAAATCATCTTCAAAATTTAACTCTTCACGTCATTGAAAATAGTGTTTACCTTGCAAAGAACCATTCAGCTTTCAAATCCCACCAAGCAAACTTGAGAAATTGAGTCCTAATTGATTCACAAAAAAAATTCAAATTTGTAAACAATTCATCGTGAAGATTACCTCGAAGGAGACAAGGTATTCGATTAACTCGACGACGCCCTCGTGATATACTCGCAAACCTTTAGCACACCTAGAAGACAATGCGTGGAATTTTCTCAAAGAAAGTTCTACCTCGGGCTATTATACGCAAGGGCGGGACAAAAGCAAGACGGCGGCTTATCTCAAGACATTTTCCCCCATTCTGTCTTCCCAGGTATTTGTCAGAAGTCACGGAAATACCGACAGCGAATACGAAATCTTCCGGGGAGGAATCAATACGAAGAATGTACCCACCACTCGAACTAGCCTACGCAGCCCTTCCAGAGACGTCACGTTTGACGAAAGAAACAAAATCATCTTGGCTTTCTTGTTTCTCAATAAAACAATCCGATGCGCGAATAGTTGATAAAAATATTAAAATTTTATACTATGTCACTTTTAACCCTACAATTACTATTTGTTACAGTTGCTAATCCTCTATGGGCACTTGTAACTTTGAAGTATCACAAAACAAATCTAAGCTTTTATTTTTCAAAATCGATGTTTTAACTTTCTCAAAAATTTCAAATTAGCTCTTCGAAACCATGGGATTCTTTACAATCCAACGTCTCAAGATCAAGTAATATTTATTATCTATAAAATGTACTTTTATCATTTTTTAACGTGCTATCGTGCAACTAATCTTCAGATATCAGAAAATTCGGCCCATAGAGGGTTAAATTGTATTCGATTATATTTATTATGTTAGAGGGACCGAAAAGTAACCACCAGATGTACTCGGAAACGAGGGTGATTATATCATTCAGTAACCCTTTGCCATACAATAACGAGTGACGCTCGTGATCAGATAAACGGCACAGGAAATTTTCAGATTTTCCAAACTTATCAAATTGAAACTATTGAGACACGATGCGATAAAATGATTTCTATAACAATAATATTACGTTAAACTACACGTCACAGAATCACTGATCCATTTTTATTGTAGCAATGAAATTCTAAATTAAAGCGGAGGCAGTCGCGAAACAAATCTTAGGGCAAGGGGTTAAACATAAAAACTTGTTACAAACTTATTTGTTCGAATTTAATATATAATGAGTACTTATTATATTAAGTAAGTACTTCGGGAAAAGGAGAATCAATAGGTGAAAAGTGTGATCGATTCAGTAATTTATGTTTTATGATATAAATATTGAATAATACTCTATGGTGATAAGGTATAATATCTAAGCACTCGTTGTTGTACCTCGCCATTCGAATATGAATGTCACGATAAAGTTTGTGGAAGATGCTTAAAAATAGATAATTGCAAAAACGCAATTACAATCGTACAGTAAACCCACACAACTTCAATAATCCATTCCATTTCCACTTCGTACGTATTTTCAGCCAAATGACCAGTACAATCTAACCAGAAAGCATCAAAACGACAAAAGGGCATTGTTTAGAACGCATTGCCAGCACGAAGCTCAAAACACGTGAAACTGTGGTATCAGAAAGACGGGGAAAAGTCCATGCCAACCGCCTAACCGAGAGAAAACGGAATAATCCTCGAGACAACTTGAAGACGGCCGAGTTAACGTCACATAAAACAAGCCGTGCTTGAATATAACGGGGGATGCACACGACAGCCAGCAGAAACGAAGCTCCTAGGTGTTAGCGTGTCCAGAGTGTTTCGTGCTTGTAATTAAACCTCGGCAGCCAACCGGCGACTGTTTCGACCTGCCCGCACATTCGACGTATCTTGATAACGTGACTGTTATGAAAAATCTTCGTGACAAGTACGAAATGCGGCCATCTTTCAATACGTGCCAGGTAGTTCTCGTGTCGAGCCACTTCAATCCGACCAAGTCTCCGGAATTAACCAGTGCACGCTAACTGCTTAGATTGAACGTTCGCCTTTTACCTCGGCGAGGGATTCTCGTCCTGATAAACTTTTCGTGAAATGTCCCACGGATAAGACGGATTTATTGTTGTTTATTTACGAGCGAGGAAAGCTGATTGTTCGTGTAATTGAAAAGGATGGGGGATGTCGTTATTGTTGTGACAGTTGAATGTTGACGGAGGGATTTGGAAATTAACCCTTTCTCTACGGTGAGCTTTTTCGTTAGTGTGCTAACACGGTACGGAGTAATCCCCGGCGAGGACTAATACCTTTTGATGGCTAGTGGCTTAATATAAATAATTAACTCTTCATTGTAGTTGCAATGCATATGATGCAATTAAAAATTTATGGTATTTATAGAATGTCCAATTACGAAGTAATAATTAATACTTTGTGTGAAATTTTAAAGGGTGACTACAGTGAGCGATGATACCCATCCAGTGTCAGGTGGAGGGTGAAAATCACTGGTATAAAAAGGGTTAGCTTGAAATGTTTAAATTCTAAGGGATATGGATATTTTCTAAAATTTATAGAGCAGTTAAAATGATGAACCTTCTATTAGGCATTTTTAGGTACTATTTTTTACCATTATTTACATATAGCCAAGTACAGATCAGCCAAGTAGCAAGATCATAAGATAAATAATTTTGTTGCATACTTTATTGTTACTTTTTCATAAGAAATCACCTCATGATCGTTGGTACATGACAACTGCACATTGGATTTCCACAGTCAGAAGTAAACTTATACTCAAATGTAACAGGTGTCAGGATCATGTTTGCAACACGTACATTGTATCTCGCAAACTAAACATTTTGTACGCGTCCAACAGAATTAGAATGATCTGTTTCTAACTTGCGAACAAGTTACCTTTTCCATATCAGATACTATTACTAACATAACTTTTTCAAGTAACAAAAAGCACCTGATCTAAAAAGAAACTGATAAAAAGAAGTCATTTTTCAAAAACGTGGATAAAGTGATTCAAGCATTGCTACAATACAGTTGTCCATACATACATGACCAGATAAATGTACCAAGACCCAAAGTCAAACAGTTTCAATCTTCGTTTAAAATCAACATTTAAACGAGCAAACGTTCAGTGCTTCTTGTCGTAACATTCAATTTTCGACAACTACTCTTTAACGTGTTAATAAAAAGCTTTTTAATATGCAAGGAAAGTACGTCGCAAAGCGATTCGCAAAAGGTGGGCACAACTACTTGATATACCCTGGCACACGACCCTCCTTTCTTTCCTATTCCACGTGGAGTAGGCGGGTGTTGAAAACAATGGACGAAAGAATCGTCTGGCTATATTGCACAACCGTAGAACCAGACGGAAATGACAAGTACTGCGACGCTAATATAGAACGAACAATGCGACATCGGCGAGGGGAAAGCTTTCCAAGGCCCTTGAAACAATTAGCGGCACCGCCAGTAATCCCCTGTCCGACCTCCTATTATATTAACCCATGTTAGATTTAATGGGATCCTAAGAACTTACGAAATCAATCGAATGAAATTCGATTTAATAAAAGTGAAGGAAATACGAATTCTACGAATCGTTGGATTCTGGTTGAAATTGGCTCTTAGAACGGTGAAAGAGACGATCTTGATCGATTGAAGTGTATGTTGTAACTGAAGAGGCTGTCTTACTTAAGAAGTGAAACGAGTTATTAATTTGAGACTGGTGTTTAAACTAATTTAAACTAAATTTAAAATAATGGTGTTTAGAAAATAGTCATTGGTGCTCGGAGAAAAAATATAAAATGCAACTTCTATTTTGTGTAATTTAACGCTAGAACTACCGGCGTTAGGCCGATTATATTCTAATAAATAAAATAAACACATTGGAAAAAGAGGAATCAAGAAGTGCAAAAGGTAATCTGTGTTTTATAAGATCAATGGAGAATATCTGCTCTATAAGTTTGCTGTAATCTTGTATAATTTGTAGAAAAAATTGGGAATTTTGACTTACTTGGTAGTTCTAGTGTTAAGTACTATGGCAAGTATTTACTTTAGCGTGCAATGTGTTAATATATTTAAATGTACCAAATTTAACGGCAGTAAATCAAGTGATAAAGACGTCTTGAACGATATTAACTAATTGTTAAACTCTTACTAATTTGACAATAAAGACCTACCTTAAAAGTTGAATTTTTAAAAACAAATTAAAATAGGAACTATTATCTCCAGGAATCGCAGCAGTAGATCGAATTGAAAAATCTATTGAAAATGACAAATTTCAAGACACTCTGCAGGGCGTGCTCTTCTAAAAGAACAGATGGTTCGATTTATTAGAGCCTTCGAACGAGCAATCAGGACCGATAATTAAACTTCTGAAATTTGTTCGATCCTCTGGAAGTGCTCGGCAAGCAGAAACGCTTCTCTCATATCAATTATGTCGACGAAAACTTATCAAGTTAGATATCGATATGGTTATCGATTTACTATGCCCTTCGAACATACCTTTACCAAGTCTGATATTAATTGACCTATGGCGACCTTGATGCTGCAAGCTATTCCACATTGATAATTCCTAAAAATGCTTAGCTTCATATGAAGAAGATTATCAACACCTTGCGGACGCAGACATTTTTGAATATTACGAGAAAATCATTCATTTGACGATCCAAAATCACCTGTTTATCAGAAAGTTATACTGTTAATGTATCTGAATTATTAATTACTAATTGTGTAATCCAACGGTTGCATTTCAATTTTTCAACTCCAATTGTGTATGGATGAGGCAATAAACTATAATTAAATTTTTTCTCAGAGCGCATATATATGTCGTTAATTCTCAAAGGGTTAAATAATAGCATAAATATAAACCGCTTTTTCATAACATGAATGATTTAAGCTATTTGTTCATTTGGAATATTTGTGGTTTAAAGAAACTAAACGTACACTATGTACCACTGTCTCTGAAGACGCTAACAAAACACTTATTCGAAATATTTTTTTTTCTATAAGAGTAATATTTTCATTGAAACTACTTGAAAATTTTTCCAGTTCTGTTGCATATTATCTTACTATATTTCACGAATCAATGTTGTAGAAATAAAACTTGCGTGTAATAGTACTTTCATCAATAACGTGACAAGAAAGTTCTATTTTTACAATGCAAAACAGTGGAGTCAGCCGTGAAATAAAAATTAGCCACTGCAGCAACTCGTAAAAACGAACAATAAAGCTTACCTTTGCCGTGTAATTGCTGTCTGTTCGTATCCGCGCGAAGGTTTTCTGCTGTGTGAACAAGTTCATCCAGTTGTGGCTTTTTCTGTTCCAACTCTCGGAGTACATTCTGCACAAATGAAATGCAAAGAATTAATACGACTAACTTAAGGACGAAAAAACGTACAACTAGAAACCCCTAGCCGCAAACTCATGCGTGCGGCTTGAAACTTGTCGTACATGACGAGACAAATGGTATTTCAAATAATTTAAACTTTTTTATAAGAACTATCAGATTTCGAGTTTAAAAGGTTACTGGATTTCTATGGATTCATAGATTATTGACTCAAATTATAACAATTAAATTAATAATTAACTAAACTGTGCGAGAGTGTAAAGTATTTCAGAAAGGTAATAACGGTTTCGCACTCCGAGGGGTGAAATCAACCCTTAACATTGAATTTACTGCGACAGTCAATCTACCTGGTCTGCAATTTCGTAGAAAAATTAGCCAAATTTATAATGCTGTCATTCCTTAAATTTTCTACGTTCATCTCGCAAATTGTAAAGGATTAAATCGATCAATTCTCTTTCTTTCCCTTCATTCCAGTCGTTGTAACGTATATATGTAGCTAGAGTTTGCAGACTAGTCGTCGCTAGCTTTGAAACTAAAATGAAAGAAATAATTCATAAAAATTCATAGATGGACTTTAGACTTAGATTTTTTAAAATATAACCTAATATATCCCTATAAACCTAAACCAATTAGTTGCGCAATAAATAAAATCGCCTGAAAATAACATATATATTCATTCTACAATGAAATGCATGGTGAAAGAATTTTAATTTATGGAGAAACATAATAAATTCCGTGATTAGTTTACACGCCACTATCGAACAGAAGTTATAATCTAACAGTCTGTATCTGAACTCCTGAACATTCCGAACATAGTGGCGTTGAAAAGTTCGACATGTGGGTTGAGCACATACGAGCTTTCAAGGAATACAAATGCTTGCCATTTAACCGCTTTTCCGTGAGCTTCGTACTTCCAGCAAAACAATCGGGTCAATTTTTCGTTCCCAGGTAACTTTCTTAACCTCTTAAGCACGGATGAATTTTCCGCGGTGCTGTTTCTTTGTACTGCAGAGTCAGACACCAATTATGTGAAAACGACACAGCACTGGAACGCATCACTACGCGAATAGATTGTAATAAAGTATTTGATAATTCAATTAGCATTTTCCTTAAAGACACGATACACATACTTTAATTTCCATTCAAACGGTGAGCGAGTAAGTAACCGTAATGGCGCGGTGTTCAGAAGGATGACATCCGCGAAAGCTACTATAGTGTCGCGTCGTTCAGAGAGATGGCATCCGCGAAAGCTACTATAGTGGCGCGTAGTTGTAAGAGATTCAAATCATTGCTACAAACCAACCGATTAAGGTTATTCGCCCTTTAGAGCAATGTATAGATAAAATTCTAGAATTTTGATATGTTATTTATACACAGCTCATACGTTTTACTGATTTTTGTGAAAAATATTGATCGTATTGTTTTTGAATAATTAAATATTAAAAATGCGACTTTTAACACATGGTAAATGGGAGAACTTGCCGGAAATGTCCTCTTTATTGAAATTTCACATAATTGGCTATTCAGAAATGTTCAAAAAACTTATTATTCAAAACTTTAACCGTTTTAATTACTATAAAAATTATAAAACATATACATTCACGTGTAATTTTAGACCAATATTTATTCAAAATAATGAAAAACTAGTGAGACAACCATCAGCCATGACAGAGGCTTGGTTCATGTTTGACTGCAAAGAAAATTGGCTACGCTGCATAAAAAGCGCGAAATTCAAAAGTTAACTACATTAATTTTATCTACTACTGAGCGTGACAACATATAATTGCGTTAATAATAATATTTATTTTGTATTCTATGGTTATAAAAAAATTTGACAAGGAAATAAAAATAAAACTATTTGTTTACAAAAAAACTAATTATGGATGAACATAATATATATGCATATACATTTCCATGCGTTGTTGCCAAATTTATTATATGACACATAATACGATCATCGATTAGCATTTAATTTTTAATTATTAACAGTGTGAACAATTTTATGAACTATTATTCAGTTTTGTGTAAAAATTTAAAAAAATAATTTTCTGACTCGAAATCTTTTCTTTTCCATTCAAAAAAATACAAACCGTTAACGACTAATACGGTTCTAGGCCAATAACCTTAAAGGACTTTACTAAATTTCTTTTAAATGTTCATAGACCTGATTAATTTACTTCCTTGTAGTTTCGCAATTTTTTATATGCAGCACGGAGCTTAGATAGAATGAGAACGATCGTAATGTACAAAAATGTCTACAAAATGTGAGGAAAATAAAGTTTCGTTACAAATTGCAGTGCGATCGCGGAGATCCCTTATTCAAATTTAACGGTCAAAGTTATCAGAAAAACTAGTTTATATTTAACCAAGCAAGATAGATTAATTATCTGCTTACTTCATTGTCATGGTTATGTCACATACTTTTGGAGCTTTAAACAATGATATGTGCCGAAGTTTCAACTTTTTTTCACTTCTATCAGCTTTACACCCCCTTGAACAATTTTTGACACAACTCACTTTCACCATTTTTTAAATGTATTAAATTTGACGCATTAAAAACAAATTCAAAGCAACACGAATAAACAATAAACGGATGACTTTGTTTATTTATTTTATGACGCCAGGGGGATAGGTATTATTAACTTGCCGTATTTTCGATAGACACAAATTTGTCTAAAACGCCTATGTCGATCGTTCTTGACCGTGACTTGACCGATCAGTTCTGCGCCATATTGCGAGAATACGAAGCGCGGGTGACACATTCGATTATCGAAATCGCAACTACCCGATTCGAGAATCGGAAGAGTAACTGTCATGGCGGCCGGGGCGCGTTGTCGTTCGAAGTACGTCGCGTCGCGAAGCATTTTTACTCCGTGCATCGAGTTTATTTCTAAAAAGTGTATTTATTTGTTAATAATCGGTTTGCCTGTCGTCCCGTGATCGTGCTCAAAGATTTTCCTGGCCAATTCCGATGCATGGCGACGAAATTGAAGACATGGATCTGCGAAGCCGCAGTGCATTGTCGTTTGAGGTACGTTGCGTCGGATGCATCGAGTTTATTTGCAGAAAATGTATTCGTTTGATAATAATCTGTCTTTTTGTCTTCTAGTGAGCGTGCTGAAAGTTTTTCCTGATCAATTCTGATGCATGGCGACGAAATGCAGAGCGAGGATCCAGGCGGCCGAATCGAAGTCAGCGAAAAGGTAGGGAATTCTCCTTATTAATGGCATTCTAACCTCCGTTACAATCGATCGCAGGAGATGAAATCTTAAGACTCTATCATTTGACTTTAAACAATTGAATATGAAATATAAGTAAGATCCCCTCGAAAGGAGAGCTTTGTTATATACTACTGCATTTATTATTCTCTTTGATTGGTGCCAAAGATAACCTCGCGATTACCACTTTTACTTATTCTTTCGTGCATCATCAGTAACTAATTGAATTAATATATCGGTTCCTAATTTACCGATCTATTTCTCCATTGCTATATTTTGGTAATACGTACACACCAATATCGACCCAATTCCTACGTATCGACCCCATCGATAAATCCAATAATCGTACTTATTTCAAAATCCTATCGTTGACACCATGTCAAACCATATATTCTTTTCTCTCAAAATACAGGAAGATTCTTTCAAAAGTCGAAACTATTTCTAACAAGTGACATATTTTATAAGCAACTAGTGTTTGATCCTTTAGGTGTTCCATTCGTATTATCAAGTTATCGATACGGCCGAAGTATTGGATATTTCTCTCGGTAGTCGAATAATTGACCCTCTCGTATGACGCGTTGTTCGATATATCGAGATGTTCCTAATAACACGTCAATATCCGTAAATCTAGTGTTAAGATGTTTCTAAAATTCTTTCCACTAATTGCCTAGCAACAAATGAAAGTATGCAAAATATGTAAGAACATATATGAAGAGACTTAGAAAATTTAATAAATAAATCTTTCACTTATGAAAAGTTAATATAGACGTAAGGTTTATGGTGAAAAAACGATTTCTGTTTTTTACATCGAAGACGAACTTTAATCGAAATCCGGTGATTTCGCTGAAAGTACAAATGCTTTTACCATCAAGTATTCTGTAAAATACTCAGGTCGATCACCCGTTCTTGCCACTGTAGCTGCTTTCTGCTGCACGAACCTATCGATCGTCTGTAGGCATTCTGGCAACTAAGCTTCCATTTTCACAGTTCGCTGCTACAACTATGAAAACTTTTTCAAAATCTTTTACAGCAACGTCCTCAAACGCGCATTTCTATTCAAAGCCATCGTACGAACACCCAAACAAATTTTCCAGCGGCATTGCCAACGAAAAAGATTCTAACGAAGACATATATCACTTAAGAATCTTCTAATACTCGAAAAAAAGCGGCATAATATAATAAAATTTCAAAACTTGCTTGCTATCTTAACAACATGTAAACTTTAACAAGAATATGCTAATTAAACAGCAAGTTAATAAATGTCAATGAATAATTTTTAGAAGATCCTTAAAAATCTTCTACTATCTGTTCGAATTTCTATTATCAAAGATTATTATTTCTTTATATAAATTACAAATTATTATGGCTTATCCATTAATAAATGCAGGAAGTTGCTGGAAAACTCGAAGGGTTCTGCGTGTAACGGAATTATCGATGTATTCTTCTACAGCTTTGCGTACAATATTTACTAGAGAATTTTTCTCCTCGGTAAACTTTCGAAATATCGAGCTGAGAAAATATTTGCCGAAGTGCAGGTCTCCAGAGGATTACAAAAACAATAACCATGATAAGTCTCGCTAATCCACGACAGCTCGAGATAAAAGGATACCGAATGACTGGCTCCTTTTCACCAGGCTACGAATTCTAATCCCATTCTTACGCTCGCCTAGAGATGAAATTAATTTTCCTTAAATCGACTAACTGGAAAATATTTCTACTTATTTTCCACGCTGCTACAGTTCGTATTTTGCTAGAATTTATTTTAGTAATCCGAGATTACTGGCGAGATGGATGTAATGTAAATTAAGTATAAAATCGAGATAAACGTTAGTTATTCAGGATACTGCTTGGTATCTGTTCGACCGATAAAATCGAAGAGGATTAATTTCCGTGGATAGGAAATCGATGAGAGATTTTTCGACGATGGCTAATATATCGAATATCTTAAGAGTCCCCTCAAGAGAGTTCTTTTTATTGCTAGTAGCCTCATCCAATTTAGTTCGATGTAAAACCTCGGAAGAAGCACCGTGATACGTGGTCGAACGAGCTCGATCAGAACGATATTATCCGGGTTAAGTCTATTAACTCTGACAATTTATGGTACCGTTACGGTAATTGTACGTAATTTCATTGTTTCTCGAAGAAATGAGTTCACGTGTTTAAAAATTTCTTACAACAGCTTGTCTTTTTGGATATCGGTAAATATAGGTTTAAATTAGGCATGCGGTTTTGAAAGAATTTTAAATTAGATCTTCCACTACATATTTTATTCTATATGTTATCTTGAAAATTTAAAAACTATGAAAAGAAATTAAAGAATTCTATCTTGGTACATACAAAAATAGTACTTCTTTAACACTAAATATAAGATTGTATTATTTTTTTTAAATAATCAACAGTTGAAATTTATAATTTCATTATTAAATTTATAACTACAGAGGGTTCAAATCATTGCAAGTAGTAGAATTCCAAGTATGTCCAAAATCACAATAAGAATAAACAGTTTAGACTAAACTCCTAATTACTGTACACGCTTAAAATCGTGGCTCATTACAGAGAATTTATTCAGCAGAGTATTCTTACTTATTTTCTTCGTTAAATGATTTTATTTATCACTATTCCAACGAGTTTTATTGTTCCCTTTCGTTAAATTTTTCCTTATAAAACGTATTGGAAGACGGTCTTCGACGATTTCTTTTGGTTTCAATCTCGTCTTCCTCAGCTACGTAAATGGAATTATTTATGGGGGACCTCCATAATCGATCCCATGTTACTTCCGTGTCACTAGCGACTCGGAAAACTAAATATATGCACGGCTTTCAAGAAAGTTCAACAGGGTGAAGCAGGAAGATATACCCAGACTTCCGTCGATACCACAACTCTGTGTTGTGATATTTCATAAGTGTAACGTTTAAACATAGATATTGTTTGTCATGAAATCTATCAACGAGGTTCCTTCAAATATTTAGAGAGAAGGGCCCCTGTCGAACCAAAGAAAGAAGTCACACATTTGTTAAACCAAGAAAATTGCCCAGCGTCTTAGTTGAGATTCAACTGTCCAGCGAAATGGAAAAAAAAATTTGTAAATTACTCAATGCATCCAAATTTGATATCGACTTAACAAAATTCAGGCTTTCAGCATACAATGCGTTAACAATGAAGTCGCAGGTCGCCATGAAACCACTGTGGCAACGTTCTGTCCTTCATGACTGTTCTTTTGCAAGTCCTTTTCTCTTAAGTTTTTTTCCTTAGGATGGTATCAAGCCTGATTTATTGTTATTATTTTATTTCAATAGAGTTCTATTTGGTTCGACCATTCAAGCCATATTTCAGTTGAGATACTCTAGTTTCCCAAAAAATTGGTCTTAGGGCCACTGAATCCAAGGCGTAACTAGGGGATGTAGACAGAACACGTTAATCGGGTACTCCGATGCAATCCATTCAAACAGCAAGAGCCAATAGCCCGACACATTCTCATTCTGTTGTAGTAACCAATGGAAATCCCATAGGATTCGATCCAGTGAAGCACAGACCGCGAGAATTTCAATGGATATTCGTTGTATCCAGCGTTTCCAATGTTATCGTTTACCCCGAAAAGTGATATGTCGGAAGTACTTTGCACAGAACTCATTCTAATTTTGAAAATTAAAATTTTTGTAAACTTTAGAAACTGATTTTTTAAAATTTAACTCATAACTACTCTCCCGGTGAAGGTATCGGGTTAAAAATTGGCGTGCAATCGTTTCTTATGGTGACCGAAACAGAGTGTCTTCGAAATAGATCCAATCTATAGTGTTTTTTCATTAAATTGTGATGAAATAAAGAATAGATTTCGGTTAAGTTCATTATATTTCAGAGTTGTTGTGCAAAAGGAAACGCTCGCCCCTTTATCAGTCAAGCCTTTACTTCATTATGCTTTTCCATCGTACAAAATGCGTAAGTTTTGGGACACCGTTTAAATGTACTATAACAGAGTTTACTCAATCAAATTATTTAGTTAGGCATTAAAGCAAGCCAATAATATAATAATATGCATGAACATCGTTTACCAAGCTACGCCTAAAATTTCGATCGAGTCTAGAGTTAGGCATTATTCGAATAAATTTTTATTCTAATAGAGAATGAAATTCAAAGAGCTGAAATACAAATACATCGCGTGCTCCCTTGAAGTCACAAGGAGTCACAGAGGGTTAGTGCAACACTGAATTTGTAGGTGAATGAGATTTGTATTACATGTGTACTCAGTGCATATAATGTCCATATGCTACAAGAGATAAGTCGAAGTAATTAACATGCAGA
Source organism: Cerceris rybyensis (assembly GCA_910591515.1). Classification (NCBI taxonomy): domain Eukaryota; kingdom Metazoa; phylum Arthropoda; class Insecta; order Hymenoptera; family Crabronidae; genus Cerceris; species Cerceris rybyensis. The sequence goes on from OU342799.1 coordinate 15,782,310, forward strand.
ACAAACGGGTGTAAATCTCACAACGGATTATACTTTGACATGATAATACACCATAATGTTCAGGTAAAGTATGACATTAGTGTGCTAATGTTTGATGTGCGTTTAGTAGCTTTGCTTCCATTATGTGACATTTAACAATACCGGAGGTACCTCATTATTTATCCTTTAATTAGGTGAGAGTCAATTATAGCAACTTCGTCGAATACGAGACACTGTTGTTACTTATAACACATTTAATCAGACTTCAACAGACACGTAACGTGAATTAAGTCGATCTCGCTAATTACGACAGGGATGTATAAAATAAATAGTTAATACAGTTCTGTTTAATTTACAGTTTTTTTTAAGAGTAACAATGAAACTTCAATTATAAATATCTTAAAAACTACTGACATCGAACTTGAGTACGTTACAATAAAATAGAAATGAAACAGTAGCAAAAAAGTTGATTAATAAACACAATTAGTAAAACTTTATTCCTCTCACAATTTATTTCACTCGAAATTCACTGGATCTTTTCTCAAAAACTCACGCTACGTCTTTATATCACAATTCTCGTACCACTTTTCATTTCTCTCGTTGCCTGGTTTTCCTATCGCTTTTTATCAAAAACCTCTCGCCGGTAATCTTGTTAACAGGGCGAAAGACAAAAATCTTCGATCGAATCTATCGATCATTTTCGCCCTATTGCGATCCTTTGCCTGCTCGCACGCGCGGCCCTACTTCTTCAAAAGAAAATAATTTCATTGAGCACTTTTCGGATCACAGATATCTCCTGAATTCTAAAATCTCGTTTGATCACGGCCCTTGAATTTTTCATCAATCATAAAACAAGAAACTTCTCGACTGCAAATGCGGAACACGGTAAAAACAGTAAGTGTAGAATTTGCCGAGAGAAGAACGTTTGACGATCCATTTATAGCGGTCCTTCAGAATTACATCGCATTGGATCAGTTTTGTCGAAGGTTTCGTTTAAAATTGAATAAATCTCGAGTTTCACGATTGAAAGAGAACATTCAAAGTATTGGGATAGTCATATTCGTAACGAAGGAGAAAAGAATAATTCAACGAAGCAACAGATTATAATTATTCTCCGAGGCAAGGGCGGAAAAACCAAATCGGCATTAAATTTTGCATAACGGATATAAACAAAGCGACTTCCACGAAGGCGTATCAAAGCAACTGCCACGAAGGTAAGAGAGGGAAAAAAGCAATCTTCCTAACGATCCTCTCGAAAAGCTCGACTCTGCCGCTCGAATAATCATGTTGGCAAAGTCGACGTTTATGTACTTTTCTCAAATCCAATTAAAAGGTAATTGAAAAGAAATGGATGCTGCCTTCTGCCCGAGGAACTACTTTTAGACGAAAAAAATGCGCTTGACCCAACGGACGGATGATAAATTGCCGGTTAGAGTCGCCTCTACTGGAGAACACCTTGGAGAACTTTTCCAACTATGAAATATTCCCTCATAAACGACACGATGCGTCTTACTAGGTAATACCGTTCATTACCAAACGCCGCCGGCGTAATCGTTGGGAACTATGGAAACTTATTCGATCAGTTCGTGCATTATTCAGTGCTGCTTCTCTGGAAAATATACTTTGATTTTTGTCAGAAAAATAAGGCTAGAATTGTCAGTTTATAAAAGGAACAAGAGAGATGTGAAATATTCCTAAAAAGTTAAAAACGAATCATTCTGACTGCTTCGATAGTTCTGATATTATTGTGATTTTAGATTGGGATTAGACAGTAGCAAATTAGTACAAACTGCATATAACTGATTAACCAGTTAACTGTGGCGAAAATTCTCTTGAATTTTGGATCACGAAAATCGAGAGATGAGCATAAATCTATTGCAAATTATTTATACCCTTTAGTTAGTTGTTTTATTTCAGCATGGTCTCAAAATATTTCAAACATCTGGAAATTTGCGAATGTATTTTAGTTTTCGCCAAAATTGCAATTTAAATAACCAGTGGTAGGTTTAACGCATGACGAGTATACTCGTCAACCACAGCTAACTGATTAACAGACTGCGGATTTTTATGCATTTATGACAAATTAAATACGGCTGAAATATACAAAAAGGACATAATGTAAAACTATATCTGAAATATCCAAAGTATGGTATTTGTTGTAATATTTATTGAGTGCAATAAATCCCTAGATAGGTTTTCCTGTCTCACCAGCATTTGTGAAACTCGAAATTTGCATAAACATCCGCAGTCTACTGATTAATATCGTCTAAGTGAAAAGAAAACATTAGGATTGAAATCTCTAGTACACCTTCGTTGTTTTCATGCCGGATGAAAATTTTGCAATTGGTTTTCCAACATTGAGATTTCCATTCAAGAATCCTTTGATCTGCGTTTCATAACGAAATCCTCTATACTATTTCGCATTCCGGAGCAGCATTGTTTCGCGGATTTCTCATATTCATATTTGCATATGCGTGTTTATATTGCGTAAACTATACGGCAAAAACTGCCCGCGAGTACTCTAGTAATTTTGGTCAATGAATTTATGGAATTACTAAAATATTGTGTTTGCGCAAATGTAATTTTTTACATTATTATTCTTAACACTTTACGGTATTTTTTAACATCCTACCCACTTCTGATCGGTCACCTGCACGCAAATATTTCCCTGATACTGATATATCTTTGAAAATTGCAAAGTTTCTTCACTGAGTCCTTGGCACAATGAAAAATAATAATTGATTAATTAGTTGGGCCCGAAAAGCCGATTAATCGGCTACCGGTCGGTAAAGTGTTAACGAGGTAACTAATATCTATATTAATATACCTAATATATACTAAATAATAATGAAACAATAGAATATACTAGATAGTGATACAAGTAAAATTAACTAAAACATCTAAGGATTTAAAGACAACACCACTATGGTGTCTCTTTAAGGAGTCTCTAATGGCAACTTCCTTCCTGCGCCGCGAGACGCCATATCTTAAGATGATCTTCTCCACTTTTCTCTATCTTACGCATCTTTATGGGGAGACGTCGCTCTAAAGCTATCTATGGCTAAATATTATACCAAACACAAAGGGTTAACGGTACCAATGCCTTTTGAACACTCATTCTTATCATTACAGATCATATAAACGACCACGAAATAACAACATATAGTACAATTCGATTAACAAAATTAAAATGTATAATGCGAAGGCGTGATTTAATTAAGTTGTTGTAGCTTCAATATTTGCAATGATTAAAATAAATAACAATAACGCACGCACAAATGATTGAAATGTTTTTAACACTAAACGTACCGGTATTTTACACCTACCTAATCTTACCATGAGGGGTCATTTGACCCCTTACCAAATAATTGTTGATTTAAAAAAAAAAATACCCAATTTATTAAAGGAAATAATTTGCAACATCATTTCTGATTTCTAACAAAACAATCAAACACAAATTTTTACTTCTATAAATACGTTTAGTGTTAAATCATTTTTTATATTGGGCAATTACAATAAAACAAGTAGAATTATAAAAATATAATACAAGATAAAATACATATTACTCAATTTTGCAGTTAGATAATTATCGAAGATCTAAAATCTGTTTATCCCAATTTCTTTATCATGAGCTACAGTCGTTATTGTTGGGCAAGGGGTTAAAAAACTGTAAGCTGCTTCTACTTTCCTTGCGAATGTAACGTATCACGCTGAATTAATGATGATAACGATCATGAAGTCGGAAAATAACGAGCGCAAACGGTATAAAAAAGTAATGTTGTATGGGGTGCAATACGTGAGGCAAAGGATGCAGAGGTTGGGCTGCGCCAAAGCGAAACACGTTACTTTTGCGCGAGCCTTAAAGAAACAAGGTAAAAAGGAAGAAAACGGAAAGAACGCGGAGAAAGAGAAATTATAACATAACAAAGGATACTCGTCCAAACTGACTTATACCACTAACGAGGAAGAAATTTCACGCTTATCTCGACGACGATGGTTTTTGGCAGGAAAATGTTCAACGATGCCATTAATTTTCTTCTACTTAATTTTCCGGGGACAATTCGAGGATTAGATTTTTCTACGAGGATGGAAGAGACGTCAAAGGACACTGTTATTACATTGCCTTGAGTGAAGCGACGAATGAAGCGAGAGAAAACGAAATTATTGGACAACGGAACAACCGCGCTGGATTTATCTCCGGGGAATATAACAGTGAGAAGAACTGACGTATTTTCACGTTTCTATCTTACAGGGACGATATTGCCAACAATATTTGCGCGAAATTCCTTTCGCAAACATCAAAGTGAACTTGTATCTCGGTCCTATTGAGTTTACGTTAAAACGATGCTTTGGTCGGTGAAGCACGAAAGATTGTACTTATGGCAGTTTTTTCCAATTTTCAAAAATTAGGATCATCTCGAAAAGAAGGAATTTGGACTGTGATAAACGAGTGAGGAAATGAATTGTCTGAACGTGTCAATGAATTTCCTTCTAAATAATACATATACCATTAATATTCTCTTAAAATTAGATCCTTCGTTTAACTAAAATCAATTTAGTGGATATAAACCAACGTTATCTAAAATATAAAAAAAAAATCAGTGTAAAATTAATTATGGTGTGGAATACGCTCATTCAGTATATGAACAGCTTTTATGACATTGTTGAAAAGACTTTAAAGGAATTTTTTAACTACTTGTGTATCGCAATTTTACGGTTCGGAGTGTAGTAGAGTAAGAAAGAAGTTCAGTTATGGCTTTAAGTTATCATAATTTTTTTATTAACCGAAACTTGAAAAAATATATCGAGACAGTCAATTTTAACTTTAAATTGCAGCTATTCTTACTTTAAAGAATGAGATATTACATTTATGTTGTAATTGAAATTTATTTGTAATTCATTTAGTTCCTTTTTACAGTCGGCACTAAAAGAATTAAGGAGAGAATGAACGTTTAGAGTACAGCTGGACAATGCAGCTCCGGTTAATAAGTATAAAAAATGGAACAGACTGCAGAAGTATTAAGGTTATATATATGCACACTTACATTGAACCGAAGTTGCAAGGTTCCAGTATACATAGATGCACTGGAAGTTGTTGCCTGAGGATCTTTCTGATCCATTGCAGAGAAACTTTAACTTTGCACTATACCGAATCCTTTTTACTATTTGCTTCGTTTCCGGAAGATATGATTACTTTGTAATTTGACCTTTTTCCATACTCACTACACTCATTCATCAAATTCACTGATATCTCATTTACATTGGTACGCAATCACAAACACGAATTTTGTTTTTAAATACTTATTAACAAGGATATACACTGTTCACGGTTTGTTTGATATTTATTTCCGTTTGGAACGTCTGCATTTGCACAAGAATAAAATTTGATACTGTTAGTATATTTAATAAGCCGAATAAAATGGCTCATTAATTTCGATATTCAACAGAAAGTTTATTTTTGTTTACAAATATTATAATGTTTCTGTACATTTAAATTATGCACTTTTCCGTACGCAGTTATCGGTTTTAGTATAAAAGAAAATACATATACGTAGATAAAAAATATTCATAAATTCAATTCTCAATTAGAAAAGATTAAATAGAGAATAAATGAGTAAAACTGAGGAAATGTTGAATACAAAGTTTGAAACTAATTGTAAGATAATCAATTAACACTAGATCTACCAACGATTGATTAAAAAATGTTTATAATTGTCAAATAAATCTTTCCGAATTAAATAAACGAAGAGGCCAACAAACTTGATCGATTTAACTACTCACAGTCTTCAAAATAGACGTAGAAAATTGGAAAAAAAACAGTGTTAGAAATCTCGGAAACAGTTTCAAAAAATTCAAGTTAAATCATTCTGACCACCTTGGCAGATCAAGTATTGATGAACTCAAATTAAAATCTCGCTTCACGTACGCTTAAAACTGTAACTCTTACGCAAACTAACCGTAGCTACTAAAGTCAAAAGTAACAACTAAAGATAAATTGAAATTCCTTACAATATTGAATCCCTGACACATTTGGGCCATCGATTTTAGTAACATGAAAACGAGACACAACTATGTAGACTTCAGGCTTCATCCGAGGATAAATAACCTTCGTTGGTACCCGCGTAAAATGAAAGAATCGAGGCATCGATCGATATTTGCCTATATTGTAAAATATAGGCAAACGGGGATGCAATTCTTGATAGAAATTGCGCACATTTCCCATCGAACACGCTTCATCCTCTCTTAACCCCGAACACGTCGATGTGAATATTCTCATGAAAGGTGAAGTATAACAGATACATATGACGTTAGAAAACCGATTGGACGTCCAAACAGAGAGATTCTCTTTCGTTAAATCCGGAGGAACAGGAAATGACAACACACAAGACCATCAACTGTCAGAATGTCGAACTGCATAGACCGCTATGGGGACAAATCAGTTATTAAAATAGATTATACTCTTTACCGAAGCGTCAAAGCTGATTGAGAACCAATCTTGTATTATCAATGAAAAAAATTCGATATGATTTGATGGTATCCTTTTTTTCACCAAAAAAATTACAGCAATAATGAAATTACCGTTTTTAAAACATTCAATGGCACTTGTATTTCGCCATTTCACTGTTTCTATTGAAGTAAAACTAGTTGTATTAAAATTGTGTCTTTAAAAATCAAAAACATTAGAGGTAAAAATAGGTTTTTATTAAGCAGTCATTTATTTTTTTAATAGAAACATTAAAATATTGAATATAGTATCGAATTCGTGAATTTTTTTGTTTGAAAGTCGTAAGCGGTTTGAATAGCGTCAATTACTGGTGCCCCCGTTATATTTGTGTATTAATTCTTCATCAACGATAAATTTATTTTACTTAAATATAATTACTTTAATAAAACTTAAGTTATTTGTACAGTGCACAGTACTGTTTCACTCCAAAAGTAAACATTTACAAAATAGAAACCCGTTGAATCGATAGTTCCCTAAAATTAATAATAATAGAGCTACTAAAGAAATCAAAATGACTGGTTCTCAATTTTCTCAAAATTCTCCGTATCAATAGGAAAATCGTAGAGCAGATATTCTACATTGATCTTATAAAGTACGGATTACCATGTCCGCCATCTTTTCCATCCGTTGATTCCTCTTCCTCCAAAGTACTTATTGAATACATTGAAATATAATAGTCTCAACATCGGTAATTCCAGTGTTAAAGATTTAACATTAAACTGCATCCAATATTCCCAACTTTGGCTATCTTTCTTACAATTAATAACACTTTCCAACCCTTAACGCATGGCACGTCTGACCTTTCATTTATACTTTCCACTATCTTTCGTTATTTCAACAGTTACAAAAACCATTGAGTTGTATGACCATTAATTTCGACCAAGTTTTGTTTCTGTAGTGATTATACCTCAATTAAAAATGAAAAATGGGTGTCAGTGATTGCATACAAAAGTAGAGTCGAAATCGTAGCAAATAACCCCCATTTCTTTTATTTCGGTTGACCGCGTAATCCGAGGAGACATGCCTGTCTCACTCTATACCGTCTTTTTACGATTCTACGTTCGTGTGGTACCGGAGGATTTGTCGGCGAAAGAGAGAAAGAAATAATCCGAGAGATAGAGGCGGAGAGAAAGCTAGGTATGCTGTATCGATTTTCGTTTCGTTCGGTATTTCGCCGGCTGCATCACCGAGTTTCATTGGCGCCCTCTCGTCAATATCACATTATCAAATTCACGCGTTCCTAGCTAAGCTATCACAATGTTGTTTGTAACTCGAAACACTACGATTTCAAATAACGATCTCAATAATACGCTGATAAAATTCAAATAAACGTACAAACGCTTTTGTAAAATCAATCTCACAAATGGAATTACTTTGGTAACGCATATTGTATTCTTTATTTTATGATTTTCTTTAACGTGGTAGAAAAGGCTTTGTAGAAACGAAACGAATGGAAGAAGATTCTTATTGTTTCAAAAATGACTTTAACTATAAAACTATTGGATTTATATCTATTGTATTTTAGTATAGTGGATAAGTATCTTGGAAAAAAGGAAATTAAGGGGTGAAAATGTGATCGGTCAAGTAATTTTTTGTTTTATGTGGTAGACGTGGTATATTTGCCATACGGTGTTCCTATCAATATGAGGAATTTTTTTAAAAAAATGTGAACCTAATTTTGAAGGTCTTGATAATTTCAGTTTTAATGGTCATTCATGTCTATGTACTTAAATTTAATTTAATGTAATCGTCCAATCAATTTACCAAAACGCTTTGGAAGAATGTCATTGATGAATGAAGTCATGAAAATTTGTAATTAACTTTGTACGTCATCGTTGAAATCCATTAATTTATTTCCCTTATTGTAAGGAACCCGAAAAACATTCACACTATTCAAATTCACTCTCATTATTAAAGGACTAAGTTCTCCATTATTTTTCAAAAACAAAGAACATTAAGTAATTAAAAATATGTCTATAAATTATAATTTAAAGTAATCTTAATAACATTAGTTAAAATAATTTCCTATATGACAAGTGACTTCTTTGAAACAGTAGTGACTTAGTGTATTACTCCAAAATGACTAAATTCATTTATTTATGATAATTAAGTATCAATACTAAAATATATCATAAAAAACGAAATTTTCAACTGCCGAAACATTCATTTGTATGCGTGCATAAAAATAAATATTTACGGATTACAGAATATACTATCGAGCAATCGATATTAATTTCATGAAACCTCGGTAAAATTATCCGACATTAATTATACCGTTCTTACTGATCGATAACTCTTGTACTTGACGAAAAGTAAATGTTTGTTATCGGACATTCACCGTTTATGCAACCACGTGTGCAAATACGTCCCGCGTAGACACAGACGATCATTCACACCGTTCAAAGAGAGGAAAAAGAAGCGCGTGGACCGAAAACGCACAGGCGGACAATAGTATAATTGAAAATTAATCAGTTAATGAAATACGTCCGTATGATTTTAAAGCGCGTGTATTTCGGCGAAAGCACGTCGAGGAACTGGCTGAATTCCGCATCGCAGCTTCATGGGTATCCATGGTAGCTAGGGAACGGTATTATATATCTCTCTCCTCTATCCTATGGGGTATAGAGCCCACAGGGTACGAAATTCACGTAGCAGAGGGTGCTGCTTAGCAAGTGCTACGAACGTTTCTTAAAATCGATTTAATGAGCCAGAAGAATCGTTTGTTGTCATTCCGAATGTTTAATCCATCGTTGTAAGTAATAACACAATTATTGAGGCAAGATTAACATTTGCAACTGAACTCCCAAAGGTATCAATAAAAAAACACCAACTGATAACTTAACAAGACCAAATTGAGATTTAAAACATCCCATTGAGCTGGATAAACTTCATAATCTAAATTATTTAATATAATACAAATTATTCGAAACGCAAAAGCAGCGATTTCTAGAAACTTCTTGCCGAAATAATAGAAATTATTCTTGAAGAACAAAAACTCAAAGAAATTTAAGAGCAGTTGTCATTAAAAACTACTTAACGCTGCTAGTTGACGCCACTATAAAAAATATTCCTCTAAAAAAATAGGTAAAAAGCAACTTTTTATCCCATCGTAAGATATGAAATCCTGTAAATGAAATATTTAATTAGATGTGTAGTAAAATTTTTTTTTTTTTTTAAGCATTACTTATAAAGTTTTTACATCGTTTAAAATTTGTATTCGAACATTGTTTATTGTTTTATAGTCGATAAAAGGAAGTTATTCTACGTTAAGAACGTAACTTTCAATGCAGCGTTTTCACGTTGAATTGTCAGGTGTTCGTTTCAACCCCTCGCTGCTTTTACGACTAATCCCATGACAAAGGGGCCGACAAAGAAGATGTACATTGCGCATACGCGACCTTCTCCACGATTATAATTGACAAATACTACAGTTTCTCCGGGTACTTTGCTCTCTTAGGTCTTCATGTAGAAAATGTGAAACAATTTAACATCATTTTGCGCTATAATGTATTGCGAATCCGCGGTCTAACAATACAAGGTATACGTAACCCTTTGCGCTCCTGTGTCAAGCTGCGACGTAACTTGATGTCGCAATTAATTCTCTCCTGAATGGCTAATTCAATATTAAATTACTGTTGTACAACTGTTTCTGACTTGCTGTGATTGTTAGATAATACTAACTTTCTTGTTGACGAGCCGTGTAAATTGCTATGGATAACTGCTTCGGTAAATAAATAGATAAATTCTATTGTTTCAGTATACATTTGACCTCCGAGGTTGTCATATCGTATTACCTTTTATTTTCCTACTTATGACAATTTATTTATAAATTAATTTAACTTCGTAAATATGTTTAAATGAATTTATATTTTTAAGCAAATACAGCAACATCAAATTATTTGTATTGATAGTATTAATTCTACCGTGTGCTTAATGGTAATGATATTTTTGCTCGTTAAATCGAAGAGTTTATCTTAATGACAGATATAGAGTAAATTTTTATTGAGAGTTGAAAATTAAATTGAAGCACTTCACAGTAATTAAAGAGACGTAACAAAATTTACTGATTAAATACAACGTAATTCAATATCATCGAGACCTTTTGCCACGTTACATCTTTCTACATAATTAAATTAATAAAAACAGGATACAAAAGAACATTTCAAGTTACGCCATGGCTACATTCTCGACAATTTTTCATTATTCCTCGTTCAAATATATCATTTTGAAATGTCCATACATGCGATTGTGTAATTCATTGAATATACACCAAGTAAAAAATACACTGTAGAAGAAAGGGACAACCCAACATTTTTATACAGATATTTAACAAAAATAATAAGTCCCAAACTTTTCACATACTCCAACTCAGCCTTTTAATTATATATATGTTTGTTCCATACACATGCACTATCCATAAATGCAATACTCAGTCTGCAGAAAAGTTGGAACTTTGAAAATCTAGGAAAGCCAGCGGAAATTCATAAAAATACGAAAATGAATTCCCCGAGAAAATATTTCAGAATTTTCTGCATCTCCCAGATTTCCTCGCCAACATTAGCTTGGCGAATATATTTTTCTGCGGCGTATCGTCGAATTTCATCGCACCGCTGAAAGCCCTCGGGCTTGGAGTGCGAAGATGCAAAATATCACGGGGAGCGAGACGGGGGGAAAAAGTGATAAAACACACGAAACGAATATGGAAAAACAAGGATGGAAATGGTAGTGTGTTCTTTTTTTTATTTCAGAAGCTATCTCGACAATGGTAAAACTCGCAGACCCCGACGCTCAAATTCCAGACGTGTACTTAAATCGCAATGTAATAAAATTTGTGCGTTCCACTGCGTTGTTTAAAAACGTGAGAAAGGGAAATAGCGGGAAAAATGGCGAGCTTCTACGGCCGCATACGTCGGAGATGCGAGGGCATATTAAAACAGGCCATGCAGTTATAGGTATGCACTTGACGACGTGGAAAATGCGATGATCTGCTCCTTTTCTCGCGATATTGTTGTAACGAGGTCGTCCCACTTTCTAGCGATCCTCTACGCGCCCTTCGCAAGCTATGAATTTTAACGACAGTTATACAGATGACTTTGGAAAATGTTGCAATTTTTTCACTGCTATTCTTCGATGTTTTTACAATATAAATACGATTTTGATGAAACAATTTTGCGGTGGTTCAATTTATACGATTAAAGTGATGCATGCGGTTTTTGTACAGTTCAATTTTAAACCAATGTATTTTTTTATTTTCTTTGTAAAAAATAGATTTACGTTATCCTGTATTTAGTAATAATAAATATATTTTTTGTAAAAGTTTAGTGAGATAAAAGTAGCATCTTTGTTTTTTCATTTGTAATGAATTGCTAGTTTGTACTGTGTTGAAAATTGCAAAAAGGAAGCGGAAAAAAAGAAGCACTCTTAAAAGGGAGACATTAAATAGAGTATTGTTTCATAGTGTCACTAAAAAAGGGTTAGAGAAGTAATATTGGTAGTGTGACTTTGAAGTGTACAATCCAAATTTTTAAAATTACGAACAATTAACAAAGAATACAGTGATTTATTAAAAATAAGTCAGGGCGAAAAATTCTGCCTCGGTGATTTTTTTTTAAAGGAATAAAAGTGAGAGCACTATATGTGAAAACATGTAACTCTTTTAAAAACGTTTTTCTTAACCCTTTGAGGACAACAAACGCGTATATAAATTGCTTCAGGCAAACTCCGATTTAGTTGCAAAATTGAAACATAACTGTTAGCATATGATTACGTAAATAGTAATTTATAACATCTATTCATTAACACTCTGACTTTCTGATAAGAAATTGCTTTTCAATCGCCCAATGAATAGATATCTATCGTATGTTCATATAGTTTTGTACGTTATAAATGAAACATTCAAATTTCTAGCTCGAAAATACTATTACAACAATTGAAATACTATATATAATAAATATGATATACTAGTAATATGAAATACTGTAATTACGACGCAAACATCGAGTTAATGCTTCGTTCGATTAATTTTAACGAACGACACCAGCTATCAGTTTTAACAACATTCCGACTGCTTTATTATTCGACAGCAAGAAACAAAAATGTTTAATTGCATCAAATCAATCAGTTACAATCGCTAACTAAGGAACAAGATAATTGTACAAATAATTTCAGTCTGGCAACAGTTCTCAAAGTTGCAAGACATTAATTGCGAAAATCATTACGGAACCTACTCGAGTGAGAGCGAAGTTCGTGAGAACTAGGTGTAATCAAGTATCAAGTTGCACTATCTCCTCGGTAAAACTTTTCTTCTATATATGTACACGACGAAATCGAAAACACCCGCTTTTTTTATTGAAACAGAAAACAAAGAACTAAAGAGAAACAAAGGAGAGCAAAGATTAAAAACTGGAAATTTTGAAATACTAGTGAAAGAAGAATATACAAAGCACAGGATGTTTTAAAAATATTACATCGTCATGACATCCAAAGAGTTTTAACAAACCTTTGAATCGATGGCAATTTACAAAGAGAACCTGCGGCAAAATTGCCCTTGACCTTGAAATTCAAAGTTTATTTTTCTTTCTCAGATCGTCATACTGATCTTGCACTGTATGTAAAATGTCTGAAAATAATCATGACACAGAACTGAGCTTCTCTCGTAGTAATCAATGTTAACGTTGCAATTACCGTGATTAACTTTTCGATCGATAGGAAGAAATTTGTGGAAAAGCATGTGAAGAAAAGAGTCCACAAGGAACTCTTATTTACTGGAGAGCATGGTACACTCTTTCAAACACGGTGGTATACGTAACACCCATCCTAACGTAAGTATCAGTGACAAAAGGGTCAAATAAAAAGGTCAAAGAGAATTTCTTTTGCAAAAAGTCCACAGACACGAGGTTTTGTTACACTCTATCAATTTATATGTTTTAGTTTTTAATAATAACTTTCAATGAGCAGTTTTTTATTTTAATAGTACATTAAATAATTCGGCGCTAGACTGGCAAAAATTCATTAAACGTACTGTATTTGATCGTGATATAATTAAAGCCAAAAGTTTGTTCTCCTCTGTTATCACTTTAAGTACCGAAACCGCATTAAATTATAATACGTAGATTTTCTATTTGGCTGTTATCAGTTATGTATTCTACAATTTATTTTTACTTTGTTATACATTTTTCTTATAATTTTTTATAACTATGAATATAGAAAGTGACCTCTCTTTAAAAAGTCAGAATTTCTTCAAGTAAATAACCTTTTTTGACTGCATTTTCCTTTGTTAAAGTGTGAAACGTATTCCGTTATTCATGAATAAAATCGGTAGCACTTTGAAAATTAATTTTCCGTTATTTCTTAGTCAAAGCAGCTTTAACCGTGCTCCGAAATCTTTGAAAATTTTAAATCAGTTTATGCCTTCATCGCCATTAAGTTGGGCATTTTTCTACTATCATCAAAGCATGCTGGTTCTTTCTTAATAAAATTCCGTGTCCTTCCATCTAAGGAATCTCCAATATCATTCTTCACCTCACAATGGAAACCGGTTGAGGTCAACTGAGAGAAGTATGAGAGGTACAAAATTTTTTAAAAATATTCTGCTCTTTTTTTATACCATCGCAGACATATTTGAATAATGAAATTTTATTTTTCCCGATATTTATCAAGGGACATTAAAAAATGTATAACGATTTTAATACGACATGATAAATACTCGTGCTGTGAAAAAATATGTTTCATAATAATCGAATAATATGTAGCCATAGGTGACAATTAAATTTCACCGCAATCATTCTACATCGTATTTTTCAATTTTATACGATTTTAACTGAATATTGTAACGTGGGCCAGTTATTCTTGTTATTCCATGTTGCAAATCAAATAAATAGCAGTGTATTGCTATGGAATTCAATGGTGTAACAACATTGAAAGGATATTGTTTATTACCGTAACCGTTAAAAACCATAGTGGTACGATGTAATACCTGACAGAACAATTGCTTATTATTTACGACAAATGGTCCATGTGCGGTGAAATGTAGAAACTCAATAAATGTTTATTGTGCGATTTCTATATAAATATTATACGTAGACGATTAAATCATTCTTATACTAACAGAGGAAAATGTGCAGAAATTCAGAACACATACAGATATAGATATCCATTACGCAACTTTTTTTGCTACCCAAATTCACAAAACTAATTTTTTACCAAATTAATTTTGACAATTCACATCGATGGAAACCATAACGTAAAGTCTAAAAAATGACGAGTTCTAAGGAATCGATCTCATCTTCTTAGAAATCATTTGAGTGTAGAAAATTGCCTATCTGCAAAGATTAAAATTGATAGATAGATCGAGAATTGAAGATCTTAAAAAATCTTAAAATAAAAAAAATATATTTTCGAGGGATTCACTCCACCTCCTATAAAGTGAATTTGAGTATAAAAAAATTATGTAATACGCGCCTATATGTAATCAATACTCAATGATACAATCTATACTCAATTAGTGTTCCCTAAGTGCTAGAATTAAAGATCGTCCTTTTTTGTGATAAGCTAGTCGAGGGAGAAGTGCCACAATTTATAAAAACTAATGAATTTCACAGTAACCACATACAAACCTCAACTCGATCTTTATTTACAATCTATAAATAAATCGTTTACATCACACCAACACCGTATCTATTCACGGAACATTGAACGTAACGAAGAAAGTTCACTCATTCATGGGTGAAAGTTCAGTGTCAAAGGTGTTTTGTTCCACATACGTTTACGGCCATGCATATGCAGATATGACACTAACTTTCCATGGTGCGCGTTTATCTTCGGGCCTATTGAAATTTGCGTTTCCGCAACATCAGCCTGACAAATTTCGCAAATGCGACCTTATATTTGGAATTCTTCGATAAACCCTTACATAAGAGACAAAATGAAACAGTGAAATTCTATCTTACTGTATTTCTTATTGCAAAGCACTAATATATGTCTTTAATCTTTTTTTTCTTTATTCTTAAAAATAATTGACAAGTTTATTTGCCGCTCTAGTTAGAAAAAATATAATACAATAGTAATAAGGATTCCAATAAGAACTCGAGGCAAACAGTAGCAACCGCTGTTACACATTCGCCTTAATAACAAGAATCCGCGTAACGACGCTGAGAAAAAGCCTCGTTGCTAACATAGAAAACCTGGAGTTTTGATAAGACAAACCACACAACGAGCTACAACAAACACTCATGTTGCAAATTGAAAAGCACCTCTCTCTTTCTGTTTCTCTCTGAGACTTTAGATGTTTCTCTCCCTCACTCTTTTTGGGTTTCTCTCTTTTGGTCATTCTATTTTATGGATACCTCTCTCTTTTTCTCGCTGATTCTCTCTTCTCTTTGGGCCTCTATTTCTCTACTCCTCGATAGATAATTCCTTCTGTCACTTTGGGTGTCACTCTCTCTCTTTTTCTCTTTGACACTTTGGAACTCTCTCTCTTCTTTCCTTGCTGCTTATCTTTCACTTCTTGATTTTCACTGTCTCTCTGGATTCTCTTCCCCTCTCTCAAGTTTGCAACGTAACTAGGAAATTGCGAGGTCGGAAAAGGTTCCCCGTAACTACAGTCAGCGGCGCTTCCTGGTGTTATTACTCCTAGCTCCTCCTCGACAGGATGTAAGGAACGAGCAGAAGTTCCGGAATCCTTGCCTCCTTTGGGCAACGTCGACGAAAGTGAGGAGAGGAAGGAAGACGAGAAAGCCACGAAATTATCAGAGGCCGACGAACAAAGCTTGAGGAGAGCACAGGAAACGATGGAAGGCGAAAGCTTATTGCTATCTTGTGTGTGAAGCATGTCAGAAAAAGGAGGCAGCTTGTATTTGACGGCGTTTAACTCCTACAATGGAGAATTGTCATCTCAACGAACAAAGATTGTTTGGGATCTTCACCGTTTATGCTTCTGATACTTTCAGTTTGATTATGTTGGAAAAGTTTTCCAGAGAGAAATTATAACTCCACCGAGTAGAAAGTGTTCCTTGGAGAAAAGTGTTTTTACGGAAAGAACAGAATAATAGTTCTACGACGTTGTTTTTGTTTATGCACTTAAAGTTAGCTAAATAATAACTAAGTAATTTAATTCTACGTGAAGGAATTAAATCTTGAAAATGTTATTATTATGGCACAAAGTATAGGGAATAATGTAACTTTTATTTCCATTTCTTACTTGCATCCTTTAGAGTTCTCTTAGTGTCTAGAATAACGCTAGAAGTCAAGGTTTCTTTAGGAAGACATTTTCTTTAGGGAGATGTATAAATAGTAAGGATCAAATATTATAATATAATAGGTTTCACCACGTGACAATTCTACAATCTATTCGTCAAATATTTGTATTTCGGACAAAGCCTTTGCAAAACTCAAATCTCCAAAATACATCTGGTAATTTATTTAGTTACTATTGAATTCGTTTTAGTCTAACAGTTAATCACATTCACAATAATATATCCAGAATGAACTTCAGAAAACTGAACATCACTATATTGATTTACTAAAAACTAATTAAAACTATATCCTATCGAATTTGCAATTTCATATCGTATAAAAGGCAACAGATGGTCTGCAAGAGAAACTATAAATATATTATTTCATTTAACTCCATTATCAACGGATCTATTTTCATTCTTTTCCAGCTACTGTGCTATTTTCTACACTGAACTTTCAATTTTAACAATTACTGAAATTCCAAAGGTCTCGATATGTACATCACCGATGAACTCTCTGCTTTCCAGCCGTCGTGGCACTTTCATTTCTCCATAACCTTTTACCCGCGCTTCCCAATCGGAAATCAATAACAACACCGACGTAACAAACCGATTGTTTTCGACCACCCTTCAAATCGCATTCAACGATTCCGTTCCTCAATTCTATAACTATAGAAAGAATGCCATATAATCCCGTGGAATTGAATAGCACTGATCAGTGTAATGTGTCATTCTGTCTTCTTGAGTTTGCCTGATAAAAAGAGCGAACCAAGTAAATGAATTTCCGGCGAATCATGGCAACGTTTCGAGAGGGTGACTTTTCCATTATCTTCTAAAATGCAGGAAATTTGAAGCGTCCAGTGAAACGAGTTCAATGGATCTGCTTATTCGTACTCGAAATTTAACGATATTTGAAAATTTAATCACATTATATGTCCCTAGCTCTACCGACTTTTTCAAAACAATGCAATTTTCATTTATTCGTAGCACGGTGCCTCGTAATTATTAAATAATAATTGCGTCTCTCAAATCTTTTTGGCATTCCTTTTATAAGTTTTCACATCCTCCGCACATTCTTTAAAATTGAGTCCAATTAATAAGTAGGATCGTATTACCAAACAATTTTTAAACAAGTTATTATTTATTTAGAAATCATTTATAAATCAATTATAAATATTTATAAATAATAAGTAGAATGTCTGATAGTCAAAAATGAACTGTTCTCATGCAAATTAACTTTTAATTGTGTCTTTCCGACTGAATTTTAGCTGAGTAAGTCAGGCTGTATGATCTTTGACCTTTCGCAGAGAAACATATGAAATATTCTTACTAGTGAAATACGAACATGAACTTTCTTACTATTCTTGCTACATGAAATTTGAACATGGAAGACTCGGTCACCGAATCAGTAAGGAAAGCGCAAGTGTTTACGTCCTTCTCCCCAGGGGGGCCCTTGAGCGAACCTAATACCAAACACAGATCACGGATATCTCCGTAGCTTACAAAAATGACATTTTACTTCGTCGTAGAGCAAGTTATTTTCACCACCTTGATACAAAAAGATACCGATAAAAAAATACATGTTAAATATTCCTTCGAAGCCTACCCATCAGATAAATTTAATAAAAATTAGCACTTAGATCAACGAAGACGATATCTAGGAAGAAACACGAATTTTAAAGAAAGCTACACTGTGTCCTTTTTTGTTGCTCAGCATTGTACTTTTTGAAACTATTAAACCAACATTTGGCAACCATATGTGCGCGGATATAGAACAATTAGGCACCTCGCTTTAAATTTTTTACTCAAAGTCTTTCTTTCTTAAGGGATAGGATATTTAACCCTTTGCAGTCGTGATTCATTAAGAAGAAAATTTGTAATCGCACTTTAAACAAACCTACTAAAATCTTAGTAAAAAATATATATATACCTCAGGAACATGTCGATTTTTTGCTTTTATAGCTGAGAGTAGACACACAATGGCAACGGTGAAAGTTCTTTGGTGGCTGAGAGCAGATGTACGGCCGCCAACTAAGGGTTGATACCACTACGAGGGTGAGTTACCAAGTAGCCCGCACAAAGAGAGGTATTTGGTGACACAGGATCTCGTTTTCGAAAGTATTATACGCGCACTAATATGATAAAATAATTACGCTCGATCACGGAGCAATGATTACTCGTCCGCGGTCGCGGGGGAACTGGCAGAGATGCGAGGTAGGCGTCGAAGTGACTTATTGTTAAGATTCTTGGAAATGATACCTGTAGGTTACGGCTGCCGAGCTCGGCCGAGTATGTTTTGAAAACACGCCGCGGTCGTTGTACCTCTTGATCAGTGAAGCGGAAATAACTGCTCTCATTGGTCATAGAATTAAATTCAAAATTGTAGATGGAAATGAACGATATTATTTATTTATACAAGTAAATTGTATAATAATAATTTAATATTATTGTCAACAAGTACCTCATAAACATAAAATTTATTTGTAAAGCAAGCTGCATATAATAACAAATAAAGTCATAAACTAACTCATAAAGAATATATGTGTATTTGTAAAACAAACAATAAAAGAAAGATGTCTGCTCTATCACCTCCTACCATTAGATTTTCTCCTGGGGGTCTAGTTTTTTAATAAATTGATTCTAATTATTTAATCGTTAATGTTATAAGCGTGCTCTAAGGGGAAACGGCGGCCAAAATATTATAAATATTTTCCTATGTAAGCTTAAAAATCAGACGCGCTTTCCTTACTACTTCGGTGACCCAGTACTCCATTTCCTAATTTCGTGCAGCACTAGTAAGGATATCTCCTGTGTTTCTTTCCGAAAGGTCGCAAACCTAAAAGCCTGACTTACTCAGCTAAAATTCAATCACGACGATACATTTAAAAGTTAATTTGCGTGGAAACAATTCGTTTCTGACCCATGCTTCCTCTCAGACATTCTATCTACATAAAAAGACGAATGTGATGAATTTTGTAGCGTATTTTTTTTGCAAATCTCCATCGATCTAAAGGTGTAGAACAACTCCTGAAAACCATGACAACTACTTTTGAAGCACCCTGTACTAATAACTGACGATTAGAGCGGGGATTTGCATGTCGAAATCATCTCCTGACGACTGTAATCACGCAAAAATCTTTTATTGTTAGATCTGTTGGCTACCCCTGCCCTAAAGAACCGTGAACCCCTTTTTGAGAACCACTCGTCTCTAAGATAATCATCACCTAATACGACATAGAAAATATCAAGAACACCGACATATCAATAATTTTTTTTAAATTTCTATATTTTACGAATTAATTGTGTAGATGGCTCAATTGAAGAAAAGCAGTCCTATTGTTTGATTGTATAATTTTCTTGAAACTTTGTACATTCAGAAATCATAGGAAGTAGTTTCCACCTCTTAAATTCATTTCAAAAAGGGGTAGAAATTTATTTTTCTATTCGAACATATATGCTTTATGTCTCCACAAAGTTTTATAGATCTTACGATTTTCGCGTTGATAATCTACCTTTGCCAGTATACCAAATCTACTTTGAAGTAATCAATAGTAACTATTGCGCGTGAAGCAACAACGTATCGTCGACGCACTACGGAAGGCGTGGCAGCGTTCGTTGCCTTAATGCCAATGCCAATGTCAGGGTTTTCCCGGTCAGTAACCCAAGAGTCACCCCCTTTTCCCTACAGCTACAAAAAAAAACAATAAAACGCCACCCTCTGTCATTTTCCAAGAGTACATTACGTTTCCTGGAATTCCTGGCCAGTCGATAACTAGAGCGTGAAGTGTGATAAGGGGTTGATAACGTAGGAGGGCTGTACTGACGTTATCAGCGAAGTGTAAACTGGAAAGAATGTTGGAATTTAAGAATATGAGATTTGGACTTTTTTGGATGAAAATATTCATGTATGAAAATAATAAGGCAATGGAATTCTGTATTAGGTTTTTCAAATTTTTAGAGATGCAGAAGATTTTCGTGTAATTTTGGTGTCGCGACTGACTTTACCGATGCAACATGAAGTAATGGAAGGAAGAAGGTACAAATTCATGAAGATCGTTCATGATATTTCCTCCAGCAGCAAATGTTGGTAAATTCAAACTCTTCAAAACGTATGCTGACGTAGATCAATTTCGTTTATCACACTGATAAGGGAACATACAGAAGTGTTCGGTACCGATTTTAATGCAACTTCGTAAATTTGTTAAGCACATCAAAATAATCGATACGTAGTTTTTTATATCTTCTAAGTCGCACGTTTAAGGGATGAAATCCTCTTTCAAAGTTTTGGTATTTTTTCTACTTTCGCTTATAACTTCAAAACGGCTGATGTTAGAGATTTACAATAAATGGACGAAATATTCGCGTTTTTGTGTACTAAACACCTATGGAATTTGAAATTTTATTTGACGATTTTTTCTTAATTTTATATTAAAAAATGACATGTTTTTCGTTATATCTTTAAAGTTTGCTATCCGATTTTAACCAAATTTGTTTTTAAAATAGATCGATAAAAAAGTTACGTGTTTTTCATTTAATATTCAACATTCACATTTGCAATATCGCTAACAATGAAGATCATGAAACAATTGCTACAGGTTGTTGAAGGGAAGGACCAATTTTAATTTACCACCTGACACGAACTTTCACGAAGGAAGTACTCGACACGAGTCCTGGCTTTCGAGGAATATTATCCTTCTTACGACAGACCATACATCTTCACTGTAAATCTAATAATACACCCCAATAGCAACAGCTTTGGTGTTGCCTCCTACGACTGATACTAACCGTGATAAATCAAACAAACACAAAAGTATAAATTAAAATTAATTACCTGTATAATGGATGAAACCAATCACCGAATAAAGTCTAAAGAACAAAGTGTTACGGTCGTCTCTTCCAATTAGGCCCAGGTATTAAAGGTTTAAAGGATTAGGGATAGAGAAATGTTAGAAAAAATAAAATCATATCAAAAACATCGTAATGCCTCAGATGTTTTATGAATTTTATTTGTCGGTGCAGCGGCAGGCAAGGTGCAATGGCGCTTGTTTCAAAAGCGAAACTAAGTTTTGCCATATTAGTCGATATAGTTTTTCACCCTCTATCGATCATACCAATAATAATATGTCAAAAATTAAACCATGTGTTAGTTTTATATTCAGCATGCTGAATTATTTCAATGTTTCAATACACACGGGGTGAAACGTACTTTTAATTAGTCCGATTCAAGGGGACACCATGTGGGAATACACTATGATACAGAAAGATTATAAAAGAAGTTGTCTTCCTACAGTAACCTTTTGCATTACAGAATAGCATATTGGAAATTAATTTGCATGCGCCAGTAGTTATATCAGATATCATCACTTCTCCGTCAGAAAACTAATTATTGCCTGTCTCATCTATAATTTAAACGCTTCTGCTGACACCCTCGTGGAGAGGGTTGAAGATTAATGCGAAGTTTCCAATTATCCCCGTCGATAAATCATAGGAAAATTCTATAACTCAGGAACTTGAAAATGATACTAATCTACCGCTAATTCAACCTATTTAATTACACAAGTGTGCTATTGCTGCAACCAGTGAATTATTAGTAATAAAAGATTTTATTTCTATCCGAAGTTCGTACTGTTATTTCGTAGATATTACAGATTGCAGGCTTGTCGACACTAGGATTTCCAGTTTCCTGTTTCACATTTAGCACACAATAGGAATTAATGAACTTCCGTAAATCAAGATTTAACGTGCACCTCTGAACGCACATATTTGCAAAATGGCAATATTTACACCAATTATGAAACTTACTATTACCTGCTTGGGAAAACGAGCATAATTTCATGATCAAAGCAAGAGTTTCTGATAAACCGAAAATCATTGACTCTGCAGACTATTTATTTGCAATAAATATTGCATTGCAGAGTCGCTCGAAATTGGAAAAATAAAGAATTATCAATACAAAGTAAATTTCATGCTATGACACGTGCAGTAAATAAATACAGTACACGGCATAATATTTATATTGACATAACAAATTCTGTAGGGTTTACCAATGATTTTTTTATTTTTAAAATTATATTATTAAAAAATGTTCTAAATTATCGAGTATTAACGAGACAATTGAATCTATTTTGTATATTAGCAGTAATTTAAAGCACTAGCTAATAAAAAATTTTTTCAAGTTTTCGTTATATATATTGTAATAAAGAGTTTCAACAAATTAGTGGAACACTTGTGTCCATTTACATTGTTTGCATTACAGAAACACATCCAAGATATATACGATTTTCAAGGAATTTTAATTGACCCCAAATGTTTTCGAATGAGCAAACTATTGTGAAATTCGTAAAAAAGAAATTTTCTTTGACTCTGATCACTTGTGACTTGGAGAAAAATAATTTATTGCACTTCTTGTAGAAAATACTTTGTAATCTTTGCACAGAAGTGACAGTACTCGAAAGGAAGAGATGCATCATGCAGTACAATAGTTCGAAATACTGATAATTCACTTACCTTTTGTTTGTCAAGTAGTTGCATAATTTCGTCGACGTCGCCGACGACTACGGATTGTTGTCGTAACATTTCTTCTTCAACGGTGAGCCAGTCACGTATCTAAAACAACAAAATATTTATATATATAAGTGTTACAAAGAATCCTCTATATATTTTTACAAAACGAGAAACATCTTCACATGAATCGGAAAAAAATTCCCAAACAGCTCATCGCCGTTGTGCAAAGTCAGGAATTGCCGATCGAGAGGAAAGGGGAAAAAACGAGGTGGACGAGTCGGAAAGAAGTCCTCCGACAGGAAACGGGAGACGAGAGACAGGACAGGGCAGAATCGGAGTATTTACAGCCGGAAATTAGTTGGGAGTGCCCGTTTGTAAGTGGGCCACCTCGATTTACTTCGTATCCCAGCATCCGACAAGGGACTGAAAAGCAGCTACCTATATGTTAACGTCATTTCGATTGATGACACGATGACATTTACGTTCAATTTTCGTCGCTAGTTTGTCCCTTTGGAACGGAAGATAATCTCTGACCAGAACACATCATCGATCGTACAACACATTATATAAAATCATATATATTATATATTGGATTGGCATGAAAGTAATTTCGGTTTTGTAGTGTGAAATGGAACTTCATTTTTTTTAACAAAGAATTTTTTCGATGACCTTTTGCCATCGTTTTGACAAATTCGTGATTCCGTTTTTATAGAAATACTGGCCCATATCAACAAAAAACTAAACCCAATACAATTTTATTGATAATACATAATTATTGAATACATAATTAATTGAAAGTTTTACCATTCAAAAAGTTTTGCAAGCTGAAAAATAAATGGTAATCTAATGGTGTCAGATCAGGGCTACATGGAGGCTGTGACATCTCTTCCCAACCAAGCTTGGATTTTGCAAAAAATAAAAAAGTAAAACATATCAGAAATGTCCGTTTTTCACTCTATGTTAAAATTCTCCTAAACAAACAATTAGAAACAAAATAAAGCGCAATTTGTTTCTAAGCCAAGTCAAAAGTTTCACAACTTTCGATTGTTAGAAGAAAAAAATCAGAATATTGTCAGAAATCATTGAGAACAAACGTAACCCTGGCTCTCATCAAAAACCGAAATTACTTTCCTGCTGACCCAATATAATAGGATCATAGTATCATAGTACGTGGTACAATTCTTAATACGAAGATATCAATTATTTTGTAATTATTTTTACATGGTAATTATTTTGTAATTTTCTTGGCAATTATCCCTATCAGGCCCTACACATGTAGCACAATGATCTTTTATGCAGAATTCAATGCTTCATCAAAATTAAAAAAAAATATATAAGCATTCTCTATGAACAAAATGGAGATGATTTGCATATCACAAGAAAACAATGAAATAGCATGAAAGCCACATTACTGTTAATTTCCTATGAAGTTAGAATAATTTTAATAATTTTATCAGAAAGTAGTTTTAATTTTTTTTTATATATAAAAAAAGATGTTCCTATTTATTTATTCACAAGGTACATATTTTTTCAATTTACGTAGGCTGCCAGAATACTTTCCTTCTACGTTTCAAACTTACGAAATGTGCCCCTGAAGAGGTCAAAACACCCCTCCATGAAATAGAACAAATAACATTCCCTCCTCAGCAATCAGTTATTCCACACGTCATCCGCTACTTGGTATTCGAGTCAAAAGTACCCAACTTGGTTCCATCGAACGAACAACGTTTCAGGAGGCCCCCCCAACGTCAGAAGTTTCGAAACAGTCATAATCGATCTCGGATATAAGGAGAGTCGGACAGGAAACAGGTACTTGAATTCGACCAGTGTTTCCACGACTCGTAAGCGTGAAAGTTTCGAGGAGGTCGATAAATCGCGAAAGAGATAAGTCTTTGGAGTGCTACAGGAAATTAAGGTCTTGCTGTGTCCGACCGTCTCCCCAAGTCTAGCTCGTGAAGTAGAAGCCGTTGGCCCTCTCTCCGGCTCACGGTTCATCCCTTCGTTCCACATAAAGCCACCCTGATTAAGTGCGCCTTGTCGAAGAACGATCATATCTCTCATGTGGTTTTCTTCGCCATGGACTTTTTCGTGAAAAGGCTCACAGAAAGATGTACGATGAAAATGAAAGACCGTGGGGCGTGTACTCGGTTTCCTTCGGGGTGTACACCCCTCTACCCCGTATAAGAATATTTTAAAGTAAGAAAATATTCCAACGTATCCTTCGCGTATATGCCGAGAGACTTTTCACGCGACAGTGAATTTGATACCTGACTTCTTGAAAAATAAGAAGACGAGGGTGAGTTTGAGAGACTGAAAATAATGATTGAAGGTTAATTTGAAAGAAAATTTGAAGGCTGACAGGGAATTTTACGTCGTGTTCAATTAACTGGTTTAGAGGATAGAAATGATGATTGATAGAATTTTTATTATTATTGAAAACACTAGAACTAGTGGGGTTAAATATATAACTTTTTAACAAGTTGTATAGATACTTTAGAAAATGAATAATTGAGAAGTTGAAAGGATGAGATTAAAATGGCTATCTTCAATTTCTGAATTATTTAAACTGAATTAACGAAGTAGATTGTATTTAGAACCAAATTAACAAAAGAATTATTGCTAACTCTTGATTTAATAAAAGAATAAGAAATTCGTTGATATAATTTATATATAATTAAAATCGAATGTAATTTAACGTTTCTTAAAGTATGGATAAATTAAGTTTTGAGTGTAATAGATACGGTTATTACTGAATTTTAACTATCCAATTAAATACATGATAAGTGAAACGCTGAAGAGACACCCGGTCTGACCTATATCGCTGCACTACTACTTAGACGGCAGTTACTCGTTCCACTCGAAATAAACGAGCTGCTTCGTTTGAAATATAAACGTTCTCCTAAATCAATAAAGTTCGGCCAAGAATGAAAGATAGATAGAACTCAGTTCGGAGGCAACCTTTCAATCATGAAAAGTAGTCTCGCTGAAGAACGCGTCTATCGATGGTTTTAATTAAAATCGATCCCACGAATTCCTCGAAAATTTCTACCCGAAGAACTGTTATACGTGTTTGGAAAACTCTAGCAGACGATTCGAACGATTCAAAGTACGTACCTTTAACTCTTTAAAGGTGTTGAAATGTTTTTTTTTTCTTTCTTTCTTTCTTCAAATTTGACGGATTACTTTAATCATTCGTTTTGACGGTCAACATCTTAGAAATTTTTGATTGGAATAACAGACAAATATGTGAACAATGTTTTTGGTAAGTTTGCTGTGATTTTTATAAATTTAAAGTAGAAAATGGAATTTTTAAATAGAAGAAATTTTAAGGGAATGAGCGATGAATTGCAGAAAAGTAAATGAAATAAATAAAATGTCATGTGAAAGGGAAAATTTTATATACTCAAATATTAGCAAACGTAAGGGAAGTTTTACGGTTCAAAACGCATTTCACGTAAAGTTTCGGTATTCCATTTCGAAGTTCGCAACTACTAAAAATGATTTTTACCTCAACTTCTCGTGGCTACCTCAGTTGGATAAAGTTTTCTACTTTTCACCCATACATTTTTCGTCTTTTTAAGTTGCAAATGTCTCTTTTTCGAAAAAGAAGAGAACAATTTAGCGCTTTATTTTTCGTTTGTTACAAACAGAATGGAAGAAAAGAGTAAATGGTCTTTAACAAGAGTGCGGAATTAAAACTCTAGAAAACAGCAGATTTTATTTCCGTAAAGGATGAAAATCTAATAAGCTAAATGCCAGAAATTCTTCAAAGTAAGGGAGAGGAGAAAATAGTTTAACTTACAGGAGACGCAAGTTCAAAGTTTTGTTTGCATAAAGTATGCAGCCGACACTGGATCTAAAGAGGATAATCGTGAAGAATTATGCTTTAACTGAAACACGATAAAAACGAATTTACCTCACCTTTGAACAAAGTTCCGAAGTACAACAAAATATCAAAAATTACTTGTCCATTATTTAGTTAAACCAATTAAATTAACATAATATAAATTACAATCGAAATAATAATCGTAAACGTTTCATTGATATTACAGAATTATAAATTTACATTCGTGTAATTTTAACAGTTAAACACACTCTTGATTATTTATATCCATTAATTTCATAAAATTAATATTATGTCAATTACATCGGCATAACACGAATAGCTGTTTTATTTAAATTAGAGGATCGTATATATTTTTATGAAGAGCTACAACAACTATTTAACGTACTTTAAAATATTAATAAAGTTAACTGAAATGTCTGCAGGTCGAAATAAAATTTGAGCGAAAAATGAAGCGTACAATTTTTTAAATTGTCAGGACAGTAACATTTCATAAGTTTACAACCTGACATAGATATACGTAGGCAGTTATGAAAATTGAATGTGTAGTCTTAAAGTTCTCCAAGGAAGAAATTTTTTTCATGTGGAATGTATGTCATGTCTCGGCAGCATAAAATTCACCAAAAAATTCAGCTCTGACGCGAAAGTATCCCGGCAAGTAAAATTTAAATAGAACATATATGCATACAGATAAAAGTGAATATTTAACCGAAGTACAGTCGTTCGTTAATAATAAAATAAAAGAAACAATCATGATTTTGCATGTAATACGTGGACTACTTCTTTGAGATAAAAGCTTTTCCCCTAATTTTAATATCAATATTTCTATGAATTTTTTGTCAATTTTTAGAAAAGCCATGTAATATAGGAAATTCAATATCCTATTTCTTATCGGATCACGAGTAGATTTTCTGGACCTAAAAATACCTTTTTTTGTCGACAGTAATGTAATTCTTTAGGACAACGATAAGTGAAAACATTTATCTTTCAAAGCATTAAAGAATATATTGAACATAATCTATTTTCTGCAATCATTTAATTACGCTACATCATATCTAACGTGATAATATAATAATCACATTCTGTGCACGTTTCCCGGCAGATGCAGAAATTAAATTACAATCTTTAAACCAATTAAGGTACAGAGTTTTATACATCGATTTTTAATTACTCTAAATATACGTTTTATGGTAAATATGAAGTATGGATTACTTTTAAGTTTTGGGACTTTAAAACTTTGATACAATATTAGATACTATCATTCAATTCAATAGTGTCAATCACCGGTGACATCCATGAAATTTAACGTGTCAATAAAAGAAAGGATAATATAGATTTTATAAATGAATGATTTACGAAATATATAAAAGTCTTTCGAATTACATTAAATCGAATTTAAAATAAAAAGAGGTCGTAGACATATAAATATTTCAGCAGTTAACACTAGAACTACCAAGCAAGTCAAAATAACTCGTCACAAATTTTTTTCAAAAATTCTTCACACATGTAGGAAATCCTTTTTCCACCCCTTGATTTCTCTCTTCTCGAAATATTTATTTAACATATTGAAATGTAATGTTACGTCTGAAATTCTAGTATTAAACAGCAGAGTAATGAATAAAATTGTACATATAAAAATAGAAATTGCACAAAGTTATTTCTCACTTCTACAAAATCTATATACTGCTTAAATATCTTGAATTTTACATCTAAATTGACATAAAACCGAATGTGTTCTCCAGGTACATACTTCATATTATCTGTACAATAGTAGAAAATTATTTTTTAAAATAATCTCACCGTTTCGTGCTGTTTCTCTTATTAAATGGTCCCCTGGCGCTATTTATTCTATCTTATCACTAATCTCAGTCTGTATCATGCCAGTATATTTTAAACGAGACCATATGTTGTACCCTGAGATACGTTTTCCAGTGGTGTCGTACAACACGTGAAATTTATAGGAAAATTATGCCGTTTTCGGGAAGATGAATTTTTGGCAATAATTCAAAAACAACGTAGTAGAATATGGTAGCTTTGCTAAGAGGATAACTCTGTATTATAATTCAATCATGAAGCACCTTTTTAGTGAAAAACACAAAACGAAAAGATGCAGTGCTTAGACAAAAACTCTTAACGTGGAAGATAGTCCATTAAAAAAAATGTGTCAAATATTTTACAATAGTCTGCCATTTAAGTAATTATCATCAAAAAGGTCGAATACAGGTTTCTTTATATGCTTCCTGGTTAGAGAAATAGGCGTTTGTTTCCTTCGGAAATACGACTTAATCCATTCGACGCATAGCGTGCTTAAAACGAGGCTTACCGTGAAGGAAAATAGAATTTCATTGGCAACTCGATTCCTGCTCGAGTCTCGTTACCTCAAAGCCTCTCATCGCTTTATGCAAACAGCACAATACTTGTCAGGGAGACAGCATAGCCGGAAATAGAAGCAGGGAGATAGCTGTTATGACGTCGGACTGGCTGGAGTCTGACTGTTGACTCGGCAAATAGGAAAAGCGTACCATAGGACCGACACAGAGTTGAACGAGATGACAATAAAAGTTATCCGAAAGAGAAGATAATAACGAATTTTCGTTTGCACTGAACAACCAAATCTGTTACGCTTTGCAACCAATGTTTCAAGGTGAAATGTCAATGATTATGGTCTTTGATTCATGCTGAATGACTGTATCCCTCACATTTAAAAGTTTAAGTCGTAAGGGGAAGTTACTAATTAGAAATATTTCTTTGGACTGAACAGCTGCAGTTGCTAAGTTCTATAATGAACGTTACAAGATGAAACTTAACAATGTCCAGTCCCAATTTCTGCAAAACGATCAAACCTGTTGCATTTAACAAAGTGCAAAATGAATCAAAGTGAAAGGTAGCAAGTTTGTAGCAAGCAAGAAAATACTGTTACGATGTACAAAATAAATGACTCATATAACAGTTTCTTATATTTAACAAGACGTTACGCTTTCATTCGTATTCTGAAAGAAACACTTGTTCCCTTCTAAACTGATTAAGTATTTGAAATTTCAATAATACCATTTAATTAAACTTCTTTAACTTCTATTACTTTATAAAAATCAACGAACTCATACAATTCTCAGAAATAATTTTTATGTTCTGTCCATTTCAAATTCCGTATTGAGTTACCGTCATTGTAAAACACCTCAAATTACGAAGGAGCAAAGAACGTAAAAATTTGAGGACGACGAAACGATAATCAACGTTTATAGTCGGCTCTACGTCAAACATAATTCCCTTCATAAATTGAACTGAATTTTGAGAGTCCCTCAAGAATCCCGTCTTCGGTGAGAAAAGTTCCGATCGAATATGGAATGAATAAAGATCAGGTCGGTGCGAAAGCAGAGAAACGGGAGAATAACTCGATAAAATTGACCGAGTTATACGGCTGCACGAGTGCTCAGACTCCCGTGCGCAATTTCTACGCTGTCCACCGTCGTCACAGAAATCTAATTCCTGTCCCTGATAACCGAACTCGTGTCTACCGTAGCAGAATATTCTGCCGGGGTTACGTTTCTGCGAAATTTGTTGCCGTCGACGGATCGGCAAAGGCATCCTCGAAATGTCCGAAGAACTCACTGACTCTGCGTTAAGTAGAGCCGGTTATTGCAAAATGAAACTTTGACGACATTCACCGACGTTCCTTGTAATTACCAAGGAGGACGGTGTCCCAGAAATAGTGGCGCAGTTCTTGAATAATGAAAGACTTTTAAAGTTTCATCCGGCTGGAACGATGCAGGAGAATCGCGGGAAGATATATGTGCAAAAAGAATTTTTAATCTGGCCAGTCTAATAGGAATCGGCTTTACTCCTTTTACTTCGAAGAATTTCCACAGTTATTCGCGATTAGTATGCATGCATACGATTTTAATCGTTTGTTGAAACATTTGTATGCCACGAGAATGTGGACAACGGGATTTTACCTGATCATGGTATTTATATTTTGACAAGAACAATTAAAATGTTGATAATTGTATGCCAATTATTTTGGCGATTAAAACATACTTTCGTAACAGCTGTTTCTCGTGGCTCAATTTAATACTTTTTTCAATAACAGTACTATTTTTATTGATGTATAGAAATAAACTACTTTTGCTTAAAATTAAGATTAAATTGGTGGAAAAAGTTTATAGTAAGAAAAAGAAAGCTCAACTGCAATGCCAAAATTAACGTCAAGTTATAAAATATGTGCAGCGTTCGAAATTATTAAGATATTTTTAACTTCAGGGATATTTAATAAATAGGTAACATTAAAGAAAGGTAGCAAGAAAGGCCATCGTCTTTAATAGAGGGGTTGTTCCTGCGTTTAGGGTGAAAATGTCATTCGCAAGATATCATTCAATCATTCTCAAGAAAACTACTTTGGGCTATTGAAAATAAATCTTCGTCATTTCCGTATTGTTGTTAAGTTACTTCCAAACCTATCAGTTCCAGATGTATGCCCATTTTTTGAGATTAAGTCTATAAATATTGGAGCAGAGACTTTTATCTCAATTTCTAGGATTTCTTACACATTTTTCATTATATTTTGGTATTATATAATAGCAGATATGACGATAATTAATCGGATATATTTAAAAATGTTACTAAATATTTTAAAAGAAGTAAAAAGATGAAGTCAGTGTTGAATCAAGACGCATAAATGTCAATAATTTGCGAAAGAAATAACAAACACTCTGACTTTAGACTAAATTCGTTATCATTATTTTTATTCATTCCTCTCTCAAGCGTTTCTTCGTTAATGTTTTATCGCACGATGCAAATTTTAATGCACACGTACAATGCTTGGAAATCTTTCATGGCCAAAATTCCGATTTATTCGAATCGCGAGAAAAGCAATTGTGTCCAAAGCCGAAACGTCGAAAGGAACTCATCTCGGCGACGCAATGGTAATCTAGTTAAGGCACCCCTATTTCGGGGAGCGTACAATGTGTTACCTCTTATTGACGGGAGCAGATTGCAATGCCACGGCGTGTGAATTCAAATGCTCTCGATAACCCATAGCCGAGAATCCCCTTTTCCCCTTTCCCTCGATACGCATTCAAAAATGTAACTGACCTTCGTGTATCCGATCATTTCAGGGGTCTTTGTATTTTCCGAGTACTTTTGATTTTGTTTATTTGAAACTAGAAAACTAAGCACATTTACGGAAAAACAGGAATCAAGGGATGATGAGTTAAGTAGCTCAAACTAAAGGTGAAATATTTACTTGATGGCTTTCGTATTCATTTGTAGAGTTTGTAGAAAAAATTGGGACAGGTTATTTTCAATGTCCGGATAGTTTTAGTGTCAATGATGGAAATAACGTTGTTTGCTAACCCATTTCTCTAGAATTTCTTTTGTGTCTGACTCTGCAATAATTGAGAATTAAATTGATCGATGATTCTTGATATGTCATGTAACTTAAAGTAATATTAATGTTATGGAAATAATCTTATCGTGTTGAATCACATTGATATATTCAATTTGATAGCTTTTCCCAGCTTTTTAAATCTCGATATGTATAAAGAAAAAGAACCCAAATGTCGATTATGATAAAATAATTATTCAAAATAATTGGAACAACTTCCAAGTCATTTTCAAAGAGTCGTATCAAGCTGAAGGCAGAAAAATTACTTCCAAAGAAACATCGCGAGAAACGCGGCGAAAAAAAGTCCTGTGGAAGGGCACGACGAGGAAATTAGAACGACGTTGTACGCGGACTGCCGCTTAACACATTTTTCGTCGACGTTCAACATCTGCACGCGTTTACTCACGCCCTAGGGCACGTCCGTTAAGTTGCCATATTCTCGTCAGTCTCTTTCCATGTCCGCGTAATTTATGAGCTTTAATTAGCCAAGATGCCCGGGGGTAGACCGGTCCTGCACTATCGTAACTAACCTCGCCCACATTCCCCTCCGATCCTTCGTTCCCATAGTCCTCTTCGTTCTCGTCCTCCTGTCTGTCGTCGTTGTCGTGGACGCCACGAGAAAGCGACAAAGTTTTACATTGTACTTCGTACACATTGGATTTAACGTTGGATTTTCGCGTTCCAGAAGCTTAATAGTGATCATTATTCTTGAGGTATTATCGGATAGCTTGAATAGCGTAGTATAATAATTGGAGAGCAATGCATTCCAAAGTGAAGTACACTTACCCCCTGAACAACGAACAGAATTTGTTTGGGGCACACCCTGCATCGGACTTCCGCTGCATCTGGTGCAACGAGCACTTTACTTTTTTTATTAGAAACAAAGAAAAATTGTCACTGGTGCAATTGCTCTGCCAGCTGACAGGTAAAACTGAACGCATTACCTTAATTATCCCCAAAAACACAAAAACCACGACAATTTCAAAGGTACCAAAGTCTCGATACCTCGCAGATACTTTCTCACTATAAAAACTCAATGCGCACATTGTGCACTGAAGAAATCGTACAAAGATGCACAAATGACCATACAAATCGAGTCATAAACACTCTAATACAGGGGTGGCCAACCCGCGGCCCGCCTTGAACATTTTTCCATACCGCGAGATTATCATCAGTATCATTATTATTATCTTATTTATGTTTACATGTAAGAGTAATAGTAAACACAATAATAATAACTCATTGTATTTCAATTTTTCACTCTGAAAAAGTGCCTATAGTGAGTCTGAATCTAATTTATAGGGATATATTATTTTATATGCGGCCCGCAGAGTTATGATGCATTTCCAAAGTGGCCCGCAAGATGATTTGGGTTGGCCACCCCTGCTCTAATACAAACCGCAGAATATTTACACCATAAGAAAGCCAGGAAAAAAGCTGAGTAAGCGAAAAATATAAAGTCTTACCTGAAGCACAGATTTATCGAAACCCGCTACGAGGGCGGAAGGTGACGAAGAGGATGAAGATGAAGTTGAAGAGGCAGAGACCGAAGGGCTAGTTGCAATGGGGGTCGAGGGCGTCGAGGGGGCAGGGGAAGGTGTCAACCCCCGAGGGCCCCCTGCAGCTGCACCCACCGCCCCCGGTGCTGCGCCTACACTCCTTTCCACTTCTGCAACAGAGGAATAGAACCATACTTCCATTAGAAGCCGCATCGTTGCATCGTAAAACTCGCTAGACCATATTTCCTATTACTGCACATATTGTGACGTTACGAGGCATTCCTCGCTCGTTTGAAGGAAATATCTGTGTCTGTTCGTTTCAGTGTGGTTTTTAATGGTTTCGCGACGATGATGCATAAATGTCGCTATGAAATGATTTGTATAGGGGGCATAGCGGTTTATGGGGTACGAACTGCGAGGAATTTTTCGTGAAGTAAATAGGACGTAGACAGTACCCTGTATTCTATATAAAACTTTGAAAATTTTGGAAAATTTAATGTTACATGCTGTGGTTGATAATCTCGTTGGGTTGGTTTCTTGCAATTTTTTTATATTGTTGAAAAATATTATGAAAATACGCATTTTAGATGGATGTAATGATACTTTTTATATTTCCTATGCCAGAATTATCACAATCAATTACGTGAGATATTGTTACAGTAATTCTTGTAATTGATATCAAAATTCATGTTGTTAACATTAATTTATAATTTCAGTATATAATATAATTTAAAATTATGAATTAAATTATATCATATAATTCAAGATAATACATAATTTATATCATGTTTAATTTAATATTTAACTATTAATTAATTTTTCCTCAACGCACGATGCATGGCATCGAATGTTTTTGAAATTAATCCAACATATCTACGTACAAACTTGTGTATTTTATAATAGAAAAAGACGAAAACCCTTTACAACAAATTCAAAAGATCACTTCAATTCTGTCAACAGTGACGAAACTTTGTGCGCGTCAGCAACACAACGATCGATGCACCATTCGAATGAGCAACCTCAAAACCATTCAGTTCTATCTGAATGACGAAAAATACGTATTACTTCAAAAGATATATTTTTTGGAGACCTATTTTTTATAATAAACTACAATTCCATTTTTTGTCCTCCTGTATAATTATAATTGTATTCCACATATATACATGAGAACACCACGATAAGAAATTTATAGAAAAATGTCCCCAGAGATAGTAATTTTTCTAAAGAAATTTCAAAACTGTCCGTCAACCTTCGTATTGACAGTGTCTAGCAGAAACAAGCACGTCGAGGATCATATTCTTCGAAAATCACAGAATATTCCAGACCTAGGGAGAGAGCGGTCTTCGGTATGAGCTATCGCGGATCGATGTGTGCTATCTGAACGCAAATGTCGCGTCGAAGATATCGGGGCGAGGGTGAATCTACGCGTGAATTATGTGGGGTGACGTATTAAAAACTGCTCGGTCCCGTTTCGAAGCGTGGCAAAGGCATGGCCTTACGTCTGCCACAAAAACTTGTAATTTTCCGGTTGGACGGTAACATTGTATTCTTCCTCACGTGCAGCAATAGATACTCAAAACGAAGAGGAGAATTGAGCTCTGAAAGAAACCGAGGCTGAATGGTTTCGAGGCACGTACCAAGGAGGCACGGTCAATTCATTGAATAGAAAAGTAACTTTCATAGTTTATAAGTTTACCCACCGAACTCTCTTGGTATCGTGGGGGTGGGGGTGGGGCCACATTGGATCTCAAGTGAACGTTAAGGATGCTCCTTAAAGACGCGCCTCTAACATTCGACTCTAAAGTAATTGAAAACTTTCGTAAATGCTTTTTATCGTCCTCGATTAATGATAGTTCTTGGAAAGCGCCGTAAAGAGATGTGAAGGTAATGCGTGATTATGCATTTATGGAGTTGAGGTATTGGCTTAACGTTTTTTAATAATAACTGTACCATGTGCGGTTAAATGACTGGTTTAATGATGTGATAATGCATTATTTTGGATTATGTAAAAACTATTGTTTCCTATGTTAAGTTTACAGTCCCCTACTTTTCTTTCAGAGAGGTGTTGTTGTTATTTTTATTGTTGATCGTAAGATTTGACATGGTAGGAATATATGTGTATGAAGACTTAACTGTTCTTAAATTATGGCGACACTGGTTATGGTCAATTTCTTTGATTTGTAACAGAGAAATAGAAAATAATAAATGTTTTGTTAGCAATTTGGATTATGTCGTATATCCATATAGGATAGTTTTGGTTAAATTTAAATTAGATTCGTCAATTATCCAGATTGATACGGATTCAATAAAATATCTTACATATCTGTACAATTTAATATTCTAAAACTGCATATCAGATTATTTTCTGCTTCTCTTAATTCTTCTATTAACAATGATAAACACTAAAATATTTCCTAGGGGAAAACTGAAAAAGTTCAAAATGCCAATTCAATTTCCCCGATTAAAGGTAAAAGTACGATAGTTTTATATTTATTTTGTGGAAGAAAATAAATATTTCGGAAATCCCTTCAATACGTAACACTCAAAGTACTTTCCTTTCTCGGTAATTGTATGCGCGCCTCTCCATGGGATGCGTATCCTGGCATTTAAGATGAAACCAGTATTAAACTCGAGTGAAATAAAGTCAGAAAGGAAAGCAGTCCCTTGGTAGCGCTTTATTACCGGTGCTTCAGTAGTAGAAACTGTAAAACCAGTCGTCCGTGCTTACAGACTTCGCATTTAGTATAACGTTCATACAGATTAATCTCGTTAACGTTCATTCCTGAAGTGGATATCATTCCTTACAAAACCGCGATCCTGAGACATTAATTCTCGTTTTTCTCATTTCCGTAAACACGGAAATACTTTTTCTTTTATTACAAATACTATAATAAGAAGGAAAAAGGATATAATCGTTCATATAGAATTGTTTATAGTCTCGATATTTGTTAAATATATATATCAATGATCGATGCTCCCATTTGATCGATAGGCGTACTCGTGCGTAGGGATTTGTCATTTTCTTGTATTTTATTGAATTATTGTAGTGTGTATTTTTACTTCTTTATTCTAAATTAAAGAAATACTTATTTTTTATATGTATGTACGACTTATATAAATTGTCATTGTAAGGCCCACAATATCCACAATGAATTTCTATCGATATTAAGATAACAAGTTAGAGAAACAACCGTTAATGTAAGTAGTTGTGTATCCGATTTAACGATCGCATCAAAAGGAATTCTAAAAACGCTGAAACTTTGAAATTCCTCTCGGGAGATCTCGATTTATGCTGAAAGCGCCTTGAATCCGGTTTTATACAAATCGTTATATTCTTATTTTCTGTCGTACTCGTCCAAAATGAATACCGTGAGGCCAAGCATTATTTCAACATAGTCTGACTGCAGCACTGAATTTTATCCTGTCTTTTACGAATATCCATCAACAAAAGCGGAGGTATAGAGGTGAAATGCTCGCGCAATTACTCACGAATTGCCAAACTTTTACAGACGAAGAGATATCTCGCAAGCTTGGCAATAATTCTTAATGTATTACCTGAACTTTTCCGAGTACTGTGCTCACGACAAAGGGCTCTCTCTGTTTGGAATTCCGGTATTGTCAACACACTAGAAAGCTCCGTTAACCGAGAGAGAAAGTAATTGTGCAAACTCTGAGGAGTAGCCAAGAAATTTACTCAGAATTCGCATGCACTTACTTTGAGAAGGTTAATTCGTTTGAAAATCCACTGAAACAATAGGTTCGGCGTGAAAAAACCACAGCTGTCGAAATCGAAATAGAAAATAACAACAACTTCCGTATCTGATATTTCTTTACACTGTACAGTGTAATTTTAGCGATCTATCTGGCCAAAATAAATTTTCATAATAGTAGAATATCCATATAAGCAGAAAGGGTATAAATTATTCCAAAAGAAAATTTACAACAATTAATTAGTAAGTCTCAAAGTTATATCTTCCATATATTGATTTTACACGCTCGTATTATATATACTCTAGCCATTTGCGACAATTCCGTCGTAACAGTAGACAAAAATAATATTTGTATATATGTCTTTTTATCCTCACTTATTTGGGGATTTGTTTACAATTTTCTACCTTTCCAAACGATTTCTCATTACCATTTTAACCCCCTCCTATAATTAATATGTAATTTATATTCCATTCCGAAATGTACGTAAACTTTTAATTTAGAATGCTATTTATTACACCTTTGCAATTTTGTGCGTTCAAAACCGATGCTGTAAACAATTGAAAAAAAAATCATTGCAGACAACTGCTACGGCATCTTTGTTTCAAACATTTATTTGTGTTTTGGCACAGTGTACTTTTGCAATTTGGTACATAACAAAAATATTCTAAGTGGACAAATATCTTGGTCCACGGCGTATATAACTATGCGTATCATCGGCTAATAATGCGATGGTATCATTCAATCTAGAAGATAATACGAAATTCTGCGATAGACGATACACTTTACATATCTGTACTTGTATTTTGCCCGCATGGAACAAACTTCGAGCAGGTAGGATACGAGGTTCCCGCATAAACCCCCTAGTTCTATCACGAGTTGGACCAACTACTAAGTCCTTGCCTTCTAGGGCCGGATAGCCTCAGAACTAGTCAGCCAAGTTAAGTTACACGCTAAATACGTAATAACAATGCTCGTATAATACCTCATCCTCCTCGTATCCCATTAGATTATGCTAATCGAGAAGGAAATCCTGCCAGTAGGAAGGAACGATGCGCGTGAACTTCGTTGAGAATTCTTCTCACCAGCGTTCTTATAAGGTTTACGAGCTAACGTGCACAGTCGTACGTGATTCGTATCGCAATGTCAAAGATCTTTATTAAGCATATGGAAATAAAAATTTATGGACCGTCGGATTATCGACGTGACGGAGTGTCCTTTTATCCGTTTGAGGTCGAAATCATTTTTTCAATGAAATTATATGGTATATCAGGAGTCAATGATAGATTTTGAAATCAGCAATTAACCCATTGACAGTTTATCCCGTCACAGTCACGGGCGGAACGTCAAGTACCAAACGATTTATCCCGTTTAGTCTACCAAAGATATCTAAGTTTACAACTAGATTCTTTGTTTCCTCTGTATTCTAAAATTATTCTAATTGAAGGAGGAGACGTGGTTTAGTTTGCATGCCGAAGTGTTTTCGAACATAAAAAAAATTAGACATTTTTTGGGTCAGAATTCGTAATTTTACCAAACTGTGAAAGGGTTAATTGGATGTTATTGAGCATTCCAAATTTATAGCATTTCATTCAACATTTTAGAATTCGTAGCACGGAGCAAAACACGAAATACTCGGTTTACGACTCACAAATGGAAAAGTCCAACAGTACGTAGCGATATTAACACGTTTAATGTCACGTCGATGATGAACAGACGTCGTTATTACTTTTCAGCAACAAACTTTTCCTACTCCCCCTGAAATTTCTAACAAGCAAAAATGAATAAAATCATACGAATGAAAAATGTAACTAACAGAATCAAACGAACGTAAAATTTCAAATTATATCGTATAATTCGATTATTCTCCAGATTCTTGTAAGAAATTCTACAGTAATCCTCATACCCACAGTCAGCCTTCGTAAGTACAGCTAAAAGCCTCGAATTACGGTAATAATACCGTCTTATGATTTAATTGCATCCTCACCTCAACAGAGAACTTTCACCTTACTTTTTCCCCGTAAAATAAAATATCTCGTACCACGGTGAAAAAATTACAGACAGCCTTGTTTTTATCGATAAACACAACATTTTTGTATCTTTTTATTTTTTTAATTTCGAAAGTGTAACGCAAATGATGCTCCGCGAAACACGAGGAAAAGAGAGGGTTCCTCTTGAAGAGGACATTCGTAACACTTGTCGCTGCAGCAGCTGCCAAGAGGGAGTTATTGCTCTCGTAACAACGGCAACAGGGGTGGAACCTTCCCAACGCCACACAATCAACAGAAATCACACGCTTTCCCCGACATCGGTCTTTCAAAACACGTCAGTTCTTTATCGAAGTTAACAAGACACGTCGGCTGTCGCGACGATTCTTGCTCACCCTTCGAGTAATTAGAATGAAATTAAAGCGCGATGGAATCGAGACGAACAGTGTATAGGTAAGGCACACATTGGAACGAAATAAGTTGAAAATATACAATAATAATATAGAAACGAAATTTTCTAGAGATACGAAATAGTTAAGAAATAGCAAGTGTATAATAATTTGATGACGTACAATAAAATCTTTAATTTTTTGGCTTGGCTTTCGGATAATTGTATTTAATTACATATAGGTACCTATGTTAATGTGAGCAATATTTAGTTAGCATATCTCCCTTTAAGCTTTCGGTTTTCCTTGCATTTATATTTGTATAAATTGACTATGCCACCTTCAATTAAAGTAGATTAATTATACGGTCGCTTGAGCGATGAGGGTCACCGGTGACCGGATGTATTGAATTCAATAAAATTTCATATTACCCTCCAACTGCAATTTTTATGAATTCTCTAACATATTGAATATTTAAATATTGACATTAAGAAAATAAAGGTCTACCAAATATTTATGGATCAGAATCTTTAAAGTTTCTGCTTTATAAAAATGTGAATTTGATCGAAATAGTTTCACTCTAGTAAAAATGATGAAACTACAAAATACCTTTGGCGTTCAACGTGTTAAAGGTCGCTCATTTTCCCTTAATATACTGACCAGCATGTAAGGCCATAAAAAAATGTATATTCTTAGGAATAAATTACTAACAAACCGGTTAAATAATAACACTAAAAAAATGTACTTGCACCTGTCCGTTTATCACAGCACCAATGAGATATAAAATCTATAGAAAATAATTGACAACACAATCTTATTTCTCCAAAAAGATTAAGTTCTCGCAATTTCCTAAAAAAACTCGAAACATCCTGTATAAACCTACATCTTTATGTACTCATTGTCAATATTAGAATCTTCAAACACATTCAACAAAACGACGAAATATCCAGCGAGCAAGTTCCGCACAAAATCGAATTGTCCCTGCAGCACCTGCACCATAACGTAAAAAAGTATCAGTTTCCCCGTGCCATCCATAAAAGCCAGTATTTTTCGCAACTCTTTATACCTACCATCAATCGCCCGATATTCCTCCAACTTCCACCAACCCCTCCGAAGACTATGTAAACTCGAAAACCCCATGGCGTATGACTCCAACTCTATAAACCATACGCGAGGTAAACGGCTTTAACGCGCGACACTCGGTAACAAAAGCATGCACACAAC
This sequence comes from Cerceris rybyensis, assembly GCA_910591515.1. Taxonomy (NCBI): domain Eukaryota; kingdom Metazoa; phylum Arthropoda; class Insecta; order Hymenoptera; family Crabronidae; genus Cerceris; species Cerceris rybyensis. The sequence continues at coordinate 15,823,559 of OU342799.1, forward strand.
GTTATTAAATCAGACTAATATTAATCGTACAAACAACAAACACCCGTTACAAATATCCAGTCACAACAGCGATCCTATTATACTGTTTACAAACACGAGAAAAAGCCGGTATTACGCGGAGCACGATTTATTCCACGCACGGTGAAGGAAACAAAATAGGAGACGCAGGTGGAGGCGGAGGAGAAGGCTGAGGGAAACGAGAGGGACACGAGAGGGAAACGAATTCCAACGGGGTGGGCACGAGCTAGAAATCCCTTGTTAGCGGCAGCCTGGTCCGCCGTGACAAGTACTATGGGTGGGTCTCGCGGTGAAAAATAGGACGAATTTGCAGCGAGGAAACATCAATTCACTCTGGCAGCAGTTTTATTGTGAAAGAGAGTACGAAATAGAGAGGTAACGGAGGAACGAAGAGTGAAAGTTGAAGAGATAGAGAGAAAAAGAGAGAAAAGACAGATTGTTGGAAGTACTTGAAGGTGAAAAATAGAAAAGTAGGAAGCTTAACTTGAGTATTCGTCCGTCCAATCGTCCAGCATAAGCGACGTGGAAGCAAAGTCCAACAACAACCCCCGGATTTTGAGGGACACAGGAGAATATCCTGGTAGGAGGATACTACTACCCCTAGGATGAGAGAAAACAGGGTGGACTCGGTGGATGGTTTGTGAATGAGAGTGATAGATTGCACGCTGCCGTACGCTGACACTCTTCCACCAAAGGCCAAAGACCATCTATTGTACTTTGCAAGCCGGAACCTAACGGTCGGACAATCTTGATTTCCGTTCGGCTAAGCGCGGCTGTCCGTGATTCCTCTGCTTAGCTGGCTTTGTTTCCGCCCCAAGACTTCACCGAGTGTTTCGTGGAACGAGGAGACGCAAAGTGCAACTGGAAGAGGAGCTTGAAGTCCTGTCAGATGGGGTAGAGTGGATTCGGCGAGGGTATCTTGCCGTGGAAAGTTTTCCGATAATTGAAACGTGTGTATCAACTCGTAGGGTTTTATGGTCGGTTGGAAAAGGTGAACTGTGAATCGTACGAGCTCGCTTCAGTACCGGCTAATTTTCTAGAGGGAAATAAGAAACATGGGGAAACGAGAGAAAAAGTTATTCGGTGGAAGAGAAGAAAACGTGGGTGGATGTGCGTAACTGGAGAGAAGTGGATTTTTTTTTATACATGATACATGGTGAAATAATTAATTAGTGAAGATTCACATCTGGGGTGTGTGCTAGGAGTAAATAATGTGGTCGGTTTTAATGGGAAAATTTAAAGAAATATGACTTTCTTTCTAACTTTAAAATTACCAAAGTAGTCAAAATGACTTTTTTTTATAAAATTCTTCACGTTTAAGAGAAATCTGTATAAACTGTTGAGAAAAAACTTCACAAGTGATTTTATTGTCAACTTAAAATTCATAGCACGAAGCAAAATGCTTTTACTTTAAATGTCTTTTGGAGTAATTACTTTTGGAATTTACTCTTGGAGTAATTACGAGAATTTAGGCGGCGCGCCGAACAGCATCTGCCGCCAATATAAAATCAATATTTAATCCGAATGAAATGAAATTTATATGGACACGTATATAGAGATGTATGGTTAGTATTCGATGGAATTGACACAAACTAAGATATATGACTCGAATCGATTCGAAATTCATACCATCGAAAGCCAAGCAATTTTGGTAGTTAACATTTAGTCACACACTTTTGAACTCGTTAAATTAAAATAAGTCATCGTAAACGTATCGTCATTAATTACGAGGGTGCCGTTTTAATTGAATCTTCTAGATAACGCGGACGTTGCCGTCGAAAGTTATACTGTTATTGTGTAGTCACTGTAATTAACTAAGATTCTTAATGAAAAATTAACTGTCACCTCCTCTTTCGGAGGGCGGATTGAATACTTGATTACTTTTTCCAAGAAGGCTCCGTTGCAAGAAGTTTCAACTTTCAAGTTAATAAATTCTTATTTAAAAATTTCAAAAAGATACGTAGCTTCCTTTGCAAATTTTAGACAATATATTGCAATTTTACTTTTGCTCGTTAATTTCAATGTATTAGATTCAATTCTTCAACAATATATAATTAATTAATTAGAATGTAACTATTAATTCATGTTATTTGTAATATATTACAGCATATTTGACTGAAAGTAAATCAAGCTACAACGTATTAAAGAGAAATCAAACATTGTGTAGGGTGGTAGCGGAGATTAGATGAAATTTCACCCCGGAGGAGCGTGAGAGGGTTAATACGATATAAGACGATTTCAGTCCTTCAAAGGATAAGATAATTACTTCATTTCGAGTGACTACATCATCGGCAGTATATAAGGATAATTACATGATGACCAACTTCAAGTAATTACGCATTGTAAATACGCAAACAGCAATTGCAAATCAAACAAATTGCTGGATCTCAATTTCTCGTAATAACAAAATGAAAAAATATCAGGTGTCGTGATATTTCACCCCTTCTATCAAAGCAAAGTTAACACATCTACTATATTTTGATCGTTCTTCTATTCTAAGTTAAAAAACAAATTACATCTACTGTTTTTCGATGTACTATATCCATTTTCAGGCTTACATGACAAGTACGTTGCACATTGAAACAATATAACATGACATTTATGATCGCAGGAATATATAATTCCGTGTGATAAGAGGAAACGCAAATATATCGTGATGAGACGAAATAATACAGTACTTTTGTTTCACCTGCCCGCAATATATTTGCATTACCTTCTGTCAGCTATCCATTTCGTTTCATTTAATATCGGCGTTTTAACTGAACAGACACACCTTTTGTTAAATTTGAAAATTCGTACGGGACAGATTTATGAAATCCCACTCCTATCAATCGTTCTATCACGGAGAATCGTATAATTCAAGTGATTAAAAACAGATTGCAATAAATAAGACGAAACATTTCGTCCGTCACGGATCAGAAACTAGTAGAGCATAAATCCACTATGCTCAACAGGATGTCGTGTAATTTTACTCGCGGTCATAGACCGTTCAGCCAGACAAATCGCTGTCAATAAAACAAACGGATATCCAGTCGCGATACAAATGTAAATGAATCGACACAATCTTGATGAATGAAACGGAAGGGAGCAGGATTAAAAGATTTACGGAGGATAAACCGGCGGGAAAGCTCTTTCCCTCGTGCCGCAACAGTCAGAGCCCGAAAGTGCTTCGGTGAATTAAAATAAAGCGTAGCCGCAGTTTTGAAGAATACAAACTTCCCTGGAGCTTAAGCCGCGATTTTTTGTTAATACCTGCTCCTCCCCTTTCCTGACGATTTTGAATAAACCAGCGACCCTAAACAAAGTCTCAGAGTTCATTTTCCACAGTCTTCGCTGCGATGTGTTCACGAAGCGCCAACTCGACGAAGAGTTCCTCGCATTCGAGAGAAAAAAATATAATCTTGGATTTCAAACGAAAGTAGAGTAAATCTTTTTTTTTTCAAGGCGTTTAAGTAAAATGCTGGAGTGCATATATCTAAATGTGCTTTTTCATTTGCTACAAAATGTAATGGGAAGAAATGCATGTTTGCAGCATGAAGAAAAATGATGATTTAAAAAAAGCAATGAAGAATAGTATTTGAAAAATAATTCATACAATTTGACACCTGAAATAGTTTAACACTAGATCAACTGATGATTAATTCAATATATTTAAAATTAGTTAATAAATATGTCCCAATGAAATACACTGAGGGGGAAGAAATTTGATCGATACAATTGCTCACTTGCTAGTAATTTTCAAGCAAAACTGAACATCCGACGGTGAAATTCTATGAGACTGGAAATAACTCTTGCAGTAGGCAATCGCAAATAATTAATTTAATTGAACACATTACTCTACTCTCAATTATAATTCACTCGCGCTCTACGAGGACGATAGATAATGTTACAAACAAGGAAGTATTTAATTCAATCTGGAGGCTATCCGTACTCCACGAAGCCTCGATAAAGGTCATTAAGTATTCCGGAGAAGACAGAAAAAAGGAGACACGAATGCTCCTCTCCCCGTGGAGCCATCATGGCACAGGACGAATTAATCTGGCTTCACGCAGAGCGAGAGGCCCCTTAGCCCCACGTTTTCGATGTAATTGAATCTCTCGTCTTTGCCAAGGCAATTGTTTCACCCTTTCCCTCACTCCTCGGGATTCATCGCCGCTCTCTTTACCGCGAGAAATTAATCTTCCCTTCCGCAGAAGAGATCCAGCTAGGGAAAAAAGGAATCGCAACTTGACGGAACTCTATTCGGATTTCGGTCAAGATACAACACTCGCCTTCTTCGAGAAACCACTGGAAAATTTATTATTTCAACGAGTTTTTGATCAATAAAGTTCATGAAATTGATCACATTGATATAATAAAGAATTCATCAATAAAGAATTGCTAGTCTCGATATTAACGCGTTTTGATTCGTATCAGTTAATATTGTGAAGGATATAAATTAACGATGATTTAAACACCGATTATTTATGTCGAGCAAAACCGGCTTTCGTCGTTGGTTTTTTTCCTAAATAGGTATGAGGTACAATAAAGAAACGTTTGTTTACAATTTATTAATATGTAGCTACGGAATTCATTTACAATTTGCTAGCGCGTGATGAAGGTTCTTGTCTTACAAAAATTCACTGAAGGAATATCTGAAATAAGTAACCAAATATAAACAAATATAAATAAGTAACAAATAAATAAACAAATATACCTATTCTCGAACAACTCTAACCTGGCTAACAAACGGCGAAACTTCGTTTTCAATTATTCGTTTCCTCCATTTCGTTTTCGGAATCTCCAAAACCAGTGTCATAAAGTAAACAACTATGCGAAGTATTCACTTTAAAGGATTTGTGTTGGAATTTCAAAAATGGAATGGTGGAAATAAATGGTTGAAAATGAGAGCTAGCAAAGTCAGACATTTCAGACTATAACACAAACTAACTTACCCCCAGCAATTCATATAAACACAATACTACCATATTTTGGTTCCATCACGAACCAGCATTTTATTGAACGACCTACCCTCTTACATGAATATAGAGTCATCGAAGCTAATGTATGCACATAGAAGAATACTCCCAGCAATTACGACGATTCAAACTGAAATCCACTATTTGAAAATCCAAGCTTTTATATTCAGGCACCGTCCCATCCTCCTCTTGATATTGCTTACCGACTTCCAAATGCAAATGCGGTCATACGATCTTGATTCGCATTACGACTCTCACTGATGATGACACTGCAACTTCCACAGAGTCATTCTAAAAAACCTCGACGCAAATATCGACTACTTGCAACCACGAACGCGCGAAAGCAGAGGAACCTTTTCATTCGAATAATGAAGTCATCGCTCCCGAAGACACGATCATCGGTGTAGGTCTGCATCGGTGACGACTGACTGAATGCTCGGGTATAAATCGTACACTAATAACGATCGTTCATTTTGCTAACCTGTCTACTACCTACACGCCAAACTAACACACAGATTACTACGATGCCAGACTCACCTAGCTCGCGGCTAGATAAGAACTAACTCGACATAATGTCTGATATGAACCCTCTAGAAACGGTTGGCCATTTTGTAGAAAGGGGACGGTTTTATTACGTTCTCTATTCGGATATATCGACCGGAGATGAGCTCGCTTTTAATAACTGAGGATAAATTCTTTCAAAGGTAAATCGGGAGAAGAATATTTGCCATGTGAAAAGTTAAAAACATTAACTATTTCTACCTTGATTGTGTGTGTATACTTATTTCGACCAAAAGGTGCCCTTTGACACGTTTTCGTTTGCAAATAATTGCCAAAACTGTTGGAATTTCAAAATATCAATTAAATGTAGATAATTTGAGGAATATATTTATCTATACACTGATGTATATTTATTGGGAATTGTAGAAGTGGTGTACAGCTAGTTGTAAAGTCACTGCAGTGGCGCATACCAAAATGCAACATGGCGGAAACTAAGCGAATATCAAAGTTATGCCTCAACTTCTGTATTTTTCATTACAAATTGAACAAATTTAACGCGTATTACATTTTGAATGTAGCGAAAATTTCGCTTATTATAATCTTGAAAAAACAGGTGATTGTGTTGGGAAAGCGTAGGAATCCCCCACAACGAAAAATGAAGAGGGAACCAAGCCACCGACCAAACTCCATTAAACCTTATCATATTAGGATAATAGGATTGCTTTTATTACGATGTCCTCGAACAGGGATTTCTGTTTATCAGCGCAAGACACTCCCTTCTCATTCTTCTAAACGCTTCCACCGTCGAGGTTCCTGAAAGACGTTCTACAACGAAAAGCAAACGGGGGAAAAGGAACCCGGAGAAAAATTACTCTCGCGGTGAAACGTGATGGCAATGTCAGAGTAAAGATTGTAAAAATTACGTGACATATTTAAATATAGCGAAGAACGATGAAAGTTTATCGACAAGCGCACACTTCAGCTTCGATCATTGCTGAGGGAGTTCCAGGATAAACGATACCACCCGTGGTTGAGAATTACGGTAATTTAATGCAACCAGTCGTCTCGGAAACGCCATAAAAACTTCGACAAGTGTCGTAATGAAAAGGAAAAGGAGACGGCGATAATCCACGAAAAGCTCGCGAAAGGGAGCATCGTCCTTTGGGGTGGTGAAGTTACCTTGAAAATTGGAGAACGCCAGGGGAAGAATGGTAACTTTAATGCGCCGATTGGTGTTTAAGAAACAACGGGAGAAAATCGAGTGCAACGAAATTATCATGTAAACGGGTAAAGAAGGAACTATTTCGTCTCAGTTGTCGAGAAGGAATATAAATCATACGCTTTAAGAAAGTGGTTTCAGTGCCAAGCGGGTTCTTTTGTAAAGAAGATTACGGTGCCAAGGAGTTTCCTCATTTTTCTCCGCGGAGAGCAGAATTAACATATTCATAAGATATTTATCAAGGTGCCTCTTTGACGCCTATTTCTTAAACATACCGTTTATGAAACGAATAAATTAAACGCCCTTTGCGAGTTAAACGTATCAAGAGACTGCGCCCCGCAGAAGAATGAAGAATGCAAATTAAAAACCGCGGGAAACGTATTGCACGTCGTATTTCATCAAACGAAGAATTTCGTTATTAGAACTCGAGTTCAAATCTCGACGAGCATTTGGGTTACTTTCCCGGTGCTTAAACAACGTCAGGCATGCAAATAAGCTTTGAGATCGGTCTGCGTGCGATGTAACTTGCACTATTGACAGAATCACGAAACCTCGTCGATTATTCGCCAAACGCTGTGCGTGCGACAGAGTCGTCTTAAATAATAGGCACCAGGGGTTGTTAGCAGCAGAAATACTGGCTTTATATCTATTACACTTTAAGCTAAAATTATAGGCTTTATATGTATTATATTTAATACTCGAGCTACCGACATTACATCTATTATATTTAACACTGGAGTTACCGGCTCTTGTATATTATTTAACATTATAGATACCGGCTTTATATCTATGATTTTCTAATATTAGGGGTGATGACTTTTATATATTATTTGATACTAGAGCTACCGTCTCTTTTATGTTATTTAACACTAGAACTGTCGACTTTGTATCTATTATATTTAACAACTAGATGTACCGGTGTTTATTTATTATTTAACACTAGAGTTACCGACTTTTATTTATTTTGTAATTGAAATGTGAGATGTGATCAGTTAAATAATTTTTGTTTTATTAGATCGATGGAATATTGACTGTATGTCTGGTTTATTACTTTGAGTAATTTTTAGAAAAATGGGCATCGTTCATTTTTATCGGCTTAACGTTGAAAATGCTAAGTAGGTACTTTGGGGAAAAAAGAATTAAGGGTATATCGCACCGAATAATACCTTGCAATATTTTAATTTCTGTTTGAATAATTTATTATAAAATATTGTAGCGAGGTTTTCAATGTATAAAACATATTTGAAGGGGAAAATCGATGGAGGATTAAAATTATATGCATAGGTGGAAACGTTGTATACGTTCAAGTTAATTCCAAGTGAACTGTGAATTGTGTTGAAAAAATACTTTTTTAACAGCACGCATTTTCCTCTACTTTCATGAATTTGAATAATTGATTTATTCTTAAAATTGTATTCCTGTATTATTCTCTGGAAGTCAAATAACCAAGTTGCTAACTCGTTTACTTTGTTTCCCGAGTAAAACCAGGGAAGGGTTAATTCGTAACATACCGGATCCTGAGGGAAGGACTTTAGGGAGTCGGCATGCAAAATCCAAAAGATGACTTTCTACTCATTTGCCTTTTTCGACCAAAAGTTTCCTTTTAAAGTAAAATGAAACTTTCATCTGCGTTTCTCTACGATTTCTGAAGTGCAATATACGATTATATAAGAATAACTAATTTAACCCTCGCTGGGCCGAATTTTCTGTGATATCTGAAGATTTTTACACGATAGCACATTAGTAAATAATAAAATTTACTTGATTTTGGAACGTTGGATTATAAAGAACTCCACGGTTTTGAAGCCCTAACTTGTAATATTTGAGAAACTTAAAAAATCGATTTCGAAAAATAAAAGCTTAGATTTGTTTTGTGTTACTTCAAAGTTACAAGGGCCGATAGAGGGTTACATGATGGATGAGGATATTAAATACATACTTTGTTCATAATAAACTGCACATAACATCAAACATGGTACACATAGATTTAATTTCTGATTTTCCGGCGAAAACTCTTGATATTCTGAGAATATCGCATTACATAGAATAATTAATAAAACGTACTTATGCAAGAGAAATTGTTAGCTGGTATAATGATCGTTGCATCCATCATTAAAATCTTTCCTACCTAGGCCCACAAAAAGTTTTATTCTCAAAGATACGATATTAATCATATCGACTCATTCAAATAATCTAGAGTTTCAAAAAAAATAGATTAAGAACCACTGCTTGGATCCCAGAACGACTCTGATACCAGCATCACCGGTACTGCATGTTGCATCGTAGAGATACATACATGCAGGTACGTGCACCGCTGTGCAAACACGGAGGTTCGGTTAACGTTGTATGCATAATTCAGGAATGCGCGTGTCGCCGATACGGCAGAGAAGGGCGCACGATAGTTATCCATATGTTCCGCGCGGATGTTGCACCGCATATTCGTTGTCCCTATACCGCATTCGAATGTATTCCACTGATTTCCTGGCCGATAGCCAGCCAACACGAGCGAAGAATCCCTTTACGTTTTGAATCTATCGGGAAACACGAGATCGTATGCCTTTGTCAATGCAAGCTCGTTAACAAAAATGTACCTACTCTGATAGACTTTCCGGGAGTTTTGGAAAGCTGACATTTTCAAGGGATCGACGGAAATACATTTTTTTGTATGAGTTATGTAACGTATGACATAAAATAAAATAATGGTACTGGTTACCGCAATGCTTTTATATAAATCTTTATAGTGTGGTATCGAAAAATGTATAGGTGCTCGCCTAGACTGTTTAGTCTAGCCGACTGTTATGCAAAATGCGCGTTGCAGACACCCTACGGTCCTTCTTTAGTTTTAGGGAATGCATGTGTGTATGTGTGAACGAGTGCATGAATTTTAAGTACGAATGAATGCTTCGACGGATGAATGTGAGTTAGTTCTACTTTGACCACGGAGCTGTAAAGACGAAGAAAGATTTTATTTATATTTTAACATCTAATGATCCAATCCCACAATAGAGTATGGAAAATGGTTTTTCTAACCGGTGATAGAAAGAGTCTTTGGACTGTTTTATATGATAAAATCTGAATCTGTTTTTTGGAGTTGTTTTTGATTTAATTTTTTGCTTAGTTTTGGAGCTTGTATTAGAAGGGGTAGTTTAATAAGTTTATCTTGACTTTTAGTAGGTGTTAGAAATAGTTGTTCTGTGCCATTTACAGTCAATTAGTAATATTGAAAGAATGAGACAAAGTAATTCGTTTATTTGGAAGGATTTCGAGCTCCTTCGATTAACTTTTCAAAAACAGAGTATTGATTTTTTTAACTCCACGAATTGCACTCGTCATTCTACCGCAAGGGATTATTTTTGCAATGTATACTACAAAGAACAAGAAAGCTATCTTCCAGCGTTCATTTTTCTTTTCTACAACATGGGTGTCCTTTCTCTACCCTTCAATAGTCCTTGGCCTCTTTTGATTTCTTCCTGAGTTTGATTTATTTCCTTGTTTTCAATATCGACTGTATATTGCAAGCTTAAAACTTTGGCACATTAGAAACAAAGTGTTTGGTAAGCACGTGATTCGTCTATCGACTTGAAGCGCCAGGTCCGCGAGAAACCTTGCCCTTGACCAGAAGGACGGCCACTCTGCTTGGGGGCAAAACACTTTTTCCTCGTGTTGCTGCCTCGTTGCCAATATTCACTCACCCCCTGAATCTAGAAAACGATACACTCTATTCTGTACAGGCCTTCAAGACCGTTATAAAGAAGAGTTCGAGGAGTCATTCACATCTTCAAAGTTGTTTACAAAAACACACAATTTTCGATAGCCGCTTGTTTTGCACTTCAAGTTAAGGTCAAAATCACTACTCTGTGAGTTTTAATGGTATCAACAAAATAATTAAAATAGGTATACCCTTCTTTTTTAACCCTTTTAGTGCCGACCGAAAAATTGATTGAATTAATAACAAATGTAGTTGCAAATAAAAAGAATTTTCATTTGGCAATAGTGTCATATAGAATACGCAATATGGAGCAGAAATTGTTTATTTACAATTATATGTCATAAAATTACTGATATCGTATTGGAAACTGAATATTAACCCTTCGATGTCCAGTGTTAGCAATTTATATCGTCGTCCGGCACTAAAAGGATTAATGACAAAGTAGAATTCTTAATTTTCCCCAGATGTGCACTCACACAATTTTAAGTAGTTCTGAAGAAGCTGATACCTCATGGTGAAAATGATTCGGAGTGCATTGTACAGTTATTGCAAAAGCTGAAAAAATCATTGCTAAAAATGCAAAAGTGCATATCTCAGCATGTTTGAAGAAGAGGAACGTTCAATAGAGATATATTACCGTAAAAGTTAATGATCTTGGTAAGAACGTTCAAGAAGTTACGAAGCGTCGGATGTCAACGGTCTTTCTGAAACTGATATATGCGCACGCACAATGTTCTATGAGGAAAGCTATAAAGGGAACTCGCCCTCGGTACTTCAGTAAATAATTAACCGTATAGCTAGGGCTCGAGTGTTCACTCCTTCAGTGAAGGATTCCCCTTACTTCCCTCTTTCGTCAGCAGACGTTACCTATCCGAAGATGCACCGGCATCCTCGCGATTCTCATTAAAAATATCTTCAGAAATCTATCTCGATTCATTCGGTGTGGTAGAAGCGAAGAGTAGAGCTTTTAAACTCTTCATGATCAGTTTCACGTAAACTTCACTTTGTCAAGGAAAACCTCAGTGTTCCTCCTTTGTGATTTTAACGAACCGTAATATATGTGGAAAATTTGCGATGTTTAAAATCCCTTATATCAATTCAAGCGGAAATTATGGAAGCAAACAGGTGTGGGTAGATATTTAAAAAAAAAATTCATCCCTTGATTTCGATGGCTCTTTAGTACAGTGTCAAGGTCGTCTACGTCATTAACACTAGAATGACCGACGTTATATTTGTTACATTTCAATATTTTAAATAGATACTTTGGAAGAAGAGGAATCAAGGCGTGGAAAATATGATTGGTTTGGTAATCTGTGTTTTATGAGATTAACTTAGAATTTCTAGTATAGAACTGTCCTGTAAACTTAGGGAATGTTTGGAAAAAACTGTGAATAAGTCATTTTGACTTGCTTGGTCGTTCTAGTGTTAATAAAGCAATGAAAAATATTTCGAAACTCAATATTATACACTTGTTTAATAAATAAAGGTCGAAGGCCATTTGGGAAGGTACTAAACTTGATTACGCACCTAATAATACCCCGGAAAAATGTCGCAAATCTGTTTCTACCTAATTAAAGATATTTATAAGATCCTTTTATTATGAAAATGGCATAAATCATTTTTCTTTCCGGATCGAGATATTTAACGGTTTTGTATTAACGTAGTTAACAATATTAATGCTAATTTTAAAGCTAAACTTGTTCTTCTTATCTTAAATACACCTATCTCCCAATATACGCTACTTTCTTACACGATTTTTAAAATAAAGGCTTTTGAATTTAATTTTGGTACTTACAAATTTAAAGAACACGGAATTTCTACAAAGACGCAAGTGGATTAAAGAATTCAAAGTAGGTCTTGACTGTGCTGCCGATTGAGTATTTAAATGAATAACCGGAACGTAAATAGCGGCAGTTTCTTGAAGGAAACGAAGTTCTATGGGTGTGCGGATATAAGCCACGTCGTTGGCAGTAGAACCGTGTAAATATGAAATAACGTCATTCACATATTCAGTATTAAGGAACTTGGAATTGCAGTAAACGCTGTGAATAAATTGCTGAATCTAGCAAGGCATTTGAGACACGACTATATGGTGCATAACCGCGCTTCTTTAAGGAGATAAAGTACAGTGGATGTGCAGACATAAACGGATGATCGTTAGCAGTACAGAATTATAAATACGAAATGGTACCATCCATTCTCAAAGTATTTAAGGATGTTACATTCCTGTAAAACATGACGACTATGTAAAGAAGTTATACAATACAACGTAGTAATTAAGAAACTACTATTCAACGGATGTCTGAACATATTTAATCTCATTCTACTTGAACTTCTCTAAGTACTGTGGCTGTATAGACATTAACCAAAGTCGTTATGAATATAGGTATACAAATTTGAAATGGTTTCATTCCTCCATTTAATGTTAAAGAATGTAAAACTTCTGTAAAACGTGAATTGACGTTCTGCAGTGAGAATTATTTCATTTAATTTCTCACTGGTTAATCAAAAATATATTTACAATATTTTCTACGTTGGATTATTTATTGTTATTTGCTATATTTAATATAAAATATTAAATGCATTAGAAAATTCGTAAACATTACAATTCCAAAGTCAAATGAAATGTCAGTGAATTCAATAACGCAGGACATAGTTGACCTCAATGACCTTCAACGCGTTAAGGAGATGAACTACCTGTGCAGATATTAGCCGATCTCGTTGCTAGGCGAGACATACATGTAAATACGGAATACCGTCGTTCATGCATTCAACACACCGAAGAACTCGGCATTTCCTACAGCAATGTCGAGATGGGCAGGTGGTGCTTTTAGTTTACGAGCCTCGTTACTGCTTCATCGTGTGTACATGTATGTCGTACATCGTATGTGTACATCGAGATCAATACAGCCTTAGTATAACGATATATTTCATGCCGGTGATCCGCGCAGTAGCTTCGATAAATCCCAACATACAAAGTCTTCTTTGGCACTTTGTCGTTCTCTTTTCCTTCACGAGTGTTCTGCCAGTTCGTTTGATCGCCGATCGTGTCCCGATTTTAAATAGAACTACCTTTTTACCACTTGCGAATTTACGATTATGGGGCAATCAGAGCGCTGTTTTTGCTTATTTCACAGGGTGGTTCACAGGTTACTTGTGGTAGAAGTTTGTTTTAAATAAACTACTTGCGTTATACTTACTATATTTTGGCATGCTAAATATGTATTTTGAAAAAAGAGCAATCGAAAGGTGAAGAGAAGAGGGTCAATTAAATGATTTAGGTTTTGTAAGATGGAAGTGGAATATTTACAGCATGGGCTCCTAACGATATGGGGAAATTTTAGGGTTTAGTTCCAAACCTTATTAGTTTAAGTGACAGTCTAGTTTAGATTCTATGGCAAGAATTTGTATACTTTTCTTATTGTTGTGTTTAATTGGTAGGAAGTTTATTGCATGTAATATGACAATTGAGCTAATAAAAAAATTGGAACACAATAAATGAGAAACAAAAAAAATAATGTTTACATACGTGTTCGTTGAGCATTAGTTGTTAACTATGAATAGACTGCGGATGTTTATGCAAATTTCGAGTTTCAAAAAGGCAGGTGAGACAGGAAAACCTATCTAGGGATTTATTACACTTAATAAATATTACAACAAATACCATACTTTGGATATTTTAGATATATTTTTATATTATGTTCTTTTTGTATATTTTAGCCGTATTTAATTTGTCATAAATGCATAAAAATCCGCAGTCTAACTATGAATGATAAGTTTCATTTACAGTTATAATGATATTCTAATTGGAATAATGTTTTCACTCGGTAAATATTGATGATATTATTCAAATAATTTCTGACTCTTCACACACCAGAGAGTGTTAGAATGTTTTCAACGTAGTGATCATGAATTGCAATATAACATTATTGTTAAAATAATTTTTTCCAATTTGCAATATTTTTAGTTAGAAACATCTGAACAAAAACATATGTACCAATGACTCTGTTAAATCAACTACTTCGTAACAATAGAATTACACTTCTGTGACACTGTGTCCTTCTTGTCTAACGAAAAAAAAATGTACATTTATATTCGCTCACTATGTCCATCTTACACGAGCCACCCTCAATAAATCTAAAGAGTGTTCATTTAATTGGAACGTTAGCCACAGATTCCCGTTATTCACGAATGTTTTCCGTTAACGTTTACAAATTACTCCGGGCAAAAGAGAAATGGCTGGTATTCTGTTTCTGAGCATATGAATTAATTTCCCACCCCATAAACCTGAAATTCTGTACGAGACAGCGGAAGAAAAGTGAGATTTAATAGCCGCTATGGTTTAGAACACGAATAGGATAAAGCAGACAAACAATTATGATTTCCGAAAATCCCCTTAGAAATAACTTCCCACGAAGAATTTGAAACTACAAATTAAACTCCAACATACATTTGAATTCGCACATTGTAAATGTATTGCATGTTATAATCACCGTAGACGTTATAATGTCGTTAAAAGTTGTTCAGAAGGAAACTACGAGAGAGACTCGTGGAAGTTGCGTGACATAATTTACTTGAGACCGGAAATAAGTTATCTGCATTCAGAGATACTTTCGCCTTTTAACTCCGAATGGAAGGGGATGACTGCCAGCCATTTCCGTCGAGAAGTAACTGCATTAACTTCAAGTTTTTTTTTTCCTCAAATAAATGCAGTCTCCTTCCATATGAAGTGAATCATTTATTCCGATTTGTAGTTTTGCAACTGCACCCTAAACAAAACTCAGGTCTTTCTACAAAACCTCTTTTTTATCGAAACCTGAAGGTAATCAAAAAATTCTGCAAATAGATTCACTTTTAACACTAGAACTACCAAACCAGTCAAAATGACAGGTACACAATTTTTTCCAAAAATGTTCCAAGTTCGCAGAAGAGCCATAGAACAAAAATTCTGCGTCCATCACAAAAGACATAAGTCACTGAATTGATCATCCTTTCTGTTACCCGATTTCTTCTTTTTCAAACTACTTATTTAACCTGTTAACCGGGGAATTAATTTTTGTTCAACTTGTTTCAAATTGGAATATTTTTTTCTACAGTGAGAAGTACTATCATTACATCTAAAGTACTACGTCAGGATTAAATGGATAAGAACGACATAAAATGTAATGCGTTCAACATATTACGTTTAAAAATTTTAAGGAAGAAAAAATCGACAAGCTTACTGCAGTTTTCTTTCAGATATGACGGAATTATTCATCACGCCCGGTTGACAGGTTAATAAATTGAAATATGATAGATTTCACGCCGGTAGTTCTAGTCTTAATATGAGAAACTCTTCAAAAATACCCCAGTGGACATTAACGAAAGAAAATCGTATTGAACACTGTAATTCTGCAAGAAATACAAAACGATCGAGCTTGTAAAAGACAACCCGGAAGATTGATACGCTGTCTGAGAAACCCCACAGTGTCGTCGGACAACTCTCAATCTAATAATGTGACTAAAATCGTCGTTACAAGGCGTATATATTAGAATATTAATGTTCCTTAGCTTTACGAAGGAAGGTACGTTCGATGTACGATCAAGTAACACGCAATGGTATCGAGTCTGGTGTATTGTTGCTCAAGTGATTATCGGCATTTAGGCATTCCCCGCCACCGACAGTAATTTCCGACTACACGTGTACATACCGCGTATGGCATATGCTCAGGAAGCTCCAGATGCGCAATTAAACTGATCTGTACCACGTTAATTCGACGAGGTGTGCGAGCATCGGTAGGCATGTGACTGCATTTAACTATGGGGGAAGAGAACAGATGATCGAATACAAGTTATTTCCCATATACATCCCGTTTCAAAAGCTACTTCCTCGACTTGCTCGAGAAACCGAGGGATGTTCAAGCTGAAAATAGTAGACTGTTTTCTCGAATTCTTTGAAACTTTGTAAAACCAAGTAAAAGCCGATTACCGCGGAATGTTTTGGAGATAAGAGAATATGATTCTTTCATGAGAGATGATTTTTAATTGGAAGTATAAGAAATTATGAGTAAT
This sequence comes from Cerceris rybyensis, assembly GCA_910591515.1. NCBI lineage: Eukaryota > Metazoa > Arthropoda > Insecta > Hymenoptera > Crabronidae > Cerceris > Cerceris rybyensis. The sequence goes on from OU342799.1 coordinate 15,840,015, forward strand.
TTGATATTTTTATGGAAAAAACTTAGGTTTGTTGTGAAGGAAGAAATTGTAGTTCTTCTCGGTGGTACGTTATAATTTGTGAATTGTAAGAAGTAAGGTAAAAGTTACTTTTTGGGATTAGTAATATGTGGCAATGTACCAATTTTCTCACAAGCAGAAAATGTTGTAAGTTTAATAAGTTTTGTTAAAATAACCAGAATAATTTTGCTCTTTTACTTCACTCCGAATAAATTTTGTATTCGCGATAAGAACGATTAATAACGTCTATCCCCAATCAATTTGCCGTACCATCATTTCCGTTAATCACGCCGCATTGTAGCTAATCCATCAGAACCGATTATTAATGGTGACTATCGCGTTCAAATTTGGATGTAGTGTTATTACGATTACGTTAAATTTCGAGTCTGAGGCATAATAAATAAACCACACGTAATTAATGTCCAGATCTAACTTAATAAAATTACTACATACTGTTTAGTAGTTATTGCAGTATTATATTAGAAGATATTTGATCTGTTGAATATAATATACTACAATTTCGATTATCAGAACATTCAATTATCCAAACACTGATTATCCAGTTAAATCTTGTACAACCATGCTACATCTTTAAATGAAACAAAAATGCAAATAAAGGTGTCGAGTACACCACGAAACACGAATGATAATTTAACCGATTCACGGTTCTGAATAATCGCAAGAAAAAACTGGTCTGCCCTTTAACAGGGCCATCGTTTGTTCAGCAGATTATGTCCCCCAAGAAAATGTCGTTGTCGATTTAAGTCCAATTTAAGTCCGAAAAAAGTTTTAATGACTTTTATCCTACCATCGTCTCTGGCGAAAGAAACAAGGGTTAAGAAAGATTACTCGAAGTATAAATGCAATTTAGGTGTGTATCGTCTCCTTTGGTTCTACCTTAAAAGCATTCTAATGATATTCCTCTCTCACTTGATAGCGTCCTATCAGGATTAAAATCGGATGATCCACCGGGAGGTGAAAGACTCATCGAGGAAAACGTGGCAAACACAAACTCCGGATAATGCGAAAGATAAGCTTGAGAAATAGTCCAATTAATCTTGAGACTATCGGCCGATAAAGAACCTGTGAAATTACGTACGAAGAAGAAATAGTTGAAAAATCCACTGCGGTGTTCGTCGGAAGAGCGACGATGTTCTCCTGGAATTATAATGAAAATGGGGGAAATAAACTCTCTAATGACGTGGAATGTGATAAGCAGAATAGGAATTTGTACGAATTTCTGGAAATTTTGAAAGGGCAAGAAAACATAGAAAATATATAATGAAATATTTGAAAAGATAGGAGAAAAGAAATTTGTGCTTAGAATTTATTTTCTAAATTGTATTTGTAGATAGTAACAATTTTAAAATTGTTTGATGGATAAAAGTTCTTTTATTGTCATCGCACTTGCTGTCAAAAAATTTAAATACTCAGTACTAAAATCCACTGTCAAATTAATTTAAAAAATAATCAATAACGAACTAGATTCCAATAATTCTTCTCCAGTTTGCTACTTTATCGAATTTAATTTATCAATAATTTCTACTAATTGTAAGAAGTTAAAATCTATCTATCATTGCTATTGAATTCATATTAATGATAAAATGAAAAATATATCCCATAACAGCAAAGATGCCTCTTCAAATAAAACAATCTTCACTGCAAAACTATAACATAAACAGTTAATACAAACAAATAAACCTCACTTTGTCTTTCGGTTATCCAAGTTATTTCCTTCCATAAACGTTTCTTTCGATACTCTAAACAAAATCAATTTGAGAGATACAAAAACTAAATTTTACTTCAATCACGCAAAAGAAAAATTTACTAAAAATTCAAACCACACAAAGAATATTCCAAAACGTACCCTTCCTGAACCAACATCCACGAAGTATAATCAAATCAGTATCTAAATGTTTCCCAATCTGGAAAAATCCTTCGACAAATAGAGAGGGTGATCCGTCGACAGAAAAGAACAAGATAAGAAAAGCAAGCTAACTATCGTAGACATCGGAAATCGAACTTTTTAGGAAATACCTTTCACGTTTCAGGGTTCGTAAAACAAGTCTTGGGAAAACGTGGGAACCATCGCTGTCGTGTCATATAAGAGTAGAAAGAGCCAAAGAGAGAGAGAGAGTAGAAACGAGCGTGTGTCGGTATATGACGAGGGATGCATTCAGAGCAGAGCACCGTCGTGTATCGAGCAAATATTGATTCTGAAGCATACCTGTTTGCTTGCCGGGTGCTCCGTATTCCCGTGCATTTCTCTCTTCTCATAGACGATTTCAGAATTCTACTTCGATGAGCAACATGCGCCGATAAGATGTCATATACAATATTATCAATGAAAATACTTGAAGACGATGTTCAGGACAGATATTATAGAGTATTGTGATACGATGAAATTGGATTGCAATGGGAATTTATATGATTGCAATTGGTATTGATGTTACGATGGAAAATTAACAGGTTGAACGGTAATTCGATGGCTTCATCATTTCTACTGAAGTGAAACTTTCTTTCGAATAAGATTAATTTTATTAAAACTAATCTTTAGGAGGTAGACACTTAACACTAGAACTACCGGCCTCAAATCTATCATATTTTAATAAATGAAATAAGTACTTTGAAAAAGGGGGAATCAAGCGGCGGAAAATCTGATCGATTGGGTGATTTATGTTTATTGATATAGACGTAGAATATATATTCTATGACTCTTATGTAAACTTGGAGAATTTTCTGAAAAAATTGTGTACCAGTCATTTTGACTGGTTTGGTAGTTCTAGTGTTAAGAAATGTAAATAGATGTATACGCAGTAGGACTTTATCTTGTTAAAACCAACATTTAAGTATTCAATATACAACAAAAAATTTGTAAATATTGCAATTTAAAAGTAGAGAAATGGAGTTGAATTTTACAGCGCCGTTGATCGGTGACCCTTACGTCGTTCAAAGTATTCATCACATAAAGGGCATTCCCTGTTGGAACATTAAAGAAATCTATTTTTTTTGTAGTTTCTTTTAATAAATATCTCCGACAATATTTTTAGCAAGGGATATACCTGCATTTGTAAAAATAACGAAGATAGTAATATTTAAGAAGTAGCATTGTGGCCATAATTTTACGATTGATTTGAAAAATTATGTCCTTCGCTAGACTTGTTGCTACAGTCATTACCAAAATATTTAAATTATCTTAATTTATGAACCAAAATGGTTAATATTAATTCTAATCAAATACGCCGTAGGGGTCAATGTTACTATTAATACAATAAAAGAAACATCGTATACTGTTTTCCTATTCGTTAGATAACTACAACAGCCGAATGCATTGGAAGATAGAATAGGCTTTTAAATGAACGTTCCAGGAGAAAAAAAATGGATCAGTAACTCCCAAAGCCATTAACTCGTTTAACCGCGAATATCAAACGGACCGCGAAGAGAGATCGCCTAGCTTTGTATGCTACCGATCGATTACCTGTCACTGCCAACACTTAAAACCTCGACATTCGACAGCTGACTTATTTATCAACCAGGGAAATCCACTGATGGAATTTCCATCGTCACTTGATCAAAAGAAACAATCCAAACCAAGTAACAAGATATATAAACTGTCCGTAATTGTGGACCGTTTCCAATTACTTGAAAGTACAAACGATCAGTCAAATAGACAAAAAAGAAGTAAAATTTTACAAAAATAAAAAATTTTGGCTAAGGAGTCTACAATTTCTTGAATTTTCTGCTAACGTGTCAGTGTATCTTTCTTTTAAATTAAAAATATTAAATATAATTACTGCAGATACATCTAAAGTTAGTTTACAGCGTCGAACGTATATGAGAATAATAAAATTGTTTTTTGTTTCAAAATATATTCCACCGCAGGACAGTATATATTGATAAATAAATATATGTATTTTAGTTCACTCGAAGCTAATGATTTGTACGAGCAATCTCTCCATGCGTGAAAACCACACTAGAATGTGCCTCTTCCGAAAGACCGCACTCGTTAAGTACGAATATTGCAGATGTTCGTTACTTTTTCATTCGCTTCTCATCACAATATAAATGCAGTTTCTGCATCGACAAGTCATAAAAGACCATCCTTGATGACCTAGAAACACGTTGTCCACACTTGTGTCAGTATATCTATCTTTTCGTTCAAATACAAGCCATACATCTAACTGTAAGCAATCCATATAGTTCCTACCGTAGCTAAAAAAAAAAACATAGATCAAAAGTGCAAACGCAGTCGGAAAAAAAACACTTTTTGTAAGCTCAGATCCATTTATCAATGAATTGGATCTGAATTGGATTACACTGCAAAACAGTGAAATTGAGTTTTCGTTGCCCTCTCTACACTTTCTAGACGATTTATGGAAACAGATGATTTCTATCTTCGAAAGAAGGATAAGTAATTCGACTCCGGACGAAACGATTTTAGGATTCAGTGCGGCTACCGCTCGAGCCGGCGAGGATAAAGAATGAGAAAATAACCGCAAGTGGAAATGAAAGCCTTAGAATCCTCGCTTCTGGTGGAACAAACGGAGATTTACTTCGAATACTTTATTAGCATTCGAATAAAGCATATCGTTCTCCAATAAAACCAAGAAAATATTGTTCTTCGATGAAGCAGAATATGTGTCAAATCGACTTAACGATTACAGCAAAGTTCTATTCACTTTGGATAGAGTTTCATGATAAATTGACAAAGATTTCGCGCAATGGACAATGAATTTGAGACGTTCGTATTGGAGCACACTTTAAGTAGGACTGTAGAGATTGTTTATCACCGATATGAAACCCTTAATGACATTATAAAAATAAACTTAACAACAGATCTAATAAAGGGATCAAAATAAATTGCTTGGACGTTTTTAGAAAATTTCGGACATTTTTAATACTTCAACATTTTCAATTTCCAATGTCTATCATGTGAATATTGTCTCAACAACTCTGTTGCCTTGTGTAACACTCGTAGAGCGGAAAATGGAACAGGAAAATTTCTATTTCGTAATACTTATAGAATTGGAAATATTAACGAGTCGTGAGACGATAATATTATTTCTACGATAATGATATTACATTAAATTATACAATGCATCTAGAATCACTTGTCAATTTTTATTTCAGCGATTTAATTCTGCAATACTGCGCATTCAGTCATGAAAGAAATCTTGCGGAAAGGGGTTAAAAGCAGTAGGGCGCAATTAAAAAATGCCAGTGGGTCACGATAAGACCGAGTTACTTCTATGCTATTGATACTGCGTTAAATTCTATGCTAAATCAGAAATCAGGAATAGATTATTATTTCAGGAATTAATTTTGAAATGTTGCTACTTCAGTCACGAAAGCAGTCGCACGACAAGGGGTTAAAAGGACGCACAAGAGCTCCAGTAAACCAGTTTCGCAATTTTTATAAAGTCATTCTAATAATCCGCTTTTCACATCTTTTGTATCCAAAAGTCCAGAGTTTCTTTTCCTATTAAAAAAATTATTCGAACCATACTTCGAAATACAGCAGATATTTGAATGTTATATTTGTACCTTCCAGACTATTTATGTATCTCGGATAATTTCTACCCTCTTTCAAAAGTATGACAATTAATTCGACTGTAGGCGAAACGTTGCGAAGATCGAGGACGGCAGTGTCTTAGAGAAGCCAGGATAAAAGAAAAAGAAAATAACCTCGAGTGAGAATAAAATCCCAAGAATCTCCATGCCCTTGGGGGTGGTGGGGCTGAAACAAGCAGGGATCTTCGGATGCTAGTAAAAGTATGTGCCGGATGAGCAAATTTATGCGAGTTTTTACGATGCCGCTCTTCTCTTTCCCCTTCATTCACTCTCGCTCCTTTGGAGTAGCGATGTACAGTGAGAACCTGCCATTAGACTGCGACCGTGTATAAAGAGAAGTATCTCGACAACGTAAAAGCAGCTGGCGCAGACCCGCACAAAAGCCTGCAATGCATATTTCAGGAAATCCACAAGACGAGACGAAACACGTGTATAGTCCCTGAACTTTTTATTTATAGGCGGCTATTCGACTATCTTCGAAGATTTCGAACCGAACGACCGAATATAATCGTTATATGATGAAGTTGCTTTAATTTGCCTCACTTCGAGGCATTGTGGTGTATGTTTCATGGAACGTTATCCTTACTTGCGACGACTAACGTTTGGTATAGTCCGATAATTCTAACTTGGCTAGTGAGCGGCGGAGCCTTTCGTTTCCAATCGTTTCTTTCTGCCATTTCGGTTTTCGAATGAACAAAATCCAGGCTCATAAATGGACGTTTTGACGATGATGTGGAGTGTTTAGTTTGGTGGACTGATTTTGGAAATTCTGGAAACGAAATGGTGCAAGTAGGCGATTGGAAAGGAGAGGATCTGCCCCACGTTAACCAAATTAGAGTTATCAGACTGTATCAAATACTTCTGGGTTTATGTGCACGTTTCTCTATTCAATCAACTTTGTTTTTATCCCTTTGTTGTACAAGAACGAGTGACACTCGTTATGCAACAAGTTGAATAGGGAATTTTTAAGTTTTCTGAAATTTAATAAATTGAAAACTTGCGATAAGGTGTGCACACCTATCGGTGGTTCATAAATTGGAGAGTTTTTAGGATAAACATTTTATACTCACAATTTATTTTATTATCTGTTTCATATGTTTTAGTGAAGACATACCAAAAAATGGGGTTTCTACCCTTAACTTTGAGGAATATTTTCACCCCCTTGATATAGATGATAGGCGAGAGAAAAAAGGGTCGCATATTTTTTCTAGAAATGTGAGTTCAGTCTACGTTGACTCTCTGCTGCACTTCCAAAATTACTCTTCCTCATAGGTCAATGTTCGCCCTTCTTTGACCTCTCTCTTCTCAAAGCCACCTTTTAATTGAGAACCGAGCGAAAAGCCACCGAATATACATTTTTTTGGCGATCCTAAATTAAAGACACACTTATACGGTATTACCAACACTTTTTTAAATCTATATCTAATAAACACTGACTTGTACTGTCCATGTTAAGATTTTCTTACAGTAAATAGATTGAATCAATGCACTTTGCATACTTTCGAGTAAAGTAATAAAACTAAAAGTATTTATTTAATCCTAATATTTCCTAAAAGTTATAAAATTACAATCACATCTGTCAAGTAGGTGATTTCGACGAAATATTCTTTTGTCCACAAAAATGCCAAAATGTAACAATTCAATATACAATATTCACAGTATATTCTCCTAATATTCCTCCAACTTCTAATATTTTTCTACTCCACTCTTCCCAACAAATTTATTCCACAGAAAAAATAACAATATCTCATTTGCATTAGAATATAAACAAAAAAGACCTTAGGAACGTTGCCAAGATTTTTTAAAGAGGCGAATAAAGATTAAAGCCTAAGGTATTCCGATTTACCAAACGATGAAGCTTAACGACGATATCTCCTACACTATTTTCGACACAACTTCGAGAGAACCGATTCGGAGAGCTCGTCTCCTTCAAAGATGCACGACTTTTAGACTTCGATCGTAAATGTACGCTATCATATAATGTCATAAAACCGTTTCTACCGAGGCGATATGGTTTCCATGAGGGTAGAACCAGAGGGATTGAAAATCTATGCTCAGATGGTGTCTGGACCAAACGAAAGGACATGGTGGGACATTCTCTTGCAAACGCCATTACGTGTAGACAGTAAACACACAATGTTTTCCATTCGTACGAGTAAACAGTAGCGCATTAAACGGCACGTAAGTAAAGGTAGAGTGCAAACGTGAAAGACAAGAATAGAAGGGATTTCGGAGTGCGGTTTGCACGGGTCTCCTGTGGCCTGTGGTAAAATAATCCCTCGTGGCTCGTATCACATGCGTAACAACCCCCGAAGAGATCGAAAAATCGAATCCGCAACTCGTAAAGTTACTGGGCTTCCGCACGCAATGAACACCAGGATCTGCGAGGAGTAATGTATACATTCGATGAAGGTTTTTCGGCCGAAGATTCGATTGCTCGTGGAAAACCATACGTTGAATTCGTTAACACTAGAACTACCAAACCAGTCAAAATGACTGGTACACAATTTTTTCAAAAAATTCTCCAAGTTTATGGAAGAGTCATAGAATAAATATTCTACGTCTATATCAATAAACGTAAATCACCCAATCGATCAAATTTTCCGCCGCTTGATTACCTCTTTTTTCAAGTACTTACTTCATTTATTAAAATATGTTAGATTTGACGCCGGTAGTTCTAGTGTTGATTGTCTAATTGAGTCATTTATCTTGAAACAGGCTAAAACCCTTTTTTTATCGAAATATTTAGTGTTTGCATTTTAACGTATTTAAAACTAGGTTCACGGAAGATGTCAAATTGACGGATTCCTACCCTTTTTAGTTAACTTATTTCTACCAAAAAGTTTACTTCAACAGAATTGCGCGAGAATGTAAATATCTCAGAAATAATTATTAAAAACGAATTTCTATAAAATATATTTTATATTGTCAAAATATTAGTTCAACATTGTAAAATTAATTGTTGAAAATTAGGATTACAAAAGAAATGTATCAAGGTGTTTTTTAAAACCTTCGATAGAGATAGTGTTAAAGATCTAGAACCGAGAAATGGTGTTAAGAGATTTTATCAAATCCAGTACTGAAAAGCGAAACTCTACAAATGAATTAAACAGTTGCTCCCTTTCCAAACTGAATTCACGAGGACCACCCGTTAGAAGCTCAACTTCAAAGTACGAAATGTCCTTTTATATCGCTGTGGAGGTTTTCGACCGTGCTGATTCGTGAAAACGACACTTTAATGCACCCTTATAGAGGAAGCCCACATGGCAGAGAGGAAACGATAGAGAAAGTGTACCGGTGCATCTGGCACTATTTGTCTCTGACATCGTTCCAAGAGGAGAAGTCTTGCTCCAGTACTCTGGTTTAAGCTACTTCCATTGGATCGTGTACAGCACAGGTGTCGTTTCATTGCACGACAAAGTGCGTCCACTGAAACCACCCCATTTTGTAAGTTTTCTGATAACAACTCACTAAAACGGTTTTACGTAACACGTATGGCGTTTTAGAAAGAAAAATATCAACAAAATTGTAATTAATATTACAAATATTTACAAATTCCATCGGTAATTAGGCTTAATGATATAATTTTAAGCTGGAAAAGCTTGACCTAAAGTCAAGCTAAGGTTTTCCAGTATTAAAGCATTTTGTTTTAGAGTTCAAAGGGGTAAACTCTCTCTCTTGTGGAAAATAGTTCCGTAAATTCTAAGGCCAATATTATAGTATGAATTAAAATGCAGAATTAAGGAAAAAGTAGACAGTAAAATTGAACATTAATGAGTAATTTAGTTACAATCTGGATTACGCCAAAATAAATATATAATAATACAAATATACTGAGATTATAGAATTAGATTAATATAGAATTATTCCATACGCTATAAAACTCGCATATAAATATAAAATGTAGGTTATGAATTTTTTTTTTCTACTATTCGTACCCAAATTGAGCCAAATATTTCCGCTTTTTCATTGTTCGCAATAGTACACGGCGAATTATGCTTCAGATAGCTAGAAAAACAGAAACCCTAAGGGAAAAAATGCGAAACATCAGGCACCATATAAAAATCCAGCACATCGTAACGAAACCGCAAAAAGAATCAACGAGCAAGTAACACAAGGACGCAGCCGGTTCGATAAATCCAGTCTGAGCTTTCAACCGTTTTCTCAATATTTCTTTTTCAATTAAATCCATTAATCTGCAATACCTCTTGTGCTACGTTTCCACTCATAGCTTCTATATCTTTCCAATATCGTGCACATTCCAAAGAGTGGAAAAAAAAATCAAGCAAAAAAGAATATGCACTTCCTTCAATCTCGAGTGTATCGGAGATAAAGTTCATGATAAAATTTTTTAAACGTTCTAAATCTGAACAAATATAGTGTCTGATGCAAAAAGAAATTAATTTTAGTTTCTATTGAAATTACTGTAAAATTATAAATCTTGTGATAGTACTATTACAAAAACGCTTATTAAAGCAAACCCTTAAACATATCAATTTAAAAAACAAGTGACTTATACCACTTTCAACACAAATGGCTCACACAACGTTCATAATTTGTTCAATTTCAATCCAATAATTGAAGAAACACTTTGACAACTTCAATTTCAATTAAAAACTTTGAGAAAAAACATCAAACACAATGTCGAATTTCGATGTCCTTTCCTCCAACGAAGTTACCCAATCGTTAATCATTTTAACAATCTGTATTCACTTAACAGTTGTATAACTTTCGAAATATCTTCTATCGAAGAAACAAGTAATATTATCTCACTGGATTTCTACTGATTGTTCTGTCTTTTATGTTCCGCGTATATATCGTGATCTTCTATCATCCGGCTTTCATTGTAGAGAATCAAGAAAGCCGTGCACCCGTTTCAGCTTCGGCTCCGACGATTCCAGAGATAAGACTCGCAGGAAAATAACGAGTACCAAAGGCGAGATCTGGTACTGATAATTAAAGGGTACGTGTAACCTAGATACTCGAAATGATTTGGATTGGAGCAGTGACAGATTTCTATCCCTCTTTTATTTTATCAGTCTTCATCTTATTTTATCAGACTTCCACTCCTTCCTCTGATTAAGTCCACTGAGCAATGTTTAATCACATATTATTTTTCCATTTGTAGCCTGCCGTGTTTCTGGCAGCAGAGAATTGTTAAAATTTTGAAATACACTCGTTTAAAATATTTTCTGTTGCAACTCCTGGAGAAATATCCATCCTCACGTAAATTAAACCTTCCACTGTTCAAATTGTTTGTGCCATTAATTATCAGATGTTGAAGATTAATGTATTAATTACTCTATATCGTGCAACATCTATCTTTTTCTAAATGGTTAATTTTACTACGGAGAGTAGAAAAAACGTACTGTAAAACTGTGTCATGAAAATGACGAGTAAAAAAGTGTCGAAGAAAAGATCCTAAATGATTTTAAACCGTATAATTTCTCCTAAAATCATTCTATGAAGTACATCGTACACTTAATTCAAGTTTTACGATTCAGCCTGTATATCGATGACCCTTTATTCATCTTCAATCCCAGAGAATCCAAGAATCCGTGAACTGATTTCAGCTTGCAGGCTAACGATTCCAAAGATAAGGCTCGATAACAAATGCTAAAGGCGAGATCTGACATTGATTTTTCTATCTGTAACTGAGATATACAGGCAGCGACTGATTTCAACACTTCCCCCTTTTCCTTGCTTCTCCTTGCTGCTTCCTTTTTGGTCGTCGTCCTCTTTCGCCAAGTTGAACCATTGTTCAAGGATTTACCGTGGGCTGCCAGGGGTATTGCGGATTGCTTCGTTTCAGACTCCGCACGCTAAGTATCCCCTTTCCGGTTCCTCCGTCCATGGTCGCGTACGTCGATAAATTACTCTAATATCCTTTCTCCGGTTAATTAAACTGCGCCTTACCCTCTGGTGCTTCGTCTTCCATTGTTTCGTAGCGAAAGAAATTTCAACCGATAGGAAAGACACCAGAAGATCGAGTCTAATTGATGTCGTCAGCGATATTGGAATTGTCCGATATTATTATGAAGAGATTTCTCGTAGTAATAGTACACACTAGCTGAAAGTTCCCGTGCTTCGCTACAGTTTAATCGAAACTAAAAAAAAAACCTTAAAATTTCGAATTTAGAAGGAACGCCGATGCAAAATTTCAAGTTTCTAGGTCAAGTAGTTTCGGCTCTGCGTTGAGGAGTTTGGCCCATACTTTAACCCCCCAAAACCCTCCTAAAATTTCGAATTTTTCAAAATCCTTTCTTAGTGAGCACCTAAGACCCAAGAGGAAGGTATGTTCCAAATTTCATTGCAATCCGTTCTGTGGTTTTTGAGATTTCGTGATGAGTGAGTGAGTCAGTCAGTCAGTGATATCTCAGCTTTATAAAATAATATTTCTCTTGACGTAGAAACGTAAGACGATTGAGAATTTGCATTGGCCAGTCGAAGTTAGTTGCATTCGTAAATTATTACGTATATTTTATTATTATATTTGTTATTATTGAAGAAAAAGAAGAATCTCCCTCTCTCTCTTTTGAGTTGAAAAAACATCCACTAGAAAATCAAAATAGATGTATATAAAAGTTAATCTTATCACAATTTGTTTCCAACGAGCCGTCGAAACCACCGGATGGTTAGTCACGAAAAAACAAAGAGACAAATCGAGAATTTGAATGGAGTTGAACGAAGTAAAAACTGGCAACTCGTGGTAATTCTCAAACGGAGCAACTTTCTACCTAAACGGCAAAGTACAAACGGCTTTAAACTACGAAGGATTGTTTGCGTAAGCGGATAACATATGCGAAGCTAACCGTAGGATTACAGAACGCGAAAGGCAAAAAGGGCTTCAGATTTATCGTCTGAAATCGGTTAAGCGCGGTCACTTGAACGTGGTGGTGAATACTTGTGTTTTGCATGGCTTTATTTCCCCGCGAAAATTCATTACACGGACGTATATCGATACGATGACGTGTAATTAGAAAGGAGAACGTTATCACGCGAATGATAATGGATGTAACTACGAAAATTCGTAGAAATCCCATTTCTCTCTAGACGACAATTCCAAACCGAGATACGGAGAGAATTGCACGGTTAAAAGTAACTCGACGAAACGACTTAAACGTTCACTTCATTTTCTACTTACGATTCCAGAGCCGTAAAAGCTTTCTGCATTTCTTGCAGAAGTTACAATTAGTGGAAACTAACACACAGCAATGATTTCCTGATTGTTTTTATACTGTCAGAGTGTATATACTTGTAATGTATTCCCGAGAATCGTTGGGATACTTTTAATCGTGAAAAGTTCAACTTACTTTTTTCACAAATGAACATTACTTTGGGGACAAAGAAATGTAGTATATTTTTATTTAATCTTAAATTCGCAATTATTTGAAACGATAATCATAGAACATCAATAAGTCAATAAGTCATAATCAATAGGTTTACTAAAAACTTTGCAGTGCCAAAACCAAAGTCTGTAGAAATTTGTATAAGTTAATTATTTTTGCTTTATATAATTCCCTTTGAAATAAACGATCCACGAAGTAAACATTAAACTACTATAAATTGCAAAATCAATCCATTTTCTATTTAAAAAATTTGACAATCAGTTCTTACAATTAGTATATGAATGTATAGGATTTAATTAGAAAAAATTTGCACATCCAAACCGAAGTTTTGATACGACACAAATCTTGATGTGTTGATTACTTTCGCTTTATGCAACTACATTTGAAATATACAAAAATTAAAACATATAGCTATAATGGAAAAATCAAAGTAATAGAGATTTCCATTTTCTATAAAACAAAAGTTTAAAAAATATCCTACACACACCCAATGTGTCAGTTATTTTGCTCGATGTATAAATGCAAAATCTACGAAACTTTTCCCTTTATCATTAAATCTTTCAATTTACGAGCAACGCTGAAGCAACAGATTCGGTCAGCAGAGTAATGAAATAAAATAAACGAAACCAAATATAGAATTTACCTGTAAAATTTCTTTTAATTCGTGAACGCCAGCAAACTAGCGGTATTAACGAACTTCCACTCGATAAATTCGAGTGATATTAACACAGGATAAAAAGGAACCAACACCCCCGAATAATCAGCTACCTTGCAAGTTAATCTCTGTAGCTGATAATTTAATACATGGAAATGTGTCCCGTATTAGCATCGCTTTGTCGAGTTTACAAAACAGTAATGACCTATCGTGTTAACCGTTATTATCGTTGAACGAACAAGGAAGGAGAAACGATGCTGTGAAAAGTAGCGATGTCTGTGTGCGATATTACGCCATAACACAATAACAGGGGTGGGTAACTTCATTATGACGGAAAACATCGATTTGTTGAACGGCGAAACATTGAAATTATGCGAGCGCAATAACTGTGAAAATGTATCGAATGTAAAGTACCAATGTTGGTGCTATAAATATGAGCGATAATCAGAACCTGGCAGTTTGACAAAGATAGGAAATTAGGGTGTATGTTATGAACTGATAGATTAACACGTTGATTACCATGCTGCACTTGATTCGCTCTTGTTCATATTTTGACGATGGATCATATTCAAATAAACATCATAGTATTTTAATTTTTCTAAATTTTTGCAAGTTTGTACAATTTGGAATTTTATAATTTTGATTAAAAAACACCAATCTACTTAAATGTGAACAAATGACAACTGGAAAACAAGTTTGGTATTTTCAAAGCAATTTCTCAGTTCGATAAAAATTGGAAACTTCAAGTAACTAAATTTTTAAGTGCCACGTTCTATCAAACATTTTTAACAAAACAATTTCTTCGAAAATTTGATGACATTTAAGATGTCAACACAGACATAATTTATTGAAGATACTTTTTCCCTTAAATTCAAATAAATAAACTTGCTACAAATTTCTATTTTTAATAAATGACGTAATCGTTATCAACAACCTTTAAAATATACAAACAGTAAAATAAATATCTATAAATGGCACAATCAATGCAAGAGGGATTTCCATTCTTTATATAAAAAGTTGATTAAAAATCCATCTAGTGTTCAAATTTTCAATGCCGGATCTAAAAAATCAATTAATTTTGTAGCAAAATATCTGATCAAACAACATAATTTTCCCCCTAATGTCATATCACATACACTCGTCCTCTGCGCTAATTGTAAATTCAGAGACAACGAGTCAAACTTGGCAAGCTAAAAACGAGCAAAAAAAATAAAAGAACAACAAACTTCAAAGAGCACACAATTAATGTGTTTGCCCAACGACAGATCTAATGAAGTCGAACCTTCCCATCGTAACAGGTTAGCACACTTCGCAAAGGCGAAATCGCAATCGTCGCGAAGTTTCTCGTCGTCGTCGAGGTTTACCTAAACTTTCATTAACTTAAAATCCCCCACTTGCTGAAAGAGGCTGTAGCCGGTAATTAAAATACCGTTGACAGGAACGTAATTTGAGCTTTTAATTTAAAGGACTTCCAGTATGTTTATACTGCCAAGCTTACCTTTAAAGTACGGAACCGACTCGCCATGCCTCGTTAAGTAGAACGTCGAACATACACGATATTGTATAAACTCGCGAGCTTGCAAACTTTCACAACGCGAACGTCAGTTCTTGCACGATGCTTTCGATGCTGTGCGTTCAACGGAAGGCATAGTGATAATGGAAGACATTACTTACGATAACGGCAGTAACTTTAAACAGGCCTCTGTACTATTATGTGAAACTTACCTGAAACAGAAAAGGGAAACATTCTTGAATACACGGTTTACTTCCTTTCGGCATTTACAATTTAAAAAACGGCTTCGACTTGTACTCAGAAATATTAATAGTACCGGGGAAGAATTTTTTTTTATCGTAGACGTAATGGCGTGAAAAAATGATTTATTGAATATTTTGTATCAAAAGTCAGGGAATTTTATAAGCCAGCTAAAATCGATGGATAAAAACAAACGCTTTCGAATTTAACACTAGATTTAGGAATATTGATACATCTATTTTTCTAAAGTGTGCCAATTTGCCAAATCCATTTAAATGAGCGATTTATTATTAAAAAAAAATAATTAAACAATATATTATATATATAGTAATCAAATTTTGAATGAGCCAAATTAGATCCGTGAATCTCGTGTTAATTGGTGTGTTAAGGGGTCAATCATTATTATTTGAAAATAAATACGAAATTTGCAGATTTAACAAAGAATAAAATTCAATTGTGTTGTAGTTCTGAACGGTGAAATTATCTTTGAATTTCACCTAAATCACGAGACAAATAAAGGTTAATAAATTCTGGAAACGTGCCAACGTTATCAATAGCTGCCGTTTATATGACGGTGCACTGCGATTAAACAACCCATTTCTATACAGGGTGTTTCAGAAATAAGTTATTTGCCCGTGAATATTAAAACGTTAGCTGTCCTGTCCATCAAGATTATACTCAGATATCAAATAATATTTGACTAACGATGCCAAAATTCCAATCGACTCTACTATATAAATAATTCTTCCAACATGCCATCAGATAACTGAAATTAATTTAATAATATTCTTTAGAATTAGATATGTACTTTTCCTTGCGGATGACAACTGCAGGTATTGCAAAATACGTCAATTGAATATTCAAAACTGTTATCATATCTTCAAACTAAAATTATTTTAATAGAAAGTGAGTTATAACGGAATGTTATATCGACAATGACATGACACATGATTACAAAGGGTTTTTAAATTATTTGGAAATAGATTTGGACATGAAATGGCAGCTTCCGAACTGGCGGCAAGTCATCAGATTTCATTATCACTCTGTATTTTTTCATTACTTCGTTTTTGATTGTCACTCCCCCTTTAATTATTACTCGCAGTATTTTATTTCTTTAATATCTATTTAATAGTTATAACCTATGTGCTAGTTAAATATTAGTTACAATTAAATAACTAATATTTAATTGATTCGCCCGAAATATCGTTTCCCTTTTGCATATATTACGTAGTATTGTAATAATATCAGTAACAGTTATTGTTTTTTTCCGTCATTTAGAATATAATTAAGTAATTCAATTAAATACGGAGGTACTTGAAATCTGGCCAGTTTGGAAGATCAAATAATTTTGATACCATCTTCAGGCACACCCTGTATCAACATTACAATGAGATCAATAATCCCAGATTT
Organism: Cerceris rybyensis; assembly: GCA_910591515.1. Lineage (NCBI taxonomy): Eukaryota > Metazoa > Arthropoda > Insecta > Hymenoptera > Crabronidae > Cerceris > Cerceris rybyensis. The sequence goes on from OU342799.1 coordinate 15,856,771, forward strand.
TATGTAAAAGCATAGACAGCATGCGTATGCATTTTTCGTGTTCATTATGAAGGTTCATTACAATTTACCTAGCTGTCTGGCTATGTATCTACGTGCCGTAAATTGTTCCATTTTGTTTATGCAGTGCAGCAGTTTCATACTTTATTATATTATTATAGTTTAATGTATTAATTCCATGGAAAGTTATAATTTCAGTATATTTCAATCAGAGCCTAAAGTTTCATGTATGCACAAATCGTATACATCATTAAAAAAATCCAATCGTTAAAAGAATACAAACATTGTAAATTATTTTGGCAAAATTCGATCGTAATGAGCAAAGTATACGAACTTCTTTCAGCTAAATAATAATAGTTTTGCAGAAATGGTAAGAAACAAACTAATAATCATAATTTAAATTGCATTATCCATCGTAGAAAAAAATCAACAAGTTTTTACATATAATTTGCATAATTTGGCTTAGACCGATGTAATTTTAACACTTTACCGACCGGAAGCCTATTAATAGCCTTTGAACTTTTAACTTATTAATTGGTTGCTTCTCCAAGTAATAAATTATCATTTATCATTGCGGTTACCTGTGTTAAGGACTAAGTGACGAAAATTTGAAATTTTCGAATAGATATCTGTATCAAGGAAGTACTTGTGAACAAGTGATCGGTCAGAAGGGGTAAGATGTTTAAAAAATACCGATCGATAAAGTGTTAAGAGCAGTTATAATTTAAATTTTAAATATATATTTCAAAGAAAAAAGAAACAAAAAATTGCTTTTAATGTTTATATACAATCGAACGCTGAAAAAACGTAATTCTATTAAAAACAAAATACTATTCTACATTTCGTCAGATATGCTATTCAAATAGTCGCTTTTATTTGCAAGTTCACATCGTTAATTTTAATTAAAACTTTGCCCCGTAGCGTTGCGTATTGCCATAGAAATTTTCAAAAATATAAATCTGAATATATGTAGTAGGAAATTTTACGTTGTAATGTTCAGCGACTCACCTCCCTCTTTTCGCGAACGACTAATAAACTCTGTGCCGTGAAACCAGAAAACAGTGTGTTGCAACGTTATGGTATAGAACGTTATTATCGTAGCTCTTAATGTAAAAGGGATTTTCAAAGTAATATGTGCTCCTAAAGCCAGTCTACAAACGTGCCAAATAATCTTTTGATCGTATCACACTTTTCAAAATAAATTTTTGATATTCAACAGTCATGAACTTGAATGAAATATGAAATTCTCAATAATGATCACATAGAGCAGCAATGGCGAACCTTTTTACGTCTGCTTGTCAAAAATTCCCAAATATTATTTATCCACTGTCTTTCGTTGACAAATAAGACGCCGTGTAGTTTTCATTTATTTATATATTTAAATAATTAGAAGTAGATCCTATCCATCAGTTTATTAGAAAAACTTATGTGCCTTTTTTTATATGAGTTCACTAGGTTCAGCCCCATAGATAAAGAAAATTAATATCACTCCCTCATTAAATAAAGTTTATTATAGTTATTACGAGGACAATTGTTTTTATTGACAAAAATAAATGAGAGGTTTAAAATTAATAAAATTAAAGTGTGAGGATGAATTTTTTAGTGAATGAAAGGTTTTAGAAGATTTAAAGTTAATAAAATCGAAGAGGGTGTATGTGAATTAGCAACTTTGATGCAAGTTTAGTTTCACTAAAAAAGAAGCTAAATTACTTTCCTTCATTCAACAACTACCAATGTTTTACTGTATTTTGGAGAAATTGAAGAATAAATTTCCAACGAAATTATTGTAGTAATCTAAATAGAAAAATAAATAAATGACGAAAAGTGTGAAATAAAATTGCAGATTTAATCGTAACTGTGCAAAGATGTAAATATTGTGATAGAAGCACCTTGCAGAGGCGCCAACAACTGGAAATAGGAACGGTTCATCAACTAAAAGCAACAGGGCGCCATTCCAGTGGCCCACATACAAGAGGAACTGAGGAAACTGCCGTGCCTCTGTAATCACTATCTCCTACTCCACTCTCTTTCGAAAACTGAAATACTGAGAGCCGGATGAAAGTAATATACACATTCACTATGAAATTTATTCCTCTTCCTTTTATATCACTTACTGTGAATATTTTGAAATCACTGTAGATGAATTTTATTTGATACGTCATCATGAAGTTTGAAATATAATTTTGAAGTGAGTTGTATTTACAAAGCTTCAGACATTATCATGAACGTAGCATTTAGAAAAAGCATCATATGTTTCTTCATTTTGTATGCAATATGCTTTTGCAGAAATATTTGTACAAGGAAAATCACCTATTTAAATATTGTTACTTTAGAAAGAAACGGGAAGTTTCTATCTTTGTTCGAATGATGCAAGTAAGCTTTCCACGAGGCTGCGCTTCTGCAACACGGTTCAGAAAGTACGGAGACTCTCGGAAATAAAGAGCCAACATATTTAAAAGTCTTGAAAATCTTTTATCTACCTGCCAAGAAACTCATAAAGGTGTATTTAAACACAGATTTTTTAATATGCAAAATGATATCAAGCGATGCTGAAACTGGCCATGCAAACAGCGCAGATTTTACAAATAACAGCAGAAGAATGTTAAGAACAAAATCCAATCATTATGCAATGATATATAAAATTTTAAATCTGCCAATAAAACTATCTTAAAACTCGTCCGAACCTTCGCCCCCATAGTTCAACTACCAGCTCACAAAGAACATTTATCACGAGTCAAAGAAAACGCCATTGAAACAGCGGTACATCAAAGATAGTAATTCCAGTAGAAACGAGAAACTCTGAAACAAGTCTCCGGAAAACCATAAAAAGCACGTCACCCGATGTTCTTCCTGTCCATCGGCATCGAGTTTTCACGCCGTTTTCCCATCGGTCCTAGCGAGAAACTCCTCCCGAAAGAAGTTGTTCAATTTTTTTTTTCTATAACCACCCCCTTGGTATCCATCGGCGTCCATCCGTATAACGGAAATAAAGCACCGAATCAACGTTTCCCAAGCAGATGGACCGAACGTACGGAAAATCCGATATTAGCATGCCGAGCTGCCCGCCTAGTCGGTGTTTTCTTCCCTCCGTGAGCCTCTCTTCCTCTTTCTTTCGCCTCCCGGCCTCTCGCATTTACAGCCAAGCCCCTTTTTTACTGCTCTCATTTCCTCTCCCGAGTTTCCTTCTCTCTATCGCTTACTTCCACGCACGAGGAGAGGAGGCAACCGGTACGCATTCGAGCATCCATAGAAATTGCCCCCTAACTACCCACCCGCATTACCATATCCCAATCAAGATAACCTCGAGCCTACCTTTCGAGCTCCAGCCGGGCTCTCGAGTGAGCTTCTCTTTTACCAGGAGGTACGAGTAGATTTTCGAGCCGTAAATAGAGAGCTAACCCGTGCTTACTAAAGTATACTACTACCAGCCGGCGAACGAAAAAGAATTGCACAACGGTACGGTGAAACGACGAGGAACGTGGCAAAAGTACAACGGCCAATTTTTTTGCCCGTCAAATGGTTCGACAGAATCGGGCCAATAAATGAAAACAGGACTCCGTTGGAGAAAAGGGAAACTGGTGTTGGGCAAGTCTTTAACGCGTTGCTTGGGAAGGTAGTTGCAATTGCTGCTCTTTGGATTATGGGAGATTTTAACCCTTAGCGCACCGTAGGCTCCGCTGCGGAGCCCTGCGAAGATAATTATTATCTTTTTCCATGTTGTTAACCGTAAAAAAGGTAAAAATTGGTTTGATCGTAACACTACAGATAACAATTACCAACACCGACGATTGCGCAACATTTTAACCCAGTCGAGACCAATTGCACACCGTGTGTGCAATGTTAATCTTACTATTTGTAAATAAATTAAGTAGAAACTTTCAAACAGGAGGAGTTGAGAAGTGGAAAATATGATCGAGTTGGTTATTTATGTTTTATTAGATAGAATATTTATTCTATGATTTTCTTATCAACTTCGAGAATTTTTGAAAAAAAGGGGGCCAGTCATTTTGATTGTCATTGCAGCACACGCTCGCGTCTAGTAAATAGGTATTTTTACGTGACTTTGGCAGATATGACAGTCTGCGAAAAACGTAAAAATACGTTTTCAGCATACAATGTGTTAAGGCATAGGAAAGTTATGTAGTAGGCAAATTCGTGCTATGTTTTGGGTCACTCTGCAGTCACGCTGCCGTCGAAGCAATAAACTCTGTGAATGGGCCTATCTGAGGCCCATTGAGTTACACAAAGGGCTTTTTAGTATCCCGAAAACTTCGAGGTGCTCGAAGAAACCTAAACGCGTGCGCTGAACAGTCATCCCCACCTCGATAGCCGCGTCACCCCTATCATCCGTCGCACATCCCCTAAACAAGGAAGCAAAAACTACAAGGAGAAGCTACCCCTCTTGTGCGGCAGAAGTCAATTGTAAACGAGACACAGTCTGTCCTTCCTAACTCAGTAAACTTCAAAATCACAGAGAATTCAAAACGTTCAGACACGCTAAAAAACGTTAGACATATTATGACACAAACATTCAAATTCTGATTATGTCAACCCTGTACACTCCTTAATTTTTTTTATATACCAACAATTCCTTAATTCATTTGCAGAATATATAAAAAAGAGGTCTCAGTAAAAAGTTATATTGCAACAGAAATTGTTATTACTACATTATTATTATTATTTTAGAAATTACGTTGTATAAAGTCGAGCTCGATATTAAAATTGGCGCAAGAAATATAATGTCAATCCGCACCCGACATAGCAATTCTAATAGTTAAATATTGTTTATTATCATTCCTTCTTTACGTAAATATTGTCCAATTTCGAAAATAACAAAACAAGTCTAGGAAAGAAAATTTTATTCTAAAAGAATAGAAAGATTCTTTTCACCCTTAATGCATCTCATTTCCAAGCTGTGTACCGCCCAACCGGAAAACAGAGCGAAGTCAGCTTTTCGCTCAACCTGTTAAACCGTAACCCAACCAGCCAAACTGACGTAACAATTTTGCAACCCATTTTACAACTCATGCAACCGCACGATTACAATCAATGCTATTGGTTCAGTTCCTCCGGCAACATCGACTATACACCAACCCTATAACTGGCACATCACAATGGTAGAAATTCTCTGGACCGTCAAACACGAGGCATCCATACGAACAATTCATATTTAATGTTACACGTTTAGCGGTTATTCGACCGGTCTCGATCGAATAGCGATGACAATCGGCGTCCTTGAAACGCGTATGGATCCACGTAGACAGGGTGGTGCAACAATTATTATGCAACTCGACACGATGTCTCATGCGACAACGCAGGTATTCATGAGGTAAACCCGTCAAGGGAGGAAGAGAGCAAGAGAGAGGAAGATGGTTAAAGGGGTTGGAAGGCACGCGTGTCGGGGTGGTTTACGAGGAGCAAACACGCTCGGGTATTTCGCACGATGGGGTCGAATGGACAGACACGCGTGATTCCCTCTTCGTCTACTCCCACTGCCACTCTTCTCTCTCTCTCTACATATCTATCTGTCTCTATATCTATCTGCGACCGCATCCCGACACGCATTATCTACAGGACGCACTGATAACGCCTGCACCATTTCCCTTCGCTCGATTAATCCGTAGGCTGCCGAGCAAATCCTCCCCTGAAAACGGATGCGCGGAATAACCCAACGACTGGTATTTCGATGGCAGACGTGTCGTTTGGTACTATTAGGAACTCGGATCGAACGAGTCATCTTTCCGAAAAGGGGGAATATGCTTCCTGATGCTTACTGTCTGGGATTATGCGTGCAATTTGTTTAGAAACGGAGGGCATTGTAATAGTTTGTGGATTTTGTCTCACGGTTGTACTTTGCATCGTTTTCAGTATGGAATTTGCATACGAGTGAAGATAATTCAACCGACATACTCTCCTTGGATGAAATTTCACCTAGATATTAACACTAAAATTACAAGCATTAAATCTTACGTTCTTCACAATGTTTAACACTGGAACTACCAAACCAGTCAAAATGACTGGTACACAATTTTTTCCGAAAATTTTCCAAGTTCATAGAAGAGCCATAGAACAAAAATTCTGCGTCCATCACAAAAGACATAAATCACTGAATTAATCGTCCTTTCTGCTACTCGATTTCTTCTTTTTCAAAGTACTTATTTAATATATTGAAATATGATAGATTTAACGCCGGTAGTTCTAGTGTTAAGTATTGAATATATTTTTAAGATCATAAATATCATCATTTAACTCTTTGAGGCACAAAAACTCAAAAAATAAAATGACCAAAGTTGCAGAGGCATTTTTTAAAATTTCAATTGAATAAAGTTGGTTTATATTTATTCGCAAAGTTATATAATAATATAAATTTTCAAGGTGGGACAAAAAATGTCCACCAGAGAGGTGGGACACTTTTCACCCCACCAGGCCTCAAAGAGTTAAAAGTCACAAAAAACTTTTGTTGAAATCAATAAAAGTTAGCGATAACGTTCAAAACATCAGAAGTGCTAAACAAAAATGTACAAATTTTTATTTTATCTTTAATATATCTAATTATAAACATGAAGAGAGTCAAGTGAGTTAATTCAGACACAGCGCAAAAATGAGTAGAAGTACGAATAACATTGCGTTCGTGAATTCAAGTTGGCCTAACCCTTTCTGCTTAAAACAATGAGCCTCTATGGGTAAAAAGAACTATCCGTACTTTCATCCCGCTGATACCCCCATACCTCATTGATTTTCTAGAAGCACGCCTCTGTAATAGAGGACCATTGTTTATACCGTGTCTCGGGTGGGTGATTTCAGGGAAGAATCGCGCATTGTTTCCGGCAAAGGTGGAGAGCCCGCAAAGGGGATTTGTCGGATATCGTCCTCGAACTAGCGAGAAACTACGTTACCGTCGTGCCTGCTTTCGGCCTAAACTGTTTAGTTCCATTAGCGCTACTAATTCGCAAACGGAACGCTCTCCTGTCCAAGGAAAATCGAGTTTTCCTAATCTACGAAGAATTTGGAAACCAGACGTTGTGTTTTTCCTTATTTTACACTCTTCGGCTTTTTATCAGGTTTGTTATTTTGACAATTATTATTTTCAATCAATTGATATTTATGCTTTGATGGAGAAAGTTTTTTTACGCTGTTTCACAATTATTTAAATTATCAATTAGCTTTTTGTAACGCCTCATTAAGACTCAAGGGGAATTTGCACGAATTTTATTTTTACTAAAAATTGATATAGACTGGAAAATGCTTTCTACCTAAATTTGAAAATATACTTAACTTTTCAAGTCTAAGTAATTACTGCCACCAATCGCCTTTTTTAAACTGTCTGTGCACAGTTTCCGAAAAACGTATTTTTACGTGGCTCGCATACAATGTGTTAAAATTTCAAATACAAGAAATAAAACTATAAAAAATAATTGATATTTCTGATTATTAGTTTCTTCTAACAATGATTGACAATATTTTAACAACGGATAGTCCGAAATTTATAATTATCAGAATTGAACTTTTTGATAACTTCATCACGCCAAAATTATTTTTCCCCTTTTACTTTACAAGTTAAACACAAAATACAAATGAGCCGAATTATCTAAACTCAATTCCGCTTCCTTATAGTGAATTTCCGCAAGGAAATAAATTATCAAAGTTTCATAATTTTCAAAATTTTCTAATCGCTACTTTTTACCCCCTAAATGACTTATTATCGAACAAAACTGACAACAATCGAAAATCTCCCATATCATCGCCCGTAAACATCTCAAAAGTCAAAAGACAAATCGCAAAATCTCTTTGACACGTAGAGTTCAACTCTGAAAATCGATTCATTTCTCTTTCTCTCGATTCTCTCTCACTCCGTCTCTCTCTCTCTCTCTCTCTCTCTTCCCACCTACCTCTACGTGGTTTTCTCATTCGCAATATCCTGCAAGGTTCTCCATTTTATCGCTTTTATCGATAACAGGAAGTACATTCGCTTAACGACACTTCCGTTTTGCGCCAAGAAATTTCTATTCAATGATTTGTCTTCATTTTCCAATTCACACCATAGAACGTATTTCAATACATTTTCTACGCATTTCCCGTGTGGATATTTTTTACTTCGAATGGAGAATAAAAAAATACGTATACAGAAAACTTCGATGCTACACCAGCAAACGATTCATGGGATGAAAATAGCAAGCTCTGTCGGTCGTTGCATTCAACGAGGACGAATCGATCGGACGTTTAAAATCGAGCGCACTTTGAATAAGACCTACCGCCGTGGTACAAAATAATGACGTGATTAATGGAAAGCCCATCATAAAACTCATCCCTCGTATCTCTCTTTGGGATTCCCACTCTCAAATAGCGCACGGTCCATGCTTGTGCAAGTAAAGTGATCGGCCACGGATTTATGACAGCCTTCTTTCATCGGAAAAAATTTCATAGCACGCCTGAGAAAATCAGGTAATTTATGGTATATGTGTACGAGAAATGACGGCATGGAGAACGAACGATTCTCATTAATAAATTACGAGGGATAAAAATTGTCAGTTGATTCTCATCCATATTGAATGAAACGGAGTCACCACTAAGAGAGAACTTTCGATGGTGTGGAGCAGTGATGGGTAAAGCTTTTTAACGGCAGACTAAGAAAAGAAGAAAAAATTCGGGCGAAGATAATTTATTATAAAACTCGATGAGAACTCTGAGAAATATTAAATTAGGAATCCTTTAATAGTAATATGATGAATTAAGGTGTGACTGGGTTTCTTAATGTTTCTTATAATCTGTTTCGATTCTGAAAAGTGAAGTGTCTATCTAAATTCTTATAATTATAGTATAAAAATATTTTAAATATTTTAATCACTTTAATCAGAAAATAAAGGTATGTGTATGTATGTACATATGTAACTGCAGAATTTTATTTTGGAAATGAGAGTATGCAAACGTAATTAAAATGAAGCAACGACAATTACACACGAAGGGTATACATTTTTTATAAATTCAAATTAAACTATAATAAAATAGTAAGCACTTCGAATTAAATTATTTAAAATAATAATTTCTACATTTCAAAAGTCATTAATACAGCAATCTAGTTCTATTAAAATTGTTCACTTCCAACAGGATCTTAAAATATTTTTATAAATACGGTGCACTTGCCAAGAATTTATCTATAAATAAACTATTTTAGACTTCAACCTGTAGATTAGAAATCTATTACTAACAATAATTTTTCATGGAGTGAACCCGTAAGAAATTCTACAGTTGTAGATTAAAAGTGTACATAACAGGATGCAATTAAATTGCACGTGATCCAAATTATACTGTTAGCTCAAGCAGCACAACTCCATAATTATGCACCATCAATTCGCCATGAGGTATTTCACATGCAAATCAAGTCATTATAATCCTAATCGGATGATTGCGTCCTTTGCTAAACTAGGGAAAGATTGGCTAGCTGACGTATAAATATGATATATGCACTGCTACCATGAAAATTATCCGCCTCTATGAGATGTTTAAGTACTTTACCATCAAAATTAGAAACATAATAGTATCAAACAACTTGCAATCATTCAAAATATATAATAATATAATACTTTTTTAAGACTGGAGCTGTTTTTATATATTTTTTCGATTCTAGCTGCTATAATCATTCCGCCATTTCGACCTACTATTTTTGGAGGATACTCCAATACCAAAATATACATACCCCATAGAAAAATTTACCAAGAGTAACAAAGCATTTGTACTCGAACCCATTGATTGCAAATCCAAGCCTCCATCTCTTCACCCACCGTGGCTCAACTTTCAGAATTTTTCAATTTTTTCTCAATTAAAAAAAAATTAATCAAAAATTTAATCTGAACCAGAAAAACGAAATAGTTACTTAAATTTAATAACTATGATAGTACGAGGGTATTGGAGACATTTATCAATGAAGTTTCTATCTGTAAAAATGGAAACCCAGTAGAAAATTCGACAGGGAAACTCGAAACAGTATCGCTAGAAGAACGCACCGCGAGATCGCCACGTGCGAGCAATTTTCTCCCCCGTCTTTGGTCCGTGACTAACGCTACTTTAAGTCCCAACATGTGTTACCATCCCATAGAACACTTTCCTTCGGAAAGCTCTGCTTTTTCATTCTTTCAAAGCGGATGCATAAACAAATGCTGGGAAAATCCTGCCGCGGATGTACGGTAATTCGCAGTTTTGTATTTTGAGGAATGAAAAGGTAGACGTCGGGGGAAGATGATTGCAATTTATGGAAGTACTTCCACGGCGTGTACTTATTCACATACGCTAGCACTGACACAGTGAAATTCTTCTATACCGATACAACGGTAAATTGCACTCTGCATCTTTTCCCAAGCGAGCTGCAAGTAAGCCACGTAAATGCAGACGATGTTTGCACTATTTTTTATTTCCGGGGGGACGAGAATTCTTCGGATGAAGTGTATAAAATTTCCACGCAGTCAATTGACGCTACAACTTCGTATAAATTATAGAATATTGTGTCAATGAATTCTATGTTAAAGGAGAAAGTGTTGACACTCTTATGTGGACTGATATCAGATAGAGACTTTGGTATTTTGCAGATTCTGTACAAGAACGCTCGCCTATTATTGCATCTTTGTAGAATTGAAAAGAATTCAGTAACGTTTACTGATATAAAAGTCTTATGCTTTGTGCAAAGTGAGTTAATTTGTGACACTTTTAGTGACCATGAAAATTTGTTAAATTAAGGGCAAGAGTATATCAATATTTGTTGAAAATCGTAATAATAATATTTATTTAACGTTGCTAGGAAGAATGAAAGAGTCGATTATTTATCATAAATCAAACCTTACGTCATCAATATATACAAGTATCACAAAACATAATGTCGAAACTTTTCTCATTCCACAATGAAATAATCAAACTCTTGCAGGCATTAACTTAAATAAAACTTCATTTCCATTTTTTAATAGAAAGCTTTCGAAAAATACTTCACAGAAATTTGATCAAGAGACTTCACAGCTTTTTATACTAAACGAAGATTCCCAGCAAGTATTTTGTAATAAAATTCCAAAGTTCAGCACGCAGAATGGAAATGCGAATACTTAACCGATGCACTCTGCCCACCGCCGTTGATAACACCAGGCAAATCCGAATTAACGTGGCACGTGATTCGGTTAGCGTGTTAAGTGTTAAACTAATTGCGCGTAATGTGCCCACACGCATACGCGTACCACTTGAATTCCGTTTACTGCAATATCACGCCAGTGACAAGGGATGAAGGGGGCAGTGGAGCACAGAAAAGCATAAAGAGAGAGGCCAAGATAAATCAGAAAGAGAAAGAGAAAGTGAACGAGGTAGAAATAGAGAGGGCTGTTAGCGAATTTGTACCATTAACATTGATGCTCTAATTTCCGTTCTAACGATTTAATCGAAGCGAGGCTGATTCGATAGCTGATGTCTAGTTGATCGTCGAATGAATTAATTTCAGGTGATTACGAACCGCACACGGATTACCAAGCTAGAATCGGAGTCAATAATGTATCCGTCACTGTTTGAAATTAAACTTGATATTTCCAAACTCAATATTCAAATATGACGGATCAAAATTTTTCTGACAAATTAAACATTGATTTTATACGTACAGTTGAATATCACAAACATTGAAATTCCACGTACATTCGGGATATTCTAGTCGATTCGAACGATATAGTCGAACGGTAATTAGGTACCGCATTTATCGAATAAGGGAGCCGGTTTAGCGATCGAATCAATTAATTTTGAACAATTACCGTGTCCCACGTGCGCAACGGATATCGATGGTAGTAATTGGTTATCGATCTAATATCGTTAAGTCGAATCGCAAAAGAAGCTCGTACATTTCCACCGTTGTGATTTTACATACTTTCCCGCGATATTCGATAGCTGGCAAACGCTTTTAACATTCCGCTAATGGCATAAAAAGCGTCGTTCGTGTAATCGGAGATTTTCTTCACGATGAAAATATTCCAGCGAAGTTCCATGCTCTTTCGCAGCCTCGAAATAATGAATGCGAAACGGCGCTGTCGTTGAGAGAGAAACGACGTTTCGTTCAAGCGGACTTATAAAAATGGACTAATAAAGATTAGCCATTATACTTCGAAGATGGAGAATAATCGAACGTTCGATAACTAGAGGTGCATACGAATTGCAGAATGTGGAAATCGCGCATCCATTTGGCAGTTGCGAGGCTTTGGCGTGAGCGATGGAAAAAAGGAACGGTACGACGACGTCTTATTCAACCCTATCGGGTATGCCGAATTAAGTCGATAAGATTAGATCTATTGAAGTCACGTAGCTTCCTTCCAATATCACCGTGAGCCACGTTGATTCGTCTAAATAAATTACATTTCGCAATCTCGAAGGAAAAGTTCTCTTATTCGATGGCAATATGATATCTCGTGATTCATAATCGTATCTCGTATTTTATCATTGTTAAGAAGAATTGTTCACTTTGTGTGCTGTACGATTTAATAAGTTACTTTACGCGGCATTTGATGCTTTGTGGAAATTTTTTAAGAAGTTTGAAGCAGATTGTCTTCGTTTTAACACTAGAACTAGCGACGTTGAATCGATTATACTTTAATATATTAAATAAGTTCTTTGAAAACAAAGGAATCAATAGGTCAAAGGGGTGATTGGTTCCGTGATTTGTGTTTTTTTAGATAGACGTAGAATATTTATTCCATTACTCTTCTATAGACTTGGAGAATTTCTGGAAAAAACTGTGTACCGAGCATTTTGACTGGCTTGGTAAGTCTAGTGTTAAAACCCATGTGATAAACTAATGAGTTTGCTCGAAATTGATAGTATTTTTTAATTTTGTGAAAGAGGAGATTCTTTTTGAGAATATGAAAGCGTATTTTTTACGTTGAAAACGTAAAATATTATGTGTTCCCTCGGAATTCACTTATAACTGTTTATTTACGATCAAGCTATTCTGAACAAATAATATAATATTAAATACATCTTTGATAGAGAAAGAACTAAATTAAGTGAGATAACGAGTTAATATAATTATCAAAAAATTCTCAAAGCATTTATCACTTAGATAAAATTTGTTTAACTAATTCGATCACGATAAAGTATAACAAATAAAATTCACGTCAAACACCCACATCATTTATATCGCCCTCTTATAGTTTAAAGTATATTTTACACAGATAATAATTTACAAATAAGTTCTAATCATCAAGTTACCTAAATTTCTTTACCTATACTACTTATCTCGTAAAATTAACCCAGGTATATGCAAGAAGCGAAGTACATACATAATACCATAGGCAAACTATTTATCATATATTTGCATGCCAAAACGAAATTACTCGGCAAGAGGAAATTATCCGAAGAACTCGAACTACATCTCAAACTTTCGTCAAACCGAAAATTCTTCTCGTTTTCCAACATACTTTAACGTGGATCTTCCTCCCTCTCCTCAAAGCCGGATCTTTAAACCGGGTGAACAGAAATACCTGAAACGCCGAGCCACGAGGTGCCGGCTCGCAAGTCACGATACGAATTTTCCCATTAAGCACAAACCCTTTTGATTACCGACCAACCAAAATTACCTCCTCATTTCTAAAAAATCAAAAATAAAAATTCTTACTTACACGAAATATTTCATAATAAATTCATGTAACTCCACGAGATACAGGCACCGTTTCCACGCAGAGTACAATACAGATTATCCACCACAGAAGAAAGGAGAGTATTGTTGATTATATACAACAAATACGAAACTGTATGTCACGACACGAGAAATTCTAGTGAATTGCGAAATTACGCGCACAGGAAGAGAAGAAACTGCACCTATATCGTAACACCGGTATGTATAAACGCGCGATTAAAAAAGACACAGCCACCCGCGACGTGTATACAATATTCAGACTTCGGACCTCCCTAAGGAGAGACTATCCGCGGGAATTCCGATAGAAGAGGGAAGACAAAGATCTTCGTGGACCGTGGTTACCCCTTGGTTGTCCGGGGTCGTACTGTGTTTTACCCCGTCGCCCCTTCCTTCGGCAACCCGGCTGCACGAGAACGTTGGGGGCGCAAGCGCCGTCTCCACGCGCCAGCGAAAACCCCCGCCGACCCTCTATAGGGGTTGCTCCCGCGGTCAATGTCACCCGACATCCCTGACTCCGGTTCCTGACACCGAGATAGCCACTTTCTAACGGCCCGAACCGGCCCATTTTGAAACTTCATTTTAACACTAGATCTATAATTAGTCTATCGAATGAAGTCACTTGATAAGTGGATTGCTCTTATTCGTTTAATGGATAGAAACATCCCTCGTTCTAACGTGTTTTCGATTCTAATTGCGTGAGTGGTCGGAAAAGTGCTTTATGACGAGATAAGTGTTTAGCTAAAATAGACTTGATAATCTCTAATACTTTCGTGTTGAAAGATCTAGGCACCGAGTAACCGTAATATATTTTTTAAAATATTATTAGATGGTTAATAATAATCAATAGAGGTTCGTGAATCGCAACGCACATAATAAAACAATACAATATTTTCTAATCTACAAAAGTTCAATTACCGTATTTTTCGGACTATGACACGCGGCTTTTTACGAAGAAAAATGCTCTCAGATTTTGGGAGCGTCTTATGGTCCGAAGGTAACATTAAAATATTTTTTCTAATGAGACATCTCTAAATTTGAGTTACTCTTTATAGTCCGGAAAACATGGGAAGTTTAATTTATTTTACGGATATTTGAAAAATGAGTAGATTAATAGGGGGGGGGGGGGGTACATGTTAAATTTTAATTACAAAAATGTAAGGATCATTTAGAGTTTTGGATGGTGGTGTTTATCGTAAAGAAGAAATCAAATTCACTGACTAGCTTTCTATTGCGAGTTTAAGGAAGGTGCTTTCAATAATGGCCGCAAGTGGAAGTGCAGATTTAAGCGCACATTGCGCAAGGCAGACCTATTAAACTGCGTGAAGGAGTTAAAAGACCTTTTGAGAGATTTCTCGTGTTTCGAAGCTTAAACGTAAAAGGCCGTTTGAGAGATTTCCTATTTTTCTCTTCTAACGAGAATTCTTTTCTCTAACATTCGTTTTAAGATTCGTGGCGATATACTTACTATAATATTAATATACTGAGTGATTTAAAAGTAATTAAAGAATTACTCGCAACAGGTAGTATGTATTTCCATTTTTATGTCCTAATTTACTTTTTAACGAAAGACTTTAACTTTACTTTTCAAAGTCGAATTCGTGGCACAGTTGAACCTTTAATTGGATAAAAATTCAAATTCCCGGCAAATTCTTGTTACGGAAGTTAATCAGGACAAGTAGTGCAAAGTAAACTTACTGAAATATTAACGCCGTGTATGGAGAAAGCTTTACCGTTGAAAGAGCAGCACGAAAATGGTTTTTAGAAATTAACGAAGGCAATTTCACTCTCACTGAAAAAAGCTCCACAATTTTGACATCAAAAACAACCTGAGAAAAAGCTTTTAAAGGTCCTTTGCAAACGGACCTATTGGTAAATACCGGAGAAATTGGCTAAACGACATAATTGGAATCCACTGATAGCTTTCAATCGTCTTAATTAATTAAAAAAGTAGAAGAGATTGGTGGAAAAGTATTTCACGAATTAAAAAGTTTGCAGTATTTTGTACACAATCAGATATAATGGTAAAAAAAGACTTTATTGTTGTTTGTTCATTTGTGTTACTTTGGATGTTAACAGATTTAACGTTTTCGTCACGATGAATGATAATCATGCATCAAAATCACTCGGAGAAAGAGTAATTAAAGATTTCCTATCATACTAGTCTACAAAATTAAATTTTTTTTTGCCCACGGAATATTTATGCTACATTGTTCTCAGTATAAATAAGTTCAAATTGTCATTAAAAAATCACCACTTTTTTATTAACACAAAGAAACTGTTTCAAGGCGATTTCAATACATATATTATGTAAAAATAAAAGACAATTAAGAAATAAGAATAAACCTTTGTAAACACCTAGTAATACACCATAAACCGTTAATATGAACGTTACAGTACATCGCAAAAACTAGTAACAACATAATAATTTCATTGATCTCAAAAAAGAGTTGCTCTTTCTAAATGATCCTGACATTCTCAACGTACCATGTCATTTTCCTGTCATTTCCACACGTCGTGGAGTTAGTCGATACGTACAACAGCATAGCAGAAACAAAGCTAACCCTTTGACGTAGCCTGGTGAATGAAAATATCCCATAGACCGTCAGACATGGTGCGAATAAACGAGCTGGCTCGTTACATGATAAGTACTTCAATGCGTTTTAACACAGAACTCATCAAACTGCCGTGATAGCAAATAGATAGACATTACTTCGGAACGTTAATTCGCGCATTTAATATCAGCGGTTTGAAGTTCAGGTAATTAATTCCATCCTCTGAACAGACTATTAGACATTAATTCGCTGGACCGTGCTGAACTCAATTTGCGGAGCGTTTCTAGCGGAAATGATCCCAGTCCGTTCGAACTGCTTGCAGTCGATTAACGAGAGCAACTGGAATTTCTCATTAGTTTTAACGTTGGTGACAACTTCGTCTAACATTACTTCAATACTCGTAGGTAGTTGCTTTGGTATTTTAATACGATCCTTGTACGCACGGTCTTAACTCTTTGAGGACGACGGGCGAATATATTCGCCCTGAGGAAAAAATTGGTTATAGTTTGTCGGTGCATATGTAAACGGTTAGAGTTGAAAAATTAAAATATAATCGTTGAAATATTATTTTACAAAGAGTAAATTTCAACTTGTATACACTAACAGACTGTCTTCCCAATGAAAAAGTGTTTTTTCATCGCTAAATAATTGATTGTTTCTCGATATTCAAAAATGCCTCCGTCCGCAAAGGGTTAACACTAGATTTGATAGATGAACAGTTTTTTTATACTCTAAACTGAGTTGGATTTAAAATAACTTTGTAAGGAGAATAAAGAATGGGATCGATTCCACTAGGTATAGTCCGACAACTGAAAGATGGCCAGTGAGCAACGGAACTTCTCGTCTTCAACAACCTATTTCCTCCATGTCGTTTTTGAAATTCCAAAACTCAGTCTTCTAAAATAAGTGTCTATGTGGCCTCTTTACTATTACTATTTATATATATTAAGAAAAATAAACTGAAGGATAGAAATCATCTTCTAAATAATTTTCAATTTCCAAAAAGTTTATTGAATAATTAAAATTGCAACAAGGTTGAAATAAGTTTAATCCATTAAATTGACTTCTAAATAATTTTTTAAAAATGAGCCTTCTAATTCACAAGGTTAAATCGTTTCGCTTTTACTCTTTTTTAACAAGCATTTTAAACCAAAATTCGAGTGTCAAACGCGACTGTTACTACGAAACGGGGTGAGTAGATTTTCATGTTACGTTATTGGGAATTTTGATTTATGAATATTCAAAATCCTACTCGTCATTTTTCCGTTGGAATATTTAACAGTAATTTACAAAATAAACATCAATGCGCACAAAAGCACACCCATTTAAAAAGGTGAAAATAATGGCAGACACGTTTAGATCAAATTTGCATCGAAATTAAACATACTGATACGTTATTAAATATTATTTAACAGCTTTTAATCACGTTCGATGTTAATAGCCATTGTATCAATTTATTATCGAGTTTAAAATTCATCTTTCTCAACTAAAACCCTCTACTTTGCATAGAAAAGTAAGGGATGTAATTTTCTGACTATCAGTGACATACTTTTAAACAAAACGGAATATGGGTCACCGTTAAAAATTCATTTGCTGATAATATTCTTTATTAATCGTTCTTCCCGATCAATGCTACAGCTAAACTCTCTCCAACAGTTACCTATGTTGAATTTAATTCAAAAAAATCCATAAGTTTCACCCCTTCAGTAGAGAAATCGTACGGTAGAACTTATGTAGAAAAATATATTTAACCGAAACAAACAATTTTTATTGTCGTTACAGTGTTAACGAATAGAATGATCTCTTTATTTATCTTTATCTATATATAATTGAAGAAAAATGCTAATAATTTTTAAATATGAAGAAAATAACCGTTGTGCAGTTCATTTTAATCGATATCTGTCATAAATTATTATTAACAAAGAGAAAGTACGGAGTGCGTTTGACGATGAAAGGACACGGAATTTTCTGTTCAAAAAGACCGGATATTGAGCTGCTTCTTTTCAATACAGTTCCTGTTAGCTTCCTTTCTATAGAAACAGCAAAGAGAGCATTGCGTTCGTATCGAACAATGATAAATATTCTACAACAACGACAAGGCGCACGTGACCTAGATCATTTGACTGTTCATGAATTCGCCAACATCCTTCTCAAGCAAAGGGGTTGTGAAAAATGTAGTTGCATCTCGAATACGGACTAATTTTGTCGTGATCGATATTCATTACGGAACTGTCGTATTATTACGATTAAAAGTTCACGACAATGAGCAAAAAGATATATACAAATATCGAGGAACGAATGAAAGTAGTTCGTCTAAAAACTTAATTCCTTCAGAGTATTCTGATTGTAAGGATGTCATTTAAAACTGAGAAAAATTTATTTATTTTGCAGTCATACGTGAAAAGTAGGGAAGTTTAAAGTGTTAAAATATTTGTCAGCAAATACAAGGATTGTAGGGAGGCATTTTTCGTAGCTCTGGGAAAGAAAGAAGTCATAATTAGCTTGAGAATCTCCAGTTTGCCACTTCTGCTTTAGACCATTTGAAATGTCGACATTAAAACCGGAAGCAAGTGTAGAGAAAATTTTATCGTTTCCTCTTGCGGTTAAAATGGCCTCCGTTTCGCATCTAGTCCCTTATAATCTCTTCTCATATTTTTACATTTCACAATTCTTTATTTTATCCTCGTCTTACCTTACCCTCTGACTCCATTATGTAATTTTTCCCTTTGGTGCTTATACCATTCTTTCCTTAATCCAGTTTTCGTCTCCTTTCTTAATTCTTCTTACTCGTTTACTCATTCATACCTTTTTTTATTTACATCTTTCATTTAATTCGCCGTTTTTTCACGTTTCTCCTTTGCACGACTTCGTAATCCCCAAATAAAAATATTTTAACACGAATTTATTAAAAGTTTCTATATATTTAACTCTCGAATCTTTACCAAAATCACACGCAAACAAATTTCTATTGTAATTACAAGTAACGTGGCTGACCATTGATTTTTTTCAAATAAAAAATCATAAATGTAACAAACATAAAGTGTTAGATTTTTTTGACTCCATTTACTATATATTTCAAGCTAATGCAACCGAATATTAAATTTATATAAGAAGTTAAAACGGCAGGTGTTGCAATCGAATGAGAATGTATACTTTATAAATCAATAAAAATTGGTCAATTAAATAATAATTTGTTAAATATCATTTTTTAATTGATGAGCCACCCAATGACCCAATGAGCCACCTGTTATATGGTTGAAATACGTCAAGTGTTCCCCTTTTTCTCATTTATATTTACTAATGACTGGTGTATTCAACCGTAATACGGCTCCAACAATTTTATTAATAAGTAAAAGGCTCTGGACTTTCAAATAGAAAAGATAAGAAACCAAGACCATTAAAATAGCTCCGTGAAAATTGGAAACTAAAGCTGTCCTTCGTGGTGCCCTAGTTTGTCCTTTTAAGGAATCCAAAATGATATAGTGGGAGGTTTGGATAACCAACTCACATGACTAAGATTCCAAAAGGCGGATGTTACTGGTATGGCATCCTTTGATAAGTCTGAAGTATTTAGAGAAAACGGTAGCATGGCGGAAAATAACCAGCGTGTTTAGAATTAGTGTCTCACTTTAGAATGCAATTTTTCAAACTCCAGTGTTTCGAATCCTCTCACAAAATCGTACTCCACGTATCATATCACCGGTCTATCACTGACAGCAATTCCACATCTATAGATCATCGCATCGCGAATATTTCAGCATCAAATTCCACTCGGTGGAAAACCATAAAAACTCTCAGCAACGACAGAACATTCCGCTTCGGGCGATTCAAGATCTTCGTTCTCCTCTCTGTTACAACTTCTGTTTCATGGGTTAGCGATAACGCGATTTTTCTCGGATTTTCCCGGATTTCGTTCATGATCACGACAAAGACAGAGAATCGAAAGTCACAGTGGCAAAGCGGAAAAGAGAAAACGTGGAAAGGCGCCAACAACGGAGCACACGATTTACGAGATGTCCCCGAGGAACACACTGATTTCAAATGTTTCCACAGCCTCGGCTTTACTTCCTTCGTTCTTTGACCGTACGGATATCGTTCGAGAGCGCTTCTTGCACCGAGGATATCTCTCGTGTTATGAGCGTCGACGCTTTCCTGTACCAAGTTACATGGGGTATATGGCGATGTGCGCTCAGCACGACTCCCAAAAGAGTACGATACCGGTGATAAATCAAATCAGGTTTGACATTGATTCAAATGTTTAGAAATAACACGTCGAGGAACGTGCTGAGCTTTCTAAATGTAACGTGGAATTTCACAGAATAATGTAAGAACGTTTCTCTTATCAATACCGTATTGTGCGTTCAGTTATTTGATTGGACATGCCACTAACACTTGTGGGGAAAGGTATAAAATTCGTATTTGCCGATTTTTATAAAAATTTGACAGATTCAGTTGTTAAAAAAATATTTGAAAGCCTGGGTTCAAGACAAGCTAGAATTCTATATTATATTGAAATTTAACCCCTTGTCGTGACCTTTTGCTTGTGATTAAATCTGCAATAACTATGAATTAATTACTAAAATAGTAATTTAGCCTCTAATTTCGGATATAGTAAATGACTTAACGTAATATTAACCCCTTGTACTATCGGTAAACTCTCAAGAATCCATGCCTAAAAATACGATATCTTGCGACTGACAAAGATTACCGCGCTGATATTTACTTCACGCAACGGAACTTCTGTGAAACTCAAATGAATTTGAATTAAAGTCTAAATTTAATAATCTCGCGCGGGGACATACGATCTTATTCGAGATATGAATACTTTGCCCGAGATTAATACCACGAGTCAGACTCGTGATATTCAAGTTTGGCCTAAAATTTTCATCACGAGTCAGACTCGTGGAAATAGTGCAAAGGGTTAAATATCATAGAATTAATTAGATTTTATCAGGACCCACTGATATCTTTGATAAAATAATTTTTGGAGCACTTCAAAATTGACTATTCCATTTATCGCGTCACGAGTAGCCCTCGTTATTGCACGCCAAGGGGTTAATAAATTTAATATCAATAGTGTCAATGAAATATATCTAACAGAAAAATTCCATAGAATTCATATGAAATTTAACCCATAAGTTCCCTTATTCTCTGAAGCTTTTCATCTTCCCATAACAGTTCTAAAGTGAGCTCAAAAGACGACAAACTTCAGCACCTACTTTCGCACCTCAACTTTGAACGATCCAAGCTAACGCAAAGTAGCTGCATACTTGAAATCCATTTGCTCGAAGAATGCTCAAACTTTTGTCAAAATCATCCTGAAAAAGCGTCACGGGGATGTTCCTCGTTGGCAGTCGTTTGTCCTTTGAGGGACATCGATCGCTGACCGAGGACCTATAAACTTTTTCAGCCGATTCGAATCACAAGCAGCGCTCATAAGTCGAGTTCCTTGCTGCGATAAATTCAGGGAGCGCACCTGCTGCCATTCGTAGCACCCTCAGGCATTCATCCTCAGCTGGTAGCAATGAAAAGAGAAGGAAAGGAGTTGCATTTGAAGGGAATCCAGAGGGAGATGAAACGAAGGGAGGGAAGATGTCAATGAAAGCCAGGGATTTTTCAATATTCTATTCTCCGCTTCGCCGTGGGCAGAAGAAAACCGCAGTGATATCATCGCAACGTTCTTCCAATATATTTCTGAATAAACCAGTGGCCGCGGAAAGGGTGAAATTGAAGAACAACTTCCGCAAATGAATTTGCCGTCCAGCGGGAATACTTGGATGTTTTTAATCTATCCTTTAATGACAGGATAATTTAACACTAGAACTATCGGCGTCAAATCTAACATATTTTAATAAATTAAATAAGTACTTTGAAAAAGGGGGAATCAAGTGGCGGAAAATTTGATCGTTTTGGGTGATTTATGTTTATTATATAAACGTAGAATATTTATTCTATGACTCTTGTATAAACTTGGAGAATTTTTGGAAAAAATTGTGTACCAGTCATTTTGACTGGTTTGGTAGTTCTAGTGTTAAGGATATTTTAAATTCTAAGGAAACTCATGATTCTCACGACGTAAATTTGACAAAGTTACAAACTTGACTTCAAAGAATAGAAGCTTAGATGTGACGTTCCCTCAAAGTCACAATTTGTAAAAAGAAAAAATTCGAACTTCAAGTATTTCCTGGCACTACAATTTTTGTCAAATTTCATTTTGCAAATTTACTGGGAAAATTCATTTTTTAGTAAATAAACAACTAATTTATGGAGTTTGATAAGTGTGTACCGTGATTATATTAAAGTCTATTTTTCGTTTCCTTGAAAAATAATGAAGAAAGGGGGTACAAAGCTGTAACCATTCTAATCACGTTCCATCAAAGATCACTAAAAGTTCCTGATTGGCGGTTTAACATCGTATAAAGACGCACGTACTGATATTACAAGAGAGATTATGGAAGATCGGGGCCTCTTTGTGCCAGTGTTAGAACCGTAGAGTTCGCCAGTCCTGCCGTTTGCCATTAATCTTGTCCATTGTTCCCTTCGCGCGAAACTCCGAATTCTGGAACGCTCGCGTATTATCCCCCGTGTCATCCTCTCTTGGCCTCGCCTCCTACACTCCGACAAAGTTTTGCGGAAAACGTCGCGGAATCCGACGGAAGACTCATCCAAAATCGGAAGGAATTGCGCTGCGGTAATGTACGAACTTCATTCTCCCAATATGGAAAGCGTCGAATTATCGTCCCACCTAGAGGAACCTTAAATCTCCCTGATCAAATATTTTGGATCATTTTCAACGTAAATATTTAACTTGACCAAAAAACTTTGCTGTCCTTTCACAAATTTTACGGCTTTTTTTTCACAAATCTCAAACGATTCAAGAAAACGGAACAACCCCTGAAAGCAATGACAAATAATTTTAACACTAGATTTACGGAGTCAATTTGGCTCATTCAAAATTCGATAATATATACATATAAACTATATTGGTTGATTAATTTTTTTAATAATAAATCTTTCATTTAAATTGATTTGGAACTATTTTCTTTGCAAAAAACTTCAATTTTTTTGTATAAGTCAAATTGGCTCACTTCGGAAAAATAGGTATTTCTAATGATTGTGGCTTTGGGTCACCTACTTTAGGGTCGAAATTGAACCAAATACCAAATGTAATGTTTACACATTTATAAGATACCTTTTATTTTAAGTTAGTCTTATTTCGAGGGCTGTTTTTTCTATAATGAACGATAATTGCAATTCAAGATCATTGCACACACGGTGTGCAGACGGTCTTTTTGGCTCGGAAATGCATTGCACGCACGGTGTGCAAATGGTCTCGAATGGGTTAAAACACCCAGTACGTATAGCCGAGAAGAAGGCTTGCATCGATTTGATCAAAAATCACAGAATGTTCAATGGCAAAATAACTTCTTGCAACAAATAAACCACAGTTTCGTGCGAAACTAGTCGCGTGCAAGTCAAATCAAAGTTTCCAGCGGTCGAAGGCTGTGTGGAGCCTCATCAAGAAATATCTTTTTCCACCCTAAAACTTCAACCGGAGAAGTTCTCCCTGCGGACAGAGAAGTGTCTCAAATTAATTACGTCGTTGGCTGAAGCGCAGACCGAAACGAAGGTACCGGTAGGTACGTGAGCCGAAGAAAGACGAGAAAGAGCGAGAAACAAATTCAAAGGGGAATTCGATGATTACTGTGCTCGTGAAGAAAATAAATGGAACTCTCGATAGACGAAAATACAGGTATTCCGGACATGCCGAGATAATCGAGCGACGCAATTAATTCGATGTGGAGTAAGACGTGAAACGAGGCCGAGGAAGTTGATACATCGTCACGTCATATCGGCATTACTGTTCGTTAGAGAGCACGAGAGCTATTACGGATTATTACATTGGGCTATTGTAACGGAGACCAAAGAGTACTCGTTCCTTCGGTGCACCGAAATGACGTTGTAATATCATTAAATTTACGCGGTAACTCAACGGCCTGATGTCTTCCTTGGGGGAATAAAACTGTATCTGAAACCGGAAGATGAGGTGCGACACGCGAGACCGGTAAAACTGTGATTTTTGAAGTAGCTAAGAAGAGCTGCTCTTTTACACGATGCCGATTTAAAGTGTAAATGAACACGTGAATGTATTGCGGTGTATGACAAAGCAGGAAAGGCTATGTATGTAATTTCAGTCGTAGAAATTAATATACGTAGGAGTGGTAACAGGTAGGAAATGCCTTGGTAGCTTATTATTTTCAAAAAAGGACAAAATTCTTATTAACACCAGATTTACGGATGTTAATGTACCTATTTTTTTTTAAGTGAGCCAATTTGAATCATACAAGAAAATTGAAATTTTTTGCAAAGAAAATAGTTTCAAATCAATTGAAATGAAAGATTTATTATTAAAAAATCAACCAACCAATATATTATACATATAGTAATCAAATTTTGAATGAGCCAAATTGGCTCCGTAAATCTAGTGTTAATACTTTACCGCTCACGATTTTTCTCGTGTTTTCTACACGCTGTCTTTAGATGTCACCTATTTTGATACATTGTATCTATTTTGTCTATATATATTTAACATATAAACATGTTACGACTCAACTATAATATAACAACTATACATAATTTGAAATTTTCATAAAATTTCAATATAGATTCAATACACGGAACTGAAACATTTAAAATTGCTATTTTTAGTACACTGAAATATTATCTGGAAAGAAGGTTTATAAGATTCGACAAGTTTCAAATAGCAAGCGAGAAAAGTTTTGCGACAAAACCGAGTTCTGTGACCCTAACGTCCAGAAATTAGAGGGATTTAAACGGGAACAAAGTCACGAAGTCAGTGGATATCAGTTTGTTAGGACCGGTGCACCCACATCGCGGTTTCGCAGTGAAAACAGTAATCAAACTTCGGTTCGTGAAGGCAAAGCCACCCCAACTGAACCTTGGTGCACGTTTAAGGGGTTCTTCCCTTTACATCAGTTACCTCCGGTTACCCTTCCAACGTACATGCGCGCACTCATCAGTAGTCGGATATCTTCACGCGAATGTAAATTGCATGTACCGAGACCTATGTACGCGTGTGCGTAATTTGTTGTAATACAATGCAACATCGTAACGGATAAGATCGTTAGACGCATTTCCAGAGAACGATCGAATTATACAAATAAGGTGAGATGGAGTAAGTTCGTAACTGGAGCAAGTGCATTTGCTGCCTCTTTATTTAATTGATTATTTTATTTGTAAAAATATGTGTTTGATTCTTTTATTAAAAATCAGAAAGTATGTTGCAAATTATTTCCTTTAATAAATTCGGAATTATCATTTTGAAAATCAACGTTTATTTCATAAGGGGTTAAATGACCTCTAACGAAGGTGTAAAGTACCGGCACGTTTAGTGTTAATGTATGAATGAAATTTGAATAGCTAATATTTAAAAAGCTACTAAATTTGTTTACTAATTAGACGTAATTGTACACATTGAACAATAAATTCTACGTATTTATACAAAAATGATCAGAGTTGTCGAAGTGAATAAATCTAATTGTAAATAAAAGTTCAGATTCTAGTGGAAATTAACAATAGCAGATAAAACTAAAATAAAATACAAATCAACAACAAACGTTTCAGACTTCAAAGTTTGGATACTAAAAGAAATAAACCACTGTGTCATTTGCAATGCCTATCTCAATAATTTCTTCGGATACAGCCAATAAATATTCCACCATTCTAAGTCTTATCATTGAAGATGCACAAATATTGGAAACTTCAAACCACAAACCCATCTCAAACTTACGTCAAATTTCCTATTCGACGAGCAATCATAGTCTTCCCATCTCCATACATAAACCATAAGTAAAGAGATAGTGCACATCAGAATACGGAGCGCGCGGAAAGTCACTTTCAAAGTGGCCCGTTATCACTTTGAAACACAAAGATTCAATTTCTATTGGTTTTTAGAGCTTTCAAATAAGAACATTTTATATGAACTAACACTTTATTCTTAGAAAATATAAAGAGTATACTTCCTTGCAGACTGCATAGCTACAAAGTTGCAACCTCTTAACACTTTACCGACCGGTAGCCAATTAATCGGCTTTTCGGGCCCAACACATTTGGACTTTTAACTTATTAATTAGTTGCTATGGCAATTAATAAATTATTATTTTTCATTGTGGTTAACTGTGTCAAGGACTCAGTAAAAAAACTTTGCAATTTTCAAAGATATATCAGTATTAGGGAAATATTTCCGTGCAAGTGACCGATAAGAAGTGGGTAGAATGTTAAAAAATAGCAGTCGATAAAGTGTTAAGTATTCCAAAAAGAAATATACCATTGATCTTTGTAAGTTTCAATATACTCTATTCGTCAAAGAGAAAACCAACATCTTCACCATATTTTTGACAATACAGAATAACAATACATCACCTACCAATTTTCGAACGAACTAAAATCTTTACTTCGAGTAGAAGCAATACAGTTCACGCACGTAAGAGCAGACAAATACGGCGGACATAACGAAATTCAAGTTCAGCTCGCGAAAGTAAAGTCACCCTTAGTGTTGACCTCGGTAACAGCCCTAACGGGGATTCCCCAGTCTTGGCATTAGTAAGCTGGCTGCTTCCTATAGCACGGCCACTAACTGCTACCCTGTCTTAATGGACCGTTTTACCCCGACCGACCAAACGACCTACCACCGCCAGATTACAAGCTTGACCACCGCGGCTACACTCGCTTAAACCACCCTATACTGCCCTATACTACCCCTTGGCAATCCTTTCCCACCCTCTTGATCGTGAGGCAACCTGATCGTCGCCACGGTTAACGAACGCGGCTTAAACATCGACGACCAACTTGGAATCTAGGATCTTTCTCCTTCAAGTAGTAATTGTTACAGCTTTCTCGCCAGTCTAGAACGACGTGATCACCTTCGGAGACTTCAATAAGCCGCCCTTCACGGAGTATCGAGATTTTTTTTTCTGTCGCAAAGGTAGTCTAGGTCTGGGATTGTTTGGACGCGATTGTAGAATATTCTATAATGTTAGAAGTTGATTAAGTGCTTTTAACAATGCGTGAAATAGTGTTAGTAATTTTTTGAAAGATTAATAGGATTGATAGAGGTACTATTTCTTCGATTTGCTATGTCTATTGTAAAATTGGGAAGTAGGGGAGTCTATGGATAATTATTTCTCCAGGTCACGTTAACAAGGGAGTATCTAGGAGTTGTAAATCACAGATTTTTTCACTTTAACACTAAACCTACCAAGGCGGTCAAAAGACCGACTTCAAAATATTTTCTAAAAATTATCTAAATTAATAGAGTAGCCATGAAGTAAATATTCCACTTCTATCTTACAAAGGCAAAATGAGTTAATTAATTATCTTCTTTATCTCTCCACTTCTCTTTATGCAAGGTCGTTATTGAGTATATTTAGATTTTAGTAGATATAACGTCGGTAGTTTTAGTGTTAAAGGGGTAAAAACTGTCCTCAAATTTGTGATACCGAAACCTATTTTATCGAATACTGTCTGAAAATGATTCATCTTATATTTTTTAGATAAAAATTCAGGAAATGATATCATTATTAGTACAAAAAAATTAAAGCTTCTATAATTAACTCATTAAGGACGAGATTGTCGTAAAACGTGAGATTATTCCGAGTAAACGTGCATTAAACCACAGAGTATGGAAAATGGGAAGTTAAGTTGAATATGCTGGCTACAAAATATGTAAATAAAAATTAACGTGCCATTTTTAAACAAAAGAGAACATTGATGGAAACGTGCCATCGTGTTAAGACATTTCACACATGGACGAAGAAAATAAATAAAACTTGATAGGTCAACAAATTTTGAAGGAACATCGTAATGTTTGTTATAATTTCTGACGTTATCTTCATCCCCACAATTTCATAAAGCCACTTCATATCTCTTCATCGGAAAGTCGGTAAGAATCTATTCACTGTTCCAATTCCAACGAAATAAGTTGCAGGATAATCAATTTCAGGTTATCTCGAAATGTCAACCACTACCGGATATTATTCCAATTGATTATGACAGATTATTATTGATCGTTTCATGTACCTGCGGCCAAAGATAAACCGAAGGGAATAACCGAAAAGATGGAAATCATGATCAATAGCTGCTGACAAAGGTGCGTGCAAAAAATCCAAGAATTTTCTGAAAAATGATGATTTTCAATGACTCTGCGAAATTGCTTATGTCCAAAAAGTATAAATATCCAATATTCAGTAATTTTTTTAAGTTCAAGTAAACTTCTCCGTAAATTCCCATCAATATTTTTAAAAAAGTTAAAAAGAAACTGCCACTTTCAAAATAAACGCCTCCAATTCCAATAATTCCAATAATTGTTTCAGTTTCCCATTTATATTAATTGTACTTCAAAACTTCCCAGTTTCTTTTTACATACCGAATAATATTAATGTAAAAATTAGATATTTTTAAAATAAATTCCGCTATACTTCAATGAACCCTAAATTCTAGAAATAATAAGAATTACTATCAAGTGAAGGAAACGGTTCTAAATTTCATTCAAGAAGTATAATAAACTGGTAAAGCTAAACTTTCGCACTTTCTGAATGGGGAGGAACTATGCACGCTCACAATTCTGTACGAAGAATCTTGATTATTGTCTACGGCAAACAGTGCGGCGAAGTATTCAAAATCGTGGAAGCGATATCATTGAAGTTACGTTAATGAGGGACTTCCATTGTTTATAGAGAACCTCGCAATTCACTAATGTATTGTAAGAATGAGATAAAGCGAGAGATAAAACAAGAGAGGGAGAGAGAGAAAGAAGCAGAGCCTGTGGGATAAAAAAAATAACTAAAAATGACAGTACAATTAGAAACAGTACTGAATAAAAATTCGCATGACTGAATCGCTAACATGATTTTAAAATTTATATTACTTCGTTAGATAACAACAGATATAATATATTTTATAAGCACTACTTAAATATTCACAAATTAACATTTGTTCAATAGAAATAGTTCATCATCTAATTCACCATCAAATTATGGGAAACTTGCAAGAAGAACAGACATCATCTTCGTTCGATACTCTAATTTGGCTTTATTTCATTTACGGCATACTCTATTTTCTCGTACTTTTGTTTGATTATTTTTTATGGAAAATTAACTCCCAACTCGCCCGTTTGTAATTGAATTTAATATCGAAAATATAAAAATGCATTCTCATCAAAACTCTCGTCATACGTCCATAAATATTATCGATAACACTTACTATTTAAGAATAGTATATCATATATATTTATGTTCTGTAACACACATGATGAATAAAGATTTTGTTTAATCGAAAACACTCTTAACCCTTTGCCCTACAATTTGTATCTCAAACGAACTTTTAGCTCGGTCTGACTTATCACCGACACATACTACTTGCTCACTCGTAAAATTTTGCCAAAAAATGTTCGATAATTATGATACGCTCATTAAGTACTTCTAAAGAAGGAATTTTAGGATTGGAGCAAACATAGCGGTTAATAAAGTTTAACAGTGTTTTAAGTTTAATAATTTCTTTATTCATCATTTGTATTACACAACGAAAACGTATGTGATACAATATGCATCAAATAAAATTGTGTTTTTAATATCACATATATTTATTTAATAAATTCTATCATGGCTGTCTTGTCAGTCCTATTTCTCTAACTAGTCTAAAGTACTAATATCTCAAAAAGGACCTCTCTGACTTCTCACTGACTCGTATCACTTGAAAACTGACAAATTTTGCCAGAAATGAGCTGCAGCTCAGAAGTTAGAATAGACCAAGCATAACAATATCTTCCGCACTCTTTTCCAATTGCAAGTAAGATAAAAGACCATTGTTCATTTCTATTTACATTCATTCCGAAATCTCCTCCTTGCCGGTATGCAATTACAACACTCCACTGTCTATCACCGGTACAAGATACATTCCATTACACTTCACTCGTCCGTCCACCCTCGTCATTCGCCCCTTTGGCTGTCGGTATTCACCGTTATAGTCCACCGTGCAATGTTACACTCAGACACACGTCCTGCAAGCACTGATACGTGGTCGAAACGTACGACACGATAAAACCATATCATCTGCACTAAAGCTTCCTACCGGCGGAACTAAATTTCATGACTAAAAGTTGAATCAGACCGTGCAAAACTACTCTCTCATCATATTTTCCACGCGAACAACTCGCGATTTTACTCTCTCTAACTTTGGTCTACGTCTATGATAATGCTGATTGTACAGAATGTCTATGTTTTAAGAAATTAATTTCGTACATGTCGGAAATCTCATCGTACAGGAACAACAAATCAGTTTGGAAAGAAGCGGAAATTTTCATTCTTTTATAGCCGGCTGTGTTAATTTTAGCTGAAGTATTCATTGACATTTGGCAACGAATCCATTGACTGTGATAAAAATACTCGGTTAATTAAGAACCTAGACAGATTTCATTTTGACAATTGAAAGATGGCTAAGAAACGGAAGAGCTTCTCACTTTCAGAAAGCTGTTCCTGCCATTTGGATTTAAAATCCCAAAGCTCAGCTTTCGAAATTAAACTATACGGAGTGTTTACTTTAGAAGACTGGGTTTGAGAATTTCAAAAATGAAATAGCGGAAATAAACGATTGAAATTGAAATTCAGCCGATGTGATCGTATTTTACGCCGCAATTTCATTATAAAAATCATTTCATCTCCATAATAAATACCTATTTCTTCGGAAGAGCACTTCCTAAAACATGCAGAGCTATGAGAGTTAATAGAAAACAAAAACCATCAAGTAGGTAATATAATACGCAATCGACTAACAATAGAAAAGAAATAGCACGCATTGGAAGTATGAAGGACTGAAAGTTTAGGGTTGAAATAAATACGCAGCCTCCTGCAAGAGGATTTTGTCCGATAGGAAAACAGCGGTGAGAAATAATAGAGGGTCAGCTGCACGAGGCGGATGTCATTACCAGTCGCGGCATAAAAAGCTGTCTCTCGTACAACATCGTCGTGCAATTAGTACACCCGTCATACAGTACAATCTCTGTGTCAGCAAAACGAAACAACGTCTGGACACTCCTCATCATTCCTGTCCATGGCGTACACGGAAATTTTATCCATTTTGTATTGTCACCATCGTGACATGACGTATTGCAACAAACATGACCCTCGATGTACGCTGATTTCGTCGGAACGCGGGCATCGCGGAAATACAACGCGAGAAGATATATTTATGAATCGTGAAAAAATATTTGCAGAATAAAATCGCGATGATAAATATGATTTAAACGGAACGTATCCGGTGGCGGAACGTTTCGTTGTGTCTGAAAAACGTTGTAGAACAGTGATATGTAAAGTACGGACAGCTTAGAAATTTTATCTGGCCTGTCACTGATGTTAAAATTATATTCTTTCATTTTATCCTGCTATTCTCCTCGGATTTATATGAAACAAAATGAAAACTATGCTTTAAGCCTTTGGGGCCTATCAACGCATACCGGTATTCTGAGAAATTTTGTCTTTTCTGCTTTATTGCCGTATGCATATGAAGTTAAAGTGGAAAAATTGATATAAAATCGTTGAAATATAATTATACAAATAGTAATTAATAATTTATATACATTTATAGTCTAAATTTCTGATAAAAAGGGGATTTTGAATTGCCAAATAAAAATCATTATCTCTCAATATTCTAAAATGTCTCCATCCGCAAAGGACTAATGGATACTGTGCTTTTGAGCAGTTGTTTTTAATATTTAATGTAATTAAAGTTTATGTACGTTTGTGTGCATATTTTCTATTTGTGCAAATAGAAAAATCTATGTATTATATGTAAATAACTTTCTTCTCCAATTCTAAATAGAAAACTATCTTCAATAGCAATGTCAAACTGTCTACCGTCTACAAGTGCGGTCATAAAGGATATTAAAAGCTCTCTATTTCCTTCTTTTGTTCAGCACTCCTCGTCATATATTCTAAAATCTACCCTGTATACCGCAAAAAGGAAAGTTTGAATTTTTTCTAAATTTATGTTGCTCTACGCTAGGGAGAAACGTAAAACAGGAAAGCCTTAATGAGCTCTTTAGCTAACGAGGAACGAGTTTGTTCAGGTGAACATCGTCCCGTTCTAGACAGGCACTAAACTCATTTAAAGCCGCTTTTCTAGAATCGACGTAATTCAGCGACAAAATGACCATGGCTCACAATATGCTCTGCTAGTCGCTTCAAACTGAATATCGGCGAGTACCTCTTTCAACTTCTACCTCCGAAATGCTATGTACATGCGTCTCGTTAAAGCTGCAAACCTATCCTGCTAATCCTCTCTATTTCGTCCCATAGAATTGGCGCACGTAAGTAATAAACGGTGGAGGATTTTTTAAACCTCTATAGTTCGAATTTGATGTGGTATCTGAAGACCAGTTACCCCTCAAGACATTGAAAAATGATGAAAATGCAATTTATAATAATAAATATAACTCATTTTTCTAATTGACTTTGAAGAATAGATAGTTACAGTTAGATATGCCTTGTGTTACATCAAAGCCAGAAGGGTAAATCAATTATATTTTAATATATTAATACTAGGTCTATCACGGTGATCAAAATGTTGTGACCTGATATTTTTGAAAATATTTCTGAAATTTCTAACGCTGCTTCTTTCTCAATTTTCTACGTTTATATTAAAGATTAGAAGCGACTAAAACGACCAAGGTTTCTGCCCCTTTCATTTATTTTATTCGAACAAAAAATAACGTTATAACGTATACAAATCTTTAAATAGTTAAACTGTATATTAAAAATATTCCAAATTTAATTCTACATCGTACCACACATATTTAAAATATTATAAAATTATATTCCAATAGAATTAATGTGTATCTAATCAGACACAGATGTGGGATTGCAACAAATTTCGATATGTCCAAAATTCTCAATGAAATTTACAAAATACATAATGTAAAACACTTATTTTTCAAAATAAAACCTCAGGGAATAAAGTGAGAGTTGCAATGTGCAGTTTCTTGCATGATACGCAAAATCAGTTGGCCAAAGTTATATGTTTGCGGTAATGCCATCAAAGAATGAATCTATGGGGATGACTCAACAAAGATATGGGAAGGGTAGCACGAACTGACAGCCTATCCACCCTGCCCATTCCTTAGGGAGACATAAAAAAAGCTACCCACCTAGATTTTCTCCCTGATCGATTATTTGCAAGTGAGGTTCTCACCTCTCGAGCCATCTCCACCAATAAACGTGCCATTTCAGGAATTTTACATCTGTAGATTCGCGCCACGTCTGCTCATAACGTGATAATGACGGGGGTAAGCATATAAAGTATTCTGCAAAACCGGCACTCCCAAATGATACGCCGGACGACGTTTTTGCATTTAAATTTTCATTAGTTTGAAAAATACACGGAGAGGAGAAAAAAGTGACCCTAAATTATAATTTTAATATCTCCTGTATGATCACGACATAGCCGTATTTTTTTAACTTTCTGTTTTGTCATTTTTACATCACAGAAGGTACTTAAAAAGTAAATTAGAAAGTAAAAAGAAAGGCCGGGAGAAAGACAATATAAAATAATGAAATATTACATAATCGAGGATGTAATAATTCAATATTATATGACGGTGATATTATACGATTATACGATGATAAAAGAGTGATATAGTAATCATTAAAACCTACAATCAAGCAGTTAATTACATACATTACTAAGCTTAACGTGACACATTTCAGTCATGAAATAATCGAAGCGTACCACACCAAACGGTAGTTAATTACCTGGTTCCCCGGCCAAAATATTATAAAATCAATTATATCCAATTATTACGACAGACCGTAAGCGAACGTCAATATGTCATATCGGTGTTAATATACTGCCGTTCTGTAAATTTCCTGTAGTTGAAATTCATTTAATTTTCAACGTGTTTAATAAATATCCGATAACAATCTCTAAAAGCTGCACAATCTAAAATAATCAGAAACTAAAAATTGTACAATGTTTTTGTACAATAAATTCAAAGATTTGTTTGAAGTATTCAAAGAACATGTTTCTTCTCTGCAGCTCATTGACAATCGTCAATTATCCTCTGGACAACATATGATAAAAATGTATATTTTTATATAAATATAGTGATTGCACGTGCTGCTTTAAATTTTCTCCTTGTGCAACCTCCGTGCAATCTAAACTTCCGTCAGACGAATCTGATTCCATCTCTGCATAGAACTTCTGTCAGGGGTGGAAGAGGATAAGGGAAGAGAACAGGGGTGAAGGAGGAAGAGGAAGAGGAAGAGGAACGGTGAAGGTTGAACTATCCCCCGTCTAGCGATGTTCTACCACGACTACATTAGACGGCTTATCCGCTCATTATGCGGCCGGACGATGACACCCCATACTACCACCCTACAACGTTTTCGCTAAGCTCCCCACTTTGGATCGACAAATCCTTATTCCTTGCTGGAACTACTAATTACCAAAATTGATACTGTATATTGTGCAAAATAATATTTTAACTTTTTATAAACGTTTCTGAGGTTTATAGAGTAATGGTACAGTGAATATTTAACGTGTATTTTATAACACTGGAATTACTTAATTGACAATTTCTTTTTTCTCAACATTTTTGGCATACTTGCAAGCACAACTTTTAATGTCCCACAATCGGACAAATAAGATGCAATTACTATATTTTAAATGTCATAGGAAAAATAAAAAATAATTCCTACTATTGTTTTCAAGAAAAATATTATTGAACGACAGAAGTTTTGAAAGTAATAAACTAATTGTATATACCGGAATGTTTTGCATCTAAAAAGTTATACCTTAAAAATTAGCCTCTAAAGAAACCGTTTCTTCAGACAAAGTGCCAATATTTTTGTATGTTCTTTATAATAAATTTTTTGATGTGTTTATTATTTATGGAAAGAAACTTACCTTTTTTGTGAGTCACGGCTGCAACTGATGCAGAAGCTGGTCCCTGATTATGGGTTTCACCGCTGTTTTTCACGAACTGCCAATCTTCCCGCAACTTCTTCAATTTTTCCTATTACAGAACACAATAAAACGTGTTTTTGATATGCATATAAAGTAATGCATTGTGTCGACACTAGAACTACCAGCATTAAATCTATTATTTCTATTTCTATATTATCTATTGTTTCAATGTATTACAGAAGTACTTTGAAAAAAAGGAAATCAAGGAGGGTAAAAGGTGATTTATGCTTTTTTGAGATAGACGTAGAATATCTATTCTATGATTCTCCTATCAATGTAGAGAATTTTTGAAAAAAATTGTCAACCACTCATCACTTGCTAGTTCTAGTGAAACGTGTTATTAGTACAGAGGAATAAAATGAACTGGTGCACTTTTCTACGTACCTGTAGTTCTACTGAAACAGGTTGCTTTGCAGATTCACACTCTTTTTCTAAATTCGTATAATTTTCTAATACATCTTTTACTTCCATTTCACGGTCTTCAACTTTATTCTAGAAAGCGAACATCCATTTAGTAAATCATGTTCAATTAGCAATTAATAAATATCTTAACACTTACCATAACGTTAGCAATCACCTCGGCTCGTTCTTGCTGTGGTAATTCTCGAGATATGTTTATCCTAGTTCGTGTTTCCATAACCCATGCCATAACAGTGTCCAAAGTGCAGATATATTTTTTAAGGGAAACAAGTTTACTCTCAACGTATTCACGATGATTACAGAGACTTGAATTTGCCTATAATAATTCGAATATAACGTACCGGTCAAAAATTGGATAAATTATACTGTTGTTTTTATTTAGAAATCTATGTAACTTTTTGCATAATAGTACCTTATCCATATCAGCAAGTAGTTTACTACATTCTTCCTCCCCTCCGGTGGTGCTGTTTTGATTTATTAATGTTTGTACGCCTTTTCTTCGTGAAGAAAGTTCTTCTTCTCTTGCCTGAAAGTGACCAATTATTTTAAATTAAACTTAGTATGCGAAAATTTAATTTTATGATATTAAATTATGAAAAAGAGTTTAGTGGCTACCATGAAGCGTTTAATAAAACGTACTTTACTGTTTGTACAGCTTTGGCAGAAAAAATATTATTTAAATGTTAAGAGAAACGTATATATCCATATTTAATAGTAAAATAAGTAATAGTGAGAGTTCACTGCTATTTATGCCTTGGCACACTTTCGTCTGTACAGTCATGACATGGGGAGGTATTATTAGGTCCAGTTTCAGTTTATTTCATTATGCTGCAACGGGCATTGGCCCATGAAAGACAACTTCCGAGGAGTAATTATTCTACTTTGTGCAAAGCAAAAGCGTTGTTCAAAGTATAATCAAACCGCCAATAAATGCTAAAGTTTATAATCTTTTAAATTGCCATTGTAAAACAAGTATTTCTGGCAATGTTTCGATATATCAAAGATCCAATGATTTTATCAATGATTACGGTATTGTCACTTCATAATGCAAACATTTTTAACGGAAAGTGCCATTAAACAATTCATATGGATACATTAAATAAATTCTATATAATACAAGTGTTCAGAAATGCATCACGCAGTGCGAATATGGATAGTATGAATACTGTATTACATGCAAGTGTCATATTCCTTGTGATAATTAATCAGTGTCTTATGAGAAATTGAAAGAATTAAGTAGCAAATCTTCTGCAATTC
Organism: Cerceris rybyensis; assembly: GCA_910591515.1. Lineage (NCBI taxonomy): Eukaryota > Metazoa > Arthropoda > Insecta > Hymenoptera > Crabronidae > Cerceris > Cerceris rybyensis. The sequence goes on from OU342799.1 coordinate 15,893,677, forward strand.
TACTCACCCTGATCAATGACAATCTTATAGACAAAGAGGTTTCATCTGATGGATTTGCAGCAGACACTAATAATGAATTTATTTGGTCCACTATGTTATAGGCACTCTCTAAGACTCTGCTTTCATTGTTCACTTTCCTTTCCATTGCAAAATACCTAAAAATTAAAGAAACCGATATTACAGACAATAAATCAAAATCAAAATGAGATTATACAAATAAAAGTAGAAAAGGAGAAAACTTTGAAACGTTTGTCAAATAATCTTATATTATTTAAAGTCCGACAAACTTCGAAAAGCAGATACGCCTTTCTTTATTAGAGAATATTCTGAGTTGATCACTACAGCAGCAGAGGCAAATCACAACTGAAATAGCTCAATGGTAGAAAGAGCTTTGCTTCCGATGCAACGTGTCTATCATAACAAACTTTGTAATGTTAACGCTAACGTTGAATCATACGCTCATGAAATAAATTGAAATAACTAAAAGATAATGAACTATAATACATAATTTTACTAACTTTTCTTTTCGTGTGCTTATATCAGCTAATATATTTTGCCAACGACATTTTATAGTCTCGATCAAGTTATGTAGCTCTGTTACATCTTCGCTCGAACCACGAGTTACAACATTCGTGCTTGACGCATTTATATTGTTCATAATTCTTTGCATCCTCGATATTTCTTGTTCCAAATCAAATATCTTTGTCTTATATACTTTAGAGTAACCAAATGAATTTAACTTTTTCAACGATTCATCTGTTTTATCAAGCCAATCAGAAAATGTGCGACACGTGTTATGAAGTTCTTTCCACTTCTCGTAACATTTTCCCCATCGGTTATGTCTTTCCGTATAACTCTGATTAACATTTATCCATTCTTCTCGTAATTTCTCATGTAAGCGTCGAATTTGATCAGCTTGCTCTTTCTTCACATGTCGCGTAACAGTTTCAAGAACAGATGTAATCTCATCGACATTTGGTTTTAAAATATTCAGAGCGTTATTAATCTTTTTCAGGCATTCTTCTTGACTCGAAAATCGTTCGTAATCATCACCGTTCAGCGGCACTGAATTTAATGACCTCGTTACAGTTACGATAGCTTCACGTATTTTATTAATTCTTGTAATGTACTCTTGAACATCAATGCCACCGACATCCTGAAAGCGTTAGCATTCTTTTAGTTTTAGTTAAATTACGAATTACTCTGATTTTTACTTACCAATTCAACTTTCTTATCCGTAACATGCTTATCTTTGTCTTTGCTACCACTAAATCTTTTAAATTGTGAACTGACTTCTTGCCATCTGCTATTAATATTATAACGCACAGTTTCTGAATAACCAACATTTAATCGTTTCAATTCCACAGCGAGATCGTTGAGTTTATGAATTTGTTCCTGTTTCTCATCAAATTCTGCAGTGAACAATTCTAGTTGACCTTCATAATTATTGGCTTGCTCAAGTTTTAACGGTACATCTCTAAACCAATCTTCAAATTCTGATACTATCTCGTTGTATTGGCGTAACATATCCTCTCCTTTTTGCGCTTGAATTCGCCTTGCTTCAATTTCCGACATAACTTGATGCCACTTACTTCTCAATTTATCTTGATGCTCATTTTTTATCTTTTCAGCTCGCATGGGATCATTCATGTGCACTGTCATCACTAAACCATCACCCTTACTGATTAATGCTGCTGCATCTGGTGCAAGAGTACTAACTTCACTTTTTAGTATCTATAATACATAACAAAGTATAGATTATTATATAATATCAATATTATCTTGTTTAACACAATTAGAAAATTGTGACTTTCATACAAACCTCGAGACGCTTAGTAGGATCTTTTTCATTGGTGATCCCTCCGATACTCATTAGCATAACATCCATCCTGTGCAGCATTAGCTGAGCAGACTGTTCAAATTCCAAAATGTTTTTCTCTAAACCAGTTCGGGACAAACTGACTGAACCTTTGAATAATCTCTTGTCGCTGGAAGTTTTCATGTCTGCTTTTTGTTGTAATGCCACTGATGACTTTTCTACCTGAATCTATATATAAGAAATAAATGTATCTTTGAAAATAAAATCCAAATCTTTGGATTGAGTTTTTCAACCTGCACCTATCATTTTAGAAGCTGACTATCCTCCCCAAGCTAAAGAGACGTGATATGGATTACAGATTAATCGTGAATGGCACATTATACGTATAACGAAATGTTGCAATAAGGCAGGTATCATTGAAATTACCTTGCCCAAGAGGTGTTCAACATGTTCTTCAAAACTTGGGTCTTCCCCGTCTGAACTGGAACTGCCAACATCGATTTCAGTATCGTCGGAGAATATTAAAATATCATCCGTTTCTTTATCACTTCCATAAAAACTTTCACAGTCTTCCAAAGTATCATCTTTTGATACATTTTTCGCGCGTTTCAATAACAATGATCTCGCGCTTAGTTTCTCATCATTTGTATCTATATTGCCAATGTTACTACCAGCTTTAGAAAATTTCATTTCTCTCTGATCAGAATGCTCTTTTCCTTTTTTAAAAGCAACATTCGACGGCAAGGAAGGGCTATCTATTGTATTACGTTGTGAATTTAAATTTACATCATTATCATCAAGTATAAGATATTCAGCCACGCTATCTTTATCTTTTATAGCAGAAATTGCATTTTTCTCAAATTTATTTGTTCTATCCATTAACTGTGATGGAATTAAAATAGGTTTACGAGTTTGTGCATAGGAAAGTTGTACTGCATTATCCCCCACTCTTTGTAATGGTGGGTTTGAAAATTCAGATTGTTCACCCTCGCCTTCTAACTTTAGTGTAAGTTTCTTAATGTTCCTCGCAGAATATGGATCTAATGGTCGTTTTTTCTTTAAAATAGGTACAAGTTCTCGTTTCTTATTAATTATTTGATTTCCAGGAGCGATGGTATTACAAATCATTGCCCTGCATTCTTTATCTTCAGTATCCGTATCTATAGATTCCGGTTCTGTTTCCGTATCTTCGACAATTTCTACTCTTTCAACGACTTGTGGCACTAATCCTACGCTGACATTAGCACTTGGCAATATTACATGAGCCTCGGAAGATGCTATAGATTTCACGATTTCCATTTCTTTCACTTCAACGATACAAAATGGATTCGTTTGTACGTTACACGTTAACATAGTAGGAAGTTTTGATTCTGATGCAATCAATGTATTAGAGGAAACTTGAGAAAATAGGGTACTGTTTTTTGATAAGAAGAATTCTTCTTCAACCATCTGTATGTCAGTGTCAGCTGTTGGAGATGGCAAATCATCATCAATTCGAACAATTTGTGGCTGAGAAGTTTGAACAACATCGGGCACAGAACTCATATCTAATTTTCGTCTAACAGTTTTACTAACGTCTACTATTCTGGTTTTCACTTTTTCAGACTTGAAAGAACTTTTGTGGCTTCGATGGGGTACATCGAGTACAGGTGAATTTTCAGGTGTCTTTGTAACGTTACATTGATTATCATCAAATGCGGGATTAAGATATCCTATGCCATATATTTCCTCATTTTCGTCTATCAATTTATTTTCTTTCTTAACTAGTTGTGCCGCAGTTTGTTCCGGCGTTTTCGACAATTTGGTACGTCCATAATTGTCTCTCCCCTTAATGTCTCCAACTTTACTTTTTATTAATAAACTGTCTGTGATTTTGTGGATCCATTCCTGTGAAAATATGATAGGTAACAGATATCTCATGGATAGGCAAAAGTTAATTGAAAGAGCATGTTAATAGTGTGACAATATCAAGCATGGCCAAATGAAAGTGACAATGCATTTCACTGTGCAAACAAAGCTGATTCTTTGCATGTGTCCATCACCAATATAAAAATCTCAAATACATTTCTAATAATCCTTTATTTCTTCGTTGTATGTCACCGTCGAACTTCTCCATGAAAATTCAAACTGTTCGCAAGGGGAGAGACAATATCATTGATCACTGATCGATAAGGACATTATTTCCATCCATTGAAATTTGCATTTATCTTTTATCTAAGAAATTGTTTTTTTATGTAATAAGAATATCAATTACATGAATGAAGTCACCTCTTGAACAGGATCGAAAGTCAACATTCCATAGCATTCAGTAATATACATATATAAATGTCGAACTTACATATAATGTGCAAACACTGAAGAACCAATTATATACGTGGTAAGCATTGAACTAAAATTCCGATTATCATCAAAATTCTATTAAATTGTGGAGAAGTTTTGTTCTACATGTAAAGCAAACAGGATTTACTTCACATTCTGATATTCCAATTAAAAATTTTACTGATAACACAGTCTAGTAATATTTTAATTACTTTAAAAAATGAAATTAAAAATTATGTACACATATACATTTATGACTGATCGCATCATCTACAAATGATCTGATCAAATGCCCAACAATACGATAAAGGACCAAACTTGGAATATTGTTGTTACCAGAGAATTAAAAAATAATATACCTAAAAAATATAAACATATAATTATGCCCTGGAATGGAACAATATCTAATATAGTTTAAATATACAGTTATTGATTAATCAAGTGTATTCAACAAATAGTGATCAAAATAAATATTATTAATAAACAGCACTTTGGACAAGATATACGTAATGGTACTATGGAAGCACAAGCATTACATATACCAAATTGTTAAGTAGAGTACAAGCAATACAAGCCATGAGTGAACAAGCAATGGGTGGCAAAAATAATTCCAGTATAAAAGACTCCGGAGAATAAGTGCAGAGATTGAAGTTCGCCTTTAAATAAAAGTACGTACTTGTATCCTGCTAGATATTTCTTCCCATTTCTTGCATACTTCCGCCACTTTAGGATAATATGCATAACGTTGCAATTGATTTACCTTTGGTTTAGCCTCTATCATTTCACTTTGAACAGCCTATATGATAAGCACAACAAAAATGTTGAATATACTATTTATCGTGGTGCAACAAGTACTATTGTTTTCCTGTTACTTCGGATAGGAGAGTCTCTATTCTAATATGATGAAGGCGAACTGAAATAATATTTACCTTGCACTGCTCAAAATGATGATCGGTTAGTTGATCCACTGAAATAGCATCTAATTTATTGAGTTTTTCTTCAACTTCCAAAAGCCAGGCATTTATCTCGTCTACATTAGGCTCCTCCTAGTAAACATTGTAATTCTTAATATGTAAAAGTTTTCTGTAAAATAAGTACATACCTCCGAACCACTGCAAAGTCGCAGTCGTTTTTCAGTATTCATTAATCTGGTAATTACAGTTGATAACTTCTCCTTAAGTTGTTCCAAGTACATAGGATCGCAAAGCTTCGAAAACTGTTCTTGAGATTTTAATAATTTATCTTTCACAACGTTTAATCTTGGTATTACTTCAGTCAAAGTTTCCTACCACAAAAAACATATTAATTAATAAAAGTATCACAGTCTTCTATCTGCATAGTATCTGAATTGATGAAGAAGTGTTGGGATACTTACTCGAACGTATATAGCATTTACCGGGAGATCGGGTAGGTTTTCTTGTGTATCCAATTCTTTGTTAATACTATCCATAGACATGTTAATATAAGACATATTTTTATACATGTCACGTGATAAATCTAATGCTGTTTCCAAAGAAGATTTTGATTCAGTTATATGCAGTCCAAGCTGTAATAAGTATTTGATATATAATGTATATTATTCTCCGTGTTTATCAGAAGGTATAAACATAAATTGCATAAACAATCATAAGAATATACCTTGTTATACAACTCCTTTAGCATATCGATTCGTTTTGTAAATTTATCTGGTTCAGGAACACTTCTCTCTTCAACTAATTTTCTACCAGATACAATGATATTTTCAATTTCAGTTTTGATTTCACTTAAAGTTTGATAAAAGCGCTGCAAAATATTCCAATTAAACAATTATTTATGTTACATAAGGCAGTAGTGTAGTAGTTTATGGAAAACGTAATTTATATTAATTAGTTACCACGCAATGTTTCAGTTGTCCTTCGATAGCCTCAGGATCTTCTGATGAGAGTTCCAATAAACAAGTTGCTTCTTCGATACCTCTCAGTTCTCGTAAAGCTCTGGACAATCTTGGTTCTAAGTTGGTTGGGCAACGAAAACGCTGGAATTTTCTTTGTACTTCAGAAAACTTCTGTTCAATAAGAGACATTTGTTCTTGTAGCCTAAGTGCAGCTTCCTGTTTTCCAGAAGCTTTATAAGATTCAATTTGTAATGCCATTTCTTGAAGGGTCAAGCACTGATGTTCCATTTCTTCCATTAATTTCTACATCACCAATAAAAACAATGATGTTTACTACTAAACTGCCACAAATATTAAGCTTCCAATGTTAATATAGTAGTCACAAAAATGATAATCACTACATCACACTACAGATGCAAAGTAACGAAGTGTTATACAATATACAAATAGAGAAAAGTACACATATAAACAAAGACTTAATTTAATCATAGTTGCACGAACATGAGATGTCAATAATCTATGAGACAATTAGTAGTCGTAGTTGAGTGATTGGCAGTCAACGTTTTAATATTAATACAAGAAAGACATATATTAATTGCATTGTATTCGCATTTGTATATGCATGTATGCATGCAAATCGTATAATAATTATAACAAAATATTTATTAAAGAAATAACAAAACAATATATTCCTAACAGACCTGATAATCATGAGGCAAATCGTCAGCAGTGAGGTCACAATCAAGACGTGCAGTTAGTACAGAGTCTATTTGCGTTAGGGAGTGTTGAAGGGCAAGAATACGCCCTTCCGATTGTTGCGCCTGTTTCACTGCTCCTTCCAGCAGCTTTACTCGCTGACTTGCCTACTCAAAACATAATTCTAACTTTCTACACTTCATAAATACTCCGTTATTTGATTGTTTAGATTGAACGTAATTACAAACTTTCCGAATATTTTTACATTCAATACAAAAAGTTTAACATACAATTATAGTTGTTAAATACGAAAAGGTATAACATTCAAGCTATTTTGTTTCAGACTTGAGAAAAATTCTGCGTATGTATTATTGCAATTAATGTATTCATAAAACGCAAATCGTTCGTATTACTAGAACACTTCCATAACGTATTTTTGTTTGACTGTTTAACATTAAGAATTTTAATGTATATCATAATTAATATAATATAAAATGACCTACCTCGTTGTTTAATGTTTCCCAACGTTTTGTTAAAGTATCCACATCTGACTGTATGGAATGTGTCATAATATTACTATCAATAAATTCTTTTCCGATTTCTTGTATTTTTTCGAGTCGCGATTCGGGATGATTTCGCACATAATTCTCCAAATCCTTTTAAAAATATTACCTCATGAATCAAACGTTTAGTATAAAATTCAAGTTAATAGAAAGTGTACACTTACATCAAGTTCTTCTGATATTTCTTCTGCATCCGCAGCATTTTTGGTTGATTTTTTTAATCTTTTATCCAACTTGTCTAGCCAGTCACTCTCTTGCACGACCAGGGCACGAAATTCACCGTACTCATGACTAGCGTTTTGTAGGTGTCTGTATTTCTCGTAAATACGATCCGTAACATCAGTCCACCGTGCATTTAAAAATGTAAAACGTCTACCAAGTTCTTGTACCGAAGATCCTTCTGAACTTAGCAATTTATCATTCCCCATTTCATTGAGATTTCTAAATTCTTCTACTCGCTTGTCAATTTTATCTTTCAATGTTTGATATCTACCACGAACTTGAAAAAGTTCCGACGAAGATGTTATTTTGGTTTCTACTGGTATTTCCTTTTCTAAAGTTGATAGCCATTTTGTAAAATCTTCGATACCGCTTAGTATCTAGTAAGGAATAATAATAGTAAAGTAATGTATACAATGAAATAAGTCAACATATTTATAAATTATTATTACTTACTTCGTCATTTTTTCTTAAGATATCTTCATACTTGTCACTGAGACTCTTAGCACCATCAACAATCGCATTCCACTTGTGTGAAATTCCTTCTAACTTACTATTTAAAACATTTGCAAACTTAGGTTCAGAGTTTTCCAGTAACCTGTTTGTAGAGGTCTGAAGCATCTCTATTTTTGGTTTTGTTTCATTTATATTCTCACAAAACAATTGAATTTCTTTCAACTTTGATTCAGTAACGTCGACATTATCTGTGACATTATGTTTAGATAATTCTTCTAGATATTGATACGACGTTTCAAGCCAACGCTCGAGATCGGAAAGTTCGTTGTTAAATACGTTCAGAGATTGTATATCTAGAAAAAGTAACACATATATAACAAATGTCTGGAAATTCAAGTAGCTTAGAGAATAGTTTTTGAACGAAATAAAAGTACTTTTCAATAAATTTTGCTGGCGTTCTTCTAATATTATTGGTATATCACTCCATTTAGTATTAAGATCCTGCAACTCGTCTCTGAGTCTTTGGCTTTGGGAATCACCATCGGTTTTTATTATCAATTCATGTCCAGTACTGTTCACATAATTGAAAATTTCTTGTTCGCCTGTCAGAGAATCTTGTAAATCTCTGAATTTTTTCAATTGTGCATCCATGGTCTTCTCATCTGACATTATCGTATGTTCCGATAACAACATGCTCTCAACATTGTTAATGAAAGTTGTAAGATTAGCAACCGCTTCGATATACTTCTTTGGCGGCGTTTTGTCAATGGCATTGTTTAATTCAGCTAATCTTTCGGACAGCCTAATAATGTTTTAGAAATTTGTAAATAGTCACAGTTTTATAGAATTTAATTACTAAACGGAACACTTACGTCTTGTGCAATCTTTCCCAACTACTGACAAACTTATG